>JAYRCH010000087.1:1740633-3123766 GCA_037179445.1 Phengaris alcon alcon | reverse complement strand
TTGTCTGATTACTTAAATCGGTGCTTGATAAAATTGTATTTTCACTAGTTTAATTTGGGAGTGTATTTCAGACAGATCTATTTTACTAAGAAAAGAGTGGTAGTGGGATATGATTTTAGCATTTCCTAATTTAAACGGAAGTACTCCTGGACCGTCTTGCAGGCTGTTGATCGTCACGGCCTGTCCTTGAGGTCAGTTGTGTCAGTAGGCATAGTAGATGTATCCTGTAACAATACAGGGTCCTTAGTACTTCGTTTTAGTCGTAAGTTTGCTACGGGACCTCGTTTTCTTTTAGTATAAATATGTATGGGAAGGTCAGTTAAAACTACATCCTGCGTATAACGCGGGGCGAGTTTCTGACGAGATGCCATAGGGTTTCATACGAAAACTTGCTGATCTGGGGAATATTCGCGTTCCGGCTCTCGATCTCTATTTCTATTTTCAATTAACTGAGTTCTACTATGTAATGATGTTTCGTTAATCATGTCGTATACTTGAGTCATCCTAAGCTTATGGTCTATAATATATTTTTGTAATAGGTGTTGTGTTAAGTCTATGTCAGTAGGGTCTCTAGGGTCAAAATGTCCAGAGATAAGGTATATAGGGCGACATTTTGTGAAGCTATGAATATAGCTATAATAGGCCAAAAGGGCGTAAGGCATAAGATTGACACTTGTTTCAGAATTTCTTACAAGCTTTAATATACGCAAATGTTCGAGTATCGTCGAGTGAAACCTTTCCACTATACCATTATCGTTTGAAGTATGTGCTAAAGTTTATGATGCTGAATTTTATGAAGTCTTACGAACTCTGAAAGTAATGCATTTGTAAATTCGGTTCCTTGGTCAGTTACTATTGTTATAGGTAGACCGTGATGGGTACAATATTTAACAGAGCCTGGACGACGCTTAAGGCGGTTCCATCTCTCAAATGGTATGCCTGGGTATATTTTGAAAAAGCATCAACTATGGTTAGGTATTTTTCGCTTTCGCCTGTAAAAAGATCAAGATGAATAATTTCAAATGGTTTTGTTGGAGGTGGCACTACTGAAAATCTTTGATTAATTGGATTCCTATCATATTTTGCTTGACCACAAATACCACACTCATTTATAAATTTAGTTATCGATTCTCTCATTTTTGGCCAATAGTATCTACGAGAAAGGGCAAAAAAGCATTCGTTAATAATAAACTTATTTAACGGGTCGTCACATATAGGAATTTCTAGGATAGGATTTTCTGCGCTGGAATGGACGGTAATTGTAGAGGAACTAGTGTGTGCGGTAAGTGTTGAGGATCCAGATGGGGATTGAGGTCTGTCTGCTTCAGAAACATTTACTATAACAGAACTAACGTCCTCGTTGTTAATTTCTATTCGTGATAAGGCGCGCCATTTGTGTTACAAATGCCTTGTTTGTAGATGGGTGTGAAATTATATTCACTTAGTTTTAAACGCCATCTAGTGAGCCTTGAGCCGCGCTCTTTAAGATTTATTATCCATTGAAGTGGCTTATGGTCTGTTACTACCTTAAAATTTTCTACCGAATAGATAGGGGCGAAAGTATTTTGTGCCAAAGACTATAGCTAAAAGCTCCTTTTCAATTGTACTATAGTTAATTTCACTTGTATTTAGAGTCCTAGATGCGTAAGCTATTGGTCTATCGCTACCAATAGGTCGTTGGGAAAGAACTGCTCCTATTGCAAAATTCGAGGCGTCTGTAGTAAGTATAAATTCCTTACTAAAATCTGGATATTGCAGGATCAGGTCATTGGTTAATAGGGTTTTACATTTTCAAAACATGCAATATACTCGGGATCATTTATAATTATTTTACAGCCTTTCTTCAAACATTTTGTCTTTGGTTTTGTGATACGAGCGAAATCGGGTATAAATTTTCGGTAATAACCTAAAGACCAAGAAATCGTTTTATTTCTGTAGCGTTTTTTGGAATAGGGAATTTCTGAATAGCTGCGATCTTATGTGGATTTGGTTTAATTCCATCTTTACCGATAATATGTCCTAAGTACGCGGTTTCTAATTTGAAAAATTCAGACTTGTACATTTGAATTTTGAAATTTGACTCTCTAAGTCTTTGGAATACCTTTTCTAAATTGACCATATGTTCTTGTAATGAAGTGCTGAATACTAAGTGCTGAATACTACTACTCGTATAATGTCGTCTAAATAAACTAAGCAAATTTCATTTTGGAGGCCTTTTAATACATCGTCCATCACGCGTTGAAACGTGGCTGGTGAATTCTTTAGACCCATGGGCATCCGCAGAAATTCGAAGTGTCCATGATCGACATTGAATGCTAGTTAATAGTTATTTATTTATTTCTCTCACAATCACTTAGCACATACAGAAAAGTACAACACAAGGTAAGTAACTAATAAACATGTGAGAGACTGGGGTTGATACTAGATGGGTATTATTGCTGTTTTTGGAATATCACTAGGATTCATCTCTACCTGGTAGAATCCACTGGCTAGGTCGAGGGTAGTAAAATATTGGCAATTACCTAATTTATTAAGAGCATCTGAAATATTTGGAATTGGATACTTATCGTCTATTGTTTTATAATTTAATTTCCTAAAGTCTACGACCAAACGCCATTTCGTTTTTCTTGAGGCGTCTGTTTTTTGGGAACCACCCAGATGGGTGGTTCCCAAAAAAACAGAGGGGGAGATCGAGTTCCAAGCTGATTGAAAGGGGCAGATTATACCCTGCTCCAACATTTTTGAAATTTGTTCCTGAACTTCCTGCTTATTTATGAAAGGATACCTATAACTTCTGGTATATACCGGAATTTCGTCAGTTGTACGTATGTTGTGTTTTATTTGATTTGTAAATGTCAGTGGTTCGCCGTCTATGTAAAATATATCTGAATATCGAGAACAAAGAGCTTCTAAATTAGCACGTTCTTCTGGGTTTAAATGCAAAATTCTGTTCGCAAACGAGATAAAACCTCAGTAACACGGTCTGGTTGATTTTTTGTTATAAAAATTTAAATTAAAAATTTTGGCAGTAACCGGACGATCCATTGAGAAAACTATGTCATAACGAGAAGGGATTTTTATTTCTCTGATGCCATGATTATTTTTTACGGTGGTCACATACCTAGTTAGAAATTATACAGTTACAAATTATTTGCTCAGGTATGAAGGCTTCACCTTCCTGAAAATTTTATGGGTACACTAACTAATTTTGAAGTGTTTGCTGGTATTATTTCCTCATATAAATTACAATTACGTGAATCGTATATAAGTAAAGGGGTCATTGAAAATTTCGTTATTAATAATTGATTTTTAAGATCAATATTCGACTCCCATTTTTCTAATAAGTCTAACCCAATTAATCTGTCGAAAAAATTATGAAATTTATATATAAATAATGTAATTTTATCATTGTCATTTATTTCCTGAAAGCAAGGTACAGACTTTATGGTTATTTCTAGTTGTAGCATGAATATTAGTTACCTCAAAAGGATCATAATTACACTCGATATGTGAATAAAATTTTCCTACGGCGCCAGGGCTACTAAAATATTGATTTGCCCCGGTGTCGATTAAAAGTTTTAAAGGTGGTTTACTTATTTGAATATAGGGCAACTGTCTTTGAGTTTGTAAATATAGTTCTATTTTAACTTGTCTATTTTCTGAAAATCCTGCTCGTTCTTTGATGTAGGAGTGGCATCCTGTGCCTCCTCTACAATACAAGTTTGAGAAAATTGGGGTTGTTGATCTACTGGGTATTCGTAATAAAAACTATTATAATATTCGTCATCATAGTCAAAGTAAGTTCTGTCAAAGTCTGAGTTATAGTATGGGTCGTAAATTTCGTTAAAATTCATTTCCCTAGTTTTAAAATAATTATTTGCTGGAGGGTTGCCGAATTTTCTCCAGTCATGGGGTTGTCTGTTCGTCTGTGCAAATGGTTTAGTTATGAAATGGCTTACACCACTCATAGGCTGTGTTCATTTTGAGGGGGACGTATGGGTAATCTGAATACATGACTTTGAGGGCTATAGTCTAGCGGGGGCGCGGAAAACATTTGCTGCGTCCTTGTAAGTCGCGTTCCATGGACCTGCGGCTGTGCTCTCCAACCCTGATCTGGGCGAAACCTCTCAAGGTCTGTACCTAGTTGTGGGCGGAATGGTGTGCAAACTGTTGCACGGGTAATAAGGACATAGAAGGTTGTTGCCCGTACTTAAACCTATTTTCACTAACCTACATTTTCAATGTAGGTTACATTTTCTTCTCCGACGGACGCTCGTTGCGCTGCTGCATGTAGAGTGTGTTCATCTCTTCATGAACATATTCTAACGCTTTTTCTATAGTGTCAGGGCGCATGCAACTGATACGAGATCCTAGTGGATCGCGGAGTCCACGTAAATATGATTGAAGCGTTAATTTTTTATATAACGCACGTGTCAGCAGTGGTGTAAGGACTATTATAATTAAATAGTAAAAAATAATAACATTTTGTAAAGAAAACACAATTTTATTGAAATATATTAAGTAAAATCAATTTACTAATAATTTTAAACTCTAGGCTGCTATGATCTTTAGCAATAATCCATTAATTTAAATTATATAAATAACATAAATATCAGTTAATTTAAAATATAAGCAACTTAAGTTAAGTACCTACTTATCTTATAGTATCCTTTTATTGGTACTCAGAATCAGATATTACTGATAGGAGGCAGAGTAGTAGTGCTCACGACGGCGCGGCGCTCCAACCGAAAAAGTTCCCTCTCATGGGACAGCTCGCCTTTAAAAAGCAACATGTAAACTTAAATTTGTAATTTCTCTGCGTGCGCGTGTGGAAGGCGAAATAATGTTGCCATACATAAAAAATAGATACCCAACATTCTAGAATTTTATTCAAATAAGCTTAAATATAAGTGTTAATATAAAGTGTACAATTATTTGACATGATATTATTTTGGTTCTGTAATGACCAGTGTTTATTTATGGCGTTTTAATTTTTGAAACACTTCTATCTTTATACCTTAACTTAAACAAAACTTATAAACTTAGGTAAACATTATAAGAAAATGTTGCTAACACTCTTTTTGCTTCTTTTTTATAACATCTTGGGTTCATTTCTCTTGAGGAAAATTATTTTGATCGAAATCGAACAGTAACTTTGAAGTAATATGAAATTTTTTTTGTTTTCACGTTGTTGCCAAGTTTGTTACTTCATATTTGTTCGCCAAAATATTAATATGTGGATTCCCGCTGTCGGTTTAGAATAACTATTCAGTTAAGAAAACTAGCATTATGTAGTCGCCAGATTTGGAATTTTATGTGCCTTGCATTCTTTCGCCAACTAAGTAATTAAGTATGCCACATTCGGTTTTAGCAAGCCCCAAAATTCGAATATTTTTTTGCATCTTTAAATATTATATGCCGTTCTTTTTACTAAAACCCTTAGAGCATTAATCCAACTAGATGCTCTGAGCTAAAACCTTTTTATGGGAATCAAATTTGTTCGAAAAAATATTAGGTCTTTACCTATGAAATTGCCGTTTTGTATGAAAAAATTTTAACGAATTTTTTTCATGTATTTTTATTTGTATTAATAATAATATATATTTTTTTAAATATTTAAAATTTATATTAATGCTCACCCCCTCAAGCTGTGATAAATCACACCGGCGCTAGACCACCAAACAGTGACCATCACTTTTCTAGGGGTAAGTTTTCGCTTAGGGCATTGTTTAGGTGCTGAACCAGGATCCAACCAACTTGCTGAGCGCTTGCGGTTATCAAACAAAATCCATTTTTCATCGCAGGTAACAATGCGGTTCAAAATTTCTTCATTTGTGTGTCTGTTGAGCAGTGCAAGGCACGTCTCGACGCGTACTTCGCGCTGGCGATCATTGAGTTCGTGGGGCACCCATTTGTCAAGCTTTTTTACCTTGCCAATGGACCAGTATTGTTTTGACACTAACGTCGAAAGCAGCTGCTAATTCAGCCGTAGATTGTGTATCTTCAGCTTCCACAATCGCCTTTAATTCGTCATTGTTGACCAAAGTCTTTGGACGACCGCGAGGTTCATTTTTCAGGTCAAATTTCTAGAACGGAAACGAGCAAACCAATAACAGGTGGTGCGTTGGTTTGTAGTGTTAGCTCCGTAAACGTCGTTGATGTTGCGTGCCGCTTGTGCCGCGTTGCTGCCACGACGGTACTCATATTCCATAATTACTCGATTTTTTAACGTATCCATGATGACCAAAAAGATTGAAATGCGATGAAAATGTAACACTAATCAATAAACAAATGACTGCTTTTGGAAAAAGAATTCCATGTTTTTAAAATAAAATTAATTTGAAATTAGAATTCTTAGCCAAACAAAAATTATTTTGATTTGAAATGGCCAGTACTGCAGAACGGCAATTTCATAGGTAAAGACATATTATAATAATCAATTATATCTGCGAAGGTGTTTTATCAACTTCATATATTTAATATCCTTATCCAAATAAATATTATGTTATATTTTATCCATGTTTAAATAATGGTAAACAAAATTGCCCTTAACATCACATATAAGGAGAAATCATAATAATTTTACCCAATTATAACTCCGCAACACGCGCGTGATTAGCTATACTATAGCTAACATAGCTACGCGCCTGCGTCAGACGAGCGCTGTGACGTGTGTGTCTGTAGGTGTAGGTACTGTGCCTCGAGTCCCAGTCCCGAGGAGCGTTTTCACATATTAGAGAGAGACAGAGACATGTTTTAATATGAAACATGACAAAGACAAGTGTAAGGCTGGGACTATATTTTATGCTCCGGAATCCGGAACACCGGTGAAAATTCAGAGCATTGAAAATAGAACTCTGATCTAATACAATAGAGTTGAAAATCGAACACATGAGTGTCGAGTCAAATGTCAATGTCATATAATATGAGCGCTAGACACGTGAAACTTCCATTTTCAACTCTATTGTATTAGCGGCTAGCGCAAACGCAGAGTTGTACGATAAAAAACGTTCTTATATCTTTGGCATAAGAGCGTTTCAAGTTTTTTATCTGATATCGATGTCGCGACACTTTGATTTCGTAGTAATTAGTTTTATATTCAATATTTTAAGCATAATAAGTTTTCTTGATTTTTTCAACAGTTGTATTATTTTTTAAGATAGGTATTTAGTTAGTTTTGTTTTCATAATTATTTTATTTTATTTATTTTTATTTTATTTGGAAAATATACAGTGATATAATATATAAACATCTTAAATACAATATAAATTCTTTACACTATTAACACGTTTTCACAATTATTATTACTAAATAACAACAAATGCTTGTCTGATGTGAGTACGAAGAAAAAGTATGTGTAGTGTACAAAACAGTTTGTCACCATGATTTCATCATATTAGTTCACCAAAAGTTAAGAAACAGCCTCAAACCATTGCCTAGTGATTAACTTTTTAGTAGCGTTAACTGAACAATTAAATAAATCAAGGTCGTGAAACTTACTTAAGTCGTTAAGAGAGTTAGATGACCTTATGAAGAAAGAGTTTTTACGATAATAAGTATGGGAAAAAGAAGTATAGAGAGGGTTGTAGGATGAGGTTCTGGAGGATCGTGACGGGACTTTTAAGTTTATTTTGGAAAGGAGATGAGGAGAATCTATTTTTTGCTGTGCGATTTTCAGTTGAATCGAGATGTCAGCTATTCGACGTCTGTAGTATAAAGGTAGAAAATGGTACCTTCTGCATCTCGACTCGTAGTTAGTATCAAGTGTCCCGCACTTAAATTGTAGAAATCTCGTAAATCTTCTTTGGATGGACTCTATCCGGTTGATATGGGTGCTGTATTGTGGGTTCCATATTTGAGAGATTTAATACTCAAGGACGCTGCGAACATATGAGCAATAAAGGATCTTCAGTATTTTTATATTTTTAAATTGAGAGCTCATTCTTATGACAAAACCCAGTGACCTATTAGCTTTAGAAACAATGTAGTCTAGGTGCTTAGCATATGTTAGCTTACAATCGTGAATGGCACCTAGATCTCGAATCTCGGAAACTTTTTTTAGCTTTTGTTCCTTCAGAAAGTAGGAGAAATTGTCAACGGTTTTAATTACACGGCTGAAAGTTATTGCACAAGATTTCCCGGCGTTCAGGTCTAGTTTATTGGCACTACAGTATCTTTCGAGTCTGCCAAGATCCTCCTGCAGTAAGAGACAATCGGTAAGTCCTTCAATTTCTTTTTTAAACTTTCATGTCATATGGATACAGAAGAAATTTAGAATGATAAAAACGTGTATGTAAATCGTTGATGAATATATTAAATAGAAAAGGACTTAACAGCGAGCCCTGAGGGAGACCTGAGGGCACTATATTCTATTGAGAGGTAAAACCGTTGACAACCATTGCCTGCGATCTATTTTGAACGTATGAAGTGAACCATCTGTACAGATTTCCATGGATTCCAGCCGTAAAAAGCTTTTCTAGGAGTAGGGAGTGATCTATACGGTCGAAGGCTTTGCTGTAATCCGAAAAAATGGCATCAACCTGACCACCTGAATTCATATTATTATGGTACAAAACCATACAGCCGCACCCGACACCGTCTCCATGGATCGATTGCTCACTCAGTAGAAACGATATCATCCTGACTTTAAGACTAAGATCAGGTCATATTCCTCTCAATAAGTTCGGATACATGATGAAGAAGGTCTCATCGCCTAACTGTCATACGTGTGGGGTTATAGAGGACGTGTATCACGTCCTATCAGAGTGTACACGGAACGAAGTTGCAAGAAAACATTATTTTAATTCGCGTCTTAATGATGTGGGCTTTTGTAACACAATTCTGGCTGCACTAAATACAGAAGTAGCTAACGATCTCTTAAAAGTTGTCAAAATTAGTTTGAAGGATCGTGATCATAATAATTGTTAATTATTATTTCTTTGTTTGTTGCTTTCTAATTCTGTAATTAGTCTTAAGAAATTGTTACTGAGCGACATATTCATTATTGAATAAGCTCATTAAATAAAGATTAAAAAAAAAAAAACCACAAAAGATAAAAGACTAGATGTGGTCGATCTGTGCTGTAGAAAGCCGTGCTGCTCAGGAATAAAGAGAGTTGAGAGAGAGCTGTAAACTTGCTTGTAAATAATTTTTGCTAAAAGTTTGGCGAATATGCATAATTTTGAGATGGGTCTATAATTTTTTATTTCGTTTTTACTGCCACTCTTATGGATTGGTGATACGAAAGCAGATTTCCAAATTATTGGGACTATGCCTTCCTGTACAGACCGTTAAAATAATAAAGTAATAAGCTTCATCAAAGAATCTGAGCACTGAACTATAAGATGAGAATTGGAGTTTATAGTTATTTTCTTTTTCTTTAGTTCATCAGTTTAGTTTTTATGAAATAAATACTATTTATATTTATACTAAGATAAATAATTATTTTTCTCTTGATTTCGTCACGTGAAAGCAACATCTATCATTCATCTGTTAGCATATTTCAAACAAACTATTTAATATTTTCATTACATAATTGACATCACAAGTAATAGTGTCGCTTTTCCGCAAACCAAATATTATGGAAAATTATTTAACAATAAGTTAGGTTATATTTAATCAAATTATCTTTTATCCCCCGAGTTTGATGCATATTTTTTTTTTGTCCCTATGTTCTTATAGTACAACTTTCAATAAATACTTTTTGTAGCAACGTATTTTAATTGCCAGGCAGCAAATGTATGGCGACTGGCCGATCTCCTTTACGACTTAATACGTCATTCATATACATAACAGAATTTGTGTTTAAAATATTTATAATGCTGTACTCCAAAAAATCTGATGATGCCTAGGGTTTGGGTTCCGGGACGTCTCGTGGCTTATCGTCATTCCCGGGAATTCCCGGGACTTTGATTGTAGGCTGTCTTGTGTCCCGAGATTTTGAAATTGTCGGGAATTCCCAAACCCTAAAGATGCCTCCTGCCACCCATATACACGAAAAGTTGTTTCACTTGTACATACCTAAGTGATAAAAGCAGTAGGCCAATCTCCCGGTATGAATATGATGTTGCGGGGGTCCATAAGCGTCTTCCTGTTTGCTTCTGCTTCCCATCAGGCGATCCGTTTGCTTGTTTGCCTAATTCAACAATATATTTCCACTTTTCAGATCAAGTCCTGGCTGTCTGGGGACCGGAGCACTCTGCTCTGCACAGCGCGGCCGACCTGGCAGACCATGTCGTTCCGCCAGGGCTTGTACAAGCGGAGTTTCACTAACATAGACATAAATATGGTCGATGTGCTGGAGGTGGATACTAAAAATATGGTAAGAAACTATTTAATGGCGTAATAGAGGAAAATAAATATCTAATATATACAGTAGACATATCAGGATGTACCACAACTAGATCGCATATGTCGCAGGAACTCGAAAGATTATCCTACTAATATTATAAATAAGAAATTTTAAGAGGATGGGTGGATGGATCGATGGATGTTTGTTACTCGTTCACGCAAAAACTACTCAACGGATTTCGACGAAATTTGGTATGGTAGTTAGTAGTTTAGGCTCTGGATTAAAACATATGCTACTTTTTATCCCGAAAAAGTACATTATTCCCGTGGGACTTTACGCGGCCGGAGCCGCGGGCAACAGCTAGTGTTTTTCAAATTCATAATTTCTTTTATTTATGTCAAAATTTAGAAAGTTAAAGTATCTTGTATAGTATGCGTAGGTTCAAAATACCCTAAATAATACCAATTAAACTATGTAATGTAACTATACGAAGATCATAAAGGGCAAAAGTTTGTATGTTTAATTGCAAGCTATGATAATAATTTTATTAGGTGCCTTGAGCCTTCGATTATAAAAATTATTATTTGTGTGTAGGACAGTCCATTTATTGCGGAAGGCTATAGGCATAAGTTATTCTGTGCTATGATACGGCGTAAATACAAAAATGTTACTAGTAATTTTATTTTACGCTATCGAAGTCGTAGACAAAAAATAGTATTAGTATAACGAGGATATTTTAGACAAGTTGCCATTTCGACGACGAAGCTATAAAACAAAAATGTATGCTAAGTGACACAGCGATGCGATGGCAACTTGGCTAAAGGCTATATTGTCTTTTTTTCCAGACAGTCCGCTGCGAGCCTCTCGTCACCATGGGCCAGCTCTCCCGCACCTTAGAACCGCTGGGTTTCGCCCTGGCCGTGGTGCCCGAGCTGGACCAGCTGACGGTGGGCGGGCTGGTGATGGGCACCGGCGTGGAGACCAGCTCGCACGTGCACGGCCTGTTCCAGCACATATGCGTGGAGTATGAGCTGGTGCTTGCCGATGGTTCCGTGGTTAAGTGTACTGGGGTGGGTAATAGCTTAATTAAATAACTAGAAGGTGCATCTCTGTGTTTATGTGTTCTCTTGAGTCTTGACGTTAAGAGAAAAAAAAAACCTTAAATGCGTTTAAGTAATAACAAAGCATTAGGGTTGTTCCGATTAGTATTTAGAACAGTACCTAAGTATAATAATATCTATAGACGCTTTCACACCACGTCAATCTGATCCCGTAGTAAGTTCTCGAAGAACTTGTGTTACGGATACCAGAAAGTCAAAGTCAAAGTCAATTTTTTTTATTCAAAATAGGTACTTTTATACACTTTCTGAACGTTGATCTACATGATGCCTACCACCGGTTCGGGAACTAGCCCGGCGAGAAGAACCGGCGTAAGAAACTCGCGCGGGCCATCTTTTATCAAAAAGATGGAAAATTGTTCTTTTAAAAATATAAAAAAGGCATATATGTATAACAATGTTATGACTAAAACTACATAACAAGAGTACAATAATATATGTAATTTAGAAGTAGCCTTGCAGAGGGTCACCTCATTCCCAAGGTGTGCAATCATTCATAAAATCATTAACTTTATAATAGGCATTAGCACACAAACGTTCTTTAACTACTTTTTTAAATTTATTGATAGAAAAATTTTGAACGCTTTCTGGGATCTTATTGTATA
The DNA here is from genome assembly GCA_037179445.1 of Phengaris alcon alcon. NCBI lineage: Eukaryota > Metazoa > Arthropoda > Insecta > Lepidoptera > Lycaenidae > Phengaris > Phengaris alcon. The sequence continues at coordinate 3,111,752 of JAYRCH010000087.1, read as the reverse complement.
GGCGTATACACGAATTATTTACTTTACTAAGTCTAGTTACTGGTACATCAAGCTTATGCTTATTTCGGGTATTTCTATTGTGGTTGTCACTTTTCTTTTTGAATAGGTTTAATTTTTTTCAACATATAATACATTTGATAGAACATACTGAGAAGCTACAGTTAAGATTCCAGTTTCTTTAAACTTCTCCCTTAATGACGTGTTGGGGGCCAGCTTGTAGATTGCCCGGACAGCTCGCTTCTGCAGCACAAATATAGTATTTATATCGGCAGCATTTCCCCACAGTAGAATGCCATAGGACATTATACTGTGGAAGTAACTAAAACATACAAGTCTTGCTGTGTTTTCGTCTGAAAATTGTCTTATCTTACTTACTGCAAATGCTGCTGATCTGAGTCTGTCGGCCAATCCAGAAATATGAGGGCCGCACTGTAGTTTTGCGTCTAAAATTATACCTAAAAAGACAGCTGTATCTACTAGTTCCATACCTTTTCCATTCAATAGAACATTGGTTTCAGTTTGCCTTACATTTGGCAACGTGAACTTTATACATTTAGTTTTGTTTTGCTATTTAACAAAATATTATTAACACTAAACCAGTGTACTATTTTTGAGAGAGCATTATTTACTTCGTCATAGCCTGAGTTTTGGCGATTAATATTAAAAGTAAGTGACGTGTCATCGGCAAATAAGACTATCCCGTTTTTTCCATTAAAAAGGTATGGTAGGTCATTTATATAGACCAGAAAAAGAAAGGGTCCTAAAATGAATCCTTGTGGGACCCCCATCTTAATTTTGGTACCTGTGGATCTTTTTCCATTTATCTCAACCCTCTGAGTCCTATTTGATAAATAAGATTTTAAGAGGACGAGTGCTGGTCCCCTTACTCCATAGTGGCATAGTTTCCTGATCAACGTTGTGTGCTGCACGCAATCAATTGCCTTAGAGAGATCGTAAAAAACTTCTAGAGCATCCTGCGACCCCTCCCAAGCATCAAAAATATAACTAATCAGATCAACGCCAGCATCTGTTGTAGAGCGACCCTTCGTAAAACCAAATTGTTTATTATGTAAAATGTTATTTATATTAAAGTGTGCTAGTAACTGAGTAAGTTTTTTTTTGACAACGGGAATATATATGATACTTTGTATACTATACATATATTGAAAATTTTTATTATATTATACACATATTTAATGCACATCCATGACCCAGGAACACAGAAAACTTTCGTTTCGGCGGTACATCCGGCGAACCCGCGACATCCGGCTTGAACGCTAACGTGCTAACCACTGAGCCACAGAGGTCGTTGAAGTATTTAGCTAGATCTTATATATCTTTTTGGTAATTTTCAGCACGACAAGCCGGATCTCTTCTACGCAGTGCCATGGTCGTACGGTACGCTGGGATTATTAACAGCTGCGAGCATTAAAATTGTCCCTGCTAAAAAGTAAGATGTACATAGTCTTAAACACTTACGGATTGTGTTGCGGTGCACTTTTCTTTTTCCCAACGAAACGAAGGTCTTTGTAAAACGGCAAAAAAAACACTTGCTGTACGGGACCCGCACATAATTTTTTTTTTTATTCTGTTATTAGTAAGTATTTCTTGTTAAAGCGGCAACAGAAATACATAATCTCTGAAATTTTTTAACTTTCTAGCTATCACAGTCCATGAGATAGGTACAGCTTGGTGAGAGACCGTCAGACAGACGGACAGACGGACGCGGATAACGGAGTCTTAGTAATAGGGTCCCATTTTTGGAATTTGCCCTTTGGAAACGGAACCCTGAAAATAAAAAATTTTGGAGCAGAAAAACACTTAAGCATGTTGTATTGGCGTGGCTCTACGCCGAACGCCCTAAACAACGGCATACGATGTTTTACACAAAACACTTTTTACAGGTATATCCGCCTGCAGTACCATCCATATAAAAACCTGACGGATCTGTGTAAGAGATTCCAAGAGGAATCCGTGAAAAAGAGTCCTCATCAGTTCGTGGAGGGGCTCCTGTATACGAAGAACTCTGGGGTGGTGTTGACCGGTGATATGGTGAATGAAATCGGAAATGATGGAAAAGTAAGCTATATAGTTAATAGAATCAGGCGTTACTTTGCGGAAATCCATACCATACAATTTAATGAATCGTCACAGCGGTGATGCCCGTGCCCCGGGCGGCAAGTTCAAAGGGCGGCCAAATTCACACTTTACAGAAATTTCGTGTGATAATTAAAAAATAAATCATTCAAATTTGAAATTTCTTATTGTCTACGCACAAAAGGATATATATACTGTTTTACAATATTCCATTAAAAAACAACATATTTTCATACTGTTTTTTTCAACCACAAGCTTTTTATATGGCGCCCCCGGGCTACAGGTAGTGGCGTGCACAGGATTATGACACTGGGTATGCGGCGAAGTACTCGGTCACAAAACCTTTTCGTTTATAGATTTTTAGCATAGCTACAGCCAAGCGACGGATCTCTAAGTCGAAACCATGCCAACAGAGCAAGTCTTAGATGTACTACTATTCATGTACATCTTCTACGGCAACGCAGACAAAACAGCGATCGATCGTCGCGGCGGAAGAAATTCTAATAAGTAAAATAATAAGCATATTTTAAAATATTATAACTACTCACCAGTCAGTCAGCTTCAATTTTCACATAGGTATTCAAGGTTCCGGTTACTTGAGATTACTATATCCCGATGTAAATTACTAAATAATATGCAAGGAAAACAATATAATTTAATCGTGTGTACACAACCACACAGCCAGTTATACGTTTCATAACTTTTAACATGAAATTTTCGAGTTACATTATTTTTTTGCTGGTTTAATTGTTGTAACTCGGGTACACACCTACCTTTAGACAGAATTTGAATCTTTTCACTGAATGACAATTGTGAGAACTTGTTATTTTTAATTTTTAATAAACACACATTTTCAACACAAACCTCACAATCAAATAACATTAAAAAAAATCAACAAACGCACTAGTAAAAGCAAATCACTACAATTATTATAGAAACTCAGTAATAAACTGTTAAATGTACACACTTTCAAATGTTAAAATGAAAAATCTTTTAAGAAAACTATAAATAAACTGGAGCGATTAAATTGTAAACAATGCTTATCACATGAAATATGCAATATGGCCCCCGCGAAACACAAAACGTTTCTTCTATTTAAACAAATAAAACCTTACTAAACAAAAATGCATAATGTGCATACGTGATTTATTCTAATAAATCACGTATGCACATTATGCATCTATTTCCGTCTATTATTTTTACTCGGATTATAGGCAACGAATAATTTCCGACAAGCCAGTTCGGCGGTTTTCGGAAGCGTTCGGATAGCCGAGAGCCATCGCCTGCCGCGGGAGTTAGCGCTATATAATCATGTCGATATTCATGGGTGTGTGCGTTTGCGAAGTATGAAAATTACACATACATGCGATGATATGTCCTGCAGAACGCAACGGCATGAGATGAGTTGCTATTTATAAAATATTAGGCGTTTTTAAGTTATTATATTTTTTAAATTAATTTATTTTCTATTAATTAAAGTCATCTAAAACGTACGAACGTTTTATTAAAATATCTGTGAATGACAAGTAAAGCACTGCATTTCTGCCTATATGGAGCGCACGCCCCTGGCTACAGGGGACCTACCCCCGAATGTGTGTTAGAAAAAAGTTCGCAAAACATTATCTACATATTACACAGTCTCACTATTAGCCCGTACTTCCCGATATGAAAATCATAATAATATCATTTATAAAGCCCATGAACATTGAAACTTGATAAACACGTATGAAATTTATGGATTATCATGTGTGTCTACTCCTATGTAAATTTATTACCACTCAGTGTTTTTAACGAGTTACTCTCGCGTTACTCCACTGTTGATTTGATGACCAGTCATTTTTTTCGAGGTTTCAGGTCTCGTTTTGAGGTCAGAACTAAAAAATATGAAAAAATTTCACCAATATTTTACTGTAACTTTTGCAGATTACTTAATAATATTATATTTTAATAAGTTGGAACCGGTATTTTATTTTTAAAACTATCTGGTCCGCTCCACTCAGCTAATGATTTTAATACAAAGATTAATTTCAGCTAATGATTTTCAGCGTGTGAAAACTCTTGGACACGAATAGCATCTAAAATTTTGTAAACATAATATTATATAACTAAATTTGAGGTCACAACAAAGGTTCAACAAATTTGAGGTCAACAAAGTATTCGAAAATTTTCGAATATTTTGTTTAAAATTGATACTAAAAAATGTTTAAAAAAAATACTTTCATTTAAATTAAATGCGAACAATTTTCTCCCATTTGTGAATTTTAACTCTTGGTCTGGGGGACCCCCAAAATTTTTTTGATATGGGGCTAAGGCTCGCTACGCCACTGATGTATTGTTACTTTGGCTCTTATTGTATATTTTCGACGCATCACAATTTAATATACAGGGGAAAAGGCGCGCATTATTTCCGGAAGGCTTATGCCCAATGTCAATCAATTAGTGGACATCTGATAGCTGAAATTATATGAAAGATGATAAACGTAAAAATAAATATAATTGGGCGGGGGCGGCATTTTTCAGTTTTTTCCCCGCCTAAAATAAATTGAAGATCCGGGGTCATAGTAGCAGTGTGGAAGGTGGGAGGTGCTTTACGCAAGCTTAATGCGTGCGCTTACACATTTGCTTGCAGGTTGTGGAATTCCCACAACCGTTTTGCGGGATATTGCTAGTTAAAATATGAATTAAATTGTAAATAAGTTATAATTTGATGATTTTACCTAAGTGCGACTCAAGAAAAAATGTACTTACACCTATAATATTTATTATTGACCAGCTTTTGCTCGGAGCTCCACCCACGAAAATACAGTACCTGTTTCACGCGAAGACTGTACTTTTTCGGGTTAAAATTAGCCTATGTATCCAGAAGCCCAATTCTCGTAACTATTTGTTATCATAATCCTGTTTCAGTCCGCGCGCTGTCTCACTAGCTCACGCGCGATAGACACGTATGTGAATGCGAGTCGCATGTTACGAGAATTGGTCTTATGGGCCTATACCAAATTTCATCAAAATCCGTTCTGTACTTGTGCGTGAAAGAATCACAAACATCCTTCCATCCAACCATTATATTACCGTATATCTTAAAGCAGAAGACCCATTTTATGCGCTGTAGGTATATAATATTGTACATTTAGGTACTCTGCTATCCATAAAAAGCAATAAACTTAGACCTTTTCATCCGTTATTGGATGATTTATACAGTATTCTCCGAGCGAAGTAACCACTCATGAAATACTGTAGTGCCTGGGACAGTTGGTTTTTAAATGTCGTATGGTTGCCCAAGCACATACGGCGTTCTCACAGCATAGTCAGTCATTCCAGAGGAATGACTGGTCAATACGTCTGGGGCTAACCATGTGCGAGTCTCCTCACGATGTTTTCCTTCACCGTTAGAGCGTCCGTATAATGTACTTGAGATTTGAAAAAGTCTCATTGGTATACGCCACAACCTGGGAATCGAACCTGCACTCTGAACCTGCACTCTCTCGAGTGCGAAACAAACAGTCTACCCACTAGGCCACGGAGCTATCAAAATATTATAACATTTCACACGCTAGATGGCGTTTTATGCAGTATTCAATAAAACATTGTTTTCAAAGCAAACCGACATCCAAGTACGAGGCGGTTACACGTTCGGCTGTATAATGTAAGGTCTCCAAAAATAAATTACGTATACTTCAAGCACATGATCCACTGCTTATGTAAAGACGCTTAGGCATAAAAATAATTGTCTTACTAAAACTAAAAAAAAAACATCTCATGTATGGGTGATTCTCCGCAAAACGCAAACTGGGCATCATCATCATTAACAGCCATAGGACGTCCACTGCTGGACATAGGCCTCCCCCAAAGATTTCCACAACGAACGGTCCTGGGCCACCCGCAACCAACGGCGGCCCGCGACCTTCATAAGGTCATAACCTTCATAACTTCATAAACTGGGCATATAATGTAAAATTTTTTTTTCGAGTATGATAATTATTTTTCTGCTATCTGAAATTATATATAATATATATTTTTTGTATTTTCAACGAATACTCCGCCGTCTGTCTATAATCTGAAATTGGTCCCGCTGTCACCAAAGTGATCTGATGATAAGATCCATGAGGAATCGAAGGAACGCCTCGAAATGAGATGGACACAAATAGTGATTTGGACTTATTTACCCATTTCAGTTCAACCCAATCGGCAAATGGTATTCGGAATGGTTCTTCAAGCAAGTGGAGAGGCATTTGTTACGGAATAGGAGCTGCATAGAGTACATACCTCTACGTGACTACTACCATCGACACACGCGCAGTTTCTTCTGGGAGCTACAGGTATATAAATTCTGCTTTTTCACATAACTTGAAAACGAGATGTACCTACCTATATAAACATCAACGTAAAATTGTAAATACCGTCGGATTGTAATATAACTAGCGAGATTGTGAACCCGAACATACTGCTTTCAATGAGGATCAGTCATGCTTCTTGTGGGGTATGCAGACTTACGGCGACAAAAAAACAAGTAAATAGTGTAAAGAAATTATTTAAATCGGACCAAAAATGACGAAGATACAGCAATTTTAGTGCATTAGTTCCAAAAACGCGCTCGAGAATCAAGCGAGTCGCTGTGACGTCATCTTTCGTGGTCACCTCCCTTCTAAACACAACTAATATATTTAACGTAAATAAAAACAATGAGAATGAATACTTATGTAATACCTATGAAGTATGAGTACAATGAAGCCGTTGTCGCACGGATCCCGACAGATGACGTCATCGTAACGAATTTAGCGGAAACGCGCGTTTCAAACTAGCCGTTCAGAAAAACTTTAATAAATCCACCATTTCTTGACGGATTTTAATAATTTAAAAAATAAAATGCTCAGTAAGTTAATACACATACGATGTTCTTAGTAAAAATCAAGTTTGTCACTAAGTTTTAGATCCTCATTTAACGCGTTATTTTTCGTTAGATTGTCTGTGATTTACCAAAGAACTGCAGTATGAATGATAAATAAGGTACCTAGTTAGTCAAGAGTCCAGTGTAAGACCGACCAATAAGGAAAGCCTTCGGACAGTTGACAATTTGACGGGCGACAGTTTGTAACATTAAATGTAACAGTTTTAGTTCGTTAGATTATGTAAAATTCGTTAGATAATTATTATATTATAATATTAATATATATATATATATATATATATATATATATATATATATATATATATATATATATGCACAGTCCTTGAAGTGGTGTGAAGTGTGTGAACGCAATATAAGGCCTTGTCCGGAAAGGCAAATCGTAAAAGTCATTCATTCCCTCCTCCCACAGGACATCATACCGTTCGGCAACCACCCCTTATTCCGCTACCTGTTCGGCTGGCTGATGCCCCCCGAAGTTTCCCTCCTGAAGCTGACCCAGCCGGACGCCGTCACCAAGCTGTACAACAAGGCCCACATCATACAGGACATGCTCGTGCCTATTGACACGCTGGAGGAGGCCATACTGAAGTTCCATGAGGAGTTTCGGGTACCTATTGATGTCTCCTTCTTTATTAAATGTGCGTTGGAAAAGTGTAACGATAGAGAATTCCTGCACGAGCAAATGGTATTTATCTCTTCATCTATGGACACATATCTTTTCTGTTTCTGCCGGCCCCTTTTGTACATAAGCATGGCTCGCCATAAAGTCATATTTTCATATTAATGTGTAACGTTTCAGGTATACCCCGTGTGGCTGTGCCCGTTCAGGTTATATAACCATCCCGGGCAGCTGCAGGTGCGGTCCGCAACAGACAGGATGTACGTCGACGTCGGCGTGTACGGCGTGCCTAAAGCTAAGGGATTTGAGACTGTACGTTATATTTTTGGAGTTTACTCCTTAAGAATCGATTTTTATATAAGGCCCCCGGTATGACAAAAATATGAGGAGTAAAATCTACTGAACGAATGACCTCGTTACGTTTTCGTACGCAACCTATTCTGCGCATCTGTCACTTTTTTCACATGGCGCGAATTTTTGAACACAAATCGATCGCTAAAGTTTTTGTTCCTTCTGAGGGACGTGTTTTACTTTTTAGAGTAAACTCCAGTCGTGCGTCGGAGCTGACACACACTTTTTTATGTAGCCGTAGTTTTTAATCTGCAGTAGAATGTAATGCTAAAACACAAACCAAGCACAAATTCATACCAAGTATTTGTGTGAATCGTACCTACTTAATTTTGTGAATCTTGAAACAACGAATTAGTAATAACTTTAAGGTTAGTTCACACCGAAACGAAACGGTACGCGACTATTGAAATCGAACTTGAACATTGTTCATTACACAAGATTAACACGAATTAACATTGATTATCGAAAAACAAAACTTTACGCTATGTTCTCTCGGAAGTGTCTCCGTGTCACTTACTGTGTTTATCACAAGCACGGCAGAGCACCCCTGCTCTAAGTAAGCATCCTTAGAGTATGTATTGGAAGCGTCCCAGCGGGAACATTTGACAGTGCAGTGGCGTAAACGTAACTTTTTTTTATATGGCGTTCGGCTTAAAATTTGCCAGTGTCAAGTTAAAAAGGCGGGAAATTGAATTTAAGTTAAAGTTTTGAACACTGTATTTCTAAGACCGTAATTTAGACTATGACTAGACTTACAAAATCGTCAAGTCCTAAGTCTAGTCAAAGTCTAAATAAATAGTCAGTGCAGTCAATGAGTCAAGTCAGTCGATTCAGTAAAGTGGTAGAAGCGTTACTGAAAGTTCCTAGGAAATTTTGGCGAGAACACAAAATAGCATGCTTTTTGAAGTTGTACGTACCACTTGACTTGTGCACATCAACGAATATCTCATGGTTAATATTCTATTAATATTACACACTGGATGTTTCCCGCGTCTTCGTGCGCGCATAAACAAATGCTGCGGAAACCTTACATTTTGCCGCGATAAAAAGAGCTGCTATATTCTATATAGCTTTTGCCCCGCAGCTTCGCCCGCGTCTTCGTAGCAAAAAACTTATATACCTTTAAACTTTTTATTTAGCCTATTCTGAAATATAGGTTCAGTACATTCTGAGATTAGCGCGTACAAACGTACAGACAAACAAACATACGGACAAACAGACAAAAATTCTAAAAATCATTGTTTTGGGTTCTATGTCGTTCATAAAGTCCCCCCTGTAATAAGTTTTCTTATATACCTATCTTCCATATACAGACAGCGACCAGTTACGATTTTATTATATGTAAGTATAAGTAGACTATGAACTGAATAAACACAAATTTTGCAAGAAATACAAAAATAACAACGTTGCACATTGTCATTTTCGGGCAAAACTCCGTAAACGTTACGTTTTCGCATGAAATTTGTATGGGGCTGTCATGATTTTGACACATTTTCATACAATTATATCTCATTCGACTTCAAAAAAGGAGAAGGTTCTAAATTCGTCTTTAATTATGTCTGTTACCTCAGAACTTTCGACTGGATGAACCGATTTTGATGTTTCTTTTATTCTTTGAAAGCTGGCGCTTCCCGTGTGGTCCCATTTTTACTTTGAAGCCGGCTTTTTGTTTAAAAATAATCTTACATACTGAGATCATAACGTTTTTCAGATATCCTCAACAAGGAACATAGAGAAGTTCGTCGTAGAGAAGCAGGGTTTCCAGATGCTATACGCCGATACATTCACCACCCGCGAGGAGTTCCGGGCGATGTTCGACCACACGTTGTACGATAGACTGCGGGACACACTCCCGTATTGCCGGAAGCCTTCCCAGAGATCTACGGGAAGGTCAATAGACATGTACGGAAGTGATTCTAATTATATTTTCTAGTAACAAATGATGAAAGGTGGTTTTATTTCATTTGGTTTATGTTTATATCCAATTTAATAAAAAAAAAGATGACATTCTAATTACAATAAGCCCTCGTTCCCACGAGAGGTTTATTTGTGGTCGCGACAGAAAAGCATCACCGTAAATAGAACTTTGCACTAATACAATAAGAGAAGAAAATCAAAGTGTTAAGCTATTGTATTAGCGCAGAGTTCTACTAACAGTGGTGTTTTTTCTGTAGCGACACTAAAAAACTCTCGTGCGAATGTAGCCTTAAAACAATTTACTAGTGGAATTGTCAATCTTTGTTTTTCTCTCAGAATAAAGTTGTCACTATTCTGAGGTTTTTCGATAGAAATTGACAGACGATGTATAAAAAATACAACAGACGAAGACCAAACATGGCGCACTGTCAACACTGTCTGTGTTATTGTCCTTACCTAATAAGCACTTTACTACAAGTCGCACACCCACCAGTGGCTAGGGGTTCCTATAACTCCATTCCTATCGGCTTCACTTACCACTTACCTCTTGAAGACCCTCATCCAAATCCCTACCTATCGTACAGGCTAGGGCTTCCCTATGAAGTAGATCCAGCCTTCGCCACTGAGTCCCACCAAAACATTTTTATGTAAACTGTTGCCAAGACGAGACTACTGCACTGTTAAAAAGTTATCAGATCTTATGTAGAGCCAAGCTTCTGACTCTACACGCCTTAACTCTATAAGGTCTAACTTCACAAGCCCTACTCCAAATGGTAGAAAAAGTATTTTTGCCGAGTTAATTTCGGACAATGGAACTTTTATTCAATCAACGACGTTACTAACGTGGCCGTGGTACTGAGTTTTTATTTTATTTATTTTAATTAGAATACAATTTAGTACAAAAGTGCTACTTATTCCAAATTGGAATTTTTTCCAGTTAACCTGATACAGGAAAATTTAAATAAACATTAAACCGACTACCAAAGTAAAAATGCACAAAAAGTATGAAATAAAACTTATTTTCTAATTAATCCCCTTTTTAAATTTGGCTGAAATTTTAACTATTTCTCTACTCAATCTTCAAAATTTTGAATAATCGGTCAACAGACGGCAGAGTTATCGTTGAACATACAAAAAGAACATACAGCCGAACGTATAACCACCTCCTTTTTTTGGAAGTCGGTTAAAAAGTAACACTCCCACCCCCCAAAACGACTGCTAAATGGCAGTCATTAGACCGACTAAGCTAAGGGGGCTTAAAGCTATTAGCGTAGACCCATTCGAAAAAAAAAAAAAAAAAAGTAACACTGGTGCATCATATCTATGGGGTTATCAGGAACAATTAACAACTATGTATTCGTAACGTTATCGAAAGAGAATTGAAAAAGTATGAAACTAGACAGCGCACATACATTTGCATTCGATGACGAAACGAATTCGTGGAAGTCTATTTGTTCCTGCTCGGGCTACTGGAGATATTTCGCTATAGCAAACTAAGTACCTACATGTAGTGAAGTTCTGAGAATGTAATCTATAAATAGCGATATCTAATGAGTGGAACATTATCATAGGGCAGAAAGGTCTCATAGATTAGAATGTTTATATTAGAATTGTTTAACTTTTATTTATGGAAAAAAAAAAACAATTTTAAAGTGATTTTTTCGCAATGTTTAATTGAAACTTGAATAAACAAGTGGCAGGAAAAACAACAAATTTAAAAATTGAAGAAACGCCCGAATTGTCAAGCAGTGAGCGAGCTGATGATGATGAATTATAGCTAAGAACATTCTCGATAACGTCCGGACCGGACCTTTCGTTAAGAAGCTTCAATGCTACGGATAGTCAGACGCATCAAACTTATAACACTTTTTTCGTCGGGGGTTAAAAATAGGCACAGGGATTTCACGATTCTCATGCAATAGGGAAAAGTTCACATTCGAAAAAAATCGAAATTCGATGTTTAGAACGTTAGGTACACGTACCTAACGTTCTGAAAATTCGAACTTCGAATTTTTATTCAAACGTGAACTTCTCTTTATTGCAAAAGAATCGTGCCCCTGCATTAATTATAAAATTTACCGATAAGTATGTAGTCTCATAATATTTATTAGATTTTAAGTACGATATAGTGAAATAGAACATTTTTAAAGGTTTTCCAAATAAAATTATCTATCGCGATTCGCGTTTGAACTGCTGCTTAAAAATGAAAGGGCCGACTAGTGGATATACACATTACATACTTGTAACGCTCTGGTCGACTTTTATCGCTTACCATCAGGCACTAGATCTGCTCGTTTTCGGTCTTTCCCATTTACGTGGGAGAGCCATGCTTTTGCACAAATAGGCCGGCTTGACCAAATATCACGGCCTCACAGAAAACCGGCGTGAAATAACGCTTGCGTTATGTTTTACCGAGCGAGTGAGGTTACCGGAGGCCCAAGAGGGGTTGGGGATTTTAAGGACGTGACGAACGCATATGCGCAACACCAGAGTACACAGGAGAGAGTAAAGTACGGAGGAGTTACAAGTGTAACTCCTCCGGTTTTACGAGTAGGTACATGGGCAATCCGTCTGCTTCATTTCTGGTCGATTTCATAAGAAAAAAGTTGCCTTAGGCGGAAATGGATTGGTAGTTAAATAGATTTTCGTCATGGCTATCATTGTCTACTATCTTTTTCAACTACCAACTTCTCGCTGGTGTAGTCTTTATTTAAATATTTATTTCCATAACTAGGTACTTTAATTCGGTAATATTTGAAATAACCACGTCCTAGAAACCTCGTCTAATTATTTTGAAATGTCAAAGAGAAATGTCGAGTGGATTTCTTTAGCACTCGTGAATTGCACCATTTAGCGCTATGGCGTCGTTTTATATCATGTCGTTTCTTTTTATAAGGTTAATAATCCTATTATTATTATAACAAGAGTAGATAAGTATCATAAAATCTATTCGAGAGGGTTTCCGGGGCTAACTCATGTCATTGTATTAAGCTTACAAGAATCGAATCAACGCACGGACGCCCCCGCCGGGAGAGGGGTGCACTTTTTTATTTATTTTTTATGAAATTAACCAGGAAACGAGCAGTCGGGTCGCCTGATGGTAAGCGATTACCGCCGGCCATGGACTCTCGCAACACCAGAGGAGTTATACTTGTAACTTCTCTGGTGTTGCGACTTGCGTTCCTGGTCCTTATAATCGCCAATGCCCCCCTTGGGCCTTCGGTAATCTCACTCACTCGGCGAAACATAACGCAAGCGTTATTTCACACCGGTTTTCTGTGAGGTCATGGTACTTATCCGGTCGAGCCGGCCCATTTCGTTCCGAAGCGTGGAACTTCCACGGTATCCCACACTTGTAAAAAATACATAGGAAAATCCCACATATTTATTTCCATGAGTAATGTTTTAAATAAAACCGGTATTTTTGTTACCGTCATCACCTTTAACATGGTATCCTAATTCCTACTACTTTTATAAATGCGAAAATTTGGAAATGGAAATGGAGTGGACGGATGTTTGTTATTTTGACGCAAAAACAACTGAACGGATTTTGATTACACAATCTTCATAATTTTGTAGTCGGTACCAGCCAACTTAAATGTGAGCTCTATAAAATAATGATTTATCAGGATATTGTTTGGGCTGGTAGCGACTTCAAATAATGAAGATCGTGTAGAGAAATAGTTAAAAATTTAACCGAATTTAAAAGGTGAATTATTTAGAAAATAAGATTTATTTCATACTTTTTTGTGTATTTTTTACTTTGGAAGTCGGTTTAATTTTAGCATTAGATATTAAACTATATAATAGCCTCCGTAGTCTAGTGTTTAGAGCTAGCCTCTCGACTCGGAGGTCGTGGGTTCGATTCCCGCATTGGAACAACAAAAAATGTTGTTTCCAAGTTTGGTTAGGACAATGCAGGCTAATCACCTGATTGTTTAACAAGAAAGAGGATCCTTGCGTCGGATGGGCATGTAAAAAGTCGGACCTGCGCAGGCACAGGTCTCTCTCGCCAGTCGTGTCGGTTATCCGTCCCACCGGGTTATGGAGTAAAGGAAGAGAGAGTGGTCATGTGTACTGCGCTCACACTTGGGCACTATAAAATTACTCCTGCGTAACTGGCCTGGTTTCAATGAAACCGACCACCGTCACCAAAATCGGTGTGGGGCAGCTGTATATATTAAACTATCAAAGTCGACATAAGTAGTAATAGGTAAGCGTTATTGATTTTATCCAAAACAATAAATCACTGGTGCTGTGCACCTTATTTACGTGGTCTAATGCGCGTAAATAAATTTAATTACTAATTAAAAAGGGTTAAGGTCAGAAAGTGCAAGGAAAAGTTTCTAAGAACACGGTCATCTTCTAGGAAAATGACATGCGCAGACTGTTTGTTAACTCACAGTAATACAGTAACTCTCAGTCGCTAGCACGCGTGCACGCAATAAAATGTGTACAAATTGTACAAACGTATTTCACGGCGCTTAGTGAATTTTTCCTGTACATTTCTGTGATTTTTTTTTGGATTACTTAAAATGAATTTGCTGGTTATAGTGTTGTGTCTCCTCTCGAGGAATGTTGTCAAAGGTTAGTTTTAAATTAATTTATGCTTAAAATTGCTCTTTTCTTATTGTCTGTCTTGGATTAGACGGTTAGAGCAATTTTGAAGTTCTATTGTCGCCGTATATTTTGTTAGATTTTGTCCAACAACTTCACCTACGTTGTCATTTGAAATTATTGAGCAGAGGCTTTCGCTGTTTTCGCGCTTTGTCGTCAAAAGAAATGGATTTTAAGAATAGAAACAGTTGACGAATACTAACATGGGGATGTGCCAATTTTTTATAGAAATATGCACGACGTCTTTGATGATTCTTAGCACATTATCATGATTTTTTCTATTCATACCCTAATAATTGTTTTAGGAATTAGGATATTATGTACACGAGATATCATGACCTAAATATTTTCTACAATAATTCCGTTATTACTTATTATAAAAGTACGCAGCATACCGACTCGAGGGCGCGACCCTACAATCTGAGACAGATAATCTTCGACCTCTATCAGAAATATCGCCATCGACTGCCACTTACCGATGTAAATAGTTTACATTTCCTCAACTATAAAGTTTATTTTGAGGTGAAAGTACATTATTATGATAGTATCGCGATAATTTTTCAAAAAATGTAAACCGTACCTGCTTTAGAGTAATACCTAACTATAGCATACAGACCCGGCTATTAGTAACAAAAGAAACATATATCGTTCCTTATCTCACATGCTATCATATTATGAGTGCCATAATGTCGTAATTCCAATGTCGTAAAAAAGGACACCAAAACTCAAAAGTCTACCAAAGGCGTGACAACCTTAGAAAAAAACGAAAAGACATGGATTTGCTTGATCTGACTGAACTCCTTATAGATACATGTTTGGGGACTTCGGCGTTGTTTAAAGAACTTCAAGCATATGCCACTATGTCAATTACAGTAATCATCATCACCACCATCATCACAAAATACATCATCACATTATGATGATAATATAATAGGTACTTCCATAGTATTTTATACCGACACGGATATCTTTGAACATTACTTTGCCATATGTGAACCTATTTGCAAAATTGTTTTGTTGTTGTAAAGGCTACAATTCGAAATTTGTCCCTCAGTCACCAAAGTGGAGACGGGGGGGGATCCATGATAAATCGACGGAACTCTTCAAAATTTATATGGACACATATTATAGTGATTTCGACTTTGTCTGAAGTGGTCCTAGCATATATTACCAAAAAGTAAGATTTTGCACCAAGGTATAACCTGGATCCTGTTTGATCCTGATTTGATCCTCATTGATCCTGTATTATGGATACATGTTTGGGGATTCCGGCGTTGTTTAAAGAACTTCAAGCATATGCATAATACCTACACCTACAGTAATTATCATCATCATCACCACCATCTTCACACGAAACACCAACATATTATGATGACATAGGTACTAACTACTCATCAGAGTTTTGTGCACCGATATCAATGTCATTGAAATTTTGCTATTGCCAAAATTATATTCGTGATCATCATTTTGCTGGCTTGGCTTTTTTGTCTTTATAACTTTCTTAAAATGTGTTCATAATAATAAAAGATAATAAATTTAACGAAAAAGAGAAAAAATATTATTTTTATCAAAAATTAAAACCGACTTCCAAAGTAAACATGCACGAAAAAGTATGAAATAAAATTTATTTTCTAATTAAGTACCCTTTTAAATATTTCTCTACTCAATCTTCTTAATTTTGAAGCCGGTACCAGCAAATTTGAACGTGAGTTCTATAAAATATTGTAGGATATTGTTTGGGCATTTTTACTTTGGAAGTTGGTTTTAATCTTTCACTCTTATGGGCATTTTAATAATATATACCTTCCATGTCCCTATATTCTTCTTTCTTGCATTGCAATGTAGAGCCTTAACAAAGCGATATTTAGAATTTTTTGTTTTGTGTGTTATGGTAACATATAACAATAACATACATTTTTGTAAAAAAATATATTCGTAATAATGTGATCGTGTCATGTATAATATAATCTACATTAAATAAGTAGGTAATACATTAAATAACTTAGTTCTCACCTACGTTTTTCCACATCGCGTCGTTACAATAGATATGTGTCATATTCTATTTCTGTTTGTAGAGTAGGCTCAAATAGTTTTATTTATGTTGATGTTTTTTTTATAAAAAGAAAGAAACAAAATTTAAAAAAAAAATCTACAGAATGTTGAATTAAATATATTTATATTTAGGTAGGCTTTTACTAAAATTCTAAAGTTGTAAATGGTAACATTTGGTTCGATTTTTGAAATGAATTTTACACCTGTTTCAACACCAAAAACCTTCAATTTGTAATTTAAATAATGAAAATTAGTCATCCAAACATTTTCGTGCAATGAATAGATTACTATGACAGATACCTCCCACCACAATGGCAATTACCAACTAAGCAAATCGGAATCCCAGGAAAAATCCAAAAGAACAACTATTCATGGCGACCAGTTCAAGATAAAATTGGGTTAGATGTGTAAGCGTTACACCTGGATTACAATGGCACATCTGCGCATATCTGCAGTGGGAGGTGGGGTATATTTTCATCGATGTATAATATATATACTCCCATTTATACGAACAAGAATTCATATAAATATGATTAACAATTATTGATTTTCTCCACTTCTCCTTGGATCTGAATTAAAATCATTACCTACGGAAAATTTAATGTGATTAAAAATTGTACAATCTACTTAATAGTATTTTGGTTTGTGATCGCCTCTTCTTTAAACAGCGGTTAATAAATTCCCAATATCTTTTACTTTACTGATGAAAATGACAAAACTCATAATACAAACTAAGTCCTCATCTATATATAATAAAATCGTAACTGGTTGCTGTCTGTACATGGAAGATGTATGAGAAAAACAGAATTACAGGGGGACTTTATGAACGTCATAAAACCCAAAACAAACAATTTTTAGAATTTTTGTCTGTTTGTCTGTACGTTTGTACGCGCTAATCTCAGAATGTACTGAACGGATTATGATGAAATTTGGTATGGTAGTAGTTTAGACTCTGGATTAACACATAAGCTACTTTTTATTGCGGAAAAATGACCGGTTCCCCGATATTCGTTTTTGCGCGTACGAAGTCAACGGCTTAACCGATTTGAATGCGGTTTTCACTAATGCGTTTTGGTTACTCCTCTCCACTTAAAATTTTACTAACCGACTTCTAAAAAAGAGGGCGGTTATACATTCGGCTGCTTATAAAATTTTTGTTGTGTTCAACGATTACCCCGCCGCCTGTGGACCTATTTTAAAATTTTTTGCTGTAAAGGTTAGGGTTTGCAATAATCCTCAATTGGTATTTTTGACACCAAAGTGGTGACTTAATGTTTGGATCCATGAGGAATCGAGGGGACTCCTCTTAATATGGACACATACAGTGATTTGGCTTTTTCTGAAGAAGTCCCGGAATATGCTACGAAAAATAAAGATTTTGTGCCAAGGTATACCTGGATCCAAAAGTACTGAACAGAACTCCCGAGTCGTTACAGATATATGTTAGGAGATTTTGGCGTTGTTTAAAAAACTGAAAGCATATGCCACTATGTCAATCAAAGTAATTATCATCATCACCGCCTTCATCACACCATACACCATCACATTATGATGATAATAATGTACTTCTCATAGTCTTTTACGTTTGTCGAAGCATTTTCAAAATTCTTTTGTTGTTGTAAAGACCATAATTCGAAATTGGTCCCTTAGTCACCAAGGTCTGATGATGGCATCCATGTGAAATCGAGATAACTACACAAAATTATGAGGACATTAATAGTAATTTCGACTTTTATAGTAAGTAAAATTGTGTGCCAATGTGTACCCCCCTAGATCCAAAAGCACTGAACAGAACTCCTCAGTCTTTAAAGATACACGTTTAGAAATTTCGGCATTGTTTAAGGAGCTGCAAGCATATGCCACTCACAATAATCATCATCATCATCATCATCATCATCTTCTTGCGATACACCAACATATTATTATGGTGATATAGGTACTCCTCATAGTTTAGTACACCGTTATCAACGTATTTGAAGTTTTGCAATAGCCAAATTATATGATACTTAATTATATTTAATTCTGACTGCTACATTTTTTCAGCCGACTACTGCAATAGATAATAAATAATAATAATAATTTAATAATATAGTATGTAATCATTATCATCACTGGTGATTAAACAACATTTGGTCCACAGTTCGGTAATGCTTATTTGGAGAAATACCACGGCCTCTCAGAAAACTGGCATAAAATGAGTTTGAGTTTGTTTATCCGAGAAAGTGAGAACAGGAGGCTTTTTTTGTATTAATAAATTTCTTAAAATGTGTTTATAATAATAAATATAACTAAACATGGAAAAAGTATTATTTTTAAACAAAAAATGAAAACCGACTTCCAAAGTAAAAATACACAAAAAAGTATGAAATAAAACTTATTTTTCAAATAATTCCCCTTTTAAATTCGGCAAAAATTTTAACTGTTTCTCCACTCAATCTTCACATTTTTGTAGTCTATCTTTTAAGGATAGGTTACTATACCCATTCGATATATACCCCAACGATCACAAATAATGTGGTATTCAGAAGCTATTTAGACAGATACAATAGTACCTAATCCTTATCCAAGAGATATATTTAAAATCGAAAAGTACCTGTAAAAATTTATAAAACGTATATATTTTTACTCTGTGCTATTACTATATTGCAGTAGGTATAATTGCTAAAGAAGTTTTTTGCCACGAACACTCTCCCCACGCGGGCGAAGCTGCGGGCAAAAGTTAGTTATCAATACAGTCGAAAATAAACTCACATTACTCAAATATAGAATACTTACATACGTTATTGTGTAACACATTAACACCTAGCAGCCAGTGAGCACTGAACACTGCGAAATGAAATCTTAGGGAAATATTCCACCCTGTTAGTTTCTTAGCCCCTTAGGGCGAGCTCTTGGGAGACAAGCATGTCTAACGACACACTAGACAAGCATGTCTAACGACTAAAACTGTTTCGTCTAAGAGACGTTTTGTTGAAAGGGTGTGCATCTTCATATATTTTGTACATACATAAATTATTAGTCTTAGCGCTCGTCTAGATACCACGCTATCTAACTACAACAGCTGCGTGAGTGCGGCAACTCATTAATGTAGTGTGGGTTCATAATATATTAGGATGTAAGACAATTTCTGATGTGCGTGAATTTGGTTCGTACATCTGACACGAAGATTTCAATGTGACAGTTTTGAGCATGCCGACCTCGGCGTTACTATTTGTTGCTTCATTTTTCAAGCACGCCAGCGGTCAATCACCGCAACCAATATTGTAATACAATGTCTATTGTATTACAATATTGGTTGCGGTGATTGACCGCAAGATACAGTCTTAAGACAGTCTTGTCTTAAGACTGTATCTTGTCTCAAGTGAAAGCTCGCTCTTATTGGTAGTCGCATGTATATGCCGTCTAAATACTTCTTCCACTTGGATTATGGTCGTAAAGTCTGCCCCTTAGCAACGCGATAAGACATGCTTCACTCTCTCGCGCGATATAACAATCTCGCGCCATTATTATATACTCTACATTCGTAACTGATCTATCCATCTGTCTCCAGGTGAGCTTAACTCGGAGGAAGCGGCGGAGGTAGCGGACAATTGCTGTAAGGCCGGTCAGGCGTACGCGATGACGTCATCGTCGTGTGCGGGCGTGCAGCCGCCTGATGATGTTGAGGAGCCGACGGAGGCCTGCCTAGGGCCGCTGAGGACGTGCTGTGAGCAGCAACAGCAGTTAGTGCCTGCGTTTTTTACCTTAATGCCGTTCACGGGCAAGTCAGTGTTCATTCGAAAAACATACAGGTGTATTTTTTCAGAATAAAATATATAACCCAACATCAGGCTACAATATTACGTATGCACAACTAAAAATTTCCTAACAACTCTCACTACGCATGGACACACTCATACTGCTGTACAACACGCCGGCTTTGAAGGTGACGCGCCCGCGGTGGTTATACATTTAAGTAATTTATATATTTTTGGAACGAGAATTGAATACTGATCAAGCTCCTTCAATATGTATTTTTATTTTGAAGACACTGTATGTATACCCACACAAAGGTCGACCTTTCCTCCATCCTCCTTCGATCCAGACCTACGACGAATAATTAATCTCTGCGCAAGAGCGAAAAGAAGGCAAGACAGTATATACACTGTCTAGTGTTTTATGTTGCGGTGGCGTTTCGCCAACAGTGAGTCCAAGATAGTCTTAATACCGGCAATCCTTGTAGTGAACGCGTGGCCATAGCCAACTATCCCCATAGATATATTTTATTTAATGCAAATAAATGCTATTTAGTGCCATTCTTTTCGGCAATTAGTCTTAAATACTCCAAAGCCGCACTCTTGAATAACATAGTGTTGAATAGTATTTTGATAACTTTCTATGGCTTCATTATTTGAGTCAATTTGGACTATTTGATTGACACAGTTGCAAGGTTTCAGCTAACGACACCAAATTGTGTCAACAATACTCGATCAGAGAATACTCACTCAGTAAAATAAAATTTGACTAAAGTTTTTATTATTTATTTTATTTATTAGAGAATAATCATATTCACTAAAAAAAATTACACAAAATAAAATTTTATTTTAGTTTATTATTTGTACATAATTAATTGTTACACTGTTATATTTTATTATGCTATCAGCTACGCATATTAAATGAATATTTTTAACAGATACGATTGATATATAGATGTGTACCTTACATCTTGTCCTCCCAAATATAAAACTGAACACTAAAGTTTGATTGTTTTATTCAAATTTTTCAATAATAATAAATATGCCGATTAATGATTATTATCTGAACAATTGTTACAATTTGTTGGACTAGAATAACTCCTTTTGTTTATTTAGACAGAAAGACGAGTGCGATGCAGGTATGAAATTGGCGCCTTCCAAACGTTGCAGTGCGCCTAAAAGTGACATTGGCCGGGTAAGCAAATAACACTGTATCTAGTTTTTACATCTTATACCTACTTTAATTGTAATCACGGCAACGGCTGCATGTTTTTACGTGAAATTTAGTATGTAGGGAGTTTTGGGAGAGAAAAATATGTCCAGCTAGGTTTCATCCCCGCGCATTTTTTAAGTTATATATGTTTTTCTTTTGTCGTGCAACAAATGACAATATATCAATAATTTCAACTCTATATAATGTCCGATTGGCAATTTTAATTTCAATTCGGTTAATTTATGCATTGTTCGAAAATTCGGAATGCGGTGGGTTCGAAACCTGGTAAAATATAGGTATCTGTGATTCTTTCAATTTTTTTAAAATCTACGAGCTCCGAGCAAAGCTCGGTTACCCAGGTACTATTAGAATAAAAGCCACCGAGCACTCGTGATTTGTACGTACTTTTTCGGGATAAAAAGTCTATGTGGTAATCCAGAGCTTAAACTACAAAGTTTGGTACAAATTTCATCAAAATCCGTTTAGTAATGAAAGAGTCACAAAACACAGGATGAATGATGGATCATTCCATCCTCACAAACTTTCACTTTTATAACAGTATCTATGTAGTAGGATTGAACCTGTATCAACCAACAATGCTACTCTCCACACATTTCGATGTCCGTCTGGCTGCCGCGGACTGTTCTCCTACATTTGTTTGTTTTAAGATGTGCTGCGATGAATGTGCCTTCGGTGCCCTAGCGGGGGAGTCCCAGGGGGTCGAGGGGTGCGGGGAGGCGGTCATCTACAGCTATAGCTCCACCTCCACGCTACGGAACAATGCCTACTACCGCTGCTGTGTGGTGAGTGCTCCTCTGGTATTGCAGATTGAATGAAGGCCATCTGGTTGAAATAGCTTCACGTACCTAATATATTGTGTAAATAGTTTTATTTAATATCAACGACCAAAATTATTTTGTCCAGTAACTATAAGTGTACTAATTAATATTAAATGGGTTAAATGGGACCCTATTAGTGAGACTTTGTATTTCGGTTGCCGCTCTAACAAAAAATACTACAAACAGAATAAAATAAATATTATAATAAACGTGAATTTTTTGCCGTTTTGTACGGAACCATTCATGCGCGTGTCCGACTCGCACTTGGCCTGTTTTTTACTATGATCGTAGTCACGGTACTTTCGCAAATGGACCCAGCTTCTTGTTTGCCGTAAGTATGGCTGGGAGTTGGGACTATATCATCCGGTATCCGGAAGGCCGGGGAAAATTCAGAACATTGAAAATATAACTCTGCGCTTTATACAATAGAGCTGAAAATCGGACACACAAGTGTCGAGTCAAATGTCAAATTACATTTTCAACTTTATATTAGCGAAGAGTTCTATTTTCAATGCTTTCAATTTTCCTAGGACCGACGGATTCCGGATTCCCCAGCCCAGTCCCAGCCTTAGCCTATAATTTATTGCATACGTAAACCTTGATCCGTTTCAGGAAGCTACCAAAAAAGTGGAGACAACGACAGAACAGACAACAACAGAACGCACCACCACGACAACGGCCAAACAGCGCGACAAATGTAAGGCCAACTCCTGTGACCATGAGTGTTCGGATGCGGATGGCGTGGTGAGGTGTCACTGCAGGGAGGGCTTTCGGCTGCAGCCGGATAATAAGTCTTGTAAAGGTATTTTAAAGGTAAAAAGGTAAAAGGTAAAGTTATAAGAAAGACTTGTAATGTGCTACACGATTTAAAAACTCAATCCTGCCGGGATAGTTTTACGCGAACATTTTCGATGGCGTCCGGTCGCCACCGACACACATTTTGAGTTGCCGCGACAGGCTGCACAGTCAGGGCCGGGGCTAACACTACTTACATAATTACTTAAAGTATAGGAAAAAATATGACAGTAAAATACTGTACGATCTGTTGAATTTAATAAATTTATGTTTGTTTCACATTATCGTTTATTTTTGACTTTGACTTGACTTAGCTGGGATCCCCTGGAATCCACGGGGCCCAAAAAGTCATATGGTGGATCCACACCTGTACACAGTGCTGCCGCGTGCGATTTGTAGCGGCGCGGCGTGTCATCAAAATATATTGGGAGCCCATTTGAACAGCAACGCTTAGCCAATATTTAACGCCATCCGTAAATAACAAAAACAAAAGCACTTACTTTTTTCTTATCTCACGAAAATCTAAATAGATTTTAAAATTCCATCATCATCAGTAACACGGAAATGCGCGATTATCATTTGACGTGCTTCGAATTTATATTACACGGAAGTAGGCTCTCGAATTATACTTGTTAGTATTTTGTGTGCAATGATAGGCTACTTGTCCTACCTTTGATATAATTAATGATGCACTTGTACCGACTACCGACAATCCACAAGAGACCAATCAAATTAATGACATAAGGGAGGCAGGGGAGAACAGGGGTTGCGCTGGGATTATTATGAAGTTCTTTAATGAATATAAGTAAACATCAGAATTCCGAAACAATCTTTAGTTTTGGCTTTATATTTTTGTTTTGAAAAGTAAGCTTTTTTTTAGGGTTCCGTATCCCTAAAGGAAAAATGGTACCCTTATAAGATCAATTTGCTGTCCGTCCGTCCGTTTGCCTGTCAAGCCCCTTTATTTCGGGAACGCGCGGAGGTATCAAGTTAGTTATCGAGAAAACCTTATACTCAAATCTAGGGTCACTTGAAACTGTAAAAAAATCAGACTTATAAGTTAATGTAAAAAAAGTTACGGCCGTTTATGCCGCATAAAAACGCATATCTCGACACCCGCAATGGAATCAAAATTCATAGGGTAATTCCCGTTGCCCTAAAGCTATGAAATTCGGCAAGTATCTTCGTTAAATACTACAAATACAAGAAAGAATCTGAAACCTGCACATTAGTAATTAAATAATAAAAAATAATGTCTAAAGTCTAATAGGGGGTCGAAATTTCAAGTTGAAGCTACTAGGTCAAATCGGGTGTCATATGAAAGTGCTTCATGTGGGCATTCCAAAACACTTTTTTTTTACGAAGCATAATAGGAAGCATATAGGTAACGCATGAGTCATGTTTTTTCGTGCGTGCAGCCGGCTCCATCGAATTATAAGACGTTATCACGTCAAAAGTAATAGCTTCTCCATTACTGAACTTAAAGAGATCGTAAGTATCGATTACTCTCATCGTTAGATAAACTCGATTACTGAACTATTTATAATGATCTTACTTTGTACCGAACCTTCGGTGGGCGAGTCCGACTCGCTCTTGTTCGGTTTTTCCATTTCCAAATATTATTTACTACCTTAGTAGTGCATAATTACTGCACTTTAATTATTTTTACTGGAGTATTTTTTTATAAATAAAAACATATTTATTGTTTTATTTATTTTACCTGCCAGATATTAACGAGTGCGCGGAAGCTGTGGAGGATCTCTGTCTAGCAGAAGATTCGGTGTGCCACAACACAGAGGGGACTTTCAAGTGCGTTCCGATAAAAAAGCGGGACGTAAGTCTGTCCTGTCCGCCAGGATTCAAACGAAACGTACAGAACCAAGTCTGTGATGGTGAGAAAATATTATATCCCAAATAAAAACATTTGCATCAAAAAGAAGAGCCCATATGTGTGATATGACCCACACTGTCTAAACTACAGAGTAAAAAATATATATACTAACGTACAGAGAAACAGCTTTTATAGTGATTCCGACAATTGACGTTTAACATCCCCTTCAACAGCCCACAATTTTTGCACACAATCGTGGACACACCATATTATGCTTGTAGTCGTGCAATCTGTTCCTCTTTCTTTAATCTGTGGTATAAACTCTAAAAGTAATGATCTTGTGGGATGACTGGATGCCCCAAAGGGAGATCTCCGACCGAGCGAGATGGTGTGCTCGGTCAGGCCGAAGCCCACTCGTATGAATTACAGATGTCATATATATAGCGCCGATCATAGAAAACTTCGATAGCGCGATTCAGGATTGTGGCGCTAATTGGTCCGCCACAATCTCATGTTCTAAAGTATCTAAAGCTACGCTAATATTATAAAGAGGAAAGATTTGTTTGTTTGTATGATTGTTTGCATAGAATAGGCTCCAAAACTACTGGACCGATTTTCATGAAATTTAGCACTATATAGGGTAGACCACGGGGAAGGACATAGGCTACTTTTTATAGCGGGAAAATGTATGGTTCCCGCGAGATTTCCTTTCAACAACAAGTTGTAATAATATACTCGAATTTCACATTGTCAAATTTTTTCTCTATTAAATAACCTATCCACAGATATTAACGAGTGCCAGCTACCACGGCCACCGTGCCCAAAATACCTCTGCAAGAACACAATAGGGGGGTACACCTGCGCCGGGAAGCCTGGGAAGCCCTTCATGGAGGCAGGCCCTTCACCCACCACGAATGCGTCAGCGTCCTCGAGCCCTGCTGTAAAGAATGACATTTGTCCCCAGGGCTTTAGGGCGGGGCCTGATGATGAATGCCTTGGTAAATCTTGACTGTTCTTTTGATGTTTTGGAGAAGCAGGTATGTAGATTATAGAGGAGCGTTATGGTCAATCGTATTTAATTGTTTTTTACATTATTAACGTACGGAGTAAATTTTGACAAGTTTTCAATGCTTCGGAAGCTTGAGCCAGCTCGACCGTTTAACCACGACCTTGCTTACTTTGTGTATTTTGTTTTACGGAGTAAGTATCCATGGCCTACGGGCTACGAGGAAGACTTTTTAAAGGCGCAAATTAAGAGCGGTGGCAATGGTGTAATTTACCTGGGGTCCAAAGAAAATCATGCTATTTCGTCTAGAATCTGTTTGACTTAGGGCTTGTTTTGTATCTGTCCCTCGATACAAAGTAAGCAGAAACAAAACTTCCGATGAAGCTATCCGACTAATTCAAAGTTTGTGAAACAGAAACATCCCATAATATTTGCCACCCCTCTGAATTTTCAGACAGGTATAATAATAATCATATACACTTACGATATTATTATTATACCTTAGGGCGCTTTCATACCACGTCAATCTGGTCCCGTGGTAAGTTCTCGAAGTGTTACGGGTACCAGACAACGGAAATATATTTAATGCTTATATAGTATACACTAGCTGTTGCCCGCGGCTCAGCCCGCGTAAATTTACGGGTTGTATGTATTTTTAGTGCCACATCATATAAAAATAAAAATAAAATTCGAAATGATAAAAAAAATATTTAAGGGTGGGTCACGCTATCATTTTGGTGTTGAAAAAATAGATTACAACCGATTCTCAGACCTACTGAATGATAAGAGAATTTTATATAGTAGATAATATAGTATTTAAGATTTTAATTATATTATACATATATATGACCCAGGAACACAGAAACTTTTTGTTCCTTCGGCAGGATTCGATCCCACAACCTCCGGCTTGGGCGCCGACGCGCTAACCTTATGCGCCACAGGGGATGTCAACGTCGTAACTCGTATAAATGTTAATAGTACTTATATGTTTTCAGACATCGAAGAATGTGAGGAGCATCTGGACGACTGTCAGCGGCTGTCGCAGTACTGCATCAACACGCACGGCGGCTTCTTCTGCCAGGACCACGTGTCCAAGCGCTGCTCCCCCGGGTTTAAGGTCAATACGC
This sequence comes from Phengaris alcon alcon, assembly GCA_037179445.1. Classification (NCBI taxonomy): domain Eukaryota; kingdom Metazoa; phylum Arthropoda; class Insecta; order Lepidoptera; family Lycaenidae; genus Phengaris; species Phengaris alcon. The sequence continues at coordinate 3,084,645 of JAYRCH010000087.1, read as the reverse complement.
TCGGCGTTTGCGAGGGTAAGTCAACATTTTTCAAATAGAAAATTCTTTAGTATCGTTCTAATACGGAATTGGTGAAACGAAAAAGCGACAGTATATTATCATGGTGTACTATTAATATAAATGATATAACACGATTTAACTGGCGCTCAACGCCATCTATCCACGGCAATGTAACAAACAACTTTCAAATATAAAATACTAAATACAAGGATATTTTGCTTTAGGTACTAAATAGATAATCTGATTGCTTAGATGTGCGTAGTGTAGTTTCGGTCTTAAGGACATGAGGAAATTTACTATGGAACAATTAGCCACGGCGACCAAAGATAAAAGTAAGTTAAATGTACCTAAGCGCGATTGCATCTGGATAAGAACGGCGTGGGTCGAATATTTGGAAGGTAAATACTGTGAAGGTTTAACTCATTTCAAAGAATTTTCATGTAAAATATGATTAACAATTTATTTATTATCTCCACTTCTCTATCTGAATTAAAACTGAATTAAAATAATTACGGAAAATTAAATGTGCATAAAAATTGTACAATATTATAGCATTTTGGTTTGCGGTCGCCACTTTTTTAAATAGCGGGTCAAAAAGGTCCAAAGTCTTTTCCACTTTCTCTAAAATTTCTTTTTAATTTGAAGGGCTACATGCTTATTATTTTGCAATTTTCACAGACATTGATGAATGTGAAGAGAGCTCGGAGATTTGCAAGCGGACTGAAGTTTGCATCAACCTGCCCGGAGCTTATAACTGCAAATCGAAAATTAGCACCTTACCCAAGTAATTTTGTCAGCTTTTTTGCGTAGAACTGCCTAGCCGGTTTTTAGGTGTTAAAGGCCTTAAATATTTCAATATTCCTATGCACAACCTCAATCTGGTGCCATGGTAATTAATTAAATTATAAAATGATTTCAGATTGACACCTAAAACATGTCAAGAAGGAACTCGAATAAGATCAGGGGGCCACACTTGTGAAGGTAAGAGTGATTTAAGCAAACAAATTTCTATAAGAAATGATTCAAATAGTTACCTATTACATATAGTAATTAGTTGTTACGTAAAACAAGCATTATTTTTGAAGCTTTATATTCGAAAGAGGACACTAAAGAGATTTTACTTTTTAGACATAGACGAGTGCCGTGAAGGCACGCACCTCTGCGACCAGTTTCAGAACTGCATCAACACTTTTGGCGGCCACGAGTGTAGGTGTAAGAAGGGATTCGAGCTGGACTCCTCCTCTGGATCGTGTACAGGTCAGTCAATAAAATAACCAATGAGCTATCTCAAGACCCCTTGTATACACAAAATCCCCTTTGCAAATACAAAACATTGAAAATAGCATTCAAAGGCGCCTTGCAAATGTAAAATTTTACTGTACCTATTTTATATTTTATTGAAATAATTCTATATTATTGCTTGTTGACGCAATATATCGCCGAATAAGTGTAAATAGACGGTCTGAAATACTCCAATATATTAATTGTCATCATGTGAAAAACCGTCTTCATCTCCATGTGTGGGTTTCAGACAAAATTCAGTAAATGGCAATATGACCATTTGAAAGTATTTTCCAAGTCATGGCAATATTGCATGGCAGTACCAAAAGGTGTAATATATTATATTGTCATCAAATCACGATTTTCAGACGTGGACGAGTGTGCCCTAAAACTGGACAACTGCGCGGCGGGCATGCACTGCCTGAACGTGCTGGGGTCGTTCACCTGCACCAGATCACCGATCACCAGCACCACAATACCACCCCCGCCACCCCTCCCCCCCGCGCCGAACAACGACTACGAGTACGAGTACTATGATGTCGAGTAAGTTAAACCCTCATAATTGATGAATGAAGTAAAGAAGGGATGAATATAGGTAGATATTCACATATCTATGTTATATGATTGTATGTATGTATGATGCTATATAATGTAGACACACTTCACAGTGTGTAATATTCTGTTTGAGCAACCATTAAAGTTTTAGAGAAGGGAGAAGAAAAATGCTATTTTTATGAAATAGACCAGGAAACGATCTGACGGATCGCCTGATGTTAAGCGATTACGCCGCCCATGGGCACTCGCAACACCAGAGCAGTTATACTTAACTCCTATTGTGTTGTGCACTTGAGTTTCTGGTTCTTAAAATTCCCAACCCTCTTAGGCTTCCGGTAACATCAATCTTTGGCGTAACACAGCGCGAGCGTATTCTGTGAGGCCGTAGAAATTTATCCGGTCGAGCCGGTCTGGTTGACCTATTTACTGATAATTATACTTAGTATTACATAACATTTGAATCTTATGATTACAGTGACGATACCAGCGACCTACCACCGGTGCCAACGACAAAACCAACAACAATAACGCGTCGTCCCACAACCACATCACCAACAACAACAACCCCTACTACAACACCTCCCACTACAACCAGCCCGAAACCAACCACAACAGCAAGACCGACGACTAGACGTCCCACAACAACTACACCACGACCAACGCGCCATCCGACAACGACACAACGACCGACAACCACATCGACCACAACAGTAAAACCATACGAACCTCCGTATCAACCCAGGCCCAATACATGGAGGCCAGATTACCCACCAAATCCAGATATACCCATAGTAGAAGTTCCGAAACCAAATAATACAGCGTTTATTGAGAGTGAACGAAAACCAGATGGAAGTTATGATCTAAATATAGGTGATATACCTGAAAGGACATGGACTAATGTTGTGGGAAAGGATCCAAAGCCAGAGGAAGACCCTAATCGCCTGTTCTGCTTGAGTGGATATGAGAGAAACGAAAGAGGAGAATGTGTTGGTAAGATTATTTAGTTTTTTTGTTGTTAATTAGATTTTGCTATTCCCTTAACACTTTAATTTATATACCTACTTGATAATATAATAATTATGAAGGTTGTAATAGTTTCTTGAATGTTAATATAACTAATATCGTGCTCAAATTGACAAAAAGTTATATTTTTCAGATACGGATGAATGCAAACTGAACAGGCATATTTGCGGGCCTCTGGAGGTATGCAAGAATATGGACGGCGGATACGAATGCAAATGTGTACCAGGATTCACCAGGGAGGCTAGTGGATATTGCATTCCCGCGTCTGTTCCTACTACACCTAGAACCACTTCTAGAACGACGCCTAGAGTAACTACATCTAGAACAACTACTAGAACAACGACAGTCCGAACTACAACACCACGAAGAACCACAACACCAAGAAGAACCACATCATCGACTACTGCAGCTACAACTACATCTACATCGACTACTGCAGCTGGTAATCTTACTTAAAAATCTTTTTTAAAATATTTTCTTTTCTAAGCAACATAGCTCTTCAGATTCTAATAAAGATTCTGCAGATTTTCAACCTTAAAAAAATCCTTCCTATCTATTTTTAGTAAAATAAGTAGGTGCAATACAATTTGCTTAAATTATCTTTCAGCACCAACTTATCCCGAATATACGCCGGTGTCCCACGGGAATCGAGGCAGGTATCCCAGCTACCGACCGCAACCGCCAACTTCTACCAGTTGTGATTTCGGCTACACATACAGCAGCATTCAAGGAAAGTGTATTGGTAAGTCTTTCTCTTGATTCGACATCACGTTTATTAGCCTGTAATGGGTAATCATTTGAGCAAGGCTAATATGGATGCTTTCCTGGGAGTTGGTTTTATGGTGTATGTAGAATATTTTTAATATGGACTATATGGATATATATAGATATTCATTCACTTCCACCCGATATCTTTTAAATATGCTTTGGAGTCTGGAATTTGAATTTCTGACTTCTTGTTACTTGTTATAATTCAGTCTATATTTTATCAGAAAATAGGTATAGAGATTTCTTCATCTACTAACATATCAGATTTAACAATTTTAACGTTAAATAAATTACAGAGAATTTGGACATAATATAATTTACTATTATGTAAAATATTCGAAATAAGAAATATCTAGTAATGAAACAAATCTTCACCGCCGAGGCCATTGTCCTCACACTGATTCACCTCACAGCTGATTTTAAAACATGTTTTTGTAAGAGAAGAGGTTTGCTGAATCAGCTGCGGAATGAATCATCTGATAGTATGAGGTCAATGGCCTCAGTAGCGAAGTTTAGTTTCTTTACTAGATTAATTATTTTTAAAATTTTATGTCTTAATGTCTAATTACATAAGGAGAAAATCGCGTGTGCAAATTTTCTGTAATTGATTTTACAAAACATATATTCAGACATCGACGAGTGCGCAACCGACAAGGAGTCGTCGTGCGCCGCCAACGAGGACTGCGTAAACTTCGACGGAGGGTACAAGTGCGTGTGCGGCTGGCGGTGCCGCTCCGAGAATGGAGTCGCTGCTTATGGTAAATATATAAAAATTTATTGTTCCAATGTCTTGCTAAATTTGAGAACGGCTGGACCGATTTGGATAATTTTGGTCTTGAAATAATTGTGGAAGTTCAGGGAAGATTTAAACGGTGAGAAATATTGGAGATGTAGGTGTTATGTTTCGGGACAGCTAGCGGACATACGCTAGATCCGGTCTATGGCGGTACAAAGAAATGAAATGGATTGTCGAATTATAAATAGTTACAATTTCATTTCATTTTCATTTCTTGAAGAACAATCATACTATTATAAATAGTTACATAGTATGATTGTTTTTCTATTAAATGCAAAAAAAAATAGTATTTCGTATATCTTCGTCATCGTAATACGAAGCATTTGTACTGGAGACGTCTCGTGTATGTCCTGTGGCCGAAATAACCACATAATCATCTCTATTGTAGGAATCAATATTTGTCATACTAATTCCTCGTGTTTATAGCGCCGAAGCCTCGCGAGCCATCTGTGATCACTGTGGGGTCGCAGTACGGTACGCGCGGGGGTCGCTACGTGCGGCCCACAGTAACCCGCGAGCCCGGCGCCGGCGCGCAGCTCTTCACCTGCCCATGGGGATATAGGCTGACGCCTGAAAGATTCTGTATAGGTATGTTAAACATAATGTGTAGGAATATTTTTTGATTGCTCCAAAGAGACAGTTCTAAAACACCAGTATCTGTAGGACACCCTAAGTTATTAGCAAAGGGTTGGTCATGGAGGTTGTGTAGTCGGCCAATACTCTTTTCCAAGGCAGCTACAGAATGTTCTACGAGCATACGGAAGTGGCCGCTATCCATCCAATTATTGAGAGAACAACAGACGACGCGACGGTACCTAATAAGTACTTATACTTAATTAATTTGTAGGCAAAAACAGCTGTTAGTTTGACGTGTTTTTTGTAAAGGGTTTCAGAAATAATTTAGACCATCATAGCATACTGCCAAGAATATGTTGAGAACATAACAAACTGTATAAAGAGTTCAATGTTGACTTTGCCGCTTACAAGCTTGCTCCGTTCAAGCGCGCGCTAGCGGAGATACCAAGCCCACTGTAATGCGGTATTGTCACCAATCAATAGCCAGAGAACCATTATGCTATTTAAAATGTGCATGCTGAGTCTGCCTTTAATAGGCTAGATGACTAATTTTTGTTATTGCATAAATGAATACTCTTAAATATAAGTAACTTCTCAGAAGAAACAGTATATCAAAAGTGAATATTTTCAAAGGTACAGCGATTTGTTTACAAAACTTCCCAAGTCTCTTGAAAACGCTCCATACTAAAGTCGTACCTAGCTGTGACGTCACGCCATGTAGGAAGTATACGGCCGCAAGAACATATTTGTATAAATAATATCTTTGATATTTGTGCGTTCATGTTCATACTTATCATAATTAATGTTTTTGTATATGATGTAAGTAAACTAATGATGTAGGTTTTGTTTACTAATTTAGCAAAAAAAATTTTTTTGTACATACACATAAAATAATTTTTTTTTTACGTTTAGCAAGTAGTAATGCCTTAATATATGTGAGTATATTAATGAAACTAAATAGTTTAGATGTAGTCATCATCCCTATTGGGTCTGCATCTTAATTTGTCATGTATCTGCAGTATTATGTGTCATATGCCTTATTAGATGTAGATCCGTTCGTAGACTTATAAATAAATATAACATTAACCCTTTATCTAAACATTCTCTTTGTTTACAGACCTAGACGAGTGCGCGCGCAACATCTCGGAGTGCGGTCCGGAGCAGCGCTGCGAGAACTTCTACGGCGGGTACTCGTGTCAGTGCCCGCCCGGACACCGGCACCAGGACGGCCGGTGTGAGGACATCGACGAGTGCGGATATGCCAATGTAAGACTCAATCTAAATTGTATATTTATTGAATACCAATAAATCATCAACCATGTCTTCTACCATAACGAGCTACAAGCAAAATCTGAAGGATTTCTAATGGGTCATGCCATATTTAAAGCATGCTTGTTAGAACGTTAAAAAATGGACCACTTTCCTGATAAGTATTTCTGATGACGTGAAACATCAAATAATGGTTGAAGCCATGCCCGTTGTATGGACGGATGTAAAACAAATCATTTACCCGTAAATACTTATCCGTTCTAATGTTCCAGACCTGCCCCTACAACGCTCGGTGCGTGAACACCGTGGGCTCGTACAAGTGCGAGTGCGGGGAGGGCTTCCAGAACGCGCCCTCCAACGACAAGGTTTGCGTCGACGTAGACGAGTGCGCCCAGGCCGCTGTCTGCGACCACGGCTGCGTCAACTCCTGGGGCGGCTACCGCTGTTTCTGCAACAGGGGCTACAGGCTAAAGGCCGACAACAGGTTGGTAGCTAGTTGGTTCTGTGTGAGGGTTCCTATTTACTCCGCAGCTGGAAAGATTTGCAAACAACCATGGTTTAGGTGGCATTTGCTACCGATCATTGTCAATGTTGCAAGTCTACTATACGTACGCACACAAATCGGACTGGAGTATTTCCTTAAGTTATAGCTAAGATGGATGTTAGATCAGATTGTTTACGACGTATCACACGACCTGTTCTTCTGCAGGACATGTACCGACGTGGACGAGTGCGCGGAGTACGGCGGCGGGCGTGCGCGACTGTGCGGCGGGCGCTGCGTCAACACTGCCGGCTCCTACCGCTGCGCCTGCCCGCCCGGCTACCGCCTGGGCGACGATCTGCGCAGTTGCATAGGTATAACTCCCCCAGGAATTTCCTTCGTGAAATGAAAACTGTAAAACGCCAACTTTAACATACAGGAAGGGTGGAAACCGCATCTTCATTGCGCGGTGTGAAATATGCAATGTAGCGTAATGCAAATGCCTAACTGGAAGACGTAGCGGATCTACATGCTACGGCACGACGTAGACACGCGTAGTACAACGTAGCCTCGTAGCATATGAGAAGTTCTATTCTTTTTGTCACGTTCATGAACACTTTCGCTAGTTAAAAAATTTTCATAACAGTTTTCTATCTACATAGATTAATTTCTTTACAGACATAGACGAGTGCGAGAGCGGCGAGGCGCACTGCGCGTCGGAGGCGGGGGGCGGCGTGTGCCAGAACACGCGCGGCGGCTTCCACTGCCACCAGATCACCTGCCCGCCGGGCTACAAGCTGGAGGGACGACAGTATGTAGCCTAATGTTTCTCTCAAATTGTTTTGCAAGCGCAGCTTTTCTCACTGACGAATATTCGCACCTTGTACCGGTTTTTTTAGAATATGTCATGAAGATGGCGCGAGGCAGAATCCGCGTATTCACTCCAGCAGTAACTTAGGCGAGAGTGTCACGTCATCCCGCCGGACTCCTCAGGGAGCCTTTTTAGTCAGGGACCATTTTAGACATCTATTCATACATGACTGTACCATTTGTGACTGGCTTTGTTGAATAATCTTAGCTGTTAAAAAACCCGCAGTCTCTTTTTTAGTGTCTTTGACTGCGGATTATTCCGGAGCATAAGTCCGGTATCTTCTGCCTGAAGGCAGCTTCAGCCCCTCTTAAAATCTATTAAAACTAGCTTTTTTAGCTCAAAGAACCCTAAACTTATCAACATTTTCTTTTTTTTAAGCAAATACACCCGTATCCAGAACGCGTGCCCGGTATCGGACTGGGGCTGCCTGCAGCGGCCCAGCTCCTACAGCTGTTGTAGCTGTAGTAGTCAGGGACCATTTTAGACATCTATTCATACATGACTGTACCATTTGTGACTGGCTTTGTTGAATAATCTTAGCTGTTAAAAAACCCGCAGTCTCTTTTTTAGTGTCTTTGACTGCGGATTATTCCGGAGCATAAGTCCGGTATCTTCTGCCTGAAGGCAGCTTCAGCCCCTCTTAAAATCTATTAAAACTAGCTTTTTTAGCTCAAAGAACCCTAAACTTATCAACATTTTCTTTTTTTAAGCAAATGCACCCGTATCCAGAACGCGTGCCCGGTATCGGACTGGGGCTGCCTGCAGCGGCCCAGCTCCTACAGCTACAACTTCATCACCTTCGTCTCCAACATCTACCTGCCACGGGGAAGTGTAAGTACAGTAAAGAGTATTAACGTCACTTATCACAGTCGTTACGTTAGCTTATGCTTAGCGCGATGTTATTGTATGAGGACATTGTCACATCTGTGTGACGTCACGAACATCTTGCACAGAAATCGTTTCGAGCGAATGACGTCGAGCGAACTTCAGAGCGAGCGCATGTATCAATTTAATGTTTTCTACTTTAAAATTCGTCCTCAATGATCACGCGTTGGAACGCTCCGTTTGAACGAAATGGTAGCGTGAAATGCGCTTTAAAAATCACGGCGAATTCGCCCTTTCTGGACAAGGCTCTTGATGAGAGAAATTCCGTGACACACAGGATGTTGTGGGACGATATTCACACCAGTAACATATTCATGCCGTTTGTGCAGGTTGACCTGTTCACGATGCACGGGCCGTCCTGGGCGGATGCGGTGCTGAAGTTCGAGATGAACATGCTGGACGTGCAGGCAGGGCCCGGGGTCACGCCGGCTGACCTGAGCTGCTTCCAGTAAGTATAATCATATGTTGTTAGAGAAATCGGGGTGAGCTATTTAAGAGTCGCGATCACACATTCGCTATTGACTGCCGGTACCATATCGGTACCTAGGTAATATAAACCACAAATCCTCTTTTCATTTTAATACGACAAATAAATTCACATACGGCATATTTAAATACGACAATTTTTATTATTTAAAATTATTTGTTTAGCATCTGTACTTTCTAGCGTTCCGTAGTAGGTACTACAAGGAACCCTTATTATTACTTATAGTTTCGCTCTGTCCGTACGTCCGTCTGTCTGTCCGACCTTCTAACTTATGTGAGAATTAATGTAAATAGATTTTTATCCATTTATTTCAATTCTCATTCTTTTACAAATTCTTGGTACGGTTATAGTTTGCATATAGATTTTGTTTTTGGCATCTAAAAATAATACTTTTTACTAAAAGTCCGATTTCTCTCCAAAACACTTTAGGAAAATTATTTTAGAGAGAAATCGGACGGTATATTTTGAATTCATTAGAAGAAAAAAAACACTTATTGCGCGTTCGGCGTTAATATGTACGGAACCCTTCAATAAGGTCGACACGCTCCTGGTTAGGTTATTTTTATTTATGAAATAAGACTGACAAACGTCGCTAGATAGCAATTACTGTCGGTTGTTTTCGGCTCTCCCACGTCTAATACTCACTTATTTCATTCTTCCACCAGCATGCGTCCCATGGGCAACATTTGCGTAGTATCTCTCCAATGCGCCCTGGGCGGCCCTCAGGTGGCGGAGCTGGAGCTGACGATGTCGCTGTACCAGAGAAACATGTTCGGCGGCAGCGCAGTGGCCAGGCTGATAGTGATAGTGTCCGAGTATGAGTTCTAGACGTGCCTTACAAATTCCTCTTTAAGGCGAATGCTACAAGCTCCATATTTATAAATTACGTACAACCATACTTAGATCGTGATTCGTGGTGTGTAACGGATCGTTAAAAAATATCACAAGATAAATGTCGAGTAAAAAATATCGCAAGATAAATATCGAGCTTGAAGCATTCGCCTGTGTCTTAATTGTATCTTAAACGCGGTGAATCCAAACTAAATTTACAAACCCAGGGTGAGTTAGCACGCTGCACGAGAGCTACACGTGGTAAAAACTTTAATAGATGACCTCCTTTCGAACACAAAATAACAGTTTTACAAAATTATAGTTTTACTAAATTACATCTAAGTTTAGGACTTTAAGGAATAATATAGATAAGTAAAAATATAAATACTATTTATTTTGATTCCAATAAAATGAAATATTGTTATACGATGTATAAAACTTTTCTATTCCCTCTTTCCCCTTTATTTACAAAAAAATTAAAAAAAAAAACGTTTAAACATAAAAACATGAATACTTTACATGACGCTTTTATATCGAAAAAGGTTTGTAAGCAAAATATAGTTCAGTGTAGATAATAAAATTCATATAGACGTAATATAATTTTATTGAAGCACAAGCGTTCATCCCACCATGGATATTAAGATGGTAGAGAGCTCAAATAGGGCAGAAGTTAGTCCATTACACGTTAACATCAACATCAAATGATTTAAAACATTGAAACCCTCAACAATCTGGTCCCATACACTCTATGTCGGTTAAAAAATAAGCTGTCAAATAATTTGTCTATGGTACTTTTTACTCTATGCTAGCAAATATAATGGACTAAAATGAATTAACAGATTTTTTTCGACTATCCGGTTTAAAAAATAATACAAAAAAATATAAAATATCATTCTGCTTACAAGCTAATAATGGCATGAAATTAATTACACAAATCAAAGATTTAAAATCTTTAATTAATTTACACAATGTGTTGACATATTAAAAAAATAATCACATTTTTTTTGCCAGCAAATGGGATTCTTTACATGAAAGAGTAATTTCTATTTCACTATAAAACATTACATTTGATGTATATATCAAGACTATTATATAATTTGTAAAATTGCTACATTTAACATATTACCAGAATATCTAAATTGTCTACATTTTTTATTCGATTTTACCTACTAACTACCTTTTTCGCAATGCCGCAATGTGCATCAAACATAATTATCATCAAAGAAACTTTATAATGATTTCAACTTCAATAATGAGTAACAACATACCATAAAACGATCAGAAAAAAGTAAATATAAATACAAGCAATGGAAACCAGAGTCACTAGCACGGTACAGTCAACCATCAATATTGCTACCCAAAAATTTTACAAATAATATGATAACAAATCAACAAAGAGCTGCCCATATTTCACTAACTGTACTTACGTTATTTTCACATTTATCCATTCAACACACATGTAGGAACTGTATAATATTTCATTGTATATTAGGCTCAATTTACTTTTTCTAGATGATACACGGGAATTTGCTACCGTAATAATATTTATATGCTTATAAACTTTATAGAGTTTAAGCAGAAGTTTTAACATTATAAGTCATATTTAGTGATATTTACACAAATATAACAACATATCTTATGGAAATTACATCTTATGTACATGTATATATATTTTAAGCTTGCAAGACAGAATAAAGGTAGGGCATAATAACATGGCAAACTTAATCGTAACACAATAATATAGAATACTGTAAGTACAGTTGCACACATAAATATAAGGTTTCAAAAACAATTACACATATTTCGGGCACATAATCTACCGCTGTAAAGACGTTAAGGCAGAAAAATAATTGTGAAATTCGAATTTAAATAAATACATTGCACTCTCTTCGTAACTAAGAATGTCACCTGTGATTTTTATTGGTTAACGCGTTTGCGTCATCCAAACAAAAACGCCTACCTAATAAATACCTACAAGAACCCACAAAACACAAAAATCAGGCGTTAGAAGGTCAATACTGTAATTTATTTTGAGAAACTAAAATTTAAACACAACTAAAATTGTATAACGATTCAAGAATAACTCCACAAAGACCTAATATGTATTTCAAATAATGGCAAACAGAAATATTTTCGCCTAAAAGAGAATTGGCGGATTTCGCAAATTAGCTTAAGCCCAGATTGTACAATTCTTACGAAGAAATATAATGTTTAATGGCCGAATACAACTATATCAATTAGCAACTGAAATAAAATAAACAACGATAAGTTTTGTTTAATTTATTTCTGTATCAACAAAATATATTACGAGCAACGATAACACCGTTAACAAAGGTGCTACGTATGTAACAAAATTATGTTTCGATAATTATTTATTTACGATAATAAATTATTTAAGATTAAAGTCCCCACATTTATTATGGCATTACATGATTTATATAACCACAATCTATTTTAATAAAAAATCAAATTTAACCTATTGCTGGCTTGTTATATGAACTTCACGAAAGCTCGTCTATAAAGTAAAAAATATATGTATATATAGGGCTAAATGAGATCGTCGAAACATTCAAACCCTCTCTTGATCAGATGAATTCATTTACGAGTTCAACTGGAAGAGCTATTTATTGTGACAACCATCGAGTTAAAACAAAAGTTACAGAAGTTATATACAATACGTAACATGACAGGCAGAAAATAAAATGTCTTTTATAATTCTTAATAACTATTATATAATGATTGGAATAACTTATACTTCATATAAAAATATTATCACACAAAAAAAGAATGGATGGTTTTTCTTGTCTAACTGTACTATATTTATGCAAAATTGGGGTTTTATAAAATATACTTAACATAAGAGAAATATAAAATAAAAAATTGCGATAGTGAATGACAGTTATAAATTCTTTTGGAAGACTAAAAACTAAAGCGAAACTTAGGTTGCGTTTTGATATAAATTGTGACTTATTTTATAACTAAAATTGTGACAATTGGAAATTAATAAGTATTATATATATATATATATATATATATATATATATATATATATATATATATATATATATATATATATATATGTAACAAAATTAACTATTAGAGTTATAAAAAATGCAAGACCGTTTGTCAAGAATTTCATATCTACCTAGATATTATATATTTCTTTAAATTGTAAAATTTATTTTATAAACTTCATACACTTAAAGAAATTATATTTAAAGGCAACTATTGTGATCACAATAACAAACAATATATTCGACGAGGTTTGAAAGCAAAGATTGCAAAACTAAAGATAGGTTATGACATACATTTGACAGATCAAATCTTCATACAAGAAAAAGTTACGCTATCTTGGTTTTCACCATACATCAAATGTCAGCCATCTTGTTTTCACCATACTTCAAATGTCAAAATGGCCCCAAAGATGTCAAAAGTGGGGCCATTTAACAGGAGACACTTTTTGGCTCAACATGCCTCGTCTATAATATATACCGTCTATGTTAAAAAGGTTTTTTGCAAAACGATTTCATAAAAAGAATGTCGTAAGGACGGAAGGTTCTAGTAGTAAGGAAAAAAATGAACATATTCGCCAGTACGTAGCTGAACCAAGCACTTTTTAACACTTATAATTAGAGAGCGAAATAAATCATATTATCTTGTTACATAATAAAGAGAGAGTTTTATATAAAAATTATATAAAAACTCAAAAAATCCCGGTTTTGCTGGCAAAAGACGTAGACTCTATCGATTATTCACCGAAATTGTTGAAGCCGAGATTCTGATCAGAGAATATAATATATTATAAGAAATCTCTTGTAGCCTCATCTGTAAGTGGTGTATACTGTATACCTAAGGTAATGTGGGACAATTCTCCTAGTTTTTCTTTTATACCTTTTTTGTAATTTTTGTTTTAAGATTCACATTTTATTATACATTTATTTTATTACAGTAATTATTTAGACATTTTATACTTTAAAAAAGTTCTAGGTCCAATCCGTAATATTATGAGAAATACGATCATACGTAACTGTTTCTTGTTCAGCAATAATAGTTTATAAACCAATTTCAATACTTTTTAGACTCTTATACACGTTTGATGCCAACTGTACTTTAAGATGAGTTCCCATATTCTGGAATGAAACTTAAGAATGAACGTAAGAATAATATTGGAGAGTCCTTTGCAATATTCACAAGGAATAAAATCATGTCATTATTAAAACAAATAAACATAAACAACTACACCTATACATAATAATATTATGTTATATTGTATATAGTATAAATTTCATCTTTTATCGATGAAATAAAAATAAAAATGCTTAAAAATGTATAATAATTAGACTATGATAGATGTCTCTAGAAAATAGAACATATTTTATATGCTGCGTGGAAGTCATAACTTGTTTAAAAATTCATTGCAAATAATATACAGTAACACTATTGGTTTAATAGAAGTGATTTGAAACTATCACAACATTAAAAAGGATATTTAATTTACATATACATACTATTCATTCAGAAATATAATACAACATCTATAAAAGTCAATGAATTTTGTTAGGCATAAAACGATAGACTAAATAATCAATAGACCTCACAAATATCAGCCGACCACTTCCTATTTCATATTTTTATTTCTCCATAATATTATTTAGTGGAATTTTCATTCATAATAACATTAACGCACGGTCTATTGGTTAAACGGTCTAATAAAACGTTTATAAAGAATGTTAACAGTGTTGATATGAGTTTAGTATAAATTAATTCAGTGAAGTCCGGACATTGGAGCACCTAAACAAATCCAACACGTGCTATGCACCTACACTATGTGCAATCTACACTAACACCCGACCGAGATCATTTCTTCTTGACCGTGGAACTGCTGGCGCAACTGCTCGAGCGAGTCTGGATACCGTCCTTCTTCAGCAAACTCACACCGAAGGCCGGACACTTTTTTCTCAGAGCTTTGATTTTGTACAGCTTGTTGCCTTGCGAGTTGCTCGACTCCTCAAAATTATCTGGCGTCACGTCGGCTGTGATTATGGAATTCGATATACAGTCCATCGGCTCGGGACTGTTGGATTTATCACGTTTTCGCCTGAAACGGAACGGCGTATCTAAGGAGTCGGCCGATATATTCGTAACGTTGGTATCACTGGATGACAAATCTTGTGTGGCCTCCAAGCCGCCCTTGGTTGTATTGTTCTTTGGAAGTTTCTTACGAGAATTGGAATTCGAGCGAACGATTAGCTTCTTTCTGCTGTTCATATTAGGAGTCGTTTTTGATTGCGTTATAGTTTTAAGATTCGGCTCCGAGGGTAGTCGGTTTTTGCCGTTCAAATGACAGTTCTCCGTCAAAGCGGATAGAGTCGAAGTTACGCTGGTCAGTGTAGCCGTGACCGCTGTATCGCTAGAGGTCAATTTAGTGGCGATGGCTTTTCTTGTGAACGTTTTTATTGGGCTCGAGCCGTAGGTGTAACCCAATGCCGGCCGAGCGAGATTGGCACGTTGACCGTGGAAGCTATTTTTCCCCGTAAAACTTGACTTTCCTCCGGTCAATTTTGCTTGAGAGTTGGCACTTCTGGTTGGCGGGAATGTGGAAGTTTTAGCCGCGTAGTGCGACTTGAGTGTAGAATTGAGGAGTCGCGTTTGTGGCTTCAAGTTGGTATTATTGGCGTTTCTTATGTTGTTTGTCGGCATCATGTAGTTCATTTTGGGCGAGAACACCGTCTTGGTTGGCAACATTGGAGTCGGCGTGGTTCGTATTTTGCTGATGACAGGAGTTATATTGTTCTCCGAGTCCGTTTCGTTGGCGTTCAGTATGTGTGCATTGTCCAACTGAAAAACAAACTTTGTTAATAGGTTGATAATTTCAATATTTTTTAAAGTTTTTTATTTATTTATGTATCCTGAACATGTTAATGAATAAGTTAAGTTCAGTTTTTTTCTTTCACGAAGGCAATGACAATTTGACGCATACATATTTATGTTACGGCATGTCTACGGCACGTTGTCAACGTAAAACGCATCGTTGTCGCAGCACGGTGCGTTGACATAACGTAAAAATTAACGTTATCGTAAAAATGCACGACACGACGGCGGATTGCCGTGCCATATAAAATTCAGATACATTTTGCGCCGTTCTGCTGCGACGTTGCCGTGCCGTGAAAAAGCGCAACGCGACGCCCGCGCCAGCCGCCGCGACACCTTTTCACGTCTACTACGTCGTGACGTGGACATGTAGATAGGCACTTTGGATTATCTATCTACTCTCAGAAACCTAAGGATGAATCTCCAAGTCTGTCTGCCGGACAATTTCAGTGCCCATATTACTATATAAAAAGGGCGGTATGATTAAAAAATTGGCTGCCGGACGATAAAATTCCGTTAAGTGCACAAAAAACCTACCTTAACCTACCTATACAACTAATAGGTTACCTTGTGAGTGGTCTTGCTATTGAGTATGGTCTGCAGCGACACCGGCTTGTCAGTGTCTGGCGGCAGGTCGCTGTATATCCCGCGCGTGAACACGGGGAAGGACGTGTTGTAGCGCCGCCGGTACGCCTCGCCCAGCGCGTGCATGCGCGGCTGGATACTGGAATAGAGACGTTATTTAGACGATCTCTGTGGCTAGTGGTTAGCGCTTTTGCCCTCAATCCGGAGGTCGCGGGTTTGAGTCCCGGTTTCCCAACAAAAAAGTTTTCTGTGTTCCTGGGTCATGGATGTATATCCTATAATAAAAACCTTAAATATATGTATAGTATCAAAGTATTAAATATACTTCCCGTTGTCTGCGCCCCGTAAACAAGTTCTTCGGATACTTAGTACGGCCATATTAACGTGGTGTGAAAGCGTCCATAGATATTTATTTATTTATAATAGTACTAGCTTTTGCCTGCGGCTTCGCCCGCGTGAAATAGGGTTTTAAACGCGTGCAATCAAAAAGTGCAATTTTAATCGCTGCTAATCATAAATATGCTATAGGGCGAAGCGCGGCCTTTGACGCGCTATTAATATAGGCACGCGCCACCGGCCCCCTGGTCGGTCCAACCGGGACATAGCGTCCCTGAATTTTAAATCTGTATTATCTTCGAAAATTTGTACCGTGGGAGAGCCATGCTTCGGCACGAATGGGCCGGCTCGACCGGAGAAATACCACGGGCTCAAAGAAAACCGGCGTGAAACAGCGCTTGCGCTGTGTTTCGCCGAGTGAGTGAGTTTACCGGAGGCCCAATCCCCTACCCCCCTAGAAATGCCGCAGTTGAAAAGCAATTTGTTACCCCAGGAGGGTACCAACTGCGTTGGAGAATCCCTCTCTGGACGTCCATGCTCAGGAACCCCTGGAACTGAACGTGGACGTCCAGGCTGCCCCTCGTATTCTGGGGAGGGCAAAACTGCGCTCCAATCTGCTCGGGGCAAGAGCAAACGCACAAAGGCACCCCCCTCGATATTAAACATGGACTTTTGTAATATCAGGGGATTACACTCCAACCTTAATGCCGTCCATTACCACCTTGAGACGGCAAAGCCGGCTTTGCTCTTTTTAACCGAGACGCAGATATCATCTCCGAGTGACACATCATACCTTTCCCACCCAGGGTATTCTCTCGAGCACTCCTTTCTGCCCAAAGCTGGAGTGTGTGTGTATATCAGAGATGATATCAGCTCTCGCCGCCTCAGCAATCTTGAGGACAGGGACCTGTCAACGTTATGGCTCCGCATAGATTGCGACGACCACCCTCGCGTCTATGCGTGCCTATATAGGTCCTATAGTGGTGACCCCGAGACGGACCGACTCTTGGAACACCTGCAAGCTGCTTCAGATTTTGTGCAGTGGCAGATCCCATCCGCAGAGATCATAATACTTGGCGACTTTAATGCCCACCACGCTGACTGGCTCAATTCCAGTAAAACTGATCATGCGGGGAGATCTGTCTGCAACTTTGCCCTTGCGAACGACTTGACACAACTGGTTACTACGCCTACGCGAATCCCAGATGTGGATGGTCAGAATCCTTCCTTGTTGGACCTTCTGCTGACTTCAAATCCTGACGGCTACCAAATATCCGTAATCGCACCACTTGGTTCATCGGATCATTGCCTTGTTAGGAGTTCTGTGCCACTTACGACGGTGTTACGACAGCGTGCTGTTAAATACCGTCGTGTGTGGCACTACAAGTCAGCAGACTGGGATGGGATGCGGTCGTTTTTTGCATCCTATCCTTGGGGGAACGTGTGCTTCTCGCCGGATGATCCCGACAACACTGCCAACTCTGTTGCCGATGTGGTGATGCAAGGGATGGAACTTTTCATTCCGTCCTCTGTAGTGCCAACTGGCGGCAGATTTCGTCCCTGGTTTGGTTCATCCCCCAAAAAAGCTTCTCGCCGGAAGCAGCAGGCTTACCAATCCTGGGCCAATGCAGTGTCTGCTCGGGATTTAAATACCAGCACAAATAAAAAGGAGTACAACCTTGCCTCTAGGTCCCTCAAGAAAGAGATCACTCGGGCAAAGAAACAGCACGTCAATAGAATTGGTAAGAGACTTGAGCGCCTCCCCTCGGGAACCCGTGCATTCTGGTCTCTGGCCAAAGCTATTGAAGGAAATTTCTGCAAGCCAACCCTACCATCCCTACGCGTAGGAAATGGATCGTTGGCCCAGGACGCAAAGGACAAAGCCGATCTTTTGGGCAAGCTCTTTGCGTCAAACTCGACCCTGGATGACGGGGGGCAGAAACCGCCGACCATACCGCGATGCAAGAGCATCATGTCGGATATTCGGTTTCATCAGCGCTCAGTGCGAAAAGCCCTCCGTTCCCTTGATATCCAAAAGTCGAGTGGGCCTGACGGAATCCCTCCTATTGTGTTGAATAAGTGTGCTCCAGAGTTGGCTCCGGTCTTGACGCGTCTTTTTTGATTCTCCTACTCTTCTGGCATCGTCCCGGCTTCTTGGAAGACAGCCTTGGTGCACCCGATCCCCAAAAAAGGTGATGGCTCAAATCCTTCCAACTACAGACCAATCGCTATAACCTCTCTCTTCTCGAAGATAATGGAGTCCATTATAAATAGCCAGCTTCTTCGATACTTGGACGGCCAGGGATTACTAAGCGACAAACAATACGGGTTCCGTAAGGGTCGCTCGGCTGGTGATCTCTTGGCGTACCTAACTCATCGTTGGGCTCAGGCAATTGAGTCGAAGGGAGAGTTGAGATTGAGAGAAGAGAGAGGAGCATTGGCTGTTAGTTTGGACATTGCGAAGGCCTTTGATCGGGTTTGGCATAAAGCGCTGCTATCAAAGCTTCCATCATACGGGCTGCCCGAGAAATTATGTAAGTGGGTCACTAGTTTCTTAGCAGATAGAAGCATAAAGGTCGTAGTTGACGGCGAATGCTCGGAAACTCAGTCTGTTGATGCTGGTGTCCCTCAGGGCTGTGTGCTATCGCCTACCCTATTCATACTGCGTATCAATGACATGTTACAGACCAACGGCATTCATTGCTATGCGGATGATAGTACAGGTGATGCTGTATATACCGGCTCCCCCAATATTTCTCGGCTAAATGTCATTGAGAGTCGAAACGAACTTGTGTCTAAAATAGAGAATTCATTGGAGAAAGTCTCTGAATGGGGTAGACGTAACTTAGTCCAATTCAACCCCGCCAAGACACAAGTCTGCGCGTTCACCACTAAAAAGTCACCAATGGTCGTATATCCTCGTTTCGAGGGCACATCTTTAACCATCTCCCCTAGCATTGAGATACTTGGCGTCAGCATATCGAGCGAAGTCCAGTTCCGATATCATCTAGAGGGTAAGGCCAAGTTAGCCTCGAAGAAGCTTGGTGTTCTTAACAGAGCGAGACAGTACTTCAGTCCGGACCAACGCCTACAACTCTACAAGGCTCAGGTTCGGCCTCATATGGAATATTGTTCTCATCTCTGGGCAGGGGCGCAAAAATACCAACTGCTCCCTCTGGATCGTATCCAACGAAGGGCCGCTCGAATTGTTGACTGCCATAGTGTTTCAAACAGCTTGGACCCCTTGGAATTACGCCGAGATGTAGCTTCACTCTGCATCCTCTATCGGTTGTATCACGGGGAGTGCTCTGAGGAATTGTTTGGAATCATACCACCTGCAACTTTTCGCCATCGTCCCACGCGAAAAACATACCATCCTCATCACCTTGATGAGTGGCAGTCTTCCACCGTGCGCTTTTCGCGTAACTTTCTGCTGCGCACTGTAAAACTCTGGAACAAACTGTCACCAGCAGTATTTCCGGACCTATACGACCTGAAAACCTTCCAAGAAGAGAGCGTATTCCCTCTTAAAAGGCCGGCAACGCACCTGCAGCTCTTCTGATGTTGCGAGTGTCCATGGGCGACGGTAGTTGCTTACCATCAGGTAACCCGTTTGCTCGCTTGCCCCCTTATTTAATAAAAAAATAATAATAATAATATTCATTTAAATTACATGCTGTAAAGGGCCATATTGATCTATATTAAATGCACAATGTATTTAAGGTACTTAATTGGAAAAGGATTAATGCTGTATTGCTTAAAATCGCTTCGTAAATATGCCATTATTTCTCATAAAAAGTAAAGGATAACAAATGGTTATTGCGGGTTATCCCTAAGAGATTAACACATACCATCGCGGACTTTTTTGTAGACCTTTTTATGGTGTACAATACTATAACACATTCATCACATCACATACATCACATTAGAAACTTTTTTCAACATTTAGGTTTTCCAAATTACTTCAAAAGTTACTGTCCGATTTCGTTCAAAATAATTTTCCTAAAGAGTCTCCAATAGTTTAGAAATGCTAGGGGGGACCAAGTTATAAACCACTTTGTAGACCGATTACTCTAATATGGTCGTCTTTGTAAAAAATTCATATATCAAAGCCTTGCCTTTATTTTAAAAGAGCTATTCAACGATACCCCACATAATGGGGTAGAATGAGAATATTTTTCTTACTTCAAATGTACGAACCCCTAAAAATAAAAATATTATTGTTTTATGATGCCAAAACCGAGATCTATACACATCTATAATTTTATCAATTTATAGCCATAATTACAGAAGCTAAAAGCGCGGACAGACAGACGGACGGACAGAGCGAAACTATAAGGGTTCCTTGTGTATTACGGATCCCTAATAAACCTTCCTCTTAAATCACTCTTTCTATTAAAAAACCCGCATCAAAATCCGTTGCGTAGTTTTAAAGATCTAAGCATACATAGCGACAGACAGCGGGAAGCGACTTCGTTTTATACTATGTTGTGACTAGGCTTATGGAAGCCGCCTAGTAAGTACTATGTACTAACTTCTCGAGGAACCACTGCTGGTGACCAATCACGGAGCCGGGGCGGCACACGCGCAGCCAGGCGATGGCCTCGCGCGCCGTGAACCCGTGGTGCTTCATCATGTAGCAGCCGATCAGCGTGCCCGTGCGGCCCAGACCCGCTGTGAACAGGGACAATAATATTGTATAGCGTTCTGGAGACGTTAGAAGGCACAATTCATCGTAAGAATAGAAGGTAAATTTCTAGTGGCTTATACGATGTTGTTGTTAGGAATTTCTAAAGCAGTTGGAAAGTTTAGAAACAGTTAGAACA
Source organism: Phengaris alcon alcon (assembly GCA_037179445.1). Taxonomy (NCBI): domain Eukaryota; kingdom Metazoa; phylum Arthropoda; class Insecta; order Lepidoptera; family Lycaenidae; genus Phengaris; species Phengaris alcon. The sequence goes on along the minus strand of JAYRCH010000087.1, from coordinate 3,063,204 downwards.
CTCGGGCGGATTTGAAACAAGTTTGGATTTCTATATGCATCTGTAATCTGAATTAAACGTGGGAGAGCCAAGCTTCATTCTAAATACCACAGCCTCGCAGAAAACTGCCGTCAAATAATCGCTTGCGTTGTGTTTCGCTGAGTGAGGTTACCGAAGGCCCAAAGAGGTTGGGGGTTTTAAGGACCAGGAACGCAAGTGCGCAACACCAGAGATAACTAACACCAACAAGTGTAACTAATTAACTCCTCTGGTGTTGCGAGTGTCCATGGGCGGCGGTAATCGCTTACCATCAGGCGAACCGTCTGTATATTACCTTATCAACAAGGCCATCTGATGATGATGATCATGATGATCACGATGTTGTAAACACAACACACCAACTTCTTACTGTTTCCATATAACTACTACTTAGGCACTATAGCCTGACCAACACCGCTTTACCGCGCCTTAGGTATGCGCGGGGAGGCGGGGTGCGGGCAGGAAAGATCATGGATTCACCAGAGATTCATATTACTGTCGGATAGATCTTAAGATATCGAAGTACAATATTTTGACGCAGTTACATATTATATCCAATTCTTAATATGGCTCAATACGATTTTTAGATAAGCACGAATAAATAACCGCGCGGTACAGCGATGCTGGTCAGACTGCAATTACTACTATACTATATCTATCTTTATTACTTGTATTTACTTTATAAGAACTTACTTCTGTATAAACAGTAAACACATATATTGCACGTAATTAATTATACCTACATTACATTACTTATTATGGCATGTAAGGTGTAGGATACTGCGAGTCGGGTGCTGAGGCTGTAGCACTGAGGCGTCACCGCGCCGACTGAACTGGCGATCGCGGTGTCTCGGATCCCGTGTCGCGAGATAAAGCTACACGTAGCGGCATCTGACTATAATTGTTTTGTTTTTTTTGGGTTGATGTTTTAAATAGTGGCATCTTCAATTTTTTTGTGTTATATATATATATATATATATAATTATATACTGCTGGTTTGTAAATCTCAAACTGATAGGGGGCCATGGAGGATCAGGCGCCTCGGCACTGCCGTGGTCGATGCCTGAGTGGATTCCCTTTGAACATGTGGTGTGGGGTTTTGATTCTGTATTTAATTTGTTTATTTTCTTTTTAGCTGTGTTTTTGTCACTTGTGTGTTCAATAAATATATTTTTTATTATATTTTATGATGGAATCTTACCTTTATAATGCACAGCCTTTACGGAGCAGCCGTTCCCCGCTTCAGCAATCCATATAAATCTATTCGCGATCAAATCCAACGCACCAACGGCACAATACCATCGACGAATAGTGATTATCTATGCACGAATCCGTACACGTAACGAAACTGTCGTGCGTCGCGGAAGGACATTTCGTTTAGCCGGACTGTAGTTGTGACGTCATCTATCATATAGCCATCATTGGACGTTAAAATCTCACCTTTACAATGCACAGCAACAGCTCCCTTCGCCGCTTCGGCGATACGGATGAACCTATTCACGATCAAATCCGACGGCACAGAACCATCGACGAAGAACAATTCTCTATGCTCGAATCCGTGCGCAGTGAATTGCCTCGCATCGTAGGACTTTTTATTTAGTCGGACTATAGTGGTCACGTTATGTCTTCTGAAGTAGTCGTGGTAGTGTTCCGGGGAGTGCAGCGGGTAGCCGCGGTCGAGGCGGGAGCGGTGGTGCGGCCCGGAGAATGCCAACATCTTGCCGGGAACTATCCAGTTTAGATCACCGTTCTCCACTTTCTGTAATACATGATTGGGACTCATTAATCTGGTTTATCAAATACTATATCCTTATATTTTACTACACATAATCAAATAGGCTTGTTCAGATTGTTGACTAAAAAAATATTTTTCGTCTATTTAATGTTACAACAACATGATGATAATAAACAATCTAAAACCCAATTTGTAAATCATAAAACACTTCGACACTAGGCAACATCCCAATTTAGTATTTTCCGGTCAAATATTTCCCCACGCACAACCTGTTAGTTTTAGGCAGACCAAGCTTTTTATTTTTCTTTACCACAAAGATAGGATACACAATATACGAGTGGCCTGAAAGTAAATTGAATACACACACAGAAGGTTCTAGTTATCTGTTACCTTTTTACCTTTAGCGAGCTTTGGAGTGGCTACATAAATTACAGCTTTCTAAAGACTACCTTACGATCTTAATCCTTATATCTTTCGCAAGTAGGTACAGAAAGCATTTATGTATGTTACTACATATATCAGTAAAGTATGATTTAATCTTTCATGTATTTAAAAGCTAAAGCTTTTTTGGACACATCGCATTTAAAGTTTGTAATTTGTTTGTAGTAAGTACATTAATGTCGCATCGAAAAAGTTATTAGTTATAATAAAAATCGATTTTCGAATCGCCGTCAAACAGAAACGAGTATTTATATTGTCAAAACGTTAGCGATTAATGGTCGATTTATTAGTGTCAATCCCTATGACTTTTTAAAGTTTCGTTTCGCCGTAAAAAAAACATGAATGAAAATTTATTTTGTTAATTGGAAATGTCTTTTATGTGCGAGAGCTGTAATGTGCAACAATAATTATTCGAGAAAGTCAAAAATGAAAAAAGTTGTGGCCAAAATAGTGAAAAAAAATTTTTTTTCCGAATTTTTGATTTTGGTGTTCGATATTTTGGAAACGAAGAATGATATCAAAACTTTGAGAAAAACTCCTCTGGACAATTTGAGCCTAAAACAAAGTCGATCGGGTTAAGGGTTTGCTCTGTAGCTTAACCTTTTTGAAAAAAAAATGAAATATCTTACACTTTAAACGAGACAATCTTATTTTATTTAATCGAAATCTCGGCAACGGCTACAAGAAACCATGAAATTTAGTATGCAGGGAGTTTTGGGGGAGAAAAATCGATCTAGCTAGGTCTTATCCCTTAGGAATTGTGCATTTTTAAGCTATAAATGTTTCTTTTTCTTTCGTCGTGCAACAACATATCAATTATATTCTAAAATTCGATGTATTAATTGGTAAAAAGGGGTATTAAACTTTGTATGGGGAAAAATATTAAATAAACATTTCTGTTTGGAACTTTGTAAATGTAGTCCTAAAAGAAAATAAGTAAACACGTATATCACGATTTTTTAATATTCAACCCCAACTGGAATGTTCTCTTCAAGCTCTTTATTTTGATACCCCGTACATACGAGCGGATGAGCTAAAGTCGTGTTTAAAGACATCATACATGTGGAGTCACATACAAAAGCTCGCTTTAAAAAAACATAAGAGTCCATATTTTGAGAGGTGAACAGTCTGCTGAACATTTTTATGAATTCTTACTTAAAATAGGAAACGGCGATTGCCCTACAATTAACGGTAAAATTACTATTCCGCAAAGTTAGGCAACAGTGGTGACATCACATACAGAACTCACTAACGCAGTTTACCCTGATGTCACCAATCTCATGACAAAGCCCATAGAAAGGTTATGTGAGCGTGACATTTTGACGCCCAAAAATGAAAACGCAGCCACAATAAATGAACTTTTACTCAAGCCATTTGAAGCAGGTGAAGTACAATATAAGTCAGTGGATTCAGTAGCACAAACTGATGATGCGGTAAACTATCCCGTGGAGTTCCTTAATACTCTAATCCCAACTGGTCTTTCACCATATAATCTCCGTTTGAATATTGGAGCACCGGTTATGTTATTGAGAAATATTAAGCCTCCAAAATTGTGCAACGGCACCAGACTCCAGATAAAAGTTGTCCATTGCAACATTGCCGAGGCTACTGCACTCACTAGTTGATGTGCTCAAGGGGAAAAAAGGATGGGATTAATGGTATTTTAGGTATTCATACCTAATTTTCATACATTGATCCCATCAGAGTATCCATTTGTATTTAAAAGACTAGAGTTTCCCCTAAAAGTATGCTTCGCCATCAATAAAGCTCTGGGGCAGCCATTGTGAGTGGCTGGGATAGACCTAAGAGAGAACTGTTTCTCACACGGACAGTTCTATGTTGTCTGCTCCAGAGTATGTTCGGCTAGCAGTCTGGTGATCCTTGCTCCGCACGGCAATAATGTTGCTTATAAAGAGGTCCTTCAATAGCATAATACACTCTAATAATAAAATAATCTTAAAGATTTACCAATTAATTTATTTTCAGTATAATTAAAGTCTGTTTCTAAAAAGAATAAGAAATTAGTGACCTTAACATTTACGCGTACGAAGTCGCGGGCAAAAACTAGTCTAAGAATAAAATAATTATCATTCAAAGTTGTAGTTTAATTTTGTAACTTTTCTTTCTCTCCACTTTCTCGTTGATAATATTTTTTAGAATTCCGTAGATTTATTTCCAATGTGCTCGATAGTCGTATGAGGCACGAAAACTGTGAATTTTTCGTAATTATAATGTACCTAAAAATAAAAATTCTTATTTATTTTTATTGTAAAATTAAATATTGTATACAAATATTATAATAATTACGATGTTATTTTTTTTTGTTTATGTATTTTATACACGGTTAAAGTGCGTGGCGTAAAACGGAAAACTTCATTCTGTCCAAATTAGATTTAGCTTTTACAAAATACACTAAAGTGTAAACATAGGTACAGTATATCCTTAAAATATATTCACAGGTTTGAAAGATATTCGCACATTAGTGACAAGCCAGCGATACACAAACGAGTAGGAGGGCCTAACCAAATAAGTTAGCACTAAAACCTTCGCGGCGCTATAAGGCAATATTACATAATGTCCAGTTTTACTCGAGTTTTTATTTAGTTGCTACACGAGAAACTGGAAAATAAAAAAAAATCCTACAACACGTGCCATTTTAACGATACGTATACGGTTTGTCTCAGCCATTTCTAATTAGCTTATTTATTTAGAAGCATCTAAGCGGTTTGCTTACGAAAGATGAACGAATTTGCGCAAGTCCTAGTACGTAGATCTTTTCAACCCTGCCACTAGCATATTAACTACCATATAAGATTTAAGACCATTTACGTCAGAAGATAATTAAAAAAAGGTGGAAAACTTGGATATTTGATGCCCCACCTCAGGTTTGAAGGGCTCAATATATTATATAATAAAAAAAAACTATTTAGGCGCGTTGAGAGTATTTTTTGGCTTTTACATCACGAATGGAGTTTCACGTCAGTTGTATACTCTGTGCACAATGTTTTTTTTAAATATGCTGTAAAAAGCTTAAGAACTAAACTTACCTACACACTTCAAATTTTTCCCAAACGTACCTCATATGACTTGAGAACCTCCTCCGGTTTTTTCGTCGGTTAAAAACAGATACTACTTATAATTCGAAGCTCGGGGGACCGCCAGAAGTTTGTATGTATGTATGTGTCGACTGACCTCATAGAACAGATACTGCTGAGCGTCGATGTGGTAGAAGCCGAAGAAGTGCGCGTTATGGGCCACCTTGATCCCGTACAGCACGTCCAGCAGAGAAATTGCGAAGGCCAGAACCGCCGATAGTTTGTATGTGTCGGCTCACCTCATAGAACAGATACTGCTCAGCGTCGAAGTGGTTGAAGTCGAAGAAGTGCGCGTCATGGGCCACCTTGATCCCGTGCAGCACGTCCAGCAGGGAGATGTCGAAGAGCGGCGGGCCGCCTGACGCGTCGCGGAAGTTGAGCAGGGTCCACGTGTCGTCCGTTAGCTGCTTATACACCGCCGCCGGGGAACCACCTAGATATATTACCTGCGGAGCGGATTTATATATTACCATCGGCCCTATTTTTGTGGAATAAAACCGGAAAACGCTGCTCGCTTTCCGGAATCGCCTGATGGTAAGGCTGGGACTATATGATCCAGAATCCGGAACGCCGGAGAAAATTCAGAGCACTGCGGGCCTAGCGGTAACATTTGACAGCGGCGCAAATGTAGTACGTTAGAAAATACAATTAATAACGAGAAATACAATTCTCATTCGATAACTTTACGTTTACGCCGCTGTTAAATGTTCCTGCTAGGCCCACTGAAAATAAAACTGGGCTAATACAATAGAGTTGAAACCCGAAGACACAAGGTTTATCAAGAATCCTTTGTCAATATTTTGTCATTTTTAAAGTTGTTCAGGCGTGAGTCACAGTAGAAGACAAATGGGCTTATCTGATGCGTCAGGTTTGGAAATTGATAGTTAAACGTTTGTACATTAATCGTCGTTATCGCTTCCACATCTAAACGCAACATTGTAAAATAAATAATCCATTCAGAGAAACTAGAGGAGAACTCTACTGCCTATGTTGCTATTATGTATAGGATATTTTGACAATGAGATTAATAAAGGAACGTTTGATTTTGCAAGTTGTATACCTAGTCTTGTCATAAATACTGAAACAAAGAAAAAAAAAATTTTATTGCAAATAAAATTTATTGCTTCTACAGTGTGTTAGTTTATTACATAAATATAAAACAATTTAAAATATAAAAGCTTATTCGTGGTATCCATTGGCTGCAATACAGTCCTTTAAACGTTGAGGCCAGTTATCAATAGAAGCACGCACTCTTTCCATGGGAAAATTCTTCACTGCCAATCGTACGGATTGTTTTAGGGACTCCAAATTATTATGGCGTTTAGAGCAAGCCGTACTCTCTAAAACTGACCATAAATCATAATCCAGCGGATTAAGATCGGGACTAGACGACGGCCAGTCTTCAGCTCTGTATCTTGATACACTTGTGCCGATGTTTTGATACCTTTTTCACAAAAGTATGGCTCAGTCACTCCTTCGTAGCTAATACCCCACCAAACCATCACTGAAGTCTGATAGTGCCCACGTTGCACTGTCGACTAATTGGGAAGCGTCCTTAGAGCTTTGAGCATAAATACGATCATTTTGTTTGTTAAAATGTTTCTTCTTCTTCTTCTTTTGGCATAGCCTTCCCGCTCAATTGTTAAAATGTCATCGGTAAAAAATTTTTTAAAATTTTTAACGTTGCCAAAATTTGTCACAAACAGAGGTCTCATTGTACCTATTAATAGCCCGGTACACAAACATTTTACTAATACCAAGCGTATGGAGGGTTTTAAAAATTGCATTTGGCTCCATACCTACTTTGCAGGGCCGTCTTTACCAGGGGGTGCAAGGGGTGCGGTGCACCCGGGCGCGGGGCGGGGCGTTTGTCGAGCGCTGAATTTTTGGATATTTTTATGAACTTAACGCCATTGCACAGTTTTATATATACTTTCGACAAATATGTATGCGCAAGCAAATAAAAATAGTCATCAACAATAATATTTCTTTTACTTTTATAACGCTTTCGGCGCTTGTCATGTAACCGCATTATTACACTAGGTACACAAATAACAATTTTATTTAATACAACACGCGCGCCGCAAAATCTTTAATCCAAAGAGAGTGTATGTATGTACGTTTGACACGTTGCCGCCTGGTCACCCGCACTTGATGCAAAATGATCTCTAAGTCAATATATGTATAAGTTCATTTGAAATGGGCCCGCGGCGCGGCACCTGTGCGTCTGTCATAGGCGAGTAATTGCGCCCTTTGACATAGCCATCCGGGCGCTCGCACTTAACGTCACGCTGCAGTGTAAAAAAAACGAGGGCGCAGGCTGAGTCCCGCACCCCGGCGCAGAATAGACTTAAGACGGCCCTGCTACTTTGTGTAATGCAATCACAGCGATTCGGTTCTCTTTATCACCCCACTCCATTTAATATCGAAAAATATTGTACAATGTATTGGCACCGAGAAAACTCAATGAACAATCATATAAAAATGACAGATTCCAAATTCACATGTAATATATTGTTTATTTTTAATTGTAACAGTATTTATGGCCAGACTAAGTATATACTATATATGGATATAATATAGATGCTGATATTCACTTGGCACGATTCTACCACACGCGAGACGACATGCTTATCTATCGCCATTTGTTATGTCTTCCCGCGTCGCGCATTGTCAATGGGGGCTTATTAGGCATGTTTTAACAGCCTCCGTTGTCATGGTTTAGAGCTTGGCTCTCGACTCGGAGGGTTCGATTCCCGCGTTGGAAAAACAAAACTTTTGGTTCCAAGTTTGGTTAAGACAATGCAGGCTCCATGCATCGGATGGGCATGTAAAAAGTCGGACCTGTGCCTGATCTCTCGCCAGCTGTGTCGGTTATTCGTCCCACTGGGTTTCGAGAGTAAAGGAAGAGAGAGAGTGCTCTTGTGTACTGCGAGCACACTTGGGCACTATCAAATAACTCCTGCGTAGCTGGCCTGGTTTCAATGAAACCGGCCACCGTCACCGAAATCGGTGTGGGGAGTTATTATTCTTATTATATTAGAGGAAATACAAACCTGATAGCTCCCAATAAGGTACGCCGCATTTAGCCGTAGCGTCTCGTTATCACTCGTGTAAAAGACGATCTTTTTCTTCGGGTTTTTCTTCAGTTCATCGTCGAGTTTGTTGCAAAATTGGTACAAATGGCACAGGTGATAAGGTCCAAAGTCGAAGTAGAAGTTCTCGTAGACGATCTCGTCTTCGATGTGGAAGTACTTGCTGTTTCGAGTTGGCTTCGGCTTGTACCCCACCTTGAGTGTGGCGAAGTACAGTCTGTCTGAAACAAACAATTTATAGATTGAAATTGAGACATACGAGTTATGTAGCTACTATCGAACCAGTTGCCGCTCGACCAGGCATAAGATGAAAATAGGGATGATGACTACATCTATACTATTTAGTTTCATTAATATACTCAGATATTGCGATTCAGGACCCACATCCGGCAGAGCAGGTAGAGCTAAGGTTCAGGTTGGTAGACGAGGAAACTTATGCGGACTATATTGCACAGTCTACTAGGCTGAACTCCTAGCGCTCTAGGAGCTAAAGAGCAGTATAGCCTGCAAAAGTGGAGTGACAAAGGTCGGTATCCTCAGCGACTCCAGATCGGCCATCCAGGCGGTCACCCTTGATTCCCCTCACCCCTCGGCCCCCAATCGGCACCCCACAGCTGTGCAAACGAGGGGGACCCTCCGAAAAGCTGCTCTGGAGAGGCGGGAGGTCTCCCTGTTTTGGATCAAGGCGCATGCAGGGTTAAGGGGGAATGAAAGGGTAGACCAGTTAGCCAAGGAGGCTGCTCAGGAATTGAAGCGGGAACCCGACTACGATCGATGTCCTGTTTCATTCGTCAAGCGTCAAGCGAGACAGGATACGATTGGGGAATGGGACAGGAGAGGACGATACGGGCGGGACGGCTGGAGTCACAAAGCTCTTTTTCCCAAGCGCTGCTGCTGCATACAAAATAGTCTGCAAGATAGACATCACACACCACACCACACAAGCAATGACTGGTCACGGTGGATTCGCCTTCTACTTGAACAGATTCAAGTTGAAGGGGGATCCATCGTGCCTGTGTCAGCCCGGAGTCGAGGAGACGGTTCCTCACCTGCTACTCGAGTGCATAATTTTTGCAAGCAATATATACGATATAGAGCAGAAATTGGGCATCGCTATGACGGGTGAGAACCTGCCTTCCATCCTGGGGGGAAAGAGGAGAGAGTGTTCCTCTCGTATTGTAAAGAAGTTGTAAAAATTGTAAATACAAGGCACTGTGATGATCTACTGTGATATTAGAGTTAAGTCATTGTGATACTAGGGTTAGGTTGAATGTTGTGCCATTGTTTTAATTGATTATTTATTGAAATTGTATATTATTTTAAATTGACATTTTATATGATAATTTTAAAATGTAATTTTAATCCCGTATTTTAATTGACATATTTATTGTAGTTTTATGCTGTATTTTAATTCCGACACTATTTATACTGTAATTTTAAGATTCAAATTGTAACCTAATTTTATATGTTTTAAATTGTAATTTTAAACTGTTTATATAATTTTGGAACGTAGTATATAGTAGAAAGGAAAATATAAAAAAAACTTAATGTAACTATAATGTAAGAAATAAAATATAATAAATAAAAGAAAATAAAAAAGTTAACAATAAGCCCTGTCTATGATGGGGGAAGGACATTAAAAAAAAAACGAAGAAGAGTGCGGCGTGGGACGGCCCTTCTCAGATGATTTCTAGATCATTATTTAAAGTACATAAGCCTCTGATAGGTGAACGAGCTCAAACATTGGTAAGGGAACGTACCCATATTACGTAATCAGTTTTACCCATTTTACACCCCTTCCTCTCACCCCCCTGTATATGCCGACACACCCTCTCCTTTTCGCGTAGTACTAATGGCCGTCACGCTAGATTATCCTACTAGATGTTGACTACGTGACAAACACCTAAGCCCCCTTCCTCCACCCGCTGACCAAGCATAGTAAAGAAGACCTCCTTCCCCCTAAACAGGTCACGTAATTTTGGTATGTTCCTTAAGTCTAATACTTCATTTTACAATCGAAGACCGCGTTTGTACTCAATTTGACGACAGGCTTCCATTGCCTATGGACGAAGTTTTCAGGTGCGAGGCAGTTGTGTATCAAACAGAGCGTGGAATTCTTATAACTCCATTCCAGTTGGCTTCACATATCACTGGTATTAGTACCAAATAATATTTTTAAATCAAAAAGGAACTGAAAATTAAAGCTTACCCCTCTTGACATAACTGACCTTCAGAGGGGTATGCGTGTTGACACATACGCTTTACTATCAAGAGTTGTCTTGACCCCGAAACTAACTTAAAGCATACCCCCCGCTTTAATTTTCTTTCTGGGTCACGAGTTACTTTTTGTATGGCACTGGCATACATATAAGTACCATTTTTCCCCATTCTGTAATTCTTTCAATTGTTAACTCTTGAAATTATCGTTATTAAAATATTGTAGCTCCTTTATATCCCAAAGTGGATAAGCTAAGAAATGCCAATCAAAAATCATCAGTCATAAAAGAAGGGTTGGAAGGTCAAAAACTTGGTAGACAATCCTGACAGTCCTGACACAGATTCATTTAAACCTTAAGAGTAAAAATACACATTTTTATTGTCGGTACATTGTTTCTCTATATCTACCCGCAACAAAAGAGTTTGAAACAATGTAGGTTTTAAGGTTTTATAACAGGAACAAAACCTTAGCGGGAATATTAAAATACGTTTTAGCCCACGAAATGGATTTATAGGGTTCCGTACCTAAAGGGTACTAACGGGACTCTATTAGTGAGACTTCGCTGTCTGTGTCCGTCCGGCCGTCTGTCTATCAGGCTGTTTCTCATGAAAGCTAGACAGTTGAAATCTCCACAGATTAGAAAAGAAGAAGAGAGAACAAATACAATTACTAATAAAAATGTTTACACAACGGATAACTTAAGCAACGTCGCTGTCTTTGTCTGTCAAGTGACATTTCCAACGTATCAGACATAGATAGCAACGTTGTATAGGTTACGTTGTGTGAATATTTTTAATAGTAAGGGGGGGTTTAATAGTATTTATGTGGAAATACAACACACGTGAATTTTTTTCCGTTTTGTGCGGAACCCTTTATGCGCGAGTCCGACTTGCGCTTGGCCGGTTTTTATTTACCGCCGAGAGCGCGCTACAGTCTATAGAGGTTGAAAGCTTCTCGCATTACTACAATTCAATCTATTTTGCATCACAATTCGCACACGAAGTGTATCATCATCAATTCTTCATGATCAGGGGCAAGCTGTCTCTAATGTAAGGAGGATAGGACTGTAGACGGTAGACCACAAAGCTACTCTAGCAAGAAGTAGAAAGTAATATCCAGGTACTACTAACATCTGCTGAGGATCGTTGGACACGCAAATACCCTTATAATATTTTCCTTCATCGTTAGAAATAAATTCAAAGTTGTTGATTGAAAGCCATGTACTGGTTCCTACTTCTTAAGAGTCATTGTAAATGAATTGGTAACTTTTAGGGTTTCGTACGTATAGGGGAAAAACGGGACCATATTACTGAGACTTCACTGTCTGTCCGCCTGACGTCCGTCCGTCACAGACAGACGTCTGTCTGTCAGGCTGTATATCACGAAGCGTGATAGCTAAACATAAGACAGTTGAAATCTTCACAGGTGACGTATTTCTGTTGCCGCTAAGACTAAAAACTGAATAACATAAATATTTAACGTGATTATTTTTGCCGTTTTGTACGGAACCTTTCACTCTTGGTTAGTTTTTATTAACACAGCCAACATGCATTATTTCAGTAGCATAAAACGTCGAGTTTTTAGCGACAATCCACAATACATTAAATTGTACCCCATGTAGTTTCGAATAACCCCCCGAAGGTTATTCAATTAAGTGCCATATGGAGAGCACTGGGGCCTAGCCGGTCGATATTCTTGCACTTAAGTGGCCTATAATTGCCTAACGCCAGACTTAGCGTGCACTGAATGGTGCAAAGTAGAAGATAACACGGGAAAATATAATTTAATTCAGTTTTCCTAACGTTTTGGAGACTTAACATAAAATCGTGGGCTTACCTCTAACAAATGACAACAACGTTGTTGCAAATTGTTAGTACTAACTGCTAGTACTAATTGCTAAGCCAACCTATGAAACGAGAGAATTGAGAGAAGATGAAGTAACTTTGTAAAGTCAGTCAAAATAAATTCATATCAAAAGTCGGTACAATCCGTTAAGTTTTATCTAATTAAAAGTGATGGCAAGTGGCACCGATAATATAGTAGAAACCAATCATCTGAGAAACAAAAAACCGGCCAAGTGCAAGTCGTTCCGTACCATTGTACCAATATTTTACATTTTGACATATTATTTAATTATTTTTGTACGAAGTTCTCCAAGTAAGCGCATTTTACAAGTTGGGCATCTTTAACTCCTAAACTAACAATATAAGCCGTTATAGTTTTCCAGCCAGCCGTTTAGCTTTTCGCCCTATTTTAATGAAAAAATGCGCTTTTAAGTTGAATATAACGGGTACCTAAATACAAAAATCGTTTTAAGACACCTCTCAAATTCTTTATGAAGCCTATCTAATGATACCTCACATTATGGAGTAGACGCGAGAAAAAAATCTTAACCACTTTACGTGTAGGGGAGGTTACCAAGTAACCAAAAAATATATTTTTCATTATTTTATTTTAACACTTTGTCGACGCGGTAAATACACATATCCATTCAAAGTTTCATCTTTCTATCACTGACCGTTTGGACGGTTAGACGAAGACGGACGGACATGACGAAACCATATTACATAGGATTAATGGATTTTACTGAGAACATTAAAATATTACACATAAAAAAAGTAAGGGATTTACAAGTGAGGTTTAGGCATTAGCTAATACTTCTAACGCTTTTATCCCTTGTCCAGACTCTATGGATTACCTAACGAGCTTATCCAGATTATTTTTTACAATATTTGTATTCTCATTTTAAATTAGGTTATACAAATGAATGAATAAATTATATTATGTAAAAGAAGAAATTCTACAAACGGAGAGATGCTAGAGACTAGACATAATAAAATTTCGTCTAAACTAAATAAAAATAATGAAACAAAACGGTCCATAAAATGTCACAAGTAGGTCGGACAGTCATATCCATTATATCAACTTCAATGACCAAACTTACAGCCAAATATTAAATTGCGACTATAAATATTACATATTCATAAGAGCATGTCAGGACTTCAGGTCCAGTCCAGGTCCAGGCCCAGAAAGGGACAGTCTTTCAGTTTATATTCATAAGTACAGAAGCTAGACGCGCGGACAGACAGACAGACAGACAGACGGACGGACAGAGCGAAACTAAAAGGGTTGCTTGACTATTACGGAACCCTAAAAATGAAGTACCTTTATAATAACGTTCACTCTGGCAAATAAACGATTACTTTTATTATAACTTTGCTTTTTAGTTGCTTGTAATATTTTATGGAGCATGCAGTATAATAATAATTTGCTTCTTTATTATTACAATTATCTTTGAGAAGAAATGCCAGATTTACAAGGACTATACATTAATAATTGAAATATGAAATAAAAATTATTGCATACTTATTACCTATCATATCTAGGATAGACAGTGTCACTCCGAGAGTGCCGAAATTATAGAAGTGAAAACTATAGCGCACAGGCAAGCGTGCGGCGCGCCACCTGCCCGCCACGCCCTACCTCATACCGCACCGATGTCGGTAACAGTGTCGCGAGTTCCAACCATTTTTGCCTAAAAAAATAACATTCTTTGTATTAAAATTACAAACCTCAAAAAAATTAATTTATATGCATCTAACGGAATAGCTACATTTAGAATTGTTTTAAACCGATACGCCTGGAAAATTATAAAATAATTCACAGTAAATTGGAATAAAAATTCACGGTTTGCCGTTAAAATGCACTTTCACATTTCACATTTCAAAGCATTAAATCACATGCGACAGAATTTAAATCCCGCTAATATAGCTGGCAAACGTTGGCGTACTATTACCATAAGTAATGCACACCATTCGTAAGACAACTGCCTATCGACCCGCATAAAATTAAGCCTATACTTTAAACGGTTTTTTCATGTCCTTGGGCCATACGTTTGCATTAGTTTACATAAGCCAAGGCCACGCCACACCGCACCTATTGGAATTAATTGATTCAATCGTTCACCCAGTTCAAAGGGCTTTCGCGAAAACTAAGATTAATATCGTTCATCATCATCATCAACAGGTTTAGCACCATATCACGTCTTCTCATGTACTTGGTTCGATTTTTGCGAACTGCGAACCAGCCCAGCCCTAGTACAGTTCACATAAACACAACAAGAAGAACGAGTACTAGACTGTATAGTAGGTAAGAATGGGTCTAAGCGCAACATAGTAGGAATGTGTCGCTTTTTGAGAACTTCTCGACTCTCTCGCGCTTATTTTACGAACTGTTCTAATAACAATTCTCACTCTAAATAAAAAAATTTGATAACTAACAACTTCATATATTTACTGGGGAGTTGTTCTGCCACACCCCATATCCATAAATAAGAAATACAAGCGAGGCGGAGTCGGCCATTTATAACAACGTATTTAGTGCTGTACCTTTTAATTTAAAGCACAAATTTATCCGATTAAGGAATACTTTAATTTAATGGAAGACTATTTATAGCAATAAGAAAATAAAATGAAATCTAAAACGCGGTAGATCAGACCATCTATTGGGCAGAGTTGTGACAAATTGAAATATGTAGTCGCCTATAGATCTAGTATGCCACTTTTGAACCATGTCGCCAAGAAATATCGCAATAGTGGTACATCGGATCTGTCGCCGACCGTCACATAGTGTCTGAGCATATCGGCCAACCTGCAGTAGGCTAACCGCTAGCATGGTTATTAACAGCCCAATCTTCCACTCATGAGAAAAGTCCCGAGCCGAAACAACGAAGACGAACAATGTATGGTCCTGTGAATGTACCATGGCCGGCAAGAGCATATTTAGAATTCTACTCCTCGGAGAGATGGAATGGGTAAACAGTGTTTAAAAATATAATTTAATTTTTAGCCCTTTTCTTTCTATTTGTAATGCATCCCGTGCATCCCTTATCAGCAGATACGTACATGTTGTTATAGAATGTGACCAGCAAATGGGTATGAAGATCGCCTGATGGATAGATAACACGTGGTAAGTAAGATAAGTTTTTTTTAAATTAAATGAACCAGGAAACGAGCAGACGGATCGCCTGATGGTAAGCGATTACCGCCGCCCATGGACTAACTCCTCTGGTATTGCGACTTGCCTTCCTGGTCCTGTCTGTCTGTCTGTCCGCGCTTCTAGCTTCTGTAATTATGAATATAAATTGATGAAATTTGGTACAGTTAAAGACTGCATATAGATCTCGGTTTTGGCATTGTAGAATAATAATAATTTTACATTTTAGGGGTGGCTCTCCATACATGTGAAGTGGGGATGAAAAATATTTTTTCATTCTACCCCATTGTGTGGGGTATCGTTGAATAGGTATTTTGAATACGGGTAAGGTTTCATACATTACTTTATTACAAAGTCAACCATTTTAGAGTAATCAGCGTCCAAAGTGGTATACAAGTTGGCGTTTCCCTTGGAATTTCTAAACTATGAGACTTAGAAACTTGAAATTTTCCATGCTGATATATCAAGCTAAAATACCAGCTAAAAAACCTAAATACTTTTTAGGATAATTATTTTGAACGAAATCGGACAAACTTTTGAAGTAATTTGTAAAAAACCTATTACACGTTTATAACGGAACCCTCCTTAGACATGTCCTGACATGCTATTGGTAAGATTATTTAAACATAAATAATTGTATGTCCATTATCATACTGTTAAATAGGTTTCTAATTTAAAAATTATACAGATAAAAAAATTATACCATACCACATGTGTAAATGAAGCCAGACAATATTGTACAGCTTAAAATATACAAGAAAGTTGTTTTACATAAGATGTTATGTAACAACTCAACACCTATTTAGACTATTGCAACTGACATCCACTCATTACTTAGTAGTGGGTTTTTTATGAAAGAGACCAGCATACGAGCAGATGGATTGCCTGATGGTAAGCAATTAATGCCATTTGTGGACACAGGAGCAGTTAAAATTTTGAATTGTACGACCCAAATATGACATTGTGCGACAAGGGGTAACGTCACATATTACAATTTATTAAATATAAGAAAATTATAATCACATTTATTAGTTTCAAGGGGAGGGGGTTCTAAAAATGTGCCAGCCTGTGACAAGGAAGGAAGAAATTCGTGTGACGTAATTTATGGATGATCCCTAATTTCAATAAGCCCGCCAAACACACAAATGACAGTTTATGCATGACACATTTCGATTATCCATAGTTATAATTATTTATGAAATGAGATTTAGCATAATTTAATGTCCATAGTGATGAGTAACATGTGTGAAGGTTGTCTAGAACAAAATATTAATGACCTAACTGGTACTATAGTTATTGCGTTGTACGATGATTTGCATGACAGTTTTCATATTCTCCAGGCTTCGCAAACTTCTTGCAAGTAAAAAAAGTAAGTAATCGAATTGTCTAAATAAATGTTTATTCGAAAATTACAAATTAAACTAACAATATTATTTTACTTAATGTACTGTACTTTATTATTATTAAATGTAAATCATATAATGGAAATTAAATAAAAAATATAATAAGTTAAAAATGTGAAATGCATGGAATGGAACTACTGTCAATAGAGATTAACACTGCTGAATCGACATCAAATCAACGAATACGAACAACCATCTTGTAGTCGTAATTCATTTGTAAAAATCAGCAATTCCGATTGTATTTCCTTTGCCAACTGACACGATACTTCTAAACAATCAATTAAGTTTCGTTAGGTAACTTCACTGGGATTGTCAATTAATATCTGCAACTCATATCAGCATACAACGCATTGACTATAGGTGATGTAATACTGTATAGTAATTAATAAATATTGTCATGTTGTATCATTACAATGGCAACTTATTGTAACATAGATTAAAGATTGGTCCCTTTTACAAAAAATTAAGATTTAACTTTACTTTGTTACGTACAGATTGTTATATTCTAATTTGTATGGACATTTAAAAATTTAGAATATTATCTGTTAGTTGCCTTTATTTTACTGCTAAAAGTCATAACTAAATTTATGCGGCAACAAAAATATTTAACAATACAAAAAATCTTTATTGTAATTTTTTTTTTTAAATATAATTTGAACATTTCCTAAACAAAGTGATAACTAATAAGCTTGAAATGTCCTCCTATCACCTCAATATCTACCATCCTGCTATTTACTTCATAATTCATTTCTCATTCTTTATGGAAATCATTGTTTAAATTACTTTTTAAATTGTTAAAAAAATAATTGTAAAAAACATACCTCAATTATTTTAATTAATTGAAGATTAATTAAAAGAAGTAATATTTAAGCTGCATTAAAATATTTATTACAAGTAATGAATGTTTCTTGAAACAATTATTCAATAATAATAATAATTTTAGATAGTGAATCACTCGTACCCTAGCCACAAAATGTACAAAGTGTTTAAAAAACATCCATAATATCCGGAAAGGCATTGTTCTGCTGTTCGTCATTTATGAGGAAATTGTTTCTCCATCATTAAAGAGTCTGCCTTTAATTTATATCCTTACCTTTTATCACTTCTGTGGAAGATATTATGACATCGCTCTCTTCCATTCTTGCCTTGTAGCACAATAATGCACTTGATTTCTTTATTTTGACAGCTTTTCCTTACTCTTTCTTAGGAGTGGATACTATTGAAGGCTTTTTGAAGCCAAATACATTGCCTGAAACAGTATACATTATGATATTATATTAACCTTAAATAATACAATTTTAAATTTTACTAATAATCACTCTTGTGTTATTCAAATAATAAAATTTTAAATTTTACTAATAATCACTCTGTGTTATTCAAATTTCAAGGATGAGAATTTTCAGGGACAAAATAAAGTATTATATTACGAAATAGTTGAAAATGGACATTCTTTTACCATTTTAACTTGAATAATAATAATCATTTATGTTTAAATATCAATTCTATTTATAGAAATATTGGATTCAAATAGAATTCCTTATGTGGTTTCTTGTTAGAATGTTGTAAATTTTATATACCGGTTTACTACTTGTTTTCTTGGTAATAATTAAAATTACAGTAGGAGCAAAAGTCTTTCATAATATAAATTAATGTCTTTATATTTTATGTTGCAAAATAAGTTGACTAAGTAAAACCCAAGACACAAAGGTCCTTTTTCAATTTTATAATGTGTTTATTATTTAAATAAAATTAAAAGCATTGTAATAAAAATGGCTTAATATAAAATATAAATCAAACTTACAGTATTAGGAGTCCTCACAAAAGCAGCCACTGTTCTAATTAAAGAAATCCTAAAGTAACAGATGTTAATAGAAACCTCTTAATTAACACTAGTATTAACATTCATTTCCACTAGAAGTACACACACTTAACAGTTATTCGAAACTAGTAACGCGTAAATATATTCTTGAGTGCATTAAAGCTGTGCATTTAATATTCAAGTAATATTTTCTAAGACTTTAACGGATAGAGTAACGTAAGTGCCGCGTAGGAGTCTTTATTGGCGGCGTGGGTCGATTCCTGTGTTCTAACGTAAGGTCATACTATGAATGGCGATTATGGAACCGTCAATGATTATTCAATAACTGAGCGTTCCTCATTTTTTATTTAGACAAGGTGAAATCTGGAGACCGTGCCGCCGCACTCTCAGTTCATTGGTGTAAGCTGGCGTTCAACTTGTTATCATGTAAACAAGTACCGGGCGAACAGCATCACAATAACAGACCTGGTCGAGGTCGAGCATTCTCGTTTACTTTGAGTACAATTTTGTACACATGATCTCGGCACTTCATTGACACAGTGACGCACTTTATTTGAACGCCGAACCATTAAAAATATCAACCGTTGAAGCTTGCAATGAATTTTTTTGAGTTCATAGTTTTTGACTGGCTGCTCTTGACAACTGACATTGACAGAACTCATACGTCAAGCAATCCATAGACAAGCAAGTTTTTTTAGTATGGAGATACAGTAGGTATTAAACTATTCTGTGTATTAAGTTAGCCATGTCAGGTTAAAATGGCCGGAAAAAGAATTTCCGTTTGTGTTTTCAACACGGTTTTTTAAAAGGGTTCTACTTCCGATATAATCAAGCAGCTTGACGGCAAGCACTTTTTTTTTATTTGCATCAAGCATTTTGACCATCTACATTAATTACAAGCAAGTTTGAGCCAAGCATTACGTGCTTGCTCCGCGCTTGATTGATTTTATATTTATTGCTTGACGAGACGGTTTGACGTAAGTTTTGACAGTGTTCGCTGTCGGCTTGGTTATGCATAGCTCAGTAACAATAACGGCGGATGATTTGCCTGGCGGACGATCGGGTTTAAAATGAGGAAAAATGAGTCTAGCTTGATCAAGATGCTTGACAGGCGTAAATGGGCGTGTTAAACTGTTTGAGCAAAAAACAAAAAATTACGTGCTTGCCACCAAGCTGCTTGATCGTCTCAGGACCCCATAAATCGTCAAGTCCAATCTTATCTAAGTCCAAGTAAATTATAGTCAAAACAGTCAAAATTTTGAAAGTAAGATTAATCAAAGATCCTACAATGACAATAATTCGGAGGTTAAACTAGACATCAAATCAAAAACTGAAAATTACTTGCTGTTGACTTGTTATTGATTTTTTAAATAAAATACCTATAGATATACTCCCTTACTACTAAAAAGCTTTACATAATAGATAACTCAAACAACGTTGCTATCTTTGTCTGTCAAGTGACTTTTCCAATGCATCAGACAAAGACAGCAACGTTGTATAAGTTATCCGTTGTGTAAATCTTTTTATTAGTAAGGGGGTATGGGCTTAGTATATTATTAATTTATTTACTCTAAGGAATAAGTTAAAATTAAAGGAATAAGTAAGCTTATAACATCTGTAATCTATACTTACAAGAGAAAAATATATTCTCAGTTGTGTTAGAGACTAGTAAGTAAAAGGTTTCCTCCCGTCCTTATAGGTACCTACTCTATCCTAAATTCTAATGCATAGTCTTCCATCAATTTATTCCAAACAAAACAAGTATTATATCACCATCGTATGAAAATTGAAAGTAATAAAAAGGATCCGTAATAACAAGATTTATTTAACAAAACGTGGTCTATTAAAATAGACGTATAAATTTTCCAATTTTGTTCTTCAGTTAAGAATATTTGCTTTTTTTATTTTTATTTTACTTATTAAGCTGTTGGTTGACGACTTTACATCTATCAGCCGCTGCCATCACTGCACCAATAATAGCCGATCTGAATCCTGTAATAAATATAAAAAATAATACAATTTTATAAAATGCTATCTGACCCGACACATGTTGATAAGTCTCAAATATGAACTGAAATAAATAAATAACTACACCTACAGGCTACAACTGACACATTAGTGTAGGTTACTTACATCTATAACTACAACTACAATCTAAATCTACACCTAACCTACCCACATATACCTAGGATTTCAACATCATAAAATACACCTAATACCTACACTTGCAACTTACACCTACTATCTAAGTTTAAACTACTACAACTACTGGAGCCGGTCGATTTTTCTGAAATATATATACTCTTTTACATTCCAACCAAACAGATAAACTCGCATCTATTAATATTTCTTCACAATCAAGTGATACGGGAGATTCGAATTTAAACTACTGCGACTGCATCGGTACGTACATACATACGGTAGGTACATCAAATGTTTGACAGGTAGAAACAATTAGTATGGGAAACTTTAATTGCCGTTTTAGTATTGTCCTAGCAATTTTATCATTATTTCTCACCGTTTAATGCTTAGGGAAGCAAGTTCAGGGAACTTCAACAGTTATTTTAAGATCAATATTACCCAAATCGGTCCAGCTGTTTTTGAGTTTTCGCGAGACATATAGCAACTGCAATCCATTTTTAAAGCTGCTCAGAAAGACTTTAAGGGGAGCGAAGAACACGAGGATTTGCTTGCTTGCCAAGCTGCTTTCCTAACGTGTAAATCTAGCATGACAACGCGTACCATTCTTTTCCAAGTGGTAAGTCCCTTCTGCGGTAGATCCTGCGGGTGACGTCACATTATCTTTCATAGCAGCCGGGTGTCCGTCATTTTGTAACATGGCCGCTGCCCCGAGTGTGGTCTGTGTTGCCAGGCGAAGAGCTAGGTCCCTCGGTAGCCCACATCTGACTCCACCGTCCGCTAGTGATTCTATTAGCATGTAAATCTGAAAATAACCTTATTATTTAAAAGAGGTAAAAAAACAAATTTAAAATATTTCAGTATCCCCCATTCTCAAGCGGTAAGCGATCTGATGATGATGAGTTAAAGAATAGATGAACTACTAGAGGTTATAGCTATGAACCACCTCGATCACGTCAGCTTTCAATCAATCATCAAAATGAACATTTTCAGCATCAAAAATCAAAATTGGGCTTTTAGTTTAGGAAATTTAGAGCCACGATGTCACGCCACGGACTGACACACAGACAAGACAAACTTATAAACGCCTCTCTTTTTGTGTCGGGGGTTAAATGAAGTAGGTAATAATTTAGAGGCTACGGTTTACGGCGTAGTTTTTACAGCTTATTTTTTTTGTTGATGAGAAAATGAATCCATTAATATTTGCTTCTAGATATATTTCTTTTAAATATAGCAGCTTAATAATTTTATAACTTTGTAACTAATCAACTTAACACCTACATAAGCAGGTCCACTGCCACTCAAAGCGGTTACTGCGTCCATCTGATACTCCGGCACTTCGTCACAAGTACCAACGGCGTTGAACAGTTCTGTCGCGAGCTTAGCATCTTCTGCTGTGGCCTTGGATCCTCTGCTCAGAGCTGCTGCCCCTTGCTTGACCAGAGCTGGTGTGTTTGGCATCACTCTGATGACACGAGCTTCTGAGGGAAGGCTCTGTAAAATTGTGAAATAGGCCAAGTGTTACTTAGTATTTTTAGTTACATATATACCTAAGTAGATAACAAGGATTAGATTACCTTTCCATTCTTACTTAATACTGGACTACCTACTTACCTTTTTAAACTACTTTTTATGAATTCCGATTTTTTATCTATTAAGTAAGTACTTTATGATAAGTGCGTGTTTCATATTCCATCAGGTACAAAATCAAAACTCTGAGTTTTACAGCTAAGTATATTTAACCTCTTAAAGATTACAGGATATAACTTGGACATAAACCTTACCTTTTCTATGGTACCAATAGACACGCCCATGGCGACAGATATGAAGAGTTTATTCTTCGATGCCGGCAAGTCTTTGACCTCCCTCAGAGCTGGTGCGACCACGTCAGGTTTGACAGAAACTATTACCACCTCAGATCGCTCCACTACCGGCTTGTTCTCAAATAACGCTGTTGCTCCTAGACTCTGAAAAGGGTAATTTATACATTGAAAAACCTTAAGCCTTCTAATCTGCAATAATGGGCAATAATGTAAATAGGTAAGTATGCCAGTTGCCACTGTCTTTCGTTGCAGATTCTTGCATTAAGAGCGATTCAAGGTATTTCGCGTCTATTGGAGAACTTAAATAGTACCTAGGTCAATGGAAGATAGTCTCCATGAGTAGGTTTTTAAAATTTTAGGTAACTTACTACCTACTTTAGTTTAGCTACCTTAAATGCTTCAGCACTGGCCACATCAGCAGGATGACAGCTGGCTGTGATCTCGTCTGGTTTTGCCAAACCTGTAACGAAACATTATGAATAACTTAAAAATTCGTAAAGAGCCACCATGGTTGTTTTAGTATTATTAAAAAAGCAACATGGCCGGCTTAATCTTATGATGTATGGCCTTTATAAAATAAAAGATTAAAAAATTTTTGTTAATATAAAATATAAAATATGGGCTCATATAGAGAAAGAATAAATGAAGAAACTTTAGGTACTAGGTAAGTACCTCATTTCATTTAAAAAATCTTACCAGCTGAAATAAATCCATTGGCAAGAGCAAACGCCAGCTTGCCACCTCCAATAAACCCGATCTTCATGGCTTCTGTCACTGATACTGAAACAATTATTATTTTCACTTGAGCAAATATCACAGTATAAAAAGCCAATGAGGCTGTAATACCTCTGAGAAGTGAATAGATTGTTATAGTATTAACTTATTAAGATTATCGCCATCAACCTCGGCAGTGACAGTCAGATTATGTTAATATGCAATAATGGCAATGTTATGATATTATATATATTATTATTTATCTTTATATATATAATTCTACTGTACGTGTGTATGTCACTGAACTCCTCCTAAACGGCTGGACCGATTTGAATGAATTTTATTGTATGCGTTTGGGAGGCGCCCTGGATGGTTTAGATTCACAAATCAGCCCGGCAGGACAACGTCTGTCGGGTCCGCTCGTATATATATATATATATCCATTGGCATGACATTGCCATGACATAGGCTCAGTTGTGAATAGAGTGCTTTTCACAAAATAAGTCCCGCGGCAATAAGTGGCACAATTTGTTAAATTGTTATTTACAAATTACAATGCCTGAGGTTGTAATACTCGAGAACTAATACTCAACATAAAGGAGTTCTGTGAAGCAGAACAGCAGAATCAAATATTCTGATACCCATAAATAATGCTGAAAACATTTTGCGCTGTGTCTAGGGGACTTCTTTCATGAAAGGACTTTACTTATTTATTAAATCTTCCCCTTTACAAAGTAATAAAGCCTAAAAATGATTCACTTCAAACACATCTTCAAAAGCTGAAACCAATATTCGTAAAATGTAAAACAAAATGATATAATTTGCTCTACATTGCTTTTGTACGAATACCGCCATCTATTAGCAAGCGCGTTAAACACTGCTTAGGTCTCAATATAAATTGTTTATATTTTTATTCCGTTCCGTAATGTCCGTCCGTCCGTCTGTCTGTCTGTCCGCACTTCTAGCTTCTGTAATTATGAATATAAATGGATGAAATTTGGTATAGTTGTAGATTGTGTATAGATATCAGTTTATATAATTTTATATTTTAGGGGAGGATCTCTATACATGTGAAGTGGGGATGAAAAACATTTTTTCATTTTACCGCATCATGTGGGGAGTCGTTGAATAGGTCTTTTAAAATGATGGCAAGGTTTCATACATTATTTTTTTACAAAGTCAACTATTGTCGAGTAATCGGCCTCCAAAGTGGTTTACTGGTTGCTCCCCTCCCTGGTATTTCTAAACTAAAAGAGATAGAAACTGGTAAGTTTCCATGCTGATAGATCATGCCAAAAACCCTCAAGGAAAAATATTTTTACCGAAATCGGCATTAATTTTTGAAGTAATTCAAACTAAGAAAACCTATTGCGCATTCATAGTTACGGAACCCCTTCTAAGATATACATGCATGCATACATGCTCTTGTTTAGATTTTATTTTACTTTATAGATTTTTATTAGAACCTCACTTGCTAGGCGACAATTCTACGTCATTTCCTCTCACCTCTACAATACAGCGAATAAACATAGTAATTTGTATCCTCTTACAGTGAGCAAATGCAAACGAGTTATTTTAAATTGGTTAGTTTCTTTAGATTACAATAGTACTGAAAAATGTTTACAAAATCCATATTATACATAATTTACATCCCTAAATAATGTCCAGGGCACCTCGAGTTCCATGTCCAGGGCACCTCGAGTTCTGCAGGTGCGGCCGCCAATCAGGCGGAAAACCTCAAGCGGCGCAAATATGAGAACCTTAGTGGGGATCTCATATTTGAACCGTTTGGGGTTGAAACCTTAGGTACATGGGGTCTGGGTGCGCACAAACTTTTCGGAGAAATCTCCAAAAAACTCATTGAGGCCACCCGAGACCCCAGAGCCGGCACCTACCTGGCCCAGAGAATAAGTATCGCAATCCAGCGAGGAAACTCTTTGAGCCTTCTAGGTACTCTGCCTGGTGGGGATGACCTGGGAGATTTCTTTTTTTTGTAGCATTTTAAGTTTTGGAGTAGTTATTATTTTTTTAGTACTTACCTACTTTTATGGTACAATTGATTTTGTTATCATAACTGATAAAATGTATATCATGGTTAATAGATAGTAAATTAAAAAAAAATGAGAACGATATGAGATGAAATGAGAAGTTTTGCCGGGATTCAATGGGTGACGTTGTGGATTTTGTATTACATTTTTAAATTTGTGTTATTTCAGTTTTTAATGTGTAATATTTACATCCCTATGAATATACAATATATACTCACACCCACAACACACACACACATACACACAGCACTTAAACACACACACAACATATTGCATGGTACCATCTTGGAATTTACTAATATTTTTCTTATGTTAACTTAATTCAATTATGTTTGAATTTATTTATTTGTTACCTGTATTAGTTCAACAGTCATATTGTACCTACTTGTTATTTAAGGCTTTTTCCTTGTTCCTCGAGCCGAAAACTCAGGCAGCTGTGACACAGTTAATACTAGTACGGCTGCCGATGTTACCTTTATTGTCTATTTTGTGGAAATGTCTTTGTTATTTGCTAAATTGTATTTTGTATTATTTTAGTTGAATAATAAATAAATAAATAAATAAATAAATTTTTACATTTTAATCTTTTAAATACTTATAAAAGTAAGTAAATAAAAATAGTAAAAAGTCAGACAGTTTCTCAAAACACAGTTCAAATAGAAGTACATCGTTATAAAAAACCGCCTAAATCTACTATCCAAAGCAAATAAACGCCATATTTTTCATTATCAAAGTCATTAGACTTCGATAATAAAAAATATGACGATAATTCGAGCTTTTGTTTGAACGAAGGTTTTTTAAATTCGTGACATCTGACAGCTATTTGACACGACAAGGACCGTCTGGCTACTAAGTGCTGCCTGGTGACAGAAAAATAATCGAAAATTCTTATTGACCGTTTTTTATACCACTTACGCCACCAGATGACGCTTTGTGTGCGTTGGGTCTGCCCCCTAACGGCAGAAAAAATATCAAACACCCTCAATAAGATAAAAGATGTAACTAACTAATGAATCGCAGTTATGTACATAGGTATATAACTATTTCTACACTGTTGTTAAGTACTTCAATGGAATATTATTATCAGCCGCTATGATAAAAGTGTTGACATTAATTTTGCTAAATAACTACCTTCATATTACAATGTTCTTGTTGATGTACAGTACAAAAAACTTTCAACTTTCAAATGTGATACAATCTTAAATCGAATCATGCCAATGCCCAAAATGGATTTAAAACTAATTTTACAAAAAGTTGTTAATGATAATATTAATATGGTAATATAAGGTTCGCTTAAATCAATTACGGATATTTTGGGCATATGATCTACTGCTTATGTATAGACATTTAGGCAGAAAAGTAATTGTTGTACTCGAAAAAAAATCTCCCTTTATATGGGCGAGTTTGCGTTGAGCGGAGATTCACCCATTATGAGATGATTTTTTTACTTTGAGTATGACAATATTTTTTTTGCCAAAACGTCTTTATATGAGCAGTAGATCCTATACCCAAAATATCCGTAGTTGATTTTACCAAACCATAAATATTTTATGATTTCAACTTTTCATTGTCTCCAAGATTTTATGTTTCAAAGTTATTAATTTGAGCATTCAACATGAACTTCACTTTTTTATTGATTTATTTATGAAAATTTTAGTTTAATATTGTTTTGCTGAAATGGGCACAAGAGAGTCGTAGAATGAAATTATATTCCCAATAAATGTACCCAGTACAAGGACAATACTATATAATTTTATTAAAAAACTATAACCCGACTAACGCATTTAGCCTGTGTTACCCGGGCCATTGTTACGAATCTATTGACAAATGAATAATGATACCTCATTCATTAAAATCGGATCATTAGTTTAGGCGCTACGGCCTACGGGCCACGATGGAACAAACAAACATACAATGATTTAGGCATCATTACCCTTCCTTTTGGTTCTGCCCTAGTCGGGTACAAAGTAGCTAGACTACGAAAATATTCGCAATTAAAAACAAAACCAAAACAATGCTTCCAGAAGTGTCACTATTTACTTGGATGTTCCACGACTCACTCTTACCCTTACTCATACTCAAAAACAGTCTTTAAAATTTTTTAAAAGTAAAAGACGAACGTAAGAAACTTACACGATAGCTCTCGACAAACGGCACAATACTGAAATGACAAACTTTGTACAGTGATCTCAGTGTGAGGTTATCTATTATCATTATGTAAAGTACTCTATTATAAGCACAAACTGCCGTTCATCTTTTAAATACTATAAATATTAGTGTTCACCAAGGTTATGAAATTTGTATAGAGTGTAACTGTATAGATTTCTCAAGAGAGTGGCAAAGGAGTAAACGAATTACCTGACGGTAGGTGACCAGCGCGTTCTACTTATTAGTACCTTATAAGTACGCTTAGGTCTCTTAAGTCATTAACTTGAACCTATGGTACTTCTGTAAGGCCGAGGTATCGAGGCCAGAGTCTCCAGTCCAACCAGCCCATGCATGATGGCTCTATCACGTATTAAAACTTATCAGATACCTACTACTAATTTCTAAGTGCAGTAAGTAAATAGATTCTGTAACAAATTTTATTGTAGGTATGTTTCAATAACAGGAATGTTAAAAAATATGGTTGCAAAACGCATTTTTTTAGCGCTTTTTTGTGGTCGCACGATGCTATTGATTCTTTAATGGCAGGTTATATTGCGGTTTATGTGACTCATATATTTAATATGTATTTATCTTGGTACATAATATACATCAGCCTTGAGAACAATTTATATTGCAATATGCACTAATAGAACAACGTGCATCGTCCATTTAACCTGACATAATATTATGAGTTAGAAGATAAACACGTAACCTATGTTTTTGCACTGTCAATATTACGAGAGAAACTCTTTAGTACGACAGAAACTGTTTAAAAAGGACATGGAAAATTTAACTATGGAACAATATTGTCAACGGAAACATAATTTAATAAGATTTTATTTATTTCATTATAAATTAAATTTAGTTTGTTAATAGATGGTACTGGTTCTATATAAGTATTCATGCGTTATTTAACAAAAAAATTATAGTATCTCATAAATAAGAAGTTAACTAAGTCATTATTATTATTAAATCGGACTTGTAAAAGCAATGCTATATAATAATATACTTTTATTTACATATTTGCATTTAATTTTGTTGCAAATTGTAATGATTATGATATGACACATTATTAGTAGACATATAAATTACAACATAATATTTATGTAAGTATTCGTATATATGTGCATTCATTTATTATTATTATTTGTAAATTGTAATAGTACACACCAGAATATTGTTATTATAATAACTTTAAACTTTTCTATATCAGGTCTGCTGGAAGAAATTCCAATTTAAAATAAGTAGCACCTTTGTACAAAACTGTTTTCTGATTTTAAGTTGTCATTTTAATATCAAAGTTTTACCGTGGGTACATAAATTATAAAATAAATAAAAAAATCATTAAGTATCTACATTAATTAAATACACGTTACTTCGGGGCTCTGACAGAGCAATTATCAAACATCATGATGATTCTAGTAGAACACAATTGCAATACTGTCATATGAATGAATGTCTAGTAACTTGCATGATAACATATTTACATGCAATTATATTTTCCGCACACGAGCCAGTGTTTACAAGGTCGGCAGCGACAAGTTATGTGCTTTGCTAAGTTCAATAAAGAAAATTGTATGTAAACTGATAGCATAGACCTCGTTATAACTTATAGCCAAACAATCTTTATATAATGTTAAATATCAGAAGAAATAAAATTTGGTAAATCTTTACTAAATAAGATGCGGCAATGTAGAGATTTTTTTTTAATGTAGGACTATTTTTGGGTTCCTTAATCCAAAGGGTAAAAACGGGACCCTATTGATGAAACTTCGCTGTCCGTCTCTCTGTCACCAGGCTGTATCTCATGAACCGTCGCGTAGCTAGACAGATGAAATTTTCACAGATGATGTATTTCTGTTGCCGCCTTTGTGCGCACAAAGGGCTCCGTATAAAACGGCAAAAACTCGCGATCACGACTCGCACTTGCCCGGTTTTTTACTTAATATTATAATTAATTAATAGTCGCTAACTTAGATATAATATAGTTCTGATTTTGATGTGATTTTATTAATTTTAAACAGGAATTACCTAATGTATACTGAACTGTAAGTTTTTAAGTGATTTTTGTCACGTTAATTTTTTTTACTTTGAAAAGCTTTTCTGTTTCTGTAAAATAAGATGAGTATTGTTACTTCTATGGAATTTTAAAATGTAGAGCTACTATTTTTTAATCTTGATAATTATGATATTATAAATAATGTCCCAATTGGATATCATTTTGATATCTATGAAAATCTAAAATTCAGTAGGTTCTAACAAGACGCTACTAAATTTTAAGTTTTCATGAGATTTAATTGATTTTGAATCTAGTTTTGCATAAAAAAGGATAAGCATTAATTAAGTCAAATAACTTATTCGTCAATTATAAACTATTATAAATTATAATTGTGAAAGTTTGTGAGGATGGATGGAAGGGTGGATAGATGGATGGATGGATGTTTGTTACTCTTTCACGCAAAAACTACGGAACAGATTTTGATGAAATTTGGTACCCAGGTAGTAGTTTAAGCTCTTGATTAACACATAGGCTATTTTTTATCCCGAAAAAGTAGTGTTCCCGTAGGATACTTTATTTACGCGGGCGGAGCCGCGGGCAAACGCTAGTCAAATACAAATCTCATCTCCCAGTTCTAAATCGATAGTCATTCATGTTATTATCACAAGTGGTATCATCAAAATCGGTCCAGCGGTTAAGGAGAAGTTAAATTATAAACACACGCACATAACATTTATTTATAGAAAGATATACTAATTATGTGATATAGAGCTCTTTAATTTTTGTGTTCATCAATACTTAAATATTTAACAGAATAGGATAAATGACTGGGATGAACAAAATTATTAATCTTATATTTAATCCTGTTCCTGTATTCTGTTTTTATAAAATAAAGTTGGAACTTGGACAGGGCGAAAAATACTATGTTATATAAATATTTTTTAGTTGAAAATATAGGTATTAATATTTACAACATTTTAGTGCGATATCACAAATCAGGGAAGTATTGTCAAACATTGCATCACGTCGGGAACTGATAAAAAAGATACTCACATTTCAACATTTTTGGGTAAGTATTTTTTTACGAGAACTGTAAAAACTCAAAAGTCAGATCTTTATGTTCACTTATTATTACGCACTATTAAATTATCGATATTATTTTAATAATGATAAACGGTCCCAGTCGCAGTTACATCGTCATGACTCTGACCGCACTGACGCCCTACTACATGTAAATACCAATACTGATAGGACAACGTAGTTATATTACAATCATTTACATAGGAACTTTGAAATCTTTATAACAAACAACAAACACTACTTCATTTTACGAGATAATTAATGTAAGCAATATATGTACAAGATAAACGTAAATTTTTTGTGCGTTAACGAATTTTTTATGGATTCTTATCAAAGAGAGCAAAAATCATAGCCAAAAAATATATCAAGTATTTCGTATAGTAATTAATCAATCATTGCACCTATAACTTTCACCGTCTGTGGACCGATTTTCAAAATTCTTTTTTTGATGTAAAGGGTTATAATCCCAAGGTGGTATCGAGGGAACTCCTCGAAATGTATATGGACACATATGGTTATTTCAACTTTTTCTGAAGTAGTCTAAGTATATGCTACCAAAAAGTAATATTTTGCACCAAAGTATACTCTGGATCCAAAAGTACTGAACAGAACACCTGAGTCCTTATAGATACATGTTTGGGGATTCCGGTTTTGTTTAAAGAACTGCAAGCATATGCCGCTATATCAATTACATTAATCATCATCCTCACCACCATCATCACTGCATACATCATTACATTATGATGATATAATAGGTACTTCTCATAGTATTTTACACCGACACGGATATCTTTGAACATTACTTTGCCGTTTGTGAACAGATTTGCAAAATTATTTTGTTGTTGTAAAGGCTATAATTCGAAATTTGTCCCTTAGTCACCAAAGTGGAGACCTGATGAGGGGATTCATGATAAATCGAGAAAACTCTTCGAAATTTATATCTACAAATATAGTGATTTCGACTTTTTCTGAAGTATTCCAAGCATATGCTACCAAAAAGTAAGCTCTAGTACCAAGGTATACCCTGGATCCAAAAGTACTGAACAGAACTCCTGAGTCCTTATAGATTCATGTTTGGGGATTCCGGCGTTGTTTTTAAACATATGCTGGCATGGATATGCATATATATATATATATATATATATATATATATATATATATATATATATATATATATATATATATACATATATATAAGCATATCCCATTATACCACTTACAGTAATCATCATCATCATCATCACCACCATCTTCACAAGAAACACCAACATATATTATTATGATGACATAGGTACTCACTACGCATCAGAGTTTTGTGCTCTGATATCAATGTCTTTGAAATTTTGCTATATTTTGCTATTGCTAAAATTATATTCGTGATCATTATCACCACTATAATATAATATTTATTTAATGCTTACTACTACATTTTTCCGTCGACTAATACAGTAGATAATAATAATTATTTAATAATATTATTTATTTAGAAAAAAAATATTTCATTCATTTTTGTGCATTTTTACTTTGGAAGTCGGTTTTTGTCGACTGTACTTTATACATTTCATGCACTACATCAGGGTCTCCAAACTTACCAGCCTTAGGGCCATACTGATTACTCCAGTAAGTTCCGAGGGCCAAAACCATATTATCATTGTTGCCGGTGGTAAAAAGTGAAATAGTCCACTGATGAAAAAAAAAGTCCGAAAAAGTACGCAACGTTTAAAAAAGGGCTGCAAATCGGACTAAAGTCCGCAAAACGGCAACACTGCATATTATTAATTTTCCTGTCATTATCTGTAATTTCTAGATTAGTCGTAGAGTACGAGCCATGAGGAGTAACGTGACACGACATCTGGTGGACACAAGCGGAAATAGGTAGTACCTTCTATCGCTAACAGATGGCGCTAATAGCACGTACAGAATAATCTCGTTGGTTCGAGAAAGTTCTGGTGTCTTCCACTCACTTTTAGATGGCAGTAATTGGAACATATAAGAAGGCTAGTGGCGCAACCACAAGTCAGTTCCTATGACACTGTTGTGAAATAAAATAGTGCGTACCTCCTTAAAACGTGTTTGTGCGTGTTTAAGTTTAAGACATCTTTGTAACAGTATTTTGATTTGATTTGTGTCTTTTGTATGTGATTTATTAGTATGGAAAAGAAGCGAAAAATTGATAGTGAATGCAGAAAATTCAAAGATCAGTGGAACATTCAGTATTTCGTAATTGAGTCCAGTAACAAGGCGCTATGTTTGATTTGCAATGAAAGCATAGCCGTTCTCAAGGAATATAACATTAAATGTCATTATGAAACAAAACATTTTCAAAATTACTCACAATATATAGGAAGTTTGCGGACAGAAAAATTCGAAGCTATAAAGCGCGGATTGAAATCGCAGCAATCTTCATTTACAAAACTCAAAACTGAACAAGAGGCTGCAACTCGTGCCAGCTTTCGTGTGGCTCTTGAAATTGCAAAACGTGGAAAACCATTCACCGATGGAGAAATGATCAAAGAATGCATAATTGCAGTAGCCGACGAAATGTGCCCTGAAAAGGTAAATTTATAAAAACGGTCAGTATGTCAGCAAACACTGTGGCTCGAAGGGTACAAAACATCGCTGAAAATATATCCTCTCAACTGTTCGACAAAAATGGACATGTTGAGTGGTTTTCTTTGGCCTTGGATGAGTCAACGGATGTGTCAGATACTGCTCAGGTGTTGATTTATATTCGAGGAGTAGATAAAAGCTATGAAGTGCATGAAGAACTTCTTGATATGTATAGTATTCATGGCACAACTACTGGTACAGATATTTTTAAAGGAGTTGAAATGGCCGTTAATCAAAAGAACCTTCGATGGAAAAACTTGAAATGTATTACAACTGATGGAGGCAAAAACATGAGTGGGAAAGATAAAGGAGTGGTCGGTCTTGTGTCAAAGGCTGTATAAAATGACGGTAGTTCAAAACCATTAGTCTTACATTGTACCATTCATCAACAGTCTTTGTGCGGAAAATGTTTGGATATGTATGAAGTTCTGAAACCAGTCATATCAACTGTTAATTTTATCAGATCTTTTGGGCTGAATCACCGACAATTACGACAATTTATTGAAGAGATTGGAGAAAATGACTTACCTTATCATACTGCCGTACATTGGCTTAGTTGTGGGAAAGTCCTTCAGCGCTTTTTTGAACTTCGAGCAGTGATCGAATTTTTTTTTAATGAAAAGCATCGCCCTCTTACTGAATTACAAAACAACGCATGGCTGTGGAAGTTAGCATTCTATGTTGATTTGACAAAACATGTGAACGAACTGAATTTGAGATTGCAAGGAGAAAACCAGCATCTTCCTGATTTATACACTAATATCAAATCATTCCGGAAGAAATTGATACTGTTTCAATCACAACTACGAAGTAAATGTTTTTCACATTTTAAAACATGTGAAATATTCAGCCACACCACTGAGACTGAGTTTCCTATCGATTTTGCAATCGAAACTTTGAGTGCTTTGAAAATAAATTTTGATACTCGTTTCTCGGACTTTGATGCCAATTGCCATTGCGAATCAAATTAAGATTTTTCAGAATCCTTTTGATACTGAAATTGAAACCCCGGAACTTCAAATTGAAATGATTGATCTACAGTGCAGTGATATAATTAAGAGCAAATATCAAAACTCATCTTTGTTGGAATTTTATAAGGGTCTTCCACTGACACAATTTGATAATTTGCATAAATTTGCTCGTGGGCTGTTTTCTGTTTTTGGTACTACTTATTTTTGTGAGAAGACCTTCTCCAAAATGAAGTACACAAAAAATATTTACAGATCTAAATTAACTGATGAGCATCTTAAATCTCTTTTAATAATTGGTAAAAGTAAAATTAGTCCACAACTTCAAACTATTGTCAGTGGAATCTCAATTACATAAATCTCATTAGTATTTCATATGTCATTATGCTTGTTATAAGTTATGTTTTTATTTACAATGTATAAAATTTTAGTTGGATTCATTTCAATAATTTGTTAGTTATTATATACTGAAGTTAAATTTTCTGCATATTATACATGTCTTTACTCATTACAATTCTGTGTTTCTTTATCCAACTAATCACAAAAACAATAACAATAAGCCTAAAACAATGTTATGAGTAGTTAGCCCATGACCATATCAATGTAGATGTCATATTAATAATATACATTTAATCAGTTATGATAACAAAATCAATTGTACTATAAAAGTAGGTAAGTACTAAAAAAATAATAACTACTCTAAAACTTAAAATGCTACAAAAAAAAGAAATCTCCCAGGTCATCCCCACCAAGCAGAGTACCTAGAAGGCTCAAAGAGTTTCCTCGCTGGATTGCGATACTTATTCTCTGGGCCAGGTAGGTGCCGGCTCTGGGGTCTCGGGTGGCCTCAATGAGTTTTTTGGAGATTTCTCCGAAAAGTTTGTGCGCACCCAGACCCCATGTACCTAAGGTTTCAACCCCAAACGGTTCAAATATGAGATCCCCACTAAGGTTCTCATATTTGCGCCGCTTGAGGTTTTCCGCCTGATTGGCGGAATTGATTATTAATAATTATTCAACATAAAATTAGAATACTTCAGTAAACTAAATTTAATTTGCTATAAAAAATATGTTCTCTAAAAGGAGTTTTCAAGTATGCTAGCTCTCCGCGGGCCGGACAAAATCTGTCCACGGGCCGGATGTGGCCCTCGGCCCGTAGTTTGGAGACCCCTGCTCTACATAATATTTTAATTCAAGTATACAAACAATAGATGGAGCTTATAACACAAGCAATGCAAGCCGCTGTACCTTAACTAGTGCCACCTTTGTTTCGAACAGCGAACTTCATTAAACTCTTGAATCTGGATATCGTTTGAATTCACTAAATTGTTGCAATAATTTCTATTAACCAACGAATAAATGAAAAGTTATAAATATTTTTTGAACATCTTATCTTTCTATTTTAAATTATTTTATTGTAAAAAGTACCGAATTTTATAAATCAATGGCATTTGACAGTAAAGATTGAGGGTTACCAGAAACACTAATCTCCCACATTAGCGGTATATATAAATGAATATCAAAAAATAATATAAATAGGTTTTTATAATAATTGTTAACTATTACTATAAATAAGTACCTACAAATATCAAAATTATTATGTGAATTATAATATTAATTAAAAACTGATTTTAATGAATTTTGCTTAATATTTTATATGAGATCACTATTCACTTCTATATAATTATATAGGTAAAAGTTGGGTAAAATTATTTTGTTTTTTTGCATAATGGTTTGCCTATTATATCTTAATTATGACATAAAACTCAAAAGCTAAAAATACAATTTTTTATACCTACTTATTTCCCCATCTCAGGCGGGGACTATTATGATCCGGAATACGGTAGGCCAACGAAAATTCAATGCATTGAAAATATAACTCTGGATTAATATAATAGAGCTGAAAATCGAAGACACGAGTGATGAGTCAAATGTGGCAGATGTCAAATTGTGTGTTCGATTTTCCGTTCTATTGTAATAGACAATATGTCCAGAGTTGTATTTTAATTTTTCACTGTTCTGAATTTCCCCGGCCTACCGTATTCCGGACAATATAGTCCCACTCTATGATACTTTTATAAAACCACACCCGTTTGCTCTATGATACTTTTATAAAACCACAAAAACAATTTACATTTTTTAGGTCTTATTCTTTTGAACTCGACTATAGTTAAAGTGGAGTCATTTTAATAGGTAACATTTGACAATTCATCAAAATTCAACAACGTAACCTTGTAGCGGCGGGCATAAAATAATATACTTTTTCGTTTTGTTAGCACTACACAATTGCTTAATTTTTTTCAATTATGATTACATATATTGTAATAATGATCGATACGAGTAATTTTACGATTTCCTTTTACTAATAAACAGTTCTAAACATAATAAACAATTCCTGATCTAAAGAACTGAACGTCGTTACAATGTTGCGTCAGTTAACCCTTTTTCTTTTTAAACACAAGGGATGTTACTCTAAAAATCGAAAGCTGATAAGTAGAATCGAATGCAATGATTACTTGTGAAGAAATATCACCATAAATTAATAACCACGTTGTGATTATAATAAAACATAATTATATTTATTATTCTTTTAACTAACTATAAAAATACAAAAAATAAAAAAGTTAAATTATGTACTTGTCTTATTTTGTTCCTTAAATTTACGAAAGAAAATATAATAATGGGACAGGGATTCGCCTGATGATTTTTAAAATTCACACATGTTTCAAGTCCGTATCGATTCATTCACTTTAATCGATGTTTTTAAGCAGGTCACCTCACTATGAAGATAAAACTGACAGACGTCAAATGTTACCTATTAAAATGACTCCACTGTAATTTATGTAATTTTATTGAATAAAAAATAAATAAAACTAACAGCATGCAGCTTTACAAACTATGTATCTACATACCCAGTAACAAAAGTTACCAAAATATTTACGGGTGTTTTATTCTGTAAATATGGCAGCACCAGCAGTTTCTTATTTTTCTTTTCATTCGCGCTCGATGCGTCGCGTGTGGTGAAGTGCAATGTCGTTGTGATTTGTCTATGGGAGTTCTCACGTATCGAATTTGTACTATTATTTTGTGTGAATCAGTGAATTTGGTTGATTTTATTTTATGTTGCGCATGAAAGTGTATAAGATTAAAGTTTGAAAATGGCTTTGGAAGGTGTGAAAGGTGAAAAAAACGAGGAAAATGGCAATATACCGGACGGCAAGGCGAACGGGATCGACAACAAAAGGAAACAGGTAAGAGATAATATGTTTGATTTGCGAGATTATAACTAATTTTGGAGATGAAATAATTGTCTGTTACTTCACACGGCTAAATGGACGTATAGAGCATCCGTTTTGATTTATAAAAACATACTTTGAACAGATGTTAGAGTACAAAATTGTTTTTTTTTGCGCAGCTCTCGGCTCTATGCAGTATTGCGGGTTGCGACCGGGATTCTTCGGATATATGTGCCCCTATTACTAGGTTTGACCTATTTCTAGTATAATTTGGGCGTACTCGTTAACGCTCCATATAGATTTGTCTTATTAGAAAACTCTAACTCTGACTAAAAATACATAATTCGTAGTCGATAGGCTTGCATATAATCACACTTAAATTCCCTCTCTCTGAAGCGGAAACAAAAATAAATGTTGATTTCATAATATAGGTGTGACCTATCTTTTCTATGAAAGACACATAAAATATTATGTGATTGTTTTTACTTTTCTTCAATTTCATGATGATTGATATTTCTGCAATAGATAAATAACTCTATCACAATTTTTCCATGTTTTAAGCGAACAATTTTATTGATTCTCTCGTTTATGAAGTGGGCAATGGGCATGTAGAAGATAATTGTCCATATTATTTTCGTCCTAGTAACCTACATTGGTGCTTCTATAATTTAGGGCCTGTTTTACAATCTAGTGATACATGTCAGGTAGCTTATGTGCACGCTTTGTCTCTGTCACTTGAGCACAGCAGCAGCAAACTACCGAATAAGCTATCCAACACTTATTAGAAGTGTTACAGGCCCTTAGGCTGTTATTCACCAGTAATAATGATTTTATTGTTTCTATGTGTACTGAAAAAAAAGAAGTAAAGATTAATAGGTATGATTATGCAGTTGCTTTTTTGCATATGTACGGTTTATGAAAACGTTGGGATAGTAAATTTTGTTGATAAAAGTAACATACATCCAGGCATCCTAACCTAAACAACTTTAAAACTAATCCAATAAAATGCCAATGATAAAAAAAGTCCAACTTTTTCATTACATTTCCTGTGGCATACTATGTGTCTTAAACATATCAAAAACACACCATTTGAATAATCAAAAGTTAAAAACTATAACCCAATGCGAATTATAATATAGCATATGTTACCCAGGCCATTATAACAAATCTATTGACACCTCATTTATGAAAATTGATCAGGAGTTTAGGCATTACGATAGAACAAACATACATACATACATAGACAGACAAAATCATTATCCTTCCTTTTGGCTTCACAATAGTCCGGTAAAAAGAGCTCATATCATTCACTATTTAAGTATAATTTTAAAAATAAACAAACAACTAATTATAGGTAACAGATGTAATAATATTATTTTAGATCAATACATAGAATGCGATTTGCTAGTGATGGAATGGGTTTTTTATTAATTACATTCTGGTGTTACTCAGTTAAACATTATATCAGGTGTTAGACTGTAACAGATACTATTTGAAATCCAGCATTTTGACAATCTTTTTATTTATTTATGTATTCCTATGATTTTTGTATGAATTCTTAACATTGTTAAAGATGCTTTTTATAGTAAAATTATATTAAAATTATATATATAATATTATATATATTATAGTAAAATTATATTATAGTAAAATAAATTTTTATAGTAAAAACTAAGAAAATGAGAAATCTTGTGAATAGGTTAACAAGTAAGCTACACTTCAATACTTAATTAGATTGGGAGGTATATCCTCAATTAAATAAAATTGATTTAATTAACAAGTTTCTTAGGTTATATATTGTAATCACTGGCTACACAATAGGCATGTTGCCTAAAAAAAAATTTTTCGACATCATTTTAATAAAAAATCTAGAACCCACTATCGTATATCATACAAAATAACGAATATATAAACAATTTAAATTTACAATATGAAAGTGACGTGACGACTTGCACTGCATAGCCATAATTTTTTTTTTCTTTATTTAAAGGCCTTACATCGTAAGATTAAGTCGGCCTATCGCCATACATTTGTCATTACAAAATGTATGGCGGGTGCAACTTATGACGTAACAAATCGTTTTGCGAGAAAGAGATCGGCAATATTTTTTATTCGCTTATAATTTTTAATCGCGTCAATCTAAATACCTATTTATTTTAGATTTATGTATCTTTAATCAACAATTTTGGAATTTAATTTATTAAAATGTGATGTATTCCACACTAGGCAACATCCCTATATACCTTGCTAATTGTGAAACAGAAGTAGGTATTTCCCAAACAATAATAAGCCCCCATGTAGTGCAAAACCGTGTTAATCCTTATCAGTAATTCCTAAATCGATTTTAGCCGCTATGCTGTGTTTGTCAATAGTGGTGTGTTGGTAGGACTATAATTATTTTTAAACTGCTGTCATACTAACGCAAAGGTCAATGACCTCTATCGCGATAAATATGGCGTTAATTAATACTGGTGTAGGTTACGAAGTATTTATAACTATTTAGTAACTTGTGGTGTATGATCTATCATCTATCAACCATCTAGCTATGTCACCGTTGAATGTCCATCGTCGATGTAATTAACGACGTTTACCGTTAGTATGGACCAGCATTATTTTCAATAGTGATGATGAAAAAATAATTATGATTTAACGTTTGCCCCCCAGTGTTCTCCCACGCCTGCTCCCTCGTAAATTAAATCACGCCGCGCGCCGCGCCCGGGGACTCGCTAATGCGTTCAATGTCTTTGCCAAATTGTACTCATTGAGCTCACTTCATTTGAGAGACGGTGATATTCTCGTAAAGGGAATGCAGAGAAATGTGTTGTGTTCGTTATGTCGTTCTGCGTCTTTGCAAACCTACACGACTTTTTGTTTTACAGAATTTTTAGAGGCCTAGAGGTCGCCCTGTATTTAATTTTTAAGTTTGATCTTTATAAGGGTTCTTTTGCCTCTTTTATAGAAGAAAAAGGTAAATCCTGTAAAACGTCAAAGTGTAACAACATCGTAATCCTTACTTAATATTATAAATGTGAAAGCGTGGATGTTTGTTACGCTTTCACGCAAAAACTACTGAACGGATTTCGATGAAATTCGGTATGGTAGTAGTTTAGACTCTGGATTAAAACATAGGCTACTTTTTATCCCGAAAAAGTAGTGTTCCCGAGGGATACTATACTTACGCGGGCAGAGCCGCGAGCAAAAGCTAGTGGTCTATATTTTAAAGCAATTGACTTCATTATGCTAGCGCAACTTAAGAGGACTGTAATTTTTACTGACTCTTTGAGCGCCCTTCAATCATTATTTAACAGATTTACAGTTAGATCAAAATGTTTCCCCATAATCATACAAATTAGAAATCTTTTGCAAAAATGTAATGACAATAACTTTTCTGTTATATTTGTCTGGATTCCAAGTCATGGCGGAATTCTAGGAAACGAACAAGCGGATAGACTGGCTAAAGATGCAGTTTCTAGTGGGTATGTTTTTCCATATATTAATTACTGTCATGACTTGCCTTCTCTTGCTAAAAACTTTCTCCAACGGGATTGGAGCAAGGACTGGGCAGTGATCAGTCAAAGGAAAGGGATTCAGTATAAATATATACAATTTGAAATTCAGTTTAAGCCTTGGTTTTTCAAAATTAAGTTATCCAAAAGTGCAACTTTGTCTATAGTCAGAATGAGATTGGGACACGTCTGTACCTTCTCATTTAAAAAAATTAATATCCGCAACGATGATGCTTGCGATTGCGGTTTGGAAATTGGTGATTTAAATCACATTGTTCTTGCCTGTCCTCTTTATGACCATTACAATCTTTATTATAGCCTCTCCATTTCTATTCCATTTCAGCCTACAGAAGTAGGAAATGGAAAAACTTGACACGAAATCCAAAATTCCGAAATATACTTCTTCCGCCGCCTATTCCCTACCTTGTCTATGGCAAAGTACACAAATTCCACGTGTCAGTGCCAAAGAAAAAGAAAAACAACATCCTATTTAAACGCACGCAAGTGTGTGTTAATAACCTGAGGTACCTAGTGTGTGTTGTTTTAATAATTTTATATATTTGTAAGCATTATTAAAAAAAAAATAGCTCTTTGCACACCTTCCTCCTTATATGCAAACTTCAATTTACCCACCCACACTCATACGATTGCAAAATTCTCTTAAAACTGTAGGTATAGAAGGGTTTTGCTTCACTTATTATTATAATAATAATCTACAAAAATCTTATTTTTTATAATATTAATTTACTGCACCCTTAGGTGATTACTTTTAATTCCGGAAAATAACACAGGTCCCTTGCATAGGGAATTTTATTGCTACGCGAAGTGCAAACCTAATTACAATTTGCAACCATTACGTCATTACTTTTTAATTTGAAAAAAATAAAAATAATAATTAATAGTGTGTTCATGGTTTTATAATCTGCACATGATGTCACGTTGTAAAATGCGATTATGTCACGCTCACCTTGGTTCGAGCTTTTGGCTTCGACTTTTGAGTTTAAGTACACGTCAAGGAAAAATAAGCCCGAATATGAGGCAACACGCGAAATTCTAAAATAATCCCCATAATGGTGCTATAATGGCCACTACTCACTAGGTTTTGTTCTAACCTGTAATGCCTTGACGTTTGTGTTAGGAATATTGCAGATTTTAACTGAATAAGTCCCACTTGCGCGGATCAATTCTGCTAAATAAAACCTGTATGCAATAATACAATTACAATCAAGTCCCGATACGCTAAAACTGCCAAACGGTAAGAATACCGTTTGGCGTACGTGAACGTAAACGTAAAACGCGTTCTGATTGGTCCAAACTTCACAAAATCAGTTTATGATAACAAGTCGCTTCACTTATAATACAACCGAAGTAAAATGAAAGTCCACTTTAAAAACGAGAGTTGAGCTTCTAGGTTAAAGTTAACCCTGGGTTAAATAGCAGGCTTTTTCTTTCATAGATACGATGAACGAGAGAGAACATGATATTTAACCCAGGGTTAACTTTAACCCAGATCTGCGCAAGTGGGCCTATAATGATTCTAATACTGACATTATAAAATATGCAAAAGTTTTCGTCTGTCTAAACGTGTAAGTCATAATCACGTGTAAGGCACCGAGCTAGACTAGACCACGACGAAGGCATAGGTTGTTTTTAACGCGGAAAAATGTACGGTTTCCGCGCAATATAAGGATTTCTGTGGGAAACATCTAGTTATGAGTAAGATAGTAGATTGATAAACTTTTGCTGTTTGATTTGATTTATGTCCACGTGGAATATGAAACAAACAAATACATTTCCTTCAGATTTTCTCAAGGTCAGTATGAGAAATGTCCCTCGCTGTAAGAGGGTAGATCGACCCTCTGACGTCACCCAAGGTCGTTCCCCAGGAAACCATGGCACCTTTGAATTTTATCGAATTGTTTTTATTGTTGTTTGTTTATGGGTGGTTTATGCCTTTGTGGTGCTGTGATTTTCTTGTTTTTTTCAGCATTTTGTTTTTGATATGAATTCAATATTGTATGTAGTACCTACAAAATTAGGTAGTTACATAAAATATTAA
Organism: Phengaris alcon alcon; assembly: GCA_037179445.1. Taxonomy (NCBI): domain Eukaryota; kingdom Metazoa; phylum Arthropoda; class Insecta; order Lepidoptera; family Lycaenidae; genus Phengaris; species Phengaris alcon. The sequence continues at coordinate 3,020,055 of JAYRCH010000087.1, read as the reverse complement.
TATGTTAAAATAAGGGATTGGCGGATGGCGAATTAGAACTTGATAGTAAAGTCTATTCGTGTTAAGATTAAAGTGAACCATCAGAGCAATAACCAATGACGCTTATTTCATAGTTTCATACTCACCAATTGAAGTAAGCCGTTCAATCAGTACGGACTTGTCATTGACCAATTTTGATATTTCGCTGACGAGTCACTTCAAACTTATCGCGAAGAGAGCGTAGTAGTAATTTCCAATTATATATCAAACCACTAAGCTATCGGTTAAAAGACTGCAAATTAAATATCACTAAATAGAAAACCTTAAACAGTCCGTACACAAACCCGTAACAATGTACACCTACACTACCTACATAGTACTAGGTAACTGGCGAGTGATACTCAAGTTAAAATGTCACGGTTCTAACATGAAAGTGTTTCTGTGTTTTATTAGTGCTTCGAAAGATAAGAAGCCACGCAGAGTGAGTGAGTCTAAGAGTGAAAATAAATTGTAGTAATTATGTAATACCTAATTGTTAGTAAAATACCATTTCGTATAATATTAACGTTAACGATTCAAGGTTTCGAGAACTAATTTGCATGGAATTTTATGCATAAGGTAAGTATTTAAGTAATAAAAACAATCGAACCTGTTTTATCCATCATAAACATCAGCGAGGACGATTCAATTGCTCCTTTTCTTTTTCTGACTGTATGTACCATCATCCCAAAACCAACATTTTCAAACCCTTCAAAAAATCAAAACCTCATTACAATTCGCCATATTATGCTGTTCTGATAAGCATTGCCGTAACAGCTGTACATACTGACTTGTTAAGTGGTTACCTATTCTGGTACACGACGCTCGAGGCAAGGTAACATTTGGTCGAAAGGTGTGACGGCTGCGCCTAGTCTAATGTAATGTATCCGAGTGACCTTGACCGCCACATGTTGAATTTCTGTTTTCTAGAGTTCAAAACAGGTGTTTTTTTTTAATTAGAATTATATAATTACCTAACCTAACATTATATAATATGTATAACGTAAGTAATGACAGACAGATAAGTAGTGCACAGTTAACAGTTTCCACTAAGTATGAACACGTACGCCGCGCCGGCTTTGAAGATCACGCGACTGCCGCGTAGTATCGGCCGCGTGGTTATGAATCGACGTTAATTAGTATTATAGGTTAATCTGGTCAAAATTTAAGATTTCATCATACTACAAAGGCTAGTGTTATAATTATATATATTTTTGGAACGAAAATCTGGAATAATGATCACGCTGCTGGAATTATCTATTTTTGTTTTGAATACATTCTGTATAAATGTAATAAATTATATATAGGTACCATACTAAAGTTCAACAACACACCTACTGATGCCGGTATCCAACATCTACGATGGGACTCTTATCTTCCAGGGGACGAAACTTGCCATGACAGTGACTCTACTTTTTAACCGACTTCCAAAAGATGGCGTGGCGGTTATTTCGTTTAGATACAGTTTAACTGCAGATTGACCATAGTGCAGGACACTTGTTTCAGGATATAATGTTTTGCCTTTTTACGAAAAATGTCATTTTAAATGTTTCTTAGTTTCCCTCCTGAAGCCCTTTTATAAAATATTGTTTGGCTACATGCTAAGGCTATACTTGTTCTAGATTTAGTAAAAATTGACCTTCGTATGTTAACCAAATTCTGTGTCAAGAGCATAATACAATGCATGAACTTTTACTCGGTAATCGGGGTTTCATCACGCGTGGGTTAGAAGAGGCTTTTTGGCGGATGGCTGAACTCTGAATGCACATTTATTTATTGGTGAATTCGAGACTTAGGCGTGCTATTTATTAGAACCGTAAACTGATTCCTGGACTTGTGTGTCCGCAACGGCATGCAAATTGAAGTCCAGAGACCTCAAAGCGTGTCACATGGGACGCCGACTTATATGGAAGCTGCAAGTAATCGTGTTGCCCTCGTTTGTTTTGTCACCGAGAAATGTATCTTAACCCACTATACATAAATTCCATTTTGTTTTACTAATTTTGTCGAAAATCGACGTGGTTGTGACTTGCCAATTGCAATTTTGTAATACGGTAATTTGATTAAAGTTGCTATTCGATACTGTTTTATCCATTGATCCAAGGAAAATCCAGCAAATAGAAGAAAAATCAGCTGCCAAAAAACAAATGCACAAAAAATCATATCAGTCATAAATGGAAGATCTGGTTGTTCGATAGTATTAAACGGTGAATTTTACAGATATAGACTTAGGGATTTTTTCTCTGTCTATAGTTGTGAAGAAATAGCGATTCTTAAAGCTTTAGAAATTATTAAATATAGTCCAAATAGCCAAAATTACATAATTTATAGATTCAATGTCTTGTTTAACAGCAATAATAAATGATGCTAACAATAACCCTGTTATAAAAGAAATAAAATTATTAATGATTAAACCTTTTAGAAAATAAATATAATTTTGAAATAATATTATGGATACCATCAAGGTATAGTCGGCAACGATAAAGCAGATTTAGAAGCTAAAAACGCAACAAACGAAAGTAATATTTGCAGTTCTGTTAACTCCTCATTGTTGGATCTAAAGAAACATGTAAAATACAAAATTTAAAATCTCGTGGATCATAATTGGAATGAAAAAAATTATCAAAACTGTTATGGGTTAGGAAATCAATTTTTGATAAGTCGCCTAGTTCGTTCGATTGTAGAAATGACCAAGTATTGATAACCAGATTGCGTATTGGACACACTAACATAGCCCATATTCATCTTATAACTAAACAAAACATAAATAAGTGCAAGTGTGGATCTGATTTATCAGTTTTACATTTACACATATATTGTGTAGAATTTCATTTAGAAAAAAGAATATTTAACTTACCTAATAATTTAGAACAGTGAATGGAAATGGTTGTGATTGTACCTTAAAATATTTAAAACTGATTAATGTATATAAATTTATTTAAGCTTAATAATATTTGTATTTATGGTCGTTAAATGACTTAGATGTTAAAAACGACCTTAAATAAATTAATAATAAAAAAAAACTTATTTTCTAAATAATTCTCCTTTTAAATTCGGATAAAAATTTCTCTACTCAATCTTCTTACCAGCCTAAACAATATCATACAATATTTTATATAGAACTCACGTTCACTTCAACATTAGGAAGTTTGAGTAGAGAAATAGTTAAATTGTTATCCGAATTTAAAAGGGGAATTATTTAGAAAATATGTTTTATTTCATACTTTTGTGCATTTTTACTTTGGATGTCAGTTTTAATTTTTTGTTTAAAAATAATATTTTTTCTCGTTTTAGTTAAATTTATTATCTATATTATTATAAACACATTTTAAGAAAGTTATAAATACAAAAAAGCCTCCGGTATTCTCACTCTCTAGGCAAAACAAACTCAAGCGTTATTTCATGCCAGTTTTCTGAGAAGCCGTGGTATTTCCGCATAATAATAAGCATTAACGATCTGCGGACCTACTAAACAATCACCAGTGGTGATAATGATTAGATAATATATCACGTATATAATTTTGGCAATAGCAAAATTTCAAAGACATTGATATCGGTGTACAAAACTCTGGATGTGTAGTTAGTACCTATGTCATCATAATATGTTGGTGTTACGTGTGAATATGGTGGTGATGATGATGATGATAACTGTAAGTGGTATGATGGCATATGCTTGCAGTTCTTTAAACAACGCTGGAATCCCCAAACATGTATCTATAAGGACTCAGGAGTTCTGTCCAGTACTTTTAGATTCGGGGTATACCTTGGTGCAAAATCTTACTTTTTGGTAGCATATGCTTGGACAACTTCAGACAAAGTCGAAATCACTATATGTGTCCATTATATTTACTTACGCCGGTACTTCTCGCCGAGCCAGTTCCCGAACCGGTGGTAGGCATCATGTAGACCGACGTTCAGAAAGTGTAAAAAAATACAAATTTTGAATAAAAAATTTTGACATTAACTTTATAAATTTCGAAGAGTTCCCACATCATCAGGTCACCACTTTGGTGTCTAAGGGACAAATTTCGAATTATGGCCTTTACAACAACAAAATAATTTTGCAAATAGGTTCACAAACGGCATAGTAATGTTCAAAGATATCCGTGTCGGTGTAAAATACTGAGGAGTACCTATTATATCATCATAATGTGATGATGTATGTTGTGATGATGGTGGTGATGATGATGATTACTGTAATTGACATAGTGGCATATTCTTGCAGTTCTTTAAACAACGCCGAAATCCCAAAACATGTATCTATAACGAGTCAGGAGTTCTGTTCAGTACTTTTGGATCCAGGGTATACCTTGGTGCAAATCTTACTTTTCGGTAGCATATGCTGGGACTACTTCAGAAATAGTTGAAATTACCATATGTGTCTATATAAATTTCGAGGAGTTCCCTCAATTCCTCAAGGATCCCGTCATCAGGTCACCACTTTGATGTCAAAAGGATAAATTTGGGATTATACCCCATATGTACATCAAAAAAATAATGTTGAAAATCGGTCCACAAACGGCGGAGTAATATTCATAAATATATACATATATATATGTACAGCCGAACGTGTAACCGCCTCCTTTTTTTGGAAGTCGGTTAAAAATGTACATGATTAGTTTTTGCGCGCGACCGCGTGGACCCGTGCATTTGTACCCCATGTAGAATGATTTTCAAAAACTCCTTATAGGATGTCTACGTCGAACTATCTGCTTGCCAAATTTCAGCACAATTCGTCCAGTGGTTTTAATATTTCACCATACATACTTTGGACCTCCATTTCACCCCTTTATGGGAAGAATTAAAAAAAAAGGTACAATACATATTCTATTTGTATTTATGAGTCCGGATATTTAATTTCATGGAATTCGGTAAAGATTTTAAATTTTTACCGTACAAACTGTTCCCTCTTATTTTAAACCCTCAGGAGGTAAATTCTAATAAACCCTGAAATACGTATCTAATGAATTGTAATTAATGGTATTAATCTCAATTTTCATCGTAATCGGTGCAGATTTAAATAATTTCCATACAAAATTTCAACCTCTATTTCACCCCTTTAAAGGTGGTTTTTCAAAATCCATTCTTAGTATGTTATGGTCCAAATTTCACATTTGTACCGTTAGCGGCGGCTGTATGTCAGCCAGCCGACTGACTGGTCAGTGAGGACTGAGGAGTGAAGACATCTCCTTTTAAAATATTTAATGATTTTTAAAAAAATTTGGTTACGTTGCAAGAATACTAAGTTACAAATCTACTCGATTTAAAAAAAGGCAGCTGCCAATAGATTTTTATATATTTTTTACAAATTCCACTACAGATGAGGTCATTAACTTCTTAAATTTCATATTTCCATATCTACCTAGTTTAATAATTTTGCATGTCGCAAAACACTAAAATCATATACTTTTGAATTATATAATGTTAAGTGGGTATTTATAGAATATATAATAATATTATGTTATTTATTTTACTCTGTAAAAATATACTACTAAGTAATAAAACCACATAATTATGCAAATTAAACAATTTTATGATTCTACGAAATTGTCTTTTTATCATGCTATTAACGGTATAGGCTCGAATAAGTCTAGTTACTATACCGTAATAACTTTTTATTCCAATTAACTTTTCTTCTTCAAATAATAAATGGCGTCATAATAGTATATGAAGTCTCTGAGCGAGAGCGAAAAGTGAGTTTATTGGGGCTTCTCGAGTCTGGATGACCCTTTAAAAGTTGACTGAGAGGGGTAACTCTTGCGTGCGTGGGCTTATTATCGCTTACCAACCCAACAGGGGATCTGTCTACAGAATTTTGTCGTATAGGCAACGGCAGACGAAAAAGACGAGAAGACGTATCGCCTATATCGCGTGGTAAGCGATTACCAACGCCCATGGACACTCGCTACACCACTGGGGTTGTACACTTGGGTTCCTGGTCCTTTAAATCCCCAACCCCCCTTGGGCCTGCGGTAACCTCACTCATTTGGCGAAACACAACAAGAGTTTTCGGCCCATTCGTTACGTAGCATGGCTCTCCCTCCCACGTTTAAAGAATCACATTCAAAACCGTGAACGGATATCTAAATGATAATAAATTAATCTTCCATACAAGTGCATGACAACGAAATCAATGTATCCAATCATATCAATTGGTACAACGACCACAGCCGCACAGCAATCAGGGCAGGGCCATTGTCAAGTTAATGTATACGATTCCTTGTCGATCGTCGAATCTCTTGCGTGAATCTGACTGCCCAAAGTGAAATTTAATGGGAGTAGAGTTATAGCAAATTATCTGAGTTATTCTTTGTAAAGTAACTAAATGTTCTTAAATTTTATTACACATCTTTGCCCATTGCTACTAAAATACGTTTTACTCTATATAAGGACTAGTCTTGGACCACAGACCCATTTAACTCCATCCAAGAACTGTCGCGCATTAGTACCTCAACTCTTACGCTTATCGCAGTGGTACTGACGTTCGAATTTAACTTTATGGCTTACTAACATTACACATCATTCCATATTGTTTCAGACAAAAAGTAATAAATAAGACCACGCAGATCTTAAACAAACAAGATCTGAACTAAATTGGTAAAAGCCCAGAGAAAGTTTGACCTTAAATCAGCGCGGCGCCGATAGAAGGCAAAAACAATGAAAGTGAAATTACAACAGACAAATTGTAATTTAAAAATAATTAGGTGGGCGCCATGCTGCTTGCTGGAATTTGTTTTAAGATTTATCATAGCATTTGCTAGTTTTACAGCCGAAGAGTTAGGCATAACTAAAACGTGTGTAGCCAGCAAAAACTTTTATGACCACTAGAGAGTAAAAATTGTACAGTTGCCGACAGGTCCGGCGTACCACTATTGAATCTTATTGCCGCGTAAAAAGGTCGAAAAGTAATATATATCGAATCAGCCGGCGACCGTACATAAAGGATGTTAAACTGAAGAATCAGTAATTCTATTAAAAACATTATATTGATCATGGACAAGTTAAGAGATCTTCTATGTATAACGTGGTATTACTTTTAACCCTAATTTTGATAAAGCAGTTAACAAAGAGACAATAATACACTATAATGCTAACAATTTAAATGTCTCTTATTTATCGTGCAGAAAAGGAATGCAATGACACACTTATTTGGACGAATATAAGATTTTTGCTCTCGTTTAGATTTAATTATATCTGAACACTAAACAGAGTACCTATAGCTAGTTTTAAAAGTTACCTCCTACCTTCTTATTTACTAGAATTGATTTTAATGCAAGTTTAAAAAGGTTACACTCCAATTTACAGTATAACTTGACTGCAGACAAAGGGAACGAGTTGAAAGTCACCGCAGAACGTGCCGGGTCTAACGAGGCCCTTCGGTTATGAGTTGACCGCGGATTTTTCACTTACTCTCACTTCAACTGCGGTCTGTGGTAACTCAGTTATTACTGGTTAATGAGTATCGTTACGTAAGTAATTACTTTTAAAAACTGTAGGTTCTGCCACAGATTAAAGAGGAATATATTATTAACTCTGTGGTTCTACTTACATTTTGTATGCGATCCAATGCAACGTATGGCATGGTTACACGTTGCCACGCCTATATCATTAATTCTTTACTTAGAAAGTAGGACCTAGGCTGTTTATCACCGAAATATATTCCATTGATTGATATACCGCTGTTGTAGTCGCGAGTATCCATGGGTGGAGGTAATCGCTTGTTATCAGGTGTTCTGCCTGCTCGTTTCCCGGTATTATTCCATATAAGAAATCCTCTCGTAGGATGAAACAATCTTGTTTCCAAGCGAAACGCGGTATGTTTAAATGCTAATCTACGACATCGACCGCTTCTCATGGGATAAGTGGGTTTTATCTTTATTTCAGTAGCGTATGGTAATTAAATGATAATGTTTGTGTGGGCTCGTTGTTCGAAAATAAATACACTTGTTAGTATTTGAGTATTGGAGCTACTGTTGTTAGCATATAAATATTAGTGTACCTACCTGAACTGAAAGTTTTCTTTTGCGTAGCTTACGGAATAAAATAAGAATCTTGTACTAAAGCTTTTGGATAAAAAGCGGCGTTTTGCAAGGTCTTTGGGTCTAGGAGAGTAAAATACTATAAATATTGTAACAATTAAATATTTCAATATTATATTAGTTTGCTGAAAACCATCCCATAAGGAAAGAAATTTCGATCCGGAGGGTTAAGTCCAACTCGTTAAATGTCCAATGTCAAATTTGGGTCTAGATCTTAAGAGGTCCATATCTTGAAACATCTATTAGTCTATTAGCCTCTCGAGCGCCCCAACGACAAATCTAATAAGCGGTCTCGCATTCTATCATTCCCAATCTCGTGTCGTAAGGTGTAAATTTGCTGCATTTTATTCTCCCAAGATTATGCTAATGAATTCTTCAAGATTATGCTGATGAATTCTTACACGACTCGGACATTACCTACAGACTCGAGAAATTTAAGTTTGCCAATTTTAATAAGCCTCGTAAATGCTAAATACTTTTTGCAGTAATATGCCATATTAGAAGCATTAAGTTTCTCCATCCAGGTCAACTTGGTAGGCACTTACATCAGCAGTTATGATCAAAGCGCTAATAAAGATGCCATACATTGAGACGCATTCTTGAGATCACTTACCATTTCATTATCATCACAATTTCCGCTACACCAATTACATAGATGATAAAACACGTGTTACTCTCATAATCTTGTAGTTTTCTAGTTTATCTATTATTTATGAAGTTATGACAAAACTAAGAGTTGCTTTAGACATTCCTTCAAGGCACAGTCGATCCCAGCCTAATTTTATACTATCACATATTTAATTGGGATAGCATTAATATAGAGGGCTTCTGGTGACAGAAAGCAATATGCATTTCACAATTTTAAAACATATCATATCTCGACACTTGATCTAAAAAGTCAAAAAGTCAGTCATTTCTTGTCTGTTATGAAATTTCTGAATATTAGACAAATTCTATTTTATTATGAAATTTAAAGATAAATTTCTGAATATTAATTATTACAATTTCCTCTACCAAATTATCGCTGGATAAATAAGCAAACGACGATCCTTTAAAAAACGTTATCAAGTAACAAATACCAGGTATTGGAAAGGGTTAAGTCGATTAAACTGATCAAGTGCGTATCGCTTACGTGTAATCTAGACCTGGGAAACCTCACACAGGCTGTACAGTGTACATCCATGTGTCAGGTTACAGCATTTCCTACGTCTTGACGTCTTCTTAGAAAGTGGAATAATGTTAACGAAACCAGGCTTTCATGTCCTAAATCTAGAATATAAAATATAATATATATCCAGACATCTTTTCCCCATGTATGCCTGAGCATTAGATCTATTACTCTATAGTACCCGGGTAACCGAGCAAAAAAAAAAAGAATTACAAAAATATTTTATCGGGGCTCAAACCCACCACATTCCGAATTTCTGAACAACGCAAAAATTAACCAAACTGCCAATCGCACATTATAAAGTCAAAATTATTTATATATTAAATTTATTATATAAAAAACATATATAACTTAAAAAGGCACAGTTAACACATAGAATCTACCTAGACCGATTTTTCTCCCCCAAAACTGCCTGTACACAAAATTTCATGTAAATGCTTGCAGCCGTTGCCGAGATTACGATTATATATATATATATATATTAGATTGCCAGAAAAAAAAATTTTTTGCGTAAATACATGTTTTTTGGCTTTGATAGACAGAAAATCTCCTAAAATTTGAGCTTCATATCTTTATTATCAGAAATCCCTATATCTCAAAATTTGATCAGGCGCATGGGGGGAGGGGGGGGGGGTTCCGTTTCCCATTTAACATGTAATTAAAAAAAACATTTTTTTTTATGTAAATCATCGAAAAATGTTTTTTTTTTTTAATTTCCATTTCCATTATCTTATAGGAAATTTAATTCTGTACAAAAAAGTTCTCTTACAATTTTATGCTCAGCTTCATAGGAAAAAAGTTACTGTTAAAAAAGTGGAAAAAAATGAAAATTACAAAAAGTTAAAAGTGATATATGTTTTCAATTTGATGTCAGAAAATTATTTTATTTTGTAAAAATAATTACTTTATTATGCCTATATTCGGTCTGTCAATCTATTTTATTTACATTTGATTTATGGACAGATGTCAATATTCAAATACCACAGTCAATAAAGCAGTTTTTTCAATAGTGACATCTAGTGAAGATCATATTAACTTCTAAGCAGTAATATAAAGATTGTGATGAAACGCTGATTCAATCATTTTTATTCTTCCCATGAAACTTGTCTTCTCATTGGTTGATTCAAAATTCAAAAATATTGCTTTGATTCTATTTGTTTATTGTAATTATTACAGTGTTTTTTGTAATGTTGGTAGTTTTTAAATAATTTTGAGCTATCCTAACTTCCCACCATAACCAATTAAATTCTGAATCATTTGCATCTCGATTTTAGGTTATAGAAGAAATTAATTTTGATCTTTAATAAGTAACAGCTATTAGTTATTCAAATTAATACTAGTTTAATTTATTTAATACGTTGTAATAATGTCAGATAAATACAAAATTGTATATTTAATTGGTCTTTGTAGCAGTAAACTTAATTGTCGTAAGCTACCATGTACCCGACAAGTTACGAGTTTATTTTTTCATAAATTTTTATATTTAAAAAAAAGTATTCGTGAAAGTGCTATTGACGTTAGTAAAGAAAGAAGTGATTAATATTTGGAGCTCAGCGGGAATAACAATTATTCATTCTCAATTTATTATTGGCAAAATAGAAAAATTGTATTACGAATGGAAGTTTAAAAAAAAGCTCTTCAAAAAAAATGAGTTGGACTCAAAAATGTAATGAAAAGAATTATTGCGAAAAACTGGAAGAATTATTTGATATACGTTCAAAAAATAGTTCAATAATAAGACAATCAGAAACGAATGTTGGAGTATATAAAAAAAATCGACGTGTACATTAAAACGGTGTGTAAATGGAAAATATAAAATAACATTACGAATAAGTTGATAAAAAATATTATTCAATTTAATGAAAAAAATGATACGCACTTTTTGTTTGTTTTAAATTTTCACTTTTTTAACTCTCTGTAACTTTTTTCCTTGAGGCTGAGCAAAAAATTGTAAGATAACTTTTTTGTAGAAAATTTAATTTCCTATAAGATAATGGAAACGGAAATTTAAAAAAAAAATTTCGATGATTTACATCGAAAATTAAAAAAATAGTTTTTTTTCAATGCATTTTAAATGGGAAAGGGGACCCCCCCCCCATGCGCCGATATTAAGCTCAAATTTTAGGAGATTTTTTTTTCTATCAAAGAAACTTTTTACGTGTAATTACTCAAAAAAAAAATCCGACAGTCTAATCTAGTCTAATATACACAAGATTGTCTCGTTTAAAGTATAAGATATTCCCTTATTCATTATAAGAATATTTAAATGACTAATTAGCTAATCAATATTACTATCTTTGTTGGATGCTTTTGAAACATTACCTGACAGAAGGTGGCGAGGATACAATTGAATAAATAACAGTTTTAAATATTTATGAATAAGGATTAAGGGGGTTAGTCTTTGTAGTTTTGATTTTGGTGATATACAATCTAGAAGAAGATAAGGATTTCTTATCACATATCAACAATCTTGAGAGCTCTTTAAGATATACGGCCTACAAAGTAGATAATTCACAAGATGAACTACGAATATTTGGAAATTTGTCTCTGGGTACCTATATCAATCATGCTATAGTCATTTTTAAGACCTGCTTATCAGTACTTCTTACGATATGTATAGATCTTCGATACCAATATCACAATGGATAAAATGATCTATATCTAGCTTTGGATAGCTTCATTGTTTCATAATGTAATGGTTGTTGAAATCTCTGTATGGAATATTATCTAGATTTATAATTTGTTATCCTACGCTATAAGCACAATATTTGGAGCTCTCTTCAAGTCCTGTTTTTTTTAAACAGTTCAAAACGTGAACTTACAAAGGTATTCCCATTTGGTAAGTTTTTTGAAAGAACAAATACCATGGCTCGTAACGGACGAAGCGTGTAGACGCAGCCAACTGGAACAGGAACAATGGTAGCTCCTAGATCTGAGATTTTTTGTATTTAAGTCTCTTTTATACGTGGCCGTCCTGCAGGAATGACGACGAGTGACTTCAGCTGGTATCCCAAATAAGCAGGTTGGTTAATGGTTTGGATTACCTATTACCCATTTATCATTCTTGTACTACGACCTAATATGAACCTAGGTCCAATCGTTTTAGTCGTAAACAGTTAAAATTCAACCATTTTCCTGCAGATTTGATTAGTCCAATTGGACATTTTGCAAAAACTACGTTGGTTACTGATTTGCGGTTATCTAAACTGAACGGAGATGACGATTCAAAATAATTTCCTTACAAAAGTGTATGAGGCAGATGACGGTAAGGTTGATCATGATGATTATCAACACAATTGCCGAATTTGTAGATCTAATTGATCATAATTCGGTCCGTGCATCTATTGAGGCTCCGGTAGATTCAGTAATTTAATCGAAGGTACTCATACGCCATTTAAATAATCAAAACATTAATTTATCCTCTGTCATTCTATCCAGTATCCTGCGATAAGGACATCATGATGCGAGGCCTTTTTACCCGTAATGTGTTTATCAGCCTAGATATGTGTGTACCTAATTTGGAAGAATCAAATTTACCGATTTTGGACGCTATATTTTGAAAAAGAACAAAAATAAAATCGACGAACTATGCCAAGTGTGGTATTGTTGAATAGGTATTTAAAAATCAATTTTAGGTTTCTAATATCGTTTTTCAATCAAAATTACCGTTAGGATCTGTAACGATTTCAAGTTGTTTAGTAACGATTCTCACTTATAGCACTTAGACAGAACTGATATTGATACGGTGTTGCTGACTGCAGATGGTCTTAAGGTAAAAGAAATACAAACAAGAACTTAAGAGTGTAAAATGAAATAAATTAATAAAAAAATTAAAAAGAACCCGATTGCGTAAAAACTGAAAAGAAAAAAGTCCAGTAATCGAGACTACTGGTATAGAATATTATTGAATAGCTATGCCTACCGTTGAAATAGTTTCGTGATTGATAAATTCAAGACGAAAACATTACAATTTCAACAGTCGTAACATATCAAAACTACGGCTTCCTTATAGGCCCGGGCCCAATATATATTCGTTGGTCCTGATTGTTGGAGTCGTTATGTTCCCTAATTGTAGTAAATGTTTTCTTTTTGAATGTGGGAGGAAAATATAAAATCACTTTCAACGGACAAGCAGTTGTAAAGTTAATTTAATAAATTCCCATTTTTTCTACTTTACCCACGGCTGGCGAGAGAGCCTTTCACTCGAGGCATCTGCAATTAAAAAGGAATCATGAGTTCACATGCGCAAGATTTCAGTTGAGTATTTGGTCATGGGAATGTATGAAATACATCCGGGCGACAATAATAGAATTGTATTGTGCTCTCTATAATGGAAAGCGTGTGCATTTGGAATTGTGATCAGCTGATTTATCATGCTTATATCAATGCGTTTGCGTTAACAAACTTTTGATGTTTGTTACTCAATCAACAAACGCCCAAAATTATGTGTGACACGAATGAGCCGGCTCGACCGGAGAGATACCACGGCCTCACAGAGAACTGGCGTGAAATCACGCTTGTGTAATGTGGTTCGCTAAGGTTAATAAGAAAACGACCCTTATTAACCTTAGCGAACCACATTACACAGTCGTTTAGCACCGCAAGGATTCGAACCGCGGTGTGAATCGCCCCAGCACTGTTTTTGAATGGGTCGATTTGCACTGCGGTCCGAAACACCCAAGATGTTTTTAGAATGGGTCGATTCTAACCGCAGTAGAAAATATTCTTTTTTTTTGGATGAATACATTTGACGGTAAAATATGCAAAGTACAATCATGCACAAAATAACAGAAAAATTATATTTACTCCATTGGGAAAAACTGCGATTTCGGTAACGATTGATTCCCAATAAAAATATCATGCCGTAGTTCGGTACATGGTTGTCTTTGGAAACCAGACGTTTGTTTGATCGTTAAAATGTTAGAATACTCATTTTAGGACTTTAAGCGACAAAACATTGGCTGCAACCTTATGTGAGTACATTTCCACAAAAAAAAAACAAAAATCACTCGCTAATATGCCAAGATGTAATTGACTGAGGATGTAATTTAATTAAGAGTGGATATCGCTCCCATCATACCTTAAACATTAATATTATTGCTTTAGTATGAAACGAAGGAAAATAAAAAGCACATCTTTTACTTTCACTTAGCGCGTAGGTGAATTCACTGCGATTATCGATCTCTTACGAAAAAAAAGTTGAACAAAGGTTCAACAAAACTTATTCTGCGACACAATCTTGTTTGAACACTTGAACACTTATCTAAAACAGTACGTGTACGATTGCTATAAATTTTGCTCAACTGATCTTTACCTTTCTTGTAGTAAGATGGATAGTAGATACTAAATGTGTGGCTATAGCACGCTTAAATTGTACTTATTTAAATTATATTTAAGCGTGGTATAACCATCTTTAATATAATAATTATTTAGCATTTTTTCACGGATCACTTTTCTACTCATCTGTTTAAAAAAATTATAGAGTTATAAATATTTCTAAAATGACTATTTCAATCTGTGGTCCGAATCGACCTTTCCAAAAAATATCTAGGGCGATTCACACCAAAATTGTTAAGCGGTGCGTATCGACCCATTCAGAAATAATGCTGAGGCGATTCACACCGCGGTTCGAATCCTCGCGTTCCGAAACGCCTTACGAACCAAAAAAAGGTGTGACTCAGGAGTCAGACTCAGTGAGGCAGAAGCGTTTTACCATTCATGCTTTGTCTGCTCGTATGTCCTATTTCGTAAAAATATTTTTTCATGATGGTGTTGATGAATGATTATGTAAAAATTACATCAACAAATTGAAGAGACGTTCGTGCTTCCGGCACAAGAATTCATTTGGTAACATTTAATTTTAATAAACAGGTCTTAATTATTGACCTAGTTCTGTTCGAACTGGGCCAACAGAGTTCGAAATGCTTTACGCATTGTGGAATATTAAAGTTATGAAAAATTTCATAATATATGATTCAACTCGTTCATGTATCTAGATAGTGTCTTCTGTTCGAATCTTAAAAAAATGCTCTCAAAACGCCAAGAATTATCTTGACGGGAGTTACAGGACTGTAATTTTGAGAAAGTGGTCGATATTGGTGTGAGCAAATTTGAATGATACCTCTCTGATACCCTTTAGAATCTTTCTAACTACCTCCGACATTTAAATAATTGAAAAAAGGTATGTATTAAATAGAATATTTAATTGCAGATTAATAATTTTTTCTAGGTCATAATTTTCATCTATGTGGTTGTATAGCAGCAGCCCTGTGTCGTTTAAATTGTCTTCATAAATCGCTACCCGGCCCGCGCAATCTGATTGATATTGCAGACCACGTCGGAGGTACCTAATACCTACCTATATGTATGCCAGTGGAAAGTGGAAACCTATGTTATACTGCAGCTATAAATAACTAGATAAAATATTATTGCCCAGTAAATAAGGTTTTATGTAGTACACGATTCACTATTAGTTACAGCGGAAAGCAATAACGATAATGATCGTGATGTTTTATCGAGTAATGTTAATTTTACTTCAAGGCGATGGATATCTTCTTAAAGCATTTCAAATGTAAATTGGCAGAAGAATTCTTATGTAAGCATAGACAGTCGACTTATCGGCAAAGCTAAGACAGATGGCGTATAGCCTAGAATGCTACATAGGCTACATTTTATTTCGAAAAATTAACGGTTCCAGAGTGTTTTTTTTTTACTCGAACGAAGCAACATGAAGTGAAATCTGCGGAATTTGACATGACCATTTGGAATTTGTTTCGTTCGACGCAGGAATGTCGTTTAGACAGAAAGCAATAAAAGGAACCTCTCATCTGTTATCGCCTCGTCGTGTAAACATTTGTCTTAAATGATTGCCTTTGATGTTCTTGTTAGTACCGAATCGACTTTTTTAAAGGACTTTTTCGAGGAAGTAATGTTTCGTAGGCAAAAGCGTGCGATTGCATGCAGCACTGGGAAACATTTCACATTATGTACTCCTCAAAATGTGTTTCCTGAAACGCGCGAATATATGCGGTTGGCGCTATCTTTTTCGAAAAGTAGACGTGTAGAATCAATGCTTTACAGCCATCCAATTAAGGAATGTTGAACGTGCTTAGTTTACATGCACCGACTTTGCATGTAAATTTAAGTTATTATTCAAAATAACATATGGGATTGTTCGGTATTCGTGCTTTTACATGGGAAGCACGGCTTTAACCAGTCTGGCTTCTAAACACATTAATGAATGTACGAGCATGCCTATTTTCCCACATTTGTTGGGCTATGCTTATTGCTTGCACTTTGTAATCATTGAAGTGTTTATATGAAAAACATTGACAGCTCCGTAGCCTAGTGGGTAGACCGTTTGATTCGCACTCGATTGAGTGCAGGTTCGATGCCCAGGTTATGACGTGTACCAATGAGACTTTTTCAGATCTCAAGTACATTATACGGACGCTCTAACGGTGAAGGAAAACATCGCGAGGAAATCCGCACATGGTTGGCCCCAGTTGACCAGTCATTCCTCTGGACTAGGTTGACTGTATTGTGAGAATGCCGTATGTGCTTGGGCTACCATGCAACACTTAAAACCGACTGTCCCAGGCACTACAGTATTTGAAGAGTGATCACTTCGCCCGGAGAATACTGTATAAATCATCCAATTACGGATGAAAAAGGCCTAAATTTATATGAAAAACATTAGTGCATTTAATGCCCTCGTTTCTAGGGTTCCGTAGTACTCAAGGAACCATTATAGTTTCGCCCTGTCTGTCCGTCCGTCTGTCTGTCTGGCTGTATGTCTGTCTCTCCGCCTTTGTAACTTCTGTAATTACGAATATATATTATGGATGAAATTTGGTATATATATAGATTACAATACAATAATAACATTTTCTTATTATGGGGTGGTTATAGCCACACATTTGAAGTGGGGCTAAGTTGGTCCCCACTCGCATTTCTAAACTTTAAGGGATAAAAACTTGTAAGTTTTCATGCTAATATATCATGCTAAAAATTCTTTAGGAAAATTATTTTAAGCGAAATCGGACAATAACTTTTGAAGTAATTGAAAGAAAACCTATTGCGTTTTGGTAGCTACCATCCTTAGACATGTCCTAAAATGCTCCTGGTTACCTGACATGCTCTTGGTTAGGTTATTGATTTAAAAGAGTCGGATTTTCAACACGAGCGCACGCAAGATTAGGGTCAGAAATTTTAAGCTAGTAGTATGATTTATTGACTTATCCATTTGTACATCTAGATAAGCTTCAAAAACTAAATGGCAATTCATGTTACTGGATTATCTACACGCACTGATAGTGTATTTTAACAAAAAGTACGATCAAAGTTGATTTTTCTACCATAGTAACACGTATTTGTCCATAAATCCATGAAAAATAGAACAAGAGTTGTGCCAAGTGAGTGTAATTACTCCGATCATGAAGGTGTTTTATGTTATGAAACATCGAAATTTCGTGTATTTTCTAATTTTTAAAAACTTAAATTCAACGGTGGTAGGTGGTAACCTTACAAAAAATGCAGCTATCTACATGATCTCGAATAAAATATGTTCCCATCTTTTGTAGAGTTATGTGAAAGAGCAATTAATATGTATGTTTTTTTCTATAGTATACTAAGTATAGTACAATATAGCGTTTTTGTTTTTATTTTTACCATATCTCTTTATTTTTGTGAATTGCCCTCTAGTGTTAAAAAAAAGTACACAAAAAGTAGGTAATAATTCATAATTTAGCAACATTTAAAGCAAACAATATTGACTCCTCTAGTGCTGTTGAGCAAGCCCGTATCCAGTTTGATTAGGTACCTTTTAAATCTATTAAATATGTTGTAAGGACACATAATAAAAAGGGGTTTGCGGTTACAGTACGTGACGGTATTAATTTACAATTTAAAAAAACACTCCGCAGCGAACCTGAACGCGCGTGGATCGGCGGTCAAATTGCTCAGTTTGGCCGGAAATTGTCCGAAATGGTGGGTGGACGAGGTGGTTAATAACGTCCTGCGTTTGAATGATTTAAACTAACAAAACTTTATTGCTTGAACGTTTTGTTTTTGATGCATGCAGCTTGATATGACAAATTCTTGGTATCTGTAGATTTTCTTTTGGGATGTTTCCAAGTTATTTACAGTTTATACTATGCAATAACCAATATTTATAAAATAAGATTAACCTTATAGAGTTAGGGCGTGTAGAGTCAGAAGCTTGGATCTACATAAGATCTGACAACTTTTTGACAGTGAAGAGACAGACTTGAAAATCTTTAGTGGCATATTCTCTTCCATGATAGATTTTCTTTTACGATTAACCATCGGACACTATGCTAAGATTATTAGTTCTTATTCATTTCATAAGTTTCTGTTTCATGAAGCAAAGTAGCTAAAGAATAAAGTTACTTCATAATATAATTGCGTCAATGCACTAATTATTAGAATATTATTTTCGCTAGCTTTTGCCTTAGTTCTGACTTCTAAGCAAAGTAATTCAAGTTGCTATACTAGTCTTTGAGTGCGAGGAATAAAGTTCTTAAATGGAAACTCTTCTTGACTCCAGCTGATGACCAGCTAATATTTTATTATAATGATCTCGTACTTAGTCACTTGAAGTAATTGGTACGAGTGCCTAAATGTAGATGTAATGCCTCATATCCAAAAACAGATTCATTCTATTCAAATCTGTTTTATATCCAACCGAGTTAACTTTCTGTTTACCCAATTTGCCGTTCCAACTTTCGTCAACTCTGGCGATAATTCCATTGTTTGGTCTGGCAGTTGGACGTAATAGACCCGACTCGATGCTGGAGTTTGTTATTGAGTTTGAAATGTTAGTTGTTACTATAGTTTATGATTCTTTGTGGGGATTTCGTGGGGATATTGAGCTTTTTGATTTATGTGTGATGAGTATTTGACCTATAGGCTTTGTAAGTCTATGCAATCATGCATGAAATATTAATACCCAATCCGTTTATTCTCTCGCTTTGTAGACTGCTTTACGACAAACCATATTATCCTCCACCAATTGATGAGGGAGTTGTGTCTCTCTCTCTCTCTCTATTCTTTGGAGGATTTGATGTTGTGGTCTGGTTAACAGAATTATAATAAACAGTTTGACAGAAGACAGGACAGATTTTTTATAATCGAGCATAATATAAATGTTTATGTGGGAACAGGTTATTTAAAGAACATCCTAACCTACATCTACAATACATTGGCTCAAGGATACAATTCGTATCGCTTTTAGTTTCACCTTGTGCGTTGATTCCAGTTTAGTCTCGACTTCAATTTGTTTATACTCGGAATGACGTCATATGTATGTGTTGTATTCCAAATTGGACCGGAGCTCGGGGACAAGTGAGAACGCAGAAAATGGGGAGAAGTCATCAGTTTCAAATTCTCCATTTCAGGAAATAACACAGTGATTTTCATAATAATCCCAAGACTTGGTGATCTTCTAGGACTACAAAAGTACCGTGTTCCCGTGGCATACTGTGTTTACGCGAGCGGAGCCGCGGTAAACATCTAGTACCTATATTATTATCCGTTAATAATAATGTCTTCTTCTTCTCAAGGATTTGCCAACTGAAATAGCTTGTTCTATTTACTGCGACTATATGAATTTAATTAAAACCTAAGGTTACGTTAGGGAATTATGGAAAAATAATTCCAAATAGATCGGTGGATAAATGGATAATGTTAACAAATACGGTTCAAAAAATCCAAATCTAAATATAATAATAATAATATCTATGGACACTTCACACCACGTCAATCTGGCCCCGTGCTAAGTATCCGAAGAACTTGTGTTACAGGTACCAGAAAACGGGAAGTAGGTACTTTTATACTATACATATATTTAAGATTTTTATTATTTTATACACATATTTAATACACATCCATGACCCAGGAACACAGAAAAACTTTTAGTTCCTTCGTAGGGATTCGAACCCGCGACCCCCGGCTTGAGCACCAACGCGCTGAACCACTGAGCCACAGAGATCGTCAAGACAGAAGCTGTTTACTTTTCCACCCACGCATGTGTTTCGCCTGCGTTATATCGACATACGTATATTTTGCCGGTGTTATATATTTTAACTTCGTATATAACCAGTCTTTGCGGTCACTGCCATAATTCCCGTCACAGTAACCTTGTGTTCTCGGTTGAAAGGTCACACAGTTGTATTATTAATAACTTATGTAATGACTATTTTTAACTTGCTAGTGATAATCATTTTGGAAACCTCATAGTACCTGCGATTTGATTGACGTGGTTTGTGGCGAGAGCACTTTCTCTTATTTCAGAGTTACGTGCCTAAAACACTTTTATTAATGAGTGCTTTATTAAGTTTTCGTTAAATACTGTATCTCATGTAATTTGCAAGTTCTTTAAAATTTTTGCCCGATATTGAAGAGGCGAATGTCCGAATGGAAATATCTGGACACAGTCAAGTGTTTATCAAATCTAATTTACAGAAAATGGTTCATTATTCACAACAGAATCTACTTTTATTTCGATTAATATGTGTGGTTTCGTTGAGTCGTTTGATTAACGGCCGAATACTGAAACGCTTATCAAAATTAAGAGCCCTTTTTACAGGCTGTCGCGCCGTCTCTGCTAGCCGAAATGACAAGGACAGCGTGTGACTTGAGCGTCACTTAATTAAACTATCGTTTCAGTATTCGATCGCTGCAAGAGCTTTTTTTTTATCTCGATAGATTATGAAGCTACTAGCATTAATTATTGCCCGCGGCTTCGCCCGCGTGAAATTAGGTTTTAAACTTTCATCCCCTACTTTACCCACCTAGGGGCTGAATTTTAGAAAACGCTGAAATACGTAATTCATTATTTTTTCCCCTTGGAGGTTGAATTTTGAAAAATCCTTCCTCAGTGGATGCTTGCGTCATATGAGAAATACGTGTGTAAACTTTCAAATTTCTAGCCTTAAGGGTTTAGCCTGTGCGTTGACAGTTGATAGATACATCAGTCGATCAGCTTTGCCTTTTATATATATTATATAATACGTTTGTATATTGATTTAGGCAAGAATAAACTTTGTGTTGCTCTAGAATTAGAGTTTTATTATTACACCTTAGGATTACAATTAATAATACAATAAAACATTACTAACTTTAGAAAAACTATATTAGTGAAACGACAATTAATGTTTATTCCTCACTATTTAACCATTCACTTAACTTTTATATCTCTATATATCTTTTTATTATTTCAACTTGTAACGATTAAAAGCAATTTTCCATAGACCTCCTTGGTCTACTATCTCTGCCATTTTGTAACTTGTACCAGAGATACCCAACTAGTTGTCTAGTGACAAATGCGCGCCAAATTTAAATTAGAAGGAAATATTAGGAATAATATAATAGGAAGATTAAAGATTAATATACGAGCAGGAACTAGGAAGGTATCTACTAAGTATTGCAGATCGCGCCCTGGTTTTCATTAGAAATCCACGCCTACGCGGTCGGCACAGCTTGTAAATAAGCTTTAACGCTTTTCAGTCATATACCGCATCCTACTACTATTATAATGTGAAAGTTCGTGAGCATGGATGGATTGATGGATGTTTGTTTGTTACTCTTTCAGGCTTTAAAGCAAGTTAATTTTTTTTTATACTATATTATATTACTAAAGATTGTCCCAATTTGTTTAAAACATTGGTATTTTTGGCGCGTGTCCCTACAAAGTACGCACCTGACACCACACAATATAAGAAAAAGTTTACAAAACTTTTTACTGGTATTTTACGTTAAAAGATTGTTTAGTAAATTATTATGATAGCCAAGGCACCAACTTCCGAAATTTTATTCATACCGCAATTAATATTTTTAATCTGCGCGATGGTTAACAAAGGATTGCGTAACAATGCCAACAATGGGACCGTGCAGCTGCCGCTTGCGAATTCCCATAGATTGTTGATTTGCTACGTTGCGATATAGGGCACACATTGTATATGGGGATATTATTATTAATCCGCTTAAAACGAGATGTTTTTACGAATATTTATCTGGTTTGATTCGACGTAGTTGTGATTTTTATACGTCCTTTAAAACGCCTTGGACTCCCGTATTATCATACTGGGCAAAAAAGGCGGTCACTGACCCTGCTCGGTAGAATGACAAGGATAATGTCTGACTTGAGAATCTCTTAATTTAAGTATCGTAAAATCGTTTAGAGTATAGCAGCCGTAGGAATATTTTTTTGAGCAGAGAACAATACACTATTTTTAAGGGTATATTTTTATGGCCTTACGTCGAGAATATAATTAGAGAAACTTCAAGAATTATATAGCGTTTAGGTAGAAGGTATAGAAAATACTTTCTCCATATATCACCCAGACTTATCTTGATTCTAGACGTGTTATCTAGATCCGTCTTAGTACATCTAAACCTGATTAGCCTGCGCAAAACCTAGGCAAAAGTATCCACGCGGCAAAAACTGAGTCTCTACTTATATGGCGCTGTTGATATCTACTTCGTATCTATGCATCGCATGAACGTAGGCATAGTTCTAGTCAAGACCAGACAGAATATGAAGGTATTTCATTGGGTGTGTGCTCTGTGTATAGTTTTTACTGCATGACTCCGTAACGGTAAACGTAATAGGACTTTTCAAGGTTTTCTTTTCTATGGGATGCTTTTCTACTTAGATGCTCGATTCCTGCTACAAAAATAATTGTCAGTTCACACTGAAACGAGACGATACGGCGCTGTATATTTAAGATAGCTAATCAAAATTGAACTTTACCTAGGTACAACGAAAAAAGTTTACACGTTTCATATGACATCAGTCATACACTGCACACGCGCTCTGCAGCGCGGTGCAACTTGACATTCAAACTCTTGCAATGAAACGTGTATCTTCTTATGAAATGAATAAAGTTCAACTTTGAATAGCTATCTTAAAAATGCAGCGCCGTGTTGTTTCATTTCGTGTGAATTAACCCTTCATCGATATTTTTATTGTTTCGATTACCAAATTGTAATCTGCATGAACTATGCATTACAATCGAGCTCATTACTGTACATGAAGTCATAAGATAAATCTGTGATGTAGAGCCAACTGCCAAAGTTTAATCATTGTAGAAAATAGAGCTAGCCGTATTCATGAATCAATCCAGTAGCTGAATTATGTTTTGCTAGCTTTTGCTCGCGATTCCGCCCGCGTAAATACAGTATTCCACAGGATCACTGCTCTGTTTTTGGATAAAAAGTAGCCTGTGTTAATCCAGAGCTAACAAACTACTACCATACCTACCAAATTTCATCAAAATCTGTTTAGTAGTTTTAACGTGAATGAGTAACAAACATCCATCCTGTGAAATTTGAGAGTGAAATTTCAAAGTAGTTTTACGTTACGACACGATTTTGCATATAACGCCATCTGTCGGAAGCTACTTATACTACGTACATAACAACCTAACTTTCTAAAGTTAGGCTCAATACACAGATGACACAAACTTTAATTATTATAATTAATTATTTTTCTAATTATTAAAAATAATTGGGGAGTATTTTTGGATTTTAAAAGATGAATGAACTTTCACTTAAATAGTAATATCTAAATAATATCTAAGGACGCTTGACACCACGTCAATCTGGCCCCGTGCTAAGTATCCGAAGAACTTGTGTTACAGGTCCCAGAAAACGGGAAGTATATTTAATACTATATATATACTGTACATATATTTAAGATTTTTACTATATTATACACATATTTAACACACATACATGACCCAGGAATACATGACACAGAAAATCTTTTTGTTCCTTTGGCGGGATTCAAACCCGCGACCCTCGGCTTGAGCAACAACGCGCTGAACAATTGAGCCACAGAGGTCGTCTTCTTGTTTCTTTTTTTGCGGAAATACTATGATAATATTACTTCGGACTTGGTTTCGGTGAACCTAAGGGCGCATATCATATAATGCAGTATGCACAGTTATGCATTGTCATACGCAAATATTTTGTTAACACACGGACGGACGCGGATAAAAATATCGCTACACCTACTAACAGTTAAATGTATCGTTGCACTGTTTTTCAGACGTGTCCACAGTCCACGGTGATGTAACCTCTAAAACTAGAGTCTAATAGAGGTAAACAACTAGTTGAGTATCTGTTCAGCGAAATTTACTGTGATATTGCATATGTAATGTATTATCTTATGGTAAGTTAGTTTATATTTGTTTTGAAAGCTCCCTTGTAACTTGTCCATTAGGTGACGGTTATATTATCAGGCGACTCGTATGCTTGTTTACGGGTCTTTTACGTACAACAATAACTCCCCACAACGATGTCGGTGGTGGTGGCCGGTTTCATTGAAACCAGGCTAACTACGCAGGAGTTATTTTTATAGTAACCAAGTGTGTGCGCATTACGCAAGGGTACTCTATCTTGCTTTTACTCTCGAAACCTAGGGGGACGGACGAACCGACACGACTGGCGAGAGATCAGGCGCAGGACCGACTTTCCGAGTCCGACGCGTGGATCATCTTTCTTGTCAGACAATCAGGTGATCGACCTGCATTGTCCTAACCAAACTGGAAACAACATTTTTTGTTGATCCAACGCGGGAATCGAATCCACGAACTTCCGAGTCGAGAGCCAAGCTCTAAACCACTGGATCACTGAGGCTGTTCAAAAAGAGTGCTAAAACATATGCCTAATAATTGTTAAAGCTCTAAATAGTGCGTAGATATATTGCGGTTAGTGGTAACGGCGCGGTTGAACCTATTTCTGTTCCCACACGTACGGGAGTCGGGAAATGCCGGGAGAGGCGGGCATGTGGCGATTGCGTCATCAGCTAACAAACAGATTATTATAAATAAATACAAAACTTCACATTTTTAATGTACAGTCAGTTAGAAATATTTGTCATTGTATAAAACTAGAGGCCCACTTGCGGAGATCTGGGTTAAAGTTAACCCTTTGTTAAAATATCATGCCTTCTCTTTCATAAATACGAAGAACGAGAGATACCTACCTAATTTTTTATTGATCAAATACACGCTTCCTCGTGTGATTTCAGTTTTAAAATAGATTTCTTTAATTACTAACTTTTGCGCGCGACTTCCTCCGCGTAGACACGTATTGCACCCCAGTGGGAAAAAAATATACAGCGAAAAATATTTTTAAATAACTCACATGTTAATAACTATAATATCTGCGTGCCAAAATTCAAAGCAATAAAAACTTTGGACCCACATTTCACCCTTTAGGGGACGAATATCTAACTATAAAATACATACTTAATGATTTGTATAGCTCAGATAACAAAATTTCATGTAAATCGGGGCAGGTATTAAATATTTTTCATAAAAACTCTCGAACCTAATTTTACACCCTCACCTTACATTCAAATAAATTGTAAAACACGTATTTAATTAAATGTATTTAAGAGCATGAATCTCAAATTTCAACAAAATCGTTGCAAATTTAAAGATTTCTACCCTAAAGGGGTGAACTTGAATTTGATAGCGCGGCCAGCGCTATCGCCAAGTCTTAGTCTTTAAGCGGCCGTAAGTACCTTTTCTTCTCGAAGCATTTCGCGGCTTTTTCGTGCCCCCATATTTTCGTTTCTAATAAAGCTAGCATTCTGAATTTTGTGTCGTTAGTGGCTAATGCTAATGTTTTAAATTTCATAAAAATCGAGTTCATAGTTTAGGAGAAATTAAGTGGCAAAAAACGATTTTGAAAGATATGGATGGAGGTAGGGAGGATAAACAAAATTAAAAGCATACTTCTAGCAGACTTAGAAATTTCAAATTTGCTGTCAGGCTAGGTTATTAGCTACATATAAAGGGAAAATATAGATAAAGTAAAGTTCTAAAAAAATATATGATTTTAGAATTTTTAATTTTACGAATTCAAGGGAACAAAATGTATGAATACAAGTTCACTGGTAACTTTAATCTTTATTTATATAACAAACCTCAAAGATTGAGTAGTGGTAGGTTATTTTAGGTTCAAGTAGATGATTCCGTCCGGACGAATGGGCCTACTCGACCGGATAAATAAGACGGCCTCACAGAAAACCGATGGAAAATAGCACTTGTGTTGTGTTTCACTGCCTACTACTGGTATACATACCAGTGGCCCAAAGTGAGTTTTAAAGAAAGCACTAGTAACTCCTCTGGTGTTGCTAGTCCATGAGCGACGGTAATCGTTTTAATTATGGAATAGATATGGAAACGAGCAAACCTTTGGTATGAAATTGTAATAAGTTTCCTAACTAATTTGGAAACGAGCAAAACTATCGCCTGATGTTTAGAAGTTGTTATAACTTCTTCAGAGGGTACAACTTCATCAGAGGGTAACAGAACTGAACTTCTGAACATCAGTCTATGGTATTTGTTTTTATATGTGCTCATTACATTTTAATAGCACACTTTGACGTAAGTAGTTACTGGTAACCATATTATAGATAAATTTATAGTGCTCATTGCCAAGTCACTATAGTGTAAATATAAAAAATAAAATTATCCACATGCAGTTACAAAAATTTAATGAATAACTAATAATTAGGGACTAACCTAAAGTAGGTTAGTCCCTTTGGTTTCTTGGGAACTTGGTTTCGACGATATGTCAAAACTTTTTACGTGAAAAAGACTTGGCTATTTTTCATTTAATGGTTTTTGTGGGATAGACTTTTGTATAAAGACATAAAAAAATTCGACTGAGCGGCCCGTGGATTTCTATAATGAAAAGGTTCTAAGCGTAGGTGTCTTCAAACTAATTATAGAATGACGTAACCGAAATACTGAACTACACATCCTTTTGAAGGTATTCTATGGAGGTGTGGGCTGTGGGCTGCTTGCTCGTCAATCAATTCGTCGTTTTATGCTTCATTTGTTGTGATTATGTTTTGACATACCCTTTTCATATTTAACGATGGCACCTAACGACATGAGTCGACATTATTTTTAAATATGTTTATGTTTTTATATTTTATCAATTTTGTTAAAAAACCCTGCAGTGCATAACCTCTAAATTTCACTGATACTAAAGACTTCGTCAACGGGGCTTTTTCGTATCATTACTGCATTTGAAAACAAATCCCCATCATGATGGGGATTTGTTTTCAAATGCAAAGTCGGCTAAAAATTTTTTTTA
Source organism: Phengaris alcon alcon (assembly GCA_037179445.1). Classification (NCBI taxonomy): domain Eukaryota; kingdom Metazoa; phylum Arthropoda; class Insecta; order Lepidoptera; family Lycaenidae; genus Phengaris; species Phengaris alcon. The sequence continues at coordinate 2,992,689 of JAYRCH010000087.1, read as the reverse complement.
TTGAATGATGCTAAATGTTAATAGTTGGCTGAACTTCTTGAATTTCTTATAAACTTAGTGTATATTGTTATTTCCTCAAGATAGAAATGTAATTTTCTGTTTGAAATCTGTTCATAGACAAGTTTTAAACTGAGTTGATGTTCTCAAACATGCCACACCTGTAGCCATATGCGACATCGTGCATTTAAAAGAATATAATTAATAAAATAGCTTTAACCTTCATATTTGCTTAAGAAGGTTATGCAAAAAGACACAAACAAACATGGTAATATCATTGTTCATAGGACGTCTGTAAAAGTGTCTTTTTTATTAAACTTTGAAACTTTTGTTATAAAAAAAGTTGAAAAATTCAACTTATCTTTCAACTTAAGGAAAGTTTAACTGTAGGCTTTGTGCTGTTACAAAGTAGCTGCAAATTGTGGCTAGATGGCTCTAAGTCTATACCTACTCTATAGTCTAGACTCTAGACTAGAATCTTCTGATGTAGGTATAGAATTCTAGATAATTCGGTATCCCTATTCTCATAATAAACATTGCAATTATGAACGCAATAATATATATTATGAAACTATTTGTCGAGGCGGACATGCAGGTATATTTAAAAAAAGTATTGACAGTAAAATACAGTGAACGAGCTGTTTATGATGAATTATAGCTATGAAAACTCTCGACACGTCAGCTTTCGAACAAATAAAAACCCGCATCCCAATGCTACGACGCCACGGACGGACACACAGACAGAACAGACACGTCAAACTTGTAATGCCCCTCTTTTTGCGCGGGGGGGTTAAAATATTTTAAATAGAATATGAATTTAATTTAATTTTTGCGTACGAGGTTTTTTTAATGTGAGAAATGTGCGTTTGATGCTTTTCTACGTAGCCGACTGTACCAGTCAGCGATTGATAAATTGCCTCGGTACTAATGGATCTACAACGCTCGTCAAATATTCATTCATGTTTCATGAAAACGTCTACACCACTTTAGCAGAGCTATACCAACTCTGTTCAGAATTCAGTTCCAATTGAATCTCAACGTAAACAAAATAATAATCATTTTCGCACACCACAACAAACTGAGAACCTCCTTTTTTTGAATTCGGTTAAAAATATACAATAATTATGGTAACAATAGTAACACGATATACCTAGTACAATTTTTATATTGGGTTATAGGTATGATAATAATTAGTAAAATCTCAGATTAAAGTAAAATTATTAAATTCGATCAAATATTAATGTGTCAATTGTGATTGTATTTCTTTTTAGTCCGGCAAATGAGTGACCAAATATTAATGTGTCAATTGTGATTGTATTTCTTTTTAGTCCGGCAAATTAGTGACCAAATATTAATGTGTCAATTGTGATTGTATTTCTTTTTAGTCCGGCAAATGAGTGACCAAATATTAATGTGTCAATTGTGATTGTATTTCTTTTTAGTCCGGCAAATTAGTGACCAAATATTAATGTGTCAATTGTGATTGTATTTCTTTTTAGTCCGGCAAATGAGTGACATTGAAATTTGTAGCACTATTGTGTAGTATATTCAATATTGTATTTCCTTTATACTAAACTAGCTGTTGCCCGCGGCCCCGCCCCCGTAAATATACCATCCCTCGGGAGCACTGCAATTTTTCGGGATAAAAAGTAGCCTATGTTTTAATCCAAAGCCTAAATACAACAAACCATGCAACATTTCATCGAAATCCGTTCAGTAGTTTTTGCGTGAAAGAGTAACAGACAGATAGACATCCATCCATCCATCCATCCTCAGAAACTTTCTATATTATTAGTAGGATTGGATCAAAACTGAGTTTACGTATAAATAGTCCCACGGTGACATCATATTTCTGTTTACTGATTACCATTTTGTGTTTGTTTGCAGGTAAGGTAAATCGGTGTTCCGGTGTTTCTTTTGTGAAGTTCATGGTTATTAAGTATTCATTGATTATACTCTATTTTTGGATAGTCAATAGGTAGGTAATATATTAGAAACCTATCTATAATATAATGATTTGTATAATCAATTATTGATTTTCGCGAGTTCCTTCTTTCTGCGCCGATACTTCTCGTGTAGGAATAATTCTGTAAGCGTTCAAAAATATAAATAAATCGTTTGAGTTTGCAAAACGTTTTGAATAAATATTACTTAATAATTATGATTAAGTTAGAAGCAGTAATTATAATATACTATAGCTGTTGCCCGCGGCTCCGCCCGCGTAAATATACAATCGGGTATGCCGCGGGAATACTGTACTTTTCCGGAATAAAAAGTAGCCTATGTTTTAATCCAGAGCCTATACTATACTACCAATAGTATATGCTCTGGATTAAAACCATACCAAATTTCAGCAAAATCCGTTTAGTAGTTTTTGCGTGAAAGAGGTTACTCTTTCATCCATTAATATGGAAAATCCATCCATCCTTACAAAACTTTCACATTTATAATATTAGTAGGATTTAAAAGCTAGAAGGATATATCTTTTAAGGTCAACATTAAATTCCGACGACTCTTAGTATTTAGTTCTTGTAATGTATATTTTAGTAACTTTATAGCAATTGAGCACTTGACTGTATACTTTGATGTTTCCGGGAAAGCTCAGTTGTATTTTATAATGATAATTAATATAATGATTAATTTTAGAAAGGTGTCTGTATTGGTATATACTGTCTACCACCGAGAGTTACCCACCACCTAGAAATTCTAACAGTTTACAATCGTGCTTTAGTATAGAAATATTGACAAGTTAGGGGAAATAGTTGTCATTTGTGCGTAAGGGAATACGCTGTAAAAAGCCAGCACTAGAGGAACATTTATTCTCATAGGTTTATGTATTTTTTTTAGGGTTCCTTAGTACTCGAGGAGCCCTTATATAGTTTCACTATGTCCGTCCGTCTGTGTGTCTTTCCGCCCTTGTAACTTCTGTAATTATGAATATATGGATGAAATTTGGCTTATATATGGATTGTATATAGATCTCGGTTTTGGCATCATACGATAAAAATATTTTTGGGTAGCTCCATACTCCAAACATATGAAGTGGGGATGAAAAATAATTTTTCGTTCTACCCCATCGTGTTTCTTGTGACTGACTGACTTGTGAAGAATGGAAGACTTTTTTTAACAAAGTCATTTTCGAGTAATCGACCTCCAAAGTGATTTATAAGTTGGTCCCCCCACCCAGGCATTTCTAAACTATGATAAATAGAAACTTGTAAGTTTCAATGCTGACATAGATCTTGCTAAAAACTCTTTAGGAAAATTATTTTGAGCGAAATTGGACAATAACTTTTTAAGTAATTGAAAGAAAACGTATTGCGCATTGATAGTTACGGAACCCTCCTTAGTCCTGACATGCTCTTGGTTAGGTTATCCTTTTGTACGTCTATCCGCTATTACCTACTGTACAACGGACAAGTCGTAATTACACGAACCCATAAATTGACTTGCAAATGGTAAAAGCGTGTTGTGACTGAAGATACTGATGGTTATTGTGATGGTAATATCTGCTCATACTGCCGAGAGTACTCGGGTTAAATGAATACTTCTAGAAATTATTCATGTATCCCACAATACGTGTGTGTTTAATAAGTACAAAGTTGTTGTTCTGACGCCTGTGCTCCACTGGTTTAGGCTCTTGATTCCGGAGGTCGGGGGATCGATCCCTACGTTGGAACAAAACATGTTGTTTTCAAGTCTGGTTAGGACAATGCAGACTCTTGAATCACCTGATTGTCTAACAAGGAAGATCCATGCGTCGGATGGGCAAGTAAAAAGGCGGTGCTGCGCCTGATCTCTCACCAGTCATCCGTCCCACTGCGTTACGAGAGTAAAGGAAGAGAGAGTGCTCTTGTGTGCCTACTCACCGTGCTCAACATACACGGCGCCAATGTTTTCTGTGAAAAAAATCTAAATGCGAATACAAGAAATGTACTAAATAATGCATCAAAATTTGCTTAGAGCAGCAAAACTAGACGTGCTAGATAAATTCTGTTTGCATATTTGGATTTAACGCGTCAATATATATCCATTCCAAATATACATTTGCTCCAATTTTTTTATTTTTTTATTTAACAATTTGTTGTACATACAGAAAATTATGACAATACAGTTAACAAAGAAAGATGACACAAAGGACTGCTTATTTCTAATTAGAAATTTTGATGCTGAACCGATGAATGATTCAGCATGGTTTATACATATTTAAACTAACTTTCGCTCTCGTTATCACACGATTTTCCTCGTAATGGTTAATTATAGAGTATCTAGACACACATGATCGGTCACGCGCGCTGGTTCACATGTTTAAATAACACCATAAAACCAACAGTTCAATTATGGCAACAGCTGGGACGAATTTGGAATGGATACTATACAATTGGGAGTTAGAGCAAGATGATCTATGGATAGAGATGGCCAGTGTCGTACAAAAGGTCCTCTGAACCCGCAAATATAAATAAACTATGCCCCGACTAACCTAATATATTCAGTGTCCTTTTTTAACATGTTAAGGTAGCTTTCCAATCTATGCGACCGCGACCCGCGATCGCTACCAGCACACCAGGGAATAAGGTTCTCTGGCCACGTTCACCGGTCGCGGGGATTGTTTAGTCCTCCATATAAATTATACTAAGCAGCGGCTCCGCGACCCTATTTCGATCTCGGGTCGCGGTCTCGCGTCGCGTGCATTAAAAGGCTACCTTAACGCTTTTCTTCCGGATTAAATGTTGCTGATATATTTTGATTAGGGCTCATAAGAATTCGATCTCTAATGAGTTTGTGCCAGCAGTCTACGGCTCCAAATTCCTATTTGTGAAGCAGATTTCAATTAAAGGCGTATGTTTCTGTTTGATGTTGACAACATATTTATTTACGGAAAACCTATTTCTCGAAATCAACTTCGAAAAAATCCTTGATACGTACAGTGATGTCACTGACAAAACCTGTTTCTGCAAAGTCCTCGCGGCAAATTGTGTTATTTATCGTCAAAAGTAAAATCCTTTGTGTATTACCTCACCTTTGAAAGTATTTGAGCTATGTTTCCACATTTATTCCAAAAGAAAGCCAACATCATGGACCGAAGAAAGATTTATAGGAGTTGTACTGTCACTTCATAAATAATTCAATCGGCAGCTATAGCACGCATCTCGATCACGCAGTGTTGCCAGAGCAAGATCACACTGTGATTGGCAATAAATTGCATACTCTGGGAACAACTTTGGGGAAAGCACAAGGAAGATGGGCCAAGTGCTGCCCTAATTGACCACAATTTTGAAGCGCTTCGGCTTAATGATTAGTGTTGACTCGAGTAACATAATGCAATGTGGTCATTCTGGGCACCAATTGGTACAAATTTTGACAATATCCTTTCAGCATTCTAAATACACGATAATTTTAAGTCTATACCAGTGCAGTAGGATTAAGAGACCTTAAGGGGTTTATAATTATGTCTATAGTAGAATTAACTACAACGCGGTTCGCGATGTTCCAAGCTTGAGCTATTGCGCCATTATATAATGGCGAAGCTGCATTCTCGTCAAATTGTAGCTGGCAGTAATATCTTCAGCTTTACAGTTCAATAGATTTTGCAATCTAACGCCGCAGACCTATCTCTAAGGCTGGGATTATATGATCCGGAATCCGGTAGAAAATTTTGAGCATTGAAAATAGAACTCTGCGCAAATACAATAGAATTGAAAATCGAATTGTCAAGGGTCGATCTGTCATAAATGACATTGACATTTGACTCGACACTAGTGTGTTTGATTTTCAGCTCTTATTTTGAATGCTCTTAATTTTCGCCGGCGTTCCGGATTCCGGAGCATATAGTCCCAGCCTTAATCGGCCGAATACTCAAATGTTACATAAATTAAAAGGCTCATTGTCATTCTGCAAATGAGAGACAGTGACAGTCTGTTATCTAGGGTGGCCCATAACTTCAAATGGCGATTGAGAATTCAGACGTAAGCAGAATTGATATTTTTGGTTTAAAACTCTAAGGAGTTATGGCAACACAGTAATCTTTCCTTATAAGCCTTAGAGCGTTTTTGCATTACGCGATATCGCTTATAGGTCCGGCAGCTCATAAGTCGTCGGTATAAGTGCGTTTGCCCATTATTCAATCCGATATCCTATAATGCCATAGGACACAGGTCAAAGGTATATGTTTCATATTAAAACATAATATACCTGTTATTCTCACATCTTTGGTAATTATCGGCGCTATAAGCGATAATGTGAAAACGCTCTTACCCATAAACGGTATAAAATAAAAAGTCGAAGAATTGTGTAGGTACAGTTAAGCGACAAGTAACAGAACCGTAGGACGCCCTATTTGTGCTAGTGACAGGACGCTTCCTGTTCACAACGTATAAATCTGTTTTGACAGCTCCGATATGTACTGACAGTTGATGACAATTTAATTGAGGCCAAAGAAAGTGAATACAATAGGGATGTTGCCTAGTGTGGAATATCACATTTTTATAAATTACATTTTAAAATTGTTGATTAAAGACGGTTGATAAAAATCATAATTTAAAAAAAAAAAGACAATATAATCAGATTAATTTGATTTAAATCGAATTTATTTGATTATATATAATTGGGTTTTTGAAAAAAAAAATATTGATTTTTTTTACGTATTTTAAAACTTTATTATTAATAATATTGACATTGAATGCAAAAAACTTAAAAAAAAAATTCAATTAATTATAAACAATTAAAAATTGATGAAATTTAAATAAAAATCACGTGACTATAAACGCGCCATGATCCATCACCATATTGTTGTGTGTTGTGTTGTGACGTCATAATGTAGCTATTTAACGGCGTTACGACGTTACAGCGTTTACGGCTATTACACGTGAAGACAATAATATTGAAAATTTATTGCTAAAATACGAGTTGTTAGTTGGTTCCGATTAGCTATGTGTGATAAAGGATTTATTAAGGCAAAGTCTGATAATATTCCTGATGTTGATATATTTATGATAACCGATTTTTAAAAAAATGACGTTCGGTTTAATTCTGCTGAAGTTCGAGGTGCCAAGGCATCAAGGTAAGTCCCTTAAAAAATAATATAATAAATGAAAATATTTAAATATTTATTCTCCATTACATTAAATATAATTATTTATTTCATAAATTGTAGAGCATCGCGTGAGAGTTACGGCGACAAAGCTATAGGTTATGTTCAACTAAGTCGTAAAAATAATATTTGTATTGTAAAAGGACGGGTATGTCCAGAACACCGAGTTCGGAGTAAAGCTTATTCAGTTACTTTAACTATTAATGAAAAGTTGTTACGGGTAAGAGTAAATAAAAGAGGAATGACCGTGACAAATATATTTAAAATAAGGGTGATGGTCAGAAGGCCGAACGATCTAGTTTAGCCTCTTGGTGTCTGTGGGAATCGGAGGGGCTTTAACCACGTGGGCACTTAGCTGGGTCCAGGAGTGTAGCACATGGCGAGAGAGAGTTGGGCTCCAACTTCCGGTAGCGTCTCTCTGTTCACCGCGACGTAGATCGTCCAAGGGCGGTGCAGACTGATTCCAAAACCAGTCAGTTCAGTCCGGAATATTTAGCGGCACTCAGGAATCCGGATGTGTGAAAACCAGCTACCAAGTCCATAAAAAAACGGTGGCTTGAATCCGGAGTATAGATCCCTGGAAAATCCATGAAAGACGTGTGGATAGAAGTCCCACAGCCGACGTGATCTTAACCCCAAACGATCAAAATCAAGGGATGTGTGACCATCACAAAATAAAGGGTAAGCAAAATAAAAGATGATATACAAGAATAATTAAAGCATGGATACAAATATCCTAATATTATATCAATGCAAAACGGAAAGAATGAGCACGTGGTTTGGCCAATCAAATTTTGTCAACTAATTTTACAAGGTGCTAATTTACATGAAAAATAATGTGTTTTATTACAAGCGTGATTTACCGAATAAAACGTCACAACACAGACATAAAAAAACTCACCGTGAAAACGGGATTAAGAAATATAACGACTACATCTTGAGTCTATAGAAATTTTTATTCTAAAAGGAAACGTCATTCGACGAAGTGCGTTATATACCCTTCTCCGTCGTCTTTTTTTAAAACTTTTGACAACTAAAAAACTAAAGCGTAAAGAGAAAAAGTCCACAAATCAAAATAAAATATATTATATTAATAATCAATATATTATGTAATATAATAATGCAAATCTACTGTATTTTCATTATTAATCAAAATTAAATAATTATTTTTTTAAGATTTAAGACGGAAGTAAAATCGATCTACGAACCAAATAATAAAGCAAGGCTAACGCCGTTTTAGTAAGGATGTGCGCCGATAGATGGCGCTATAGTATCTGAACGACTAAAATAATTAAGCATACAAAACATAGATGACGCGAGTAACGCCGAAATAATTGATTTTACGGAGAGGAAATGTAACTACGTTACAAAGTGAAGAGAAATTCAGGATGTTCAATGCCATGACTGTGCAGCTTCAGCTGCAGCATAAATAATAATTTATAACAATGGTATTAAGAAATACTTACATCGAAATGATCTTCACAACAAAAAAAATCGATTTTGTTTTGGGATTATCACGTGCACTGCTTGAAACCATTTATTTCGACGTTTGTCATCTTGGGGAACATTTAAAAACATTTTGTCAGGAGTTGTTTTTGTAGTATTCGTACATAATGATACAAAACAAGAACGATAACTTTTGAGGTTCGACATTTTTAATATAAATTTAAATATTTAACAATGACAACAAAATTAAATAGATCAAAACACTGTATTTATTATTTTTCTATCAACTGCAATGGGTGAAAACTAACATTATGACGTCACACGCGCTCGGGAATTGTCGGCGTGTCTTCGGTACTGGATTCAAAAATTAATTTTCATTTTGAAATAACTTTTGAATTATTGCGAAAAAAAAAATAGTTTTGTTATAAGACTTATATATTATGATCTTTCCATTTATCACAAAAAAATTTTTTTCAAAAACCCAATTATAGCAAATAAAAAATATTGCCCATCTCTTTCTCGCAAAACATTTTGTTACGTCACAAGTTGCTACCGCCAGCTGACAGTAAAAGTTTAATCTACTCGAGAACTTTCTTTGTAATTGCATTTTTTGCATTGCATTGATCACAAAATATGTTGAATGACTAGTAGATTCGAATAATAATTAGTTCAAGAAATTCATTTTTATTACGTACTCAAAGGGGGACGGTCTAAAGTGATTTGCTGAATTCGAGCGGATAGCGATCACTACAGAATACTAAATAGTATTACTCGCTACACTGTATACATTCTACTACTATTATTAATGTGAAAGTTTGTGAGGATGGATGGATGGATGTTTGCTTGTTGCTCTTTCACGCCAAAACTACTGGAAAGATTTGATGAAATTTGGTATGGTAGTAGTTTAGGCTCTAGATTAAAACATACTAGCTACTTTTTATCCCGAAATTGTACAGTGTTCCCGTGGGATACTGTATTTACGCGGGCGGGGCCGCGGGCAAAAGCTAGTTGACTATAATATTGTATTTTAGTACCAAAATTAGGCATTGAACGTTTTAACCTAGAATTGTTTGAGGAATCCAGGAATCACGGTGTCGCTCGTGAAATATTTATTAATCTTGTCATTATTCTTTAAGGGTCAGTTCACACCGCGGCGATATGCGATGCGACGCTGAATTTTTAAAATAGCTATTAAAAATTGATTTTTATTCATTACCTAAGTAAGAAAAAGATACACGTTTCATATGACATCAGTCGTACACTGCATTCGACATTCGAACTCGAAGAATGAAACGTGTATATTCTTGTGTAATTATTAAAGTACAATTTGAATATCTACCTTAAAAATGCATCGCCGCGTCGGGTATTGTTTCGTTTCGGTGTGAATTGACCCTTAGACTCTTGATCGTTTGTGCAGTACGTGAAATACCCACATATTACAAAACATACACTTTCATAGACTAGGAAAGCTACATTCTCATCTCTTTACTATTGTTGCGAAGCTATTGTAGACAACGATATACATACACCGTTGATGCGTCATGCGAGCTAGTCATTAACATCCAAGAGTTCTCAGTCTATCCCCAGACCCCAGTACACAAACAGATCATGTCTGTGTTATTGACGATACAATGTCTGTCTTGTTATCTAGAATTTTCTGGACTAAAGTTAATGTGCCTTCAAGCCTTATATTATCTATATGATATGGATATTTTTAGGGTTCCGTGCCCAAAGACTAAAATGGAACCCTTTCCGGGCGGAGACGGTTACTAAACGAGTCGGTCCGTCTGTCACATCTGTCTCATGAACCGTGATAGTTAAGACAGCTGAAATTTTCACAGATGATGTATTTCTGTTGCCGGTATAACAACAAATACTAAGAAAATAGAATACATATGTCGTTTTTATGGATAATGGTACGGAACCCTCCTTGTGCGAGTCCGACTCGTTTTATTTTTTATTTTTAGGACCTACATCAAGTGTACCGTCTTCTGGCGATAGCAAAAAGCCACCGTAATCATTACGACTACTCAGAATTCCTTAGTTTATCCTAATTTCTGTTATAGTAGTCTGTCGCTTTAGCTCGAAGGACTATTAGTTGCCTCATGGTTGTCTTCAACGAAATAGGCCTTAGAGAAGTTAGGTATATTGCTGCTTAAGTTAACCCGTGACTCGCAGTTTTAACCTGTTTCGGTAGTAGCTTTACATGTAAAAATAGCGTCAAACGTTAACCTAGTTATGAAGTACACAGTTACGAGTAATTGAATTCGGCTCAAACATACACTTGATCAAACGCAAAGCCCTACAACCTTTTTCGTTTCGTCGCAGATGGGTTGGAAATTATTTATGGGTCAAGGTAAAAATGGAACGTGTATAGCATATTATAAGCTTTTTATTACAATTAACCTTATAGCGAACATAATGGACATTTCTTGGTACGTATGGTTGGACGTGATATGAATATCTACGTATCACATATCTATTATATGTTGCAGATACTAACGCGAACGTGAAATGACCTAACCAAGAGTATCTATCTATCTAGTAGTAAGAGTAGTATATTGTCCAGACGACAAGTCTAAGGAGGGTTCCGTAACTATCGACGCGCAATATTTGTATTACTTCAAAAGTTATTATCCGATTTCGCTCAAATTCCTAAAGACTTCAGCATGATCTATTAGCATGGAAATTTGCAAGTTTCTATCTCTTATAGTTTAGAAATGCCAGGGTGGGACCAACTTATAAACCACTTTGGACGCCGATTACTCGAAAGTGGTTGACTTTATAAAAATGTCATAAATGAAACCTTGCCTTCATTTTAAAAGGCCTATTCAACGACGGGGTATAATGAAAAAATATTTTTCATCCCCAATTCATATAATATAAAAATATTATTATTTTATGATGCCAAAACTGAGATCTATACACATTACATATATGTATAACTATACCAAATTTTATCCGTTTATATATACAGAAGCTAGAAGAGCGAAACTATAAGGATTCCTTGAGTATTACGGAACCCTAAAAGTGAAGGAAATCTTGCGTATAATACAATAACAAGGACCTACTTACCCACAGCAGGATCTACAATCTACATAATGTGGTACACTATGGGGATACGCAAAGCCTTCTTGGTTCTTTTTCTTTTCAAAAATTTTCTATGACAAATTTTCGCAAGACTGATCTATACATCCATATACCATCAAAAGCTTTCATAGTTATGCAACTCTTACGTAATTTGCTAACATGTTACACAGAAAACATGCGACAATTAATTAACTCAAGCTAATTTCCATTAATCAAAACAATAGGACGTGTCAGGAATTTAATGTCCACCTTAGCTTGAGTCACGCTGGCCAGCAATAAATTAAGTGATATGGGCCAAGGTTGGCTAATTGCAAGTGTACGTATGACATAAGTCGTGTATGCTGAATATATTTTAAGAGATGACATGTGTGTTCTCCCACGTTCTAGAATCTACTATGCGGATTCTGACCTAGGTCACTATTCATCTCTGTTGTTCTAATCTATCTTTCTTTGTTTCTCGAAATTATACCTAAACCAACTAACAGACGTCAGTAGACTTTGCTATTTAAAAAAAATATAGTTTTAAGATTTATGTCTACATTTAATCGACGAGAGTCCAAGTCCAGTCCTCCCATGACTGCTTCATTGGAGAATCGATCCAGTCTAATTATTATCGAATCAAGATTTCGGAAGATAGTTTGGAAACCCTGGTAATCCGGAGTAACTGAATTAGTTACCTGCTAAAATTAGCCACTACAGCAAGCGCCCCCACTACGTAACGTAAATCTGGCCGGACAACTAGGACTCGTCCGGCCGGATTTATAGATAAATAAATATATAGAAATAATGTCACTAAGTATAAAGAAGAATGTAAAATATGATAGGAATAGGAAATGAATGTAACAGCTTAACAAAATATAAATTAAAAAACAGAAATGTAAATGTAAAAGAAAAATGAAATGTGTATCTAAAAAAGAGAAATGTAAAGGCAAAAGAGAAAGTAGTGTAAAGTAAATGTAAATGTAGTGACTAAGGTAAAGGAAATGTATAAATGTAAGCAAGAAAATAGAGTTGTAGAAGTAAGCAAGAAATGTAACAAAGAGAAAGAATTTAGAAGAAAATGTGATATAAAGTAGCAAAAATTGAAAATAAATAATTAATGTAAAGTTAAATATAGATTAAAATAGCAAAAAGGAAATGTAAAAGAATAGGTAAATTTTGGAAATGTAATAACAGGAAATGGAATAAAAGTGATGTAAGAAGGAAATGTATTAATAATAAATAATTATAAATGTAAAAAATTATAAAAGTAAAAAATTGTCCTGACTTCGTGGTTGGGGGAACAAGTAGGCCCAGAAATGGGCCCAAAAAAAAAAAAACTAGGACTCGTCTCGAAGAAAGGAGCACGATAGAGATTATTATGTTGAATATAATTTCGTTTATCCTGAATAAATAAATAATAGCTCTCACGCCGATTTCAGTGACGGTGGCTGGTTACGTGTAAACCAGCCCGGCTACGTAGGAGTTAATTTTATAGTGCCCAAGTGTGTGCGCAGTACACAAAAGCACTCTTTCTTCCTTTACTCTCCATAACCCAGTTATGGGTTAAATTAAATCCAGGATGGATTTAACCAACACGACTTGGCGAGACATCAGGCGTAGGACCGACTTTTACATGCCCATCCGACGCATGGATCATCTTTCTTGTCAGACAATCAGGTTATCAGCCTACATTGCCCAGACTTGAAAACAAAATTTTTTGTTGTTCTAACGCGGGAATCAAACCCACAACCTCCGAAGTCGAGGGCTAAGCTCTAAACCGACCACGGTGGCGTCAATAAGTTAAATAATTTCTAGGTATTAAATACTACTTTTAAATCATCAATAGAAATCCATGGGGAGTTATTGTAAATTCACCATTTTGAAGAAATTGCGGAAGTGATCCTTATGCGACTCAAACACTTCCTAGTGGACATATAGTCCGAATAATTAAATATTACTTTGTTTAAGTTTAGTTTCATCCTATGAAATGACTTCCATTGTATGAAAGCTCAAAACGAAACAATTTGTTATACCGTGTCAAACTAAATAATCCCATGTTGTTCATATATGTAATAAAATATGTAATTCCAATCGCCGTGAGCACTCCCTGCGCCATTTCAATTAATTAATTTAATTAGTGGATTCCATTACCCGTGGCGTGCCTTCGCACTGGATTCAGGTAAATCCATTTGTTTTTCGTGCTTATAATTATTATGTTGTTTTATGACTGACATGTTTTTTCGAACACCAGCGGGGTGTGAAACACAAATGGGATTATTTGATGATGTAGCTGATTATCTCTCCTTCATCTTTCTTTAATCTGTGGTCATAGCCTCATAGGGCTTTGTTTTTCCGTTTCGCTGATGTTAAGCCTTCGTCTTTCTAAGATGATTCTCTGGCTAGGATTATTTAAGACTTTTTGGTGGCTTATGAGAAATGACGCCATGAACTGGTTCTACGAATTAAAATAATCGCAGTATTCGTAGGCGGACAAGTTGAGATCAGGTACTGTTTTTTTGCCAATGTACGAGATGTGGACGCACTGGTGTTGTTTGTCGCGCGTTTTACTAAATAGCAGCTCAAGATATTAATGTGGTTTAAGTGCATTACCATTATCATCTGAAAATTTACATTTTGCGTATTTACGCTATTTGAGACTCTTTTATCGCATATCGATTGTTTGGCACTAACGCCAAGTGTCTGGAGTCAATCGAAAACGCAGACGTCTGCGATTTCAACCCAGTAGTGTCCATCTAAATTCTAAGCACTGAGTCACGACCGGGTCGACCGGCCTTATGTCTAGCTGTAATAGGTCAATTTATAGCGGGGTAATATGATTTGTCTCCTATTTACAGCGTCTGGGAGGATGCCATTAGGTCCCCTATATACTGTATAATGTAATTTATATCATACAACCCACGATGAACGGCTATTAAAGCGTCCTAAATCTATATTGTCCCAAGTTAACCTATAAATATATATTAAGCTTTAGATTTTCACAAGAAAATGCATAGAATAATTGTAATAAATCGATGCTTTATTAATCGTCGTTTCAGCCTGGTGACGTCCACTGCAGGACACAGGCCTTCCCCATAGACTTCCAGTGCGACCGGTCGCTCGCGGCCTGTATGCACCGACTCCCTGCGACTCCTCAGGTCGTCTGTCCACCTGGTGGGAGGCCGTCCTACGCTTCGACGTCCAGTTCGTGGTCTCCACCCGAGAACCGCTCGGTCCCAGCGGCCATCGTTTCTACGGGCCATATGTGCAGCCCATTGCCACTTTAGCTTGCTAATGCGCTGGGCTATCTCGGTAACTTTGGTTATGCTACGGATTACCTCATTTCTGATTTTATCACGTACAGAGACTCCGAGCCTAGCCCTCTCCATATCATTTTATTATAACATCGTTGGGTAAAGATTGGCAGTGCCTCTTACTTTAACTGATCTTACTATTAATTCGATGTACGTTCAGATATTGTTACTTGTAAAATTTGTATAATTAATCAGGTAGGTATTATTTTGTCATTAGTATTCGTTTGTCGTCCTTACATTAACAACTGTCATAACTCATAATCGTGCATTGTGACATGATGTCAGATTATTTATTAGAACTGGTTCTTGCGATTTTAATTGCAACTATTAAGATTTTTTTCTTGACCATAATAACTTGTCGCGGCTTAGCAGCCATAGAGGTCCTACAGGCGTACAGGTTATTTGATAAGTTGCCTGGTTCACAGAATATCCAGACTGGTATACACCATATTGAAATGTCAATACCGATTTTTTTATTTTGGCCTAAAGTTGTTCGAGTAAATTAGTCAAAGTCATAAACTTTTATTCAAAGTTGAATACCAATAATATATACACTTTCCGAATGTCAGGTCTGCATTATGCCCACCACCGGTAAGAACAGCTATAGTATAGTACAGGTTTGATAATGATTAACAAGGGATTAAGCAGAGATACCTTAGGTACATACCACAATACAGGCTAAGAAAAAAGCGCGTGCCGTAACTTTCATTCCCAAATAAAGAAGTGCCAAATATCGACCGCACGCTCTACGTTCTAAGTGAAAAGCTTTTCAACCCAATATTATTATAAACTAGATGTTTCCCGCGATTTCGTACGCGCAAAAAGAAAACCAGAGAAACCGTACATTTCCTGCGATAAAAAGTAGCCTATGTGTTAAGAAGATGAGTTCTTTGAAACCTTTTTTCTCAGTCATGGTCGTATTGAAAAATCACAAATAAAATATATGTTAATCTATGCATTATATTTAGCGGAGGACTGCCTTTTTATAAATTGTAATTTTATTTAAATATTTATTAAAAAATATGTTAAGTCCACCTTTTTTTTAAAAGTTAAAACTTTTTTTCTCGTCTTCTTTATGTCATATGAGTGTGAAAATTATTTCAGTATTTTAAGTAAGACAAGACTCAGGGGAAGGCCGTTTTAGTTTTTGCAAATTTTGTCTCAAATATTTATATCTATTTTTTATCCGATTTCAATACTCTCCGGTCGGCGCGATACGCTCTTGTCGCCTACAAAATATGTATGGGACTTGACGCTCAAGGTTACTGGCGTTATACAGAGGCTTAATACAGAGTCTGAAAATCAAAATCCGTTAAGTAGTTATTACGTGAAAGAATAACAAACTTCCATACATATAACCTTTCGCGATTTATAATATTAGTAAGGACTTATATTATAATTTAGAATTTGAAATAATATATCCCACCAAAAACATTTTCATGTATAGTGATGCCAAGACGTACCATATGACTCGCACTGTCAAAAAGCTATCAGATCTAATGTAGATCCACAGAATACCATATTTATAACACCAATTTCAGCTTCCTAGGACATCCGGGAGTACCCTATAATTTTGTTAATAATCAGTGAGTCAGTGACGAAATCAGGGGTTTTTAGATAACAGTAAAATCTAAAGTTGAAGACCTGTGCAATCAAAACTTTACATGCTTAGTAAGTCTGCTACTGGGAATATATCCTGAAAATTTCGTTTATCTGGTATTATACCAAAATTTTAAACCCAAGTTATGAGGGTTCAAAAAAATAGATGAAACGCTTCGAGAATAGGTGGTCTGCCTGGTAGTGCCCTTGCGCTTCGCTTAGCTCGTCTTGTCGGGGGCACTACAGTGCCCCCAGATTTATTTACATAATTATGTGGTTATAATATTTTATTTTAATAAACTATGTTAAAATATTGAGGGTGAGATTTTTGAAGTGAAAACTGCTTTAGCCACGTTGGGTTCGCGTCACCGACATGCTCATGACTGACTTGTTGAAAGTCCGTTCAAAATTATTTTCCCTCCGACTTGACCTTTATGCTGACGACGCGGACGTTCTTAATTTGTCATATTTTTTCTTTCGCCGTGTAATACAAATAAGATATGAGTAATTTCGTATACTAATTTCAGATACGCGTAACGCAGTTATGTAGGCGCTTGGATTTTGTGTTGTTGACCAATTTGCCTCTGGTTCGAATGTCGGTTAGACGAAATATTTTTATTCTTTTTATTTCATTTTCTTTTATAATTTTTATTTTTCACTTCCATCGGCAGTCCCTATAACTGCCAATATCTTTTTTAATGAACGCACATGATTTACTACTTGATTTATGAATCATTGATGTATTACTCAAAGTAAGAGTCAAGCTTGTATCTAGTAAATGGATGCCTTTCGGAGAGATCTTTAATCAGTTCTGCTTTATTAGGATTTATATTGGAAGATCTGTCTCCCTCATTATTGCACATGATTGTTCTGCAATATAACGCCCTGTAACTCCCTATTTTTTTCTGGCATATCCGCCTCATCTTACACTTCGGACTCCTGACCGAGTACTGTGTGGGTACTCGGTCAGGAGTCCTGAGTCCCGACCGGTTTGACCTGTTCGCCTACGATCCTTTGTATTGACAGAGAAACATTGATGCCCCCGCCCCTACCTTAGCGGGGGTCCGGAGTGTACCAGTAAATCATAGTGATTAGTTTCATAGATACCGAGTTATGGGAGTGATAGGTAATTCTTTTGATGAGGTAGTAAATAGTAATGTGGCGAATGGCGATGTAAAGCTACACTTCGCCAATGAATATTGCGGGCTACTTCTATATCGTAAGGAGTCCTTACTCCTCGCGTCGGAGATGATTTCTCATCGCTGCCGTACCTATCTGGGGACACGGTAGTGTACACTACCAGACCACCTTTTCTCGAAGCGTTTCGTCGATCTTTTGAACCCTCATAACTTGGATTTGATTATATTTATCAAGAGCTACTTAATATTATAAATAATTTTCATTGAATAGGCTCCGAAACTACTGGGCTTATTTTGATAAAATTAAAATCCAACTCTTGTCATAACTGTCGCCTATAAAGCCTATAAGCTTATAAAAGGGTATCTCAACCTCCACCTCCTCTTTTCTACTCATCGTCTTGAGGTCCTTACAGTCTTCGATGCTGCAGTGCACCTCGCTTGATATGTTCACCGCAGAGCTATTTTGTTTAATGTCTGCAGTTACGAAGCGTGAATCGAGGGTGCAGCAGTTGGATTAGCCAAAAACATTTTTGCTATTCACTCTTGGTTACTGGCCAAAACTTTACGATCATGCTCTTTGCTTAGCTCATCTTTGACAAAACGTTTGAATTTCTCTATTTTGTCATAACAGCTACCATACGGTGGAAAGGTAGTTCTTTGACTTGTGACTGTATCATGTAGAACTTGATACTACATTCTATATCCGCCTCCAAGTATAAGCCTTCCATACCTTCGTCGTCGTCGGTATAGACATTATTACTTGCCGCCCTCAGATTTTGAACATTTTTTGTGCGACACATAACTCTTCATAATATTCACGTAGGAGGTTAAGGTCTTCTTTTATAGCCAGCGCATTATTATCAGACACTGTATAACCCAAAAAATCGCATGAAAGGAAAGCTTCCAAAGAACGCTTATCACAATAGACTGGACCGTTTGAAATTATAATAAAATCTCGAAAGCCTTTAGTTATGAGTTATATTACAGAAGTCTGCGCGCTGAGTGCTCAGATAACTTTCAAAGAATTATTACATTCATTTTCTTTATCACATTGAAGAACTTTCACAAAGGTTTGAACTTTAGAGAAAAAATATTAATGCTTAACAGTAGACAATAGTCTCAATAGTCATACTGTAGTCTGTAATTGAATTTACAACCTACGCTTTAACTGGAGTCAAAGTGCATTGATCTTTGTTTAGATAGTATATATATATATATATATATATATATATATATATATATATATATATATATATACACTTTCTTTTCTTTCTACTATATTATTAAAGTATTATAAATACGTAAAGCAAAAACTTGCAGTACCTACAGTTTTACGAGAATTGTGAAATCGGAGGTGTATGAAAATTAAAGTTTATGTGGATGTAGGTGTCAGAAACCTAATATTATTTAAAATTATGCTTAGAAATACATACAATGAATAAAAATAACAACACACCTATTAACATACACTACCGTGTGTTTGACAGGTACAATCAATTATACTAATAATAATACAATTTTGTAACACATTGATGCCTGTCAATCTGTCACAGAAATTACATTTTCTTTTTAATTTTTTTCTAAGAGGCTCTTTTGCCTTATAAACCTTTATAAAGTTCAAATTAAAAAATTATATGGATTATTATTTAATTATGTTAATAAATAATGTAATGCTAAAAGAGTAGGTATGTTTTTTCCGGTTAAACTTGCTGATCCAAGGACCTGAAGGAGAAGCCTATTTATTGATTGCTGAGCTATGTTTGTAAATTCCATTCCAAGCATTTTGTTTTTACACTAAAGATGTTGCAGACGCTACTCGAATATAAAACCAAACAATTTCGGTTTTAGGAAGGCGGAGTGCATTTAACGTATAATTTTGGCCCCAGGGTGCATTTTTTCCATTGTTAAGCTCGAATGCCATTCAAACCCACGCAAAGTGCATTGTGAATAGGCTTCAAAATCATAATTAACTCTAGAGCAGGAGCTCCCAATAGGTGCCGTTAGGGGGCAGACCCAACGCACACAAAGCGTCATCTGGTGGCGTAAGTGGTATCAAAAACGGTCAATAAGAATTGTCGATTCTTTTTCTGTCACCAGGCGGCGCTTGGTAGCTCGACGGTCCTCGTCGTGTCAAAAAGCTGTCAGATGTCACGAATTAAAAAACCCTCATTGTATATACATTCAATGAATATAAGCTTAACAGAGGTTTTAGGTATTATAGTTGTGTGCATTGACTGCGGCCCTAAAAGTTTCACTTCAGTCTCACAGTTTATATCGCTATCTAGCTCTGACCTAGTTTACTTGCCGTGTGCATAGAGCCTTCTCAATAAATGGAACAACTTCCTGATGTTCATAATGTGATGTTCATAACTATGCTATGAGAAATGAAGTCTTTTTATCCGAAATTATCATATTTGAGAGATATTTTATTTTTACATTTCAGAAACGCTCTATTGTTATAAAAAAGGACCTTTTCGAACTTACCAAACAACACGACTAGGGAAGACTACATCATAAGCCCCCTCACATTGTGGAGAAACCGTTGCCTCTATAGAATGTATATGGACTATGGCAATAATGACCTATTCGCTGCATAGTCGTCATCATATAGATGATTTCAATCATCATTATCATCATTTCCATTCAAGAGAAATGACGTCATTAGTGCCTCATTACGGCACTCGCAATATTGCGATTCGCAGACAGCACGGAAACAATTACATAGTGCATAGCTGCAAGTGCAGTGTGCTGTAATAAGGTTTAATTGGAAATCCAACGGTGCGTCTTTTATTTTGTCTAAACTTATACCCCTTACTAATAAAAAGTTACACACTGCGTATACAGGCGTTTTTAAGATTTTTTCTACTAATAATAATTTTTTGACATAAGGCCTGTATAGCGACGTTATAATTTTCATACTAATTTATCCAACGTGTGGATAAGGGTAAGATGGCGGATTTTCAATACATCAGCTGATTTTATATTCTTTCAAATCTCGTTAGCGTTCCATTTCTGAGTAACTTATGAGTTGGACCAAATAAATATGGATTCTTAGGCATCAAATTATTTTTCCGCCCGGAAAAATACAAATGTTTAATGATCGTGATGATTCATTTTTGTTGTATTTTTTGTAATAGACAATGACCTAATTTGACCAATTTCAGAACATTTTAACTGTTCTTACTAACATAACGTAAGGGCAGACAGGGCGAAACTAAGTAGGTATAAGGGTTATTAATAGTGCTGTGGGATTCAGATGAGGGTCTTTAAAAGGTAAGGAGTATGGGTACTACCTTATACCTACCTACCTATTATACTGACTAGAGCTGCCCCTGAAGGAAATGTAGTTATACCTATTGCGACCTATATATTATACAGGCTAGGGATATCTCCTGAAGAAGAACCAGCCTTGTATTGTTTCATGTAAATCAGGTTTGGTAAAGTCAATTATCTTAAAATCAAGGATCTTCTGGGCATAATTATTGTGGATTATGATCTACTTACTGCTTATGTTAAGATGTTTAAGTAAAAAATTACAACCTAACCTAAGGTATAGGTGGACCCTCCACCTAGCGCAAACTATTTAAATAATGATTTTTTTTCCCGAGTATGTCAATTTTTTTCTGCATACTGCTTTACAGCATCGGTAGATTATAAGCCCAGAAGGTCCATAATAGATTTTTCTAAAGCTTATTATTATAGTAGAACTACGGAATGCCTAAAAATGAAATTTATAGAATTTCATTTTTTTAAATTGCAACGACAATCCGTATAATTTTTAAATACATAGATGCCCCACAAACGATATCAAATATGCTTCAAAACTACTAGTCCGATTTTGATAAAATTTTGCACATATATAGAGTAGGGGCGCGCCCTACTGGTTGGGAACTCGGTACGAAGATCATCTTGCTCAATATTCTAAGATAGTTTTCATAACATTGTGTCAAAGTTCCTTTAAAGCATTATCATCTTTAGTACTATCATGCACTATTAAGTACTTTATGGCGGTCTTACCTTATAAGCATTTTACCATATTTATAGTCAAAATATTTTATGTTGGTCATGTCCAAAGCAGTTTTTAATGTATTTTAAAAGGTCGTTGGGTTTTCAACACCTACATTCACTGTCAAGGTTTATTTACTAGTCACTAACCTTGGGAATACTTACATAAGGATGCTGGCTGAGTCATTATGTCACATGTTACATGATCACAGTTACTAGTTCCTGTAAATGTCATTCGCCAGCTGGTGGCGTTTATTTCTAGACTGGACTGATTTTATTGTCAAACTAGTTAGAAAGTTTTTAATAGAGAAATGAAGACTAGAGACAATAAATTTAAATAAAACAGAGATGTTATGGAACTCTTTAACCGTAACCGAAACTATCGGATAACCGAAATAAAATCTATCCGTAACCAAATCTGACATTAAAGTTCAAGATAAATTCCGGATAAAGGTGGAGTCGAAATGTTGTATTTTACTTTTAAATTCTTTAAAAGCTTATCCGTAATTATCCGAAATTAGCGGATAATCTGAAATAGTTGTAAGAATAATAATCTGAAATTACTATATCTTATATTCGTAACCTCTAAAAAATAAGCTCCGTGGCCTAGTGGGTAGACCGTTTGATTCGCACTCGAGAGAGTGCTGATTCGGTTTTACAGGTTGTGGCGTGTACCAATGAGACTTTTTCAGATCTCAAATACATTAGTTTCAAGAGTGGTTACTTCACTAGGAGAATACTGTATTAATCATCTAATAACGGATAGTTTTTATACGTAACCGTATCCAGATCCGAACTTTCATATCCATAACATCCCTGATTCAAAAAATCTTTGAGGTATAGAGAGTTGAGAAAATATTTTACCGAAGGTTAAAGTTTGTTATAAGAAGGCTATCCTTAAAAGCTTTGCTACGGCACTAAAGTAAATGCACTAAGTACGCTCGCTAAGATGATGCACTTTTAAAATATAATATTTACTTTTCCTCCTTTAAAATCCAGTATATATTATGCCGTAGTGCACTCAAAGGAAAATAGATTTTGCCACATCAAATAATCGTCTTTTTCCCTTGTGTTAGGGTTCAAATTCCATTGAAAGTTTCCGGTTGAAGTGCCAACGAAGCAATTAGGAGGAACGGGAATATTGATCCAGTGTGCCTAAGAGATTACGGTACTTTGCCTATAAATAGGCAAACCCGTGTAAGGGGATAAACCGTTTATTTATATTTTTATACTCGCTTCATATATTATTCTTAAATGATAAATTTACCTACATGCGAGTTGTAATAAATTATCGAACTCGTCATTAGAGATTAGTCTTTGGATAGTAAATGGTCTGGATGTCCAATTTTAGATCATGGTTAACAATATTATTTAAGTTCAATTATGCATTTGTGCCTAATAATGTGTAATTTTCTACGTAACATTTGTACTTCGTATATTTTACTATCGAGTAAATGAATGTAGGTACCTAAAGTAGGCATATATAAACAATAATAACTAACTTATTTCAAAAGATTGATACTTTAAGGAAGCGTTAATAAAATGTGTTGTTTGACAGCGGCCTAGTACGGGCTGACATTTCTTTAGAAATTTTAGAAATGTTTTGTGCAATAAATCCAGACAGCCACCAAATAAAATAAGCCTTATTGCCACGCATGCAAATTCATGCATAATAGCAAAACACGTGAAAATGTTGAAAAATACTTTATGCTTTTTCCAAATCAATTTTTAATATTGTTTGATTATTTTTAAGCAAATTTTAAGTTAATATATATCCGCTATCTTTGAGTATTTTTAAACAAAGTAAACACGGTCGTGTTTAATTTGATCTTTTCTTTTTGTAAATTTTGGGTGAAGAGGTTCTGTAAAATGTTTTTGCTATACTAAAAATCATATATGTTTTTTTTAAACTAAATTTAGACAAAGAAGTAGGTAGTAGGTACTTCTGTTTGTAACAATTGTTAGTTATGTAGGATTTGGTTTCATTTGGTCGCAAAATGGTCCGAAAAACAGCCAATTAATGTCAAATTTAACGAATTACGGAACGCCTGTACAAATGCCTTTGTTCACTATTTTATTAAACTAATTATTGCAATCGCAAAGTTATAGTAAACTCTATAGTTGAACGTCCAATAAATCAGCAGGCGTGTTAGTAGCGACGTAACCCAATTACATATTATCCACTCGACTGTACGCGGGCCCTCCCTTATGGACTGTCGTAGACAGACGTGGACAGTCGTCGATAGTTGGTATATAGCGTCTATGAAATATAAGTAAATAGGTAAATATTATGAATCTATATAAAAAGTACAAAAGTAGTAAAATAAAGTACAAGTTACAGCCTCCGTGGTCTAGTGGTTAGAGCTTGGCTCTCGATTCGGAGGTCGTGGGATTGGAACAACAAAAAAATGCTGTTTCCATGTTTGGTTAGGACAATGCAGGCTAATCACCTGATTGTCTGACAAGAAAGATGATACGTGCATCGGATGGGCATGTAAAAAGTCGGACCTGCACCTGATCTCTCGCCAGTCGTGTCGGTTATCCGTCCCACTGGGTTTCAAGAGTAAAGGAAGAGAGAGTGCTCTTGTGTATTGCGCACACACTTGGGCACTATAAAAATGACTCCTGCCTAACTGACCTGGTTTCAATGAAACCGGCCACCGTCACCGAAATCGGTGTGTGGGGGGTTATTATTTATTTATAAAATAAACTAATAGATTTATTATCGTTAACTGTTTTTAGAGTGAAACCAATTTATATACTTCATGCATCTTATCGGATTATGTTAAAACTAGCTTTTTCCCGCTTTTCCGGGATAAAATCCCCCTTTTTCTGTTAGTAGTCTGTAATAGTAAAGCCTATGTTTTAATCCAGAGCCTGAACTACTACCATACCAAATTTCATCGAAATCCGTTTTGGAGTTTTTGCGTGAAAGAGTAACAAACATCCATCCGCCTCACAAACTTTCACTTTCACACAACTTTCTTTATAATAGTAGTAGGATACAGGATTTCATATTATGATTTGTAGTTAAGAAGTTAGAGCACAGAGTAAGAACTTATAGCAAAAGTCCGCGAAAAATCCTCTGAAGGAATATGTTCAACCACAGTAAAGTCTATTTCTTGTGACAAGATCCCGGGCTATGTGACATGTCTCTGTCTACTAGTGCGCTCGACTTGGCTTAACCCAGCGCACTATAGAATTGCTTTCAGGCATTTCCATGATGATGACCAGGAAAATTCTACGCCATCTAGTTCACAACCATTAAAGAGGAACAGATAAACAGCTACATAGTAAGCTATCCATTTTAATTGCTCTACTACAAGCATACGGTGTGGGACTTCAACATTTTCAAATTTGAGTCGTGTTGTATCGTTCTATGAAATCTGTTTATATATATATATATTCAATTCCGTGTGTATAGAAAATTTATTTTAAAGTACAGGAAGTAGCGGGGAAAATCTAGAACCCGTTTGTAATAAAGCCAGGGCAAAATTTAATGGAAAACATTATGCTCTCGATAAAATCTCCTGATCCAATTACTTATTGGAAAAGCAATAAACCTAATGAAAGTAACATTTTTGTGCATGAATTATGTATTATAATGATCTGTATTCTATACAAATTACAATAGCATTCGGTATCTAATTAAAATTAATCGTACGAATCACCAAATGTATTCCAACAATATCCAATTTGCAGATTGCTAATTAGGGATACGTCATACGAGTATGAGAATAATATTAGGTCTTTACCTATGAAATTCCCATTTTGTATGAAAAAAATTTAACTAACTTTTTTCATGTATTTTTTATTTGTATTAATCGAAGTAATCACCCATGCAATCAATGCATCTTTGCCAACGCAGTGGCAGTTTATTGATGCCCTTCTTAAAGAAATCAGCTGGACGGGAAGCAAAAAATTCTTCAAAGGCATTTTGTACTGCCTCTCGGGTATTGAATTTTTTTCCCGCCAAGAAGTTATCCAAATTCTGGAAAAAGTAGTAGTCTGTAGGCGCAAGGTCTGGTGAGTAGGGCGGCTGACGGAGAGCTTCCAACCCCAGTTCTTGCAACTTAGAGACCGTCTGCTGTGCAGTATGAGGTCGCGCGTTGTCGTGCAGGAGCAGCGGAGACGAGCGATTGACCAATGCTGGTTGGAGATGTGCCAGCTTCTCCATCATTA
Source organism: Phengaris alcon alcon (assembly GCA_037179445.1). Taxonomy (NCBI): domain Eukaryota; kingdom Metazoa; phylum Arthropoda; class Insecta; order Lepidoptera; family Lycaenidae; genus Phengaris; species Phengaris alcon. Next base: position 2,966,848 of record JAYRCH010000087.1, on the reverse strand, counting down.
TGTTCAGTTCTTCATAGTATACATCTGCAGTAATGCATCATCTCACCCCGTTTGGTAAGAAGCTGTGATGAATCACACCGGCGCTAGACCACCAAACAGTGACCATCACTTTTCTAGGGGTAAGTTTTCGTTTAGGGCATTATTTAGGTGCTGGACCGGGATCCAACCAACTTGCTGAGCGCTAGCGGTTATCAAACAGAATCCATTTTTCATCGCAGGTAACAATGCGGTTCAAAATTCCTTCATTTGTGTGTCTGCTGAGCAGTGCAAGGCACGTCTCGACGCGTACTTCGCGCTGGCGATCATTGAGTTCGTGGGGCACCCATTTGTCAAGCTTTTTTACCTTGCCAATTTGACGCAAATGGACCAATATTGTTTTGACGCTAACGTCGAAAGCTGCTGCTAATTCAGCATTAGATTGTGTATCGTAAGCTTCTACAATCGCCTTTAATTCGTCATTGTTGACCAAAGTCTTCGGACGACCGCGAGGTTCATTTTTCAGGTCGAAATTTCCAGAGCGGAAGCGAGCAAACCAATAACAGGTGGTGCGTTGGTTTGTAGTGTTAGCTCCGTAAACGTCGTTGATGTTGCGTGCCGCTTGTGCCGCGTTGCTGCCTCGACGGTACTCATATTCCATAATTACTCGAATTTTTAACGTATCCATGATGACGAAAAAGATTGAAATGCGATGAAAATGTAACACTAATCAGTAAACAAATGACTATTTTTGGATAAAGAATTCCATGTTTTTAAAATAAAATTAATTTGAAATTAGAATTCTTAGCCAAACAAAAATTATTTTGATTTGAAATGGCCAGTACTGCAGAACGGCAATTTCATAGATAAAGACCTATTATTATACTGAAAACCGATCCGCTAATTTCGGATAGTTTTGGATAACGATAATAGTTTTTAAAGAATTCCAAAAGTAAATACAAAATTTAGAAATTATTCAAATCTTTCATACATTCGGTTTGGGTTACGGATAGTTTTTTTACTATAATTTATCAGATTGATTCGATTACAAATAACTCCATAACATCCCTAGATTACTTCTCGCCAAGGAACCATTTTATATGATTTAATAGTACCTAGTCTTCTTACACCTTTATCTCCTACCTACCAATTCAGACATTCTTGCTGTCTATTAACCAATAGGTATTCATGGACTATATTATGGACCTCTTTGTTACTTTTAAGGTCTGTTTACAATACTTATTGTCAGATAGCTTATTTGCATGTTTTGTCTCTGTCTCTCGATATAAAGTACCTAAGCAGCGGCAAAACTTCCGAATTAGCTATCCGACACTTATTAGAAGACTAGCTTTTTCCCGCGGCTCCGCCCGCGTAAATATAGTATCGGGTATACCACAGGAATATTGTACTTTTTCAGTATTAAAAATAGCCTATGTGTTATTCTAGAGCTTAAACGACTGCCATAGCAAATTTAATCAAAATCCGTTCAGTAGTTTTTGCCTGAAAGAGTAATCCATCCATCCATCTGTCCTCACAAGGTTTCACATTTATAATAGTAGGAGGATTGTAAAACAGGCACTTAAAGAGTTTTATCAGTGCATAAAGTGTCCCTTCACTGTATCCTGTGCGTGCACAAACTTATTGACTTAAATAGGTCAAGATACGTCTGATGATGCGCTGACTGCGCCGCGCCAATGCAGTAAAACTGCATGCATTGATCGAAGGCGGAGGCGCCTTCGATGTCTAATCACTGATCAACTATTGATCATTGTTGTGTCGACCACATTTTCTTTATGCACTGACAAACGAAAAGACGGAGCGCCTGATTTTAAGTGAGTGTCCTCCAAGTGTCCCATGGACACTCACTGCTTGAAGCCAGAAGTGCGATGGCGGATGAATGCCGGTTTTTTTACCTCTCATCATCATTCAGTTGACAAGTCGAAAGTTGAAAGAAAACGACGGTTTTCTGTGGGGCCGCGGTATCTCCGGTCGACAGCTCGACACATTCGTGTCTGACCACGGTGTTAATTGTTACGTCGACCTAGATTCTAGACTGCTACAGTTGAGAACTAGTTTCGTAGAAATGTTTTGGGGCATCGGCAATTTTACTAGATTTGCTGCTGTAATTTCGTAGAAATCCAATTTTATGGACTATTATTTTCATTAGCTAAATTAGTCGGAAGATTGATTCGATTTGTGGTCAAGAATCGAGCGTCAAAATGTTTTTTTTGTAAAGTTGTTTATGACCAATGTATTGTTGTTTTTTTTGTGTATGATTTGTGTCACTGTGATTAACTGTATGGAGGTCATTTTTTACTGAAATAATTACGGATGTAGACAATTTTTACCAAGAAAGTTGTGTTAGAATAATATTGAAGTCAAATAATCGACTAAGACCAAGATATATTTCCGGATTCTGCTCTCGAAAGTTGGGTTCGAAAGTCCCAGGGCATATGAATATTTTGCTGTCCAAACCTTGCTACATTCGAAAACTAAACAAATTTATTTTGTTTCGTACAAAACAAAAAGTATTCTATCACAATACAATCGGGGACGTGATGAAACAATAAAACGAGAAATATGCCTTTTTCAATCCTAACACTTGTTTTTGTTTTATAAAGCGCCTATAACAATGTGTTAGCAATGTATGTACAGCGCGTTTTACTATTTCTTTATGCGTTTGTTTTTATAATTTGTATATGATGGAATAGCGCAATGCATGCATGACGACCTCTGTGGCTCGGTGGTTGAACTTGTTGGTACTCAAGCCGGTGGTCGCGGGTTGGAATCATGCCGAAGAAACAAAAAGTTTTTCCGTGTTTCTGGGTCAGGGATGCTTATTAAATGTGTATATAGTATAATAAAATTCTTAAATATGTGCATAGTATAAAAGTATTAAATATCTTTCCGTTGTCTGGTACCCATAACACAAGCTCTTTGAGAATTTACCACGGGACCAGATTGACGTGGTGTGAAGCGTCCATAGATATTAATATTATTATTTGGGGGCAGCAGCCGGAGTTGACGTCTTTTGAGTTCTGACACAAGGGTCATTTTTCATGACCTTACTTGCCAGGGCACAACTCGACTGTCTTTCTCTAAGTTATTTTTTACCACGTCTCCGCAGTTAGGATACCGATTTATCTGCCCTTTTTTTAAATAACCACTTGCATATTTTGTTGGAAATTATAGGTTATCAAAAATACCTTATGATGTTTATTTGAATTTTAAAACTTAGCGTTGTGAGTCGGCATTTATTGACCAAGACATTTTCTTCACTCCCACATAACAATCAATACATCTACAGCCTAATTGAAAAATAATACACCTATCAAAGTGGGAAACTCAATTATTACCTGTTAACCTCACACCTACGTGGGCACGGAAACAATTAGACAATTGACGGCACGAAACTGCAGCGCCATGATGCGAGGATGCAATTATTGAGCTATGAAAAGATTTCTAAGGTATGGTGTATGTACGTTTATGTTTTGTCATGGGAATGGCGGGAAATGTAGTTGAAGACAGGTTGATTTGAAACGATAATTCCTATGGATATTCTACAACATGATGAAAGAAGTCTTATGTGAGGGTACCACGTCCAAAGTGGTGGGGTTACAAGATGGCAACGCGTCCGCAACTCATCTGGTAGGTATTAAAGTGTTCATGTCGACGGTAATCGCTTACCACCAGACCATCTGCTTGTTCGCCAATGTTATTCCATTAAAGGACTGTTTCACAATCGCCTAATAAGTCCCGAATAGCTTATTCGGCAGTTTTGTCGCTGCTTACTTTATATCGAGCGATAGATACAAGACATGCAGTTAAGCTATCTGAAACTTATTAGAAGATTGTGAAACAGGCCCTTAAGTCTAGTCGGTTTTTTTCCCCATACAAACGCTGTTGGTGATTTACTCTAAAACCTAACACTGTAGACCCAAATTTTTGCGTAATATCGATTTTTATTACACATATCTAGGTCGGTACGTGCTTATATTTTTAAAGTTTATATTATTTTAGAAGATAATAGCCTCCAAACATCGGATTTTTAGCGCAACTCTGACCGTAAATAAAAAACAAACTAAGAATGCAAATAAAAATGCAAGCAAATACCGACACAGTTTAATTATTCAGCGATTGAGATAACTTCACTTCAGACAAAAATATTGTATTTTTTTTTTCATTAAACACCAAGCTGAGTGCCGATTTGCTTAATTTGAGGACGCCTTTTCTATAATAAAATTTTCTAAAATGTGTGCACTGTAGCTTCTCTTCTAAGTATAGATTACTATTTTATGGGTATATCCTTTTTTCCCGGACGTTAGGTGAAATAACAAGCATTTTCCCCGCGCGCCACACCGAGTTCGAGCCGTTGACTAGCGCACTCTTAAACATAGTTGTTACTGCTATTAGTTTTCTGATCGTCACACTTATTCCGCCACAGTTGACAGGTCAGCTCTAGTTGCCACACTGGCTGATGTTACGTATAGGTTTACGTGTTGACGTCCCCATGGGTATTCGTTCCGGCTATCCGATGACATTGACTGATCACCGCTGCACTGATCAATGTCCTCAATGTATAAATTGTATACCGAATAACGAGCACAAAGACTGCTGCACAAAGACCCAGTCTTGCCATAAATACTGAAACAAAGAAAAAGAAATTTCTATTGCAAATAACATTTATTACTTTTACAGTGTGTTAGTTTAAATTCATAAATATAAAACTATTTAAAATATAAAAAGCTTATTCGAAGTGGTCTCCATTGGCTGCAATACAGTCCTTTAAACGTTGAGGCCAGTTATCAATAGAAGCACGCACTCTTTCCATGGGAAAATTCTTCACTGCCAATCGTACGGATTGTTTTAGGGACTCCAAATTATCATGCCGTTTAGAGCAAGCCGTACTCTCTAAAACTGACCATAAATCATAATCCAGCGGATTAAAATCGGGACTAGACGACGGCCAGTCTTTAGCTCTGATGAAGTCCGAAACGTTCGTTTCCAACCAAGACTCCGTAGACCGAGCTTTATGACCCGGCGCCGAGTCGTGCTGGAAGGACCATTCTTGGTTATTGAACATGGTGTTGATAAGGGGCTTCACTACCTTCTCAAGAATGGTATCTTGTTAACTTGTGCCAATGTTTTGATACCTTTTTCACAAAAGTATGGCTCAGTCACTCCTTCATAGCTAATACCCCACCAAACCATCACTGAAGTCGGATAGTGCCCACGTTGCACTCTGTCGACTAATTGGGAAGCTTCCTTAGAGCTTTGAGCATAAATACGGTCATTTTGTTTGTTAAAATGTTGCTAAATTGTAAAAAATTTCTCATCCGTAAACAAATTTTTTCTGTGACCTCCCTTTGCGTACCGCTTCAGTAGTTGTTTCGATTTTACCACCCTATTCTTTTTTAAATTATCAGTTAAGAAATGACCAGTTCGTCTCTTTTAGGCTGCAAGTCCTAAGTCATCTTTTAAAATACGCGACATGGTTCTGGGTGCTATCTTCATCTCCCGAGATAAAATCTTTTGCTTTCGGACAGGATTTCTTCGAATTCTTTCCCTTAATGCTTTGACCACCTTTTTCGTACGAACACTACGTGGACGGCCAGATCTTTTTCTGTCACAAACAGAGGAGGTCTCATTAAACCTATTAATAGCCCGGTACACAAACATTTTACTCATACCAAGCGTATGGAGAGTTTTAAAAATTACATTTGGCTCCATACCTACTTTGTGTAATGCAATCACAGCGATTCGGTTCTCTTTATCACCCCACTCCATTTTAATATTGCAGAAATTGAGAAAAGCTAATGAACAATCATATAAAAAATGGCAGATTCCAAGTTCAAATGTAATATTTTGTTTATTTTTAATTGTAACAGTATTTATGGCCAGACTAAGTATACTACCTAGCTACTGGCACCATGTTCCGAATATTTCGTTTATCTGCTATAATCCATATAAACGAAATTATGATGGTGAAAAAAATCGTCGAGGCGCTTTGCTTTGCTCGACTTGCCGGAGGGCACTGCCGTGCCCCCAGATAAGTGAACCTACGTGGACCTAATGGATTTTTCTCCTCAAATGTTAATCTGTTACGAAGGAAACCGAAAAAAATATTTTAATTTGATGTAATTAAGATCGGTTTTTTAAAAAAATGCCATATTAATTATCCTATTCCCTACAAAAGTCAAAAGTCACCACGTACTTGTCTATCAAAAAGAGAATACCGACATACAGGCTAAATACAAACACACGGTAGCTGTAACAATGAGACTGAGAGGAAGTATACAGTTTGTAGGTCACGTTAACAAATAACGACAAAAAGAATGCAGTAGTACGGCAGTAGTACTTTCTCAACTGCTGTTATTAAAGCTTTGACTAAGTAACTGTTACAATTACTAATACAATAAAATATAGGCCTCGCGTATTTTCTATTATATACTAAACAAGCCGCTCGGCTTGTTTAGTACTATCTAAATTCTAAGCAGTTAAAGATGTGCCCATATGTGTGCTTTAAACATAAGGAAATAGAAATACATAAAGTGCATAAGATTCAGAACGTTGGATTAAATATTCTAATAAGGACTCTACCAGCCCTTCTAGCACACTTCGCCGCGATAAACCCAGACTCCAGAATATCTCAAAAAACCGGCCAGGTGCGAGTTGCACTCGCTGTGTAGTGTAAGTCTATTAAAAACATTCTGTATCTGTTGTTAAAGCGGCAACAGAAATACATCATATCTGTGACAATTTCAACTGTCTAGCTATCAAGGGTAAGGAGACACAGCCTGGTGACAGACAGACGGACCGACAGACAGACAGACAGATAGAGAGACAGACAGACAGCGAAGTCTCAGTAGTAGGGTCCCGTTTTTACCCTTTGGAACCCTAAAAAGCGCATGACAAAGCAAACACATGACACCGCACCAAAGACTAAAAGTAGTCATACACCATAATCGGCATGACGCTGCCGATTGGATCAGTTAGAACTTAGAACTGACCTTGTATGGACGTGGATCAGAATGACAGTTAATACTGTTTATGTCAATATGGAATTGATCCAATGATACCTTTTCGATCCTCGCGCTATATCAAGGCTAGTAAATATTACCTCTATTCATAATTATAATGTCTTATAATACTTTAATTTAATTCTAACCTAATGTTTATAATAAAAAATCCATAACGGTCTCATTATCTTGATTAATAGTCATGATGATCACAGATTTTTAATTATACACGTAATGAGAATCCTTTGTTCCCTGTACAGTGTTCATATTGCCTTTTGAGAGAAAGCTAATTGTCTCGAGTAGATAACAATGATGCTGCTTCTAAATTCTAATGCGTATTATAATAATGTATTATAGCAGAAATACACCATATTACCGTCTTTAAAATTACCATACCTTTTTGGGAACTAAAATAAATATTTATAAAATCAGTTTTATAACATTAAACCCGTGATTAAGACAAGACTTAAGAGCACGCGTTGCTGTAGGTAGTTGAATGCGTATCTAATGCTGATGCTGGCCTTGATCTCGGGCTGTATCGAAATGAGAAATATTTTTTACTGAATTATGTATGGTCAAAAAGGGTCACGAGTCACGACTACTAGATCAATTGTATCAAGTGACTAAAGAAGTAAATTATATTATTTTACTTGCTTATTATTGTGACTAACTTTACTAGCCTTTGCGCATTAAAGTCGCGCACTTTCTACCCCCGTGCGGGATGAATTTCGAGAAATCCCTTCTTAAAAGATGTCCTCATAATATCCATCTCTATGTCAAATTTTAGCACTATTCGTCCAGTGATTGATATTTCACCATACAAACTTTAGACCCCCATTGCACTCTTTTGGGGGACGAATTTCAAAAAAGGGTAAAATATTTATGTGTTAAAAAAATTGTATTTATTCGCCCGGATATTAATTTAATTGCGTGCGTCTTAGATATTATGTCAAACAGAATATCTCTCCTTTAATGTATATAGATGATTGTTTTGTAACCATTCCTTTAGATCTTCGAGAGCTCAACAGTTTAGATACCTTTAGAGATCTTTGCCTGAAATAAACATAGAAAGGACCATAAAGATAATGTCAACTACCGTATAAATAAGATTGCAGAGATCTATCAGATATCAGTAACAATGGTGGCCCCGTTTTAACGACAGGCATTATAAACGTCGTCCCTTTGTAAACTGGGCTTGTAGTATGTAAAGTCATTTAAGTCTGTCATAATATAACGAAAGCTAAAGTTTCTCAATAAAATATCTCAGGTGGCAATAATGGCAAGATTTTTAAAATGCATCCCGGACGTATCACCGGTGGGCGGTGAAGGAAAATATCATCGTCACGAGGCATGTTAAATCTTCCAGTCCGCAGTGAGACAATGTGGTGGATTACAGCCTAGTTCTCTCACTTTTCACTCATTGAAAACATCGCAGGCGAAGGTTATCAAGGTTTTATAGAGCACGATAAGATTTCAAAATTGGGGAAATGAAGAGTTGATTTTAATGGCGAGGGAAAGGAAGATAAGATTCTTACTACGGGCACTGCACTCACTATAAACAGCTCGCCTGGTTTACAATCTCTCGGATACGGATAACCAGGCCATTACAGTTTAATCAAAGGTTAACTAACGGTGTGGTAGCGTTCTAACCTTGCCCTTCGCCCAATAAGCTAGTCGCTACTTTTTATCGCAAACACCGTCACGGAATGAAATTATTATTTGGTACTAGTATGTTTGAAGATTATACGAGCTTTGAAAGTCTGTATTTGTTACCAAGTTCTTAGTATGTTACTTTATTCTGAAGGAACACGTGTTGTCTAGTTATGTGCTTCAAATGTCCACTACACACAGACAAATTGTTTGATTCAATATCCCATTGCAAACTATTGGGTCAGACAGGGGCCCAAACCCAGTATCCGTCAAAAAGATCGACAACACACTCCTCTAGAGGCGGCGGTAATTGCATACCATCCGTTCGTCTGCGCTTTTGGCTTTTTTAACTCGACTACGGCGAAGCCAAAAGTTAGGGTAATGATTTTGGCAGTCTATGTATGTATGTATGTTTGTCCCATCGTAGCTCCTAAACTACTGGACCGGTTTTAATAAATGTGGTGTCAATAGATTCGTAATAATAGCCCGGGTAACATAGGCTATATAATTTACGTAGTCGTGTTATAGTTTTTTTTTTATAAAAATTGTAGTTATTAAGTAGTATATTTTTCTTTTAGATTACGTTACTTCATTGCTATGATTTTATACATAGCATACTTAAGAATCGGAAAACAATTAAAGTCTTTCAGATTATACTGGAATAATAATCCACAAAAAAGCGTTCCAAGTCGCTGGCAAGTATCCAGCAGTGGATACCCGGCGAAGACCGGCTTTCAATACGTCTGCCACTTGTGACTGTGAAATAACTTGAACTAGTTTTTAATTTGTGTATGTATCAGTCATTGTATTTTATTACACGGTGTTATGAAATTGCATTCAAAATAGCATGGCTATAGGCTGGTGCACGTGACCATACCTACCATCTGACCATAAGATCAAAGTTTCAAAACCCCAGTTTCCTACCACAAGTAGTTATCTTTTATGGCATTATAAGGAGCTAGTAGCGACTCTATTTTCGGTCTACTCAAGCACATTCGGACATAGGCCCATCAGCCAAGGCATACTCTACAAAGAATAGCATCACCAACCATAAGTTGTTTCTAATATTTAATTATTTTAGTAAGACATTAGGCAAGGAGGAATCCGAAAACACGTAAAGTTCGTTTTTTATTTTTGGATCTTTTAAATTACTTCAGTGATTGTGTTTATGTCGATCTTCTTGGTGACACAGGCGAGGCGCGCATACAAGCCGGCTTCCCTTATGAATATTACCTTAAATCTATTATTTAATATATATTAATTTTTAAAATACAGAATTGGTTCGTCACGTAGTTTTTATCAAATTACTTCAAAAGTTACTTTCCGATTTCGATCTAAATAATTTCCCTAAAGAGTTTTTAGCATGATCTATCAGCACGGAAACTTACAAGTTTTTATCTCTTATAGTTTAGAAAAGCTAAGGGGGGGACCAACTCACCAGTTTAGAGGCCGATTACTCGAAAATGGTCGACATTAAAAAAAGTCATGTATGAACCTTTCCCTTTATATTTTAAAAGATCTATTCAACAATACCCCATACGATGATGTAGAATGAAAAAATATTTTTCATCCCCACTTCACATGTATCGAGATATATAGTATCTAAAATATAAAATATTATTATTTTATGGTGCCAAATCCGAGATCTGTACACAATCTACAACTATACCAAATTTCATCCATTTATATTCATAATTACAGAAGCTAGAAGCGCGGACAGACAGACAGACGGGCGGACGGACAGAGCGAAACTATAAGGGTTCCTTATGTATTACGGAACCCTAAAAATCTAAACCCGTTTGGTCCTCGGTCGGTCCTGCACCTGATCTCTCGCCAGTCATGTCGGTTATTTGTCCACAGATAGAAGTGTCAGATTAAGAGAGTAAATGTAGAGAGAGTGCTCTAGTGTAGTGCGCACATACACAAGAGTCGCAGCCACTGAAATCGGTGTCGGAGCTCTTATTATTAAGGTGAGACTTAAGACGCAGAACGTAACCCCTGGGTCCCGATACTAATGCTGGATTACAATGCTGAAGTCTGAACTCCATCAACACGGACCGAAAGAAACTTTGCAACTTTGATTTAAGTTGATGGTTCTCTTTCGGTCGAATAGGCCCTAAAATTATCTATGCCTCAAAAGAGCTACTTATTGTTGCTGTAAGGTTAAGTCGCAGTACCGAACCCCTGGAGTCCGCCGCTCTACCTCACGGTGCACAGCCAAGCGTGTCGCGCCGCGCGCGCAGTGCCGCCATGGCGGTGTGGTGCGGCGCGCGCATACGACCGCTCGAACGACGCGTCTACTCACTCAAATTAGTGGTTGGTCTTTTCATAATACCTAGTGGTTAGACTCGTCTTCTCATGCTCCTAGTTTTCGGTTATGTGAGGGTTAAATGTGTGTGTCCTGTGGTGGTTTCAGAGGAGGAGGTTTTGCGGTGTTTAGATTTTGCAAAAGCGATAAGTTTGTCACAGCTTTGTTGGTTTTATAAAAATGTTATGGAAGTAAATTTTATACTCAGGTTTCAGGCTAAGTACGCAATTGGACGGTCTTTCTGAAAATAATCGAGAAATTGTTATATTTTGTTAACTCAGGAAAATTGAGAAAAGATTTGTAGTGTATGTGAATAGAGATGATGACTACATCTAAACTATTTAGTTTTATTCATATACTCTGATATATTGAGGCATTACTACTGGTGAATGTAAAAAAAATATATTTTATGAGTAGTTAAGTAATTAGATACATCTAAAAAGTACAAAAGTAATTTTTTTTTTTGCTAAATTAGTAAACAAAACCTACATCATTAGTTTACTTACATCATATACAAATACAATTATTATGGTAAGTATTTTACTAATTCTTACCATAATAATTGTATAAAACGCACGCACGCTTATTAAACGCACAAATATCGGAGATATTTACAAATATGTTCATGCGGCCGTATACTTCATACACTTTAACCTAGGCGTGACGTCACAGCTAGGTACGACTATAGCATGGAGCGTTTTCACGAGACTAGCGAAATTTTGTATACAAGTCGCTGTACCTTTGAAGATATTGACTTTTGATATACTGTTTCTTCTGAGAAGTTACTCATATTTAAGACTACTCATATTTAAGACTACATTTATGCAATAAAAAAAAAATTGTCAGATGACAATTTTTTTTTGAAATTCTGAAATTTATGAAATTCTGTAGAGAATTTTAGGCTAGATAGCCTAAAATTCTCTACAGAATTTCATACTCGAATGAGCTCTCTAAACTCAGTGATAAAAATACTTACTTAAAAATTAGATATTTCCTTGTTTGTTTATTTGTATTTTAGAAATTCAAGCAAACAACTTACTACAATATAGCTACAGTTATACAAATAACTTTTTTATTGCATTCGGAAAATCTTTTTTTTTCAGGACTGAACATGGCGATTGCAATTAATTACGAAACATTATTAAATAACATACTACATAATTGTTTATATATAATTATTACATTTTTCATTAGAATATTTATAACTGGAGTGCAGTTCTGAGAATTTAAAAGTATGGGAATGAAATTTTAATTTCCTTCGAGTTTGTTACTTAACGGTAAAGAAAAATATTTTCGTCAGTCCTAAAGTTGCAGGAGGTATATCGAAGTATAAAAACAAATCTAGAGCCGAAAATAGCAAAATTTAAAGCTTGGTCTTATTTCGAACGATTTAAAAAAGTAATGAATTGTTTAATATGAAAGTAAAAGAGGTTGAACCTTACGTAGAGTTGATAATAATATTACTAATATTATAAAGGCGAAAGACGATTACTGATATTATAAACGTGAAAGTTTGTATGTATGGATGTTTATTACTCTTTCACGCAATAACTACTGAACGGATTTTGACGAAGTTTGGACTCTGGATTAACACATATTTAGCTTCTTTTTATCGCAGCAAACTACCGTACATATTCCCGCGGGTTTTCTTTTTGCGCGCACGAAGTCGCGGGCAACATCTAGATTCTTGTCTATCATAACTTTGCCGATTTTTAACCGATAGCCAATCCTTCAACGCATCACGCGCAAGCCGCCAAGAGATCAAATGAGACGAATTCGTGTACTGTTAGCGATGTTACGTTTCGATACTGCTCCACTATGGTGGTATGCCGTGGTCACCACGTTAACGATTGGCTCCGACGATATAGCAGATAGCTGTTAATGTTTTCATCATCATCATTTGCGGCAAATGCTGTGCTTAGTTTCGACCAGCAGTTACCTCGTCAACATATTCATGGCTTCTGTCATGTTACATTTCGTCTGTTCTCTCCAGCCTCTACATCATAATATCATCATTATTCATCATCATCACTACTATCATAATCATATTTACTTTAAATATATCGAATATGATACACTGCGTTAAGAAGACAGAGATAAAAAAAGATAATTATCCAATGACATAATTATGAGCCCTGTTAACATTGACCAAAGTAAGCCATTTTGACGTATTATGTATGCATTTTAATTGACATGTCACTGCCTTCTTAACGCTAATAGACTATTAATAGTAATATTTACAAATTACTCAAGAACATGTTTCATTCGTTGCAAGAGCGGCGCCGCGCTACGCAGCTCGGTGCAGCCGAAATTCGAACTCAAGCAATTAAACGTGTCTTCTTGTGTAATGAGTATATTACTATGAGTATAGAGACTAGTGAATAAAGTTCAATTTTGAATCGCTATCTTTAAAATCGGTGCGTCGCGCCTCGATGTGAACTGTGAACTGACGCTAAGGGTAAAATAATCTGTAGAATCCCCTAGACAGCACATTGCAATAGCATACCTAAATATTAAGTTACCTAGGGTTGATGACTAATAGGTAATGCCCAGGAACGGCATTGCCTGCACCTGCCGGAACCAAAATTTTAAGGGTATTTCGGTGGAGTAAATAATTAGATTTCATTAACCAAATAACTAGAGCTAGCGTAGAGCTGTAGACACTAGCAGGAATATTACTTTGTTTCTATATAAATTATAAACATACTGCAATATTATAATTGCCAACATGTAAAAATTTAGTTTTTTCAATAAATTCAGAAATAATGAAGTATTACACAACTTAGTAATTTAAAAAAAAAAAAACAAGAATTTATGTGTAGTTTTGAAATTACGTGCATTTTAAAGTTACAAAAAGTGTTTTTTTTTTTCATTATTACTGTAAAATACCTACATAAATTGTAATGGTAATTTTGGCAATATTTGGAAACACAATAGCTACAAAGAGAATACCTACAAAGAGCAAATTGATATCGTTCTTTCAGTATTCATTTCAAACAAAACAAAAATCAAAATTGTTAAAGAAAATTAAATAAAGCGACCTCGTTTTTATGTTTTTTATATTGGCGTATTATGTTTATCTCATGACCGGCCTCATCATCATCAGGGCTAGAGGTCTCTCTTTATTATGTGGAGGCTGTAATATTTTTGCTCCTTCAATTATATTAATTTTAAGTCTTCACGGACATCGTTTTTCCCAAGAAGTTTCCTTCATCGTGAGAATCCGATTTTTATAATAATCAGGATGGCAAGACCTATTAACTGAGATAGGTTTGAAACCTGTTGGTTGGTGGGGACACTTTTTTGCATGGTCCTTTATCTTTCACTTGGAATTAAGTTTTTATCAAAGCCTAAATAGTTTTTGTTTACGGCCCTCGACACCATGACTGAAACATGTTGCCCCTATAAAAAGAAGATTGAGTATGGCTCCTCTACTCTACATAATCACCACTCGGCATAGAAGTTAGGACCTGTACTATAGCCTTGTGAGCCATATACCATAGACGCTGTATCTTCACACCATCACAGTCATAAAGCCAAGGACTCCTTTAATCACAGGCTACCTTTTGGCAGAATGGCAAGGACAGCTAGTGTCTTGAGACCCTCCCACCTTAAAGGGCGTTTAAGAGTTCACCAGTAGATAGAACCAGGAGAGCATGATTTAACAGACGTTGTTTCGTTCCAGATTGACCCAAACACAGCGTTCCTCCGCGCGGCCCGCGGCGGCCAGCTCGACACAGTGGTGGACCTGCTCGACTCGGGCGCAGTCAAAGACATCAACACATGTAACTCTGTGAGTATTGCGAATTTCAGTCTACTTTATCACCATTATTTTGTATTATATGTTGCTCGCGTACGGAACCGTGAATTTAACCGCGATAAGAAGTAGCCTATGGCCTTCCCCGTGGTCTACTCTATGTCTGTGCTAAATTTCATCAAAATCGGTTCAATAGTTTCGGAGCCCATTCAATGCAAATAAACAAACATACGAACAAATTAATATTTCCTCTTTATAATAACTATGGACGCAAGTTAAAGGAACCCGACATTGCTCTAGTATTAGCTATTAATATTGAGTTACAGAGTTCTTATTCCCGGGACAAAATATTTAGCAAACTTTAATACTTAATCATCATTTCGTTGCACTAATATGTGATATAAGACATGTTTTCCCAAGGGTTTACTTCTATTACCACGATAAATATAATTAAAAGGGTAAATTAACACAATTAAAATATAAAAAAGGTTTTCCCCGCGATTTCTTTCGAGTTGACATATATTCAAAAATAAATAGATTTTAAAACCTACTTTTTTCCAAAAGAAAATGTGGCCTTTAAATTTCATTTCTAATGTGTTTTAAATATTTATCACAGCCATTTCCAATTATACAATAAATGAATGTTTGTAACAGTAATAATAAACATTAATTTATTTAATTCTCCGTATTCCGTATTATAAATATTTTATTGGACTTTCTTACCGGTCCAAATAATAATAAATTCGGTGATGGTGGCCGGTTCCATTCGGAAACCAGGGCAGTTACGCAGGAGTAATTTTACAGTGCCCAAGTGTGTGCACAGTACACAAGAGTACACTCTCTCTTCCTTTTCTCTCATACCCAGTGGGACGGATGACCGACACGACATTGTCCTAACCAAACTTGGAAACAACATTTTTTGTTGCTCCAATGCGGGAATCTCCACGTCAGATATCTGTGCCAAGTAAGCCGACTCCGACCGGGTGACCAGTTCGCTCACATCGCGGCATGGCCTCGTCGACCACCCTCACTGTAACGGTACAATGAAATCGTCCACGACTTACTATGATGGAGATCGAGACATCAATCATGGAGGCTGTGAGAATTTACTGAAGTCGTGTAGGTACTGGAATATACTTGAAGGTAAAATAAAGTAAAAAAAACTCTATTCAGCAAAAAACCAGCTCACTGAATAAACTCAAAAATAATTCAATTTAAAATATGCAAAACAGTTTTTCTCAATTTTAATTCACTCTTTGAAGTCGGTGCAGCACATGACACATCACAATGACTTCGTCAGAAGCTCAAGTACAGCATCTAAAACTCGTGACTAATAAGTCTATGGCTGGGACTGTATTGTTCGAAATCCGTAGGGTCGGGTAAAATTCAGAGAACTGAAAATAGAACTCGAAGCTCATACAGTAAAGCTAAAAATCGAACAAACGAGTGTCAAGTCAATGTCAAATCTGACAACTCGACACTCCTGTAAGTTTTTTAGCTTTTTTGTATTAATCCAGAGTTCTATTTTCAATGCTCTGAATTTTCTCCGGCCTTCCGGATTCTGGACAACATAGTCCCAGCCTTAGACTTGGTAGTCAGAGTTGGAGATTTTTATGTTTGCAGAAACCGGGCATGAATCTTTTGGATTCATAATATCTAAATAAAAGACCAACGGTGATATTTTATCTTTTAATGTTTACAGTACCTGGGTAACCGAGCATTGCTCGGAATTCTGATAAATTTAAAAATTAAAAGGAAAAACAATAACATTTATTTGACCGAGATTTCGGACCCACCACATTCCAAATTTTCGAACAAAGCCAAAAACGCATACCAAACTGCCAATCGAACTGATATAATAGTGTCGAAGATTACACTTGTAGCCGTTTTCGAGAAACCGATTATATATATACAAGTTTGTCTCGTTTAAAGTATAACATAAAGTTTAGAATGAGTATTTCAAGTGGGCCACACACATCCGTGTTGCGAAATACCCAAAAGTAGTCAGGCGATACTCCGCCTCGCTTTGATGAAGACTACATCTCCATACATTTTGCGATTAGAAAAATTGGTATTCCTAAATAAAAATCGAACCCGGTGGTTAAAAAGTAGAAACATGCGTACTTATTAAACCCTTCTAATGTAGTCACTTATAAGGAACCAAGTATGTTCCCGCGGACGTGGAGATGGTTAGGTCGCGTGACAACTGGGTCACGGATAGGTTTTGTGTGACGCTCATATAAATGCACCGCTTATGCATCTGATATGCTGTGGACGCGAATTGTTTAGACACGCCATATTGTGATTGTAGAGATATTGATGTTATGAATATGGAGATCTGCCAAAGAACAAGTGCCAGGTAGCGACGCGGCGCGAGATATAGAGAGACGCTCATATTAATGAACCGCTTATGCATCTGATATGCTGTGGACGCGAATTGTTTAGACACACCATATTGTGATTGTAGAGATATTGATGTTATGGATATGGAGATCTGCCAAAGAACAAGTGCCAGGTAGCGACGCGGCGCGAGATATAGAGAGACGCTCATATTAATGAACCGCTTATGTATCTGATATGCTGTGGACGCGAATTGTTTAGACACGCCATATTGTGATTGTAGAGATATTGATGTTATGGATATGGAGATCTGCCAAAAAACAAGTGCCAGGTAGCGACGCGGCGCGAGATATAGAGAGACGCTCATATTAATGCACCGCTTATGCATCTGATATGCTGTGGACGCGAACTGTTTAGACACGCCATATTGTGATTGTAGAGATATTGATGTTATGGATATGGAGATCTGCCAAAGAACAAGTGCCAGGTAGCGACGCGGCGCGAGATATAGAGAGACGCTCATATTAATGAACCGCTTATGCATCTGATATGCTGTGGACGCGAATTGTTTAGACACGCCATATTGTGATTGTAGAGATATTGATGTTATGGATATGGAGATCTGCCAAATAACAAGTGCCAGGTAGCGACGCGGCGCGTGATATAGAGAGACGCTCATATTAATGAACCGCTTATGCATCTGATATGCTGTGGACGCGAATTGTTTAGACACGCCATATTGTGATTGTAGAGATATTGATGTTATGGATATGGAGATCTGCCAAAGAACAAGTGCCAGGTAGCGACGCGGCGCGAGATATAGAGAGACGCTCATATTAATGAACCGCTTATGCATCTGATATGCTGTGGACGCGAATTGTTTAGACACGCCATATTGTGATTGTAGAGATATTGATGTTATGGATATGGAGATCTGCCAAAGAACAAGTGCCAGGTAGCGACGCGGCGCGAGATATAGAGAGACGCTCATATTAATGAACCGCTTATGCATCTGATATGCTGTGGACGCGAATTGTTTAGACACGCCATATTGTGATTGTAGAGATATTGATGTTATGGATATGGAGATCTGCCAAAGAACAAGTGCCAGGTAGCGACGCGGCGCGAGATATAGAGAGACGCTCATATTAATGAACCGCTTATGCATCTGATATGCTGTGGACGCGAATTGTTTAGACACGCTGTGTTTGGTAGAGTTATTGATGTCACAGATATTATGCGCATCAGTAGGCGCTAAGCAAAAAGCGAACTAATAAGACATAATGAGAACGACGGCATATTTCCGAAGATTTCACTTCAATCCTGTGTGAACTGCACCATAGACGTATATATATTATAGACATGGCATGTCGAGGCAAAAACTGTCCCCACTTATATGGCCCCACTTCTTGGGTTGTTTGGGACCATTTTGACATTTGAGGTATGGTGAAATCAAGATGGCGTAGTTTTTTCTTGTGAAGATTTGATCTGTCAATTTGTAATGTACGCCATAGCCCATCCTTAGTTTTGAAATCATTGAACTGCACATAATATTTTTGGTGTACCATCTTATGTGATGTTGTGATTATGTACTCACAAATTGTGTTGTATCATAATAAGGAGAGAATTTCCGCTACAAATTGATTCGGACAATACATTTGCAAAAAAATACATTTGCATATGAAAAGTAACTAGACTCGACTGCAATGCGGTCATAATAAATCTATTTTAACTTGATGTGTCGCTGAAAACTGTTTAACCGGATTTTATGTAACTTATAATGTTTAAGATAGATCTAATAATATAGCTACGTATCTAATTTTCTAAGTTATGTAAACGATAGGTTAGGCTAGGTTTGGGTAGCCAAACACTATAATTCCTATCGTGCAATCCAATCGGCATGACACTGCAGGTCCATATACAACACTGTCATTCCAATTACACACTTAAGTCCCAGACACGCGTAATTCTAACCGATTGGACAATACTAAGTGTGGTGTATGACTGCTCTTAATATAATGCTTAATATTTGTTCATAAACCCCCTTACTAATAAAAATAATCACACAATGTTTTTTCGTTGTCTGATACGTTGGGAAAATACAGACAAGGACAGAACATTGTATAGCTTATCTAAATATTTTTATTAGTAAGGGGGTGAATGATAATAAGGTAATAAAATAATGATAATAAAAATAATAAGATAGCCTATATAAGATAGATATGACAAATTTTTTTCTATTGCACAAATGAATAGTACTCTTAAGTATGAGTAAAATCTCAGAAGAAACAGTATATCAAAAGTCAATATGTTCAAAGGTACAGCGATTTGTATACAAAATTTCGCAAGTCTCGTGTAAACTCTCCATACTAAAGTCGTGCCTAGATGTGACGTCACGCCTAGGTTAAAGTGTATGAAGTATAAGGCCGCAGGAACATGTTTGTAAATATCTCCGATATTTGTGCATTTAAGTTCAGACAATAATTAATGTTTTGTATATGATGTAAGTAAACTAACTAGGATGTAGGTTTTGTTTACTAATTTAGTAACATAAATTTTAACTTTTTTGTACTTTTTAGATGTATCTAATTACTAAACTACACATCAAATATATATATATTTTTACATTTACCGAGTAGTAATGCCTCAATATATCTGAGTATATTAATGAAACTAAATAGTTTAGATGTAGTCATCATCCCTATTGTTAACATAATAATAACATTAAGGTTAGATGGGGCAAAAGATGTCAATAGGACCATTAACCATACTATTTAACCGACTACGGCGAAGCCTAAAGGAAGGATAATGATTTTGGTAGTCTATGTATGTATGTTTGTTCCACCGTATAGTCTTAACTAGTGACCGATTTTAATCAATGAGGCGTCAATAGATTAGTAATTTTGGCCCGGGTAACATAGGCTACCTATATAATTTATGTAGTCGGGTAACGGGTTTTATAAAAATATAGTTATTAAGTTTCCATTATTGTACGGCACTGGCAATCTTTACCATCTTGCCCCTATCTGACAATATACATTTACAAATTCAAAGTCCGCGCGACTGTACATTATTTACATAACATGAGGCTGAAAAAGTAGAAACATAGATTTTATTAGTTTGACCTTAACTATTAGGTATGGTTCCGTATATATACTGTATGATGACCTGAATATTCAGTTACACTATAGTCGTAATAATTACTGCTTATGTAGGAATATAAAACAAAACCGGCCAATTGCGAGTCGGACTCGCGCACGAAGGGTTCCATTTTTGTTATAGCGGTAACAGAAATATACATCATCTGTGAAAATTTCAACTAGCTATCACGGTTAAGGAGATACAGCCAGTGGCGTGCACAGGATTATGACACTGGGCATGCGGCGAAGTACTCGGTCACAAAAACTTTTTCGTTTATAGATTTTTAGCATAGCTACAGCCAAGCGACGGATCTCTAAGTCGAAACCATGCCAACAGAGCAAGTCTTAGATGTACTACTATTCATGTACATCTTCTACGGCAACGCAGACAAAACAGCGATCGATCGTCGCGGCGCAAGAAATTCTAATAAGTAAAATAATAAGCATATTTTAAAATATTATAACTACTCACCAGTCAGCTTCAATTTTCACATATTAAAGGTTCCGGTTACTTGAGATTACTATATCCCGATGTAAATTACTAAATAATATGCAAGGAAAACAATATAATTTAATCTTGTGTACACAACCACACAGCCGTATACGTTTCATAACTTTTAACATGAAATTTTCGAGTTACATTATTTTTTTGCTGGTTTAATTGTTGTAACTCGGGTACACACCTACCTTTAGACAGAATTTGAATCTTTTCACTGAATGACAATTGTGAGAACTTGTTATTTTTAATAAACACACATTTTCAAAACCTCACAGTCAAATAACATTTTAAAAAAATCGACTAACTCACTAGTAAAAGCTAATCACTACAATTATTATAGAAACTCAGTAATAAACTGTTAAATGTACACACTTTCAAATGTTAAAATGAAAAATCTTTAAAGAAAACTATAAATAAACTGGAGCGATTAAATTGTAAACAATGCTTATCACATGAAATATGCAATATGGCCCCCGCGAAACACAAAACGTTTCTTCTATTTAAACAAATAATACCTTACTAAACAAAAATGCATATTGTGCGTACATGATTCATTAGATTCGCGTCGTATTGTTTTTACCCGGATTATAGGCAACGAATAATTTCCAACAAGCCAGTTCGGCGGTTTTCGGAAGCGATCGTATAGCCGAACCATGTCTGGTCAGTTTCATACATTGGAAAATGAATTACATGCTCAGTACGTAAAGATGTCGCTATGAGTAAGCATTGTGACCCATGGAAAAGTAAATCACATTAAAAGCACAATTAAACCGCCATGTAACTTGTTTTGTTTTACGTCAGTGATTTATTTAGTTTTATTCTTCAAAATTTTCAATGATTACTGAATTAAATATGAATTTATAACAATATTTTATTAATACAACGCCCTCTTTTTAAAAAATTGAATTGATAAAGTACATCGGCACTACGGGAGTCTTCAAATTAAATATCGTCAATTCACGATAGATGGCGGCCTAGTTAAAACGACGACGCAACGCGCAGGCGGCGCTATGGGCGCTTATTTAACAATTTATCTTTATAGCACAGAGATAATAATATACTACGTTAGTACGTAGATAATAATATACTTAGTTATGTTTGGTTATGTTCGTTCTCTGAAAATAGTGCCATTTATAATTTCCACATAAAGTGCCATCTAGTAAGTTTTCTTAGTAAATAACATTATACTGACAATCATAGAACTCGTTGTAGTACCAAGCTCGCGCCACGGGCGCCCGAAGCCGAAGGCCATCTAATGCCGCATGAGTTACGCCTATTTAAACATGTCGATATTCATGGGTGTGTGCGTTTGCGAACGCACACACCCATGAATATCGAAACGACCAGCGGCCAGCCCCGTGAACGAAAGTCCTGGCTGGAAAAATGTCACGCGCCGCCCGCCTCCGCGTTCGGCCAGCCACACAGCTGCGGGCTGTCATTCGTGTTCAAATCGGTGGGATGACTATTCTTTTACGTTAGTAATCTATATTCTTTCGTCGTGTTGTTGTCCAAGGTAGAAAAAACTATCCAAAATTATTTTAACACTATAGAGAAGATGCTGTTACAATACAATCTACAATGTTATGAAAGTTTTACCTTCAGCTAAATTACTGAACTCTACCTTTTAAAGGCCTTTTTGGACTTCAAATTATCTTTTCATGTTCTGCAAAAGTTTTTGAGGATTAATAAAATATGTTTGCACCTATTTGTGATAAACAGTAGATATGTAACGAAATTCAGCAAGTAGTTTTCGCCGGGAAAAAACATAGGCTACTATCGAGTAACCTTCACAAAATGTGTTTCACTCGAGAGTCGAGACCTAAGGATTCGTTCTACGCTATGGCGCCGGAAAAGCATAGTGTTCTCATTAATAAGACAGGCAATAGGTATGATTGTTGAGTTTATAAATGGAACTGCGCAGGCGTCACCTCGTCTGAACTTGAACCGAGCGGAACTGGGGTTATGATGATAGTGCACTTCCTTTTGCTCTATGAGTCTATGCTCTATAGACATAAGCGTCCTGCACTTGACAAGTTCGGACCGCGGAGTGATCTGTGCGGTTTGGACTGCAGATCGAACTATCGGCCCCGCGCATTTGCACGTTCGGTTCGGAGCGCAGGTTGGAACGGCGGTCAGAACTCTCGTGATAGTTGAAAGTATTTTATAAATAGAGGTAGAGGTGGTACTTCGCGATAACCCATAGGTATAATCAGTAAGGAAAATGAGTTTACGTACCTACATGCATTTGTAACAATTGTGAAACAAACTTATTTTTATTAAGATATTAATAGAATTAAGAAAGTTTAGAATTTAATTCGAATACCATAATCAACAAGTGGTTTATTTTAATCTAATTTTAATTACGTTCTGTTTTAAGTAATGATGTTTTCAGGTTCGGTTATCCACGTTTCTTCAAGATTCTAGAGTCTAGACTAAATTAAGCTATCAATAAGGCGGGTAAAGTAATTGATTATTTTTTGCTGCGCATTTAAAATCTGAGAAGTAATCGAGTCTGTAATTTGAGTCGTGTCTGTCATGCTTAGATTGCGAATCGTTTAGCTATAATACATTATCTCGCATAGTTAGATATGGTGGACTATAATCGACTGTATTGTCGCAGATTACTAACTGTTACTGGTTACTACGTTAGCGGTAAGTAATAAGTGTTGTTCGCTAAGACTTAGAATCTTCTACCTTATTTAACGACTTCTGTGGCTTAGTGGTTGAGCGCGTTGGTGCTCAATCCGGAGGTCGCGGGTTCGAATACCGCCGAAGGATAAAAAAAGTTTTTCTGTGTCCGTGGGTCATGACTCATGGATTTGTATTATATATGTGAATAATATAATAAAATCTTAAATGTACCGAGTGTTTTTCCAGTCAGTATCCCAACTTTTAGGAGTGAATATGCTCTTGAATACGAGGGCTGCACTAAAAGTATCGGGAATGGAATATTTCCACTGTTCCTGTCAAATTAAAATCTTTTTAATTTAAAACTCCTTGGTTTTAAAAATCAAATACCGTTTATTTATTTAAAAAAAGATTCTCGGTCTTGTCACAAGGTCTTGTCAAACTTGTTTAGTCGTTGAGAAAATGGAATTGACTCGAGAAAATTCTAGAGCGATGATTTATTATGACTTTCGAAGTGGTTTAACACAAAAACAGTGTGTTGACCGGATGATTTCTGCATTTGGTGATGAAGCCCCATCCAAAACCACAATTTATCGCTGGTTTGCTGAATTTCAACGTGGACGTGTCAAGCTCAGTGATGATCCCCGTCAAGGTCGTCCAAAAACTGCAGTCACCCAAGAAAACGTTGATGCTGTGCGTAAGCTGATTGAGGAAGATCGACATGTGACATACCGCGAAATTCAGGCAACTTTAGACATTGGCATGATTCAAATACAAATAATCTTGCATGAACAATTAGGTGTAAAAAAGTTGTTTTCCCGAACCCAACAAAAATTGTTCGTTCACGGAGTGTTGCAAAAAAAATGGTGGCCACGTTTGTCTCCAAAACCGGCCATGTTGCGACTATTCCTCTTGAGGGACAAAGAACGGTTAATGCAGAATGGTATGCTAACATTTGTTTGCTACAGGTCGTTTCTGAACTCCGTAAAGAGAACTGCAACCGCCGCATCATCCTCCATCACGACAATGCGAGTTCTCACACCGCGCACAGAACAAAAGAGTTTTTAGAGCATGAAATCATAGAATTATTAGACCATCCGCCGTACAGCCCCGACCTAAGCCCTAATGATTTCTATACTTTCCCTAAAATAAAGAATAAATTGCGTGGTCAGAGATTTTCATCACCTGAAGAAGAAGAAGCTGTGGACGCCTACAAAACGGCCATTTTGGAGACCCCAACTTCCGAATGAAATGGTTGCTTCAATGATTGGTTCCATCGTATGGAAAAATGTGTCAAATTTCGCGGAGAATACTTCGAAAAGCAATAAATACATTTTTAAATAGTAATGTTGTGTCACTTCCTTGATTCCAGAAATTTTCAGTGCCGCCCTCGTATAAGCAAACTGACTGGAAAAACATTATGTATATATGTATAGTATAAGAATATTAAAATATGTACTTCCTGTTGTCTGGCCCCAGTAACACAAATTCTTCGGGTACTCACTACGGGGCCAGATTGACGTGATGTGAAGCGTCCATAGATATTATTATTATTATTTATTTGATACATTAAAAATATTATTATTACAGTTAAAATCGTAGCATCTGAATTCGGTTTGGGTACAATTTAACTCTTTATGAGTGTTGTTAAAATTACGTAAAATACCTTAAACTTTCATATAGCCTTTATATAGCCCTATTTTATATCACCAACTTCGCAAGCAGAAAGTTTTGAACAATTTAAAGAAGTACTGCCATGAGGGAAAGCCGATAGGAATCGTGTTATCGTGTTCTGCAAACCCTTTGATATAACTTTATTGTTCTAGCCATGTCAGCTTCCCTCGAGCGTTTTCAAGGCCAGTGTAGTATCAATCAGTCTCGATATGGTCCAATCGATCTGATTAGAGTGCAATTAATCCACGTGCTCGCTTATTTGCGATTTTCATTTTAACCAACTATAGGAAGATTTGAAAGTCGACACAGCTCTATAGCTTATTAGATTTGCCGCGACTCGGCCTGCGTAAATACTGTATACCACGGGAACTCTGCACTTTTTCGGAATAAAAAATAGCCTATGTGTTAATCCAGAGATCAAACTATCACTATACCATATTTCATCAATATACGTTCGGTAGTTATGGCATGAAAGAGTCACAAACATCCATCCGTCCAGCTCATAAGCTTGCACATTTATAATAGTACCTGGGCGACCGAGCTATGCTCGGTTATTACTATTTATTGTAATATGGTGGTGTTTAGGTGATAATCTACATAAACTTAAAAGGTAAAATGTGAACTGACAATTATTATTATTTACAATCGATTTCTGTGTAGATCAGGTGTTTGATTTCAGTGATCCTAAAAACTGTTATGATCACATGAAGGCTTTTCTTACTTTTTTTTTATTTAGGTCCTTTTTCAGAATGAAAGGTCAAATATTAAAATATATTTTAAAAAAATTGGGCCACCAAAGTCACACAATACGCTCGGGTCGGAGAAGTGCCCTAAGACTATCACAGCTAAACATACCTTAGATATTTCTGATCATCATCATTCAATCCATAAAATAAACAAAACATAGACTTTATTTTATTACTTTATTTTAAAGAAAATTATCTTATGTTTACATAACATAAAAACATATAAAAAAACAAAAGTAAGTCATATAAAAAAAACAAAAGTAAGTCACCGAGCGATATTCGAACCCGTTATACTCGTTTTTTGCCGTCCGCGTCTTAACCCGCTGGACCAGACGTACAGTGGCCGGCAAGACGAAATTAACGACCATATTCTGCGTGGACAGAAAAACGCATGAAAACTCGAAAACACGCGTTTTCCCAAACATAAGACTAATCTAGATCAATTGTTTACCCCCGAAAACCCCCATATACCAAATTTGAGCGAAATCGTTAGAGCCGTTTCCGAGATCACAGAAACATATAAATAAATAAATATTAAGAATTGCTCGTTTAAAGGTATAAGATTAGGATTCGCGCTAAGAAGTCAGTGAATCATGCATACATAATACGTATTATGTCAAAATGGCTTACTTTAAACCAATTATGTGATCACGGCTTATGCTTAGCTTTTGCGCGACACTTCGTCAGCGTGGATCTCCATTGCACTCTCGGGGGATGTATTTTTAAAAATCCTTTTTAACAGATTTCTGCGCAATCCGTCCAGATATTTCACTTCACAAACTTTGCTTCACACACACCCCCATTTCACCCCTTTATGAGACGAATTTAAAAAAAGTATAAAATACGTTCTCAATTATTTTTATTTATTACCGCGGATATTACATTTCATGAAAATCGGGACAGACTTGAAGTATTTTTTATACAAACTTTACACCCTTATATACACCCTCAGAGGGTGAATTCTAATGAATCCTGAAAGATGTATTTAATGAAATGACTTCAAGAGCATGCATCTCAATTGTCATCGAAATCGGTGCAGATTGTAACATTTTCCATACAAACTTTCACTTTATTTACCTATTTTACTTCCCTTATGGGGTGTAATCCCTTTTTAGTGCGCGTCTACATTGTAAATTACTACTGCCCGAATTTCACGTTTCTACTATTAGCGGTTACGGCTGTGCGAGCGTCTACTTATGTCAGTCAGTCAGTGAGAACATTTATTATAATATGCGTCATTGGTCAATTTTGACATTCGTACGCATGATTTACTGCCTTAATGCGAATAGAGCTTTCGTGGTCTAGAAGTTAGAGCTTGGCTCTCGACTCGGAGGTCGTGGGTTCGATTCCCGCATTGGAACAACAAAAAATGTTGTTTCCAAGTTTGGTTAGGACAATGCAGGCTGATCACCTGATTTTCTGACAAGAAAGATGATCCCATGCGTCGGATGGGCATGTAAAAAGTCGGACCTGCGCCTGATCTCTCGCCAGTCGTGTCGGTTATCCGTCCCACTGGGTTATGAGAGTAAAGGAAGAGAGAGAGTGCTCTTGTGTACTGCGCACACACTTGGGCACTATAAAAATGACTTCTGCGTAACTGGCCTGGTTTCAATTAAACCGACCACCGTCACCGAAATCGGTGTGGGGGAGTTATAATGTGAATAGACTATAGTAACGAAATCTTTCTCGTAAGGTAGGTTGGATGAAAATGACTACTTTTATGTCTGTCTATGAAACGAGTTTTCCATGAAATTAAGTCGTCAACCAATGTGTTTGACAATCAATGAATTTCTCATGCTCTGTACTGACTGTAACATGCTGTAACTCTACACGAATTGATGCTCTAATTAATTCACTTCCTAAATAAAGATACGCTTCATTCGTTTTGTAGGTCTTGTTTCTTATCGTTGATCGTCTATAATTCAGTTTTTCTTCAGTCAATTTGGAGTTTACTCCTTAAGAATCTATTTTCATATATAGCCGGGCTATATGAATATGTATGGGACTGGGGAGTCAAATCAGAACGCGTGATGCGTTAGTTTTTGTGTCATTTACTCGTTGGTTTTTATGTCATATTGACAGTAAGGCTCTTTTGGGTCCCAATGAACAAAGTGACTCGTATCCTAAGACTATTGAAGGGTGGGGTTCATTCAAAATCCACCATTGCACTTTTTGATATTATGTTTGTTTCTAATTAATGTTAAAACTTTATAATATTACGAGCGGACCCGACAGACGTTGTCCTGTCGGGCTGATTTGTGAATCTAAACCATCCAGGGCGCCACCCAAACGCATACAATAAAATTCATTCAAATTGTTCCAGCCGTTTAGGAGAAGTTCAGTGACATACACACATACAGTAGAATTATATATATAAAGATAATAATAAATATAACTCCCCCACGCCGATTTCGGTGACGGTGGCCGGTTTCATTAAAATCAGGCCAGTTACGCAGGAGTTATTTTATAGTGTCCAAGTGTGTGCGCAGTATACAAGAGCACTCTCTCTTCCTTTAGTCTCGTAACCCAGTGGGACGGATAACCGGCACGACTGACGAGTGATCAGGCGCAGGTCCGACTTTTTACATGCCCATCCGAAGCATGGATCATCTTTCGTGTCAGAGAATCACGTGATCAGCGTGCATTGTCCTAACTAAACTTGGAAACAACATTTTTTGTCGTTCCAAAGAGCCAAGCTCTAGCCTCTAGACCACGGAGGCTGTTATATAATATAATGTATAATAAATACAAATAATATTAAACCATAATGGTTATGTATTGTACTGCGTGCAATGTGCGTGAAGGAATTGCTAATGTATGTATTTTGAAATCGTTTGTCAGGGGTAAACTCCCGCAATCCGCATACGTCGCGTCGGAGCTGACATCTTCGTAGCAAAACCAAATATTAAGAGTCTACAATTCTAGATAATCTAACAAAAGGACTCAAATCGAACGAGAACAAAGCTTCTCATCAACTTAATACGACATACTTCTTAGACATTATGATGCCCATAAAATTCCTTTAGAACCAATGCCAACTCTCAAATCGATTTATTTAATTGGTATTGTCTGTATTCTATACTAATAGTATGAAGAGGAGAGATATTTTGTTTTTTGCATTGAAAAGCTCCTAAACTATTGGACTGATTTTTATTTTTAAATTTGGCACAGATATAGATTAGAGACCACGTGGTAGGGCATAATAGGTGATAGGCTACTTTTCATCGCGGCAAAATGTACAGTTCGTGCGGAATTTATTTTTACGCACACGAAGTCGCGGCAGCATCTAGTGATAGATACAATAATTGTGGTGATGCGATACGTGTGGCAAAAGAAGTATGTAAATTGTAAAGTTAAAAGGTTTCTGAGAGTATTCTCAGTCTACTCATGTTAGAAACCTCCGCACCGTGGATTATTTATTATTCCATAACATAAAATATAGACGTACAAAACTGTACTTCAGTTTGCCTGTAGGATCAATTTAACTTAATATAGACATAGTACGAGGGCTGATTGATAAGTTTCCGAAACGACAAAGAAAAACTTCAAAAATCTATTTAAAATAAATTTATTTCTCAACGTAGTTTCCTTCTACCTCGATGCATTTACTCCAGCGCTTCTCTTACACCAGTTTTATAAAATGTTTTCTCCAACCCCTCAAAATACTCGTCCACGGCAACAATGACTTCTTCATTTGATGAAAATCTCTGGCCACTTAACCATTTCTTCAGGTTTGGGAATAAGTGGAAGTCGCACGGGGCCAGATCCGGGGAATAGGGTGGATGCGGTAGCAATTCGAACCGCAATTAAATAGTTTCACCGCAATTCATGGAGTTTGGCAGTCGCCAAACTCCATGAATTGCGGTGAAACTATCATATATTAACTCTAGATACGCAACGCCCAACGATTTTATTATTTGTCTGATCAATACCCCAGATTGATGAGAAGATTGGTGCGATCTGGTAGCTAGTACTTACCGAATTATTTTTTAGCTTTTAGTACATTACCTACATTATTTTTATTGTAATAAAACCGTTTAACATAAAACTATTTTTTTATTTAATTTATTTTCAAGTTTTTAGTTTTGTTGCTATTTATTTTTTCAGAATGAGCTCTATTCTACTAATCAAGCCCTTTCATTAGACACCTATATTGAGGTAGTTGTGGAAAATATGTAATCCGCCATTTTGTGGCGGCGGCCATCTTGAATTTTATTTTTTTATAGTGAGCTCTATTCTACCAATAAAGCCCTTTCATTTGATACCCATATAGAGGTTGTTGTGAAGTAATATGTAATCCGCCATTTTGTATCGGCCGGCATTTTTGGATTTACAGACATAATTTTTTTTTATTCTTGTATTATCATCAAGACTAAGAGTGGGGTAAAATTCCAATTACTAAATTCGACCCAAACAAATAAATAAATAAACTGGCCAAGCTAAATAAAACCGTTTAATAAAACCGTTTAAAAAACAAAATCACTCAAAGGATATACGATATTAATAAAACCGAAATTAAATATTGTAAGAACAAATATAATATGTTCAATATGTACATGAACAATATCGACAAAGTTCCGGCTCGACGAGTTTCTAAATATTTTCCTTTGCACTAGGACGCCTCAAAATATTTAAACACAAATCTAGTGACCGCAATAACTGCAGCCGTGGTTGAACTACGTTTTTACTCTTAGGCTGGGACTATAATATGATCCGGAATCCGGGACGTCGGAGAAAATTCAGGGCACTGAAAATAGAACTCTGGGCTACTACAATCGAGTAGAAAACCGAACATTCGTGATATGAGTTCGATACTAAATGTCGTAAAAAATGTCGTTAAATTTCAATGTCGTATATGACAACTCGATATTTGACACCGCGATTTTCAACTCTATAGTATGAGCGCAGAGTTCTGTTTTACGGATTTATTCCGGATCATATAGTCAGGGTCTTAAACGATTTTCATCTAAGGCCTGGTCGTGCGGCAATTAGATAGTACCTAATATGTATAAGTATTTGTATAGGTTGTATAATGTATGTATGTATAATGTATATGTCTTCTATAATCTATTGAAAAAATACTTGTTTTCAATTACAGAACGGACTGAACGCGCTACACCTGGCCGCGAAGGACGGCCATATCACAGTCGTCGAGGAGCTGATAAAGCGTGGCGCCATCGTCGACGCCGCCACAAAAAAAGGTAATCACTTTTTGTTACGAATGTACACGAACTAAGGGTCAGTTCACACAGCGTTGATACGTCACGCTACGCGGCGCTGCGTTTTTAAGATAGCTAGATTCAAAATTGAACTTTATTCACTACCCAAAAACACCGATACACGTTTCATACGACATCAGTCATACACTGCATAATGCACATGCGTAATGCAGCGCGTTGGAACTTGACATTCGAACTCTTACAATGAACGTCTGTCTTCTTGTGTAATGAATTATGTTCAATTTTGAATAGCTATCATAAAAAGTCGTTTCGTTTCGGTGTGAATTGACCCTAATGTAACTGGATTTGTCAATTGTATCGCTTGTTGGTTACTGTTCACTATTCAGGCCATTTTTTATGGAATAGAATATAGACCGAGTAACGAGCAGACACGCCTGATGTTGAGTGAAGCAGTTTCACCAACAATTCTCGAGTTTCCGGTTTAATGTCATCGCATTGTATGATTAGACCACTCTTTAAAGTACGGAAGGATCTAAAGAAAAGATCTTTGTCTTTGCCAATTAAATTTTTTGGAGTCAGGGCATATCTAATAAAATTTAAATCTTTGGTTCACGCCTATGGAGATAGGAAACTTTGTCCGCAGACAATACATAATATCTTGCCTATTCACTACCAACTATCAAGTGAGGCCTCAAAGTTTTGGAAATTTTTAGTCTATTTTGGGATGACAGCTGCGGGCTGCCCCGTCATTCAATTATTGTAAGATTACCTTCTCTTTGTGGTCATTGATATGACGCTCACGATCAAAAAGTGCTTCATCATAATATCGCATCTATAAAGCTTATTTCAGACTACGCTATACTATTGTGCTATATATAGCAAAGATGGACCTAATGCTATACTATATAGCATGGCGTTCACATTACGCGATATTATCGCAAGCATTTATAGTATAATATAGCAAGCTCAATACGGTTGTGTCGCTCGTTTCGCTTGCGGGACGGCCGGGGTGAGGGAGGAGGAAGAGGTCGGCGCGCGATATAGCACAGCAGGAACTCGGCGCATCGCATTATTTTATATCGTATAGTTAGTAAGCCTTAGTAAGCCAATAATATATAGTACAGTACAGTGTGAACGTGTCCATAACAATGTATGGTGCGCGATATTGTTGTGCTATGAGCTATATACTTACGCTATTATATTGTAGCGTAGTCTGAAAGCCGCTTTAGTCGTGTCGGCGCGTGTAAAAATATTTACCAATAGGAAAATAAATAGGAACTTACTGTACCTATATTTTAAGCTTTTTATGACGTTACATGATACTTTTTGTAATATTTTTTTAAAGCATGAGTCATTTAGCCTAAGTTTGATTGGCTTTGAAAAGGGTAACGCAAATGTACGTACGGCTCGAGCTCACTTTTAATACCTTTGCTGGTGTTTCGGGTCGGCTACATGAGCTGTTAAAATACTAACCATTATATTGTGACTTTATTACCCTTGTATCAATTATTTTGCCTGATATTAAGACATGTTCCTCTTATTTCAGGCAACACAGCACTCCACATAGCATGTCTCGCCGGGCAAGAGGATGTCGCGCGGGCGCTGCTCGGCGCGGGGGCGAAGGCCGACGCGCAGTCCGCTGCCGGCTTCACCCCACTGTACATGGCGGCCCAGGAGAACCACGCTGGATGTGTCAAGATGCTGCTGGCTGCTGGGGCCAGTCAGACGCTGGCTACAGAGGTAATGGACCAAGGTGTAATTTAGAATACGGTCTTTTACTACGTCTCAGACCAAATAAAGCGAAGACAGAGTTCTGCGAAACAAATATAGAGGCCAGTCTAAACTACGCCTCGCCGTGTAATTACACAGTAACACGCACACGTGCGAGCTGCCGCGGTGTGTGGGTTTTATGTATGTAGGTACACGCGCACTACATACATAAAAACCGCCCTCAGTTTTTTTTTTTGACAAAGCTCTGTTTCACTTCTTATTTGGTCCGAGCACTACGTTATCAGGCCTAACTGATCCAAGAGTCAAGAATACTATTTAAATTTTAGTCCTCTCTAATCTAAACTTGTAATAGAGAACAACTTAATATTAGTTCAGCAAGCTGTCAAGTGAGTTAGGAATTTAATCAGTTCCAATAGCTTCATTGTCATTGAAGTGGAATGTTTCAGATCTTCGTAATGGAAGCACCCTAACATTATATTATGATTGGGTGATGGTTTTCTGTTTATGATGTTTTCATGAAAATATGCACGATCTAGCGGCTAGTTATAGGTTAGATTCTAGCTAAATCTCACTTAAATTTTTTTTACTTACAGGACGGATTCACGCCTCTAGCGGTCGCCATGCAACAAGGCCACGACCGAGTAGTCGCTGAGTTGCTGGAGTCAGATACAAGAGGCAAGGTGCGGCTGCCCGCGCTACACATCGCCGCCAAGAAGAACGACGTTAAAGCCGCCACGTTGTTACTCGAAGTGAGTATATAATGTGGTGTGATGCGGGGCCAAGAGCGTTTGACTACGTGTTGTCTACAGCTATTCGAGTCAGACACGAGGAGAAGACGAAAAGACAGTCACTGCGGGGGAGCGTGATAAATTCGAATAGTGTTGACGACCTCTGTGGCTCAGCGGTGGGGCGCGTCAGTGCTCAAGCCGGAGGTCGCGGGTTGGAATCCCGGCGAAGGAACAAAAAGTTTTCTATGTTCCTGGGTCATGGTGTGTCTTAAATATGTGTTTATTAAAAAATAAAATAAAAGTATTAAATATATTTCCGTTGTCTGGTATCCGTAACAAAAGTTCTTCGAGAACTTACCACGGGACAAGATTGACGTGATATGAAAGCTTCCATGGATATTATTACTATTTTAAGTTTAAGTGCGAATTGAGAACGATGGAGCTGGTTTGGTTCATGATGCTTTTAGTGGGAATGTTTTGCGATGATAGTGGTAGAACCTTAGTGGTCTATGAACTGTTTTATTACTTAAAATATTCAAGGTTTTTCGCTTAAACGAACTTTTTTCTTATAAAATAATCACAATCCAATTAACTCTTCCAGAACGAACACAACCCCGACGCGTGCTCAAAGTCCGGCTTCACTCCCCTCCATATTGCGGCGCACTATGGCAACGTGGGAGTGGCCAAGGCGTTGCTTTCGGCGGGCGCGGACCCGGGCCGCTCGGCCAAACACAACATAACCCCCCTGCATGTGGCCAGCAAGTGGGGGCAGCTGGCCATGGTGGATTTACTGGTTGAGAATGGTAAGTTACATGCCTAGTACATAAGATATGGGTACCGTTATAATGTATATATTATGTAATTCCCGGCGTGTGGCGGGCCCGGGCCGCTCGGTTAAACATAATAAGGGGTGACCCCATGCTGGCCATGGTGGTCTACTGATTGAGAATGGTAAAAAAAATGTTTACACGATGGTAATGTGGGCGAATCATGTAGTATCAGGTAATCTAATTCACAAGCAGTTTGACTTATGTCAAAATTTGTACGTAGTTTTAATATTATTTCAAACTGACATGCCATTGATAATAATTGTACTGTGACTGCATGCCGTCATTATAATAAAAATAAATTATGACAACACTCTACCTGCTTGTGAATTAGTTTCCCTAAGGGTCGGCTCAGCTGGAGTGATATCTCACAGAACACAATATATTCCTCAGAGGGCTACACACTTAACATCACAAGCTATACGTTATTAAATCTCTCATCCCATTTCATAACAATGTCTATGACCATCCCCAGGCGCGAATATAGCGGCGATAACCCGCGACGGCCTCACGCCGCTGCACTGCGCCGCGCGCTCCGGGCACAGTAACGTCGTCACGCGGCTCACACAGCACGGCGCGCCTATCACTAGTAAAACGAAGGTGAGATGAGTGGAGTGTCCTTGTGAAGCAGCGCCTAGTATCTTTTTACCGCAGTCCTTTGCGACTTTTAAGCTGGTTGATAAGGCCACATTATTTCCATAATATTTCAGTACATCCTGCCTCTTTGCTAACTAAGTACATACTTTTTTATGATTTCAGAATGGTCTCACGCCGCTACACATGTCAGTACAAGGGGAGCATGTAGACACTGCGCGCGCGCTGCTAGCGGAAGGCGCGCCGATAGACGATGTCACCGTCGACTATCTCACCGCGCTGCACGTCGCCGCGCACTGCGGGCACGTCAAGGTGAGAGTGAGACGCACGATATGTTGCTCATGATCATGCTGAGTTATGTAGCTTACCGATCAGCCGCAAAGAGAAATTTGTGGGGTTATCTAGATGAGCGATATAAAAGTGCGTTACACGTTAACAAGAGATATATCAGAGTCACAGTCGGAAGTGTTTTTTAAAATTGTATAGCACGTTTTTAACACAATATATTTTTTAAATTACAGGTTGCCAAACTTCTGCTGGACAGAAATGCGGACGCCAACGCGCGTGCTCTAAACGGATTCACGCCGCTACACATCGCCTGCAAGAAAAACAGACTCAAAGTTGTGGAACTACTGCTGAAATATGGTGCAAGTACGTATACATAATCCAGATGAATTGATCTTATAACGTCGTATTTTAAAAATATTACTGAGGTCGTAAAAGTTAATAAAACTTCTTTTGTTTTAATATTTACCATTCTTATTGAAATATTTAACTACCCTCAATTTCAGGTAAATCAGCGACAACTGAGTCAGGTCTCACACCACTACACGTAGCGTCGTTTATGGGCTGTATGAATATCGCACTAGTGCTGCTCGGTGCGGGCGCGGACGCAGATGCGGCGACGGCGCGCGGCGAGACGCCATTACATTTGGCGGCGCGTGCGCACCAGACTGACTTAGTGCGAGTGTTGCTGAGGAATAATGCTAAGGTATACACATAGTTACGTATACATCAATATGAGATTTTAACTAGCTCTTGCAACCAGTGTAGCTCTCGTTATTTCCACACAAACTCAGTGTACTTTTTTATATAATGAGAACAACGTTACGTGTGTTTTAACTTGTACAAACTACATTCCTACCCCGCGCGTGTTTCTTACGCCGGTTCTTCTCGCCGGGTTAGTTCCCGAGCCGGTTGTAGATCAACAAGTCAATTCTGAAAAAAGTTGTTTCAAATGTATATACTTAGAAATAAAAAGGTTTTTTTTTTATTTTCAAACTAACTACAGGTGGAAGCGCGCGCCCGTGAGGAACAGACGCCTTTGCACGTGGCGGCGCGGCTTGGGCATGCGGACATCGCTGCTCTGCTACTACAACACGGCGCGCAGGTCGCCGCCACCACTAAGGACAAGTACACGCCGCTGCATATCGCCGCTAAAGAAGGTAAACATCGACATCAACTTAGTAAATTAACATTTTGTATCTGTTAAAACATATTTAATATATTTCTTTTATTTACAGGCAAAGAAGAAGTAGCCAGCATTCTCCTCGAACACAATGCACCGATTGAGGCAGAAACTCGTAAAGGCTTCACGCCGCTACACCTAGCGGCCAAATACGGCGACATGGGCGTGGCGCGGCTGCTGCTGGCGCGCGGGGCAAGCGCCGACGCGCCCGGCCGCAGCCATATCACCCCGCTACACATGGCCACGTACTACGGACACCCAGACTTAGCGCTGCTGTTGCTCGACAAAGGTGCGTGTACACTAGCGCCACCTGGTGGCCAAATACGGCGACATGGGCGTGGCGCGGCTGCTGCTGGCGCGCGGGGCCAGCGCCGACGCGCCCCGCCGCAGCCATATCACCCCGCTACACATGGCCACTACGGACACCTGAACATAGCGCTGCTGTTGCTCGAGAAATATGCGATATGGCGCGTGCTGCGCTACACACAATTTTAATAAAACAGCAGGGAGGCTTGAATTCATGGCAACAAATCAGAAACACAGTGCCGTATGTTTAACCCGTATCTACATCAATATCTACAAAACAAAAATAATACAATATCTTCCGAGAACAAGTTATCTAAATAAAGTTTAAATTGTCTAAAAAATGCTTATTTATTCAAGCCGAAACGACAACTAAAGCAAAATCATTTTTACATGTAGGTGCATCACCACATTCACTGGCGAAGAATGGACACTCAGCACTACACATTGCCTGTCGAAATAATCATCCAGACATCGCGTTCGCACTTCTAGAACATGGTGAGTATATTTTTTTGTTATAGTTCATAAATAAAAAAGTCAATAATTATGATTATAAGTTACAACTTTGTATATAGATGCAGACCCCGGTGTAAAGTCCAAGGCGGGTTTCACACCGCTGCATATGGCGGCGCAGGAGGGTCATGAAGACTGTGTCGAGATGCTAATAGAACGGGGCGCTGATGTCAACGTGCCTGCTAACAACGGTATGCTTATCATGAATAAAGCCATCCTAACATTGTCTGTGTAGTTATTTCCATGTCAAATGCGTACAAGTTCTATAATATTCTGATACAAAAAGACCTAAGTGCGCAATAATGTTATATGTATTGAATTATGTCGGTACTATCTTTGTGCATATCTGCAGTCTTTTAGTTTCAATTTTATTCTCCTCAGGTCTCACTCCAGTCCATTTAGCCGCAGCCGAGGGTCGCACGGCAGTTCTGAAGACGCTCATAGCGGCTGGCGGTCGCTGTGCGGCGCGTACGCGCGACGGCTACACGCCCCTGCACGCGGCTGCGCACCACGGCCACTTAGCAGCCGCGCGCGCGCTGCTCGACTCCGGCGCTGACGTCACGGCGCGTGCCGCACACGGGTAAGCGCTTACGTACATACATTAGGAGCATGCAGGCACTTGCGTATTTACAGTATGAGCAACGCACAATTCAGTAAAGATTGTATACTCAGTTTGCTTGTGATTTTCTTTGTGAATTACACAGATTTGCGTGATAAAAAGGATATAAATATATATATAGCGGTTGCGTGAACTGCAGTGAACTTGCACACAAAATTTATAGCCTAGTTATCGTTGTTAGTTTTTGCCGTACAATTCAAAAAAAATTTCTAGGTTCACGCCTCTACATCAAGCCTCACAGCAAGGTCACACGCTCATCATTCAACTTCTGCTCAAGAGTAACGCTGATCCGAACGCGTTGTCTGCTGTAAGTACATAAATACATAAATCTAGATTTATTATAGCCACTGATCCTGATGATACCCTTATACCCACCGCAGTCGTTTGTAATCAAAACGTTGCATCATGCATACAATGAGATTTTCTTTTACCTCATGAAAATTTGCCAAGGAAACGCTATAGCTTTAAAAACTAAATATTTTAGCAACCATTTCACTTTTATATTTACTTCCCCACTGCTGGAGATTGAATATCTTCTAGGCTGTATTCCCCCACGCTAGCTTACTGTGAGTTACTTTGAGGTCGTTCCTTATATAATTAAAACAATCTAGAGGTCGCCTTGTTATCAAAATTCACCCATGATAATTCATAAAATTTTATAGTTAAAAAAAACATACTGGTTGTCTGTAAAGTCGGTTTACTGACGATAGTTGAACGTGACAACGTCAACAACAACAACAACAATAATAATAATAATAATAATAATGAGGTAAAGGCAATGCGAGGTAACGCTGGTACTTGGTACTTGGTAACGATAACGGGTAACAGGTAACGCATGAGTCATGTTTTTTCGTGCGTGCAGCCGGCTCCATCGATTTATAAGACGTTATCACGTCTAAAAGTAATAGATTTTTTTTTTATTAAATATTGTTATTAGAATCAGGCGTTACTTTGCGGAAATCCATAGCATACAATTTAATTACTGTCTACGCATGCTTATGCGTGTACTCACACATTTGCTTGCAGGTTGTGGCTATTTTTTCGCAGGATATTGCTTAATATAATATTAATTAAATTGTATTAAATATTGTGACAGATTGACAAAAGAATGTCAATGTTTATTGTGCGTTTGATATATACAAAATTGTATATATCAAACGCACGGTGCAGTGTGTTAATAATTTGAAGTAGTGTGTGTTATTGTTTTTTGTCAAATCATGGTCGTACAATTCTCGTTAAACGATATAGAAATTTTTTGCTTCGCGTATTAATATATATTATGATGTTTACTACCAGACGGGGCAGACAGCGTGCGCGATCGCGGACCGGCTGGGCTACATCAGCGCCGTAGAAGCGTTGCGTCCCGTCACCGAGAACACGCTCAGCCAGGCCGTCGGCGACACCGGTGAGTCACACAGCCCACTATAGCAAATGTACAGTCGTGGGAATCGATGTTTAGCATTGTGATCGTCTTCTTAATATCGGTGTTAATGATGAGGATTTTAAAATTCGTGATATGTGACAGCTGTTTGACTTCTGTCATGTCACCAGACCTACATACGATGCGCCGCCTGGTGACAGAAAAAGAATCGAAAATTCATAATGTCAGTTTTCGATACCACTTCAGATGATGACTCTTTGTGTGAGTCTGGTCTGCCTTCATTAAAAAATTTCATGACTCAATAAGTATGTACCTGTGTCAAACTGCTAAGCATTAAATTTTTCTCGACTTTGTCATATTTAGAGACAATTACTGCAAAAGAACAAGCGTATTTTTAACACATTTGGTTTGATTTGAACAAGATTTTTATCTGCGTTTAAACTTGAATACTTTCATTTTTTTGTTACGTATTATAAAGAGATCTACACTGATGTATGCTACAGCTGCGACGAGTTATAACTATCGACCAGCTGGTGTTCGATATTATGAAATAAATATTTGTAATGACCGTGCGTTTGCGCACACAGCGTTGTATATTTGTGTCCAATGCAACTAAATATAAACAGTATCCGCCAGTCGAGCATAAATTGATACCTGGCTGTGTGCCAATCACAATTATCATACACCAAAAATAACACCCTTATCTCCATTGCATAACGATGACAATTGCACACCGATAAAAGTTAGGGCACCGGTGAAAATTATTTAGTGAAAATGAATAAAAAATAACCTTGCCTAGACGTGCGCTGATTGGTCTTGATTTCTGCGCGGTTATTATTACTATAATATGTGACGTCCGTCTAAGTGGCCTGTTTTGAGTGTTCGTGACGTTCTTTATGATGGATTATACTCACATAATGTCCACGCTGGTTATATGGTTATACATTGAGCAGGCATAGCAGGCATACTCTGGTTTTTAACCCCCCCCCCAACCCCCCAGACCTCCCTAGACACATTTTAATGTCTCTGTACTGACAGATATTATAAAACAGAGTATATGGAAGAGTATATAGACTATACATATTCTCCACTTTTGGAGTTGTTTGGGGACATTTGGACACTTGAGGTATGTCCCGTATGAGGTATGAGGTACCAATTTAACCTTTTTGTAAACAGAAAAATTGAATTCGGCCCAATTAATCTAAATACTGTTATAAATGTGAAAGTTTGTGAGGATGGATGGATGGTTGTGTGGATGGATGTTTGTTACTGTTTTACGAAAAAACTACTGAAAGAATTTCGATGAAATTTGGTATAGTATAGTTTAAGCTCTGGATAAACATATAGGCTGCTTTTTATCCCGAAAGTGTACAGTGTTCCCGTGGGGTATTTATTGTATATACGCGTGCGGAGTCGCGGGCAAAAGCTAGTGTATCATATTTTATTGTTCGTTTATTACACGGCAAACAAATGACATGTTAATAATTGACATTGTGCTATTTAATTGTCTTGTTGTTTACGAATTGATAAAATTGGAACTGAACAGAGTTTAGTATCAAATCACCTGATCGATACTATGGAACTCGTATCTGCTTACATTAGAATACATTAGCTTCTATACAAGCCGGCTCCTCCTACGATGTTTACTGAACCAACTTGTATTGTAAGCAAATCTCTTTGACAACAATGCGCCTATACATAATTCATGTTCTCCCGTTGTATGTGATATACTGTAAAATGACGACAAATTGTAATTTATGTGGTGTAGGGTGACCAAACGATGATACAAACATGAGACATGTCTCGTTAGATTTTTATTTTTAGTCATATTGATAACAAGAGCACTCACAACATAATCAATTAAAAAATATATATACATAATATCATTCGTTTGAATCTTAATATACTTACCTGAATTTATTATTGAGATAATAAAAATAATATTTTAGCAGATACAATAATACTGTATCACTGCTAATCGAAATGACAAGGACAGCATGTGACTTGAGCAACACTTAATTTAACAATCGTTTTGAGTATTTGGTCGTAAGACAGCAACATGGATTAGCTTATCCGTGGTCTAAATATTTTTAATAACATCCCCCATTATTAAAAATATAACTGGCGACTAGTTTAGATTTTTGGCATGGCATTTTTGGCATTTGGCCTCCCGTGCTTTAATATTCTTCATAGCATTTTTCCGTAAATAATCCTATCGAGTGTCCACCCTAGTCGACAGTCACATTTCCATGCATCTCCGATCTAATAGTCATTTATCTAATCTATGTACAATAGTTCTTGAGATATGTCGCGAAACGGCTTACGTTTGCATGGTGTATAGTGGCCGGGAATAAACGTATTTATATTCAGTGTCGAGTGACTGAATGTTACAGAATACAGATTATAGATAGTATATTGGTATGTATATGTTTATAATTTGTTTCACATTCAAATGTTCTGGAAGTCTTGATTACATTTAATGGGAGTTATTTTTCTCACACGGTTTTTGAATGGAAATTTCAGTATCACCTAAGTGCTGTACATAACAAGTCATGAGTATTGAGGTATTTAACCATACTTTGTACTTTGTTTTTGAACTGTATACTAATTCTCGGTACGAAGACGTAAAAACTGTAAACAAAAACCCTGTTCATACTTCAGTCATGACAGTCATCTCCTACTAGCAGGCGACCCCTTTGCTTGTTTCCCTTAACCTAATAAATTCTAAAGAAAAATCTTACTCTAGCAGCGAACAATTTATTCTAATTTTACTCATGTAACAGCTTAGCACATTATATTTTGACCTAATAGCTCCTTGAAGCGTAAAATTATATTTCACTGAATATAATTTTAGTATAATTGTAAGTACTGTTCGTTTATTACACGGTAACTCACGGTAACAATATCGCAAGAGTTCGATTATAATATTAGAAACAGTGTTTTGTATACCCAGTTATCGTTATTAATAAATATTATTAATTTCCGTTAAAACAGTCATGAGATTGTAGGTAATATTTGATTGGATTAGGTTAGGTTCATTTATGTGGTTAATTATAAAAATATTTTTTTATAATTTAACCACGGATATAGTAATTTTCTAGGTTTTTTTAAATGTATTTATGGCTATGCAGCTCTAAAATAAATAATCGTTAATATTTACGGCCCTCACTCAGATATTTTTACATTTAATGCTTATGGAGTCACTTAGTAGATATTTTGACAGAAACTGTATGGACTTTATGTCAAAGTCTGTACTAAGTAGCTACTCATGTAAGCATTAAATGTGTCTGAGTGCGGCCGTAAGAGTATGGAAAAAGCTAATTTTATGTATATTCATATGCAGTGGCGTGGGGTTCCTATAATTATATTCCTATCGGCTTCACTTACCACTTACCTTTTGAAGACCCTCATCCAAATCCCTACCTATAATATACAGGCTAGAGCTTCCCTATGAAGGAGAACCAGCTTTCGCTTCTGACGACGGTTCTTCAA
This sequence comes from Phengaris alcon alcon, assembly GCA_037179445.1. Classification (NCBI taxonomy): domain Eukaryota; kingdom Metazoa; phylum Arthropoda; class Insecta; order Lepidoptera; family Lycaenidae; genus Phengaris; species Phengaris alcon. The sequence goes on along the minus strand of JAYRCH010000087.1, from coordinate 2,924,275 downwards.
CGGTAGGCGTTGTTGGATTGAAGTGGGTAACAGAAACTTTTACTAACAGAAACAGAAAACTAACTGCTGTGTAACAGACCCACTCGCTCGGTGGTCAGTATTGGAATAGTAGTGACCAGTGGGTACTTGGGCTTCCCCACCTAGTTTATTTCATACCAGTTACCACCACTTCATCACCGTACCACGCCCCGCGAGTGCGCGTGTTTATATATGTTATAAGTCTCAATATACTACAGTCGTATAACTGATGATGATGATGATGACGAACTGACCCAAGATCGATGTAAGCGGTATCTTTTTGTCCGCCTAATTGACCCAGTGGGTAGTGGGCAGTCAATTAATATGACCTAGCTCTGAGGGGCATGTGAAGGAGGTTGTTGTCTTAGATAAGATTTTTGAATTGATTATGTTAGATTATAATGGCTGTTTTTAATGTAATATTGAGACTTGCAACAGTATTTTTGAAGCTTTTGCTAGTACAAGTAATAATATATATGGACGTACCACGTCAGTCTGGTCTCGTGCTGAGTATCCGAGGAACTTGTGGTACAGGTACCAGACAACGGGAAGTATATTATTTAATAATTAAAAAACGATACATTTATTTAAGACTAGCTTTTCTCCGCCCGCGTAAATACAGTATCCCATAGGAGCACTGTACTTTTTCGGAATAAAAAGTAGCCTATGTTTTAATCCAGAGCAGGAACTACCATCATACCCGATTTCATCAAAATCTCTTCAGTAGTTTCTGCGTGAAAGAGTAACAAACATCCATCCATCCATCCTTCCAACAAACTTTCACATTTATAATAGTAGGATTTTTATATTATACAAATATTTAACCATGACACAGGAACTCAGAAAAATATTTGTTCCCTCGGTGGGATGACCACTGAGCAGAGGTCGTCGAATATTCTACAATGTTTCCTATAGACAGAAAGTAGCGATTTTCTCGACACTTTTAGACCTAATTTGTAGAGATACGGACAAAATCATGTGGAGCTTCTTTAGGTGCCATATAACTTATTAGATCTTGCTGATAGACAGAAAAAATATACAATAATCATCATCTATTCAAAAAGAAAAGTGACAACCACAATAGAAATACCCGAAATAAGCATAAGCTTGATGTACCAGTGACTAGACTTAGTAAAGTAAAGAATTCGTTTAAAGGCCAATGTATACGCCTATACAATAAGGTCCCAGAAAGCGTTAAAAATTTTTCAATCAATAAATTAAAAATGTAGTTTATGAATGTAGTAATGTTTATGAATGATAGCACACCTTCGGAATGAGGTGGCCCCCTGCAAGGCTACTTCTAAATTACATATATTATTGTACTCTTGTTATGTAGTTTTAGTCATAACATTGTTATATATGCCTTTTTTATAGTTTTGAAAGAACAATTTTCCATCTTTTTGATAAAAGATGGCCCCGCGCGAGTTTCTTACGCCGGTTCATCTCGCCGGGCGCCGGGCCAGCTAGTAGTTCCCGAACCAGTGGTAGGCATCATGTAGATTGTAGACCGACGTTCAGAAAGTGTATAAAAATACTTATTTTGAATAAAAAAAATTGACTTTGCCAGCGAATTGTGACTACAGTTATCTACATAGAAATATAGCACTAGTATCGAATTAAATAGAAGTACCTGGGACCGATCTTTGTTAGGAGTTTTAATATAATAGGACGATCAAATAAGTAAAAACAAATAAAAAATACAAAAGAAATAGAAATAAAAAGAATCACAAAAATATCCGTGTTACCGGGATTCGAACCAGAGACATAATAACTGTGATGTCCATTATTTTTATAGTAGTATGCCAATGGTGGAATAATAAACTGGTATTCACATTATTATCCATTAAATATAATATTTGTTTGCATTTTGCCTGTTATGTGCTCGCCGCCTTGGTTCTTGCGTGTCGTTCCAATGTTAGGGTGGTAATACATATGATACGAGGGCGGCACTGAAAATTTCGGGAATCAAGGAAGTGACACAACATTACTATTTAAAAATGTATTTATTGCTTTTCGAAGTATTCTCCGCGAAATTTGACACATTTTTTCATACGATGGAACCAATCATTGAAGCAACCATTCTATTCGGAAGTTGGGGTCTCCAAAATGGCCGTTTTGTAGGCGTCCACAGCTTCTTCAGGTGATGAAAATCTCTGACCACGCAATTTATTCTTTATTTTAGGGAAAGTATAGAAATCATTAGGGCTTAGGTCGGGGCTGTACGGCGGATGGTCTTATAATTCTATGATTTCTTGCTCTAAAAACTCTTTTGTTCTGTGCGCGGTGCGAGAACTCGCATTGTCGTGATGGAGGATGATGCGGCGGTTGCAGTTCTCTTTACGGAGTTCAGAAACGATCTGTGGCAAACAAATGTTAGCATACCATTCTGCATTAACCGTTCTTTGTCCCTCAAGAGGAATAGTCGCAACATGGCCGGTTTTGGAGACAAACGTGGCCACCATTTTTTTTGCAACACTCCGTGAACGAACAATTTTTGTTGGCTTTAACTCATTTTCGAACACCCAAACTCGTGACTGGTTTTTTGTTTCGGGTTCGTACACGTATATCCAGGATTCGTCACCTGATACGATGTTGTATACAGCATTTGAGGATCCTGCGTGGAATCCTTCGAGAGTACTGACGCACCAAGTAACGCGAGCCGCTTTTTGCTCTTCACAGAGCAAATGCGGTATCCATCGGGAAAACCACTTTTTTACACCTAATTGTTCATGCAAGATTATTTCTATTTGACTCATGCCAATGTCTAAAGTTGTCTGAATTTCGCGGTATGTCACATGTCGATCTTCCTCAATCAGCTTACGCACAGCATCAACGTTTTCTTGGGTGACTGCAGTTTTTGGACGACCTTGACGAGGATCATCACTGAGCTTGACACGTCCACGTTGAAATTCGGCAAACCAGCGATAAATTGTGGTTTTGGATGGGGCTTCATCACCAAATGCAGAAATCATCCGGTCAACACACTGTTTTTGTGTTAAACCACTTCGAAAGTCATAATAAATCATTGCTGTAGAATTTTCTCGAGTCAATTCCATTTTCTCAACGACTAAACAAGTTTGACAAGACCTTGTGACAAGACCGAGAATCTTTTTTTAAATAAATAAACGGTATTCGATATTTAAAACTAAGGAGTTTTAAATTAAAAATATTTTAATATGACAGGAACAGTGGAAATATTCCATTCCCGATACTTTTAGTGCAGCCCTTGTACAACAACGCTTCTATTGTATCTTCGTTATTTACGTGTATCATGCATACATATCAGAGAGATGCTGATGACAGACACGTCTACACTATACATAGCCTTTTGGCTAACAAAATTAGACTTAAGCTTCAAAGTGACATTTTACATTATGACATTGACATTACATACTTTTTATAACTATTACATTAATATGCAACAGCCAACAATGCAAAAAGCTCAACGCTAACCAAGCCACCAGCCGGATTTGACATTTAGAAATCGATTATACAACTTAAAGATGCGCAGTTTCCAAGGATAAGACTTAGATCGATTTTTCACCCCCTAAACTCCCTGCATGGAAATACTTGCAGCCGTTTCCCCGATTCAAATTATATATATAAACAAGATTTGCTTGTTTAAAGTATAAAATGTGAATAATCATGTTTACACTAACTATTTCAAAGTCATCGCTGCAAATGATAACCCCAATCGGGCGGCCTTAACCTCTGCGCCCGAATGTGTGTGCGTCATTTCACACTTTGTATTTATAGCTGTTGAATCCAGATTCAGATGTGCATTTTGGAGATATTTAGTACTTTCCCGAGCAATTCCATAGGCACGAAATTATTTTCAAAGAAATATGAAAGATATGTGAATGAATTTTCTGATCTTTATGAATATTTTTAAACAAACGTTGCTAAGTTTAGTAACGAAGTCATTACAGACAGTAACCCCTGAAATGTCAAGCTGAGGATGAAGAATTATAGCTAAGAACACTCTCGATCATGTCAGCTTTCAAACAAAAAAAAGTAAATCAAAATCGGGTCATCCGTTTGGAAGCTACGATGCCACGGAAAGACAGACAGACACGTCAAACTTATAACACCCCTCCTTTGCATCGGGGGTGAAATATGTACGCGCCGAATTCGCAAAGAATTCGTAAGAAAATGAGGGATAGTGTTTTCATTAGTGTTCCTTTCTTCTTAGTTAGAGAGGTAGAGCTGAGTTTATAGCGACGGCAAACGTACTGCATACATTCTCTGTTACATCATAATTCATAACACACGCGAATCAAAGTATTACCAGCTCAAAATATTTCCAAGCGCGTGGTATTTATAAATAATGTATTTTTAGGGTCGTCTGACGTAATCGCTTTTTATAGTTCGTTACTTTTGTAGTAGCTAGCTAGTGTTTATGAGTGGATGCAGGTGGAATTTAATTTTTCCGAAGGACTTAAAGATTACTTATCTACGATCTATCAGAAGTAGGTTCATGATATTTATTTTGATTAAAGACAAAATACCTAATTACTGAAGTTTTTTACCCTTTATAAGGAACGTATGTAAAGTGTTGTAAAACAAATATGTAAATAAATGTATCTAACCTTGATGATACTCATTAATAAAATTGTTAAAAGGGCAAGTGAACGAAGATAACCAGCGACCTTGATTTTAGTTTACCATACCCGTGATGGACTTAAATTACCTGAGCATAACATTTATAATATTATGTGGCTAAAAATGGTATGGGCATTAAGTCTGTAGTTTGTTTTTGTTGAATTAAAAAAAGAACCTTGTTGATTCATCCCATACCTGCAACAAAATAATAATAAATAACTTACAACCTACTAAGTCCTCAATTTATGATATGATTTGATCCTTGATTTCAATTTTCACCAATTTGCCTCGCGTATTGTGATGAAACAATAAAAAGTGTGTTTAAGTATGTAAACAGTTTTTAAGTTCAATAATCCCTTATCACAGGTAAACTGATAGTACAATAATCTGTAAACATACTGTAACACCTGTGGTAACAGTTTGTTCGCCTTGGAAGAAAAATATAAGTATATTAGGGTAATTACAGGATACATGCCCCAGTAGGATAGATGCAGCGATTTTAATTACTATAGTTTAGCAAATAAATAATTATACACTTGTTTCAATTATTAATCGAAAGACTTTTTTAGCTACCACTAAGTTGGCCGTTGTGAAAGAGAATGTTTTTGAAGATGTTTTTTTTTATATTTTATAAATTAGTCAATGTAAACCCGAAGTACCAGCTGGTTATACAAATAATGCATTTTACTTTACTAAGATATATGGAGTGATTTCGAAAAGTGTGGCAACTATCCTGGTTTTCCCCTGTAGGTACATACATAGGTGCATATTATGCTCACGATGGTTTCCCAAGGACCATAATATTTTGTAGATAGGCAGATATTACATATATATATAAAATTTTCCACATACGCTTACAAATTTTTTATGAGTAACTAATTAAATGGACTATCTTGAATTTCACTTGGTCTCTACGACATCTCATAACTTTTTGCAAAGGAAATACTTGGCTTTTTTCATTTAGGTAATGTTTTTGTGGGATCTCATTTCTTTTTGTAGGTTACCCGAAGACCAAGAAAGGGGTTTTAAAGACCGTGAACGCACTTATAATTTCGCCGGTGTTGCGAATGTTTTTTAATGCGGGAGTAATTGCTTACCATCAGGCGGTCCATTTCCTTGTTTCTAGATCTATTCCGTAAATAAAATTATTGCTGGCCGTGGCCACCTGCAACACCAGAGGAACCACAAGTGCGTTCTCGAATCATTTATCATACAATTACTCAGTCTGCTAGAAGTATGCTTTGAATTATGCTTATTCTCCCTTCCTTATACTTATTCTACCTTCATACCTCCATGTATCCATATCTTTAAAAATCGCGTTTTTGCCGCTTAATATCTCCTAAACTATGCACTCGATTTTTATGAAAGTTAAAACAATAGCTTGTACCGCTAACGACTTCTCTGAGACAAAAATTCTGACCGCTAGATTTGTTACAAACGAAAATATGGGGGCACGAAAAATCCGAGAAATGCTTCGAGAAAAGATAGTTATGCCCGCTTAATTAATACTTGGCGATAGCGCTGCCGCGCTATCAGATAGTTTAATAATTTATATACTCGGAAATATTGAGGTATATATGTATACTTGATATAGATATACATGATAAACGCAAAAAAATACAATAATTTAAGTGTAGTTCAGTAATTAGATACCAACATCTAAAAAATACAAAACATTTTCAAAATGTCACAATTAGGGTACGACTTTTGTACGGAGCGTTTTTCCGAGACTTGGGAACAAATCTCTGTAACTATAAAAATAATGTTTTTTTATAAACTATTTCCTCTGAGAACTTTGTCGTATAAGCCTATTGTGTGACGTCCGTTGTGCGATGCGTCGTTGCGACACGCAGTGTTGTGGCCTCGCCCATACTGTCTTGTGTTCAAGTGTTTGTCAACTTCTACTATCGTGCGTTAACATTGAGTTGAGGACGAAAGGGTCGCCAGCAGTGGCGAAGACTGGGTCTCCCTCAGAGGGAAGCCCTAGCCTGTACAATAGGTAGATTTGAATAAGTGACTACAAAAGGTAAGTGGTAAGTGAAGCCGATAGGAATGGACCTATAGGAACCCCACGCCACTGGTCGCCAGTCGCCACACATGCGTTCCAAGTGCATTGTTGAAGCTAAAAACGCTTTAGGCGCGTTAGGCATTTTTTGAGATGGGGGAAAAAAGCTCTCTTTTTGAGATGGGGAAGAACTCACGACACTTACGGAGACTGTTGAGGTAGCGCGAGGCGGGCGTCGCATGCTTGCCTTATGCGCTTTTGTTTTTATGGACTAAGAATTGAGATCCCAGGCTCGCCAGACTATCCTTATATTCTTACTGATAAAATGTATCTCATATTGTAGTATTAGTGTTTACAATGAACGTATACATACCCACTAGTTTGCGCGGCGGGCGTCTGGGATCTCAGTCCATTACTTCTGTCAGTACTCACGGAGTGCCACTGTTTTTTAACCGACTTCCAAAAAAATATGGCGGTTATACGTTCGGCTGTATATACTTAGTCTGGTCATAAATACTGATACAATTAAAAATAAACAATATGTCTGTCATTTTTTACATGATTGTTCATTGTGTTTTCTAATTTTGGCGCCAATCCATAGTACAATATTTTGCGATATTAAAATGGAGTGGGGTGATAAAGAAAACCGCAGCGCTGTGATTGCATTACACAAAGTAGGTATGGAGCCAAATGCAATTTTTAAAACTCTCCATACGCTTGGTATTAGGAAAATGTTTATGTACCGGGCTATTAATAGGTACAATGAGACCTCCTCTGTTTGTGACAGAAAAAGATCTGGCCGTCCACGTAGTGTTCGTACGAAAAAGGTGGTCAAAGCAGTAAAGGGAAAGAATTCAAAGAAATCCTGTCCAAAAGCAAAAGATTTTATCTCGGGAGATGAAGATAGCACCTAGAACCATGTCGCGTATTTTAAAAGATGACTTAGGACTTGCAGCGAATAAGAGACGTACTGGTCATTATCAGTATTTGATGTTGTCATTAAGTTTTATTTCAATCTTTTTGTGCATTTTTACTTTGGAAGTCGGTTTAATTTTTTGTTTAAAAACAATATAGTGATTAGGTACATATTATAGTTTTGTAAATATGATGTTAAAGTGAGAGCGTTCATGTGCTGATTCAGGGCTAGACGCTGAAACGTCGAAGGTAAATGTCGTATGGAAACCTATGTGTTTGAGAAGGATTCATAGACTTATATGTATAAGTCTATGGAAGACTTACAAACTCTTAAACTCATGTAACGACGCTACAAACAGTAGGAGGATTCAAGTTAATGGCCCTAACTTGGTAGAGTAAGGATTTTCCAGTACAATTGAAATATTCAATAGCAGCTTAGCTGGTGCATTATTAACCGATTACGGGTACGGTTAGTCAGTGGGTATTTCACGGAAGGGAAGTTAACTCACGATCTATTAGTGATCGTGAGCTAACGTCCGAAAATCGTGCTAAAGTCAACAAATCTATACACTACCGAGAATTAAAGAAATATATGTTATATAATATAATAAATAATAAGGCTGTGTGTCGTTTACATATCTCTCTGGCTCTGAGTTTGGCTATCAGGGTCAGTTCACAACGAAACGAGACGAAAAACGTGACGCGTTGCTGCATTGAACTTTATATTCATAACACAAAAACATACACGTTTCCTATTATGACATCAGTCGTACACTGCACGTGCGCAGTGCAGCGCGTAGCAACTTTACATTCGAAGTCTTACAACTAAGTAAACGTGTCTTCTTGTGTAATTAATAAAGTTGCATTTTGAATAGCTATTTAAAATGCAGCACCGCGTCGCGTTGCGTTTTGTTTCGGTTTGAATTGACCCCTCTGCGACATTGACACGGGTGACTAAAGCCTTAAAAATTTACCGCACAGCGAAAATCAATCGAATTTTTTTTCTATTTTATTTGATTACGCCGCAGAGTGTTCTAAAAATACAATATCGACGCGAATTTATTTATAATTTATCAGACAATGTTAGGAAAAATTTTTGACCTTTAACACAGAAAGGTTATGGACATAACATTATGATTCATATAACAAACACAAAAATATTATTAGTTTCAATAAAGTACCTATAGTTTAAATTTTGTAAACTGTATTTTGTTACAGAATTAATAACTGGTAACTAGCTGTTGTCTGTTCCGTTTCTGAATTTCAGTCACATTTATAAAGCAGATTTCAAAAGCTGCGATAAAATCCGTACAAATTTAAGATATTATAAACATATTTAATGCACATCCTTGACATTGTAAACACACAATTTTGACATTTGAAAAACATTGAAAACTTTTTGTTTCATCGGCGGGTTTCGAACCCGCGACCTCTGCAAGCGCCGCCGCCGACGCACTAACCACTGGGCCACAGAGGCCGTCGTAAATGAACATAAGAAGAATGTAGAGAACAGAGATGGCAATACAATCTTTTCATTTAGAAATAATAAATATAAATATTATTTGTTTGGTAAAAATTAACACAACAAACATAAACTAAACGACAATACATTCTGTTTTACCTAATTGGTGCTCACCAAGCATTTAATTGTTGCGAAAATAGCAACGCCGATTTTCAGTGAGCACCAGAGCCATGGAGAATTGAGTAAAGGAGTACCATCTCCATACATGAAAAGTGTCTGTAAAATAGCGTTAAATAGGGGGCGCTACAGACGCAGACGGGAGTAAAGCGGCAAAATTTAAACGGATAATTAAATCTTAGCATCTTCTTCGGTTTTATATATAAAAATATTTTCGACTATACGAGTAATTAGAATTTTCACGATTTACTGAATTAACTACTTTTAATCTACTAAAGTCGTCAAAAACTTTAAATAACTAAACTCACTCACTTTACTTCATCTCTTATTGCTAACTTCATATCACACACCCTTGCCACTCTAGCACCATTATGGCCAGTTTTGGAACTATTATTTAATTACTTTTGTCGGACACTTTTTAGCTTTTCTGCCTTATAAAGATGGCACTCCTTACCTCTCTATTCTCCATGACCAGAGCACTATTTGATTTTAACTAAAACCACAGAATACATAATAGTTGCTAAAACCGCTAAAACCACAGAACACATAATAGTACAACTAAAACATTTGTGAAATTGCCAAGTGCATACAAAAGGAGAGTTGCATACGGTTTTATACATTAATAGCGTTACGAATAGCTTATTACAGAGACAAAACATGCTAATTAGCTATCTGACGCTTATCAGTAGATTGTGAAAGAGGTCCGTTGTAAAAAAGAAAATGTAAAGCAATATTTTAACACGAAAATAATTATCATCGGCATCAAACACTTAGGAGTTTCCTAATTATAAAGCTGTTATTATCTTTGCGACAGCATGTGACTGAGAGCCTCCTGAGTAGCGTTTGAGTTTCGTTAGTCTGTTTATAAATAAACAGTATAACTGCATAGTGCGTACTGCGTACACGTCTAAGTGGATTATATTGTAAAAGTTTAGCACGTGCGAGACAGCTCAGTCTACGCGCGACCTTCCGCTGCGTACGACGAGCTAGCGTGTTGTTGACTGTGATTAATGTTAAAAAGTGTCAAGTTAGTGTTCGTGTCGAAGGATAGTTATTTCTACAGTGCCCAAAGGATTTGCTTTTAAAGGTAATAGAAGATCGAACAGGTGGTTATGCTTTGAGTATTTGGCAAATGTATATTGTTTGGATATTTGAGTTTTTCGAAGCCGCGGCCCGCGTTTGAATTTTCTGTATGTTTTGATATGTTGATAGGTTATAATTAAAATACATAAGGGGATAAAAGGTAAGAGAAGAGCTGTGCAGTCTTATGTCGTATTGAGTTATAGTTATTTTAATTTGTCGTAAGCTTACGTTCGCATACTGGCGAATTTTACAAGAATCTGTTTACTATATTGACGTAGTTGAAAAATTGTATATTAAACTTCTATATAAAATAAACAAAAAACACAATATGTGGCTGCATTTTTAGTAAGTAATTATTGCAATATCTAAAGATCACAAGTATTTGTTACAGTTCGTAGAAGAGATTGGTATGACGTTCTCTATAGACTAGTTATTAGAGATACTTAAACACAACAAGAATTTGAAACATGTATAAATTTGATACTCACATGACAAAATAATGATGGCTATTATAAAGCTATCGAATGATTTTGATATTATATGCCATTACTCAAACGCTCAAATTAACTCAAAAAATTCGCTGAACTGAAAATAAATAAACACTTACGTAGCTATGTCGCTATTTATATATATGTGCAGCTTGTCGAAAATAACAGTGTTTAAACGGAAAATTTAATACAGTATAGGCTTTAAGATAAGAGTTGGCGCCTACAACATGTATACATGTTACGTTGTGTGCTATCTATAATCATGACGTGCCACATCACGTAATTCTTATATTCATAGACAGCACACAACGTAACATGTATACATGTTGTAGGCCAACACCTATCTAATGGCCTGTGTACCATAATCTTTTAAATTTGAGAAAAAATATTATTATCAATGTTATTGTATGCTAGATGTTGCCAGTGACCTCGTGTGCGCAAAAAGAAATCTCGGAGGAACCGTACATTTTGCCGCGACAAAAAGTATGTGTCCTTCCCCGTGGACAAACATAAACAATCCAATCCTCATCATTATTTTCATCTCTATAACATTAGTATAGATGTGAGGCAAGTACTCCATTATCAAGATGTATTGTATACAGGCTGTATTTGAACCAAATGAATTTCTTAACCCAATATTAAGCTACAATATTACGAAAGTAATGGCAGTATGCACTATGAGTATAAACATTTTCGTCATTTACACAAACATAACAAGATTAACATTTCCTGACAACTCTAATTACGCATGGCCACCCTTGTACTGCCGTACAATGCACCGGCTTTTGAAGTCACGCGCACGCCGCGCTGTATAGGCGTGGTTATGAAAATAATTTAGGTATTTTATAGGGTCATCTGGTCGAAAGTTAGAATCACTTCATATATTATGTTTTTGGAATGAGTTGAATACTGATTACGCTCCTTGAATATCTATTTATGTTTTGAAGCCTATGTAGAGCCAACCCGCTGCAGCTGACCACCAGCAGCGGGAAAGTTAAGGGACAATGGTATATTATGTAGAGAACATGACTGATGACTGCAAATCCCTATTGTAAATTACTTCAATTGCGTGTAAGGTGCAAGTTTGGCTTCTAAATAAGGCCAAAAATGTGAGTTAGATTAAGGCTGGGACTATATGATCCGGAATCCGTAAGGCCGGGGAAAATTCAGAGCACTAAAAATAGAACTCTGCACTAGTACAATAGAGCTGAAAATCGAACACACAAGTGTCGAGTCAAATGTCATATATGACAGCTCGACACGCGACACTTCGATTTTTAACTCAATTGTATTCACATATAGTTCTATTTTTAGTGCTCTCAATTTTCCTGGGACCGCCGTATTCCGGATCATATACTCCCAGCAGCAGTTAAGGCACATAACATGTAGGATGAGAAAAACCTAATTATGGCTATAAAAGTTGCAAAATATTCTGATAAGTGACCACAGGAACAACTGTTAGAACTGATAACTCGTGTTACATGAACAATACCCAGCCCAGGCACACAATACCATTAGTCACCGAACACTGAACAGGGACACATTACCACACAAGCTGTTTCAATTGCAAATATCAAGATTAATTGGATGGAGTGTTACGAATGACTTTCAATATACTTTTATTGAATTACAAATGAATCATCTTATCAAAAACTGATTTTTGGAGTTCAGACCAATCGAAACGGGTTTGACGTTTATGAGAATACCATTTTGCAGTTTTGACGTCGTATCGGGACTGGATCGTAACTGTATTATTGCAGGATTTAATAAGCAGAATTGACCTTCAGTTTTCATAAAGCTAGGTAAAGATTCTGGCTAGATTCTACCTCGCTAGCATCTATCCTAAACCTAGTCACAGTTCACAATCCGTCGTATTTACGACGGATTGTGAACTGTGTGAACTTGTGAACTTCAAAATATGAATTATTTCAAAATTGTATCAACGATATTTATCGTTGAAGCAATTTTGAAATAATTTGCATAGTCACATAAATGTCATATACATAGTCACCTATAAACGAGGCATGTCCAAAGTGTCCACACTCGAAACGCCCCATTTTTGGGGTTGTTATGGGCAGTTGGGGTTTGACATTTGTCATATTGACATTTTGACATAAATTGTTTACCGCAGTTTAATCTGTTCGTATTTATGTGACGTAATCTTCTGAAACCAAGGCGGCGTTACTTTTTATGAAGATTTCTTCTGTCAAATGTACGTCATAGACTCATAGCCCGTCCTTAGTTGTGAAATCATCGATAAACATACAGTGGTGGTTGATGAGTAACATTAAAGAATTGACTCCACCATAAGTTTTAACATGAGTCATGGAGCGGAACCGCAATCGAACCCAAAATCTCGTATTTTGTACTTGGACATTCAATTTACTTTCAATGAATTATAAATGAATAGTCGAAATGCGTTAAACGTTAGTTTGACGTTTATGAGGATACCATTTTCCTGTTTTAACATATCGAGACTGCATCGAAACGTAAGATTTAATTAGCAGACTCGACCTACAGAGCCAAACCCATATATACGAGCAAATCACTTAAAACTAAAAAAAAAAATATGGCGTCCATAAAATTGGTCATAATATTATTCATCCTCGATCACACAATATCATCGTCAATAACAAACTTTAACGTCCTCACTATTAAAGCTTGAGGCTCTCCCTAATGTAGGAAGATATAGTCTAAAGAGAAGAGAATAGTCTAAAATCTATTGCCAATTGGCGAATCATGCTACGTCACAAATATGTTTATGTCTGTAAACACATTGTTTCTGTTTGTTAACATATTATAGAGTCTAGAGCCCTACATTGTATTATAAAATATATATAAGGGGCCAAACGAGCAGACGGGAGTCGCAAATGCGTTGCCGGCCTTTGAAAGATTTTCACGCTCTTTTCTAGAAGGCTTGGAATGGTCCGGAAATACCGAGGGCGATGTCGTATGTCGTGCAGTGTATACAGTATACATAACAGCGCTAGGTGCGTGTGTATCTATATTTTTTCCCGTGACTATTTTTTCATCATGTGTTAGGTTTGAAGCGAGACTATAACTTCGATGATTCCAACTGAATGATGTAAGCTCGACCTTAACCTCCTAACGCGTGAACAATATCGCCGTACAATTCTAGTCTATATCCGTAACGATTTATGAATCAAATTCGCGTGTGCTATTTAGTTTATAATAATATATTATGCGGTTCTATGTTGTCTATTGATAGGAACCTGTTTCGCAGAGATAGATACGCTTGCGTGAGTTATTTTAAGTATACTAGATTTTGTCTGCAAGCCCGCGCAGAAATCCGTATATCGCGCGGAAGCTGTACATTTTGTCGCTATTAAAATTAGCCTATGTCATTCCCCGGAGTATAATACATCACTGTACCAAAATTCATTAAAATTCGTTCAATGACGGTGTTCTCATTTATGACGTATCGGACATAGGCTATTATATGAATTGGCTACTTAGTAACAATATGTTATTATTGAATATGCAGTCATGCCCTTTTCCCGAGGTGAAAATGACGGGGAAGCTTCATTCATGCAAGCATTTGGCCAGGGAAAAGTCATCGTTCACATTATGTTAGAAAAATTGTCTAGTTTTCAAAGACAACTAGTTTTTGTACACGTTCGGAGGTAAAAATACTCTAAACACTAAACTCGACAATATAAGTTTAATGTGTACAATTTTTTGCATTCGCGTATGTACTTATATCGTTTTGATCACTTTAGGGGGTGAGTTATAAATATTTTCTTAATGCGTACCTTTCTTATTAGGTAACGCTTTACGTGAAGATCAAACTTTCGCCCCTGGAAGAGCGTTTTCACAGCTATGTGTGCGTGGCTAGCGCCGTGGGACACCCGCACACGTCTAACTGCCTGTTATGACTTATGAGGCATATTACATCTCGACTGTGATTTTTGCGAAAAATGGCCAATTATGGCGTTCTTGATCTCAGAAACAAAGATACATGTTAATGTATAATTGTTAAATTATGACATATTGAATAGTGCCAAATAGCTATTGGCCTAGTTCGTAGCGGCCTCGCTTTTTGTAAATTTTGCTTAACTTTTTAATTAAACTCAAAATTGTAGAGAACGATTTTCATAAAATGCGCGAAGGCACTTTTTCGAGCTCCTTGATTGAACTACTGTTCTAAGCAAATGAAATAATAAAATGAGAATGTTATCTCCTATATAGTCGTATAGTTCGAAGCGGCCTTAGAATTTTGAAATATAGAAAAAAATCTTATTCTAAGCCAAAAAGACTTCGAAAATCGCTTTAAGTTAACTGTGAATTACTCCTATCTACGATAATATTATTAAGCAAAATTTATACCAGAACAATTGTTACTTCATGAGGAATAAAGATTTTATAATATTAAAGCATGTATTTATTAATCTATTTCAATAAAAACGATAAATACAACTGCAAAATTACTACAAAATGCGAAATGTCGGGAACGCTTCAAATACCTAATCTCGCAGAGTGTAGATTTGTAATAGGGCTCTTAAACAGAGTAAGAGGCTTGAGCCAGCGACGAAAATGAGCATTAACAACTAAAACTATCAAGTTATAAACCTTGTTCTTGAGGAACCGAATTATTAATATCAGATGAAACCAAGCCCAATAATTATGTTCATTATGTGTTACGCCCGAAGGCCCTAGGTGACCTCATACGTTAAACGTATTATAACTTAATGTTTGTATCGTGACCAGTGTGCTGTGTGCGAGTTTTTTGTCACTACTCGCCGTGAAGAAGTTAACTACAATTTGTATGGCATCGAAACAGCGCCTCTATTGGCAAACAATGGTAACTGATTCGATGCCATACAATTTGCAGTTAACTTCCTCGAAGGCGAGTAGGGACAAAAACTCAAGCAATAACTACTGAAAGGATTTTGACGAAATTTGGTATGGTAGTAGTTTAGACACCGGATTAGCGCATAGGCTACTTTTTATAGCAGCAAAATGTACGGTTCCCATGGGATTTCTTTATGCGCGTACAAAGTCGCGGGCAATCTAATATAATCTTTGTAGTCGTTATAACGGCTAGATGAAAAAAAAAAAAATTGCATTAATGAATAGTACTCTTAAGGTGGTTCGTCACGGTCAGCTAGGCACTGCCGCGCCACTAGATGGCGTTAATGTCCTAATAGAGCTTATTTTATTTTTTTTTCAACTAAATAGAACAAATTTTTAGAAAGTAAAGTGTTTACCGGTAATAGCGTAATATTTTTGATGTAACTAACAATACTTAAATAATATTTTAAGTGTTAAAATCGCTTTATTTGTGCATTTAGCATCGGCGAAGCGGCGCGCGAGTGATTCACACACACATACAAAGATTTCATCGTAAACGGAAGCGTTAGTAAATTTCGTCCGCTCTGCATAGCATGATCTGGCCAAATGAGTAAGCATCTTGGTCTGTACTCTAAGGTAACGGGTTCGTATCGCTAGACCGACATACTGTTTTTGAACTTTTTTTGTTATATTTTTGTAATTTTATTCAAATTACATAAGAGATTTTAGTCGTGAAATATAATATTATGTATTTTTGTCCGAGTTCTAAATAAAAATCAGGTTTTTACTATTGCAGTTATTATTTATTACATTATTGAAAAATAACATTTTACAATAAAATTCTCCTTTATAAAAGAATAACCACCACTAAACTACAGAGGCGGTTATTCGAGAAGTAATATAATAATAAATGTGCTACCACAGTGAAACGTCTATGCAGTTTTGATTATTTTTTACTTTTCGAAGTACCACCTCTGGCAAAACAGAATTTTTATAAAATGCTACCAATTTAGGTAACATGTCCAAAATAAAATTTTCGTCACGCTCGATTTCTAGTACTGTAATATCATGAGCTGGAGAAATATATCCCACAAAATAACATTTCTTCATTTGAGAAACTCGTAGTTGCCCCTGAATCTGTAACAAGAATAGGTAGGTGTAAAAATGTTCAAACAGTAAAATAAAGCACAGCAGGTGATCTCTGTTTACTGCATGCAACAACAGCATGTAATTGGTACTAACCTGATAGTAATA
Organism: Phengaris alcon alcon; assembly: GCA_037179445.1. Classification (NCBI taxonomy): domain Eukaryota; kingdom Metazoa; phylum Arthropoda; class Insecta; order Lepidoptera; family Lycaenidae; genus Phengaris; species Phengaris alcon. The sequence goes on along the minus strand of JAYRCH010000087.1, from coordinate 2,907,459 downwards.
GTTGTGTTTTTTATTTATTTGTAAACTCCCATTGTTGTCAATATACAATGGGAAGTTTTTTCTATCTTTAGCAGCAGCATTCATGTCTTGATTGTTACGAGCCAATGAGGGGAAACATTTAATTTCCAAAATAGACTTTTCTTCTTCTATAACCCCTGAAATTCATTGATTGCAGTAAATAATAATATATTCACAAATGATCTGGACAGAAAAACAATAATTTGAAATGAATTATGCCACATACCATCCGGACTAGCACCCAAAAAGCCAAATTCTTTGTCAATGAAGAGGCCTGCTGGTCGCACGTTTTTTTTCATTTTTTCTGTAAATAATGTCCTTGCCACAGACTCATTGCGTTGACCATACGACATGTCATTGGTCAGAATATTGTTTTTATATAAAATTGTTTTGACATGGTTGTGGCAGGGTGTCGTTGATTTTCGCTTACAGATCTGTAACAGAGGGCAGATTGAGCATAATGTGCTAATTTGTGGTATATTACAAAACTAGAGTATTGCCATTTACCATTCCAAACTGGCTGGCAGTGAGCCTGTTACATCTATGTGTATTATACACATCATTTTCATGTTGCCCAATGGTCAGGTGTTCAATATCTTCAATTTCCTGATCTGTTTTTTGAAACTCTTTAAGTTTTAGAAGACATGCTTCTTTCAGATCTGTCTCTGCAATTGGTTCATTTGCCTCTTGTGCCTTTGGACCATAATTCTGGTCAGGTTTACATTTGGGAACGAAAAGCCGCCTGCGGGTGTAGTTTTTTCGTCTTTCTTGACATTTTCCTTTTTGAGCAATGTATTTTTTTACTGTTTTCCCAGGGCTACATGCTGTGTGGCTTTTCCAAGCGCTTGCATGCCAGTTTTCACCAGCAGTGTGTGAAAGGCCTGAAATAAAAAAGTGTAATATTGAAAACAATATAAAGTAAAACTAAGAACTAACTAAGCTTTTCGTGTCTGTTTGTCTCTATATAATATAAATGCTTAGATCTTTAAAACTACACAACGGATTTTGATGCAGTTTTTTTTAGTAGAAAGAGTAGTGATTCAAGAGGAAGGTTTTTATGTATACTTTTACACATGCGATGCCGTGGGCAAAAGCTAGTTGTGTTTATGTTATACATTATTCAATTCTTACCTGCAACATATACTCTGCGTTGATATGAGCCACCTTTGTGCAAATTCAATCTTTTTCCACATATGAATTTGCTCAAGACACTCATAAAGTTTTCCACCACATTTGTTGTGTCATTTGATAGTCGATGGCATTTTGACATGACTGCCTCTTTTGCTGCACAAATGAGAGCCCAAACTGTGGGTGCCTTTGTTTTCAATTCTTGTGAAAGATCTGTGTCCTTTTCATCACTGTTGATGAATCTGCAGTAATACTCTTTGCAATCTTTGTGGCATCCAAATACATGAGAAGGGCCATTGTTTAAATCTTCTCTAAAAGTGTTACGATCGCCATGTATTATTATTTTTCGTGCCACAGCAGTAAGTTTTTGCACTTTCGGCTTCAATATTTTTCTGCCAAGTAATGGCAATTTTGTATTTGCTAGAATCTGAAAATGAATACAAATTAATGAAGACATGGAACACAATACACTACATTATATACGAGGGCGGGTCAATAAGTCCGTGACTTTTGGAATAAAACACAGATTTTTTGATAAATAAATCATTTTATTTTTCAACGTAGTCCCCCTTGAGCTCTATACACTTTGTCCAACGCTTCACAAATTTTTTTATCCCTTCCAAAAAATATGATTTGTCGAGGTCCTCAAAATAGGCCTTTGTTTGCGAGATGACTTCATCATTGGAGTCAAATCTTTTTCCACCGAGCCATTTTTTCAGGTTTGGGAACAAGAAGTAGTGACTCGGAGCCAAATCTGGAGAATAGGGTGGATGTGCGAGCAATTCATAGCCCAATTCATGGATTTTTGCCATGGCAACTGCACATGTGTGCACCCTTGCATTGTCTTGGTGAAAAAGAACTTTTTTCTTGGCCAAATGAGGTCGTTTTTTTTTTCAAATCCTCATTGAAGCGGTCCAATAAGTTGGCATAATATTCCCCATTAATTGTTCTTCCCTTTTGAAGATAGTCAATGTGGATTATCCCACGTGCATCCCAAAAAACAGTCGCCATAACTTTATTGGCTGACAAACCCACCTTGGCCTTCTTTGGCGCCGATTCACCCTTAGAAACCCACTGTTTTGACTGTTGTTTGGTCTCTGGTGTGTTGTGATGGATCCATGTTTCGTCCACGGTTACAAAACGGCGCAAAAACTCCTCCATATTGTGATTAAACAACGCCAAACCTTCCTGTGAAGTTGTTACACGATTGCGTTTGTGGTCGACTGTGAGCAAACGCGGCACCCATCTTGCGGAAAGCTTTCTCATGCCCAAGTGATCATTCAAAATTGAAACCACTGAGCCATGCGAGATGCCTATGGCTTCCACAATCTCTTGAACTTTCAATCTTCGGTCGGCCAACACCATATCGTGAATTTTTTTATTGTTTCGGGTGTAGAGACCTCAACTGGGCGTCCAGGACGTTCGGCATCTTCAGTGCTTGTACGGCCACAACGAAATTCAGTAAACCACTTTTTTACCATTGAAATCGATGGTGCAGAGTCCCCATAGTATTTATCAAGCTTAGCCTTGGTCTCGGTAATGGTTTTTTTTCGCAAAAAATAATGCTTAATAAGCACACGAAATTCACTTTTTTCCATTGTTTCCTTAAGTTACTGGATAGTCTGATAAAGATAGCTGTAAAACACAAACTAACTGACGCAGCAAGTTCAAATTTTGATAGGAGTCAACTGACAGATGCCTGTTGACAGGAGTAGTGTTGCTTTTTCAGTAAGGAGGTTAGAAATTCAAAAAGTCACGGACTTATTGACCCGCCCTCGTAGTTATTTTATTATATAACATATTATAATGTAAAAAATTAACAAAAAATTATGTTATTTAGCCAAAAAATTTGGCCAGTAGTCTGATAAATTTGCAGGCAATGGCTGTAAAATAATGTTTTTACCTTGTACAATGCACCAGTGTAGTTTTTGATTACATGATTTTTGCACTCAATCTTCTTTATTTGTTGTCCATATGAGACTTTTTCTCTGAGTTGTGCAAAAACTGAAGAGTCTCCATCACCAACAAATTGCAAATATTTAATTCCGTGCATTTCTTGGCTTTTTTGAAACCCTTCTATCAAAATAGTCGACTCCATTCCTGTCGATGGCCCTTCATAATTTCTGAAGCAGGTATGTTCAGGCACTGGCTCATTTTTTTTCTCATAAATATGACAGTGGTAACAGTATTTATTTTTGATGCCTATGAAGAGACATTTTTTCGTCTCTTTACCAATAATGCAGGCCTGTAATATAACAAAAGTTATAAAAAACAATCACAAAAAAAAGAAATACAGGTTATCAACTAAACCAACCAACCATTCCTGATGCAGAACTATAGTCATGGCCATATGATCGCTTAGGCCAGCCACCATCCACATACACAGTCACAAATGGCACACCATCTTCATCAATATGTTGTTTTCCCAAGGCAAGAGCTTTCTCTAATTCACCATTTCTTTTAATTTCTTTGGTTAGGTGGTCCTGCCAGACATCACCTAATATTTTCTCTGTCTTCCGAAACTTGTTAGGTGACATGGTAGGGATGTCCATCAAGTTGGTTATGTGAGCAGATTGGGAGTAATAACTGCCAGCTGTTAATGTTCCCCAAACAAAGGCTTTATTGTGTTTGGCTACTATTTCATTGCTGTTCCGGAATTCTTTTAAACAACTGCTACACTTGAATATAAATATGCTGTTGAAGCCATCTTTCAATTCATTTATAAATAAAATACTGCTTCCTTTACATTGTGATCGGTGTCTCTCCAGTCTGAAAGCCCACTGAAGGACGTGCGCTAGGTCCACAATTCTGTTTCCAGAAAGACCAGTCAAATTATCTGGTGAAACATATTCAACAGTCAACTCGTGACTGTCAGTGGGATCAATAAGTGGCCAATTTATGTCCAATGGCTTTGCTGCTGTGGTTTCATTTTCAGTTTTCTCCAATTGTTCATATTGAGTATAATTTGCTTCTACATTAAACTTCTTCGATTTGGTGCTGTACGTCTTGACAGTGTTGTTCAATCTGTAGTTAGGTATAAAGTATTTTTTGTAATTAGTGGATAAGTAATACTTACTCATGAGGAATTCAAAGTTATTGTCTACATAATATTATGAATTTGATGGTGCACTTACATAGAACTTGAAGAAATGTTTTCTTTTTTGTCATTATCGTCTAATTTCGGTCTTTTACACCACAATTCATTACGACTGCAACAAGTAAAAAAAGGTTAGTTAGGTACCTATACTTTCAAAAACAAAACCTAAGACGATATACTGATTGAACTTTCAATATAATTATAATGAGTAGGTACTTTATGAGTACATCCACAAATCAGTAGGAGAATACTTTCTTACCTTTTCACTTCTCCGTGATAGCGTTTCATTTGTCCACGAACTCGTTTGCGACTTTTTCTTGCACCAGAATATTGGTGATTTTTATAGTCTTTTCGCGAAGTTCGTGGCTCCATTTTATGTCGGTGCACTAACACGAACAGATAACCACTCAACTCAGGAGGTTCAAAGAGTCCAATATCTCACAACACAAAATATAATAGGTAAGGTTAGAGTCACTATCTCGCAGTCATTATCTCACGATTCACTGAACTTTGTAACACTTAGAACGGAGGAGCAGAGCTCGACTCAACGTTATAGCAGTTAATTACAAAGAAATCAATGATATATGGAATTCTGATTAAAACAATGCGTGATGCAGAGCAAATCAGGAACGCCATATAAAGTTGACACCGGCCGGCCGGCTGTCCAGTGTTTCCACTATAATGATTTCGTTTCGCCCCAATTCAGATTTCCCCTTTTAGGACTTATTTCCTTTTTTTATACAGTATTATTTCCCGCTATTTCCCCTTTTATAGTCTTTGGCCTTTTTCTTTCCCTCTGTACCCTAATTTCCTCTCAACATAAATATATTATATTTAAACGGTTTTTGTATTTCGGCATCATCCGCGATATTTTGCATGCTCAATAGAAACATTTCCCCAAAAAATAACTATAATAACGATATAAAGCTAGATATAATGGTAATTAGTTATAATTATTATTTATAAATATAAATCAAATGGGGTTACGGCCTACGCATAATTATGAAAATGATTAGCATCAAAAGTGCAAAGTTGGCAACACCTTTGTAAAAAGTGGCAGAAAGAAAACAAGCTCCCACGATTACAATTTGAAGATCCAAGTAATCGTCGAGAAGAACGGCAACAGTGTACTGAACGAGCATAGCGAGGCGCGAGCTGGCAACGTAGCCGGACACACAACTAAACTTGTAACTTAGCATACGATACTGTCGGTGTACACTCACACATTAACAAAATAGAACTGAATTTTCGACTGATTTATGCGATTATTATACAATTTTTGTCTAGTAAATATAATTTGCCGCGAATAAACATCATAATAAATGCCAAATTATATAATTTCAGTTTAAGGTTATGCTCCATTCGTCCGTAAATGGAAAAATACTTTACTATGGAAAACGAACCACCTTAAATATGAGTAACTTCTCAGGAGAAACAGTATATAAAAAGTCAATATTTTCAAAGGTACAGCGATTTGTATACAAACTTTCGCAAGTCTCGTGAAAACGCTCCATACTAAAGTCATACCAAGCTGTGACGTCACGCTTAGGTTAAATTGTATGAAGTATACGGCCGCAGTAACATATTTGTAAATATCTCCGATATTTGTGCGTTTAAGTTCATGCTTACCATAATTAATGTTTTTGTATATGATTTAAGTAAACTATTGATGTAGGTTTTGTTTACTAATTTAGCAAAAAAAATTTTTTTTTACATTCACAAAATGTTGTAATGCCTCAATTTATCTGAGTATATTAATGAAACTAAATAGTTTAAATGTAGTCATCATCCGTACTCTAAACATATTATGGACAAATTCTTTGCGGCTACAGGAATACACGCAAAGGTAAAATCATACTTACAGTTACGTAGCCGTTAGGAGAAGGTTAATGACATACATACACCGCGCCCGGATTTGTTCGCTCGAAACTAAAGTTTCCTCTTTCTAGCACTAACTGTTTGGACGGTAAACAGAAGACGGACGGACATGACGAAACCATAAGGGATCCGAGACGTGAACTACGGAACCCTTAAAATAAACACGTATGTTGTATGGGAGCCCCTATAGATGTATTAAAAAATTTATTAGTATTTGTTACAGCGGTAACAGAAATAAGTACAATACTTATCTGAACATTTCAACTGTCTACCTATCACAGTTCATGATATACAGCCTGGTGACAGGCAGATGGATAGACAGAGTTAGTAATACCCTTTTTTACCATTTGTGCACGGAATCCTAAAAATAATTCATTAGAGAACAGACAATATGTTAAAATTCTTGGAATACTTTTGTTGCACACTGTTGTAACTAGATGGCGCTGCTGTGCTCCTACATCGCGCTATCGCTTGTTCGAAAGCTTTAGTCCAAGTACTTTCGTTACCAGGTAATCTTCAGACGGACGGACGGACCTTTAAAGGAGGGTTCCGTACCAGTTAATTATTTTAGCCTAGTTTTTGGATACAGTGTCACGAATGCGTTGCGCTGTTGTATTATCTTATTAGGATCTAGTCCTTGAACCCACGAGTTTTTTTATGTCGGGACAAAATCAAGTCTAAACTACTCCGTAAATAGAACACCGCGCGTTTGTATGTGTGTATGATACAATATATTGTTTAAGCTGCAGTATGCACAATGTACAAACACATGTTATCATTACGTCTTGGTAACTTAGTACATTACATAGATGTCTTTGCAGCCTTCTGTGATGAATAATGATATTCTGCGGGACTGTGATGATGATGCTTTATCCATCAGATTATTGATTGGTTCTGTTATAGACCGGTCAGCAAGTCCAGAATAGCGATTACTAAGTTTAACCGCGGCTAGAAATAGTAGGTCAAATGAAACATGTTTCGACTGAGTTTTATACAGTTGCCATTCAGTTTGCGGTTTAGTTGTAGGTTTTATTTTTACCCGACGACGGCGAAGACAAAAGGAAGGGTAATGATTTTGGCAGTCTATGTATTTATGTATAATAATATCTATGGACGCTTCACACCACGTGAATCTGGCTGTGTACTAAGTAGAAGAACTGGTGTTACGGGGTACCTACCAGACAACGGGAAGTATATTTAATACTATTATACTCTACATATTATATTTAAGATTTTTATTATATTATACACATATTTAATACACATCCATGACCCAGGAACATTAAAAACTTTTTGTTCCTTCGGCGGGATTCGAACCCGTGACCCTTGAACGGCTTGAGCACCAATGCGCTGAACCACTGAGCCACACAGGTCGTCGTGTATGTATGTATATAACCTAATTGTTTCGTCGTAGCGCCTAAACTACTGCTTCTATTTTAATAAATGAGATGTGAATAGATCCGTATTAGCCGGGGTAACATAGGCTATATTATAATTTACGTAATCAGATTATAGTATTTTATAGTAATTGTAGTTATTATACTAGACTAGATGTTTCCCGCGACTCCGTGCGCGCAAGTGGAGATCCCGCCGAAGCCAGGAATCGTGCATTTTATCTCGATGAAAAGTAGTTTATATATTACGATAATGTTATATATTATGTTTACAATAGTAACCTAGAGCTCCGTGGCCCAGTGGGTAGACCGTTTGATTCGCACTCGAGAGAGTGCAGATTCGATTCCTAGGTTGTGGGCGGATTGTGGCGTGTACCTACCAATGAGACTTTTACAGATCTCAGGTACATTTTACGGACGCTCTAACGGCGAAGAAAAACATCGTGAGGAAACCCGCACATGCTTTGCCTCAGGGCCAGACGTATTGACCAGGCATTCCTCTGGACTAGGCTGACTGTGTTGTGAGAATGCCGTATGTACTTGGGCAACCATACGACATTTAAAACCGACTGTCCCTAATACTTACCTAATGAAATCATATTATTTTTTGCATGAAACAAAAACACTCGATCCAACCACATGATCAATCAAAATATGTATCTAACTCAGCATCGTAGCATTAGTACGTACCACGTTAGTAATATAAGTTAATCTGTGGTACAAGCCATATTTAGGACTCAGAACTTATCTCACAAAACTTGGTGGTTGGTTTGTGTTGGGGGTACGACGTCTTGGTTCTTACAGATCCTTCTTCCGCTTGAGTGGTGATAATAATAATACAGCAACAATTGTGATATTCTTCTTTATTGGTACATATGAGAGATATGCTTAACGCAGATACGTCTACACTATATATAGCCTTTTGGCTAACTAAAATAAACTAACTAGGCTAATATGCTGTGCTTGTGACATCTGTCGATAAGACATTGACATTTCTACTTTTTATAACGTTTTTATTAGTTTCACCTTATGTTTGCTTGCTTGCTTGCTTGCTTGCTTGTTTGTAACCGACTCCTTTGGGCTTGATTTTGTCCTACTTTGAACGATCAAATTTAATTCAAACTTTGCACACCTGTCAAAGACTGATGACAATGCAATAATTCGATTAAAATATCCGATTATCCTTATTAAATTCGCCAGGATTCATCAATTTCTTTCCGCATCCTTTGCATGAGAGTAAGAGAGATAGAACTAGTGTGCGAACTACGCATGCGTGCAGTGCCAGGGTTACTCTTTGGCAAATCGTACTAAAAAGCAAAAAAAAAATTTTAGTTTAAAAAAACTAAAAAAACACGCTTTTATAGAAAATGTAACTAAAAAATAAAAAATAAAATTTAATAAATTTGGATTAAGAATAGTGTAAATGAAAAATAAATGTTTATTATTGTAAAAAAGCGTGGGGTGCATAGTGTCAATAGTTATAAACATTTTATTGGCAGATATGAGAAAGATCTTCACTTTGATAATATCTTAAAAATCACTTTAAACGAAATCTGACCGTTTGAAGTGGATCAAAATCAAATCCACTGGAGTCGGTTACATACAAACAAACGTACAGGTGAAGACACTGCACCCCACGCTTTTTTACAATAATAAACATTTATTTTTCATTTACACTATTTTTAATCCAAATTTATTACATTTTATTTTTTATTTTTTAGTTAGATTTTCTATAAAAGCGTGTTTTTTTTTTCGTTTTTTTAAACTATAATTTATTATTACTACAATATTATGCAACAGTAAAATAATAATGTCCGTGGTTTTAAGCGCTGAATAGCGAAAAATTCGCTTGCTTTAACCAATCGCCAATACAAAATATGATTTAGTTTGCAAGAAATATCCATACTCCCTGGAATCCATGTGATTTAATTGAAATGAGTTGCCACGAATCGATTAGCGAAGTCCGTATAACCAAAAACTTATTCGCGGAACCAGGTGACAGTGGTGTTAGTTACTAACGCTGTATTTCCTTTCGCCGCTAACCGCAAGACGTATAAGGTGTCGAATTACGGCTTGTGCGATACTGATATTGTCTACAAAATGAGTCAATAAGGCTTGGACTTTATTATGATCCGGAATCCGGCGGGCCCGGGAAAAATCAGAGCAATGAAAGTATAACTCTGCGATGGTATAATAGAGTTGAAAATCAAAGTGTCGAGTGTCGTACTGACTGCTATATGACATTGACATTTGACTCGACACTTTTGTGTTGGATTTTCATTTCTATTGTACTAATACGAGAGTTCTATTTTCAGTCTTCCGAATTTTCGCCAGCCTTACGGACTCCAGACACTCCCAGTCTAAGATTAACATGTTGAGCATATACCTATATATTATAGTTTATACGATATATGAGGCATGTCGAGACAAAACGTGTCCACTGTCTACACTCCACACTGAAGCTGCACGACTTTTGGTGTTGTTTGGGGCAGTCGAGGTTTGACATTTGTCATCATGACATTTGCTTTCCGTCAGTATAACCCGTCCGTATTTATTTGTCCAAATCTTCTGAAATCAAGATGTACCTTTTTCTTGTATGAAGGTTTTTTCTGTCAAATGTATATCTACTTAGTAACTAGCAGGCCCTATGAGTAGGATCCTTAGTAGAAATCATTGCTGAAGAGCAGTGTTTCCCAACTGCCGGGTGGCGACCCGGTACCGGGCCCTTCAAAATAAACTACCGGGTCGCATCATTCCCGCCTTGTTTTGAAAACAATACCTACTATCAATCGACGCATCTTAAATATTCGTAAGCGGTAAGGCGATACCAAACTATGTAGTATTAATAAAACATTTTTACTATTGATTTTGTAATATTTGCTTTGCTATTATGTTTAAAGGTATTAAGTGGGCCACGAAGGGACAATGTGAATTACCGGGCCATGGCGGACCGATGTTTGGGAAACACTGCCGTAGAGCCTTGTAATAAAATACTAACTCATATTTGGTAATTTCATGTAGTTTAAATTTCTATACAAGGCTTTACAAGTTAATCTTATTGACTCATTTTGTAGACAATATCAGTCTAGACTCACTCTAGAGTAAATCTCTTAAGTCCGTGACTAATTTTTATCCTGAAAAATGAAAATTTCCATGTTGGTGGGTGGTAATTTATGGTGGGCCAGTGCGCATTTAAAAATATACTTTAACAGCCTCCGTGGTCTAGTGGTTTAGAGCTTGGCTCTCGACTCGGAGGTCGTGGGTTCGATTCCCGCATTGGAATAACAAAAAATCTTGTTTCCAAGTTTGGTTAGGACAATGCAGGCTGATCACCTGATTGTCTGACAAGAAAGATGATCCATGCGTCGGATGGGCATGTAAAAAGTCGGACCTGCGCCTGATATCTCACCAGTCGTGTCGGTTATTCGTCCCACTGGGTTACGAGAGTAAAGGAAGAGAGAGTGCTCTTGTGTACTGCGCACACACTTGGGCACTATAAAATAACTCCTGCTTAGCTGGCCTGGTTTCAATTAAACCGGCCACCGTCACTGAAATCAGTGTGGGGAGCTATTATTAAAAATATAATTTAAAACATGTAAAGTCTACATATTTTAAGCACATTTGAATTAAATCGAATACCTTTTAAGTCTGTTATCGTCTAAACTTGTTATAACTCAGAAACAGGATGCTCCCGGAACGAGCATACAGTTATAGTTAAAGTTACGACATACAGGTTCTAATGGAGGTCGAATGGTAGGCTTTGTTTTCCACAGTTGTACATGAGCATAAACATGGATAAACATTTCTATAACAGGGTTGTTATAGAAATAAACCTTGTGTTTAGCCCGTCAGTTAGTAAAGACTTTTACATTTCGGCTGTTATTTAGGATTAAAATGGCATGGCAATAAAGGCATGTATACATCCTTCATAGTCGAGGCATATCGAGGCAAAAATATTTTCAGTCAAATGTAACTCATAGCCTGTTTTGAAATCGTTGACAGCCTTAGCATAAATATTTTTATAAAATATCGATTTTCACATATTTTTTTTGCAAAATATATACCCAAAAATGTCTCTTAATGTTAATTTTATATTGAAATAATCGGGATTTTAATTAAAGTATTTCTTAATTTCTGCCTTATAGTTTTAGATGTATTAGATAAAATAACCAGTATGGTATAACCCCCTTACTAATAAAAATATTTACACAACGGAGAACCGATACAACGTTGCTATCTTTCACGTTAAGACAGCGACGTTGTGTAAGTTATCCGTTGTGTAAACATTTTTATTAGTAAGGTGGTTAGTATTCAGGCGTGTCTAAGTTTATTACTTACTTGATTTTTTCCCACATCTTCAATTATTATCGTCATAAATCAAACATTTTCCACAAAACCTTAACAATATATTATCGACCTAAACCTTTCTAAGGAACCACTCTGTCTGTAAATGTAAACGGCATGACATCCTTTCAGTCGTTTTTGAGATTATCGCGAACATACAGACAGACAGACTCGGTAGGGCACTTAAGTCTCCTGGTTCTAAGCTACCTCCCCACCAATTTTTAGCCAAATCGGTTCAGCCTTTCTTGAGTTATAAATAGTGTAACTAACACGACTTTCTTTTATATAATATATAGATATTATTTGGTCATGAATCGTAAAATTATATTTTTAATAATAATATTCGCTTATAATATGAATAAAGTCATCTTTAGTCATGGTTCAGATGAAAAATATTAATCTCAAATATAGAATCATTATAATAATTAATCTGTCATTCCTATTTCTATTAATTATGTGCACCTTTTTAATATGAACAATTTTAAATACTTATTTGCCAAAATATATATACTAGGGGTCGTCCTATGGTTCGGAATTCGCCCATACTTCATATAATTTTTAAGTTTGAATTTTATAAGTGTTATTTTGCCTCAGATAGAAAAATATAGTCTGAGGTAGTGTGTTAGTTATTTTTATTAATTTAATGTATTTACAAGCATTAAACAATTATTAGCTTTCAGCACACCATCCTCCACATAAACTTCAACTGTGCCCAAAATCATACTCCTCCGTTCGAACACCGTTTCTCGTAAAACTGTAGGTACGTACTGAAAGTTTTTGCTACACGTATATATTTTAAAATTATGATTACTTCCATTCAGTGTACCTAATGGTTTGCACATGATATTTAGTGCTGGGATGTTAGTTGTCTATGCTTGAAAATGTATCTACGGTCCACCCAAAATGTACATGCCAATGTAGAGAATTTACAAAGCTAGTAAATTCTCATGTAAAATGAGTTTGTAATTATGCTATTTTATTTACCTTTCTCTCACTGTAAACTCTTCAAATACATAGCCTTGAGCATAATATATTCTGATAAACGCTAGTTATTATTCCATGATAATCACTATAATAATAATTATGGTATTTTTTCAGGTGATAAGTTTCGCATTCTTAGAGGTGCAGCGCCACCTATATTTCATGCAGCGAACTATTCCCAAGTTAGTTTACAACTCTTGCTACTAGATGGCGGTAGTAGTTTGTTTCTTTTGTTTCATCGGATTCAATTAATGTAGGATTAAAAAAATTACACAAATAAAGTATATTATATCAAAAATATAATTTAAAATTATCAAAATCAATATCTTAAATTACAATATTTGCTCTTGAGCTATTTGTGATTGACCAGTCACCAAAAAAAAAGTTTTTCTTTTAAGCACTCTATCTAGCTAAAAAAAAAAACAAATATATATTTTTTTTTTCATTAAATTCCAATGAATTGATAATGCTATTTCTATTTGAAGCTGTGTAAGAATTTGTCCTTGGCATTTAAAGTAGCGTAAAGGAAATTCAATATTATAGTATCATCTAGCTCTGAACGTAGGCTGATGTACGACAATTATTATTAATGTCTCTACAATTTGTGTCATCCGTCTGAAGGATCATAAGACCTTGCTATAAGATATACACATTTTTCAATTGTTAATTTATATTATAATATGTGTCTCATAAGAAAAAGTAAAGAAATTTACACTCTACAATGGGTTTTTATCATCAGTTTCCGTTGTATTTCCTAAATAGCGGGATGTTCGATAGTGGAAAGTTGTCTACCATAATATCTAAAATTTATACCTACTTATCATAAACGGATGAAACATTTTCGTTAACGTTATTTTTAAAACACGCTTAACGAATTAAATAAATACTTATATAAAAGTATTAATTTATTTAATATAAAAAATGTCAGCTGTCGTTTTGCTGGTGTTATTTCCCACACCTTTGAAATAAGTAATGGGAGTTTTTTTCTTCATTAATTTTTCAGTGAATCCAAGTAGTCGTATGTTTGTTATTTAAAAGTTTTATTTTTTTTATTTTGAGTGTATTTTTTTTAATTCAAGTTGATATTAATATGATATTAGTGAACTGATCAACTTCATGCTTCTGGCATTAATCACTGCCACTCCGAATTAACGAGAAATAGACAGTCTAAAAAGTGTGTGAACGTTTATTCGCGTTTGCCCATTTATGATTTAGTCTCAAATCTTGTTAGGAAACGGTTGCCATATTAATTCCAAGACACACTAGAAGAGAATGTCTGTTGCTACATCATTCCTTATAAGCCATATGAACATGGAATATAAGGAAATTTAAGCGTTCACTCGAGTGAACCGTCTAATATCATCTTAAGTCCTTGTACCCGCGAGAGGTTTTTTGTGGTCGCCACAAAAACTAAACTGTAAATAGAACCTTGCACTAATACAATAGAGCTGAAAATCGTCGAGTGTCATATTTGACAACTCTACACGATTTTCATCTCTATTGTAATATTAACACACAGTTCTATTTACAGCCCTTCTTTTTCAGTAGCGACCACAAAAAAACGATCGTGGGAACGTAGCCTTAGGAACGAATCTCTATAACCTATAAGTTAAATGTTCAACCGTGTCGCCAACTTATGGATTCTCAAAACTAAAAAAGAAAACGGCCCATTGAAATGTTACTAATGCCGTAGACGGCGCTACGTAAATTAAAATTATTTTCGACTATCGAATACAGATGGCGCTTCTTCTCTAATGTCTGCATTGCATTTTCAATTTTCACAATATTAACATTAAGCTTTTTACGCTCTACATAATAATATTCATAAAATCTGCAGAAATATTCATCATAATTGAAGTTAAATAGGATAAAAATAACATTAATTTTTGATAAACAACAATGTATCGTGTATTATTTTTTCAAGTAACTGATTTACAAAGTTGAATGAGAAAACAGCGTGTGTCACTGTTGTTTTAATCATTATTATTATCACATATATTTCGTCCATAATAAATATCATCTTGTTTAAGTATGATAGGTAGGTCAAGGTAGGTAACATTTAGTCTCCAGCTCAAGATTTTCAAAGAATATTAATATTCTATTTATTATTTATAACGCGAATAAACGTTTTTAGACTGTCTTTTTCTCGTTAATTCGGAGATTCGGTGCAGTGAATGATGCCAGAAGCATGAAGTTGATCGGTTCAATAATATCTCGCCAGCCATGTCGGTTATCCGTCCCACTGGGTTACGAGTGTAAAGGAAGAGAGAGTGCTCTTGTGTACTGCGCACACACTTGTGCACAATAAAATTACTCCTGCGTAACTGGCCTGGTTTCAATGAAACCGGCCACCGTCACCGAAATCGGTGTGCGGGTGTAATTGTTATTTATTTATGATGAATACAGTTTTTCATTTTACTCTGAATGTCAATAAAAACTACCGTACCTTCAAGCCTCAATGCAAAGAAAATGTTCTCGACCAATTTCTCCGTCAAAATGTCCATGGCGATAATGTGGTAATTTCTCCGTCAAAATGTCCACGGC
The DNA here is from genome assembly GCA_037179445.1 of Phengaris alcon alcon. Lineage (NCBI taxonomy): Eukaryota > Metazoa > Arthropoda > Insecta > Lepidoptera > Lycaenidae > Phengaris > Phengaris alcon. The sequence continues at coordinate 2,892,075 of JAYRCH010000087.1, read as the reverse complement.
GGTAACGTGGTAATTTCTCCTTCAAAATGTCCATGACTTTAATAATATGACCAGATATATGTAGACAATCACTGTGTTCATCGCACGACAAACATTAATAGTTTTATAGCGAACTTCTGCCAAAATCTCGCCGCTTAATGACTTATCATTTGAAAATAAAGTTGAGTAACACTCGCTACTGTTTGTAAACATTACGCAGAATAATATGGTGTAAATGTGTATTCGCCACCGTGCAGGTGCTATTGAAACTTCTAGACTAGCTTTTGGAAAGAGGCGTTTAGTTTGGTAAGTTGTAACTCTGGTGTTGCTTGGTGCTTTGGGCCTAATCGCTTCCCATGAGGCGATACGTTTGCTCGTTTACCCCCATTAATTTATGATATAGGAAATCATCATTGCATCGTGATTCCTTTAATCAGGGCACAAAATAAGTTTTAGACACAAGAGTATCAAGCTAAAATTAATATCACCATAATAGACTAATCATACGTAATTCCTCTATGATATCACTAGGATATTTTAATGAAGAGATAACCTTCTCATAGAACAAAGACATATATATTACTTACCTAAGAAATACATTAATAAATACAAAGGCAAATTAAGATTTATTTACCGCAGAATTTGTGAAAGAGGACGCCTGAAAAGATATCGTCACAAAGAGGCAGACGGTCCTGAAAACATGTTTTCTGACCAATGCTCTGTATCATCTCAAAAGAGTCGAAACCGTGTACCATAGAATAGATATTGAGATTTTACATACACTAAGGAATCTTAGTGTATGTAAAACTACTACTCTACTCATTACTCAAATAAGGTATCAAAGATCTAAATTTTAGTGTTTTTTAGCGTTTTGGTGAATATTTAAAACAAACGAAGAATATTGACTTGTTAGTAAGTATATAAAGCATCGTTTCTCAACCATTTTTATATCGCGAGCCACGAAAAAGTCAAAAATTTGAGTAAATCCCCGTCCCTATAAAATTATAATAATATTATGCACATAGCGCGCTATTTTTATCAGCTTAGCTACGTTATATTAGCCTTCACTGGTTCGAACGTTTTTCGACGTTCGATACAAAAGATTCGTTCAAAATACTAATATTTTGTATCTATATGTAGTTTTTATTTATTATTTTTCAACAGACTGCGACCCTCTTTAAAAACAAACTCGACCCCCCCAAGGGTCGCGACCCCCCGCTTGAGAAACGTGGCTTAAGGCTTTTATAATAAATGTGAAAGTTTAAAGCATATTATACTTTTACAGTAGAGCTGAAGTTATCTTTGAGTTCGATAACAATCAATTTCCTAAATAGGTTCACTTATTATGTTTGCGGAAACTCGAAACTGTAATGGTTTATGTATGTAGCTGCGTATATAAAATAGAATCAGAAAGGCCTGAACAATATACATATATATTTCTAATTTTATCGTAGTCTTAAAATAAAACAACTGTCATTTCGTTTGCCCATTTTCCTGCCTACAGGTTTGTTAAGTCTGTCGAAGGTCGAGGCAACAAAGGGAGCGCCCTTGAGTCGATAAATAACTAAAACTTATGACACAATTGATAAATCACAACGCGCTAACCAATGCTCTGATTAATCATTTTTCATACGATTGTACCAAGATAAACTTGGGCCTTTTTCATCCGTTATTGGATGATTTATACAGTATTCTCCGAGCAACGTAACAACTCTTGAAATACTGTAGTGCCTGGGACAGTCGGTTTTTTAAATGTCGTATGGTAGCCCAAGCACATACGGCATTCTCACAACACAGTCAGCCTAGTCCAAAGGAATGACTGGTCAATACGTCTGCGTACCAAGATAAGGATAATGAATAACCTGAGGCCAAGGCCTCACAGGAAACAAGCGAATATTAACGTTGTGTTTCCCTGGTTAATGATGGGCGGCGGCAATCGCTTAACAAGAAGACGAGTAGAAATTCAATTCATCTATTGTTGTATGAATTTAATTTTATAATATTTTATAAAATACAATAACGAAAATACAATAAGAAATGTTCATATTATGTTGTCATTGTATGTAAATAGAAAAACAAACACAATTAACACACTATCATTTTGAGAGGAGAAATGTGATTTTTCTTGTACGTTAAATGTGGACTTTACAATGATTCGGAAAAAGTAAGAGACTTTGAAAAGAATTCTGCGAATTCAATGTAGGCTATAGTAGTAATTGCTCTAAGCTATGGGGTAGACGTAGGTAGACGTAGGTAGACGTAGGTAGACGTAGGTAGACGTAGGTAGACGTAGGTAGACGTAGGTAGACGTAGGTGGACGTAGGTAGACGTAGGTAGACGCGAGTTTTGACGGGGATGTGAAAGTGTGACGTTATTATTTTGGTATTTCTCCTTTAAAATTGTGTTATTTCAGTTCTTAATGTGTAATATTGGTAGAATATTAACTACTATATTAATTACGAGGACTTTTGATTAGACTCTGGACTTGAAGATTAAAAAAAAACTGTGTTGAAAACTGCAACAAAAATTGTATTTTCCCCTTGTTTTAACTTGACACTGGCAATTGTTTTTTGCTAAACTTTAAAAACAAAAGACGCATTTGTGAATTCGGCCGTAAGTTGGCCCACCTGGTGTCCGCCGGTGCGCTGGTTACCAATTTGACACAATAAAGTGGCGCCATTACGTAACGTGCTTAAGTTGGGACTATATGATCCGGAATCCGGAAGGCCGTAGAAAATTCTGAGCATTGAAAATAGAACTCTGCGCTAAAACAATAGAGTTGAAAATCGAACACATGAGTGTCGAGTCATATGTCAATGTCATATATGACAGCTCGACACTTCCATTTTCAACTCTTTTGTATTGGCGCAGAGTTCTATTTTCAGTGCTCTGATATTTCACCGGTGTTCCGGATTCCGGTGCCTATAGTCCCAGCCTTACTCGTGCTACTACAGCATTGTCAGTAGTCAGTACTAGTTTGTCCACGGTTCGTTTGAGACGCGTAATATCCCTGACCTTCGCCTAGAATGGCATAACTAAATGGGCAGATGGACAGATAGACAGACAGATGGACAATTCTTTATTTATTTATTTTCTTTATTGGGGACAACCAACAGTGATCACACAAATACAAAGTCTTAACAAAAAAGTATTTAGTTACATATTAGTAGATGTGACACCCACATCGTTATCCACATATTACATATCTTTGTTTACTCTAAATGAAAGAAAAAACTAGTAAGCATTAAGTAACATTATAAGATACAAATCAGCCAATTGCTTTTAACAGTAATCACAAAAATTCTGGAAAGTGATAACATAAAAAAGCAAATAAAATAAAATCTTGCACATATGAATTAGAAAAGTAATCTCAAAAGGCTACATTACATCACACAGCATATGTGTGTGTGTGTGTGCATCCGTGTGTGTATATGTGTATATTTACAATTGAGTAAACCCTTGTAGCCTTTTTCAATTGGAGCCCCTAAAATAGCTGGCGTTTCCCAATTAGGTCTGGTGTTGCCGGCAACTTCACAAAAATCTCTGGGGTCCATGAACAATTGGACATGGGTAGCTTTACCACCACTATAGCTATGTTCGCTCCAGAGATCAGATTCTCGAGGTTTATTGATCATAATCAATAAACTTCAGAATTTTCAATAATTTCCATATCTCCAGCATGTAGCTATTTATTTACCATAAAAAGTACATGCCGATTTTATGTTTAGCTCTAGGTCGATGGATGGTGAATAACTTTCAGTGATTCAGGATTCTTCATTTCGTTAATATCTCCTCTCAGATCTCTATCTTTATGTGTTTGTTTTCAACATGCATGTTGTTCGTTAGACATAGGTATTTGCTTGTTTGCTCTTAGCGTTCAAAACATTGCCGTTTATTGTATAACGAATACTAGCAGACCCCGACAGACGTTGTTCTGTCAGGGACACCGTCACCTACAGTCTACGCCTAGACCTACACGGTACACCTAATATCTACCTAATCCCTACATCTACAACCTACACCTATTATACCTACAACGTACACCTATTACATACCCCTACAACCTACTGCCTACATGTGATCGGTCGAGACGTTTCGATGGAGTTTTGTATCAAACACTGTGACACTAGAATTTTATACAAAGATTAGGTATTCGACTTAAAATACCAAATTTTAAATTAAGAAAATCTTATGTCGTGTAGAGTTAAACACATAGTTTTGCAGACCAAGATAGAGACAACTAATATTCTTCTAGATCATAAACCAAATTCCAAATCATATATCCTCTGGCACATTATCTTCCTGGTTATATGCCTCTTTTCGGCTATTCCTACTGTTTTGCCAATTGTAAACAACATGACATGGCATGACAAGGGCCAACTGCGCCTGATCAGAGAGTCTCTCCCTATTTGTCTCTTACTCGACGGCAGACCAATATCTGATGGCTGTTGTTTAATTTTGTTCCGGGATTGGAACCTATCATCTGTACCGTGACCCGTCCGTCCGCGCTAATGGTCGCGATTGTATCTACATTTCCTCCCGATTGTACCCGCACAATACGTCCACTAATGCGACACATAATTACCGCTGAATGTCATATGCCAAAAATAGGGGACGTCTACATTTCGCGTTAAAAGTTACAAAACTCGTGTTCGAAAACTAGTAATATATAGAGGTAAGACGGTTTATGGATATTGGATAAGAATGCCGGATGGCCTGTGCCTTTTGAGTTTTGACCAAAAAGAAAAATAAATTAGTGCCTTTCTATTCACAACTATACCTATATTCTTTAGCGGCAAATACTTTAAATAAGTTTAATTATAAGTACCTAGGAGACCGAGCTTTGCTTGAAGTTTTAGTAGCGCGGTAAAAAAACATAAATAATGTAAAACAAAAATTTGACTGCCCGGGATTCGAACCCGAGACACCAATAATCCAAAAAGTCCGACGCTTACTAAGCCGCCAACCGGATTTGACGTTTAGATATTGAAATAACTCAATAACATATTACGCGACAAACGAAAAAAATATTTTACTCCCCCAAAACTAAATTTCATGGAAATACTTGCAGCCGTTTCCGAGATTCCGATTATATACCCTATTGATAGAAGATACCCTAAAATTATGTTGCGACTGTGTGACTTATATGCACCGGATACCTCGTAACACTGATATATAACTGTACAAGTAATTTCACAACCGTAACCAAAATATTAATGAAGTACGTACGTATTTTGGATGTGATCGCCCACGGAATATCAATCCATGGGGCCTTGATTCCCGTAGGAGGTTTGGAGCATCAAGCTAGACGTACCGTCCGGCAGTATTTCCTTCCGCGCTAGCGAATGCGGCCGCTCTGTGAGTTGTAAGCATTAGTGTCCGAATATCCGCGCGCGCCAGAACCCGCGAAAATTGAAAGAACGCGCGCGAAAAAAATCAAAATGGGTGTCGTGAAAAACACAACAAAGAAAAACAACGAGAAGATCGTGACAAATGATAAAGTGAAAAAGAAAAAAAAAGTGTCGTGCTTACAATGTTTGAAGTCGCCGGACGATGGTAGTATTTACTAATTAGTAATTACTAATTAGATTTTAATTAGAAAACACGCAAAATTAACACAATGTGCAACTATGTTATTTGCTTCGACACTGATTTATACAGCTACATTTGTTACATTTTACTAGACTTTAAATATTTCAATAATTTTTCACTATACTCATAATTAGACAACCAACATTGAAAAAATGCACCATGTAATGTGTGGTTGATTCTATTAATAATTGAAATTACCCATGCTAATCAAATTAAAATTAATTACTTATGATTGTTTGCATCGTTTCTTACAATTTAACATTCATATAAATCCAATAGTAGATTTAATTGGTAAGGAAGGCAATAATAAAATTGAATAATCTCTAATTTAAAAGTCAGAATAGATCTCAGTAAAAATGATTAATTGATTCTATAGTTGAGGCCCTTTTCACGACCCATATCTAACAATTAAATACACAAAAAATGTTTACAATATATTATAGTTAACTTGGAATCGAAGGTTAAAAGATTCTCTTAGCTTTATTTTTTGTTTCAAGTAAAGGTCTAGTAATGGTAGGACGCCCTTATGACGAGCAACATTATACATCTACCCTCATATGTTCAGAGATTTTATATTTTCACAAAATAAAGTTTTTCTGCTAATTATGATCATTACGTATCATATGTATGTAAAAATATGCGTAAAATGCATCATCATGCGTCATACAAATGTTTACGAGAATTCCAGTTCAAACTTATTGCTTATCTAATATTTATTTATTTATTTTAGTAACAAAAAAAAATGTAAATCTTACCACTATTATAAATAGGAAAGTTTGTGAGGATCGATGGATAAATTGCTGGATGTTTGTTACTCTTTGACGCAAAAACTACTGAACTGATTTTGGTGAAATTTCGTATGGTAGTAGTTTAAGCTCTGCATTAACAAGCCTACTTTTCATCCCGAAAATGTAGAGTGTTCCCGTGGGATACTGAATGTACGCGGGCGAAGCCGCGGCCAAAAGCTAGTTGTAATAATAATTAGACTTAAGTAGTCCAGAGTCAACTTGCATACCTACATGAAATTTAAGCAGTGCATAAATATTATAGTGAGATCGAAACAACAAAAACAAACATATACTTCTGCCGATTCAAAGAAAATATGTACCTTTAATAGTCTAAACCTATAATACCTATAATAGTCTAAAGTACCTAAAATGGCAAAACCTAGGTAATATTCATCTCTAATATCTCATTTTATTTCTCTAAGGGCCTGTTTCACAATCTTCTAATAAGTGCCGGATAGCTTATTCGGAAGTTTTGTTTCAGCTCACTTTATATCGGGCGACAGAGACAAAACATGCCAATAAGCTATCTGCCACTTATCAGTAGATTGCGAAACAGACCCTAAAATGTAATAATGTTATTAAAATCGCAGATCATTGGAAACTCTGCACTCGAATGTTTAATGTTTCGGCAAGGACGCCGATGTTTATATAAACAACGTTTTACATAAATTCTGGTTATGATTAGCGGTGTACTCAGAAGTCAAATCCGACCCACAAGTAGACATGTTTACGTGTTTCGCAAGCACCGGACGGGATGTATGTGGATTTTTTTACTACGTCAAATAAAATGTACGCACGCACTACGCTCCACGCGACGTGATACCTCAGCGTCAGCTCACACCGAAACGAGACGATTACGCGTCGAACAAATTTCAATTTTGAATGGCTATTTTAAAAATGCAGCGCAGCGTCGCTTATGGCCTCGTTTCAGTGTGAGCTGACGATCAGGTTCCTCAACAGTAACTAGTTAATATGCTATGGTTCTAAATCAAAATTGATCCCAAACAATTTTTGACGTGACAACGTCTTATAATTCGATGGAGCCGGCTGCACGCACGAAAAAATATGACTCATTTGGCGTTACCGGCGTTACCTCGCTAAACATGACGTTGTCACGTTCAACTATCGTCAGTAAACCGACTTTACAGACAACCGATTTTTTTTTTCATCAAGTGCAAAGTTACTCCTATTAGAAAAAGACTAGGATACCGGTGAGAGGCAATGGGATACAAAACGTATATTCTTCTGTATAAGTATACAAAAGGCATCACAGGCAGGTCACTGACGAATCTATCAGCATCCATGACTCAGGTCATTTCAACAAAAGGATTGCGCTGAAAGCCACGCATGATGTAGGTAGTTTTGACGTGATGACGTCTTATAATTCGATGGAGCCGGCTGCACGCCCGAAAAAACATGACTCATCCGTTACCTCGCAAACATGACTCATGCGGCGTTACCTCGCTCTGGGGCTTTCCATTTCTTATGACGTTGTCACGTTCAACTATCGTCAGTAAACCGACTTTACAGACAACCGATTTTTTACCATGTAGATTGTAAATAATACACATGGCCTAGCAAGATATTGTCCTAAAAGCATTTAAGGGAATGAAAGGGGTTCAAAAGCTTCTATGAAATTCAACGCTATCAAGAGCTATGTTATAAAATTGTTTCGTAAATAAGGTAAAGATTGTTAATCAAAAATGTCGCCAAATGCGCACGCGCCTCAAGCTGGTCTGGCACCGCCGAAGTTTGATGATGCCAAATCGCCCAATAATTTGTAAATGTAAATTTAGGGAACAGTCGCTGACACTCACAGTGTGTGCAAGTGGTACCTCGGGTGTGCGCGACTGTGCATGCCCTGTGCCACAAACGATACAATCTCAGTGTGACATAGTCAGTTTGTTTAATGTTTCCATTAAACAAACTGACTAAATCTAAAAATCGCACCTGCAGCTCTTCTGATGTTGCGAGTGTCCATGGACGACGGTAGTTGCTTACCATCAGGTGACTGGTTTGCTCGTTTGCCCCCTTATTTAATAAAAAAAAAACATTCAGACATCGTAATATGCATGCTAATGTGTAATTACAAATTATTTTTAATGTTGCCATGGAGGTGACGGTTCCAAAGAATATTATGTTTGTTAAAGTACTGTTTTTCTTTTAAGGTGCTTTAGTGTAATTATATAATGAAATATGTACAAGAAAATCAAAAGAAAAACTTAAGATCTGTTTACCTATTTATAAGGAAAACAAAGAAACAGTTAGCCATGTAAAAATAGAAGAATGTAACAGGATAAAAATAGTCCTTATTTTATTCAAAGAAATTTTACCGAGGGTGGAACCTTTAGAAGTGCGTGGGTGCTGACCTTATTGAAATGCAAATACAAGCCAGGAATACTTTCGGTGTGTAGGAATTAGAAAATTATTTATAAAATTTTATAGCATTACATTATTACATTCAACAAAAGAATTATGTTAACAGTAATAGTTGTTACTTCTGTTTGGAGTTGTGGCCTGGATAAATATATGTCTGTGTGACTATAAACTTTCTAGGTGCCGAATTTCATTAATATTAGTCAAGCCATTCTTAGGAATTATATGACTATTTTTTTTCCTCAATAAACAATATACTTTCCGTCCTACCTAGCTAATAGCTACCCCATCAAAACTCTATTCAATAGCCATCATAGCCAGGTCGTTAGTTATTTATATTTGAACAATAAAGATAATGATAACAACTGAAGGTTGTGTTCCGGCAAACGTCACCTGGTCATAAACAGTGACCATGGCTCTTGGTTATATAATATTGGCCGGTTGACGCATATATGCCCATATTTTGTTTCTCTTCATTGTCAAATGTCCAATAAAAGTTAAGGGCATAAGTTTTTCGGTTTTCAACTGTAGGTTTCCTGCATTTTATCTGGATTTTAGATAAAGATTCATCTTGTAATTGCCACCGAAAATATTCTGGAAAATAGGTGACGGAAGGAAGAAAGTTTATCGGAATCCACTATCCATAATATCCGAGAGAAATGGAAAAGAGAAGTTCTGAACCTGGTTTCCCATCCCATAGGGAGCTATGGAAAAGGCGCAGGAATGAGAGACAGCACACATACCTACATAACATAGCGCACATTGGGGAAGCCTATGCCAGTTAGTGGGATTAGTTAGATTATATGCTACTAAAAAAACAATATAGCAATACCAGCAGATAAAACAAACTATGCCGGTGTCTATGCGCAGTCCGCAGGAGTGACATGATACATGTAGGTTAATTTAATAAACAGACCTTGGCACACATTAGTTCAAACTAAGCGCCACTATTTATAAATGCAGCAAAGAAATGTAACTGTACTGAATCCAGGATTTGGCTGAATGGTTTTTTTTTATGTTTTAATTTTTTATAATAGTTTGTGAAGGTAAAAGAAAACTTCTGTATTCGTATTCTATACATAATACAGGTAAAGAAAAAAGAAAACTCGCATAAAATACAACATGTACACTCTTCGAGTCTATAAACTAGATTCTTAGAACTAAGAAAGATGGAATGGTTTAAAAATATTTGTATGAAAAGGCGTGCAAATCATTTTGTGTGTCAGGAATGTTAAGACTTAAGAATTTTATCGCTAGTTTTATTATGCCTTAGTAACGCTTTGATATCTTGCTATCGTCTGCCTGCAAGTATATTCATTTAATGAAAAGAAAAATATCAAATGAATCAGTCAACTGACCCAGTGGGTCTAGTTTCGAGCAGGTCCGGTTGACGTACGGGTCCTATCCGGATCCTATAAAACAGAATTATAATTGATCCTCATGTTCCTATTAAACAGGTTTCCTATTAAAAATTCACAGGATACTTAAAATACAATTTAAAGTTTGGAGGTTACATAATAGTAGACACGCTACAGATAGAATCGAGAAAATTGTGCGTAATACCGATTTAATAATAGATTACGTAAAACGTCATGAGAGTCAATTAACATAGTGAGATCATCAGGTGGTACACAATGGTAGTACTGTAAACACTGTAGCGTGAGCAGGAGTATGACATAAGTGATAAGTTGCCTGTTCATTGAGAGTGGAACTTCGGGGAGGGAGAAGGAAAGAGAGGTTGGAAGCCTGATTTTGAGGATAGATATTTTCGAGGATGCATTGGTAGTTTTACATTTGGATATGCTCTTTCATTTGATGTGGTTCATTTAATCCTTTATTCTCCCCTGAGATCTAAGGCCTGCCTGCTTGCAGTGTTTTGGTCACTGCATCTGCAATGGCGCGTAGATAATTTTTTTCGCAATGTTTTCGAATAAATGTAATGGTTGGAGAAGATCCCTGCTCAAGTTTCTCGTTAGACTACAAGGACTTTCTATAAAATCAAAGAAAAAATATTTTCATGACCACTTTGTTCAGAGTTTAGTCAGCATACCTTACCATATTTCGTTTTTGTAAAGCTTGATTCAGCTGTAATCTGAACCCATGTATGGGTTAGCAGATACTATTACCAAAAATCTTTGAAAAATGTTTTCCTTACTTTAGGAATGAAGAAATATGTACATTCACAGTAGGTGAACTAGTCGTGACCTTGATGAAGTCATTTCCTTTAATTATAACTACCGGTGAGTCAGCTGCTTATTTTTATTGAGATCATATTTTATTTCAGATTCGTGTTGCCCTATTTGGTAAATTGACAATGTTGATTAAGATTGTGCCTTCCGTTACTTCAAAAGATTAATTTCTATATGTGACATGATGTTCCTGACATTTTAATGCTATCACACGACCGACCGACCTCTACGAAATACACTTTTGAGTAAATTTTTTTCTATCAAGTTCTTCTCCAAACAGTAAGAATTTTTAAGCGTCCATGTTTCTGACATCCGTACTTTAAAAAATAAAAGAAAAATAGGTATGAGGCTTAATTGAAATACCTAAACCTATAGTCTCTCTATTATCTATATAATATATATATTTCAAGGAACATCTTATTTAAGTATGTTGTTTTCCTAATACAATATCTGCCTAGATTGCCCAATACCAATAGACTCATTAGTAATTCTAATAATGTCCCGATTTATCCTTTGAACTTCCATCTTAAACAACGTCAGAACAATCGAACAAGTGACGTTCGATCTAACAAAGTTGGTAACAATCTTTATTGTTGCCATAAAAATGTTATCGTATCAATTCTCGGCGGTTAAGAGTAGTGATGAGCAAAATTGGTCTTGATCTTGCAGTCTTCACCAAGACTATCATTAGACTAGCAAGACCAAAACCAAGACCGAATGAACAAGAACAAGACCAAATAGGCAAGACCAAGACCAAATACACAAGACTAAACTAAAAATTCCTACTTCCGGAGCATCTATGAGTTAAAATATTTGTAATAGCGTCAAACACATGCTTTTCCAGAAACAAAATATTTTTGGTACTAGGAATCGTCAGTTTCCTTTATTAAATTTTAACTTTAAGGATAAAAAAAGAGAAACTTAACCACTATATGAAAATAAAAAGGATCTACAAGAATGTTATATGTAAATTTTTAACAACAGTGATATTCAAAAGTAGAAAAAATAAGTAACAGATAAAATGAGCAAGACCAAGACTTAATACGCAAGACCAAGACCAAGACCAGGCGCATTTGAGCATCTTTTTCTTTGCTCATCACTTGTTAAGAGGGAATTTATTTTCGGCAACTGTTCGGTATTGGTCGAATGATTCAAAGTTACTAAAAGGTTCGACCTTAAAAAATATTGCCTCAGCAAATATCACTGGATTACGACTCGACATCATACGATACGACATCGTAACATTCTGCAACGCAGACGTCGCATTGTGAGAACGCGATGAGTAACGGAAGGATTTTCATCGCATCGTGACACGACGCATGACATGACGTCATTGATCAGTGCCTCACTAATTTTCTAAAATAATACCCCAGACATATACCGAATATACTAGTTAATCTTCTTTCAATCATTAACAATTGAGCAGACCTTGCGATCAGCGATCTTATGAAGTTAATTTTACGATGTCGGATCGTGAGTCTGAGTCGTATCGTGAGTCTGAGTCGTATCGTGTCCATAAAAATTAGTGAAGAACCTTGCGCTGCCATTTTAGCGCTTCTAATAAAACGCTACTAGATTTGGCCACCGGGTTCTTTTAATAGCCTATTTATTGAAAGAATGTTTGGTAAATGTCTTTATTTATATCTTATGAAGGTTTCTGTTTGTATTCAGGCATGTCGAATTGATTCCGATTTCAAGATTTATTATTTATGTTGCATAAAATCTTGTTTTTAGAAGATGTCTGGAAATCTATGTTTGTAAAAATTGTAGCCCTTACCTACCTACGTACCTACTATTTTGCAATAACAGCAAATTGGTTCTCCTTATATTAGAGTAGCTGATTTGTAACTTGAAAGGACCCAATGATGATGATGCTAATCAGCTCTACATACACATTGCACGTGTCTATGTTTATTTGCACTTTCAGGTGCATTTACCTACCTATCTGTTTGCTGCATCGGCAAGGGCGACAGTGTTTACATGCGAGAAATTGTCTCCGACACTGACAATCACCTGGCACATGTTTGTGTAAACTTGCTGTAAACAATCAGTTGTCATAATCATTGTCTACCGATGGTGATGATTTCGAATGTTTCTAAAGATATACTTGACTAAGAGTCAGTTCACACCGCGACGATACTTGATACACTCGAAACATCAAATATGTTGAGAGAAAATCGCAAGATGATCCCTATTCTGGAATACAAAGAAGAGGCCTAAGCATAAGAGTCAATTCACACCGAAATGAAACGGTACGTGACATGACGCTGCACTTTTAAGATTCAACATATTTTCATATTTACATTCAGCTATTCAAAATTTTACTATTTTTTCAATATTATTCACTATACAAAAAGATAAACGCGTCATATGACATCAGTCATACACTGCGCATGCGCTGTGCAGCGCGGTGCAACTAGACATTCCAACTCTTACAATGAAACATGTATCTTCTTGTGTCTAATCTTGTTCTTGTCTAATGTATTGTTCTTGTCTAATGAATAAAGTTCAATTTTGAATAGCTATCTTAAAAATGCAGCGCCATGCAGCGTATCGTTTCGTTTCAGTGTGAGTTGACACTTATATTAGGCCTATCTTTGTATTCTGGAATCTGGATCATTTTGCGATTTTCTCACAACATATTTTAGGTTTCGAGTGTGTTGAATTTTCTGATATTATTCTTAGATCAGGTATGACTGATAGATATATTTTGGATTTGGTATAACGCAAGTGGGGGCTATGAATATGTCATTCCAATTTTGTTGATGGAATCCAGAAGCAATTTACGCAACTTTTGTAATCTTTCTTTTTTTCATTCATTTAGATTTAGAAACAGTTTTCATCTTACTTATAATACGCAATATTTAGAATGCCTACACTTTATGGAAAAAGTAACCTTTATTTAAAATACTTGTTCATTGTAACAAAGCAATTGTATGCAGCTAGTGCCTCGCGTAAGTATTTGAATGAACTCAAGGGGAATACTATCGCGCTATTTGGGTTAAAGGATGCATTAATTGCGTGACATTCGCGGTTTATCTAATGTAGTAAATTGTCACGATGAACGAAATTGTCATACGAATGGCCCTGTCGAATTCCTCCAATTGAGAGGTCGGGTCGGGAATTGGTCCCAGATTGATGTCATAATACTATCGTTACGAGACGTCATTAGAGACTCTTGAAATTATTTATGCTAGCACATGGAATTTGGAACGTAGTTGTAGAAATGGTTGCTTATAATTGACGACCTCTGTGGCTCAGTGGTTAGCGCGTCGGCGCTCAAACCGGAAGTCGCGGATTCTAATCCCGCCGAAGGAACATAAAGTTTTCCATGTTCCTGGGTTGTGGATGAGTATTAAAAAAATATAATAAAAATCTTAAATATATTAATAGTATAAAAGTATTAAAAATACTTCTCGTTGTCTGGTCCCCGTAACACAAGTTTTTCTGATACTTACCATGTAGCCCCATGGTAAGTATCAGAAAAACTTAAACACTGAACAACTTAAAAACAAAAAAACACGTATTGACGTAGTTTGAAGCGCCCATAGATATTATTATTAACTTATTATACATAACAAAAGGCTTAATTATATCTACCTATTATAATTAAAATAGATGAGTATTTACCAGCAGCTTCGCTGGCGTTAAATCCGAACTTTGGACCACCTTTCATCCCCTTGAACTTTTAGCGCAATCATATAGGTCAGTAAAGTTTGTTGTTTTCTATACAGGTAATACAATACATCTATTAGAACTAGCATTAGAAATGTAAACAAAAAATACTATCCTACCGACTGCACCAATTAGCGAGCGCAGGAAGAAAACATTAGTGCATTGCGTCTATTTAGGCGCACTGATGTCAAGCCGCGCCCACCTACACCTACACCCTTGTTAGGACGACCTCAAGCTGCACTACGTAATGGCCCCATGACGTGATTGTTTCTATATTTGTACCCGTGCAATCGTAAAAATAATAATTTATATCAAAATGTACATTAATGTATATTTATACTTAGACGTAACGTATTTTAAGCATTGGTGGAGTTTGCCGTGATTTTAGACGTTAAAGATTAGTGTAGCTAACATATTTTTAATGAAAACTCTAATCGTTATATTATGACAACAATCTATCACATTTCCTCTTAACGTAATATAAAATTTATACCATAGTATTTCAATGACTTGCCTGTTCAAGCGTCTCATTTTTACTTCCAATTCCAAGCCTCTGCAATGTAATTATTGAATTCGTAGTCAACAATCCGCATCTGGAACAAAAGAACATTAAATCTTTACGCGACTCTACAGTGTTGCCAGTAAACAATCGTACATACAGTCATTAAAATATAAATCGATTTTTAACAATACTACACAATGTTTGTGTCTATATTCTCTTATGCGATAAGCGTATCGGATTGTCTGTGTTGACTACACGAGCACAAACATCTTATGCCAATGTAGACTTACACTAAACAATACATTTATGCAATGCATAACTGGTGAAACATTTTTTAAACTTCAGCTGTTATCCACGACAAGATAACATTATTATGTTACAGTCCCTATATTTGATTAATTGCTTATAAGCTTAAGGTTAAAAACAAAGGTTTTTGCATATTTGATTCATATAAAACGACATCAATACTTAAGTAATTGCGTAGTAAACGTTGATTGTAATTCTAACCACTGTCTTGACTCGTGGTGATGGACCATCATGCATCATCAGCCTCTTATGTAATCGTTCATTAATGATGTCATTGATGAATAACTGTAAAAAAATATTAGTAACCATGGAAGCAATTTCATGAAAAAAAGTAGTAGGTATCGAAAAGCTTTCTCTTTGGGGATATAAATAAAAATTAAGTCAGCTCTAAAGCTTTGTAAAAACAAAACCTGAAAGTGAGTATGTTCAAACCTAGTTTTTATGTTGTGTCAACCTCTTTGGCTCAGTGGTTAGCACGTTGGCGCTCAAGCCGGAGGTCGCGGGTTCGAATCCCGCCAGGCAACAAAAAAGTTTTATGTGTGCCTGGGTCATGGATGTGTATTATATAATAAAAATCTTAAATTGAAGTATAGTATAAAAAGTATTAAATATATTTCCATTGTCTGATACCCGTAACACAAGTTCTTCGAGAACTTACCACGGGACCAGATTGACGTGGTGTGACACGGACCATACATAATATTATTATTATAAAAATAGCACAGCTATAGCGAGTTCAGTTGTCCCATTTTTACCAAAAATAGACAATCAACAAATAACTGCATAAAATCACCTTGATTTACAGCCTATTAATGTAATGAACAGGCTGTTATCAATCACCAATAAACAAAATCACCTAAAAGTTGGACGTAGCTTGCGTTTTCGCTGTGGTGTTTATAGTTTACGGCTCGGCAGTCCCGTGGATGACGTCACACTCCGTGCTCTGGCACCATTACCACCATCGCCTTGACGAAATAGGTCGCCGTAGTGGAGCTATTTCCGTACAATCGGATAAAATGTTGCTAAAATGTAATTAATGGTCTTTGTTTTGGTGTGATCCCACTTTTCAGAAGTGGGATTCTATTTTCTATAGAGAAATCATCGCCCGTAGTAATCTAACGCCCGAAATAATAATTAACTTAGATTTTAGCTTTCCGACAGTTCCGATTCTAAGATTAACTTTACTAGATAAGTCTATAGAGCGATAGACACCAATCCAAGATAGAATCAAAATATGTAACTAGGATTGAACTTTAAATATACATTATTGAAATCAAGCATAAAAGTTTACTATTATAGAATTACTTTCGTTACAACGTGTTACATCAGAAATGGTTAAACAAAGCATACTATTAGGTATATTATTTCAACCGGCATTCCTGTAATCTAATATAATCCAATGAAATAACATATTTAAGATTGTTCCCTCCATTAAGTGAATCGAATTCATTAATTAGAATTGACAGGTCGCTTATTTCGTAAGGCACGCGACGACAATTATTGAAGTCAAAGTAGGTGTCATCGGTGATCTTACTCGGTTACAGGTCAAAGTAATTTTGACATAGATTCGATTACGATAACGAATCGAATTTGAAATGAGGTTACCACTTACCAGCTGATATAATTTGGAATGTCCTATTAATTTTCGTGGAATGTTTAGCGAGAAATTTATTTCAAAAGTAAATGTCGTATTAGTTGAAAAATTTTCTCACCAAATTCGGTGATGGTTTAACTAACCTTAATATAATTCATAGAATTACAGACAGAGTGTATTTATAATGCTCTGAAAGTCCTGTATTTTACCCTGAAAGAGCTGAAACTATTCATACAAATATAACTTATTATTACGCGTGTTACCTATATGCTTTTAATTGCGTTATTGTTTCTTTATGTCTATGTCTATGTCGGTAAAAAATAGGTCAATTTTTTATTGCATGCAAAGATAAACAATTACTACCACGGGAGTTGCTCGTGCGTAAATGTACCTATATGATATGACTCATTCTTACATTACGAGATGAATATATTCCTCCTTACTAATAAAAATATATACACAACGGATAACTTAAACAACGTTTTTGTCTTTCTCTGATACATTGTAAAAGTCACTTGACTGACAAACACAGCAACGTTGTTTAACTTATCCGCTGTGTAAATAATTTTAATAGTAAGGGGGATTATGTGTATGTTTAATGTTATATGACATAATATAACACATATGTATAATACAGACTATGTGTTTTTTTATATTTAAATATGGTGATACGTCTTAAAACCGTTGCCAGTTTCAAGTTAAAAAGGCGGGAAAATATTAGGTCATTTACATATGAAATTGGCGTTTTGTAAAGGAGGAACATAAAGTCGATTTTTTTAAACAATAATATAATATTTTATCAAAGTACATACCATTGCTATCTATGCACGTTTGCCATCACATAGGTAGTTCATTGACTTCTTTACTAAAAAAAACATTCGGATAGGAATCAATAACTAATGAAACTAATTAAACTTAAGAACACTGTACACCAAATTCTCGGAAATAAATATTATTATTATTATTATTAATAATAATAAAATCTTTGAAGGCGCTTTGGACTGCCCCATCGGAGTTGAATTTTTTCCCTTGCAAAAAGTTATCAAAATTTCGAAAAAAATGGTAATCTGTTGGAGCAAGGTCCGGGGAGTACGGAGGATGTCTTAGACATTCCAATTGAAGCTCCTCTAATTTAGTAGCCGTCTGTTGTTTTTTTTTGAGTAAATTTTCGCTTGGGGCAAGCTTTGGCTGGTTCGCCAGGCTTCAGACATTGCGATGAGCGTTTCCGATTATCGTACAGGATCCACTTTTCATCACAGGTATTGATTCGATTTAAAATCCCTTCATTATTGTGTCGGTTGAGTAATGTAACGCAGCATTCGACGCGCGTTTGTCGGTTTGCTGCACTCAATTCTTGAGGTGCCCACCTTTCAAGCTTTTTCACCTTCCCAATTTGTTTCAAGTGGAACAGTAAAACAATTTTATCACTAACACCGCAGCCTGCAGCTAACTCGGACGTGGTTTGCGATGGATCCACTTCCACAATAGCATTAAATTCTTCATTATCAACTTTGGTCTTCGGCCGTCCACGGGACTTGTTCCGCAGGTCGAAATTTCCAGAACGAAAACGTTGGTACCAAAAACGCAATATGTTTTCTTTTGCGACACCACCACCATACACATCATTAATCCTTCGAGCCGTTTCTGCAGCACTGGTGCCACGGTGGAACTCGTACTCGAAAATAATACAATATTTCAAGTTTTCCATTTTGTAAACAAAGTGACGCAAAGAAAAAACCAAAAGAGGAAAAAAATAAATGAATTACGGTTTTCGAAACACAAATATGAGTAAATAGCAGTATAAATTTGAAATTGGAATTCCTAACCAAAGAATATATATTTGAGATCAAAGTGCAAAGCCAGTACGACAAAACGCCAATTTCATATGTAGTAGGAATTTCATATGTAGTAGGAAGTATGTATGTAGTGGGAACTAATATAATTTTCGTTTAAGTTTTCAATACCGATTTTAATAGTCGTCAAGTCCAATGTCTAGTTAAAGTCCAAATAAATCGTCAGTGCAGCCAATGAGTCAACACAGAAGTGGTAGACGCTTTACTGAAACTTTTGGAGAGAACACAAAAAAACACACTTTTTAAAGTTGTACTTGCTCACACTTGTGCACGTTAAGGAATATTAAATATTCTACCAATACCGAAATAACACAAATTTAAGCCAAAACTTCTTTCCCATTTGATACGGAACCCTTCGTGCGCGAGTCCAACTCACACTTGGCCGATTTCTATATTGCCATAAGCCATAGGCGCCATAGCCCATAAGGCATAGGGTATTAACCAGCTAACCCGAGTGGTACAGAGATGACGCTTTTGGTCACCTTCTCGACACTTTCACGCTTATGAAGGTACACATCAAAGTAGTGTGATATAAAATTACGAATTGCAGTCATTGCACTCAACTGTATCACTAATATAATGCAAATCATGCAGCCGAAAATCATTAGAGCGAGACAAACAATGCGCTTCATTGATATGTACAGCTACAGGCCATCTCTCTCGCGCGCGTTCACAGCTGTTTCAGTATTCCTGAGGGCTCTGTTGTCCTTATACGAAGTTCCGTCTACTTTTACATGGTAGTCGCTTTCTTTTTAATTTAACTAGTTTTTTTATGCGTCTTTGTTCATATTATTATTGTTACCTATTTAAAACTTGGAAACACTCAGTCCCGTCTTATTCACCCAAAGGATTTCTTTATAATATTTTAGGATGCTTACATCAAAATAACGGCGTGCTTTTGTTCAGCACTGCTAAGATTGTTTGACCTATCTATGTGTTGTTAAATAAGCCGATATCTGCGTTTAAATATTATGTTAATTTGGATTTTTTTTAAATTTTTATTTATCTTGTTCCAGGCGGTGTAGAAGGCAAATATCGCGTGGCAGCTCCAGAGCTTATGCAAGATACGTTTATGAGTGACTCCGAAGACGAAGGCGGTAAGTAATTCACAACTGTTGGGAATGCATTTGAAATCACTCCCAAGACTGCCGTTACAGAAAATTTTAACTAAAGAAAACGTTGCACCCGAAAATACCCGTTAATTTCTTTAGATTACATAGCAAAGCTAGTATGATGAAAGCAAAGCTAGCACTGAGAAGAATCCCAGAGTGTAGTGAGTTAATGACGTAAGATGTCGCTGATCATAAAATTTCTATGAATTTAACATTATATGTACATTTCTTGTTGCCAGGAGAAGTGGAGTGTCCAATTCAACAGCAGCAGCAGTACCGCTACATGAATAGCGAGGCGGGCACGCTGCAGCGGGCGCGGCCGCTCGACGACACCGTCGCGGACGGCCATCGGTGGCCCAGCAATAACGACAGCCGCACGCACACCATCGAGCGCCAGCCTCTGGACATCGGGTAACATTTTCTCTCTACACCGATTTCTGTGACTTTTGCCGGTTTTGTTGTATCCAGTCCAGCTGCAGGAATTATTTTATAGAACACATGTGTGCGCAATACACAACAGCAGTATTTCTTCGTTTACTCTCATAACCCAGTGCAACTGATGACTGACGCGGGACCAGGCGCAGGACTGACTTTTTCCATGCCCATACGACGCATGGATCATCTTTCTTGTTAGACAATCAGGTGATCAGCCTGCATTGTCCTAATCAGACTAACGTGGGAATCGGAGCCACGACCTCCGGAGTCTAGACCAACCACAGGACCAGGAGGCCACATCGGGTAACTAATCCCGAGTAATCAGCTCCGAATAATGTAGTTAGGAGCCAAGATATTTCGAAGGCCACGAAGTCTGAGGCTCGCGGACAGCGGTGGAGCCACATGTACGCAGCGTGGAGCGGCAAAACTTTTACACCGTATCCGTAAATATTATCTTCCGGACTAAATGTTCATCTTTGAACACAGAAATTGGTCTCGAACTACATTTTTTTAGTGTAAATTCCTCCGGGAATTATGTTTGTTTCTATTGAAGACTACCCACTAGAGATAGGCTCAAGACTCTTCACTATAACTGAAGTGCCTAGACTATACTAATTGCTTCATGGCATTTTAGGCCACAAAACACAAAATTGTTTTGTAGATTATAGATACAAGAAAGATTACAGATTTAATATATGAAATTCTTTAAATTTTTAGTTTTTAAAGTGACAATATAGATTGTAGAACAACGGGTCAGCTAGAATACTAAATAACTAAAA
This sequence comes from Phengaris alcon alcon, assembly GCA_037179445.1. Classification (NCBI taxonomy): domain Eukaryota; kingdom Metazoa; phylum Arthropoda; class Insecta; order Lepidoptera; family Lycaenidae; genus Phengaris; species Phengaris alcon. The sequence goes on along the minus strand of JAYRCH010000087.1, from coordinate 2,870,895 downwards.
CATTTGTTTACAGATTCCTGGTGTCATTCGTCGTCGATGCCCGCGGCGGGGCCATGAAGGCGAAGCGGCGCGGCGGCGTGCGCATCATCGTGCCGCCCGCCGCCTGCGCCGCGCCCACGCGAGTTACGTGCCGGTTAGTCCGTCTGTCTTAATGAATTGATGTTAGAAATTCGGGTTAGTACGTCTTAAAACGTTACGTTAAAAATCAAGGTAGCTTGTAGAAGGTTCCGATTCAAGTTCTACAGTGGGAGAGTCCTTCGCGACAATTGTATGACCGAAATGATACGACGGCCTCATAGAAAATCTAGCGGAAATAGTGCTCGCTTTATGTTACGGCAAGTGGTTGTGGATATCGTAGGCCCAGTTTAGAGTTTAAAACACCTATAATGTACTTGTATCTCTTGTTTATATAAAGTTCAACATACATTAATCTTTATATATTAAATCTAAAAGTGATATATATGCGTTCAGTCTTAGTTTCTAATTCAATTTATCAGTTAAAATATATTAAATTGAAGCTAAATTATGATCGATTATTATTATATACTTGTAGCTAACAAGTGTAGATGATTCATATTCAGAATGAAACTTGTATAAGCGCCAAAATTCACTGAAATACATTGAAAATGCATTAATGAAACGTAAGGCAATCTAATAAATTAGCAATATTACCTATATTAGATTTTAAGTTACCGGAATATTGTAAGAATCATTCTAAAAAAAATATAGTTCGCATCACGATATTTTGGTATGTATTCAATGCAATATATTTTTATTATACGATCAAAAGTTTTGTAAACTTCAAAACGGGATCGTGAAGAATTTATATAGTTCAGGTATATCATAAGCTAATTAAACAAGTTTAATTGTTGTAAATAGTGGTTAATCAACAAAATTCTTTACGTTTCAGAGCGGCGACCCGTCGGGCTCCGGCAGCGGCGCCTCCGCCCCTGATGGAGGGTGAAGCCCTAGCTTCCAGACTGTTAGAGCTACAGCCACAGGGAGCCAAGTTTTTAGCGTAAGTAAGCTTATTTTATCATTATGTTAGAGCCTATCCGACATTAATAAAGCTGGGACTATATAATCCGGAATCCGGCGGGCCCGCAAAAAATCAGAGCACTGAAAATAGAACTCTGCGCTAATACAATAGCGATGAGAATCGAAGTGTCGAGTTCGAGCTTTCATTTATGACACTGACATTTGACGTCGAGTCAAATCGTGTGTTCGATTTTCAGCTCTATTATTGTATTAGCGCAGAATTCTATTTCCAATGCTCTGAATTTTCCCGGGCCTACCGGATTCCGGACAATATAGTCTCAGCCTAAGGGGAAAGAAAAGTCGGCCATTTCATAAATAGTTGTATATGTCTGCAATTTTTACAGACTAGATGCTAAGTTTATTGGTAGGTAGAAGATATGTTGCTTTTTTTTTAATGTATTTTGATTCACCACTATGTAACTTATCATTATAGCCGATAATAATCATTATTTTTTCAAATTCTAGGCCAGTGATAATCGAGGTGCCGATATTCACGGCGTCGTGTCCGGAGCGCGAGATCGTCATACTGCGGTCCGACACCGGCGACACGTGGCAGGACCATTATCTACATAACAACGACAACGCCATGATTCAGGTGCGTTCTTTTAGGCAATGTAATATGTAACATTATTATGTAATGTGTGCGCGCGTGTACGTATACAAAAGCACCGACGACACATGGCAGAACCACTACTTACACAATAAAGACATGATACGTATAAGTAATTTTATGTGCGTAAATGTATTCGGTTAATTGCGTACGTATACGCAACGAACGCGTGCGAACTTATATAATTAACGTACCCGCGACACACGGCAGGATCACTACCTACACAACAACGATACTGCCGTGCTGCGTGCGTATACCTTGACGACCTCTGTGGCTCAGTGGTTCAACGCGTTGATGCTCAAACCGAGGGTCGCGGGTTCGAATCCCGCCGAAGGAACAAATAGTTTTTCTGTGTTCCTGGGTCATAAAATATATATATAGTATAAAAGTATTATATATACTTCCCGTTTTCTGGTACCTGTTCTAACACAAGTTCTTCGGATACTTAGCACGGGGCCAGATTGACGTGGTGTTATTGTATGAAAGAAGGTAAATTGCGTACGCACACGTAAACGTAAGGTTGTTATGGGCATGATTGAGGTGTGCCCGCAAGGTGTGCGTGCGTATGTGCTTACACCCATACGCGACTTGTGCGTGCGTGCTTACGAACAAACGTTGATAATGTAAACTTTTTGTCATTTTCAGGAAGTGCTAAGCCGCGAACGTGCAGAATTCGGCAACAGCGGCGAGGCACTCGGCGAGAACGGCGAGCGGGTGACGCGCGTGGTGACGTGCGACTTCCCACACTACTTGGCCGTGGTGTCGCGCGTGCGCCAGGAGGTGCACGCCATCGGTCCCGACGGCGGTACCGTGTCCTCCGCGCACATCCCGCAGGTCGGTTATTGTCCTGCAGGTGTATAGGACTAGCTGCGTCACGGAATGTTCTACTAGGTGACATCAGCTAAGTCATAGTAGAGTAAAAAGACAGAAACAGCTATGTTGTAGATTTTTGAAGAAGATTACTTTTTATCACACCATAATGTACATATTTTCTCTTTAATTAACACGCCCCTATCTCAAAGGAACAGAAACACTTTACTGAAAGATGATGAAACGCTATTGCAACACAGGGTTTCCTAACCTTTCTTTCACTGCGCCTGGGATTATAATTCATACCCTCCAATTTTTTCGATATTTATTAATTTCCATTCAAAACTCTTTTTGTATGGAGACAAATAAATATTGTAACTTGCCAAAACTTATCTAACAGCGACTAACGACGCGTCGATTAATATTTTGGATTTAAAAAAAAAATACCTTTGTTGAATTTGTGGTTTGTCCCCTTATATCTCTCTATCCTAGGTAGGCGCGCTCCACTGGTTGGGAACTACTTCACGTCCTTATGTCATTCCAGGTCCAAGCCCAGTTCCCCGCACAAGCGCTGACCAAGCGCATCCGCGTCGGACTGCAGGCGCACGGCGCGCGCGCGGAGCTCGTGCGGCGCCACCTGCCGCGCCGCGCCGCCGTCTCCCCCGTCATTACCGTCGAGCCGCGCCGCCGCAAGTTCCACAGATCTATTACGCTGACTGCGCCGCTGCCGCACCATCCGGACGATAAGGTACAGCTTGGCAGAAAAGAGTGTGACGCAGTGACAGCAGGAACTAAAAACATTTTCAAATGTATAGTTTTTTATCCTTATCAGATTTGAATGAGATATATATATATATATATATATATATATATATATATATATATATATATATATATATATATATATATATATATATATATATATATATATATATATATATATATATATATATATATATATATATATATATATATATATATATATATATATGGATAAAAGATGTTGTAGTCGAAAATGTTTCTAGTTCCTGCTGTCACCGCGTCCTACTCTTTTTTGCCAAGTTGTATGTGAGCTGATTGCCTAACATTGAATTACGACCGTGAGTAACACCGGACAGCGACATTAGTGGGGTCGCAAGTGCGTTATCTGACCATTAACCGATTCCGAGAGACTGACATCACTCCGGCCAAATGTATTAACCAAGCTTAAGTATAGCACGGTGGATACCGCTTAGATCCTGTGGTATCTTAGTCGCACGTCTGTCGAAAGTGGGTTTGAATTACGCCAACACACTTGAAAAATATAAAGTGGTGACTTTGTAACTGTACAGAAACCCAATTCTCGTAATAAGCCCACACTTTCATTTTACTTTTATTGGTCTAAAAAATTAATAGTCTTGATATCATAAACAGATTTTTGGAGTTTGGACCAAATAAAGCTGGTTTGACTTTGGTTTGAAGTTTTATGAGAATACCATTTTGTAGTTCTAACATATCGGGACTGGATTGTAAGTGTATTAATGCAGGATTTAGTTATCAGAATCGAACTTCAGTTTTTTGACTCATATGCATCGATATAATATGTATTTACGTGTATATTCCTATACTCCAGGTGAACACGCACGACAAAGCGTCGACCGCGAACCTGCGTCTACTGTGCTCCATCATGGGCGGGCAGGCGCGCGCCGTGTGGGAGGACGTCACTGGCTCCACGCCGCTGACGCTGGCCGCCGACTGCGCCTCGTTCACCACCACCGTGTCCGCCAGGTGTGAAGGAAAAACATGACAGATTAGCCAGAATAGAAGCGTTCGAACGAACCAGTAGGCTGTTTTAGTATCAATAACATTTATTCTCATCGTAATACCTAATTCGTGGGTAGTACCTAGTACTAAATATATGTAACATTCTTAATTTCTCTGGTTGTACAGTTCAATTTTTATTTATTTTCTTTTCAGATTCTGGTTGATGAACTGTCAAAACGTCAGCGACGCAACGAAACTTGCAACAGACTTATACAGGTAAAAAAGTAATGTTTTACTAAAGAAAGAAAAGTACATTTTACTAAAACGGGACTTACTACCCCTGGTGGGACTCGAACCCACAATCCCCGGCTTAGGAGGCCGATGCCTTATCCATTAGGCCACAGGGGCTATTGTGAGCCATCACGAAAGTAAGCAGCACTTAACGGAAACCGGGACTCGATACCGAACAAGGGAGCTTACATTGCATATTATGCAGGCATAAACAATGAGGGTTTTTAAATTCGTGACATCTGACTGCTTTTTGACACGACAAGGACCGTCGGGATACCAAGCGCCGCCTGGTGATAGAAAAAGAATCGAAAATTCTTATTGACCGTGTTTGATACCACTTACGCCACCAGATGACGCTTTGTGAGTTGGATCTGCCCCCTACCAGCAGAAAAAATATCAAAAACCCTCATTGTAACCTTTGAAATGTATACAATTTCATAAATAAATATCTGGAAATTTGCTTACTTGTGAATAGAGTAATGTTAACATGATTTCAAAACGTTCTCCCAACTTGTTAGTATGTTTGTATAGTACAAATTATTCAATGTTTCAAATCTGTCGCTTATTTTGTATAGAGAGATGTTGGTGGTACCGTTCGAGGTGCGCATCGTGGTGCTGGGCAAGCGGCTGGACGCGCTGGAGGGCCGCCTGCTCGTGCTGTACATCACCGATAGATACGCGTACGACACGCTGCTGCAGCAGGTAAACGAGCAGACCGATCGCCTGCTAGTGATTAAAGGCCATGACACGCAGACCGTAACCAAGAAGTTATAAACTGTGCAGGTGTTGGAGTCAGCGAAAAACAATGCAAGATTTATTTGATGTAGGTTTTTATGTACAGCGGCAGTGCCATTTCTGCGAATTCAGAAGTAGCCCGCGACTTCGTTCGCACGAAAATTAGATCTGATAGAAAATTAGTCAGTGGGCCTAGCGGGAACATTTGACAGCGGCGTAAACGTAACGTTAACGGCTGAAATTTGTATGGGCGCTGTCATTATTTTGACTGATTATCTTACAATTCTCATTCGATAGAGTTACATTTTCGCCGCTGTCAAATGTTCCTGCTAGGCCCACTGACTATTTTTTTAGATCAAAATAGCTTTATCCTAAATATGTTTAATCCAAGCTACAAACTATTGCCGAATTTAATTAAAAGCAGTACAGTGGTTTTTTGTGTGAAAAATTAACAAATTCAGACAAACACATCCTTATTATAACATCCTGAAAATGTGTTCAATATAAGTAAGTTTAGGAAGAGTGTATCGTTTCAGGAGCACTACCAAGAGGTGGCGCACTCGACGGCAGTTCGGCTGCCGGACGGCAAGCCGGTGTACCTGGAGTTCTCCGGAAACCTCGTGCCCGTCACCAAATCCGGCAGTCAGCCTAACTTCACCTTTGAGGTTAGTATTATAATCTAATTACCAAAATTATCGCAGAAAAATAACAGACGAAGCAACTATTTCACTAGAACTATATCAATATAGTACTATATAAATAGAAAGAAAGAAAAAAAACCTTTGTTAAAGAACGTTTGTGTGCTAAAGCTTTTTATGGGGTCAATAATTTTATTGATGATTGCACACCTTTGGAATTAGATGGCCATCTGCAAAGCTGCTTCTATGTACTATATGTATCATTACTTCTGTTATATTATATAGGTTACATTGTAAAAATAAATATTTATTTTAAAAAAGAACAATTTTCCATCTTTTTGCTAAAAGATGACCCCGTGCGAGTTTCTTATGCCGGTTCTCCTCGCCGGGTTAGTTCCCGAACCGGTGGTAGGCATCACGTAGGGACAATTCCATGAGTGTTTTATAACCTACATGGAAATAAAACTTTTTTTGATTTGACTTATACGGTATTCTCCGAGCGACGTAACCACTCTTGAAACACTGTAGTACCTGGGACAGACGGTTTCAAATGTCGTGTGGTTGCCCAAGCACACACGGCATTCTGACAGCACAATCAGCCTAGTCCAGAGTCTGAGAGACTGGTCTTAAGACAGAAGTGAAGTGAATAAAAATTTCATTTTACAGAGACTATAGCTATGCTTAATGAGTCATATATTTATTGTAAAAGAAAAAGAACAATGTATGAGCAACGTAACGTAAAACAGAATAACTACACAAGTTATTAATTTTAAAGGGCCTTTCGTTATTAAACAATTTTTTTTATTTCAGGCATTCAAAGACAACCGCGTGGAGTTCACAGTACGCGTCAAACATCACGAGGAGAGTCCGTCTGGCCGGATATACTTCATGAACGAACCTAAAGTGAGTAACGTAACACATCTAGGCATATCTGTTTGTAATTTTAAAATAACCGCTTTTCACACACACTTGGCGTTACTCGAAAATGTCAGAACACTTTTCGTTACTCGAAAATGTGAACCCTACTTACTCCTCGCCTGTTATTTGTGTGGTCGCGGTATCCTTTCGGTGCAGTTACTCTATTATTTTTATGAGGCTGTAGTTTCCCTCCGGTCGGCCGGCCCATTCGGACCACAGCATGGCTTTCCCATGATTAATTTTAAACATATAATTATCTACAGGTGGCCAAGGGTGAGCCAGCTTTAAGCCCGACGTGCGTCCTGGACGTGTCACTACCGGCTGCCGTGGCGCCCGCGCCCGCCCGCTCGCAAGCTGACTGCCTGCATTTGGACCAGAGCGGTGAGCGATATGATTAAATGTTTATAATAATATAATAAAATATACTAGTAAACAGTACACACACTAACGTACAAACATTGTGTTACCGATAACCCCTTTAGAGCTGTTATGTTTAACACGCTGCATAATATTCTGTTCCAACTACAAGATCTCATGCCACAATGTAACTTCTAAATTGTGCTATTAATATTAAAACACTGAAATGTTAAAAATGTCATAACTACATACTAAACATACTAACGCACATTACTAACATATGTTAATCACACTTCTACGGTTGTCGAAAAATTGTAAAATGTTTAGGTACTTCGGTATATTAAAAGTCTTGATTGCAAATATATTAACTTTTCAAGAAAGCAGATTTATTTATACTGTGTTATAATGCATTAACTGTGTCTAACATTTTAATAATCGTCCTTACTTTTCAGTTGTTAACTGGGAAAGTGTGAATGTGTGTATTTATGTAGTCTATAGTTTACATCTACCATTTACATTATTTTACTTTCTGCCTTTCATTCATTTGCCAGGAATGTAATGCTATGTAAATGTAATTATATTCACAAGTTCAAAAGTTAAAGTGTATTTTTCTGCATAGGTTTCGATGCTCTGAAAGATGAGCTGAGTTTCCACTGGGGTGACCACAACAACAGTCTGGGACCGGCCTCCATACCTAACGACACTCCAAAACTGAACGGACACGTAAGTTACATTTCCCTATTAACCCTCTAGCTAGTAAACATATTTACACAACTGATAACTTATACGACGTTGCTGATACGACAAAGACAGCAACGATGTGTTGTACATTTTTATTAGTAAGTGGTATATGTATATAGTAATGTCCTACACATATCAATTAAATATGTCAACACTCAATATTAAAATTTGATGTAACAAAACTAGAGTTGTTGAAGCCAGATAAATATTTTAAGAAATAACGTTTGTTTAAGCAAGCAGTGTTTGTTTTTAGGGAAAGATGATCGCAAATGGAGATGCTAAATATACTAAAGACGACAGGGACAGCGAAACAAAACCTCAAGGTAAGTTCGCAGTTAATTAAAAGTAAAGTAAACATTTACTACTTTAAAATCAATCTCATTTAAAAAATTGGACTTAGTAGTTATTTGAAGTTAATTGTGTTTCTAAAATTAATTGTTTTTCTAGTTAACGGAAACGCTGTACACGTTGATTCAAACAAAGCAAAAGCCACATTCGACTCTGACGAAGACAAGACGCCTATGAACACGTTAGAGAAAGGCAAGAAGAAGACCGAAGGCGGTTTCCTCGGTGGCCTCGCTGATAAAGTAAAGAACGTGTTCAGTCATAGCGAAGATAAAGATGAGAGCAAAGAGTCCTCACCCAAACCTCAGCCCAAACCTCGCGAATCAAAGGACAAATCACCGCCTAAACCGGCCCCACGATTCATAAACGAAGACTTGCTAGAAAAAGTTGATGACATGTTCAAAGATCTTAAAACCAAACCTCATCACAAAGATGTTGATGAAGTAGATAATCAAATATACTCTACCAAACTAGTTGTAGACGAAGATCTTCCTCATGATTTGAAACTCAAAACAGACGAAGTCTATCACCAGTACGAACACATGCAGCCAGTCGAGACTCCCTTACATTGCAAGATGACCGATCCGTTCCAATTTTACACCGGTTGTTGCGAAGGAAGATACAAGCCAGGAGAAAAACATCGCCACGATGAAACATCTACTTTAGCTGATAGAATAGAACAAGTTCAATTTGCAACGAATGAAAAAATACAAGAAGTAACTGATAGAGTTCAAGGTGACGTAAAGGATGGTTTAGATAAACTAGGAAAGGAAAAAGATAATATGCAACAAAAAACCAGCGACATTAAAGATGAAATAGTTGATAAGACTATACAGATAAGGGATGATGTAAATAATAAGGGTGAAGAACTCGAGACGAATCTCAAAGAGGGTGTTCAAAATGTTAATGAAGGTCTAAAAGAAAAAATAAATGATGTATTACAAAAAACAGAAAACCTTAAAGACGATTTCAGTAACAAAGCTGCAGAAATAAATTCCCATGTCACATCGGAAATTAATAATCTAAGGGCATCTGCAGAAAAAACGATCAACTCGTTGACTGATAATGCCGACCATGGTCGCAATGACGTGAAAAACAAAATGAATGAATTAGATTTTGCTGCTCGGGAAAGAGCTGAAGATTTGAAAATTTATGGCAATGAAAAATTGGGCCAAATTGAAGGTAGTCTTCAAAATGCTTCACATAATCTCAAAGATAAAACTCAAGCAGGTATTGATGCTGTATCCGAAAAAGTACAAAAGACTGAAAAAGAATTAAGCAACAAACAAGCTGAATTTAAATCTGGGGCAGAAGAACAAGTTTCGGAAGTCATTAAGGCAGCAGAAAATACAGTTAATGACATTGAGAAGTCAATCAATACTGCAAAAGATAAGGCAAAATCTAAAGGCAAGAAAAAATCGAAGGAAGGCAAAAATTTCCTTTCAGGGCTAGTGCATAACATATTTGGTGAAAAAGATAAAATAGAAGGTGAAATTAAAGACAAAATTTCAGAAGGTAAAGATGCTGCAAATAAAGTTGTTGATGAAGCATCAGAATTGAAAAGTAATGCTGAAGCAAGTGCCACAAAGAAAATTGAGGATGTTAAAGAAGGTGCTGAACAAATAGTACATGATGTCACTGAAGAAAGTGAAAAAATTGTTCATAATGCTAAATCAAAACCGAATGACGTGAAAAAATCTGCAAAAGATGCAGCAGATAATATGCAGGACTCGATTAGTAATAAAAAGGACGAGGTAGTATCTAATATCAGAGATACTACGAATCAAGTAAACCAGGCCATAGTTGACGCAAAAGATTCAGCGGCACATGCAGTAAATAAAAAGAAAGTTGAAATATTGGAATCAAAAGATGTCATTGTAAACGAGGTCGACGATCGGTTACAACAAATAAGACAAGAAGCGGAACAAACCACAGATGAAATCAAATGGGCTGCCGAGGAAACTCTGAATGCTGCTGTAAATAAGAAAAACGAGGTACAAAACAATGTAACTGAAAAAATTTATGATCTCAAAGAATCTGGCAAGAACGAATTAAGTAATATACAAAAGGCAGCCGCCGACAAAGGCGATAAAATACAGGAGTCGGTTAAGCATTCGTTTGACGAAATACAGGAGACGTCCTCGAGCGCCTTCGACAAGCTCGAAAGCGACGCGAAGGATAAAGTGAAAGACGCTACAGATACGTGGGAGGACTTGCAAAGTTCGACTAGAGATACATTCGCCGACTTGAAGGACGATGTACATGGACTAGAGAATTCTGCACAGGACACGTTACACAGTTTTCAGAGTTCCGCTGGCAACACTTTCGACAGCTTAGACGATTCGGCACGTGAATTTATAGGCGGCGTACAAACTACTAGCGATAACGTCAAACAAGAGACGAAAGAGTTATTCGGCAATGTAAAGGATTCGTTTGAAGGATTCCAAGTGACGGCTGGGGATAAATTAGAGGATGTAAAACAGTCTACAGACGAAAGGTTAAAGCAGGCGGGCGCAAGGCTGGAGGAAGCGAGACAAGGAGTATTGGAGAAAGCGAGAGGGACAGAGGAGGCGGTGGCTGGCGTGCTCGCGGATGAGGCTGACAAGTTCGCCAGCAATCTGAACGACCTGGGCAATACTGTGTTTGGGAAGAGCGGGACTGGTATGGTGTATTCATACTGCTTTTATGTGTAAACAATTAGCTTATAGTTATGTCGGCAATCTGATGTAAATGAAATCACTAAATCTCGATTTTCTTTTTGTTAAACAGCGATTGTCAAAGCTTAATAATTTTTTGTACACTATGATGTATGATGTAAAAAAAGGCATTTAAATGTACAATTTTAATTTTACAGGATTATTGAAAGATTCCAGTACAAAGTTACTTGAATCAGAGAAATCGCAATCATCACCACACAAAAAGGGTTCAGGGTGAGTTGTAAAACTCAATTTTTTTATATTTATAAGGTAAAGTACCTAAGTATTGGCACTTAACTGATAGCCACATAGGCCTTAGAAAACAGCATAATATACTCTTACGCACAAAGCAATGCCAGTTCTACCAATTTCTACTGGCACAGATGATGCTCTACAATCTCTTTTTTAAGGTTGATGTGTAATACTTTTGGTCGGGTACCATATGGTACATGGTAAAGGCAAATTTTTGCCTATTTTTCGATTTAAAGCCCAAAGTGCCAATAATAGGGTGATTTACCCCATTTCATACAGCAAGTGTGAATAACCCGCGTCACGCCATGAGCACAGACTAATTCACTGAATGAACCCTCTCGAGAACATTCTATTTTCACTATCTATACTATACACAGTCTGCTCATAATTACACTGTGAAACTGTTGGCAAATTCTTAGTAGAAAACTACTATATATACTTCAAATAATGAACCTTCGTCATCATCATCATAAGCTCTTAATAGCTGATGGTTACACTCGATTACTATTTATTTCACTTTAAATTAACCTCACTTTCTATATTCTCTGGCAGAGCATCTTTTTCACTTTGGTTATTTTTGGTATCTTATTAATTTGGAACCAGATAGGAAATAGTAGTCAGACAATCTATTTTGTGTAATATTATATAATCTACTCCTCGTTTTCTTGTCAACAATAGTTATTTTTCTAAAGTTTATTTATAGCTAGATTCAAATACTGAGTGATTTTGTATTCCGTTTCGAGTGAAACAGGGTGTAGAGGTTCATGTAATAGAGTACTATGGCATACTTGGCTTACTTCTTTCTAACTTGGTGAAAAATTGTTTAACAACATCGCACTACTAAATTAAAATCATTATTTACTAATATATAATTGTATATTTAAAAAGTATTTAAGAGGAAGTGATTAAAATGTTGAAATTATTTTTATATAATAATAATTGTCACCCTATTGACATTGACATTGACATTCATAATCTTTTCCAACTTTCAAATACTTGAGCTTTGAGACAAATGGTTTTTATATACATTCTATTTTTGACATACAAAACATGCCCTGTTTCTCTCGCAACGGAATTAAAAATCACCCAGTATATACGATTAATTATAACTACATTGGAATTTTTTAACATTGATATTTCGGATAGAAATAATCTATATGTGCATATAGTATGTTTCATAGTAGATCCTATATCACACGCCTGCCTCTAACTCACGCGCACCGCATTACAGAATACCGAAACTCAAGCGGAAGAATAAGAAATAAGCCGAACGACCGACGACGAACGAGCGTATGGTATACATAGATATAGCTTAGGTGTACTATTTATTGTTCTTATAGTACTATTGTTTCGAAGAAGTGTGATTATATTTCTCCAGTAACATATTTATAAAATAATGCTACGTAGCTTCGAATTCAAAATTCGCATCTATGAAACAATTGTTTTTGACTTGATCCAAGTGTTTTACAAGTATTCGATTCAGTTCAAATCTACTTTTGTATCGATTTTTAGGCAGTGCAGGTTGTTGTTTGTGCGTGAATTAACAAATTAAAATGGCGAACATTAAAAAAGCGCCAATTATTGGCACTAAACAGCAACTTTCGTTGTCTTGTTTTATGTACCTAATTATTGTATTTTATCTGCTTATTATGTAATGAATTTTACAATTTAATTGTGTATTGTATTGATTGCACTCCTGAATTGTATAAGAAAATAATGTTACAATTTATACTAAGATAAAATTGGAGAATTTCAATTCAGGGGTCCAATCAAAGGACATTGATATAAAATATCGTAAAAGAATGGACACACGAATATTTACCTATATTAATTATATTATAAATCGATGTAACGTGTCTGATCTTGCCTATTAACCTTTTAAATCTTGACAAATCAATTTTTATCGAAGAATTATTGCATTTTATTTATTTATAGACTTAACTTTGTGTTGCCTAATTTATTGTATTTTAAACGTGTTTTGTATACAAAGTTTACTGCTTTTGTACAGTATTTAGTTCGGCTCGTGTTGTATATGTTACAGCATTTGCTAAAATCTGCTAGATTTCGTTAAGTGTAAACCATTATTGTCCGCATTTTGGTCTCTAAGTGCACAATATCGAATATAATATATTAAATTATACATATTTAAGAGATTATTATTGGTTTTTATTAAGTACTAGCGCTAGCGAGAGTCGCCGACTTCGCTCGTCACTCTCTGTTAGTTGTTAATTGAAGATATTATATGAAATGTTCTCAATTAATTTAGCTTTTTTATTTTATTTATAAGTGTGTTTTATAGATGAAAACAATCTGAAAATGTATGGTTTTATTAAATACACAAAAATATTAAAATCATATATAATCAATATACTAAACTAAAGATTTGAAATTAAAGGGTTAAAAGGGTAAACTAACTATAAACATTACAGGAATTTATATTTGTTAAAAAACGCTATCTATTTTTTTCTCAAACATTTTCAGATTGCTTTTGTTTTTTATGTATAAAAGTATTTTATCTGAGTGACTTACCATTATAGAAGACAAATCCAAGTTACAAAAAACATAGTCAACTGGTAATAATCTAATAGTTTTCTATACACAATGAATAATATATTTGTTGTATGTCGCACGAAAGGTAAGTGGTAGCACTGCATCTCCACCACTATGTACAGAGGGCACCTCACGCGTTCATTGCATATGCTTGGGTAAGTTTGTTTGCTCGTTATCATGTCGCATTACGTATTTCTTTCAGTTGATTCAATGTAAGTATAAAATTGCCTATAAGCCGTAAAATGTTATTGGAGAAGTAATTACTTGTTTATTTTTTGTATTCTTATGATCAAATTGAAAAAAAATATTTACTTATAACCTGCTTTCTTGAAAGGCAACTGTTACTGATATTACAGATTTAATTCTGAAAGTCTTGTATAGATTGTCTGAAGTCTGATGGAAAAAATGAACTACGAATATTTTAATAAGTAATGCAATTATTTTTATGATTACATACTTTTGACTTCTTATTGAGGGTAGGATTCATAATATATTCCTGAAAGTTTCCTATTATAGTTAATAGATGGCGCCAAGACTTGTTTATGATTTTAATATTGCAATTAATAATAAAACAATTAAATCTTGAAAATAATGTAATCAGCAATTGGTAGCTCACAACCTGCCAAAGGAATTATTTTTTTAATAATAAAATAAAACTTAAATTGGCACGCTTTCAATGTTTTATATTTTCAAAGCTTTGCGTGTGATGTTTATATTTTCAAAGTTTTGTGGTAGACACAACAGATTATATTTTTATGTAACTTAACAAATTAATACATTATCTGTTATTTATTTTATGTTACAGATTCTTTGCAAAACTGCGTCGAAATCCTTGAGAAGCCCACTCCGTATATCGTCGAAATATCGTCAATATGAAGTTAAATTACCAATAGATACGTTTTGTTTATTGTAAGAGTAATTTAAAAATAATGATACTGAGTGTTTCTATATTATTAGATTAAGGACGCATTCTACTAAATAAAGATACGTATAAATGTCTGAAAAGTACAATTTCGGTGAGACAAAATATTTAAAATTACAAAAGCATATTCGAAAGGGACAATTATTTAAAAGTTTATCAAAACCTACACTTCTTTACTTTTGTAACCTCCGTATAAAACGTTTCTGTAACTGTATCTGTATTTTAGTTTTTATCAATGTTTTAAAGTACCACCTACAACATTCTTTGTATTTAAAGTTTTGTACAGTTTCATTGCATTGTCATTAGTAAGAAATTTTAGTGAAAAAACTGTATTATTTAATTAAAAACTATTATATAAATTATATTAATTCAAGTTAATAAAATTAAATAGTCTTTGTGCAGATTAATTTATCTAAAAACAATAAGTCTTGCAATGGACCTCGGTAAAGATTATGTAATAATCTATTGATATTATTGTTTCTGATATGTACTATATATTACAGTACTTTATATTACATTTCCTACAATTTTATACTTACCTAAATTGATTATCGCATAGCATCTTTGACTACAAAGTTACCATTGTCTTATAAGAAGATTGAAAGAAACATTATGATTTAGGTGATTTCCTTCTATTTCAATCGTCCACCTAATCTAACTTTACAAAAATGATTTCTAGATGTAATTTAATATAGGGAAGGAACTACATAAAATAGAGACGGGTGCTTTAGATTTTAGTAAAGTTAAACCTCTATATTTTGTCCAAACTCCATGAAAATGTATTTTGCTCCTCTAAGGTTATTATTAGATTTTATTCGTCCAAAGTAACTAATTTTATATGAATCGATTTAATATGATTATGATATTAACATCACATTATTAAGGTGAGGTATTTTATAAGACAAGTGTCGACCTCCGAATCGCCACTAGATGGCGCTTGTAAAACTCATTCTTACATCAATTTTTTAACACACTCAAGTCTGTTTGAACAATCCAATTTGATCACGAGAAAAGTGTGTGGCGGGCATAAGACCTAGTCTTTTATTATCAAAATTGTTATGCACAAAATTAAATGTATAATGTTTGATGTTTTCTGTATTGAAAACGAGTGCACGAAACATATTATTTATAAAAATAAACCTTTTGTAAATGTATGAGTTATGAGTGTTAATATTTTGCGTGTATTTGGTTGTGATATCAAAATTCAAAATTATTAAACCCCCTATATGGTTATATATATATATATATATATATATATATATATATATATATATATATATATATATATATATATATATATTTATTAAAAAAATTGTTGTAAATGTTTTAAATTGTATCGATATTAATCGGTGGTAAAAAAAGTTGCTGTTGAAATTTATATTCCTTAGTAATTGTCATGATAATTACTCAAATATTTCGTTCATTACAGATTTAATAATAACAAATGTTAGATTCATTGGTTCGGTTATCAGTGTAGTTAAACTTTTTTATTATCACGTCAAATTACTGATATTTTTCCTATTCTTCGACCTGTAATAACTAAAAAAAGTAACTAAATCATCACACTATTATTTTAATAGCAGTAAACGCCATCTTTTGTTTAGTATCAACATAATTTAAAGTTGATGCAACATAATTAGTTCATCTACTCATCACTGGATGGAGTTTTTTCTTCTTCGAATTTTCTATTATCGTTTATTATTGAAAATAAGTCCAAAGGTCGAAAATAAAAACGAAATCCGGAAAAAGACTGGATAATCAATGAAACAAACTGAAAGAAATCGTAATTTTTAATACCATGTACATAAGTAAGGAAAACCTTTCGTAAAATATTTTTTTTAACTAATAAGTTCAAAATCAGAGGCTTCATAAAAAGAAATCATGAAAAATAAAATTATGAATTTGTACTGTGATGCCAAAATGTGTGAAAACCTTTGTTGATATCTTAATAGAGTCTATTGTCACCCTATTTATTGGTTTTAGTAATAAATAATATATTAAAAAATGTTTTTAATTGCTTTTAAAGTTTAAACAAATCCCACCAAGGAATTTAAATTTCCCACCGAATTTATGTGTCGGTATTCATGGTCTATGTGTCCCTTACTAATAAAAAATATTAACACACCGATAAGCGTTCAATGTTGCTGTCTTTGTCTGACACGTTGAAAAGTCACTTGACAGACAAAGACATCAACATTGAATGCTTATGTCTAACCTTGCTTTAAAAAAAGCAATAATATATTTCGCCTACATATAAAACACATTCATCAATTTTAATACAGAGATCAAATAAAAAAATCATTTAATTACGAATATATTTATTACACAAATGAAAGTCATAGATGCACAATAAACATCAGTCAAAAGAAAATATACCTTAAGTCTAAAAATTAAAATTAAAAATTGAATACTATTTTGTGGAAGAACTTCTTTATAAATGCTTTTAACGCTTAGGACCGCATACTTACTAATAAAATAATAATTGTTAATTAATAAGAATTAATTATATCCAAAAGGTGATTTGATAAATTTTGAGAATCGTCTATCAAAATTTCTTCGAATAGAATATATTCTAATCTTACGAAAACCTCCATACATCTCGGGTCTACAACGAAATGAAGCAATATTTATCGCTACCTACATAATTGTTCTAAAATCATTTACACTTTTCCACTTTTGGTGATATCAGCAATGAAATCATATTCTTTATTGTATTTATTTTATGATGATAATATTGTTTTATTCCAAATCCAAACGGCAACAGTGAATATTTATTTTAAATAAACATAAATCACAAGTGCTATTTTATCATAGTATTAAACAAACAAACTAAACTTACTAACTAAACAAAAACTACATTTAGTTACATTGATAATTATGTGACTGACTAGTCTATTTACATATTAATAATTATATATCTGGCATATTGTACCTAATACTGCTGCGATTCCTTAAAATAGAATATAAAAATAAAATAACAACTATAATAATTAACTTTGCAACATAAAAATATCAAGGCTACCAGCGCCATATTGTTTATAAAATACTAAAATTTATTTGTAGGTAGGTACAGAGCTCTAAATAGATATTTTTTGTAACTGTTTCCTGGAGTATGCTACAAATATAAATGACCAGGAGAAGGTCATTCGAGCCCGATAATTAAAATAAAAACATTTTAAATTTTGTAAAAATTACGAAACTTTAAAAGAGTTGTGATCATTTGTCATATTTGTGTTTCCGATTCTATGTGAAGTATATTATAATACATTTATTTTATCATAATATTTAAAAAAATCATATATTTTGGTAAAAATGGAAAATGAGCTAGCTATAAGTATTAAGACGTTTTTAATTCTTGTATTAAAAGCTATTTTACACTGTAGGTATGCCGTTTGAAGACATTTAGGTGCTGCTCGCGCCAGATTCATGTTCTCATTTAAAATCCATTTGACAAAATATATAAATAACTTTATAAAAAGTCGGTAGGTTTGATTCTGATTTATGCAAAATATTGTTTTGTTTTAAAACAAAAATATTATTTTGTGTATGAACAATATTTTTTGTTTATTTTATACTTTATTTGTAACAAATTTGAGGCGGGCAGCGACTGTACGTAGGTATAAAAAGGCGAAGCTTATATTCGATAATTTTAAATTACCTACTTGACTAGAAAAATAAAAGCCATTTTTATTTAACTTTTATTCACCTAGTCAAAGACTAGATTCATAAACACTGCGTAAATATTGCAATTAGAAGAGGAAAAGTAGATTTTATTGTCTTTCTACCACGTGGGACTAAAGCCTAATACAAATTTATTTTTTAATATACAAGAATTTCTTGGGTACTTACTACATGATTATAATTTATGACTGTCCAAAATGTGTCATGTTACATAAAGAGCAAAAATCTTTTTATACAATAAATATGTTTTTATGAAGGAAGAGCACATTAATATTATACACATTTTTTTTTGTATATCAACTAAGTAAATTTTCATCAAATATAATGGATATCTAGTTTTTTTTTAAAATTTAGAATTCACATTATAGTTTCTTTTAGGCTGTGAGTATATGACCTAAATTCCGGAAGGCAGGGGAAAATTCAGAGCACTGAAAATAGAACTTAGCGCTAATACAATAGAGCTGAAAATCGAGTCAAATGTCAATGTCATATATGACAGCTCGACACTCGACAGTGAGGGTTTTTAAATTCGTGACATCTGACGGCTTTTTGACATGACATGGACCGTCGTGCTACCAAGCGCCGCCTGGTGACAGAAAAAGAATCGAAAATTCTTATTGACCGTTTTTCATACCACTTACGCCACCAGATGACTTTGTGTAAGTTGGGTCTGCCCCCTAACGGCAGAAAAAATGTCATAAACCCACATTCTAATTTTATCTCTTTTCTATTCTATTTAGCGCAGTTTTATTTTCAGTGCTCTGAATTTACCCGGATCAGTCGGATTCCGGATCATATAGTACCAGCCTTACATAGTATGCAGCTTAGTAAATCGGAGAAATCATACCAATACCATACAATAGTCACACTAATACTGCCACAGCCCACAACAACGAAAGCTAACATGTAACTTACACAATACACGAGTCACTAAATTACTAAATATAAATTGTACAAATATATCACACACAAAGGTTACATACATTATTCTATTAAGTATTTGATCTACTAATTCTAAAAGTATGGTCTAAAATTAACAATAAATAATGTAAACCTTGAATTTTACTCACTGCAAGTGATATTCTTTGCAGTTGCATATGTGTATTCAAATTTACATTATTTAATTCCTAATCATTACCAGACCACAAATTACAATGTCGGGTGTGTAAAACAATCAGTTTGGTCCATAATCAATTATTATTTTAGTAACATTTTGATCTGCTATCGGGCAGGGTAACGTTATAAAATTCAATATAACATTTCTTTTACTAGTACTTACCAAAAACAAAGTCTTTAAAAATTATTCTTTGTCCAAATATTTTATTTAACTATCGCAAAAAAAGTTAATCGCTTAAAAAAGTTTGATTTAATCAATATTGTTTGTGGCCTTAAATACTATATGTATGTTTCTTTTAAGTATAAATTTAAACATAAATACCCGTGTTCACATCGCTAAGCTGCGGTAAAGCGATGATCTCCTACTATCATCATAATATATTTTTAATTACGACCGCACAATGCACATATTATTTTGTAACTACTTTTTTTAATAATTAATATAGATTTTATTCAAGTGTGTATTAGTTTATTAGTATTAGTTAATTTTGCCGGTCATTTAAGTATTGTACTTATTAAATATTATTTTAGAAATTTGGATCTTATCAATTTTATTTTGATCGTCGTTTGTTATTCGCGCCATAATCGCGAAACAAATGTACAGGCACATAGAAACATGAATATTTTCTTTCCTTCCCTCCCGTCAATAATCTAACAATTTCGTATTCGATTTCGTATAGTACCTAATTTCAATTAAATATTTCACGATTATGTTGTGTCTGCTTAAATTAACAACTGTAGGGATTTAAATTTTTGCATACACTAATGCTAACACTATATTGTCCGGAATCCGGATTCAATGCGTTGAAATTGTAATAGAGCTGAAAGATCGAACACACAAGTGTCGAGTGAAATGTCATTGTCGTATACTTATAGGTCGACACTCGACACTTCGATTTTAAACTCTATTGTATTAGCGCAGAGTTCTATTTCCAGTGCTCTGTATTTTCCCGGGCCCGTCGGATTCCGGATCATATAGTCCCAGCATAACTAGATAGTGGTAGTACAGGAAAAAAACGATCAGATGTCATTTTTATAACGAGAATCGAATACCAAGTTCGCTCCATAGACTTGTCCTACCATGAGATATAGACCATGTAAAGTTAAATGCAGACTCAAGCCCTTACCACACGACACACTTGTGTTTCGGGTTCATGTCGGACCCGAGCGGACAGTTGAACTCCTCGGAGAACTCCGGGAGGTTCGAGATGGGGCCGATGACCCTGTACTTGGCGACGGTGTGGTCGTCCTTCTCGATTTGCATCTTCGTCGATTCCTTGGTCATGGCGGAACACCAAACCTGAAAATATAAATATATACTATTATATATTATTAGGTCCTTACATATGAAATTGGCGTTTTTTCGTACTGGCCACATTGATCTCAAATATATCTTTGGTTAGGAATTCCAATTTCAAATTCATACCGCCATTTACTCATGGCATTTGTGTTTCGAAAACAAGTGTCAGAGTGTATTGACGAAGACTGCATTTTATGTTGGTTTTATGGAAAAACAAGGGTATGGACTTCGGTGAACTGAAGAAAGTCTGTTGAAAAATCACGAAACTTGAGTATTTAAGCATACTGTACACATTTTGAATTTTTGGCACTATTGACAGCGTAATGATGTTGACTGTCAAAAAATTACTTTTTTTTCGAAAGGGTCTACGCTAATGGGTATGGTGTGTAGTGGGTGTGTAGTGGGTGTGTAGTGTGTAGTGGGTGTGTAGTGTGTGTGTAGTGTGTAGTGGATGTGTAGTGTGTGTGTAGTGTGTAGTGTGTAGTGGGTGTGTAGTGGGTGTGTAGTGTGTAGTGTGTAGTGGGTGTGTAGTGTGTAGTGTGTAGTGGGTGTGTAGTGGGTGTGTAGTGTGTGTGTAGTGGGTGTGTAGTGGGTGTGTAGTGGGTGTGTAGTGTGTGTGTAGTGGGTGTGTAGTGGGTGTGTAGTGGGTGTGTAGTGGGTGTGTAGTGGGTGTGTAGTGGGTGTGTAGTGGGTGTGTAGTGGGTGTGTAGTGGGTGTGTAGTGTGTGTGTAGTGGGTGTGTAGTGTGTAGTGTGTAGCGTGTGTGTAGTGTGTGTGTAGTGTGTAGTGTGTGTGTAGTGTGTAGTGGATGTGTAGTGTGTGTGTAGTGTGTAGTGGATGTGTAGTGTGTGTGTAGTGTGTAGTGTGTAGTGTGTAGTGGGTGTGTAGTGTGTAGTGGGTGTGTAGTGTGTGTGTAGTGGGTGTGTAGTGGGTGTGTAGTGTGTGTGTAGTGGGTGTGTAGTGGGTGTGTAGTGTGTGTGTAGTGGGTGTGTGGTGTGTAGTGTGTGTGTAGTGGGTGTGTGGTGTGTAGTGTGTGTGTAGTGGGTGTGTAGTGTGTAGCGTGTGTGTAGTGTGTGTGTAGTGTGTGTGTAGTGTGTAGTGGATGTGTAGTGTGTGTAGTGGATGTGTAGTGTGTGTGTAGTGTGTAGTGGATGTGTAGTGTGTGTGTAGTGTGTAGTGGGTGTGTAGTGTGTAGTGGGTGTGTAGTGGGTGTGTAGTGTGTAGTGGGTGTGTAGTGGGTGTGTAGTGGGTGTGTAGTGTGTGTGTAGTGGATGTGTAGTGGGTGTGTAGTGGGTGTGTAGTGGGTGTGTAGTGTGTGTGTAGTGGGTGTGTAGTGTGTAGCGTGTGTGTAGTGTGTGTGTAGTGTGTAGTGGGTGTGTAGTGGGTGTGTAGTGGGTGTGTAGTGTGTGTGTAGTGGGTGTGTAGTGGGTGTGTAGTGGGTGTGTAGTGGGTGTGTAGTGGGTGTGTAGTGGGTGTGTAGTGGGTGTGTAGTGGGTGTGTAGTGGGTGTGTAGTGGGTGTGTAGTGTGTGTGTAGTGTGTAGTGGATGTGTAGTGTGTGTGTAGTGTGTAGTGTGCAGTGTGTGTGTAGTGTGTAGTGTGTGTGTAGTGTGTGTGTAGTGTGTAGTGGATGTGTAGTGTGTGTGTAGTGTGTAGTGTGTAGTGGGTGTGTAGTGTGTGTGTAGTGGGTGTGTAGTGTGTAGCGTGTGTGTAGTGTGTGTGTAGTGTGTAGTGTGTAGTGGATGTGTAGTGTGTGTGTAGTGTGTAGTGGATGTGTAGTGTGTGTGTAGTGTGTAGTGGGTGTGTAGTGGGTGTGTAGTGGGTGTGTAGTGGGTGTGTAGTGTGTAGTGTGTGTAGTGTGTGTGTAGTGGGTGTGTAGTGTGTAGCGTGTGTGTAGTGTGTGTGTAGTGTGTAGTGTGTAGTGGATGTGTAGTGTGTAGTGGATGTGTAGTGTGTGTGTAGTGTGTAGTGGATGTGTAGTGTGTGTGTAGTGTGTAGTGTGTGTGTAGTGTGTAGTGTGTAGTGGGTGTGTAGTGGGTGTGTAGTGGGTGTGTAGTGGGTGTGTAGTGTGTAGTGGGTGTGTAGTGGGTGTGTAGTGGGTGTGTAGTGGGTGTGTAGTGGGTGTGTAGTGGGTGTGTAGTGGGTGTGTAGTGTGTGTGTAGTGTGTGTGTAGTGTGTAGTGGATGTGTAGTGGATGTGTAGTGTGTGTGTAGTGTGTAGTGTGTAGTGTGTGTGTAGTGTGTAGTGTGTGTGTAGTGTGTGTGTAGTGTGTGTGTAGTGTGTGTGTAGTGTGTGTGTAGTGTGTGTGTAGTGTGTAGTGGATGTGTAGTGTGTGTGTAGTGTGTAGTGTGTAGTGGGTGTGTAGTGGGTGTGTAGTGTGTAGTGGGTGTGTAGTGGGTGTGTAGTGTGTGTGTAGTGGGTGTGTAGTGGGTGTGTAGTGTGTGTGTAGTGGGTGTGTAGTGGGTGTGTAGTGGGTGTGTAGTGGGTGTGTAGTTGGTGTGTAGTGTGTGTGTAGTGGGTGTGTAGTGTGTAGCGTGCGTGTAGTGTGCACCTGGGCGAAGGATATGAAGAACAGCTGCCGGTGGTTGTATCGCAGGCCCGGCAGCGTCATGTTGGCAGGCGCGGTCTTGCTGTAGTCCACGTACGCGTGGAAGGACGCCTTGAGCCCGCCGTTGTCTGCGATGTTCTCGCCTGTAATGTTAGGTCTTTATTACATACATGATAAATGTATATCTGATTTAATTTACCTCATATTTAATTTGCCTCTTTCAGTCGCGCTGAAATGAGATGTAGCGCGACACAGCGCTGCATTTTTTTATAGTGATTCATAATTGAACTTCATTCAGTAGTCAGTACCCGAGAAGATACACGTTTCATTACAAGAGAGGCGTCGCGCTATGCAGAGCGGTGCAGTTTGACATTCGAACTCTTGCAATTTAACGTGAATCTTCTTGATTAGTGACGAAAGTTCCATTTGAAATCATTATTTTTAAAAAATGCACCGGTGCGTCGCGTGTCGTCTCGTTTCAGTGTGAGCTGACCCTTACCTGCAAGTCCACCGCCTAGCACAATTTGGTACGTTAAAAACAAGAGATTCGACGCTCATCGCGACTCATGGAGCTAAGGGACTCAAAAAGCAGCTTGGAAGACGCACAAAGCCTCTCAACTCGTCATGGGATATACGAAACAGCGGTCGCGTAGCACGTAGAATTTCGTACATTGACTCATCGCTACTTGTTTCTTTCACTCGCGCACGAATATATTGCTATCGCGTTAACACAGGCACACGATAGGAGCGAGACAAGAAATTCTACGTGCTCCGCAACGGCACTTTAATGTTATGCCTAATAAAGTCTGTTCAGATTAAATATTATCTAAACGTAAAATATTATTGTGTGTATTATATCATTTATTAAATAATGATTGTGTCACTGCATCTACCTTCTAGTCACTAGGCTAGTGGGTAGACCGTTCGGTTCGCACTCGAGAGAGCGCAGGTTCGATTCCCAGCTTGTGGCGTGTACCAATGAGACTTTTTCTGATCTCAAGTACATTATACGGACGCTCCAATGGTGAAGGAAAACATCGCGAGAAAATCCGCACACGGTTGGCCCCAGACGTATTGACCCGTCATTCCTCTGGACTAGGCTGACTGTGTGTGAGAATGTCGTATGTGCTTGGGCAACCATACGACATTTAAAAACCGACTCTCCCAGGCACTACAGTATTTCAAGAGTGGTTACTTCGCTCGAAGAATTCTGTATTCATCCAACAACGGATGAAAAAGGCCCAAGTTTTAGTACCTATTACTTATTGCACGGTAAATAAGTGACATATTATACTTAGTCTGGCCATTAATACTGTTACAATTAAAAATAAACAATATATTACATTTGAATTTGGAATCTGTCATTTTTATATGGTTGTTCATTGGGTTTTCTCGGCGCCAATGCATTGTTCAATATTTTTCGATATTAAAATGGAGTGGGGTGATAAAGAGAACCGCAGCGCTGTGATTGCATTACACAAAGTAGGTATGGATCCAAATGCAATTTTTAAAACTCTCCATACGCTTGGTATTAGTAAAATGTTTGTGTACCGGGCTATTAATAGGTACAATGAGAAATCCTCTGTTTGTGACAGAAAAAGATCTGGCCGTCCACGTAGTGTTCGTATGAAAAAGGTGGTCAAAGCAGTAAGGGAAAGAATTCGAAGAAATCCTGTCCGAAAGCAAAAGATTTTATCTCGGGAGATGAAGATAGCACCTAGAACCATGTCGCGTATTTTAAAAGATGACTTAGGACTTGCAGCCTAAAAGAGACGTACTGGTCATTTCTTAACTGATAATTTAAAAAAGAATAGGGTGGTAAAATCGAAACAACTACTGAAGCGGTACGCAAAGGGAGGTCACAGAAAAATTTTGTTTACGAATGAGAATTTTAACAAACAAAATGACCGTATTTATGCTCAAAGCTCTAAGTGAAGCTTCCCAATTAGTCGACAGAGTGCAACGTGGGCACTATCCGACTTCAGTGATGGTTTGGTGGGGTATTAGCTATGAAGGAGTGACTGAACCATACTTTTTTGAAAAAGGTATCAAAACATCGGCACAAGTGTATCAAGATACCATTCTTGAGAAGGTAGTGTGAAGCCCCTTAACAACACCATGTTCAATAACCAAGAATGGTCCTTCCAGCAAGACTCGGCGCCGGGTCATAAAGCTCGGTCTACGCAGTCTTGGTTGGAAACAAACGTTTCAGACTTCATCAGAGCTGAAGACTGGCCGTCGTCTAGTCCCGATCTTAATCAGCTGGATTATGATTTATGGTCAGTTTTAGAGAGTACGGCTTGCTCTAAACGCCATGATAATAAAACTAGATATTATCGCACTTCGGGTTCTAGCCGTAGCATACATTAGTACATTACATTAGTAGCATCACACCACGCTAACGTCTATTTGTTTACGTTTAGATGCAATTGTATCTGAAGGGAAATCCATTCGTACCTAGTGTCTGCTTGCCGTTGAGGTTCTGTCCCTCCATGCTGTACCCGGCGTACTGCTGCTGGATGCAGTCTGCGCGCTTCTTGAACCGCGCGATCGTGGCGTTGTTCCACCACTGGTTTAAGTTGCCGAACCTGGAAGGAAAGTATTTGATGAATGATATGGAAGAAAAACGAGAAAATGGAAGACACATCTGACTAAATTATTAGTATGGTCATCAATTATTATGACACTAGCTGTCGCCCGCGGCTCCGCCTGCGTAAAATATACAGTATCCCACGGAAGCACTGCACTTTTTCGGGATAAAAAGTATCCTGTTTTAATCCAGAGCTTAAACTACTACCATACTAAATTTCGTCGACATTCGTTCAGTAGTTTTTGCGTGAAAGAGTAACATCCGTCCATCTTCACAATTATAATAGTAGTAGGATTAATACGTGAAACAAAAACTTTCAGTACAGTTTTACGAGAATTGTGCTACTGGAGAATATGAAAGGTCGGTAAATTAAAGTTTATGTGGATGAAGGTTTGCAGATAGATATTATTTTATTAAAATAACTAAGCATTATTTAAATAAAAGAAATAACAACAACACACACCACCCTCATATTAATGCGCACACACTTCCGTGCATTTGATAGATACAATTTTGCACGTGGAAGTTTGTCAATATGTCACAACGTTTCCTTTTTTCTATATAAAAACATTTGTGACGATCAAACTTAAAAATTATATAAGTGATTATGGGTGAGGTGGTCTTATATCATGGGTTTGAACCAGTGGCGTGCACAGGATTATGACACTGGGTATGCGGCGAAGTACTCGGTCACAAAAACTTTTTCGTTTATAGATTTTTAGCATAGCTACAGCCAATCGACGGATCTCTAAGTGGAAACCATGCCAACAGAGCAAGTCTTATATGTACTACTATTCATGTACATCTTCTACGGCAACGCAGACAAAACAGCGATCGATCGTCGCGGCGGAAGAAATTCTAATAAGTAAAATAATAAGCATATTTTAAAATATTATAACTACTCACCAGTCAGTCAGCTTCAATTTTCACATATTCAAGGTTCCGGTTACTCGAGATTACTATATCCCGATGTAAATTACTAAATAATATGCAAGGAAAACAATATAATTTAATCGTGTGTACACAACCACACAGCCAGTTATACGTTTCATAACTTTTAACATGAAATTTTCGAGTTACATTATTGTTTTGCTGGTTTAATTGTTGTAACTCGGGTACACACCTACCTTTAGACAGAATTTGAATCTTTTCACTGAATGACAATTGTGAGAACTTGTTATTTTTAATTTTTAATAAACACACATTTTCAACACAAACCTCACAGTCAAGTAACATTTTAAAAAATTCAACTAATTCACTAGTAAAAGCAAATCACTACAATTATTATAGAAACTCAGTAATAAACTGTTTAAACTGTTAAATGTACACTTAAATAAATATACACTTTCAAATGTTAAAATGAAAAATCTTTTAAGTAAACTATAAATAAACTGGAGCGATTAAATTGTAAACAATGCTTATCACATGAAATATGCAATATGGCCCCCGCGAAACACAAAACGTTTCTTCTATTTAAACAAATAAAACCTTACTAAAAAAAATGCGTAATGTGTGCATACATGATTCATTAGATTCGCGTCGTATTGTTTTTACTCGGATTATAGGCATGGAATAATTTCCGACAAGCCAGTTCGGCGGTTTTCGGAAGCGATCGGATAGCCGAACCGAAGCTCTCGGCTCGGCTCTAGGTTCGGCCATCTCCCGCCGCATGACTTATTCGCTATTTTATCATGTCGATATTCATGGGTGTGTGCGTTTGCGAAGTATGAAAATTACACATACATGCGATGATTTGTCCTGCAGAACTTAACGGCATTAGTTGCTATTTATAAAATATTAGGCGTTTTTAAGTTATTATATTTTTTTAATTCATTTATTTACTATTAATTAATTATTAAAGTCATCTAAAACATACGAACGTTTTATTAAAATATCTGTGAATAACAAGTAAAGCACTGCATTTCTGCCTATATGGAGCGCACGCCCCTGGTTTGAACTAACTTGGGACCATTACCACGTTGTTTCCACCATAGGAAGGTATACTCGGAATGCTGCCAGGTTCTCAAAGGCTGCGATCGGCTCATACCCCATGGCCAAGTACGCACACATATACAGCATGCTCGTGTTAAGTATATTAGTGTCGGGAACCCGATCTGGTTCTCGGTGGGGGTGTAAGTGGTGCTACCTGTCGTACTCCCTGCCCTGGTCGTCGAACGCGTGTGTCAGCTCGTGCCCCATCACCACGCCCATGGCCCCGTAGTTCACGCTCTTGGGGTTGTCGCCGTCGTAGAAGGGCAGCTGGAGGATGCCCGCCGGGAACACGATCTGGTTCTTGGTGGGGGTGTAGTACGCGTTCACCGTGGAGGGAGTCATACCTGGAAGTTAGAAAAGGATTTAGTAAGTGACAGTACAGTAAAGAAAAATCTGCGTAAATAAAGTAAGTAGAATCTTTTAATTGGTCCTTCGAGGCTGATAGGCATTCCAAGCCTTTGTGGTGCGATTGACTCGGTGATTTTATTAACCGTCTGAAGAAAATATAATTTTTCTTAAAAATATTTTTGTAAATGTTTAAATTAGTAAATAAATATTTTAAATCGATAGTACAATTTTGAAATCAATTTTTCACCATGTTAGATGAAAGGACCATTGTACCCTATTATACACTATTTTTCTTTATATGGCATAAAAAATCAGCCCGTATCTTTTATAATATGAAGTCGCTACCTTTCCTGTTCGCTTAGACATTTTAACTACTCAACGGATTTAATGTCATCCATGTATATATTATACGAGTCGGCAATAGAGTAATTCAAGAGGAACGTTTATATATTTATTACATTGCACCCGTGAGAAGCTGGGGCGGGTCGGTAGTAATATAATAGGAATAGAATAATGTCACAGAATAAATAAAATATATACTTACGATATTGATTAGGAAAGTGTCAGAAAGAGAGAATAAGTCCGAACAATTACTCGTACCACTACCAAGAGATAATCCTACTACTGTTACAAATGTGCAAGTTTGTGAGGATGGATGGATGTGTGGATGTTTGTTACTATTTCACGAAAAAACTACTGAACGGATTTCGATGAAATTTGGTATGGTAGTAGTTTAGGCTCTGGATTAAAATATAGGCTACTTTTTATCCCAAAAAAGTACAGTGTTCCCGCGGGATACTGTATTCACACGGGCGGAGCCGTGGGCAAAATCTAGTAAGCAAAAAAAATAGAGGAGTGTCTATGAAGATACTGCTTACCCCATTTTGTCTTGTTGACGGGCTCATCCAACTTCTTGAGGTCGTTCTTGAGGCTGTACAGGTTGAAGGCGATGTTGTTCTGGAAGTACTCGTTGGGCTTCACCTCCAGCTCCTCGTACTGGCGGTTCAGCTCCTCCTTGTTGAGGATGTAGTCCGGGAAGCCTAGAAATTATCGTTCGCATCTTTGAAGGCATTTTAAAAAAGAAGAAAACATTTTGAAACACATCGAAACGGGCTGCATCTTCGATGGCAGTTCTAATAATCCCTCAAGTTGCTTAAAATGCAAGTCAATCACACATACTTATTTAATATTTATTACTAAAATGCATTAGTCAATAGCTCTCTTTTTAAAAATGTGGGCCTACTTTTGGAATAGTGCAAGCAACTACTTATTTCACAGACTTTAATGGGCTTTACCTCCAACAGGTGGAAGACCTATCATCCTTAACTTGTAAAGTCCCCCTGCCTCCGTGGTCCAGTGGTTAATAGCTTGGCTCTCGACTGAGGTCGTGGGTTCGATTCCCGCATTGGAACAACAAAAAATGTTGTTTCCAAGTTTGGTTAGAAGAATGCAGGCTGATCACCTGATTGTCTGACAAGAAAGAGGATCCATGCGTCGGATGGGTATGTAAAAAGTCGGTTCCTGCGTGTGATGTCTCGCCAGTCGTGTCGGTTATCCGACTCACTAGGATTCCAGAGTAAAGGAAGAGAGAGTGCTCTTGTGTACTGCGCACACACTTGGGCACTATAAACTATCTGTAGCTGGCCTGGTTTCAACGAATCCGGCCACCATCACCGACATCGGGACCTACTAGTCCTTCTGGTAATAATTAAGAGTACAATATCTCACCAATCATATCAGTGATCGCATCAGCCTTGGTCTCGGCCGCCTCTCTCGTCTCAGAGTCCATCCAGTCCAGATTCTTGAGGTTCTTCTTGAAAGCCGTCCGAATGTTCTCAATCATTATCTCCCCCTGGGTCTTCGCTTCACCCTGGAATACTTCGCGGACGAACATCGCGCCCACAGCGAAGCCTGGGAGAAGAGTTCTAGTTAGTGTCTTGTTTCATTCATTATCATGATCAGCAGCAATATGAGCGTATCGACTTCTAGAGTCTATAATCTATAGATCAGGAAGAGGATTATAAAAAAACCAAAATATAGTTAAAAACGAAATAATCAAAAGTTTAAAACTAAGACCCGACTACGCAAATTATATAGCGTAGCAGTATGTTACTAGTCCATTTGCATTATTACGAATCTATTGACACCTTATTCGTTAAAATCGGATGAGTAGTGTAGGCGCTACGGTGAAACAAGCAATAAACATACATATATACATACATACGACTGCCAAAATCATTACCCTTCCTTTTGGTTTCATCTTTTGCTAATATAATAATATATATGGACACTTCCACGCATATTAGAAGTAACTGATCCTCCAGAAAAAGGTAAAATATCTTGCCTGCCATTTGCTCCTACTAATTTTCGGTTTTTTACTGGTCCTTAAGCATGAATGTAGGCTAACTTACCCTAGCTAGACTAAAATCTCACCAATAGCGTTGTTAGTGTCCGTGACACAGTATCGCCAGGACTCCTCCGTGCCTTCCGACCCGAAGAGAGCTTTTCTCAGGATCTTGGTCGCGTCACGGAACTGTTTGGACAAGTACGTGGAGAGCGAGCGAGACACCTGCCACATCATGTAGCTGGTGATAGTCCTGAAAGAGATAGCAGTAGGATTTATAGTTGTTTATTATATTTTATAAGAGACATTACTTTCGAGAACTACGACACGATAGAACTGAAACTCGCTAAAAGTCTGCAATCAGGAAACATAATATGCTGAGTGGGCACCAATTTGGTGAATTTTTTTGTGTTTTTTAGGGTTCCGTAACAGTCAAAAATCCTTGGTAGTTTCGCTCTGTCCGTCCGTCCGTCTGTCTGTCTGTTTTTTTATGTATATCAATCTTGTTCAGTGTTTATTTTACTAAAATAAATTATTTTACTATATATATGAATATCGTTTCTATAAATTTAATAGAGCCACGTTCTCGTGAATTTTTCGGTAAGTTGTTATGTTAAATAAAAAAAAATATTATTTCAAAAGCTGGCAACGCACATGTGGCTTCACGGGTGTGTTATATGTCTATGAACAGCGGTAATCGCTTAATTTTTAAACGTAACTTACTTTTGATCATCTTCGGTTTTGCTATATCTTCTAACAACTTTTGTCAAGTTTCTAAAGTACTCGGGGGCGTACACGACTATTGTTTCTGTATCCGATATCTGAAATATCAATAAAAAGTATTTATTAGCAACAATTTATAAAATGTTAAAATGTAACTAGGTAGCTACAAAAATGTATATTCCGTCAATAGATGGCGCTTTTCCATCAGCGCTGTATTTTTTAAATCTTTGATATAGCAATTGTAATTATTATGTTTAAATAAGCAGGTGACGATAACATGGGGCCATCCATAAATTTACGTCACACGAAGTTTAGGACTTTTTAACCCCACCCCTGTCACAGGTTGTCACATTTTCAGATTGAGAACCCCGTTCCCCTGATGTGACGCACACATGTTTCAGTTTAATGCATGTGTTCAAAAATAATCCATAATAATATATATATTTATATACCCCTTTAAAATATGACGTAATTTATGACGTACCACCAATAAATTATTGCTTTTTTTAAATCTTTACATTTACATCAGCTTCCGCAGCTGCTCGCTTGGATCTTTTGAAACTACTCTACGAGTTTTCATGCAGCTTTCAGCAATAGGTAGAGTGATTCTAGAGGATGGCTTATATTTATATAATGCATTGCACCAGTACGAAGCTAGGGTGGGTCGCTACTCGCTAGTGAAAACAAGAAAAATATTAAACCAAAGTAACATACCGTTCTATTAACAAGTTTGAATGCATCATTGAAGAACATAGTCCAGTTTATAAAGGGTACTTCTTTCTGCCACTGGCGTATTGTGTAGGGGTTGTACAATCCCTCTTCATCTCTTCTGTTCTCTGATGGTATTGTAATATTAGCCAATTCTGTCTCGAATTGTATAACTTTGGTCATTTGCGCCTTGGCTTCTGTTTTATTCGCGCCAAGAAGTACGCATATCCTCGTCATGTATTCCAAATAAGCGTCTAGAACTTTCTTGTGGGCTGTCTTGTTGAGATAGTTATCCCTTGTGGGTAGATTTAGTCCTCCCTGGTCAAGCTGGAAAATAAAAGAATTCAAATAATCGACTAAACCTTTTTCAGCTTTGTTTGACACGTTGGAAAAGTCACTTAACAGACAAAGACAGCAACATTGAATCGCATAAATTCGTTGTGTAAATATCTTTTTAGTAGTGGTTTAATAATACTGATTAACTGATTGTACCTTTTATGCTTTGAAAAGATCCAGTTCGAGTTCGCGTTAGGTATTAAACCTACCACGATCTCGAAATGGACCTTTAGTCCAACTTTCATGCCAGGTTTCTAAGGTTGATTTTCGGAAGCGCTTCTGATTAGATAACGCGTTTGCGCGGGCATCAGTGGGCTAGATGTATTCGCCGTCATACTTACAACTATAACATGCTTCGAAGAGTTCCGATCGTCCTCAGTTACAGCCCAATTGAAGAGACCTCCTAAGTTGTACCTGTAATAGGGATGTTGCCTGGTGTCGAATATCACATTTTTACAAATTGAATTTTAAAATAGTTGAATAGAGATGCATAAATCTAAAAGAAAAAGTAAGTTAGGTTGACGCGATTAAAAATTATAATCAATAAAAAAAAATGTCCATCTATTTCTCGCGAAACGTCACAATCTGCTACCGCCATATATTGTTTAATGACAAACGTATGTTCTTACTGTAAATTTAAATTATTTGTAGGTATGTATATTCGTTATTTTTAAGATTTACAAAGATGGGTTTTATTTCGTTTGTTTATTATCATTTTGTCTAACATTGAATAGACGAAAAATATTTTTTTTGTCTACAAGCCTATTGTAAAAATGACACTAAGCCCTCGTACCCACGAGAGTTTTTTTGTGGTAGCGACAGAAAAAGCAGCACTGTAAATAGAACTCTGCGCTGGTACAATACAGTTGAAAATCGAATTGTCTAGTGTCGAATGTCAGATTTGACAGCTCTACACAATTTTCATATCTATTGTATTAACGCACAGTTCTATTTACAGTGCTGTTTTTTCTGTCGCAACCACTAAAAACGCTTGTGGGAACGTAGCCTTTGCCGATAACGATTACAAAGTTGCAGCTATCTCGGTGTATCCCATGTTTTAGCCCGCTCAAAATCATATTATATCCTCACTCGTTCTGCACATCCTGCAACAGCCTCTGAAGATCCCACTTCCTCCGCGAGATCAGGGTATTGGGCAGTATGTGCCAGCCCCCGAGCTTCTTGATGATGCTGACTAGTGGTTTCTCTCCCTGTTTTTCTATGGTCTCGTTCGTGTCTATGCACGCGTCGTAGTAGATGCGGGCTTTAGTCTCGGCGTCTGCAGGCTCGCTTATGTTCACTTTTTCTGAAAAATACCAATTGGACACGATTAATTTCGATAGATGTTGAACTGAAGAACAATGAATGAAAAAGAATTTGAGAGACATACATGTGCGTTTGTCTACCTGGCCGTTTGTCTACCTGTCCGTATGGAGTATGGACAAAGATACTGGGAATGTTAATAAGACTACCAGCTTGCGCTGACATTTAGCAAACAGATAGTTACTTTTACTTGGGGTTTCCCTATTACGAACAGATAGTTACTTTTACTAGGGGTTTCCCTATTACGAACAGATAGTTACTTCTACTAGGGGTTTCCCTATTACGAACAGATAGTTACTTTTACTAGGGGTTTCCCTATTACGAACAGATAGTTACTTTTACTAGGGATTTCCCTATTACGAACAGATAGTTACTTTTACTAGAGGTTTCCCTATTACGAACAGATAATTACTTTTACTAGGGGTTTCCCTATAACGAACAGATAGTTACTTTTACTAGGGGTTTCCCTATTACGAACAGATAGTTACTTCTACTAGGGGTTTCCCTATTACGAACAGATAGTTACTTTTACTAGGGGTTTCCCTATTACGAGCAGATAGTTACTTTTACTAGGGGTTTCCCTATTACGAACAGATGGTTACTTTTACTAGGGGTTTCCCTATAACGAACAGATAGTTACTTTTACTAGGGGTTTCCCTATTACGAACAGATAGTTACTTTTACTAGGGCTTCCCTATTACGAACAGATAGTTACTTTTACTAGGGATTTCCCTATTACGAACAGATAGTTACTTTTACTAGAGGTTTCCCTATTACGAACAGATAGTTAATTTTACTAGGGGTTTCCCTATTACGAACAGATAGTTACTTTTACTAAGGGTTTCCCTATTACGAATAGATAGTTACTTTTACTAGGGGTTTCCCTATTACGAACAGATAGTTACTTTTACTAGGGGTTTCCCTATAACGAACAGATAGTTACTTTTACTAGGGGTTTCCCTATAACGAACAGATAGTTACTTTTACTAGAGATCGCCTTATAATAAGATTGATAATTTATCAAAATGTAAGTAAAGTGAGTACAATTTTCCGCAACTTTAGCGCTTTGTACCTAAAAATTGGCCCACGGCATAAACTAGCGGGTATGTACACATTCATTGTACACACTAGTACTTCAATTTAATGATATACACCAGAGTTTCCCAAACATCGTTTCGTCATGGCCCGGTAATTTTCCCACTGTCCCTTCGTGGCCCACTTAATACTTTTAAACATAATAGCAAAGCAAATATTGCAAATTTAATTTAATGAATAGTAAAAATGTTTTAACAATACGCCTTACCGCTTTGTCGATTGATAGTAGGTATTTTTTTCAAAACAAGGCGGGAATGTTGCGACCCGGTATTTTATTTTGATGGCCCGGTACCGGGTCGCGGCCTGGCAGTTGGGAAACACTGATATACATTTTATCAGTAAGAATATAAGGGTAGTCTGACAGGCCAGGGATCACAGTCCATCGTGCAGACCATGCTGTATAATATCTTATTACCCAACAAAAGAAAAATATATATGAAAACTCAGAAATTCGCGGTTCGTTGCGATAAGACCTAGCAACAAGCTAGATCGATTTTTCCCAAATTTTGTCCCAAAAACCCCCGGCATGCTAAATTTCACGGAAAATGTTGCCTTTACCGAGATTTTGATTAGATATTTATATACAAGAATTGCTCGTTAAAAATATAAGGTAAATGTCGTGGCGGTGTTATTATCCGTAATAAGTATAACTTTTATTCCTATGAACTCTCAATTATTATGATTAGCACTTCCATTGTTGGCTTGATTGTATGTTTCTAACCATAAGTCTCAATGTGAGCCAACGATTTAACCGATTATGCACTTTAATACAATAGTAATATGGTAGATATCAGATACACAGAGCGAGGAATATTATCAGCCACGTAATGTTTTTGTTGGTACTAATAATCATCACCAAACAGCGCCAAAAATGATGACAAGATTGCTTTAACAAATATTAACGTGCTAAATTATACATGCGTCACGTGTACACTCTAATTTGACTGAAATCAACTGCCATGATCTTTGTAGAAGTAATTTAGAGCAACAGTTTGCAAAATATATTTCAGGAGAAACGTATTTATTTTGCAGACACTTCCATTTCAATTAGGTATAACTTTAATATTAAACTGAGATTCAATTTAAATTTGAATTTAGGTACAATAGAAACATGTTGCTAATGTCTTTCGGGAGTCGTCGTTTTTCATACATCGTCTGTAGCTTCCATAGCAATACGAAGATAGCCGAGAGTCATTAAAGGTGGTCGTACTGTAAACTAATCTAACCAATTAAAAAAGAGTTTTGCCAATCACACAGTGAGGCCGGTCCAAATTACACAGTGTCACGCACACACAGGGGCGTGCGCTCCTTATAGGCAGAAATGCAGTGCTTTACTTGTCATTCACAGATATTTTAATAAAACGTTCGTACGTTTTAGATGACTTTAATTAATAGTAAATTAATTAATTTAAAAAATATAATAACTTAAAACCGCCTAATATTTTATAAATAGCAACTCATCTCTGATCTCATGCCGTCGCGTCCTGCAGGACATTACATCGCATGTATGTGTAATTTTCATACTTCGCAAACGCACACACCCATGAATATCGACATGATTATATAGCGTTAACTCCAGCGGCAGGCGATGGCTCTCGGCTTCGGTTCGGCTATCCGATCGCTTCCGAAAACCGCCGAACTGGCTCGTCGGAAATTATTCGTTGCCTATAATCCGAGTAAAAAGAATAGTCGGAAATCTAATAAATCACGTGTGCACATTATGCATTTTTGTTTAGTAAGGTTTTATTTGTTTAAATAGAAGAAACGTTTTTTGTTTCGCGGGGGCCATATTGCATATTTCATGTGATAAGCATTGTTTACAATTTAATCGCTCCAGTTTATTTAGAGTTTTCTTAAAAGATTTTTCATTTTAACATTTGAAAGTGTGTATTTTACGTAAGTGTGTAATTTAACAGTTTATTACTGAGTTTCTATAATAATTGTAGTGATTTGCTTTTACTAGCGAATTAGTCGATTTTTTTAAAATGTTATTTGACTGTGAGGTTTTGAAAATGTGTGTTTATTAAAAATTAAAAATAAAAAGTTCTCACAATTGTCATTCAGTGAAAAGATTCAAATTCTGTCTAAAGGTAGGTGTGTACCCGAGTTACAACAATTAAACCAGCAAAAAAATAATGTAACTCGAAAATTTCATGTTAAATGTTATGAAACGTATAACTGGCTGTGTGGTTGTGTACACACGATTAAATTATATTGTTTTCCTTGCATATTATTTAGTAATTTACATCGAGATATAGTAATCTCAAGTAACCGGAACCTTGAATATGTGAAAATTGAAGCTGACTGGTGAGTAGTTATAATATTTTAAAATATGCTTATTATTTTACTTATTAGAATTTCTAGCGCCGCGACGATCGATCGCTGTTTTGTCTGCGTTGCCGTAGAAGATGTACATGAATAGTAGTACATCTAAGACTTGCTCTGTTGGCATAGTTTCGACTTAGAGATCCGTCGCTTGGCTGTAGCTATGCTAAAAATCTATAAACAAAAAAGTTTTTGTGACCGATTACTTCGCCGCATACCCAGTGTCATAATCCTGTGCACGCCACTGCGCACACACATGTAACGAAACTACGCCCTACTTTGTTAAGCGAGCTGTCGCGGTGTGTGGTATTTTATGTATGTAGTGCGTAGCTACACGCGCACTGCTTAGATAAATAAAGAGTTTTGTCAGACAAAACCGGGCTGAGTTTTGTTTGACTAAGCTCTGTCTTCACTCTTTTATTTGGGCTGAGACTGTGACATATTTTGTGTTTAGAAAAACTAAACTAAAACCCGACTACGTCAATTGTATAGCCTATGTTACCCGGGCTATTATTACGAATCTATTGACACCTCATTTATTAAAATCGGATCAGTAGTTTAGGCGCTACGGTGGAACAAACATACATACATACATACATACATACATTCTCCCGAATTTTCAAACCTACAGTTAATATTTGTGATTCAAGTATATAGTATATAGTATATAGTAGATAGTTAATAATATTATTATGTAAAAAAAACTGTATGTCTGTAACCACGCCATATTAGTACGTGTTCAATATGTAGCACAAATTTGTACTAGCCACTATACAAATTCATATTGCTGACCATCTGCGTAGAATTAGGTTATAAGTGCTTATGCCCGTTAAAATAGACAACGATTTATTGCAAACGATAAGCGGAGTTAAACGATAAACCTATTTATTTATTTACGAAAAAAAAAAGATGACTGCTGGGAGACTGGGAGCTATGGGAGCTACGATACCACGGACAGGGACACACAGACAGACCGACACGTGAAACTTATAACTTTGACGTGAAAATTAAATCAGAGGGGTCTGTTACCGTCGGTAGTTAAAAATGTAACGAGATACGAAGTACATTTTAATCAGAAATCCCATTTCTGTGTTTATCCTTATTCCTTACTAGCTATAAATACATCATAATTAGTGTAGTAAGATTTCCCTGCAGATACCTACAACATAAGTAATCAGTATTAAATTACCTTTGACGACTATCTTAAGTACATAATATAATAAAAAACCGGCCAAGTGCGAGTCGGACTTGCGCACGTAGGGTTCCGTACAAAACCGCAAAAAAAAAAACACGTTTGTTGTATGGAAGCCCTTAAATATTTATTTTATTATATTTTTAGTATTTGTTGTAATAGCGACAACTGAAATACATCATCTGTGAAAATTTCTAGCTATCACGGTTAAGGAGATACAGCCGGGTAACAGACAGACAACGAAGTCTCAATATTGGGTCCCGTTTTTATCCTTTGAGTACGGAGCCCTCAAAATGTCTTTTACATTGATGATGTATGAAGTATGATCATTTGATCACATGTCCAAGCGGTGATAAGCAAAGTTCTTTTATTTATGTAACGAGACATAAGTACCTAATCATTACACGTGCACAGTATACCATTCAATATATTATTGTACTATGAACATATTATGATACTATGAGTGATACTAATTTGCATTATAATAAAATACATAGCTGTATGTTTGTGTTTTAATATTTTCCTGTATTAACTATGGGTAATGGGTACTAAAACAAATGAGATAGCCGATAGTATAATTCTATCATAAATCATAATTACTGCAATTCTTCGTTCTAAAAAATCCATAAAAAATCTTATTATTCCTATTCGATACTCTATAACCGGTTACAGTAAATGATCGATGCAAGATCTATATTCTATTACGATCTACGCGGTAATCACGATGTCACGGGGATAACTCATATGCGAATACATTGTATACCGTCAACCGTTTACATAAGCGTTACGCTGCGTAATTTTGTAACAAAAATAGAATATATTTATATTTTATTATTTATAATTATGCACACAAATAAAAAAGCATTTGTGGCAAAGCTCAAGTATTTGGAAGTTGGAAAATCTTTCCAGTCACGCGCAATGTCATAGGGGTCGGCAGGGGTTAATAGGGTGGCAATTATTTATAATCGCAATATTTTTATCATTTCTTCTGAAATACTTTTTAGATGTTATTTTAGTTAGTAAATAATGATTTTAAGTAGTGCGATGTCGAGAAACTTTTCACGAAATTATAAAAAGAAATAAGTTATAGTCCGGAGGTACGAGGAAGTACGACTAATCCCATCCACGTTTTGTGAGTCGTTATTTCTGTTACACACTTTTATAATGGTACATTTGAGGCGACCTTCTCATTAACAAAGCCAAATAAAATTAGGCATTTTCGGCAAAGCAATTTGGGGCAGTGGCCCATTATAACCCTTACTTGACTGAGGGCCAGTTTAACAATGTCAGTCCTACTACTATTATAAATGTGAAAATTTGTAAAGATGGATGGATGGATGTTTGTTGAGGCCCCCACAGATGAGAGGCCGATCGTTTCAGTTAGAACTGACGTGAGTTCGGTCTGAACGGACGAACGGACTACGCTTGTACACAAATTTTTACATCTAATCATAATAATACATCGTAGCATTCGTCCGTAATTTTCTTAAAACTACCCGTTTAATTACTATACACATAATATTTGCTAGTATATTTTAACTTAACGATAAAATTTATAATATAATTAAAAAAATAATAAAATTTTAATATACTTAACAAAACCTAAAATGCAGTGGTTTTTTGGAGGCTTTAGGGATTCCTAAGCTGAGTAGCTTTTTTGATAGTTTTCAGTATTTTTTAGAAAAAAAACGATGCGAGTTTAGTAGGTTCGCAAGAATTGAGCTGGCAACACTGGAACGAATAGCTTCAGTCCATCCGGCCGACTGATGCGATTTCGAAATTGCACACAGACGATACGACTTTGCATCCGTTCAGGCCGAACTAAGGGAAAACTGGACCGTATATGGGGCCCCTTACTCTTTCACGCAATTTCGATGAAGTTCGGTATGGTAGTAGTTTAAATTAAAACATAGGGTACTTTGTATTCCGAAAAAGTAGAGTGTTCCCGCGGGATACTGTTGTGGGAAATGTGGAAGCCCCAAAGGGAGATCTCCGACCGAGCGAGGTGCTATGCTCGGTCAGGCCAAGGGTTGCCAGGCATCCGGATAAAGCTTGACATAGCTAGGCTTTTTCATTGCGTGTCCGGCTAAAATAAAAAAATTATAAGGCTTTATTGAATTTAAAAATGTTGATAAATGTTTATCTAGAAATTCATTTTGATTGATGACTTTATAACAATACTTCGACTGATTAATAATAAAATAGTTAGACTGACTTGGCCTTCTATTTTATTTATATTTGATTAGAATCCAATAATATTTATGGTAAAAATCAAAAAGGCTGTTTTTAGAATCTATATTACTACTACTTACTAGTACTTATTAATATTGAGACAAAATCTCCAATAGGTGATGTGGGGTGTCCAGTCTTTTTACCCAAATGTCCGGCCAAACTGGTTCGTCTGTCCGGCTATTAGGTTTGGCGACCTGGCAACCCTAGTCAGGCCGAAGCCCAGTGTATAGTAAATATATAGTAGTAAGTTTCGGATGTTGTATTTTTTACGCGGGCGACGCCGCGGACAACAGCTAGTAGCTTATATCCGGCAGTTTTGTCGCTGCTAACTTTATAACGAGCGACAGAGACAAAACGTGCAAGTAAGCTATGTGACACGTATTAGTAGATTGTGCAACAGGCCCTGAATATATTCAAAGCTTAATAAAAGTGACTTTGTTTGTTTATGGATTACGCGTTTTAAACTACTTACACCCGGTTTCTGATGTATTTTGTCGGTAGTTTATCTATTCAATAGCGCTTTTGATTGTACGCGATGGCGTCATCCAATCAAAAGCACCACTGCATAGATAACCAACCGTCAAAATACCACAAAATCTGAGTGTAAAACGATTACAATTTACACAGCCATTTCATAGACCGGTATAAACATAGATTTTGTTTCTGGGCTAATTCGCAGGCAACGTCGTTTTAGAATCTAGATATAAAACTATATTAAGCATTTACCGGTGTTTACATAACAGATGTTACATAAATACTTGGAGTGATGCTGCTACGTCAAATGGAAATATCGTCTGAAATAGAAAATATCCTTGATCTTGAATGTAGGTATATATATGTATACAGGGTGTCCCGTAAATCGACTTCAAGCCGTAAACCCGTGATAGGCCAAGTTACAATAGTTATCAGAAAAAAAAATCCAAGTAATGTGTCTCAAAAAATACAAAGCTTTTAAAAAAAATCGAAAAATCGACATCTTGTGGGTGGTTTTTTAGTTCCCGGCACTACAAATTTCTACTTTTTTTGTATTTTTTTTTGTATGTAATCCTGAATAATGCTTTAGTAAACTGGTGCCTAAGATTTAAATCAAACGACTCCGACTTGAAAGGAAATGAGGCTTTTTGCCCAAAACAATGATTCGAATTTAATAGTTTGCTCAAATTTAACTGACTGTACTGGAAAAAAAATTTACTACGCTTGTTTGGCAGGTAATTTTAAAAGTTGGTGCAGTTAATAAGGATTCCAAAATGGTATGACACTTGCTAGATTGTTTCTTAAATTTTGGACAATATTGATTTTTGTAAAGTAAGTCAGTTTTCGACAGTTTTTTCTTACTTACTTAAAAGGATTCAAGTGTACCCAGGACTTTCTTCTAAGTGATATTCTGATTTGGATGAGACGGAGAGAAACATTCAACGAGTGTACGAGAGACAGATATTGACGCACTGATGACCGCAATGATGCGCCCCCCCCACCCCCGAAGAGGAGGAGTCTAGGTGCAATGGCGCACCCGACCACCGCCCTCGAAGAGGAGGAGTCCTGGCGCAATGATTTGCGCCACACCGAGGCGCCTGTATAGCAAAGTAGAAATTTGTAGTGCCGGGAACTAAAAAAACACCACAAGATGTCGATTTTTCGATTTTTTTAAAAGCTTTGTATTTTTTGAGACACATTACTTGGATTTTTTTTTAAATTTTTCTGATAACTATTGTAACTTGGCCTATCACGGGTTTACGGCTTGACGTCGCTTTACGGGACACCCTGTATATACCACCGTACTAATGAAACTATTTACACAACGGATAACTTAAGCAACGTTGCTGTCTTGTCTGATACGTTGGAAATTTCACATGATAGAAAAAGATAGCAACGTAGTTTTATTAGTAAGGGGATACTAGCTATACCTACATTCAAGGTGAAGGATATTTTCTATTTCTGACGATATTTCCATTTGGCTCACGACCTTGACCTCGACCTCTGCGGCTCAGTGATTCAGCACATTGCTGCTCTAGCCGGGGGTCGCGGATTCGAATCCCGCCGAAGGAACAAAAAGTTTTTCTGTTTTCCTGGGTCATGGATATGTATTAAGTATGTGTATAATATTAGGTCTTTACCTATGAAAT
The DNA here is from genome assembly GCA_037179445.1 of Phengaris alcon alcon. Taxonomy (NCBI): domain Eukaryota; kingdom Metazoa; phylum Arthropoda; class Insecta; order Lepidoptera; family Lycaenidae; genus Phengaris; species Phengaris alcon. The sequence continues at coordinate 2,828,279 of JAYRCH010000087.1, read as the reverse complement.
TGCCGTTTTGTATGAAAAAATTTAAACGAATTTTTTTCATGTATTTTTTATTTGTATTAATCGAAGTAATCACCCATGCAATCAATGCATCTTTGCCAACGCAGTGGCAGTTTATTGATGCCCTTCTTAAAGAAATCAGCTGGACGGGAGGCAACAAATTCTTGAAAGGCATTTTGTACTGCCTGTCGGGTATTGAATTTTTTTCCCGTCAAGAAGTTATCCAAATTCTGGAAAAAGTAGTAGTCTGTAGGCGCAAGGTCTGGTGAGTAGGGCGGATGACGGAGAGCTTCCAACCCCAGTTCTTGCAACTTGGGGACCGTCTGCTGTGCAGTATGAGGTCGCGCGTTGTCGTGCAGGAGCAGCGGAGACGAGCGATTGAGCAATGCTGGTTAGAGATGTGCCAGCTTCTCCATCATTGTGTTCAGTTCTTCACAGTACACATCTGTAGTTATGCTTACCCCGTTTGGTAAGAAGCTGTGATGAATCACACCGGCGCGGCGCTAGACCACCAAACAGTGACCATCACTTTTCTAGGGGTAAGTTTTCGTTTAGGGCATTGTTTAGGTGCTGAACCAGGATCCAACGAACTTGTTGAGCGCTTGCGGTTATCAAACAGAATCCATTTTTCATCGCAGGTAACAATGCAGTTCAAAATTCCTTCATTTGTGTGTCTGTTGAGCAGTCCAAGTCACGTCACGACGCGTACTTCGCGCTGGCGATCATTGAGTTCGTGGGGCAAGCGTCCATAGATTTTTTTTTTATTAGTAAGAGGGATAGACTATAAATCAATAGTGTACACTGTACTATGCTCGGTTGCTATCAATATTTGCTAGAATTTGCTCAAAACTTTCCGAAACCAAATGTGAGATTTAGTTTCGGATATGGATAGTATTTAGTGTTGTGTTTTATTTTCTTTTAAATACAATTTTTTGCCCAACGCTTCAATGTACTTAAACGCTTTACGCTAGTAACCTAGTGAGATTTACTTACTTGCAGCAGAACTTACTTTTGCTCACCAGTTTGTGAACTGCACACCGCATTTAAAAGGTTTAGGGCCTGTTTCACAAATAAGTGTCGAATAGCTTAGCCGGCAGTTTTGACGCTGCTTACTTTATATCGAGCGACGGAGACAAAACATGCAAATAAGATACTTGACATTTTACAGTAGATTGTGATAACTAATTTGCATATTTTGTCTCTCTCGCTCGATATAAAGTAAGCAGCGTCAAAACTTCCGATTAAGCTATCCGACATTTATTAGAAGATTGTGAAACAAGTCCTATGCCTAAGCCTTATGTGCGCGTACAAATACAACACAGACGATTTAGAAGTTCTAAAAAATTACGGGAGCCGAGATAAATCGCGTTGGCTTACGGTCTCGTTACCAGGCAAGACTGTATCTGAATTCTGAATAGGTAATTAACCGCGTTATTGATTACTACCTTTATTGGGTTTTGGGTAGACGATATCTATATGCCAGGCCCAGAGAAACCCCTACAAGCTCACAAACTTCACCTCTTTAAAAGACTAGTACAGATTAAACTTACCCAAAGCATATCTGATGATGAGCTGGTTCTGCAGTTCTATCTTGCTGAAGATGCCCCAGTTGGATTTGCCCTCTGGTATAGGGTTGTTCTTGATCCAGCCCCCACAGGCAAACTCGTAGAAGTCCTCGCAAGGATTCTGATTTTCATCTAAAGCTCTGATGACTTCGCTCGCTGTGTAGATACAGGACCCAGTGAGGCAGACGTCCGAATGTTCTAGAAAGAAAAAGTACGTACAGTTAGAAAGCTCTGGAAAGGATATAGTTATTTAGGAAGGAATACACAGCAAGGAAACGAGCGTATCTAAGAAGACTTCAATTCTTCAAAGCTGTGATGTTTATCAAACCGAAGGCTAGCGTGGTAAGACTATAGCCTAATCTTTTTCAGATTGAAGAGAGAGAGAGAAATTGAGTGGTCGTGATGTTGATCTTTTGTGAACGAGAAATTTCTAATAGGGCTTATAAAAAATCTAGAGCTAACGTATTGTTTGGTCTACTCTTATTAAAAGTAGCCAGGTCATAACCCAAATCTCGCCTAATTTAAGCTTATATTAAATCGATGCGGGATGCTTCGCCAAATTAAGAGAATGTGCTGGCGAAATTTCATAGACAGAAAGGGATAGGAATAGTTTTATCACTAGTTTTGTTCGCCAATTCGCCACATACGCTAGGTGGTAATCTATAATATTATTACTTTAATATAATTTTCATCTTCCTGTACTGTTACATACAACTGCTGTGGCATCTTTTCAGCGTGGAGATATGAGCCGAAAAGTCCATCGTGCTAATTTAACCGGATGTTTAGGGGAACAAAGAAAACCGGACGGCCCTAACTTTTAGGCTGGGACTATATGATCCGGAATCCGACGGGCCCGGGTAAATTTAGGGCGCTGAAAATAGAACTCTGCACTAATACAGTAGATTTGAAAATCGAAGTGTCCAGTGTGACGAGTCAAATGTGACAAGTCAGATGTCAATATATGCCATTGACATTTGACTTGTCACTTGTGTGTTCGATTTTCAGCTCTATTATATTAGCGATGAGTTCTAATTTTACTGCTCTGAATTTTCCCCGGCCTTCCGGATTCCGGATCATATAGCCCCAGGCTTACAGATACAAGGTCAGGCGAAGCTCCTACCTCTGGGCTCGGGCTGGTAGCAAGGTGGGACGGGGATGTAGGCGGGGCCGCGGAAAGTCAGCAGCACCGCAACCGTCAGCAGCACCGCCAGCAGCAGCAGCGCGCTCGTCACCAGCAACACCCGCTCCAGGGTTGTGCGGGAGTGCCAGCCGATGAACGACACGCCCTATGGAAAACGCGGGACAAAATTAAAAAAAACCGGCCAAGTGCCAACTAGTGAGCAAAAAAGATATGGGAGCATGACCCCCTATATATTTTATTCTGTTTTTTTAGAATTTGTTGTTATAGCGGCAACAGAAATACATCATGCCCCTTATTAATAAAAATATTATTTACACCACGGATACACTAATCCGTGTTGCTGTCTTTGTCTGATATGGAAAATCCACTTGACATACAAGACAGCAACATGGATTAACGTATCCGTGATGTTTTATTAATAAGCGGGCATCTGTGAATATTTTAGCTGTCTAGCTAGATAGTTTCTCAGTTCACAATATATAGCCTGGTGACAGACAGACGTATAGACAGACAGACGGACGACTTCTTAATTGTTAAGCTCATAAAGCCGTATAGGCGATAATAGAACTTGACCTTGAGATTTATGGCGATATGAGGCTGGGAACTAATTATAGGTCGCGTCCATAAGTCGCGGCAGACGGACGCGGCCGCTAACATCTCTCCTCAGTGTGTTTCCTAACATTCCAAAAATAAGGTAAGTACGCTTCTGACACTCGAAACGTCCGCGGACGCGTCTCGCGACCCTGTCACACCGTCCGCGGACTCAAAAATATCCGGCCAGCCAGATTCTATTCTCTAGGTCACGTTCCGCGTCCGCGACTTATGACCGATGGTTTGCACAGTCCGTCCGTCACACCGCCATGCGCCAGCCGCGACTTACGGACGCTTCCAATAGTTGAACGTCTTCTCACGCCAGGCCCTAGAATGCCATGACGGGGAAACATGACCAGGGGCTATGCCCCTCTAAATGTGGATATGTTATAGTTTGTTCTGCAGCATACGCTGTTAAAAAAATTAGAGAAATTACCGACATAGAGACCGCGCGATTAGTTTACTTTAGCTATTTTTATAGCATAATGTCGTACGGCATCCTCTTGTGGGGAAACGATGCGGACATTAATACAATATTTGTGCTGCAGAAACGTGCTATACGTTCTATTTATAAGATGTCGACTTTTGAATCTCTAAGGGAAAAGTTTAAAGAAATAAAAGTTCTGACCGTCGCATCTCAATACATTTTGGAAAATGTGTTATATGTAAGAAAGAATCTAAACAACTTCAAAAACAAATGTGATAATCATTGTGTAAACACTAGAAATAAGAACAAGTTAGATATGCCAGTGTTCAGACTAAGCAAAGTTAGTAAATCCTTTAAAGGCCAATGTATACGCTTATACAATATAATCCCAGAAAAGGTTCAAAACCTTCCCATTAATAAGTTTAAAAAAGTAGTTAAAGAACGTTTGTGTGCCAAAGCGGCACACAAACGTTAAAATTAATGACTTCATTCAAGACGGCACACCTTGGGAATAAGGTGGCTCCTTATCTTATCTTATTATTTATTACATAGACATAAGTAAACATTGTAATAATTTTGATTTTAAAAGAATAATTTTCCATCTTTTTGGTAAAAGATGGCCCCAGACGAGTTTCTTGCCGGCTCTTCTCGCTGGGTTAGTTCCCGAACCGGTGGTAGGCATCACGTAGTATCGACATTCAAAAAGAGTATTTAAAAATACCAATTTTGAATAAAAATTTTTTTGATTTTGATTTTGATTTTTGTTCCTAGTTTAAACTATACAGTCTCGACAATCAGCGCTAAAGACGGCTCTTTGGCAAATGGCAAGCGAGGGTAAAGGTTAAATCATGCTATAAATTATACATAATCGGAATATACGTTATTTGCTGTAGATATAACGTGCAATAGTTTAAGTGCAGTGTGAACAAAACCCACAGCAAAGTAGTTTTTAGAGATAGAAATATATTTTGCCTTCCCTGATGAAGTCGTGGCACGGAAAAACATTAAAGTCTATATACGATCTACCTAAGTAGTCATGTCTGTTTCAACCTTCGTTGTTTTATATTTACTGTTGTTGCTATAAAAACAACACTGTTGCGTTTATCTGTAGATGAAATAGCAACAGCAAAATTCTTGTCTATATACATTATACAGTACTCAGTAGTTAGTATATTAAATGGTGCATTTACAGTGTCCTTTCGAGGCAACGAGTTTTTAACAGCAGATCATATTATGTTTAATTCATTGTCAAAGCATCCTTTTGTGGGTCGCAACTCTCATCCCCCGAGCTACAAGCAATTTAATATTTGATGTTTCGGGTCGGCCTGACTCACAAATTATTATAAATGTGAAAGTTTGTGAGGATGCATGGATGGATAGATGGATATTTGATATGGTAGTAGTTAAGGCTCTGGTTTAAAACATAGGGTACTTTTTACCCCGAAAAAGTATAGTATTTGCATGAGATACTATATTTACGCGGGCGAAGCCGCGGAAAAAGCTAGTCTTCTAATAAGTGCGGATACCTTATTCGGAAGTTTTGTCACTGATTACTTTATATCCAACGACAGAGACAAAACAGCTGTTGAAATCTCTTAGCCTCGAGACGAGACACGCTGTATAGTTTAATACTGTATACCATACATGACACTGCGAACGAGTGATGTCTACAGTTTATGTATTCCAGATGGCTCAGTGACGACAGTACAACTCTTTATTTAGTCTTATCAAAACAAATGATGGGAACTACGTATCTTCCCATTAGAGCGAAAGGTTGTAAGGCACATATTGGATTTACTGAACATCGATTCCACGAATAATTTGATTTTAGTCCTATTAATATTATAAAAGTGAAAGTTTGTGAGGATGGATGGATGTTTTTCGCGCAAAAACTAACCAACGGATTTTTATAAAAATCCGTTGATTTATAGGCTACTTTTTATCCCGAAAAAGTGCAGTGTTCCTGTGGGATACTGTATTTATGCGGGAGGAGCCTAAGAAATGCTAGTACCTAATAAATAAATACATTAATGCACTTACGATGCCTAATTAAATCAAAACAGATCGGATGGGTGTTAAGAACTTGGACATAAAAACTAAAAACTGAAACTAAATATCCTGTAGCCAGGCTTACTACCTATCGTCCAGTTCGCCATACCACAGATTAATAAATAGTTACTACGTAACAGATACATCACTCCCATACAAAAGCGAAAATACCTACGCTATTTTAGCCTACAAAATCTTAATAATATTATGTTTTTCACAGCAAGAAAAAATGTACCAAAAGTACGCACACAAAGAGTCGAAATTGTGTTGCCGGCCGTGCGACTCACGTTACACGTGAGTGGCGCGCGCCAACGCACTGTTATGTCCCCCATCCCTGTAAGGGTTGTTGCTGACGTAACGTCGAATCAGCACATCCCGTGTTTAGTCTGGTCTAGACTCTAGCTGTGAGACTGAGTTGGTCTTCAGTCCTCGGTCGTGACGGTTCTGCCCAAGGGTCCCTTCAAATATTATTGTATTTTATTTAATAAATGTGGTTGTGGAAATATCCCTTTTTTTAAAAAAGCCTAATCCGAAGGGACCCCTAACATTTTTGGTGGCAGCGGTGGGATCGGATATCCCCAGTGTCGTAAAAAAGTGAAAAACTAAAAACTCGTCACGAAAAAAAATATTTCTTAAGTGAAAATACATTGTGTGCAGTGAGGAAACCAACTCATTTCCAATATCCATAAAGTCATTAAAAGCAAAAGCCATATGAAAAGTGAAAATCCCAAGTGCATAGTGTTAAAATCCTAAAAGTTATAACCGTGTGAAAGAGTCATCCTATCCGGCCGGGCGCGGGGATGGATCGAGTCGCCGTGCAGCTTATCTTCGCCGCCCACTTCGCGCTGATATCACTGTGAGTCTTTGGTCACTGTTTACATTTAGCCTTAGCCTTCTAAGGTTACCTATATTTAGGGTTCGGTACTCCACTAAGATAATCCATATTTGTAATTTAATTTGTTATCATTCTAATTAATAATATTTTTCAATATGTCGAAAAGTGAACTATTAAATCTTAACATTCCTATGTCCGAATCGGAAGCTGGTCCATCTGACACTGCCAAAAGCCCTTCTGTTTCTCCCAAAGCAACGACCCGAAAGGGAACCGCTTCGGGTACGAGTGCCAAAAAAATGCGTGCGTGAATTCATTTATTATAAATTGTAATAACGCCTATGACTTGACCATTGAAGTACAAAAGCCAATTCTATTTCGTTATATCTTTAGCCAGTTACAAGGGAAAGCCGAAATAGTTTGCGCTATCAAAGAATTCAAAAAGTGGGACCAATTAAAAGAATTTCTGCGAAACCAATTTTGTGAACGTAAGCATTATGCTCACATACTTATAGACTTGCAAGAAAGTAAACAGGGTTGTTATAACCCTAATGAAAACGTTACACAATATTCTTTACGCGTAGAAACCTATCTTTCACAGCTTCTGACTGAGGCAACCCTGTCCAATTGCACACTAAGAGAAATCCCTGGTCGCTCAGCGGCAATGGAGGATTTAGCGCTCCATCATTTTTTTATTGGTTTACATCCCCGTATCTCAAACATTGTGCGTTGCAGAAATCAGCGAAATTTAAATGACGCTGTTAATATTGCGATCTTTGAGGAGCGCATACAACAAAGTCTTTACAAACGACCTCAGTTGGGAGAATCGAAGTTAAATAATAATAACCAAAATAACTTGAGACCCAGATCGTTTTTCTCACGATCATATGAAGAGCCAAGCACGTCACGTAATCAGTCTTCTTATCAGCCGAGATTTAATTCTCCAAATAGTAACCTTAATAACAACAATAAGAATTATAATTATTCAGACAGAACCTAATCGGTATTTTGTCGCTATTGTAAAACTACGGGCCATGATATTAAAGATTGCGCGAAAAAGGAATACAATAACAGCCGATTTAATAATAAATTCCGGCAACAACCAAATCGATTGCATTTGGTTATGAATGAACATAATGATCAACACGTTGATGACTCACCCCAATCTGATAATAATAATTTAAACTAAATTCCGTCTCGCTCTCGTGTCGTGCGGGGCTAAGTCTGAAATCGAAACAAAAACTTTCTCTCGCGTTATACGACAGGGTAACCAGCCCCAAAATGGAAACACTAATAATTCTCTCAGCATCATACAACAGGGTAATCAGCCCCAAAACGGAGATGCATCCTTCAGAGTCACGCAGCAGGGTAACCAGCCCGAAACCGAAAACAGGGAGTTTTCGTAGTTGAACCTGAAAAAAATAAATTTATGAAATTAATATCGATACAACTAAGCGACGCTTACCTCACATATTAGTAGAATCTTCAATTTCAGATATTCCTGTATGCTTATTAGTCGACTCGGGCTCGTCGATCTGTTTAATAAAAGAAACTTGTATATTAAATATTCAAAAATGAATTAAAGAACCTGTGAAACTTAAAGGCGATGAACCGACTTCTACAGAAGGTCACTTATAACTTAGGCTAAAATTAAATGACAAAAATCCGTTAGTATTTAAATTTCATGTAATAAAAGAGATTAACTTACCTTACGATGGTATTATAGGTACAGATTTCTTAACAAAATTCGGCTGCAAAATAGATTAGACGAATGATATATTTAAAATAGAAAAATCCGAAATTAAATTGCTTTTCACCGAACCGTTCTTTATTGTTCCACCTCGAAGTGAAGCTGTAATTCAATGTTCAATACAGAAAACTAATTTAAAAGAGGGTGTTATAGTTGATCAACATCTTTCGGAAGATTTACTTATATCTAATTGCATCGTTAAAATCAAAAATAATAATCGCGTTAATTTAACTATTGCCAATACCTCTGAAAATTATGCACATATTAAAGAAGATCTAAAACTCCATGTTGAGCCTTTAAATTTACCTCTACATCCGGTAAATACGTGTAGTTTATTTACCTCAGAAAGATCCGAAGCAGTAATAAAAGAACTTCGGACAGATCATTTAAATAAAGAAGAACTCAATGCCTTTTGTCGATCTTTGTAGTCAATATCCGGATATCTTTCTTATGCCCAGTGATCAGCTCGCACATACGTCTGCAATCGAACATACAATCAAAACAAATAACGAAATTCCAATACATACCAAGTCATATAGGTTTCCCGAATGTCACAAGCAAGAAGTTGAAAAACAAATAAATCAAATGCTTGAACATAACCTAATAGAGGCCTTGGAGCTCACCCATATGGGTAGTTCCCAAAAAAATTGACTCAAACGGACAACGCAAATGGCGAATAATGATAGATTATAGCAAGCTTAATGACATAAGTGTAGGTGAAACTTACCCGATACCTCAAATTTCTAAAATCCTAGACCAGTTATGTAAAAGTAAATACTTTACAACACTAGATCTTGCGTCTAGATTCCACCAAATTCGTATTTCAGCCGACGATGCGCCCAAACCTGCATTTTCAGTCCCTCAAGGTCACTTTCAATTTAATCGGATGCCATTCGGCCTCAGAAACGCACCTAGTATATTTCAAAAACTAATTAATACTTGTATTCATGCAAGTATTTATTAGTTTTTAGTATTCATTAGGTTTAAGGCGATGTTTTGTTTATTTGGACGATATTGTAATCTATTCCTTTGATCTCGACACACACATAGGATAACCTTAAAGCCGTATTTGATAGACTTCGAAAGTTTAATCTTAAATTTCAACCGGAAAAATGTCAGTTCCTTTGTAAAGAGGTAGTTTAGGGCACATAATAGGTGAAGATGGCGTAAGGCCAAACCCAGAAAAAACAAAGGCTGTAGCTAAGTTTCCTATACCCAAGTCCCCAAAGGACATTAATGTTGCATATTGACAAAAGTAAGTGTCAATGTCATTTTTGACATTGACAGATGTCAAGAAGTAAAGCCTATCTAGATAGTTTATTTTAGTTGGCCAAAAGGCTATAAATAGTGTAGACGTATATTATTGTGTTAGGCATACCTCATATGTAATACGTATCAGTGTTAAGCACCAATTGAAGAATTGAGAATTGTTGCTGTATTATTATCATCACCACTCAAGCACAAGAAGGACATACAAATCAAGAGGTCGTAGCCCGCTACAATTAAATCCTTCCTAGGCCTTGTTTCCTATTACAGAAGATTTATTCCTAATTTCTCTAAAATAACAAAATCGCTTACCAGTTTGTTGAACAAAAGATGTTCCGTCCGTCTGGAAAGAGGAACAGCAACTTGCTTTTGAATCTCTTAAAGAAAATCGTATTAGTGCTCCGGTTAATACCGGAGCATTAATAAGAAAGTTAACAGGAAAGGTTTGCTAAAATCAGGATAAGCTAAAGCTTATCCTGATTTTTCCTGTTAACTTGTGATGTATCAAATTACGCCATTTCTGCAATTTTGTCCCAAGGTCCTATTGGTCAAGATCGTCCCATAGCTTATCGTCCCAGAACTTTAAATAAAGCCGAAACCAATTGGTTTCGACTTTATTTAAACTGTATTTAAAACTTTATTTAACGATAGTTTTCGGAACCAAGGTTTTCCGCCCTTACCTGTTTGGTCGCCGTTTTACAATAATTACAGACCATAAGCCGCTGAATTGGCTGTTGAGCTGTAAAGATCTATGTTAATTCGCTGGAGACTAAAACTCGAAGAATTTGATTATGATATTCAATATAAAAAAGGTAAAATACTGTTGTAAAAAAGGAAATACAAATGCTGACGCTCTTTCCCGGTACCCCATGAACCCAATCCAAGCCGAAAAGCCATCTCCTTCAGCACCAGAGCCTCATGAGGAACAACCGTACTCACCAGACAGAGATCTTTTAGATTTGTTAGCGACACCGCCATCCTTTGATCCCGAAAGAGACCTCTTGGACCTCTTGCCCGATCCAATCCCTTTAGAGAATACTGAATCTCCATCGGAACTTTTGAATACTCCTGATCCATTTGATCCACCCGGTCTCGAAGATGCCGTGGCTAATGAGCCTAGCGATCAGCCTATCGCTGAACCAGATTTTGAAGTACCATCCGAGCCAACTCCTTCCACTAGCGCGAATCCAGATGCTCCTGTAGACGATTATCCTACCTTCTTAAAATCCATGTCGGATAAAAGTAAAACATTTAATACTGTAATCGAATAATATAACGAAAGTTTATTAAAATGTCCGGTATTATTTTATAAAATTCATTATTTTGATGAAGCATCCTATCCAGACAAACATTAAAGAGGATTCGTAATGAATTATTAATTTTCGGAAATAGCAACGAAATAGGTATATCAGATATGAAAAATCCTTTTGAAAAACATTCATTTATTAAAATATTTAATATTTTAACTTACCTTTTCCATAACACGCAGATTAAAATTAAAATATACCATAGTAAAATTATTTTCGCAGTCCCGACTGAAATAAAGAAAATATTACATGATGATCATGATATCCCGATTGCTGGCCATTTAGGCTCGTATGTATAATAGGATAAAAGAAATTTATTATTGGAAAGGGATGCGTAGCGACATATAAACATATGTTAAACAATGTAAATCCTGCCAAGAAAATAAAGCACTCCGACAAATAAATCGCGCTCCCATGCAAATAACTAGTACTTCAACAGAACCTTGTCAACGTGTAGCTCTTAATATTGTCGAGCCACTTCCATAATCTGATCCTGGTAAATAAAATATATATTAACAGTTCAAGATGATCTAACGAAATTCTCTTCAGCATATCCTATTAGGACTACAACCGCGGAGGAAACATGTGAATGTCTCCTTCATTACAACTCAATTTTTGGTATACCCAAAATGATCCTCACAGATCAAGGGATAAATTTTACATCTGGACTATTTAAAGAGACATGCAAATTCTTAAAAATTAATAATCTTTGGGCTTCACCTTACCATCCACAGACGCAAGGGGCTCTTGAACGAAGCCATTCCACCCTCAAGGAATATTTAAAATCATACATTAATGAGGAACAAACTGGCCTTGATATATATATATATATATATATATATACCCTGGCTATATACCCTGAATATATCCGCATGTTGCAGAATCGTCTCAAATACTCCCGGCAAAAAGCCGTAGAATTCATCAATAAATGTAAAGGAAGTTCCAAAACATATTATGATACAAGGAAACGACCAGTCAGCTATGATGTTGGCGATTACGTTTACGTAAATAATCATTTAATATTGCGGAAAGCCTTGTCCCCAGTGTGGAAAGGCCCCTACGAAATAATTAAGATCAATGGTAATAATACATTAACATTATTAATTAATCGACGACATGTTGTACACCACTATGACCAAGTCAAACCTGCTCAAGTGCAGAGTTCGTAACATGTTTGCTTTTACTACATTTAAATTTAACTTTATTATACTTACCTATACATTATTTACAAATTACTTTTACTTTACTTTTTTGCTCTTCATACTACTACATACTAAGTATATAATATTAGTTATTATAATTTATAATAGCAAGATACTGTTATGTTCTTGCAGAACTTATCAACATACTGAAAGTCAGCAAAATCATTACGTTCAACAATTATATTTCGACTATCTTGGCAAGCACAGCGTTATTAACGGGAAATTAAATATCTTGATGCCGATGGACATATCTCACTTATGTACGCATATTGAACATATAGACTATGCAATAAAATTAGTTAAGGATCTTTGTAAGATAACGACATTTAGTAATGTCGATTGTCACCATCTCCTCGAGCCGCTAGCTGTTAGATCTAATGATATAAGGAATTTAGTTCTGTATCCCATTTAGTTACTAGGAAAACAAAGCGTGCTTGGGTGAGTGGAATAGGCTCAATAATAAAACATGTATTCGGCAATTTAGATGAGAATGATGGTCTTAAATACGATGAGGCTATAAAAGTATTGTTTAATAATCAAAATAAATTAGTTTCTCTTGTCAAAAATAATATTTTACTTACCTACCACATTTACCGTGTCGATGTATAACTATGTATAACGATACTATAAATAAAATTAAAATTAACGAATTAAATTTGAATGATGCTATCGACAACCTCTCTGTTAAAGTACGTAATATATCTATCATCACGGATGAGCTCTGGTCTCAGATCAGTATTAACCAGGTTATTAATAATTTAGAAACTACAATTTTAACACTATCCTTCCAATTGGAAGACATAACTAATTCTATTTTATTCAGTAACCAAAATATTTTACACCCCTTTAAACCTTTAATCACGACACAGCAGTTATTCAGAGAACTGCCGATAACCATCAACATTTACCTAATAATATGAAGTATCCTGTGAGCCTCAACATAGCCTCAATGAGTTCTAAGTTAAATATTTCTAATATTGATAGTTATTATGTAGATAATGAGATATTTTTTGTTCTCCAAATTCCGTTAATGTTAATTAAGGAATTTATGTTATTTCATAATATTGGATTACCGACACCACATGACTCTAGCAACGCCAACTCTTTCAGTTTAATAATACCTAATTCAAAATACATAGCAATGACCAAAGACAAATCGCAGTATTGTGTCTTGGAAGATGTAAATAGTTGCAAAAACATGTTAAACGAAAACTATATTTGTGAAATTTCAATAATTTATGTAACAGAAACTAAATCCACATGTGAAACAGAGTTAATGAGTAAAGTAATCGATAAAGTCCCGGAAAATTGTGAAACTAAATTAATTTTTGGAGAGTTAGATATTTGGAAACCGCTTAAAAACAATAAATGGATTTTTGTACAGTCAGTAAGCGGTAAAGTCTCTATAGATTGTAGAAATAGCGAAGCATCCGAAATTAAGATTTTAGGTACTGGCATAATGTCACTTCCTAGTAATTGTATCGGTTATCATAAAATCAATACTCTCATAACTCAACACGATTTTGTCAACGCTACCATAGAAATTGGAATACCTGATTTTAATCTTATTAATGACAGCTGTTGTAATTTTAAGAAATTAAATTTAAGCGCGAGGAATGTGACCCCTATAAAACTACAAAATGTTGACTTAGATAATATTAAATTGATTTATTATCAACAAATTTTTCTTAAAAATCTTGAGGACTCATCATCATCATCATATTCTAGAAAATCCTCATATATACGTCCTCCTCCTCCTCCTTAATCCTCATATAAATCCTCAGAATACGGGACACATTACTCCGTAGTAGTTATACTTATAGTGATAGTAATATTCCTTTATTCCATATTTAGATTTTATAACTGTGTGAAACCCGGCGGCAGAACCTTAAAATTGAATCAAGCAAAAATTGACTCTAATTACAAAGTATCTAAAAATAAACAGTGTGACATAATAGAAATTAAAGACACTGAACAGAATATTGAATATAATATAGAAATTGAAAACGTTGATAATATTATAAGTAGATTTGAGAATTTCAGCTGTAACTACTATGTTTCCCCGAAGTTACTTCCCGTGATTATGTGGTATGAGGTTATTCCCGGGAGGTGTTATGTCCTGTCCCTGTAAGGGTTGCCGCTGACGTAACGTCGAATCAGCACACCCCGTGTGTGGTCTGGTCTAGACTCTAGCTGTGAGACTCAGTTGGTCTTCAGTCCCCGGTCGTGACGGTTCTACCCAAAGGTCCATTCAAATATTATTGTATTTTCTTTTAATTAAGAACGCTCTTTCTAATGTTTTCTGGCTGAAGGCCTTCTTATCCTACAAAAAAAAAGTAAAGAGGTCAAAACTACTAAATTTAGTTGTTAAACTACTACACTGCAGCCATCCAGTGCACAATAATTACATTACACAAGAGGTAAATAAATTATAAAGTTCGAACTTAATAAAAGTTATATGAATTATGGACGAATATAGACAGCTTTTTTATTTTTTCCTATCTAAAGAAAGAGGAACAGATAAACAGCTACATAGTTCGTTTTCGATTAGATTGCACTACCTACTGCAAGCATACGGTTTGTCCATGATGACGACCTCTGTGACTCAGTGGTTAGGTTAGCGCGTTGGCGCTCAAGCCGGAAGAGCGGGTTCAAATCCCGCCGGAGGACAAAAGTTTTCTGTGTTCCTGGGTCATGGATGTGTATTATAATAAAAATCTTAAATATAATTATAGTATAAAAAGTATTAAATATATAATGTATTTCCGTTGTCTGGTACCTGTAACACAAGTTCTTCGGATACTTAGCACGGGGCCAGATTGACGTGGTGTGAAGCGTCCATAGATACTATTATTATTATGATTGTGTAGAAAAATTGTGAAATTTGGCTCGTTCTATGAAAGCTGTTTTTCTGTACGTAAGTATAATATATATATTTTCTACTCTGTGCTAAGAGACAACATGTAGCTGTACGCGCACTACATACTTAAAAACCGGACTCAGTTTTTGTTTGTAAAAAGATCTGTCTTAGCTACTTTTTTATTTGGTCAGAGTATTCTATGATATTTATAACCCATCCCTATGTATAACCATCCCGAACAATCAACATTGTTATCTAGCTGTAGCCTGTAGGTATGAATTAATAAATGAATTTTTTACAGTAATAAAATACTCACGAAGACCATCATGGATTTTAGCGAACGGCTGGCTGCGGATGGGTTCGATCACAGAATACCACTTATCCCATTGTGAACCAATGATAATATTAATATGGCACGGATCACTACCATAACTATGAACCACAGCATCGAATATATCAGTTGGTTAAGAGGAGAACGACGTAAAAGGGTGTCTCAATCAAAAATCAAAAATCAAAAATCAAAATCACATTACCACGGTCTAGTTTGCTAGTTCAAGCACTTTTAGCCCAGCCAGTAAATAGGCGTGAAAAACTCGCACGGGGAAAAATTTGCCTACAATATAATATTTGTTCATATAATATTTTATATTGTTCTCTCATGATTGTTTAGAAATTAACATTTTAATATGTTCGTAAGTAAGAGTATATAACCAAAACCGCAAAAAGCTATAGTATATGATGTAACTAGAACAATAAATTTTCTTTTACTTTTAAATTCTTAAACTCCTGAGGATATGATAAAAAATTTGATGGCACTATGTAAACAGGTTTAACTAGTATAAAATGACGGACTTATAAAAAAACAGTATAGACTATGCATTAAAATTAAAAGGCAAATTACTATAGTCATTGTTACTAGCATTTTTCAAATTTAAATAATTAAATAATTCTTCAATCCAGCAAATGTTAACTAATTATTATATAACCCATTGCGGTGTTAGTAAAAAAAGTAACAAAAACTAGCATACTGTTTTTCCTATTCTGTGTCTGATAGCTAAGGTTTGAATGGTCAATCATATTTTATTTTATAGTCGCATTGTATAGAACTATTATAGGTGCTGACTTCTACTGCTCAGACAGTCAAATAGGTTTCAAGTATAACCTGCGTATAAACGTTTACCTTAGTTTTTTTTTATGCTAGCCTGTTGTGTCCCACTGTTGGGCAAAGGCCTCCATTCTTTTCCATAAATCGCTATGGTCGGCCAGTCCTTATCAAAGGTATCTAATTCGTCGCGCCACCTTTTTTTGGGTCTGCCTCTGTTCCGCCGACCAGTCGATAGCCAATCCGAAATACGATGTGCCCTGGTCTCCCCGACATCTAGACTTGCCGGGCACTTGGGGCCTGTTTCTGAGAACTTGGGCCAGTGCGTGTGGGGGGAAAGGGGTGGCGGAAGAGCGGTTAATTTTGCTGTGATAAAAAGTAGGCAGTCTATTTCTCTCTATCTATTTAATAAATTAAGTTTATATTATTAGTAAGGAAGTGATGGTAGTAGGGATGTACGAACTACGTAGAAGTTACAACATACGTCATTCAGCAAATTTGCGATTATTGTTAAGTACCTGGGTACGAGTTCTGTAATATACAAAAAAAAATCACAAAAATATTTATCTGACCGGGATTCGAACCCATTATACATACGCATACCAAACTGCCAATCGGACTGACATAATAGAGTCGAAATTATTGTTATATATTGTAGCGCAACGAAACAAAAACATATAAAGCTTAAAAATGCGCAGTTTCCCAGCTGGCTAGCAAGATCGATTTTTCTCTCCCAAAACTCCCTGCATACTAAATTTCATGGTAATACTTACAGCCGTTTTCGAGTAACCGATTATAAATATACAAGATTAGCTCGTATAAAGTATAGGATTACCTACTGTTGAAAATTATCCTCTAGCTTGTAAGTACTGTTATTATTTTATAGCGACTAAAACATTATAGCTTCATAAATCACTATAATTATACGCGCTCAGGTCGCGGCTTTATTATCTATATATATTAATTATTATTATTTAATTATCTATATATATTAATCCTACTAATATTATAAATGTGAAAGTTTGTGAGGATGGATGGATGGGTGTATGGATATTTGTTACTCTTTCACGCAAAAACTACTGTAAGGATTTCGACGAAAATTGGTATGGTAGTAGTTTAGGCTCTGGATTAAAACAAAGGCTACTTTTTATCTCGAAAAAGTACAATGTTCCTTAGGGATACTGTATTTACGCGGGCATAGCCGCGGGCAACAGTTAGTAATATAATATATAAAAGTCAAACCTAATTGACTGATGTATCAACGCACAGGCCAAACCCTTGCGGCTAGAAATTTGAAATTTCGCACACGTATTTCTCATATGACGTAGGCGTCCACTAAGGAAGTATTTTTCAAAATTCCCAAGGGGGTAAAATAGGGTGATAAAAGTTAGTATGAAACTTTTTATTCCTTGGACATATTTGCATGATATTTCGTATGAATTGAGTACTGAAAAAATAATGAATTACGTATTTCAGCATTTTCTAAAATTCAGCCCCTAGGTGGGTAAAATTGGGGATGATAGTTTAAACCTAATTTCACGCGGGCGAAGCCACGGTCAATTAATGCTAGTTATTATTATTTAGTTCTCAAAATATTTGGCGCCTAAACATTCTATATGTTGCAACACTTTATTGATAATGTGAATATTTTAAAAGAAACTAGATCAAGAACTTTATTGCAATTTGCGGCAAAAATTATAAATTAGAAAATTAATAATATAAAAATTATTAATTTTCTGGCGCGAGGCGGCTTAACACTTAACAGGTATCTAACCAGGTATATAACCAGGTATCGAACCAGGTATCTAAACAGGTATATAACCTATCTAGTAAATAAGTAGGAACTTATACTGCGGTTAACAGTTACCGCAACCACAGTTTAAAATTTAAAAAAACAAAAAACCCGTCTGCGTCGAATAGTTTTGATGTACCCAGTGTCACTCTCACATCAATTTATACGATTCTAAAGACGTCTCTCAAGCTAAACTCCATCGAACCGTTCAGGCCGCAGAGCGTGCCAAACAATTATACATTCATATATACTCTCGAAAAACATAACCCTCCTTCTGGCGCAGTCGGGAAAAAAACATTACAGCATAAAGGATTACTTAACAGAATGTGGGTATATGTATACATACAATTAATTTCATAAATAACCGCCTCGTTTTTTTAAAAGTCGGTTCAAATATGTAAATACTAGTTTTTGCCCGCGGCTTCACCTTTTCATTTTTTAGGGTTCCTACCCCTACCCTTCAACTTTTAGGGTTTCGTAATGGCTAAAAATGGGACGACCGACGACGACGGATGGCTATCACCTCGACGCGACGTGGGAGACCGCTTGATAGATATTTTTCGCGCTTGAATATAAATTTTACCATATCTTATTAAATATAAGATATTAATTTAAACTGCTTGGTTTAAAGGGCTAACTATGTGGTGTATAAAATGCTTAAAGTGAATAATATATTTAATTTGATAAGGATCATACTGTATCCGTATAAATAGCTCTGAAAATACCATCGCATACTTAGGTAGGTAACAATTACTGTTACCAATTATTTTATTATTTTAAATATACTCATAAGTAAGTGTCTCCATAAAATAAATTATAAGAATGTGAGAGTACGCTCTTAGGTCGCTCTTACGCAAATATAGGTCATATTTGAAAATGTACTGAACGTGTTTACCAATGGGGTTGCCCAAATCAATCATCTTTATTTTCGCAGAATTTTCAGCAAATATTGAATAGTTTTGGTTTTAATTATTAGGTCATTACAATATATGAAATTGGCGTTTTGTAAAGGAGTAAGATAAAGTTTTGTCCCTTGCAAGAAGTTATCCAAATTTCGAAAAAAATGGTAATCTGTTGGAGCAAGGTCCGGGCAATACGGTGGATGTCTTAGACATTCCAATTGAAGCTCCTCTAATTTGATAGCCGTTTGTTGTGCAGTATGTGGTCTAGCGTTGTCCTGAAGCAGCAGTGGCCTAGAGCGAATGACCAACCTCGGTTGTTTAGCAGCTAGCTTTTCCATCATGATTTTCAGTTGCTAGCAATAGACATCTACCGTAATCGTCTAGCCAGATTTAAGAAAGGTGTAATGAACGACATCGGCATTAGTCCACCTAACGCTTACAAGTAACTTTTTTTTGGTTAATTTGCGCTTGGGGCAGGGTTTTGCTGGTTCGCCAGGGTTCAGCCATTGCGATGAGCGTTTCTGATTATCGTACAGGATCCACTTTTCATTACAGGTAATGAATCGATTTAAAATCCCTTCATTATTGTGTCGGTTGAGTAATGTAATGCAGCAGTTGACGCGCGTTTGTCTGTTTGCTGCACTCAATTCATGAGGTAGCTTTTCACCTATCAAGCTTTTTCACCTTCCCAATTTTTTTCAAGTGGATTAAAACAGTTTTTTCACTAACACCGCAGCCAGCAGCTAACTCGGACGTGGTTTGCGATGAATTCGCTTCACAATAGCCTTCAATTCTTCATTATCAACTTTGGTCTCCGGCCGTCCACGGGGCTTGTTTTGCAGGTCGAAATTTCCAGAAAGAAAACGTTGGAACCAAAAACGCACCGTGTTTTCTTTTGCGACACCGCCGCCATACACATCATTAATCCATTTCTGCAGCGCTGGTGCCACGGTGGAAATACTCAAAAACTAAAACTAAAAAAATACTCGAAAATAATACGATATTTCAAGTTTTCTATTTTGTAAACAGAGTGACGAGAGAGAGAGACAGGAAAACAAAGAACAAACCAAAAGAGGAAAAAACAAATGAACTACGGTTTTCGAAATACAAATGCATGAGTAAATAGCGGTATAAATTTGAAATTGGAATTCTTAACCAAAGAAGATATATTTGAGATCAAAGTGGCCAGTACGACAAAACGCCAATTTCATATGTAAGGACCTAATATTAAAGGTATATTATTTATAGGGAAGATATTATAATAAGCGTTACAGCCAATCAGGCTAAGAACATAATATAGGCTTTAGTTTATTTATATTATGTTTGTAGTTTATATAATCCAACCAAGACCATGTCATGCATGTCTGAGGAGTGTCCCGTAACTATCAACGCGCAAACAAAAGTTATTGTCTGATTTCGCTCACAATAATTTTTTTAAAGAGTGTTTAGCATGATCTATCAGCACAGAAAATTATAAGTTTCTAACTCTCTTAGAAATGCTTAGGGGGGTTTAGCAACTAGTAAACCACTTTGGAGGTCGATTACTCAAAAATGGTATGCATTTAAAAAAAAGTAATTTATGAAATATTGCATGAATAATTACTGAAGTTATCAGGGAAAGACGGACAGAGCGAAACTATAAGGATTCCTAGTTAATTAACTACGGAGTACGGAACCCTAAAGCATTTAATAGGGACTTCGTTTTGAAATGCATTATTTGACGTAAACACAAAAACGACATCCATAACATTGTAAAGGCAACACTGGGTCTTTTTCACAATCTTCTAATAACTAAAGTGTAGGATAGCTCATTCAAGTTTTGTTTCTGCTTACTTTATATAGAGCGACAGAGACAAAACATGCATAAGCTATCAAGCACATATCAGTAGATTGAAGATGAAACAGGTCTAGAATCTTTATATTCTAGAATCAACATTATCTATTGAACTCTTTAAAGTCGTGGTAAATTCTGTATGTCTGTCACACTTGTGCTACTTACATTACTTACCAGTAATTTTTCAGTAGAACGTATCAACATATCGTTCCAGTTAATCAGTTATGGCAGTAAGATTATTATAGCCTTGAATTGTTTTTACATCAACTTTTAAATCCTACTACTATTATAAATGTGAATGTTGACTGTAGACTCCTGCTACCCGTAATAACTTGCTACACTGTAGACTCCTGCTACCCCGTGATAGCTTGGTACACTATAGACTCCTGTTACCCCGTAATCACTTGCTACACTGTAGACTCCTGCTACCCCGTAGGCACTTGCTACACTCTAGCCTCCTGCTATCCCGTAGGCACTTGCCACACTGTAGACTTCTGCTACCCCGTAATCACTTGCTACACTGTAGACTCCTGCTACCTCGTAATCACTTGCTACACTGTAGACTCCTGCTACCTCGTAATCACTTGCTACACTGTAGACTCCTGCTACCCCGTAGGCAATTGCTAACTTGTAGGCACTTGTGACATAATATCTATTTGACAATTATTATTTGTTTCATATTTATTATCAATGAAGTCAATTACTAATTTTAACTGATTTTATCGCGGTTTCTTATCATCATATTAGAATTTTCAAGCTTCCCAACGTTTTCGCTACTTTACAGCAACTAAAGTCACGGGAGTAAGATGACCGTAGCAGAAAGCACAAACACTTTGCGAAAAAGTGTCGTATCGTTTGAATGAAATACTGTCATGATTTTCGTACATGTTTCATTCGATTACGTTAAGAATACTTTTTCACAAATTGCTCGTGCTTGGCCTACAGGTGTCCCAAAATATGTGCTCAAGTTATCCAAACAACCTGAATATTCATTACTTGTATTTGGAATACAAATATTGGAAACAACTTTAGATAAATAAAATCGGTGACCCAGCATTTTAGTAAGATATCACACATAATCGATCACATTTATCTATAGTAATTAGTTTACACTTTACTGCATGGTAATCACCAAACAACAGGCTGATCTCTGAATTCAAAGTAGCTTAGGGTGTAATTATATCTTACAATTTTTTATCATATTTTTATCGTGTTTAAATAAGTTAAAGTTAAATAAGTTTGAAAACATCTCAACAGAAATGTTTATTATGTATACTCCTGGTAGATGATTATCGCTTACAGTTTTATTTTTTTTAACTAAAAACTATATTAATAAAGTACTGGTTTTCCCCAATGAATGCTGATGAGCCAATCAATTCAGACGTTGGCACCACGATAATGATGATGCATTAACATGGTGCCAACGTCTGAATTAAGATATATAGACTTAATTTTGTTTTTTTTTTTATATTTAACTGATGAATGAGACTAGCGTCGTTGTTACAAAATATACAGATGATAAAGGCTCATTTGCGAATTGCAAATGCGAAATAAATTGTATTACCTTACCGGTAAAAAAATTTGTCGAAAATTTGGTAGAAAATAATCACTTTTTTTTATATAGATTTATACAAAAACGACGGCTCATATTTATGTCATAATTTATATCAACATATTTTATGTCATAATTTGACATTTCCGTATCACCTTCTTGCTCGTTTATACCAGTTAGCAACAACCAAACCAGGATGAAACCAGGATGAATCCAGTCAAAACGAAATGTCGTTGTAATACGAAAAAGAACTAGGCACTTTAGGACCGTATATTGAATTGCCTGGAAACAAGCTGGTTTTTTAAAAGGTCATAATACGGCCCCAGTTACCACTAACTAAAATACTTTAACTCCCTTGTTAATAAAACTATTTACACCACTGATACGCTAATCCATGTTGCCGTCGGTGTCTGTCAAGTGGCTTTTCCAACGTATCAGACAAAGACAGCAACATGGATTAGGGTGTTAGTGGTGTAAATATTTTTTTAATTATAGGGGGAATAGGTAGGTAGACAGTTTTACCTTATAACGTCTACTTATAAGGTAAAACTGGTAAATATCTATAGGTATTTTATCCAATTTACTCAAAGCTTAGCAGTTTCGAATATAAATTACCTTAACGAATCCCGGTGTAACTTCAGGTTTTGGTGACGTATCGAAAAGATTCAGTCTCGAATTTGTCTGAAAGAAGTCGGCACTCGAATTTTCCTGCGAATACAATTCGGACGTAGAACTCTCCCGGGTTAAAGATGGCCGCGCTTTTACGAACGGGTTATTCCTGGAGTTCCTGGCATTTTTGGCGTGTTTCATCCAGTTAAATTTGTTCACTGGTTCCGGTCCGGGGGAAGGAGAGGGAGTCTCCGATGTCGAAGTTTCAGGCGAGGAAGACATTTTGGAATTTCGAATTAGGAACACTAATTTTTTTTATTTTAACAATTCATTTAGGCAATGATTTATTTGCAACACATATTTTTTTTACACTTTGACACAGCACAGATTCGAAATATAAACAGAATTCAAAGATGGCGGATGATCAGCTGGCACGCACGCGCTTTCGGGCGCCGCTCTAGTGTAACTGCGATTTTATTAAAGACTCGTGCGCAACTGAAGCTGTAGTTTTTATTATATTAATTTGCGTAGACTGTATACATATTATATACGAGTAAAGTGTAGGAAATTATGATTAATTCTTATTATGTTTATTTGTTCAGGCCTAATAGAATGGGTTCACAGCCCACAGGTGATGATAATTTGTTTGCACGACGGATGTAAATATTTATTTATAATAGTTATGATAAGCCTTGGCTGGCATCTACTTATTAAAATTATTAGCAATAAGTACCTATGCAATTATTAAATACTAGATTTTGTTCGCGACTTCGAGCGCGCAAAAAGAAAAACCGTACGTTTTGCCGCGACAAAAAGTAGCATAATGTCATTTCCCGTGGTGTAATCTATGTATATCTGTATTATGTGCTAAAATTCACCAAAATCGGTCCAGTAGTTTCGGAGCCTATTCAACGCAAACAAACAAACATACCTTTCCCATTTATAATGTTAGTATAGATAATACATAATCACATATCGTAATTATCATGTAATAAACTTATTTACATATTAATTAGTTATGATTATAATTGGTAGAAAATAGAAACATTAATTTATGGGTATTATACAGGGTTCTTGGTTATCCGAATAAAATATTTAACGCAACATTAGGCCACAATATTACATAAGTAATGGCAGTACGCATAACTAAAACTGTTCGTGATTTACAGAAAAATAACATGATTAATATTTCCTGACAACTCGCACTTCGCATGGACACCATCACACTTGACTAGTAGCACGGGCGCGCGGTGATGAATAGAATTTAAGTATTTTATAGGATAATCTGGTCAAAATTTAAGGTCACAAGTTAAATATATTTTTGTAACGAGAATCGAACACTGATAACGCTTCTTGAATAACTATTTTTGTTGACCGAGCATTCTGTATATCGCAAGTCGTAGCTCGGAAACCATATGTATATCGATCTTTGGAATTTGGAGGAGGTTGAATAGATCAAAGATGACAGAATATATGGAATACTAGGATAAAAAGTAGTCTATGTGTTAATCCAGAGCTTAAACTCCCACCATACACAATTTCATCAATATCCGTTCAGTAGTTTTTGCGAAAAAGAGTAACAAACATCCATCCATCCATCATCACAAACGTTCACATTTAAATTATTAGTTTTTTTTATTAAAACAGCTGTTAACTTGTTTATTTCAATTATTAAAATAATTAAATAAAAATTAATACTAAAAAGAAGATTTATAATAGTAGGATACTTACAGATTGGGCGCCTATATTGTGTAATTTATAACGCCTAAGGCCTAAAAATCTAACCCCTCTACAAAAAAAATAATACACAAATAATCAGCTATTCATTAGAGCGGTTTTTTCTGTCGCGACCACATAAAAACACTCGTGGGAACCGTGGGCTTACGTCGTAAAAAACGATACCAAAAGATCATCGGGACAACCTTATAAAAAAATCAAAAAGACATAGATTTTGTTTTTCTTTTACTCTTATTGGTTTTTGCTATTGACGTTTTGTAAGGCCGAGAGCTGCTTACGGCTTCGATTTTAGTTCTCCTTCCATGTTTATTCTTCTTCCTAGATAAAATGTTTTTGTTTGTAAGCGCATATGTGGCTTTTTATCTAACAACCATTGGAAAATCTCACGCCGTACTAAATCGACAGTGAAAATATTTTACGAGGAACTTTATGCAGATTAAACTATCAAATTGTTAAAAAAAAAACGTTCTTGTTACTAATTACAAGTTCTAGTCCTTTAGACGTTAGGTCGATAATAAGAACTAAAATATGGATTATGGATATTAGTTACCAGTTCAGTGGCATGTAAGTTAAATGATGTAACTGACACTCAAACACTGTGATATCATGTTTTAATTAAAATGTAATAAACAAGATAGAAAGTTATGTACTTAATATCTTATTACTCGATAACGACTTTTGTTGTTCTGCGGATAGCTCTCGAGTCTTGACAAGGACATGGTTTTCAATCACCAATACAAATGGCTTTTATGGATGTGACCTATTCTATGGCTTAGAGAGCCAAATGCTAATATGCTAAAGGATATAATTAAAATATGACCTAGGCTTGAGGATTTTCTGTTTTAAAATAACCATAAAAACTATAACCCGACTACGTAAATTGTATAGCAAATGTTACCCGGACCATTTTAACGAATCTTTTGACACCTTAATCCTAATTCATTATAATAGGAAGAGTAATTTAGGGGCTACGGTATAACAAACATACATTACATACATAGACGGCCAAAATCATTACCCTTCCTTTTGGCTTCGCCGTAGTCGGGTAAAAATGAAGCTTATTTTTATGTTCTACGTAAAAATATAGATCAATATTATGATTATTGCATAGTCCAATAGACACGTATTATTTCACAAGTTAAGGGCAATCATGATAAAACAATCGACACAATATCGACATTTCATTGCCAATATGGCGTCGTCAACATAATCGCACCCACAGGCTTGGCTTTATATTAAACCGTGTAGTAGGTACAATCAGTTTTTTGATATAATTAAAAATAACAAAGATATTTAAACGTTTATAATAGTAGTCAATTAGACTGAGAGAAGCGATGTGTAACGTGACGTCATATTACAGGACTTGCATAAAAGTTCATACTAAGTTTCGTTTTGATAGAAAGATATGGATTAAAAACTTTGACCGCCCATATCTCGCTCATTTTAGGGTTCCGTACCCAAAGGGTAAAAACGGGAACCTATTAACTACCAAGACTTCGCTGTCCGTCTGTCCGTCTGTCACCAGGCTCTCATGAACCATTATAGCTAGAGTCGGTTGAAATTTTGACAGATGATGTATTTCCATTGCCGCTATAAGAACAAATAATGGCTGGTGTTTTTCAACAGATATTGGCGAGTTTATCGCCTTTTCTTTTATTTTTCAGCCTAGTATCATGATATAATGTTTTAAGTTAATTTTCTGATCAATGTATATTCCCTATTACGATGCTAATCTTTAAAGCCCCAAAAAAACACTCGGCGAATTGTGATTCTAGTGCTAGTGTTATTTCACGTCACTTTTATGTGAGGTCGTGGTATCTCCCCGCTGGGTCATTCGTGCTGAAGTACTTTATACTTTACATAATGGACAACAGTCATCTGTTAAGAGCTAAGGCTGCGGCTGTATGATACGGAAACGGTAGGCCGAAGAAAATTCAGTGCATTGAAAATAGAACTCTGGTATATTACAATAGAGCTGAAAATCGAACACACTAGTATTGAGTCAAATGGCAATGTCTAATGTGACAGTTGTCCAATAGTGTGTTCGATTTTCAGCTCTATTTTATTGGTCCAAAGTTCTGTTTTCAATGCTCTAAATTTCCCCGGCCCACCGAATTCCGGACAATATAGTCCCAGCCTTAAAGTCTAAAACGTAAATATCCACAGCTGGATCGAGGTCAGGACAATTAAACAAAGAGGATTAATGTTTATATGTGTAGCTAGGCGTAAATAGAACACTGTTTTTATCTGTGCATTTGCTAGATTATGTTTACTGAAAACTTTTATTTGTGTGTGTTTTGGAAGTAAAAATCGGTAAAAACAGTGAAACCTACACCTACACTCTACAGTTGCTCGTAAAGTAGGTATGTCGTACATAATGAAACTACCGCATTTAAAACCAAAAAAGTTTTTTCTAACAGCTAACAATTATTATTGATACTGTTTTTATTCCCATTTAACGACTCGGAAGACAGTGAAACGAAACAACATTTTTAACAAAATATTTAAAAAAAAAAACGTTCATTTGACAAATTAGGGAACACACTACAAGTTATATACATTACAATAAAAACACAACAAAAGAATAGTAAAATACGATAAATAAATAGCATAAAATGGTAAAGAAATAATATTAAACATTTTAATACTAGGTTCTGCCAGAATCCAGATGGTCGGTAGTGCAGTGTAATGCCGAATCATCAAAATGGAGACCACTCTCAGGCATACCACCACGGCGCAAACACAGCGCCTGGTATTATGCGGTTCCATATACTTATTCTTCGCTAGTTCTTTACGTAATTTAGGCCGAGATGTTCGAGTTATAAAACAAAAACCTAACCATGAGCGTGTCTGGACACGGCTAGAGGTGTTCCTTATATTAATCAACGCGCGATTATTATTTTTTCAAATAACTTCAAAAGTTATTGTCCAATTTTGGTTCAAATAATTTTCCTAAATAGTACTCAGCCTGACTTAGCAGCAACGAAAATTACAAGATTCTACCTCCTATAGTTCAGAAATGCCTGAAGGGACCAACCAACTTACAAACCACTTTGGATACTTATTACTCGAAAATGGTTTACTTACTTGAAAAAAAGTCATGTACATGAAATCTAGCATTTATTTAAAAATATCTATTTTATAAAAATGTTCATCCCCACATCGCATGTATGGAGGGCCACCCTTAATTAGGGTTCCGTAATACTCAACGAAACCTTATAGTTTCGCTCTGTCCATATAGGTCTTTTAAAATCAAGGCAAAGTTTCATACATGACTTTTTTACTAAGTCAACCATTTTCGAGTAATCGGTCTCCAAAAGTGGTTTGTAAGTTGGTTTCCCCCTGGCATTTCTAAACTATGAGACTTGGAACTTGCAATTTTCCATACTGATAGATCGTGCTAAATACTCTTTAGGAAAATTATTTTGAACGAAATCGGACAGTAACTTTTAAAGTAATTTGAAAACAAAAAACTTATTACGCGTTTATAGTTACGGAACGTTCGTTAGACATGTCCTGACATGCTCTTGGTTACGTTAGGTTATTTTTGTATCTATTTCTTATTTAATTTGTTATTATTTTATGATACCAAAAATTAAAACCTATACAATATAAACTTTAACAAAACCAAACATTAATTTATGTTTCTTATTGTAGAAGTTAGAAGAGCATACAGACGGACGGACAGAGCAAAACTTTAAGGGTTAGGTTAGTTGTAGCTTTACGCTTAGCCTAAATAAGCAATGGATCAAAATATAAGCCCTGATGGAGTCCACATTGTTTTTATTTTATGATACCAAAAATTAAAATCTATACATAATCTTTAACAAAACCAAATTTCATCAATTTATGTTTCATAATGCAGAAGTTAGAAGGGCATAAAGACGGACAGACAGGGCGAAACTTTAAGGGTTCCTTGTAATTTCCTTCCTACGGAGCCCTAAATAAGCAATGGGTCAAAATATGAGCCTCCACATTTGAGGAAACGTGAACATTCCTGCCACAGATTAATTCTAATTTATAACTCATCTGGAAATCACAATAATATAGTTTTTAATGACGTATTTGATACAGAATTTATTCAAATACGGTGATATGACGCAGAATAGTAATAGAGTGCAAATTGGTATTTTATGACAGTTTCTTATTTCCTAGAGGCCTACTATGGTATGCTAATATTATGTGTTTACATATTATTGTTATCTCTATGTTGTATTTTGTTCACATAATAATAAAATACCGGGAGACCGAGCTTTGCTAGGAGTTTTAGTAGAACGATAAAATAATTGAAAAAAAATAATAATATATATATATATATATATATATATATATATATATATATATATATATATATATATACATAAATTAAACAAAAAGAAATGAAAAGAATCACTGAAGTATTCGTCTGATAGGGATTCGAACCTGAGACACCCATTTATCCAAAAGTCCATTGCTAACCAAGCCGCCAACCGAATTTGACATTTAGAAATCGAAATCACTCTTAATCTTATTACGTGGCTAAAGAGAAAAACATACCTATATTACTTAAAATTGCAAAGTTTCAAGGGATAACTCATAAGACTCCCTGCATACTAAGTTTAATGTAAATACTTGCAGCCGTTTAGGAGATTCCGATTATATACCTATATACAAAATTTGCTCGTTTATATTATAAGATTGTTGGTCATAATTTGTTAGAGTCCAAACGTTACTGCTAAGCAAAAATAGTAGATTGTTAGCCTAGGGTTGAAAAGAATCAATAATTCCGAGGTAGTTAGACTATAGTCCGAGTAGGAATTGATTATTTTACCCGTGGCAAACACTCTACTTTTCATTTAGAATATGAGGAAAATAAAAATAGTTGTTTATCTAAACTATTTATTGATTCACTACTAATAATATATTAGTAGTGCCTATTTAAAATTAATAGTAAAATTAGAACAATTCGTGAAATTAAAAGTTACATTTTTGTTTGGAATATTTATGTTGTTTGATATATTTTGAGAAATTCGGCTGTTCTGGATCAATATTTGGTGTCAATATTTCGCTTGAACTCATTTTTAATATTCAATTCAAATCTTAGCACAAAAGTCCGTCACAGATACAATATACATAACCGATTTTAGTATCCCGCCAATTTGTGTTGACTTTTTAAATTTTAAATATGGAACTTGCCGCTCGCCGCGTAATTGTCGCGGCACTCGCGGCTTATTCCGCCGCGCTCAAAGAGTTTGCGCTAAATTCACACTGGCTGTTTAGAAAGTCATGTCATTATTTAATAGTTTTTTTTACATAAAACTCTTCACAGCTGACAGCAGTTCTATTTTTGATTTTTTGAAGTTTTTCCGGCCCTCGGGCCGGAATGAATTTGTATGAGTTTTTCCCTCCCTATGAAAGGAAAGCAGCATCTTCCACCCAATAATCAGATCAAAACAACACTACTTTCCGAGTATGAGAAATAAAAAAGAATTTTTGCAACTGTGTAACAGAAAGTTGATAAACTGATCTAAAGCTCAAAATAGGTAGTTAGTACTGGTGACATATACATGACATAGGTAATCCCACAGGCACCGAACTTTTTGCCATAACAAACACGAACATAGATGTACTCACCGACACCGATATACAATTACAAACATTTGCATTTATAAAACATATACTATACCCAAGTAAGTAGAGATTAAGTAACAAGCTTAACAAATCAGTAATTAACTTAGAAACAAAGTAAAAAAGACCCACTAAATCATGAAATTAACTTAGAAATATTATGTTTTCAGCGCAAAAATATTTACGAGAGCCAAGGTCCCGTGATTAGTGAGGGAAAATCGATAACGGCCGGCGACACTGTCTGTTGTGCTGAGGCGGGACTGTATTGTGGTAAATAAAAATGTGAGGACTGAGTTCTGCGAACCACACAGTGAGGCCGGTCTAAACTACGCCTCGCCGTGTAATTACACAGCGTCACGTACACACATGTAGCGAAACAAACTGTCGCAGTGTGGTAATCATGGAGCTAGTAAAAATGTAAGACAAAGCTCTGTGTGTTCACTTTTTTATATGGTCTGAGTTTGTAACTAGCTTTTAGGCTGGGAGGCCGGCATGCAATATCGGACGGTTTCCAATTCCGATATTGAGTTTCAATAAAAAAAAAAAAAAAATTACTACATGTTAAATATTATTATGACTGATATTATACATTTTGCGTTGCTGATTGATGAAGGAATACATCGTGAGGAAACCCGCACATGGTTGGCCCCATACGTATTGACCAGTCATTCCTCTGGACTAGGTTGACTGTGTTGTGAGAATGCCGTATGTGCTTGGGCAACCATACGACATTTAAAAAAACCGACTGTCCCAGGCACTACAGTATTTCAAGAGTGGTTACTTCGCTCGGAGAATACTGTATAAATCATCCAATAACGGATGAAAAGGCCTAAGATTTAATTAGTACGTAGTTGAAATCCACATTCTTAAATTAGTTAAAAAAAGTCACAGTGTAATTTCTCCCGTGTTATTAATAATATTATTAATATTAATAAAAATTAGCATGTATTTAAACTTGCGACAAAACAATCAAATTTTGGTTGTGAAAAAAAACGAATATTGAATACTAAATTACCAAGTTTTCAAAAGAATATAAGGAACAAAAAATTTAAAATGTGGTGACTATTTAAGAGCAGTTTTTTTCACTGAATATCCCAAACTGGCAGACAGATATTATTTTAGCGAACAAATAACCATCTTGACGACATTTTGAGAGTACACATATAATTTAAGAATAGGCACACATATTTTCCCTAATGTTGGGTATTTAAAAAACATAATAAGCAGCAAAACGAGCGCACATAAAAAAAACGTAAAGGACCGTACAAAATTCCCATTGCATTTTTGCATGGGGGTGCTGGATACGAAAATGACATTCAATTTAAAATTTCAAGATGGCGGACATACTTCGTTTTATAAAAATTAATATGGGTGTCCTTTTGTAGGTTTCTGGGGGTGACGACTTTTTAGTAATAGTTATCCATTTTGAATTTCCAAGATAGTTGACCTGTGTCCCTTTCTAGGTTTCTGGAGTCAATGATTACAAAAATTCATTCATTTTGAAATTTCAAAATGGCGAATATTTATTTTTCTGTAAAATTGATACGGTTGTCGTCTTCGAGGTCTTTAGGGGTGCTGAATACACAAATTATTTCCATTTTGAATTTCAAAGATAGCGGACATTTAATTTTAACAAAATGAATCTAGGTGTCCTTTTCTAGGTTTAGAGAATGTTAATTACAAAAAATAATTTATTTTGAAATTTCAAAATGACGGATATACTTATTTTAATTTCAGTAAAACTATTGTATCTCAAAAATGGTGCGTCCGACTGAAAAAATAATGAAAATGTCCTCTCCCTCCCTCATGATGGGAGAAAAAGAAATTCGAAAATCCAAAATTTTCCAACATTTCTATAACTATATACATCGCTCGTATCTCGAAGTAGGCATTGCCATATTTTTTTCTATAATCGCTTCTATATCGGAAACAGTGCATCCTACTAAAAAAATAAAGAAAATTTCCTCCCCTTTGTAAACCCGCAGCCACATACTTTTTTCATGATAGGAGAAAAAGAAATTTGAAAATCATGAATTTTCTAACATATCTATAGCTTTATACATCGCTCGTATCTCAATGTAGAGCATTGCCATATTTTTTTCTATAATCGCTTCTATCTCGAGAACAGGTAATCCTACTGAAAAAATAATTAAAATTTCCTCCTCTCCAAGTAACCCCTTTACCACTTATTTTCTTTATGATAAGTTACTAGTACTACATAACATACTGTGTTAATAATCATCAATCCTAATCAGCATCCGCAACAACATTTCAATTAGTACTCATGTCATTTTTACGAAGAATGAAAATTCTCCATTTCGGAAATTGAAATTGGAAGACAATTTTATAATCAGCACCCCCAGAAACCTGGAAAAGGGCACCCATATTAATTTTAGTGAAAATAATGTACGCCATTTTGGAATTTCAAAATGAATGATTGAATGAATGAATGAATGAATGAATGAATGAATGAATGAATGAATGAACGAAATTCAAAATGATGAAAATGAATGAATGAAAACCTTGAAAATTCCACCCATACCAAAGGAAAACAAAAATCAACAGTATCCAAAAATTTTCCGTATCCTGCAAATTGAATTTTTAACAACCGTTAATTTATCAACCCAATCTGGTTTTATAGCTGCTTAGATCGTATAACAGTACCAACTCGGAAATTAAGTCGCCAACTTATAAATTTCGGTGCCAATTTTGGATTAAATTTCGCTACTTTTTATCTGCCGATTTTTTGTATTTTTTGGGTTTGGTTTTTGCTCGATTGGGTGCTCCACAGATTTAGGTTCACGAATATAGTTATTGCATTCACAGTAATCGTGATCAAAAGTGTCATTTAAAAACTCAAATTAAATAAAACCTGATTCCGATATTGGCTCCCTCAATTCCGATATTGTAATATCGGACCAAACGCTCCGAGATTCCGGCATTACGAGATTCCGAGATTCGATATTGCATGCCCTAGCTGGGACTATATGATTCGGAAACCGGAATGGTCGGGGGAAATTAAGAGCACTCAAAATATAACTCTGCGTTAATACAACAGAGTTAAAAATCGAAGTGTCGAGTATCGAGCTGTCATATATGACATTGATATTTGACTTTTATGTTCGATTTTTTCAGCTCTATTGTTACGGATTCCGGATAATATAAGGTTGTACAAAATCAGTCACGAATATTTTGGGCATACGATGTACTGCTTATGTCCACACGTTTGGGCATAAAAATAATGAAACATTTCAATTAAATTATAGTAAATAAAATTACATTAAGCTCTTTACGGCGCTGTTAATCTCATTGTCTTCACACAGCTTATGTATTGATGTTATTTTGGCTAATCTTTGCTTTTTCTATACAACCTGTTTCTGTGAGGTTAAATAATACTACTCAATACCTATTCAGCACCTTAGAGATCGCAATGTAATTTTAGTAAGTAGGTATAATTGGTATTTTTTTTTGCCTAAACGTCTTTACATAAGCAGTAGATCATATATCCAAAATATCTTTATTTTTTTTAGATTTC
This sequence comes from Phengaris alcon alcon, assembly GCA_037179445.1. Lineage (NCBI taxonomy): Eukaryota > Metazoa > Arthropoda > Insecta > Lepidoptera > Lycaenidae > Phengaris > Phengaris alcon. The sequence continues at coordinate 2,794,622 of JAYRCH010000087.1, read as the reverse complement.
GAACAACCTAATATATAGTAAAGTCCCTTAGCTGAGTCGGTCAAGTTTAGCCGAAAGTTTTAGTATAATAATTTTATGTACATGATCCCCATGAAGCTATATATGTGGCGCTAATATTGTGTTTGCGGATTAATACGTAGTGTGTTTGTCGTGGCAATCGTGAGGAGACACGTTCCTCTCGTTAGCGCCAGCTGTTTGTCCGCATGTTTAGCACAATTGTTCTTTAGTACATTTCCATGGTGACGTCACAATCTACTATGCCGCCGAAGTAAAAATTGGACATCGGACTTGCGAAATTCTGCAAACAAATCGCTGTGACTATGACATGACAATTGTGATTGTGTTTAAATTGAAATTAATTAAAGTGTGTTTGTTACTCTTTCATGCAAAAACTACAAAACTGATGTACCTAGATGAAATATATATATATATATATATATATATATATTTTATTTTGGATAAACAAATAGGCTACCCTTTGTCCCGTGGGATCATGTATTAAATGTATGTATATTTACCCAACTAAGGCGAAACCAAAGGGAAAGGGTAGTGATTTTGGCAGTCTATGCATGTATGTTTGTTCCACTGGAGCGCCTAATCTACCCGGTCTGATTTTAATAGATGAGGTGTCAATAGATTCGTAATAATACCCCGGGTAACATTTTTATATTTATAAAAAACCTAACCAAATTATATAGCCTATATACCCTATAAACCATAGCCTATAAACCAAATTATATAGCCTATATAATTTGCGTAGTCGGGTTTTAGTTTTTTATAAAAATTGTAGTTATTAACTGCCTTTCACGCCCAAAGGGATGAAGCGAATCACTTAAATTATTTTCTTTGAAATTTTAAATCGGTATGGTAATTGGTAGTTTGACATAGTGGTTTTAACCAAGAACACTATTCTAGTTTCTACGCGAGTGAAACCTTATGGACTGAGGCTCGCCAGACTACCCTTATGTTCTTACTGATAAAACATAATATATCATATTGTAGTATTGTGTGGTGGCCAGATTGTGCGGTGGGCCAATTCTCAGGTACAGGTCGCCGAAGGTACAAAAAAATCATACCTACTTACTTTCCTTACAGCCTTTGAAATGATTCTAACGTATGGTATAGTAGAATAGTGGTAAATATTATAAAGTAAAATTCACACCGATTACTTATTTTATGTTGTAGTTTTCATTAAACAAAAATCAAAAAAATATGGAAAATCACCACCTTTTACCTTTATATCTCTGTTTATACAAGTGTTGCTTGTGTTATTCTAAAACCAAAAAATAACATTGATCCTTTATCAAAATTTAAGATAAGTGAGTACAATTTTCCGCAACTTTAGCGCACTGTACCTAAAAATTGGCCCACGGCACAAACTAGCGGGTATGCAAACGTTCATTGTACACACTAATACTACAATACGATAAATATTTTATCAGTAAGAATATAGCAGGGCAGCCTGGCGGGTCTGGGATCTCAGTCCATTATTATGGTTGTAATAATAATTGTTTACATAATATTACTTTTTTGTAAATTATGCTCGTACCTACATACTTATTTTAAAGAATTCTAACTTAAATTCAACACGATAATCGCCAACGTTCATACCACGTTGAATACACCGGTTCTCGTCCGATCACCGAAGTTAAGCAACGTCGGGCGCGGTTAGTACTTGGATGGGTGACCGCCTGGGAATACCACGTAATGTTGGCTTTTTATGTTTTTTGCCGATAAATTAATCTTAATTAACTGGCATCGTTTATAATAAATTAAATCCTTATTATATAACTTTTTTTTTTATTTCGTATTTTTCCGTTTCCTAATCGAACATATTTTTGGAATAATATTAATAAGCCATAACACTTAATATTAATCATATCATAACACTTGAAATTAAAAATATCTTACGGGATAGCAAGCCAAATTTTTTTCTAGATTTAAAGAACGATAATAAAAATTATAAATATAATCAAGAAATGCAATTGAGATCATTCAACAGGCAAACCTAATTTCACTTCAAACACACTGATACTGCGATTCAGAAATAATATGTAAGACCCGTATAGTGCCATCTATCGAACGTAGTAATAAAAGTGCTAGTAATTTATTTCATCTGCATGTTTTAATTCAAAACGGATGCACTGATTAATCTATTTTAATCATTTTTTTTTTTGTTTGAAAGCTAACATGTTCAAGTGTGTTCTTAGCTGTAATTCATCATCATCACCTCGTTCACTGCTTGACAATTCAGGGGTATTTAATTTTTTTATTGTCTGTAATAAATTATATTTATAAACAAAATATGTTTTATGAAGGTACAATAATAAATATTAATATACTTATAGTCTTATAATACGTAATGTTCGAAAATTGGACTACTGGGTTGTACGAATTGTACGACCGCATTTTAACGTATATTATGACTTAAAAAATATAACTAAATATAATATATATACATATTTGTTATGTGATTGACAAGACCTTTTTTTGATACCAAACACGTGATAATTATATCGGTTTAATTTTTTTAGATATTAGAATCTGAGGTCTCATTTTAAAAAACACGAAATTTTGAAAAAAAATATATAGCCTATGTTACCCGCGGCATCATTACGAATCTATTGAAACCTCATTTATTAAAATCGGACCAGTAGTTAGTAGACACTACGAGGGAACAAACACATACATACATACTTTTGGCTTCGCCGTAGTCGGGTAAAAAGCCGTCTCCAGGAGTACTCTATAAGGTATAAAAATCTTTAAAGCAATAATTTCAATAAAATATCTTATTCACTGCTATTGCATTTAAGAAGGCGTACAATTAGTACATATAACTTTTTCTACTTCGACCAATAAGCCAAGAAATAGATATTTTTAGATATTTCTTTCCTATTCCATACACCCATTTATTAACAAATAGCACGCATATTATCAGCTCACCATGTGGTACCGTATGTGAGTGCCACCGGAGCGTACCCCCTCGTTCAGCTGTATGGAACTGACGCTGCCCGCGTCCTCGTCCATGAAGCCTGTCTTCTTGTACCGGGCCATCTGGAAAAAGTGCAGAGTAAGGGGGTAAAGAAGATGGCTGATTCTTTTGGGAAAGCTACGCTGGGGCACGTACTCGTATGCAAGGGCTCAATGGTAGTGCTGATTTGGTGTAAGAGAGAAAAACCTAACCAAGAACATATCAGGACATGTCTAAGGAGGGTTCCGTAACGGTAGTAATTTAAAAAAACCCTATTGCGCGTTGGTAAACGCGCAATAGGTTTTTTTTTAATTACTTCAAAAGTTATTGACCGATTTCAAGTTAGTTTAATTTACTAAGCCGATTAGAAGTTAGAAAAACTCTTTAGGAAAATTATTTTGAGCGAATTCGGACTTACTTACTTTTGAAGTAATTAAAAGAAAACCTATTGCGCTGTGATAGTTACGGAACCCTCCTAAGACATGTCCTGAAATGCTTTTGGTTAGGTTATTACCATTAGGGTACGGAAAAATATTAACAGAACGGGTTACCAATTCAATGTTGCTGTCTTTGTCTGTCAAGTAACTTTTCCAACGTATCAGACAAAGACAGTATTTAAGATTACATAAATGAATATGTATTACATAAATGATAAATGAATAATGCTCTGAAAAATAAGAGAGGATACTGCTGATTGTTTGAAGCACTTTTGTGAGTCTCGTGAAAACGCTCCATATAAAAGTCGTACAAGTAGGTGACGTCACACGATACTAATGTTGCTACGAAATGTATGGCCATACATATGCACAAAATTTCTGATATCTCCAAAGTTTGCGCGTTTATGTTCATACATACCATAGTAAATCTTTTTGTATTTGATGTAAGTAAACAAATTTTGTAGGTTTTTTACATTAATGTGTTAAAAAAAATATATCCACTTCTTTGCGACTACGAAATGCATATAATTACAAAACTACACATAAAATCCTAATGATTTTTACTTTTATCAATTTGTAAAACCTAATTATTTCTAAATTTATTTAAAAAAAACTAAATTTTTACATGTAGGAAAATACCCAATTATCGAGATCTGAGAAAGTCTCAAAGCACGACACTTTACTTTGAGTGGTGTAGCTTTTGTTCATAGAACATCGCCCTGGCGGCTAGCCTCTTGTAGTACCTAACCAGGTTACTAGGTGACATTTTGTAAGACCCTTAAGATGACACACATGACACAAACACACACACTTTGTATGTAAGTGAGTACACCTAACACACATTGCAGTTCAATATATTAATTTGCTTTCAATTTTCTTTCTCAGCAAATGCTTGATAAACATAAAAATTCAACTTTTATTGAACCTACTTATGTACATACATACATTTAGTCCAACCCTGCACCTCTAAAATGCGAATAGCCTAATATAATTTTTCCTGAAACATGAAATGCTTTTTTTTTATTTTAAAAGGTTAAACTATTAATACAAAGAAGGTAGTACAGTCCAAATAGTTTTCATTCAGTTTCAAATACTCAGAGCTTCCATTATTTTCTTCGGAGCGCAGCACAGAACAAATATTAATTTACTTATTACTTGTTCTGTGGAACGCGGTTGCTGTTCCTCGAATAAATTTACTTTAAAATCAAAAGTGTATTCTGTAGACAAACATAAAACGAACGATGTAGAAGCTATCAAAAATATAATAACATGCCGTTACATTTCCTCCGGCGACGGATATGAGCTTCCGTGTTTGTTTGACCTACTACATAAGTTATTACCTGTATATGAGGCTATAGGCACAGGGGTGACTCTCTCTACAAATGACAGCTCGAGCACCGGCGAATGACAGCCATGTTGACGTAAGCCTAAGGTTGACACCAAAATAATTTTAAACGTCGCGTCAGACAAATCTATCATAAATATTATAAAATTTACTGTCGATTGTGTCAAATCATTAAACGGCCAGCGGTCAGCCCCGTGAACGAAAGGCCTGGCTGGGAAACATTCACGCCCCGCTCGTCTCCGAATTCGCCCAGCCACGCACGCACAGCCGCAAGCTGTCATTCGCGTAAATCTACTTTATTATTCTTTGCTATAGGTCCTTACTACATAATATATTCGACAAAATACTTGGTAGGTAGTTTCATATAAACAAAATACTATATAATTTGCTTCTTGTTCTTCTTTAAAATGGCCTCCCTTGAGGAATAGCCAGAATCAGTGTAGAATAATTCGCTTCAAAAAGGCAGTGAAACATGCGTACAAATGTCAAAATTGACCAATGACGCAAAGCTGTGTTCACATTCAATTGTTTCTAATTCAAAAATCATGCCATTTTGACGTAAGTATGTACGTAACTGCGTACGTATGATTACTGCCTTCTTAACACGTATAGAATACAAGTATTTTACCTAATATTTTTTGCCTGGATATTAGGATAGATAATATTACAAGGTAAGTTCATATCGACAAAATACTTAAGACTTTTGCACCTAATAATAATTTTGATTATCAGGGCTAGACCTGGCTAGACAGACATAATATTAAAAATTATTATTTTTTTACCCTTAAATCTCTTGATATGCCGAAAATTATGATAATATTGAGTGAACTCAATCTCAATAATAGAGGAACATCCCCTTACGAATGTTAGGGGAAAACCCATAAAACCAATCATTTTAAAAGATAACTTTTTAATATGATAGCTTTGGCTTTGACGCGGCTTTGTCCGCGTGGAATAGTGTTCTTGGAGAAAAAACTTATTCAGCATATAACTCTACTCACTGCAAAATACACACACCGGCATATTTAGCGGAACATAAAATAAAGGTTTGATATCAGTATCATATAAGGTTGCTGGCTGGTTTATACGTCATTTAATTGAAAAAGAAATATTTTCAAATTAAGAAAACAACTGAACATCACATTTTATGCAATTGTTTTAATTTTATTCAAATACACCTTAGCTGGAGAGAACTTCGAGTATTTCTTCCTTCTGAGTTTGATTTAAAATTTCATTGAAATACTGTTTTTGTTAGTTTTTTTTTAATCGCGTATCTTTTTGGAGTTGAGGACTGAATTATGCCTGACTTAGCCCCAACGGAGATTGCCAGGGCACTCGAAATGCGAAGAAATGGTCAAACCTACAGAGTGATATCCAGAGATCTTCGTCGACCAGTTTCAACGATCCATCGCAGTATCCAACGGTTCAGGGAGGCGTCAGGCGTCATAAAACTAATACCCAGGTCAGCCCCGGTACTTATGTGAGAAAAGCAGGACAAGGCAGAAAAAGACGCACTTCGAGTAGGGATGATCGTTTCATTCGGCTTCGTGTACGTAGGAACCCCCGTTTGACGGCCGTCCAAGCCCGACATGAGTTAGAAGCAGTGCGGGGTGTAACCGTAAGTGAGCGTACGGTACGAAGAAAGTTCGAAGAAGCTGGTTTGGGTTCATTTGTGCCCGCCAAGGCTCCAAGGCTCGAGGTAAATCATCGTAGAAACAGGTTAACTTTTGCTCAGGAACATCGACTTTGGAACGCGGACCAATGGAGTAAGGTATTGTTTAGTGATGAGTGTAGAATTCTCTTCAATCAAATTGACGGCAGGCAAAGAATATACAGACGCAAAGGAGAACGATACATTCAGACAAATTTTGAATCTACAGTTGCATACGGTGGTGGATCAATAATGGTTTGGGCGGGCATTTGTTTGGGAGCTCGCACAGACTTGGTAGTGATTGACAGAGGGTTGACATGTCGTACCGTTTGCCCCATATATCGGTGACGATTTTGTTTTTATGCAGGATAATGCTCGGCCGCATACCGCTCGGGTAAATCAAGCTTATCTCAATGATATGAATATCACTGTTATGGAGTGGCCGGCGAGATCACCGGATATGAACCCAATAGAGCACGTTTGGGACTTGCTGAAAAGAAAAGTTAAGTCCAGAATTCCAGCTCCTGCCAACGTGGGTGAACTGCGAATCGCCGTAGTTGAGGAATGGCGGAGACTATCCCTCGAGACCATCGATAACATCATTCTCAGTATGCCTAGACGGGTAGAAACTTTAATAAGAGCACGTGGAGGAAATACGCGATATTAATCACCATTTTTCTAATTTAATTAATTGTTATTTTAATATTAATTTTTACTTTTCCCGGTTACATGAAATGTTAAAAAATGTACCATTTTTCACAAATAGCCTTTACTCGCAAAATCTGTTCTTAATGTGATCTCATTTTAAGTAAAACAAATGAAACTTTAAATAACAAAAGAAGTGTAGTAAGTAGATTTTGAAATAAAACCACATTTTTTAATTATGGACCTTTTTTTTGTGCTCCGCTAAATATGCCGGTGTGTTTACTTTTGGATATAATATTGAAAATGTTTATTATGGTTTCGTACCCAATGGGTAAAAACGGTAGGTACCCTATCACCTCGACGCGACGTGCGAGACCGCTTGATATAATATATTTTTCGAGCTTGAATATAAATTTTACAATGTCTTCTAATTTAAGAAAATGTAAGCTGTATGGTTTATAAGGCTAATATAATGTGTATAAAATGCTTAAAGTGAGTAACGTATTTAATTTGATAAGGATCATACTGTTACGCCACCGGCCCCACGGCCGGTCCAACCGCAATGTCCCTGCATTTTAAATCTGTAATATCTTCTAAAATATACATTTAAATGGCATGCTATAAAGGGCCATATTGATCTATATTAAATGCACAATGTATTTAAGGTACTTAATTGGATAGGATCGCTTCGCAAATAAGCCATCATTTCTCGTAAAAAGTAAAGGATAACATTTTTTATTGTGGGTTATCCCTAAGAGATAAGACATACTATCGCGGACTTTATTGTAGACTTTTTTAAGATGTACAATACTGTAGAACATTACTTTAATCTATCTCGTAGGATTCAGCTAGCGTTTGTAATGTAAGCGCAAAAAATGTATTTATTTACGACATGACAAACCTCTAAAATTATCATTGTTTCTCTACTATATTATGCATGTTATATACATATAAACCTTACACTTGAATCACTCTATTAAGTATGTATTAAAAATCCCGCATCAAAATATTCTTTGCGTAGTTTTAAAGATATTAAAGAAAGCATACATAGGGACAAACAGAAAAAGCGACTTTGTTTTATACTATGTAGTGATACCAAAATATCGCCGCTTGTATATCTCCGGATAATATTATGATTTTTAACTAGCTGTCCCGAACTCCCGACACACGTTGTTTAGACAACTATGAACTGGATTTTTTTAAAAATACACCTACACCTACAACCTACATCTACACCTGTCTCCTACACCACATCTACACCTACGTTACTCACGGAATTGTCACTACGTGATGCCTATTGCCTACCACCGGTTCGGGAACGAAGCGCGGTGGCGCGGCGTAAGAAACTCGCACGGGGCTACCCTCTCCATTATCTCATAGTAACATTCTTCATTATCTCACAGTAACTGCGTAGGGCACTGCGGCACAACAATATTAAGCTAAAGTCTTAACCTTGTCCAAAAGACCGATAGTACCGGGGATTAGAGGATAAGCGATCCCCGTTTATTGAGATTACACGGTACAATATAGACAAAGTTCCTGCTCGACCAGTTTCCAAACATTTTCAGTTACACTATGACGCCTCAATATTTAAACACAAAGGAAGTGACCGCAGCGACTGCAGATGTGGTTGAACTACATATTTACACGTGAATATGTGTGCGCGCGCACAATTAAAAAAATATTAGCATTCTGCACACCTTCCCCCACATAAACTTTAACTGTGTCAAACTTAATTCTCCTCGTAAAACTGTTCTATAGTAAAACTATACCCGTTGGCTCAACGGCGCAAACTGCGGGAACTCGTCGGCTACCGACGAGTCGCAGTCGTTGTGGTCACAGACGCGGAAACACACGCTGACAGATGCCGACGCCGCGAGGAGGCCGACGGCAAGGAGGTGCCGGACGGCGCGATCGTTGACATGATAGGTGTGTAGGGCACCCATAAGAGGTGTAGGGCACCTAAAAGAGGTGTAGTGCACCTATAAGAGATGATAGGGATAGGTGTCGCTAGTGCATGCGCAGGAATGTATTCGCATCAAAGTTACTTTGACAATTGATATGTATACGACACCAGGTGGAGATTCTCGTAAAACTGAATTGAAGTTCTTGCTTCACGTATTGATATACTTATATGATTATTATTATTTATAGCTTTCCGAAAAAATCCAAAATCTTATATAAAAATGGATTACAATTCCAATGTGTCGCTAAAACTCGAGAACGGCTGCACCGATTTGGCTTATTTTGGTCTTGAAATAGTTGTGGAAGCTCAGGGAAGGTTTAAACGCTGAGAAATATTGGAAAAATTGTGGAGAAAACACTGTAGATGTAGAGGTGTAGGTTGTAGGTGTACATGTTGAAGTAGGCTGTACGTGTAGTTATTTATTTATTCCAGTTCATAGTTGAGACAGAACAACGTGTGTCGGGACAGCTTGTACATTATAATGCTCGGATTTTTCGTAGGCTTTATTCTCACGATATACATATATATACCTGGACCATGAATATAGTAATATAATATAATATCTAACAATAACACTGTCCAATACAAACAATAGATAAGGTTGGGTACTCGATCTATCTTCCCTAAGTGACGGATAAGCTGAGTGGAAATCAATACCGGCAGATTCACTTTACTCTGTACATAGATCAGAGACAGGTATCCAATACCTGGATGGATATTGATGCTTCATAGTATCTAGGAACCAATTCACGAAATCAATATGATAAAATTTAAGTTGAATGATTTTTTTTTAAATGGCGGTAAAGTATTAAACCATTGCCAGTGTCAAGTTAAATAGGCGGGAAAATAATTTTCGTTTACGTTTTCAACACCGTTTTTTTTTCTAAATCGTCAAGACCAAATAAATCATCAATGCAGTCAATAAGTCAAGTCAGTAGTCGATTCACTAAAGTGGCGCTTTACTGAAACACAAAACAGCACGCTTTTTGAAGTTGTACCACTTACCCACACTTGTGCACGTTAACGAATATTTAATGGTTAATATTCTACCAACATTACACATTAAGAACCGAAGTAATTAAAAGAACTTTATGAATGAAATACAAAACAACAAGGTCACACAATCATAATATTTTTCAGTACCTGGTGGTAAACTTGTTTTTAACTATCCAATTTTACCTAATTAATATAGCTCCCCACACTGATTTCAGTGACGGTGGCCGGTTTAATTGAAACCAGGCCAGCTACGCAGGAGTTATTTTATAGTGCCCAAGTGTGTGCGCAGTACACAAGAGCACTCTCTCCTCCTTTACTCTCGTAACCCAGTGGGACGAATAACCGACACGACTGGTGAGATATCAGGCGCAGGTCCGACTTTTTACATGCCCATCCGACGCATGGATCATCTTTCTTGTCAGACAATCAGGTGATCAGCCTGCATTGTCCTAACCAAACTTGGAAACAAGATTTTTTGTTGTTCCAATGCGGGAATCGAACCCACGACCTCCGAGTCGAGAGCCAAGCTCTAAACCACTAGACCACGGAGGCTGTTAGTTTACCTAATTACCTACTCATGAAATTAGATGAAAAGACGGACAAAAGTACCAAACTAAAATGTTACAGTAACTTTATGCCAGCTTAAAGTCATTACTTTTAGCTGGCATAAAGTTCATAAAGGGCCAAGGCCAGGGCCCAAGAGTCGAAAGCAATTTAAGTTGGATTATTTTTAACTATCACACAAAAGGACCAAACTTAAGGTCATCGTATAATCGAACTGGATTTAACTTGAGGTCACACTCCACAGCCGAGTAAGGCATTGGAAGTTAATTTTCAATGTCAGAGTAAAGTGGCGAACTACTTGCTCTACTACTACTGCGCAGGTCAACCTAATCCAGAATCTTCCCCATATTTAGTTTCGGACATTATTCGGAATCTCACAGACCGGAAAAGAAGTTATTTTCCTCACACGTGTATGTAGGGCCGCATTTATCTGATCCAATGGTAATCATCAATTACAACCCTGCCCTCAAATCAACAATCAACCCTGAGCCTATGCACTATGCAGCCTGAAATGAAGGCTATTTATTTAAATCTCTTCTAAGGCTGGGACTATATGATCCGGCATCCGGAACGCAGGAGAAAATTTAAAGCATTGAAAATAGAACTCTGCGCTAATACAATAGAGCTGAAAATCGAACACATAAGTGACAAATGTCAATGTCATATAATACGAAGGCTCGACAACCGACACTTCGATTTTCAAGTCTATTGTATTAGCGCAGAGTTCTATTTTAACTGCTCTGATTTTTCCTGGGCCCGCGGGATTCCGGATCATAAAGTCCCAGCCTACCCTAGTTCCGGGAAAGTAGTGCAACTACTTCACCGAAATCTTTCCGTCCAGAAAAAAACATTGCTGAAAATAGAAGTATGCCCTAATACAATTAATTATATTTGAAAATCGAACATATGGTTGAAAACACGCATTTGAAAACACGACGCTCGAGTGTTCGATTTTCAGCTCTATTGTATCAGCGTAGGGTTCTATTTTCAATGCTTTAAATTTTCTCCGGCGTCCCGGGACTATATGATCCGGCAGATCATATTATAGTTCAGCCTTACAAGAGACTTAAATAAATAGCTATTATTTCAGGCTGCATAGTGTATAGGCTCAGGGTGAATCTGCATAGGCGTAAGCTCCAGCGACCAGCAGTAGGAACTAGCCAGTAGGAACTAGAAAGGTTAGTGGTTATTCCATGATGAAACCAGTACCTAATTTCTGATGATAATATCTGATTGACTCATGCACCATGGGATCAGTGAAATGAGGGCCTACGTATGTGTGATTACGTAACATGACTCCGTCCGTTCGTCTATCTTCAGCTTACCGTCCAAACGGTTAGCGCCAGAAATATTAAACTTTGCATGGATATGTATATTTAAATAGAAGTCGTATCCTGCATTGATAAAAAAGTAAAAAAAAAATAATATATTTCAACATTCTTAAGGAATAGCCAAATAATGTTAGACATTATTTGAGGAACATACAAAAAGCTACATTTATTGACTTATGGGGGCCACAAAAACAAAGAAAATCTATTTTTAGTTTTTATTTTTTCTGACCAACTTTCGCTGTAACCTGCAACTTACATTAGTAGAAAGCTAGTGATAAAAATTGGCAATTACCACTGGTAAAAAAACATTCGAAACAGGTGGAGAATCGTGGAAAAATAGTTTTGAAAAAACGCGAGATTCATCTTTAGAAAATTATATACTTATTCGAAACAGAAACTTTTTTGACATGTCAGAACTTGAATAAGAACAATAAAAAATTGATAATATAGAATATAGATAAAAAGTCAAGATTTCACCTGACATGTCTAAAAAATTTTCTGTTTCGAATAAGTATATAATTTTGTGAAGATAAATCCCGCGAAGCCTGCATTTTTTCAAATCTATTTTTTCACGATTCTCCACCTGTTTCGAATTTGATTTTTTACTAGTGGTAGTGGTGATCACTAGCTTTCTATTAATGTAAGTGGCAGCTGCTAATACAACGAAAGTTAGTCAGAAAAAAATAAAAATCGATTTTATTTGTATTTATGGCCATAAGTCATAGCCGACTTGAAAAGTGTTCAAAATGTAGCTTTTGGTATGTTATTCAAATAATGTTCAACATATTTTTGGCTATTCCATACGAATTTTAATTTTTTTTTTTCACTTTTTTATCAATGCAGGATACTACTTTTATTTTTGAGATAGTTTTAAAACTATGCAAGCGAGATTCATGGGTGTTTTACTCGAGCATTTGTAATTAAGTACTCTTTCGAATTAACCGATAAAAAGACGATGTCCGATTTTTGGGCGAGATTGAACCCTGTGCGTCGTCAAAGTGCTCAAATAAAATCACGTTTATTTTTCTTGCGTCTACCCCATATCATTAGATAGGTCTTTTAAAAACATTGAAATATTGCCAAGACGATTTAACTTTAAAGCGCATATTTTTGGGGCGTCGTCCCCTCTAAAAGCTAAACGGCTGGCTCGAAAAATCTGTTTTTCATTCATGATGGTAGTCCATGTGATGATCTTTGAAGGAAAACTATAACGGCTTCGACAACTTTGTTAGTTCAGGAGTTATAGAGACTTAATTTATAAAATACGCTTTTGGAAAACTTTGTACAAAAATAACGAAATATTAACTAAACATCTTGAGCAGTACGACCACGATCTCAATGGCTTTCGGCAATCGTCGTTTTTTATACAGCCACTGTCATTTCCATGGAAAAACAACGATAGCCGAGGGCCATTAGCAAAATGGTTGTAGTGTAAAATAAATATTGGTATAATGGTGCGGGAGCCCTACGTGCGCGAGTCCGACTTCGGACGATTTTCTTCTTTACAGTAACTATAGTAACTGTAATTAGCTATTACTCTGTTGTTTGGCTAGTGATAGCGTCATAACAACAGCGAGTATTCGCATAGTAAGTAGGTACACAGTACATGCCTACGCTACGTGATAATACTATCAAATATTTGTATTCTACGCTTATGACCTTAACGAAAGGCCACCAGAAATATTTTACTTTTTTCGTCAGTTTGCACTCAAACTGCCGAGTACTCAAACATAAGCGTTACTCTAGTTAAGAAGCTCTCAAGTCAAATGCTATAACTACTCCCACAGTATATTACCGTAGTATCAGTAATCTGTGGTGCTAAGTACTTCCCTCTCAACTTATAAGAACCTTATAAGAAGTTGAACCTCAACTCTCGTATTTAAAGTAGACTTTCATTTCACTTTGATTGTATTATAAGTGAAGCGACTTGTTATCAAAATCTGATTTTGTGACGTTTAGACCAATCAGGAGGCGTTAGACGCTGCTTTAACGCTTACGAGAATACCGGTTTGACAGTTTTAGCGTGTCGTTACTTGATTGTAATTGTATTAATGCAGGTTTCATTTAGCTGAATTGACCCTCAGTTAACGTAGTTAACTATTTAGTTATCTGTGACTCAGTGGTTAGCGCTTTGGCGCTCAAGCCGGAGGTCGCGGGTTCGAATCTCACCAAGGGAACAAAAAGTTTTCTGTGTTCCTGGGTGGATGTGTATTTAATAAATGTGTATTAATATATAATAAAATCTTAAATATATTATGTATAGTATAAATATATTAATTTAATTTCCCGATATCTGGTCCCCGTAACACAAGTTCTTCGGATACTTAGCACGGGGCCAGATTGACGTGGATAGATATGACGCGTCCATAGATATGACGCGTCCATAGATATGACGTATTATTATTGTTAAATAGCTTAGACTCTAAGCCTTAGATACCGGGCTATTAGCAGGAGGAGACAAAATATATCGTCCGTCCGTCCGTCTGTCAGTCACATGTCTGTATCTCATGAACCGTGAGAGCTAGACAGAAACTTGATCATAGAATGAGACACCCTCAGAGACACCTTGGTGATTCACAGAAAGAGGACTTATAGCTAGTTAGGACTTATTTAAATATGATTGACTTACCATTTACTTACTTATTTTTAACTAGCATTAATTGCCCACGGCTTCGCCCGCATGAAATTAGGTTTTAAGCTTTCATGCCCTATTTTACCCACCCAGGGGCTGAATATTAGAAAACGCTGAAATACGCAACTCATTATTTTTTCGGTACCTACTCAATTCATACGAAATATCATACAAATACGAGTATGTCCAAGGAATAAAAAGTTTCATATAAACTTTTATCACCTATTTTACGCCCTTGGGGGTTGAATTTAAAAAAATCCTTCCTTAGTCGATGCCTACGTGATGCGACAAATACGTGTGCAAAATTTCAAATTTCTAGCCGTGCGTTAATACATGCGGTCAATCAGCTTTGCTTTTTATTAGATAGACAGAGGGGTTGCTTTAGAATAGGGGTAGCCTAAATAGGGGTGGGCAGGGGGATTTTTTAAAATATGTTACTAAAATTTTGTCTTGATAATAATATAAAGTATAAGTTAGGTTGAATTTATAAATAAGAAAAACAATAATATGAATGTATAGAACGCGATAATAAAGTTCTAACCTAACCTACCCCCAAACTACACACCACTTACCACTCCGAAGAAGTTTTGAATGTGTGAAAAAGTTCTAACCTGAACCAAAACTGCACAAATGTTATTTCACTCCGGGTTTTTTTGAGGATATTTACACATAAAACGAAATTCATATGGAATTATATTAAGAAACTAGCACTAATAAACACATTTCAGTGATAAAAACAGATTTACGTAAGTAACTTTTGTGAAAAACGTGAAAAAATATTAAATTTTAATCACAAAAATGGCTATAAAGACGAAATTACTCATTTCTCGCCCTAAAATTAGTACAAAAATTATGGGGTAGGTAAGTAAAAAAATAATTAAATATTTAAACCACAAAAACCAACCAACAAATTTAAAAATTCAGGCTTCCCCTATTCTAAAGCCAACCCCAACTAGTTAAATATTCTCACTAAAAAGACAAATACATTTCTCATCGGTCTTGACTCTTGGGCCAAGAGTCTTGACCTAAAACTGGAGGTCCAGCGTACAGTCGAAGTATTGAATTTTTCCATTCACTGGTTCCTATATTCCTATATAATTCCTATGCAAGTATTGAATTGCCTACTTTTTTTACAAAACCTATAAGTATTGAGCAATCGTAACATTCGTAGCTATCAATTTAAAATAGCGCATGGAAAAATCCTCGTTTATTTTCGTAACAATGCCCAAATATGCATTATAATAATATTAACGAGATAATATTTTACCGTCAATCCTGGCTTGAGATGTAGTGTGGGCATGGGTGCGAAAACTTGTAACTCACAATCACTACACTTTATATTAAATATGTAAAACTATGTCCATTTACAAAAATATGACTAGTTAAAGCGAGCGCAAAAAATCCGTAGCACCCGACTCATGTTTCGAGCGAATGTTTTGGTTCGGGAGTTCGGGACAATTACCGGCTCACGGTTATCGACTGTCTGTAAAAGTCGAAAAAGCGTCATCTGTCGTTGAACCACTTGGAACTATTTAGAATTTTTATTTTATGACATAATATCTCAGATATATCTTTCTATTCATACAATATTTTAAAATGAAAAACAGTTAGCTATAATCTTTACATAAAATATATATATCACTTAATACCATTTACATTATGAATTATTAAAAAAATTACGCTCAAAAGCGCCATCTATGACAAACATCAAAAACTACGTCCTCCAATAGCCAGCTACTTTACAATCTATTGAACAGTTTGTAACCAATTAAAGTGGTTGTGAATTTTACGCACGCGTACTTCAATGGAAACGCCTTGAATCGGGCCAGTAATAAAATAACAAAAATCAAACAGTCGGTTTGTGCGCGTGTGTCGTTCTGGTTGTATGTGTAGCTGACAAAATTGAACTCAACGAATTTTCAACACCCACACGATATAAAAATACTTTTGTGAATAGTGATCTGTGATTTCGTAGAGAAAAAATGACCAACGCTCCAGTAAAAAAAGTGCCAATACATCTGCAGGTACGCAAAATCTAAAACCACCTGTTTTTTGCACAGTCACAGAAAAATATATTCACAGCCATATTCTAAACCTTTCTTATTTATCTTCTTTTATGATTCATAATAGTACCTAATTAGTTTCTTAAATTTATGTTTCTCATAACTTTATAAAGTGTGTTGTGACCCAATTTTATAATAGATTTAGGTGTGCCGTTTTGCCGGTTGGCTTTTTGGCAGACACCGAAAGGTTTCATTTCAATTTTCAACTTACTATCACTGTTGTATTATCGTGCGAATAAAGATAATAGTTATATAAATAATGTTTATTATTGTAATAAGTAATAACAGAATAATAAAGCTTATCATAGCTTTAGGTACCTTCTAATTTTTATCCGGCGGGTGTTGCAAATATCATAGGTAGTTGTCCAACTATTTTTGTGATGGTATCTTTGAATAGTTATATATTATAGTTTTCATGTCTTCGATATTTGACATTAATTTATTCAATTCGCTTCGAATAGCTTATCGGTATTAATTATCGAAAGTCGTAAAGCACCTTTTCACTGTCAAGTTCAAGGATTTTTCTGTTTAAATCTATACATTATATACTTAAATAATAATGTAAAGAGGATTTTTTTTATTATTTTGTACTCAGATTTAATAAATAATTCTAAGATTTTGTATGTTTGTTTGCATTGAATATACTCCTAAACTACTAAACCGATTTTTATGAAATTTGGCACAGATAGAGATTAGACCACGGGGAAGGATATCGACTTCATCGCGCCAAAATCTATGGCTACCGTAGGATTTCCTTTTGCGCGCTCGAAGTCGTGGGCAACATCTAGTTTGTTTATAAATGGATTGATATTTTGTTAAACAAGAATGTTATAAAGTTGTTTGGAATTGCTTAGTGTAATTTAAATGTATTAATTATTTATTATTTAATACAACAATTTTTACTTATCTCGAAATGCCAATAAAATATATTCCGGTTTTACATTTTTGCTTTACTGTCAAAGGTTTTTTGTCAATTATTATTACCTGGTCTACTAATGAATGTATACCCTGGAATGGTAAGCGAGGAGTGAACGACCTGGAGCCAAGGGTCTAGGTCCGGAGCATGCGCGGAACCCACAGATAGATGATCGACATTTGAAGTGGAAAGCCGGAATGCCCAAATTCGAATTACCTGTAATAAATACAGCTGTTTCAGCTGTATTTTGATCTGTAGTTGTATTATGTTATAAAATTAAAAATTGCATATAACAATATATTATTATCTACTTTACTGTTTGTACTCGTACCATTGATTACTAAGTCGTAATTCGTATACAATAATTTATTTTGTCGTTGCATTTTTTATTGCACAACTAGCTGTTGGGCACCAGCACTACTTCGTTACAACTACGATTGCATGAACCCTATTTTTTTTTAAACGAAACCCTAACATAAAAGTAACCTAAGTTACTATTTATAACATCAGCTGTCTGCCAGTGAAAGTTCGGTCAAAATCGGTCCGGTCGTTTCAGAGATTAGCCGCAACTGGTGACAAACAGACAGAAAAAAAAGGAACTTTGTACTGTTTAAAATACTATGAAATACCTACATTTAGTGCAAAAGACAAGACAGACACTTCAATTATTTTATTTATTTGTATAGATTTGCTAATCGACCATAAAAAGAATTTATCAAACGAATATTTCGTTAAACTTGAACAAATCGGCTGTTTAAGTTTTCTATACCCAGTGACTAGTAAATCTTGAGTCCCAGATTTGAGTTTACTAAATAGTTACTACGTAACTTGAGTATTGACTACAAAATATTAAATACTTAATATTATTACCTAGGTACTAGGATAGACATTTAACACAATTTTATTATTGTTTGTCATCGTTAAAATAAATGTCATGTATTTATGACAATTAGGTACAGTTCCAAGTTGTTCCAACTTGAAGGACCAAAAACAACAATTGAACAAAATAAAAAATAAAAAAACAAAACAACCAACCAAACATTTGAAGAAAATATTGTTCGCTGAAATAACAGCTATTTTAAATGTTAACGGTTAAAATGAGATTTAAAACATGATAAGTTATGTACAAACTGCTAAGGACGTATTAAATCAAAATAATGATGATTCTAAAAAGAGTTCCTGTCAAGCGAAATATTCTTCTACACATCGAAATAAATAGGTAAACAATTCCTCGGATACAAGACATCATTTTCTAATACAGGCATACAGTGTACGCGCAAGTTTAGTTGGACATTCTCAGTGAAAGCACTGTATTTTATTAAAAAGTCACGGTTAGTTGGTCTCAAAATACTATAGTAACTGTCTACTCGCATGAGTAAGCGCTCCCGTGCCTGTTTTGCTGGGGGATATGAAGGTCGATAGGGAGTTAATGTTTTTGCCACAAATTACCTGCCGGTGTCCTGGTATTTTGACCCCTTTGTATGACTTGAATAATTGACTGTGTGCAAAAGGATTAAAAATTGTCAAAAGTCGAATGAGAGTGGAGCATTCAGTTTGAAGAAGATTCATGTTTGGATCTTTGGAGCACCTGCAGATCTAAAATGGCCACATTATTGTGGCCATTTTAGATCTGATCATAGTGGTGAATCGTATTATGAAACATCATCTACAGAAATTCAATAGAAGATGTTTCTTAATACGATTCCCTTAATGTGGCCATTTTAGACCTGCGTCAAGATAAAATATAATCGGGCGACTACGGCTGGCCACTTAAATGTATAATTGTATTGCTGTGTAAAATACTTTTATTGCAGACTGAATATAATATATATAGTCCCTGAGACATAATATAATACGACAGTTTCGCAATTTTATGGATTGCGTAACTGTCGCATTTTATATAAAGAAGAAGGGGCAAAACATCCCCCACCCTAGTAGCACTACAAGAAATAATATATCAAAAATGAAAGAGCTTAAAAAGTGTGTCATTATATTGTATGACGAAAAATCTCTAAACCATGGGAGAAAAAGTATGGATTAAGGGTTAAAAAAATCGTACAATAAAATGACACACTTTTAAAGCCCTTTCATTTTATATATATCTTATAGTGCTACAGTAGTGTGGACGGGCTCCATACAAAAATGCCCCTTCTTTAATTTATATTTTATATCAAATAATAAAAACATAAAAGTTTTATCTTCCGGTAAAGTTTTTTTTAAATAAATGGTGACCAACTTTAACCGTGCAGTGCAAGTGTTTAAAACTTAACCGCAACAATCTATTCTGGGTTAAATGGGGTTCCTCCCCTCACAAAGGGTCGTAAACAATGATTTATGAAAGTGTTAAACCTAAGAATCCCGAGATCCTCAGTACTTACTTAGTATCGTTTTATGACTGGCATAAGAATTTCGCGATTTTCATTGCTCTTAAAATTCGCACAGTTATAGACTCTCTGTAATAAACTGCATCCTATCGTTAGAAATTTTGTAATTATTGGCAGTTCGTCAGATAATTATAATAGAGCTTGTTGTATTTCTTGGCATATAATGTCGTTCGTTGCAAAATAACAAAACAATTTTGACCTAAAAATGCCTAAAATATGAAATAAAAGACGCTCCAGTTTCAGAAAAAAGAAAAATACTCGTCCAAACTCGGTCGTGAGAATTGATTTTAATCTCGTTATTTATTTCACAACTCACAAACCTGTAGAAATATGAACATTAAATACATATGCTAAATTTTAACACTCGGATCATCTTTTTTAATCAATCTTGTTTTTTTTTTTAATTAATATTACTGTATTGTTAAGTAATTAATTAATGATATAAACGTGAAAAAATATACATGACACTATAATATGGAATGGATCGTTAACTTTGGTTATTATTAATAGAATTTCTAAATATTTATAAACTTTCTATATTTATAAAAGGTTGACGACATCTGAGTTTACTGGGACGAAATTCTATTGGCCACTGTTATTGTCTATCAAACTCGTAATAATAACAACACTTTGGGCATAACTTTTTTTTATTTCAAGAATGAAGAACTTCGGTTCACAAATGACCACTTACTTTTTACTACTTACATATTTTTCGATCTAAAACTTACTAACTTTACGAAATCAATGTTGAAAATCAATTTATTTTATAAATCGATAGATTATATTACTGGGCCTTAAAGGGCGTCACAGACGCCAAAGTACTATAATATTTTAACGTAAGAAAGAATATATATTTCATATTAAAGTACGTAAATAATAATATGAAAATATATAGTATCTTACCCGTCTGTGATAGTTCATACAGACTGTATAGCAAGCGATATTTTATCTTAACATTAAATATTATATTATCTTCGCCGTCTCTGATACCCATAAATAATATAAATCTTTCCAAAATGGGGAATGGGGATCATAAAAGTATCAGCGACGAGGAAGCAAGTCTAAATTTACATTATTGAAACACATCAAAGCCATGGACTGATGTAGGCCATTTCAATAAAACCTTTTAATCACTTTAAGTCGTGATAGATCACGGGTCTTCTTCCCTTTGTATAGGATTATCTTTTTATTTAAACAGCGAGTGGGGTAAGCAGGAACAATTGACAGCGGCGTATTCGTAATCGAAAGAGAATTGTTTCAAAGTTATTAATAACTTGTCAATTGTTCCAGCTTGGGCTACTGGTCATTCCTCCCTTTGTAGGGTTGTTTTTTTTTAACCCCTGACGCAAAAAGAAGAGTGTTATAAGTTTGACGTATCTGTCTGTGTGTGTGTCTGTCCGTAGCGTCGTAGCTCGTAATCCGATTTTGATCTAGTTTTTTTTTGTTTTAAAGCTGATATGATCGAGAGTTTCCTTACTTCTTAGCTATAATTCATCATCATCAGTGAGAGAAGGGAGACTCTTCTCGCGCGCGGGCCCCTGAGAAGGGCCTTGGGCGGGGAACCAAAACCAGGGGCAAAAGCCCCTCTACTTGGGGTGGGAAGACGCGCCCAGTACTAATCATCAGTGAGTATTCGGACGTTATATTGTATTACTCCCATATAATTTTGGCGTACTTTTGACGAAGATATCGAATATCGATTGATCTCTTGATTAGCACACAGCCGGATAAACGCGTCACTTAATACATTACACTCAATAATCTGATAAGTGGCTTCCGTTCCCATGACGTGACGTGACGTGCGTCAGTAGAGACTAGAGTGGTTTCTAAACAGAAACAGTAACCATAACCAAATAGTAAAAGTAACCATTCAGCAAATACTGCGTATACTGCGTTAACCATACACAAAACTGTATTGGCCAGTAATCTGGGCGCCCACCTATCTGCTTTTTAGTTACACTGACGTTTGTTTTAACTATTATGCATGGAGAATAGAGGTAAGGAGTACCATCTGTCTAAGGCAGAAAAGCTAAAAAGTGTCCGACAGAAGTAATTAAATAATAGTTCCAAAACTGGCCATAATGGCGCTAGAGTCAGAAAAGGGTGTGATATGAAGTTAGCAATAAGAGATGGAGTGAAGTTAGTTGAGTTTAGTTATTTAAAATTTTTGACGACTTTAGTCGATTAAAAGTAGTTAATTCAGTAAATCATGAAAATTCGAATTACTCGTATAGTCGAAAATATTTTTATATATAAAACCGAAGAAGATGCTAAGATTTAATTATACGTTTAAATTTTGCCGCTTTACTCCCGTCTGCGTCTGTAGCGCCCCCTATTTAACGCTATTTTACGGACACTTTTCATGTATGGAGATGGTACTCCTTACTTCTATTCTCCATGCTATTATGTAGTACTTTACCATAGTTTGACGTTATTGAACGGCTGGGACTATATTACCATAATCACACCAACCGGAAAAAATTCAGAGCATTGTCACTGTCACATTTGACTCAACACTCGTGAGTTCGTTTTTCAACTCTAGTGTACTAGTCCAGAGTTCTTTCTATGATTTTCAATGCTCTGAATTTTCTCCGGTCATTGAGAGCACTGGAAATAGAACTCTGCGCTAATACAATAGAGTTAAAAAATCGAACACACACACAGACAAATGTCAATGTCATGTATGACAGCTCGACATTCGTCACTTCGATTATCAACTCGATTGTATTAGCTCATAGTTCTAATTTCAGTGCTCTGAATTAACATCGTGTTATTATCAATGCTAATATATTGAAAATCAATTGAATATTATGGCGAATATTTTATGCGATCATTTGAAACCAACTGGTTTTAGTTAATTGTTAACTTTTGTTAGCGTAACCCGATGCAGCAACAATGAGGGTAGTCAAACATAACCTTGGCACAGTTATGACAGTTAACATAGTTAAAGTCGTTAAACCTTTTAACATGGGTGATAATGAGAATATCTTTCATCTATGAAAACTGCGAGTCGGACTCGCGCACGAAGGGTTCCGTACAAAACGCCAAAAAAATCACATTTATTTTATTCTGTTTTAAGTTTTTGTTGTTATAGCGCGAGCGGCACCAGAAATACATCTTCTGTGAACATTTTAACTGTCTAGCTATCACGGTTAAGGAGATACAGCCGAGCTGTGACAGACAAACGGACGGATAGACGAACAGACAGACAGACCACATTCAGTCTCAACCCCGTTTTTACCCTTTGGGTACGCTACCCTATGAATGTACTTTCCAAATAGCACTATTGCCGAAGACGCGACACGACACGAGTTAGGGCGATCAAATAGGTAAAGTTGGTCCAATGGTCGGTCCAGTACCATAAATATGTAAGTATGATTTTCTTGTCCCAATTAACCTTACACAAAATATAAGGACGGTTAACAAATAATATATTTTATAACTTGAAATCCACGTTAATCAGTATTATTTAATTAAAGCCAAGGTTAAAGGTGTTATTTAATAATTTGCTATCGTAACCTGACCTTGATTTAACACTGAATATGACTGAATGCCCAGTGAATATTAATATTATACACATGGTATACATGGCCAAATGTAGAACGTAATCCTATGGACTATGTATGGAAGGTTTTTGTAGAGTTAGTCATGACTCATAGGGAGCTATTCAAAATGTTGATGAAAAATAACTGAGCATTATTTAAAATAACATATTTGTATGTTGTTGTTTGTATTTGTATATTTGCTTAGTTATTTCATGTATAACATACATACATGAATAACAATCTCCTTTTCGGATATGTCCTGGTGGGTTAAAAGGTTTCCGTATTAATTATTTAACTGCCTCTGACTGTGGAGATAAAAATTATTCCTATTATAATGGAGGAATTATTATATTGGTCCATGCTATTACCCAAGTTAACTTTGTTTACTCTCGCGCGGTGCAACTTAACATTCGAACAATGAAATGTGTATCTACTTGAATCTTGTGTAATGAAAAAAATATATTTTAAAATGCAGTCATCGCTTATCGTTTCGGTGTGAATTGAGCCTAATGGCTAAAAAATATCATTTCGGTACTCAGGAATGTTATTGTTGCATCGTTCAAAACCCCAAGAAATAGCATTTAGCATTATTTAAACCTATATTAGCTAAAATGCCGTCACCGTCCGTCCTTATATTGACTCTTTATTTTGGTCCGTGACTAACCCCATTTGAAAACAACAATCCTAGAAAGGACATGCAGGTTGTCTCTGCTTTGTAAATCTCAGTCAATTACATTTTTATTTCTACAGTCCGTTGTGATAATTTATCAAAGGTCAGTGAGAGTTATTTCACCTCTGACAGGACCTTTATATGCTAACGACACAAGGGTCACTCTTATAGAAAAATAACTCGGAACGGACTACAGGCACTACACCTCTCTTTCCTTCTTTCACAATTAATAGAGACAATGATGTTTTCTGTCATTTTACACATTGGGATAAAAAAAGTTCCACCCAGACACCGATCCACTTTCCACCCACAGTCGATTTGAACTTCAAACTAACTAGCACCTCTATTTATATGCACGAGTTTGTCCTCATACTACAGTTTAATTTTAACCGACTGATCCAGATAAAGTGTAAGTAATATTTTGTACAATACCATGACGTTGAAAGACATGCTTTAGCAGGAAAGGTCCGGCTCGAACAGATAATTCCTCGGCCTCGCAGAAAACATGTTACGCCGAGTTATCGAAGGCCCAAGGGGGTTTGGGGTTTTAAAGTCTGGAAACGCACTTGTCACTGTGGGATTAGCACGAACAATTGACAACAACGTAAATTCGTCCCGTTATCGAATGAGAATTGTATGAAAATCATGGCAGTGCAGCGCCTATAAAATTTTCATTCGATAACGTTACGAATAATTTGTCAGTTGCTCGTGCTTGGGCTACAGAAAGATGATTAGGTAGACGGGTAGAGGATTCATGTGAGCTGCATCTCTTAAACAGTATGCTTCATGAATCAGACAACTCTATAATTTCACCTTTACTTTTCGTTAGCTACCTTTGGGTCTTCAATAATCATATTAAACTGTAACCCGACTACGTAAATTTTATAAGCCTATGTTACTCGGGCCAATATTATAAATCTATTGAAACCTCATTCATTAAAATCGGATAAGTAGGGGGCTACGATTAATCGCTACGATGGAATAAACATACATAAACTGCCAAAATTATTACCCTTCCTTTAAGCTTCGACGTAGTCGGGTAAAAACATGTACCTACCTAGTTCAATAATTTTGCGAAAAATCCAGTCAAGTCCAGGATTTTAGGCGCCTGTATATCTGATTGGAGATAGGAGGTTCCACCTCCTACTTTCCTTTGCTCACGCAATAAAGAGGGGTGGGGGACCCCTCCCAGACACACGTCTAGACAACGCGCATTCTCAAATATTTAACCAACTTGCCGCAAAGTATACTTTAAAGTATTGAGGGAAAAATATGGTATTGTAAAAACTAGTACCGACATTGTAGTCTTATTAACTACTAGCTGGTGTCCGCAACTTCGTTTGCGTAGATCTAACGGAAACGGAACTTTTTTTCTTCAACGGAATCCCAACATAAAAGTGGCCAAGATACTCTTTATAACATCAGCTGTCTGCCATAGAAAGTCCCTTGAAAATCGGTCAAGTCGTTTTACAGATTAGCCGGGACAAGCAGACAGTCAGGGGCGTGCGCTCCTTGTAGGCAGAAATGCAGTGCTTTACTTGTCAGTCACAGATATTTTAATAAAACGTTCGTGCGTTTCAGATGACTTTAATTAATAGTAAATAAATTAATTTAAAAAATATAATAACTTAAAAACGTCTAATATTTTATAAATAGCAACTCATCTCATGCCGTTGCGTTATGCAGGACATATCATCGCATGTATGTGTAATTTTCATTCTTCGCAAACGCACACACCCATGAATATCGACATGATTATATAGCGCTAACTCCCGCGGCAGGCGATAGGCTCTCGGCTATCCGATCGCTTCCGAAAACCGCCGAACTGGCTTGTCGGAAATTATTCGTTGCCTATAATCCGAGTAAAAATAATAGACGGAAATCTAATAAATCACGTATGCACATTATGCATTTTTGCTTAGTAAGGTTTTATTTGTTAAACAAATAAAACCTTACTAAGAATAATTAAAATAGAAGAAACGTTTTGTGTTTCGCGGGGGCCATATTGCATATTTCATGTGATAAGCATTGTTTACAATTTAATCGCTCCAGTTTATTTATAGTTTTCTTAAAAGATTTTTCATTTCAACATTTGAAAATGTGTACATTTAACAGTTTATTACTGAGTTTCTATAATAATTGTAGTGATTTGCTTTTACTAGTGCGTTTGTTGATTTTTTTAAATGTTATTTGATTGTGAGGTTTGTGTTGAAAATGTGTGTTTATTAAAAATTAAAAATAACAAGTTCTCACAATTGTCATTCAGTGAAAAGATTCAAATGTTGTCTAAAGGTAGGTGTGTACCCGAGTCACAACAATTAAACCAGCAAAAAAGTAATGTAACTCGAAAATTTCATGTTAAAAGTTATGAAACGTATAACTGGCTGTATGGTTGTGTACACACGATTAAATTATATTGTTTTCCTTGCATATTATTTAGTAATTTACATCGGGATATAGTAATCTCAAGTAACCGGAACCTTAAATATGTGAAAATTGAAGCTGACTGACTGGTGAGTAGTTATAATATTTTAAAATATGCTTATTATTTTACTTATTAGTTTTATTTCTTTCGTTTAATTTCTTCCGCCGCGACGATCGATCGCTGTTTTGTCTGCGTTGCCGTAGAAGATGTACATGAATAGTAGTACATCTAAGACTTGCTCTGTTGGCATGGTTTCGACTTAGAGATCCGTCGCTTGGCTGTAGCTATGCTAAAAATCTATAAACGAAATAGTTTTTGTGACCGAGTACTTCGCCGCATTCCCAGTGTCATAATCCTGTGCACGCCACTGCAGACAGTTACGGCCTATCCCTACGTATGCGTGTGCGGCAGCTAGCGACTACACTGGAACCCTTAATAGGAGTATCCCTCGTCCTCACGAGCGCTATTTACTCGCGGCGATAGTAAAAACAGCACTGAAAATATTACTCTGCGCCAATAGGTACAATAGTAGGTACTGAAAACAAAATATTTTTTTTAAGTCACCCCAGTCACATCAGAATTTGGCGAGCTGATGTTGAATTATAGTTAGGAACTGCACTCGATCATGTCAGCTATGAAACAAAAAAACTAGATCAAAATCGGTTCATCCTTTTGGGAGCTATGATGCCACGGATAGACACAACACAAACAGACAAGTCAAACTTATAACAAGTAACAGCTCCTGTTTTCGTCAGGGTTTAAAAATAGAACACACGAGCGTCGAGTTTTTAAATTGCTACCGTGTGTTCGATTTTCAGCTCTATTGCATTAACGCAAAGATCAATTTTCAGCGCTGTTTTTACTAACGCCGCGATAAAAAAGCGCTCGTGAGAATGAAGGCTAACAAAATAGTTACGTGAATTGGTTTTCTGCCTTCTGGCGTATGTTACACATTCTTCTAATAAGTGTCAGATATTCGGAAGTTTTGTCGCTGCTTACTTTGTGTCGATCGACAGAGACAGAACATGAAATTTTTTGTGAGCTCATGCTCGGAAAGAAAAGAAATGTTGCTTCTCATAACGACGATGCATCGACCTTGCTGCCTTACAATAAGTACTATTTTGCTCCGGATGGTGTTAATGTTTCTTCAATCTGTCATTTTGTCGATTCTACGGTGTTTCTACGTGTGCGCATGCTAAGCCCGCTGTTGTATTAGCGCAGAGTTCTATTTACAGTGCAGTTTTTTCTGTCGTGACCACAAAAAAAACTCTCGTGGGTGCGAGCTCCTACTGTAACAAAGTTTCAAGTGATTTAACATACCTAGTAACATTCTGCATTTTATTATTTCTCCAATTTATTCGGCCTGAGCTCTTGTGAATATTCCAGTTCATGACGTCAAATTATAAGTAAAAAATTGCATCAATTTCGTTTTTGCAATGTATGTAGGCATATTATGTATTTTGCTACGATTTTCTGCTTCAGCTGTTTTGATGACATTATTGCAAATAATATGAAATACTCCTTGAAAATACTAGATGTTTCCCATGGCTCCGCCCGCGGGCAACATCTGGTATTTCTAAATATTCAGTATCCCACTGTACTTTTTCAGAATAAAAAGTAGTCTATGTGTTAATTCCGAGTATTAACTTTTTGACTTAGTTCCTTGTACTATGTAGAAGCAGCTGCTTTTGGACGTTAAAAGTTAGACAGCTGATAGATTCCTAACGCTCGAGCAGGTGTAATTCCTCAGCTCCTGTATAATTTGCCATGTAAATTGTCATCATCATAATGCTAGTGATCGCTCAAGAATGAGACATATTATGCATTTCGCCAAAACAAACCTAAAGGCCGGCTTAGTGCGAGTTGGAATCGCGCACGAAGGGTGCCGTTACAAAACACATCTTCGACATCTGTGGGTCACAGATGTCGAAGATACTATAATATCTAATCTTAATATGCCTGGATATATTAGATTAGATTTTTAGATTAGATGAAGATATTAGATTCATATTAAAGTACGTAATATGTAAATATAATATAGTATCTTAACCGTCTGTGATAGTTCATACAAACTATATACAAAACTAACTGTATATACAAAAAGTACAAAACGCATGTGCGAGGTACTGCTGCGACATACCGCCGCTTGCACACGTCACGCCATATATAACCTACGTTGGCTAAAGATAGATGGGCGCAGGCAGGTACATTTCGCCACTCTTTTGTTCGGGGTTGTTAAACACAAAATACCATCCTACCTCTTTAACAAACTACAGTGGGCTAGTGATAATGAGCTGACTGTCACTACTAGGGATTCGTCTTTTTTGCTTGTCACACCGTTGCATCACACATCTAGTTTTAGAGGCAGCTTCAGATATCGTGCCAGCAAAATCTGGAACAATCTTTTACCACCTCTTCGTGAACTGAAAACAAAAGATAGCTTTAAGTCAAAACTTAAAGCACATTTACTGCGTAAACAACTCGAAACGTAGGTACATATCTTAGATAACTAGTATAATATAACACCAGTTGACACATACATACATTTAAATCATATTACATATATATTACATTTTATTTAATTTCACACGACTTTAATTTTATAGTAATTTATTTTGTTTATTTAAATTACCTGATTATCACAATATGTTGAATATTATTAAGTCTGCAAGTATTATTTTTATTTACTCAAACACATGGTTGTTTCGCTACATCATAATAATTAAATTGAATTAATTATAATGCGCTGCGCCGCCGACTAACTACATCCTCAATACATATTATATAGTGCAGCTTACCTGGGTATATTTCATATTACGCTGTTGGGTGTTTCCGTGATAATTGTTTTGGCCTAAAATAAAAATATATCTATGTCAATTTAATGGTAATAACTAATTAGTAAAGTAATTATTTATATATTGCAACGTTATTTATCTTTTATATATTATATGTAGGTATATCCCATATTGTTATTGTGTGTGACATATACGATGCTGCTAGTGTGTATCTGTCGGTCTCCTGACAATAACGAGGATCCACAGAACACCAGGGATTGCGGTATAGTTGAGTACTATGCCGCGATCGTACACCTGAGTGGAGTCCGTTTCGACAGCTGTTCGCATTGCACTGCCTTATACCTGTTCCTTTTTTTTTTTACTATGATATGTTATTTTGCTATTGGTTGTTGTTTGTTAATATTATCTATATGTTTCTTATAATCTATGTTTCTCTTGTTTTTTTAATGTCCGTATTATTTCTGTTATTTATAAACTCTTCGTGATTGTTTGTGCTTAATTTGAAAATTCTTTGTTGATAATGTAGTGTAGTGTGAGCGTGTTTTTTGAATAAATGTTATTATTATTATTATTATTATTATTATTATTATTATTATTATTATTATAGCAAGCTATATTTTATCTTAAGGTATAATATTATAGTTTCGCCGTCTGTGATGCTCTTCCAGCTTATAACCACACAAAATATAGAAAATATCAACAAATGCATGAAATCAGATCATCCATTTACAAAGTAAACACGATGCTCAATATAAGATAGACCATTTTAGTTCTCCAAACATAACAATTTGTACGACATGTATGAATACAGAGAAATAAATTTAAGTAGTACAATAATATAATATATATTATACAATTCTCTTGTCAGTGTTTCAGTGGTCGATAAGCGATAACTCTTATCGCCCACGTCTTACAGTAGATAATAACGTTTATACACAGATACACGTCATGTTGTATCATGAAATATGTAGGTGTATACCTATCTTCTTGTGTATGAAGTTCAATTGAATGGCTATTTTAAAAATGCAGCGCCGCTTCGTGTCGCGTCTCGTCTCGGTGTGATCTGACGCTAAAGCCAGACTATCAGCCAGAAGGGCCAAATGAGACATGTGCTGGCTTATGAGGGTTCAAAAACTATTAACTATCGGCGTGCGCAGTAAGTTTTTTTTTCTTCAAATTATATACTTTTAAAGTTGTCCGAATTTGGTGAAATTAATTTTCCTAAAGAGTTATCAGCATGGAAAATGACAAGTTTCTACCTCTTATTGTTTAGAAATGCCACCCAAACCAACTTGTGTGTCACTTAGGAGGTTGGCTCGGAAATGGTTCAAAACCTTGTGTATGAAACATCGCCTAAGAAAAAAAACCTATTTGTAGATAGTAGCCACGATGGGGTTAAATAAAAAAAAACATCCCACTTCACACTTAAGGGTATACACCCATACATGGTCCGGTTTTCCTTCAGTTCGGCCTGAACGGATGCAAAATCGTATCGTCTGTGTGCAATTTCGAGATCGCATCAGTCGGCCGTATGAACTGAAGCAATTCGTTCCAGTGTTGCCTACTCTGTTTTTGCGAAACTACTAAACTCGCGCCGTTTTCTACTAAAAACTACTAAAATAGTACAGATAACTATAAAAAAGCTACTAAACTTAGGTATACCTAAAAGTTTTTTAGGGATTTTGTGTTTACAAAAAACCACTGCATTTTCAGTTTTAATATTTAATTGAAAATATTAAAATTTACCGTTTAATTAAAAAAAATATACTAGGAAATATTACGTATATAGAAATTAAATCGGTAGTTTTAAGCGACTTACGGACGCGTGCTACTATGTGCTATTATGATAAGATGTCATATTATAGCATATAGTAGCAGGCCATTGTGCATATTATGATTACTGTCTAGCTATTTTCTACAAAACCACTACTAAGAAATAAATTCCTACTAAAGACGGAATAAAATACTAAATTTAGTAGTAAAACTTTGTAAAACAACTAAGTTAAAACAACATTAATTCTGACCTGAACTGAATGGACTGAACAGTAATAAAATAAAACCGGTCAAGTGTCCGAACACAGCAGCAAGAGGAGTTCCGTACAAAACGAAAAAAATCACGTTTGTTGTATATGAGCCTCAAATTTTTTTTTTATTCTGTTTTTAGCATTTGTTGTTATAACGGCAATAGAAATACCTACCTACATCATAGGAAGGTATAGAATATATATATAATTCTCAGAAATAGGGTCCCGTTTTACCCTAATAGGTTTACCGCGTAATACCGCGAAATAGGTTTTCTTTGAATTACTTCAAAAGTTATAGTCATAAAGTTATTACAGAAGCTAGGAGAGCGGCGGACAGACTGACAGACGGATGGGCAGAGTGAAATTATTAGGGTATTACCTTAAAAACACGACCGAAGCTCGCGGCAATTTTCCGTGTATGTGCTCGAATCCGTTCAGGCCGAACCTTAGATTAAAACGCCTAGAAACCGGGTACGCGCATGAAAAGTGAAGCAAATAATACTGAGCCGATAAGGCTTGCTATGCTATGTTCGAACGACCCGTCAGTTGTCAAGGTCAAGCGCTAGTGCATACATCTCCGACTATTATTTTTTACTATTAAAAACATTATGACGGTTTGTGTCGTTATTGGGTGTCACAATGCATCGGAAAATAATTTAAAAAGCTTCGGACATGAAATTTCATATTATGTAAGTAAGAAATGTTTAGTCCGAAAAATTCGACTTGTATTATGCCAAATATTTAAAACATTTTAAAATAACATCATATTATTATGTCGCCATCTTGCTGCCCTATTGTGAATTGTGAAAGTGTTACTAGTAATAATAAATTAATTTAATTTTTTTTATGACTAACTGATAGTTGCAACTAAGACAAAGTTTTTTAATATTTTCTGATTTGTTTACCTATCAATTTAAAGTATTGCCAGTATTAAAATAATTATTAATATATTCCTTAATACCAGTTTAATATTATTTACAAATCGTGTTTAGATGGTTTAAATTATCTTAATACTTATAATTATTAAATTTAAATAAAATTTAGTACTTACATAATATGAAATTTTATGTCCGAAGCTTTTTTTTTTAATTCTTTTCTGATGCATTGTGACACCCTATAACGACACAAACCGTCATAATGTCCGACTATTAAAAAATTGTCGGAGATCTGTGTACTAGCGCTTCACAACTGACGTGTCGTTCGAACAAACTGAGCTGATATGGCTCAGTATGGTTTGCTTCAGTTTTCATGCGCGTACCCGGTTTCTAGGCGTTTTAATCTAAGGTTTGGCCTGTACGGGTTCGAGCATATACATGGAAAATCGCAACTGTTTTGCCGCGAGCTTCGGTCGTGTTTTTAGGGTTCCGTAATACTTTAAGAACCCTTATAGTTTCGCTCTGTCCGTTCGTCCGTCTGTCTGTCTGTCTGTCCGCTCTCTTAGCTTTTGTAATAACTTTTAGACAGTAACTTTTGAAGTAATTCAAAGAAAACCTATTGCGCGTTTATAGTCACGGAATCCTCCTTAGAAATGTCGTGACATGCTCTTGATTAGGTTATTAGTTTATTTATTAATTGTATTTTGCTGCAACTGTAGTCACGCTATCGATGAAACCGAATTATTGTGCCATACATTTTTCCAGTAATAATTGTTATAGAAATCATTTCTCTTTGGTTTGTAGTAATAGTCTTTAGATTTTATTAACCATAGTGGCTCTAAGGTTTCAAATACCTACTTCAATGAACTCTAATAAATATTCTTTAGACTAACTTTCTTATACCGTGATACCTCGACAGTTGAAATTTTCACAAATTATGTAGGTATTTCTATTGTCGTTATAAGAACAAATACTTAAAACAGAATAAAATAGAAATTTGAGGTTCCCATACAACAAACGTGATTTTTTACGTTTTGCACAGAACCCCTCTTGCCGACTCGCAGTTCACCGGTTTTATTTTACACTCGAATTTTATTACCGTTCAGTCCAATTTTATTCCCGTTCAGTCCATACGTACAGGTCAGAATTAGTGTTGCCAACTTAGTTGTTTTACAAAGTGTTACTACTAAATTTAGTATTTTATTCTCTCCTTAGTAGAAATTTAGTTGTTAGTAGTGGTTTTGTTGAAAATATCCAGACAGTAATCATAATATTATGCAAAATGGAGTGCTATGTGCTATTATGACACCTTATCATAATAAAAAAATAGCACATAGTAAGTAGCACGCGTCCATAAGTCGCTTAAAACTACCCATTTAAATTCTATATTACGTAATATTTCCTACTATTTTTTTTTTATTTTACGGTAAAATTATTAGATTTTCAATATACTAAAACTGAAAATGCTGTAGTTTTTTAGGGATTTTTAAGTTTAGTAGCTTTTTTATAGTTATCGGTACTTTTTTAGTAGTTTTTAGTAGAAAACGACGCGAGTTTTGTAGTTTCTCAAAAACAGAGTTGGCAACACTAGAGCAAATCGCTTCAGTCCATCCGGCCGATGGATGCGATTTCGAAATTGCACACAGACGATGCTATTTTGCATCCGTCAGGCCGAACTGAAGGAAAACCGGACCGTGTTACGGAGAGCCACCCCTAAAATATAATAAAAATGAAATCTATAACCATACCAAATTTTATCATTTAAATTCATAATTACAGAAGTAAAAAGGGCGGATGGACAGACAGACAGGCAGACGGACTGACAGAGCGTAACTTATAGTTTATACTTTATAGTATCTTCCCTCCTTGTACTACCTACGGAACCCTAAAAACGTGAAAGTTTCCTCCGACGTTTCTCCTCATCATTTCCGGGAACGAACCTGCAACCTTCCCCACTGTCGCCCAACTACTAGACCTTGGACGCTCATATTTTTTCATGCTGAAAACTCATATTTATAACTTTTTTTTTCAATCGTATATTGTTGTGACGGCTTGGCAAAACCAATGACATTGTTTTAGGGCAGGCTCATGGTACTCAATTTGTTGATTAGCGTTATCGTGTGGGCGACCTACCTCGATGATGTCATTATGCCATGATAATTACACTCTCTAGGTGGATTGCCATTTTGGAATGATTTATTGCGAATTATCTACAGTCGAACCTCGATAAATCGAAATTCAATAGGCCTTCAAAATGTTTTGAATTACCGAATGTTCCGAAATTTTCGGGCAAATGCTATACGTAAAATGGATGTGTAATTTTTTTGTGTTCCTTACCCAAAGGGTAAAAATGGGACCCTAATACTGAGACTTCGCTGTCTGTTCGTCTGTCTGTTACCACTCACCAGGCTGTATCTCCTTAACCGTGATAGCTAGACAGTTGAAATTTTCACAGAAGATGTATTTCTGTTGCCGCTCGCGCTATAACAACAAAAACTTAAAACATAATAAAATATTATATAACTGTTTAAGAGGAGCTGCGGGCTCCCACACAATAAACGAGATTTTTTGCAATCGTTTGTAAATTGAGTTTTGTACGGAACGTATTCGCAGATTCTTTCTGCATCGTTTCACTTATTAATTGGATTGAATTGAATAAAACTGCTCAATTACGAAAGATATTGGGACTTGAATATTGTGCGACTTATATCACTTTTTATATCACTCACACATTCACGTTTTATACTCGTATCTCTTTCACTATTAAGTATCGATGAAGTTATATTGAAATCTGATCAAGTGATTAAATGAATAGTGACCAAAAAACTTTTCTATTGTTTTCCTATTAGAAAATATAGCTAATTATACCTTTAACTCCTATTGTTGTTGATCAAAGGCAATAAAGAGGTTGTAAATTATAATGCAGTTAACTTTCTCAACCTTTTTAGCTTTTGTTTGCGTATTACTTTGCGCTTTGTGTAGACAAGGGAACTACCCATAATACGTTAAATTGTGTGGGGGGGGGGGGGGGGGATGTCCGGGGGGGGTCTTCAAACTACTGCTACAGCTCGAATGTCAAGTCGACGATCTAGAATTCTACATTCTAAATTTAGACTCGTGAAACTACTAAATGTTTGTGACTCTTTCAGGTTAAAATTACTGAATAGATTATGAAAAAATTTGGTATGGTGGCAGTTTAGACTCGAGATTAAAACATACTAGGCTACTTTTTATCCTGAAAAAGTACAGTGTTGACTGCGGCTCCGCCCGCGTAAATGCAGTATCCCACGGGAACACTGTAATTTTTAAATAGTAGGATAGTATGTAACGTCCATGTCGTACAAAGCTAAAAATAACCATCTAACTATAAAAAAACACGCTTTTATAGAAAATCTAACTAAAAAATAAAAAATAAAATTTATTAAATTTGGATTAAGAATAGTGTAAATGAAAAATAAATGTTTATTATTGTAAAAAATCGTGAGGTGCAGTGTCTTCACCTGTACGTTTGTTTGTATGTAACTCCAGTGGATTTGATTTTGATCCATTTCAAACGGTCAGATTTCGTTTAAAGTGATTTTTAAGATATTATCAAAGTGAAGATCCTTCTCATATAAAATGAGAAGGATAAAATGGTTATATAACAATAATAAACATTTATTTTTCATTTACACTATTCTTAATCCAAATTTATTAAATTTTATTTTTTATTCATATTTTCTATAAAAGCGTTTTTTTTAGTTTTTTTAAACTATAAATTATTTTTTGCTTTTTAGTACGATTTGCCAAATAGTAAGCCTGGAACTGCACGCATGATTATTTATTATAATAATTTATAATTTTAATTTTTAAATTTTTTTTTTTTATTTTTTTTTTTTTTTTATTTTTAAAATTAACTTAAATCGAATTATTGCATTGTCATCGGTCTTTAGAATTTTTAAAAAATTAGAATTAAATCTGATCGTTCAAAGTAGGACAAAGTCGAGCCCAAAGGAGTCGGTTACAAACAAGCATGCAAGCAAGCAAACATACAGGTGAAACTAATAAAAGCGTTATAAAATAAATCAGTATGTAGTAAAAATTAAAGTTGGAAAACTAGAGATTTTTACTGTAACGATAATAATGATAAAAGCCCATTAAGCAATGATAATAAAAAATATTCAAGTTTCGTTTAACGATGACCAAGGGTTCTAACTTCTACCATATTATAGGGATGTTGCCTAGTGTGGAATATCACTTTTTTATAAATTAAATTATAAAATTGTTGATTAAAGTTACATAAATCTAAAAGAAATAGATAGGTATTTAGATTGACGCAATTAAAAATTATGAGCAAATAAAAAATATTGCCCAAATCTTCCTCGCAAAACGATTTGTTACATCACAAGTTGTAAAACATTTTGTATTGACAAATGTATGGCGGGTGCAACTCGTGACGTCACAGCCCGATATATCGATCTCTTTCATATTGTAAATTTAAATTGTTAGTATCTTCGTTATTTTTTAAGATATACGAAAATGGGTTCCAGATTGTTTATTAGCATGTCTGACATCGAATAGACGAAAAAAAATTATTTAGGCAAAATGCCTATACTGTGATATGCGACCGACGCCAGATGTGTGTAGTTCGCGAATGAGTCGTTCAATTGGACTAGTTCACTTGGGACATGTCGTTCATTCATTCAGTTCTAAAACAGAAATATCTTTAGTTCACGTCCATCGCCCGGCGCCGCACGCCTGACAATGCACTAAACGACATTAGCTCATTCGCAGCAAGACATTAAACAACTTGTTAAATGAACGAGAAAAACCAACTATTCTGAGGAGGGGAACAGTGAAATATGACTTTAGCCATTGTGCAATTGGGCAGTCCGCAGTACCTAATAAAAAAATGGAACTATTGAACTAAAAAAGTTATATAGTTCACCATGATCAAAATATATATTTTATCTTTAGTGACGCATTTTGCGCACCTGTATTATACACTTTTAAAAGATATTTCATGTACCCAAATAGCTTAAAGGTGACTTAAAATTAAAAAATGTGCGGGGCTTCTCAAAGCTAAGATTCTAGGCATAACTTCTACGTTTTAAAGTGTCTCACTTAAATCAGAGTAGACCTTAGATTAAGAACCGATTGAAAATTCGTTAGAAGTATTTTCGTTTCAACTTTTTTCCAGTCTGATTAGCAACAGTCACGGTTGAGGACTGCTTTGTATTGTACCTACTATGTATGGGTTTAAACCCACCCTTAACATGATTGTATCTGTAGATTTCCCATAACACTTTGAATCGCTTTATAAATCTTTTAATTATTTTAAGTAGGTAATAAAGATATTAAAAACACATTGGGCGTGTTTACCCGCTGTTTAAAAAAGTCGCAACCAAACCAAAATAATATTAGATAATACAAAAATCATTTTCCTTAATTATTTTAAATCAGATCCATAGAGAAGTATTTATCCCACCTCCTGCAGATATGAGACCTATGCCGTTATAATCCAGATGCAATTACGCTTACCTCTAACCTAATGAGGGTGTTTGATATTTTTTCTGCCGCTAGAGGGCAGACCCTTCGCACACAAAGCGTCATCTGGCGGCGTAAGTTGTATCAATAACGGTCAATAAGAATTTTCGGCTATTTTTCTGTCACCAGGCGGCGCTTGTCGTGTCAAAAAGCTGTCAGATGTCACGAATTTAAAAACCCTAATTGTATTTATTTTTCAGTTTTACAGTAGCCCCATCGGAGTTGAATTTTTTCCCTTGCAAGAAGTTATCCAAATTTCGAAAAAAAAGGTAATCTGTTGGAGCAGAGGTCCGGGGAGTACGGTGGATGGCTTAGACATTCCAATTGAAGCTCCTCTAATTTGGTAGGCGTCTGTTGTACAGTGTGTGGTCTACCGTTGTCCTGAAGCAGCAGTGACCTAGAGCGAATGACCAACCTCGGTTGTGTAGCAGCTAGCTTTTCCATCATGATTTGTAGTTGCTGGCAATGTACATCTGCCGTAATCGTCTGGCCAGATTTAAGAAATCTGTAGTGAACGACACTGGCACTAGTCCACCAAAAGCTCACAAGTAACTTTTTTTAGATAGATTATCGTACAGGATCCACTTTTCAACACAGGTAATGATTCGATTTAAAATCCCTCCATTATTGAGTAATCCCGGTTGAGTAATGTAACGCAGCTGTCGACGCGCGTTTGTCGGTTTGCTGCACGCAATTCATGAGGTACTCACCTTTTAAGCTTTTTCACCTTCCCAATTTGCTTCAAGTGGATTAAAACAGTTGTATCACTGACACCGCAGCCTGCAGCTAACTTGGACGTGGTTTGCGATGGATCCGCTTCCACAATAGCCTTCAATTCTTCATTATCAATTTTGGTCTCCGGCCGTCCACGGGGCTTGTTCTGCAGGTCGAAATTTCCAGAACGAAACCAAAAACGCACTGTGTTTTCTTTTGCGACTCCGCCGCCATACATATTATTAATCCTTCGAGCCGTTTCTGCAGCACTGGTGCCACGGTGGAACTCGTACTCGAAAATAATACGTTAACAGAGTGGACGCAAAGAAAAAACCAAAAGAGGAAAAAACAAATGAATTACGGTTTTCGAAATACAAATGCATGAGTAAATAGATCTAAAATGGTATACATTTGAAATTGGAATTCCTAACCAAAGAAGATATATTTGAGATGAAAGTGGACAGTACGACAAAACGCCAATTGCATATGTAAGGACCTAATATTATAATTAAATCGAATGATGTACATACTAAGTACTAACACGTACTAGGCTAAATGCTCTGACGCATGATTGTAGTAATCATCCAATAAACGAGTACTTAGTATGCCTGTCGTAACATCACAAAATTGGTCTGTTTATAGTGTACCATCCGCTGCACATATTGAACCATGTTAATTTTACGATCCATGGTTTTCCTATTTTATTCTCGCCATAAAATTGTCTGTCAGGTACTGAGAAATATATTTAGTAGCCTTATAGGATATAATATACATTATATTATCAAGTCTGGAATTACATACAACTCCAAGGTTAATTTTTAGGTTTTCGTACCCCAAGGGTAATTAACTAAGAGCAGCAGGAGTATGAGGAGGAGATGTCTAAGGAAGGTTCCGTAAATATCAACGTGCAATAGATTTTCTGTAAATTGCTTTACGAAAATCTATTGCAATACAAAAATTAATTGTCCGATTTCGCTCAAAATAATTTTACTAGAGTTTTTAACATGATCTATCAGCATGGAAAATTACAAGTTTCTATATCTTATAGTTAAGAAATGCCAGTGGGGCCAAATTTTAAACCACCTTGGCGGCCGATAACTCGAAAATGACGTTCTAAAAAAGTAATGTGTCTAACCTTGCATTTATTTAAACCTATTCGATATCCCACACGATTGGGTAGAATGAAAAAATATTCCCACTTCACATGTATAAAGAGCCACCCCTAAAATATAAAATTATATTTATTTTATGATGCCGAAGCGGAGATCTATATACAATCTTATTCCAAACGAAACCTTTTGACAATTTACTCTTGAACATGTGTAATTTATAGACTCAAATCCCGATTTTTTTCACCATCTGCCCCGATTTTAATCAATTAGCACATGGCAACACTACTTATAGTATAGGGAGCCGTACATAATAGACAATATTGTTCATTAGTTTTAAAATATGGACGAAGAATTTAAATTTTATATAAATATACCAGATATAAGTACCAGAAATTGTAGCCGATGTTCATATTTAATGTTTAAAGTATTCGTTCCGTTCGACGACTTCGACTTCTACGTTGGAAGTTCATGCACGGCGGTAGTTTGTGTTGGCTTGAATAGTAATGTAGAAAACGATCAATCGAAAGTAAAAACTAAATTAAAACCATATTGAGCGTGAAAGTATAAGTTTTCACTTAGTCCAGTTTTTCTTGATTACCGACTGTAGTAGTAAGCTGTTATTAAATGGTTAGTAAATATTGACAGCATATTTGAGATTCCATAAGCCACTGAAATAAACAATATACAACTTGGGGCCCAGAATGGACCCTTGTAGGACACCAATCTTGAATATAGTCCAATGTTGAATACTTTAAAATGTTTCTGTATGATCTGAACGCAGGAGGTAATCAGTTGCAAGTTATAACATGGATATTTCACCATTTATTTATTTATAATAATAAATAAATGGTGAAATATCCATGTTATAACTTGCAACTGATTACCTCCTGCGTTCAGATCATATAATTAAACCGATTTCCAAAGTAATGCACTAAAAATTATGCAAGCACCAGCCTGAACAACATCCTGATATTATTTTTTGTTTAAAAATAATATTTTTTCCATTTTTAGTGATATTTGTTTGAATTATTATTAACACATTTTAAGAACGTTTAAAATAAACGATCGAATGTATAATTGAATAACGCGCCAAGCTTCCATTAGGTATTGTATATAAGATAATGATGATGATTACTGTAAGTTACATAATGGCATATTATGCTTGCAGTTCTTTAAACAGTGTCGAAATTTCCAAACGCGAATCTTTGAAGATTGAGGAGTTCTGTTCAGTGTTTTGGGTCCAGGGTATAAGTTGGTGCAGAATCTTAAATCACTATATATTAACATAAATTTCGAGGAGTTCCCTCGATTCCTCATGGATGCCATCATCAGGTCACCGCTTAGGTGACAATGATTTCGGGTTATGCCCAATACATCAAAAAAAGAATTTTGAAAATCGGCCCGTAAACGGCAGACTAATGTTCAAAGATGGATGTGTCGGTGTAAAATATTATGAGAAGTACCTGTTATATCATCATTATGGTGTAATGATGGTGGTGATGATGATGATTACTGTAATTGACATAGTGGCTTATGTTTGCAGGTATTTAAGCAACGCCGAAATCCCCAAACATGTATATATAAGGAGTCAGGAGTTCTGTTCAGTAGTTTTCAGTAGTAGTTTTAGATCCAGGGTATACCTTGGTGCAAAATCTTACTTTTTGGTATGATATGCTTGGGCTACTTCAGAAAAAGTCAAAATCACTATATGTGTCCATATAAATTTTGATCCCATCATCAGGTCACCACTTTTGTGAAAACGCGACCAACTTCGAAGTATTCATTTTTACATCAAAAAAATAATTTTTAAAATCGGTCAACAGACGGCGGAGTTATCGGGCTGCGGAGTTACAAACAGCCGAACGTATAACGCCTCCTTTTTTTGGAAGTCGTTTAAAAATTAAAAGGAGTTGTCCCCAACTCCCCACTGACTGACTGACTGACTGACGTATAGACGCTCGCACAGCCCTAACCGCTAATGGTAGAAACTTAAAATTTTGACAGTAGTTTTAATTTTCAATTTAGACACGCACTAAGTAGGGATTTTAAAAAATTCCACCCTAAAAGGGGTGAAATTGGGGTTGAAAGTTTGTATAGAAAATCTTTAAATCTGCCAAATTGGGGTTCATGCTCTTAAATCGATTTCATTAAATACGTATTTCAGGATTTATTAGAATTTACCCTCTGAGAGTGTAAAATAAGGGTTGAAAGTTTGTATGGCAAAAATCTAAAATCTTCACCGATTTCCATGAAATTTGATATCTGAGCTAATAAATTATTAAATACAAAGTATTGAGTACGTATTTTATAGTTTTTTGAAATTCGTCCCCTAATGGGATGGATGTCATCCAAAGTTTGTACAGTGAAATATCAACAATTGAATGGATGTAGTTGAATTTTGGTACGCAGATAGTTATTATGATGTAGAAATTGCGCGAAAAAGCTAGTTATAATATAAAGCACATTGACTTTCGAAATGCATAATCTTTTACTTACTAGTATGCATGTCCCACTAAAGCTGTTCGGGTATTTCTATTGTTTATAGCTCATAGTTAGGACCATGTTAGAGCATTTAATGGTTCTCAGAAGTCAAGTGGGTGGTGAAACTTGCGAGTTCGGAGAAACCTCG
Organism: Phengaris alcon alcon; assembly: GCA_037179445.1. NCBI lineage: Eukaryota > Metazoa > Arthropoda > Insecta > Lepidoptera > Lycaenidae > Phengaris > Phengaris alcon. The sequence continues at coordinate 2,752,406 of JAYRCH010000087.1, read as the reverse complement.
TGAAACTATCTCCGGCTCACTGGGTAAATAATTATGCAACTGATTTGGGTGATTCATGATTGGACATTGTCAAATGAATAAACGATGATAGACTAGTGAAATGAGTGGGATTGTTGCGGTTGGATCAGTTATTGTGGAAGGATTGTCTTTACTTTGTTGTAACTTGTAACGTAGTTTCTTCATTAAAATTTTGGAACCCCACTCGACCCTCTTTAAAGATCTGAATGTACCTAAATTATATTAATGAAAAAAATGAAAATTAATGAAAATGTACCTAATCAGTAGGGAAATGAGCTTAAAAATCGCGTGCCTACTGAAGCCACATTATTATAAAATGCCATAAAAATCGAGATGGTTTTACTATCAACAGACGTATCATACGTATTACTAGTAGTAAACTGATTTTTAATTAAGTTCAAACCTGCTTAATTAGGCCTTGGTTATCTTGATGGTTAAATTTTATTGACCCAGAGGTATCTCATGCATGCAGTTTTCTCACGACCTTTTATTTATTGCTCTATTGATGCATTTTTGAGATTCTTTCATATTAGACAAAAAGTATAATATTGCTACAGCTACGAATAAAAGCAACGGATACTTCTTGTAATGGAACTTTTAATTGAAAAGTAGTTAAATAATAATGAATAAGGGAACAATATTAGATGTTTACGTGAGGTTAATGACCTCAACGCCTTACAGAGCGCAATGTATTTATTTAGTGGGTTTTTTTTCTAACTTGACATAAGCAGTAGATCATATGCCCAAAATTTGGGCATATGATCTAGTGCTTGTGTCAAGATGATTATGCTGAAAAATAATTTAAAAATTCGAAAAAAAAATACTAAATCAAATTACATTACGCTCTTAAAGGCTGTAAGGGTCATTGACCGCACACAGCTGATTCTATTAATGTTATTAAGGCAACGTCGTTGCTTGCACTTTAAATCACCTGGTTCTGTGAGGTTTACCTAACTTAACCTAATTATTTTGTATTATTTTTCTACCTAAACGTCTTTACATAAGCAGTAAATCATGTGTCCAAAATATCCGTAATTGACTTTGAACAGCCTAATATTTCCGCACTAAAAAAATTAGGCCTTTTTTCATCCGTTATTGGATGAATACAGTACGAGGGCTGATTGATAAGTTTCCGAAACGACAAGGAAAAACTTCAAAAATCTATTTAAAATAAATTTAAGTCTAGTAGTTTCCTTCTGCCTCGATGCATTTAGTCCAGCGCTTCTCCAATGCCGTTACACCAGTTTGATAAAATGTTTTCTCCAACCCCTCAAAATACTCGTCCACGGCAACAATGACTTCTTCATTTGATGAAATTCTCTGGCCACCTAACCATTTCTTTAGGTTTGGGAAGTGGAAGTCGCAAGAGGCCAGATCCGGGGAATAGGGTGGATGCGGTAGCAATTCGAACCGCAATTCATGGAGTTTGGCGACTGCAACCATTGACGTGTGTGCAGGTGCGTTGTCATGATGGAACAAAATTTTTTTCTTGGCCAAATGTGGTCGTTTCTTCTGGATTTCTTCACTTAATTTTTGCAGCAAGCTTGCGTAGTACTCTCCATTTATTGTTTTTCCTTTTTGCAGATAATCCACTAAAATAATCCCTCGAGCATCCCAAAAAACAGTTGCCATCACTTTGCCGGCCGACAAAACCGTTTTTGCTTTCTTCGGCGCAGGTTTTCCGCTCTCAGTCCACTGCTTGGATTGTTCTTTTGTCTCGGGAGTATAATGATGTATCCAGGTTTTATCGACTGTTACATAACGCCGCAAAAACTCATTAGGATCTCGGTTAAACAGCGCCAAACACTCCGATGAATCGTCCACTCGACGTTGCTTTTGGTCTACAGTGAGCAAACGCGGCACCCATCGCGCGCAAAGCTTTTCCATTCCCAAATGTTGGTGCAAAACATTAAAAACGCGTTGAGATGAAATGCTCACCATCTCTGCTATCTCTCGCAACTTTAAGCGCCGATCATTCAATACAATTTTGTGAATTTTTTTGATCATGTTCGGATTCGTGACTTCATTTGGACGGCCAGACCTGTGGGCGTCTTCGCAGCTCTGTCTTCCACGTTTAAAATCAGTTACCCAGGTGTGAATTGTACTCAATGCAGGAGCAGAATTACCTAAAACACTGTCTAGCTTGGTTTTAATCTAGGTTGCTGTTTTTTCTTTTAAAACGTAAAACTTTATCACCGCACGAATTTCGTTTCTTTCCATTGTTAAGAAAATTTACGACAGAGAAAGTTCTACGTCCTCTCAAACAAATTCCATCAGTTCGATTAAATTCAAATTTGGCGTTCTATTTTCAAAAAGATGCCAGAATATAATGTAATATTCCTTTTTTGCGTATCATTTTTTTAAGTTCGTCATTTCGGCCAGTTATCAATCAGCCAAGGTATACTCCGAGCGAAGTAACCACTCTTGAAATACTGTAGTGCCGGGGACAGTCGGTTTTAAATGTCGTATAGTTGCCCAAGCACATACGGCATTGTCACAACACAGTCAGCCTAGCCCAGAGGACAGACTGGTCAATACGTCTGGGGCCAACCGTGTGCGGGTTTCCTCGCGATGTTTTCCTTCACAGTTAGAGCGTCCGTATAAATGTACTTGAGATCTGAAAAAGTCGCGTTGGTACACGCCACAACCTGGGAATCGAACCTGCACTCTCTCGAGTGCGAATCAAACGGTTTACCCACTAGGCGACGAAGCTCTTTTATTTCCTCACTATAGAGTATAATACAGATTAGCGCGTGAACGCGAGGGGTGACCCGTCTATTTTAGGCCGCACATTTCAGTTTCAGTCCGCTCTCCGTACACGGCGCATAGTCCCCACGAGAACGCCAATTCAGCGGTAAAATGCCGGATTCCCAGCCCAATTCTGTGTCTGGTATTAATATTAAAGTGAGTAATATTGAATATTAAAGTGAGTATTAGTGGACACTATGATAAATGATAATTAATACTAATATTAGTGATTAGGATTTGAACGAGCAATGTCAAGTATGTGTGTCTAATTCTGGTTTAGAGAAACAAAAAGATGTGTCTTTTCTATTGTTTGATTTTATTATTTACTAGCTGGTGCCTGCAACTTCGTTCGTTTTTAAACGGAACCCTAAGATAAAAGAAGCGTAAGTTACTCCTGGACTCTGGAGTAACTTCAGCTATCCACCAGTGAGAGTCCGATCAAAATCGGTTCGGCTTTTTCAGAGAATAGCCGGAACAAACAGACACACAGCAAAAAAATTAAACATTGATTTTTTGGTGTAGGTACCGTATGGACTACATAATATATTAATTTAGTCCAGCTGTTAATTTGAAAGCACAAACCGACATTTAAATTTTATTAATTTTGTGCTTTATCATTCCATTCATTCCATCAATTCAATTAATAAATTAATTCTTCTTCTTTTTATATTTGGCTCTGTAGTGATTCGCCAATGTCAGAGTGATTTAATAAATTTTAAAAGTACACATGTAATGCGCAAATTTTTCTAATTATAATATTATGACTTTGACATTTTACCAAAACCTACTAATGTTGATTTATTACTCACAGTGTTTAAGTTTATAATTTCAATTTAAAGACAGTATCTGGCATATAATATAAAGATAGGCTATGACGTACATTTGACAGATCAAATCTTCAAACAAGAAAAATTTACGCCTTCCTGGTTATCGCTATACTTCAAATATCAGCCATCTTGATTTCACCATACCTCGAATGTCAAAAGGCCCCAAAAACGCCAAAAGGGGGGCCATTTAAGTGGGGACAGTTTTCACCTCGACACGCCTCGTCTATAACAACGTCTATGCCTACCCAGTCTACATATAAACAACACAGCTATAGGAAATTATGTTAAACTACATTTTGCCCGCGGCTCCGGCCATGTAAATACAGCATCCCACGGGAACACTGTACTTTTTCGGGATAATAAGTAGTGTGTTGTTAATCCGGAGCTCAAACAACTACCATACCAAATTTCATCAGAATCCGGTCAGTAGTTTTTGCGTGAAACATCCATCCATCCATCCTCACAAACTTTTACATTTATAATTATAGTAGGATTAATAAACAGACGAGAAACGGTGAAACTGTTCATAACTGTATAACGATCAATCGGATCAAGTTATGTCTTACCTCAGATATTACGACATTCGTCAACTACCGTCTACCGCTTCAATAAAACCAATATAGTACTAATTAAAATAACATCACAGAATTGAAGATTGCTTTTAAAAACGAAAGACGTAATTACATTTTTAAATAACACAAATAATTCAAAATGACGTTCATAACAAGGTTGATTGTTTTTTAAAGATAGTTTTTTTTCGTTTAAAGCATTTCTTTGCGTTTGATTTCGCGAATATCGGGAAACATCTAAAGAAGATACAGCTGACACGGCTGTACAGAACCCACACCATAATATGTTCAAAGGGAAGCCATTCGATAGGCATCGACCACGGCAGTGCCGAGGTATTGCTTTATTAATTAAAATAAAATAAATATTTATTTACAAATTTCGCTTCGTAGTGGGATTCAAACGCACGACGAGCAGATGGATCTCCTGATGGTGAGCGTGTAAGCAAAATGCAAATACCGCTGCTTATGAACACTCGCAACACCCACGGAATTGCGAGCGATAGATAATGTGGTCTCAGTCTTTGCAAGCCCTTTCCTCCTCTCTAGCTAGGCCTATGGTATTCTCACTTACTAGGCGAAATCATGGGGTTTTAATGCCGGCTTTCCGTGATGCTATGGTATATTCCCGAGCAAGCTTTCTTTCTGACTTAAACGTTTTTTTATTAAAACCCAATTTCACGCGGACGAAGCCGCGGGCAAAATCTAGTTGTTTTTAAACTAGTTACGTCTCGCATATTAAACAAAGCACAGTTTACAGCAACTTACTAATACAAGCAAATACCCATGGGAGCTCCATGGTCGCTGCAAAATGGCAAAATCGTTAAATAAATATGAAGTCAAAAATATATATGTGCTGACTGCTCCCAGACAGGATAGACTATTATAGATAGATTATAGTTTATCTATTTTAATAAATTCTCATCTAGTAATGAAAAGGCGATAATGTGTTTTTTTACCCGACTGCGCGACGCAATGGAGGGTAATGTGTTTATCGGCCTATGTATGTTTGTAGCTATTACAAGCTATTGAAGCTATTACAAGCCTTAGTTCGATTGCTTACTTCGTAGTTCACAGATGGCGTTGCTCTTTTCTTCTATAAAGTTTTTTTATGTATGCCTAAATGTATATGCTTTCTAGCAATTAACCACGAGATTATTCCCAATTCCTTTATCTCCCACTATTCCGGTCACTGAAGTATACCAGGACATAATAGCTGAAAGTTGTCTGTTGGCAGGGCCTTGCTCCCGTCTCGCGTCTGGATCAATGCGCCAGTCAGCCATGTTAGCTGCAGTTCGCATTGTCACATTCAATAATAATATTCATCCGTTCTAATCCTAGATCTTTGTTTACTGCTTCATTAATGCGGACACACAATATTTAAACAAACTGTGTAGTAATACTAACTTTCTACTAACTATGCTTTTCGCTTTCTTTTGATATCATGTGTTATAATATACTATAATTATAATGAGTGGGAGACGCTGGGAGCTGTGTCACAGGTTTATACTAGTAACTACAGGCTACAGTTCCGAACGCTAACTATTGAATAATACATAAACTGTACTAATAACATTTCATAATCTGTAAACATCTGCATAATATCATGGACCAATAAAACCATAATTCCTCCATGATAATATGAATTTGATTTGAAAATATATAAATAAAAAAGGAATATACTTGATGCATGGGCGACTTATTTTAGATTTTTGATATATTATGTGTTTTACGAAAGCTTGATGTCATTTTGCTTATAAAAGGCAATCATGTGTTTTTTTTTTCATAAATACCTAATAATATTCGTATATATAGGTGTGATGATTGATTTGGTCTAGAAAAATAATGGCTTATCTTTTACTGCAATTTCATAATCTTATTTTCGTGTTTCTTGACAGTTACAATGCAATCTTATCATACCTATGCCCCTTGTAAAAACTATATACATATAATATTATTATATCTGAAGAATGAAGCGACGAAATGTAATCAAACTGTGCAGTTATAAAATTTTATATCGTGGCATATAGCACATCATAACAGCTTACAGCTCATATTCGAATTCTCGGTGCAGACATTAATTATCATCAACAATATATATAAGATAATAGGCACAGGTCTCATTAATTCATTGTGAGAAAGATTAGATCGGTAGTTTCCCTCGATATTTTCTGTTCTCGTTTCAGCGTCCGTCTAGTATAATTAGGGCCTGTTTCACAATCCTACTACTAACTATTATAAACGTTTTGTTACTCTTTGACGTAATAAATACTGAACGGATTTCGATGAAATTTGGTATGGTAGTAGTTTAGGCTCTGTATTAAAACATAGGCTACATTTTATCCCGAAAAGTACAGTGTTCGCATGGGATTACGGTTTTTAAGCGGGCGGAGCCGCGGGCAAAATCTAGTCTTCTAATAAGTGTCAGATAGCTTAATTGCGTGCAAGCAAGCAGCGACAAAACTGCCGGATAAGCTATTCGACACTTATTAGGCGATTGTGAATTATGCCCTAAATTTACTTTTAAAAAATCTATAGTTACATACATATGCCACCTGGAATCGACTCATTTTTTTTTCTAAAATAAAGTTTTTCTTTTTCCACAGAGCTCCCAGAATCGTCTGCTCATCAAAAATGGTCGCGTCGTCAACGAGGACGGCATGGAGGACGCTGATGTCTACATCGAGGACGGCATCATCAAGTGAGTACCAGTGATCCGTCCTGCAGGATTAACAGGGCTGGTCTGCTATTGCAATAGCTGCGGCATGTCGTTAAATAATTATAAACTATATCTCTAAATTCTAAAGAACAATATTGTTTGGAGCTAGAAAGGCCGCGCGGCTGCTATCGACTGCCATCGGCAAAGATCGGCTGGAGTACTTTGCAATCCGAATCGAGCCGATCTCGTGTCAACGAAAACCAGTGCTGCGTGCTAAAGTGAAGATAAAGTTCTGCAATTTGCGAGCCACACAGTGAGGACCGAGGCCTGTCTAAACTACATACGTCTCGCCGTGTAATTACTAATTACACAGTTTCAACGCACACACATGTAACGAAACTACGCCTTACCTTCTAAGGCGAGCTGTCGCGGTGTGTGGTTTTTTATGTAATAAGGCGTAGCCACATTTTTGTTTGACAAAGCTCTGTCTTCACTTTTTTATTTGCGTGTGAAGGGTGTCAGTGATTACTTAAAATTACGCTATTCGTCTGCTTTTTTATTCCACGTGATAAAAATACTAAAGACGCAAAGACCATTTCGCGAAAGATGCCAATCAACCGAGGAACTAACTTGACCTAGTACTCACGAGTGGGTGTAGCTGAGAATTGGGTCAAGTGCTACAGTTCACTCACTCATAAGTCATACGGTTCATTTGATTAAAGTACTGCTTATACTGTAGACTGTGGATTGTAAAATGGGCTTAGGTTAGGGGCAGCTTAGGGGTAATTTCATCCAAATGTGTAATAAGACTAGTAATAGAGATTTTTGGGGCTTAATATTTAACACAGCCTGTATTATTATTGTTGGTATGGGTTGGTATCTGCACTCCGGCAGTGCAGAGAGAAGTCACAGAAGTGATAACAATAGCGCACAGGCAAGCATGCGGCAATTGCGGCACGCGTCCCGCCTGACCCACCCTACCTCGTACCGCACCGGTGTCGGTAACAGTGCCGAGAGTTTTTTCCATGTTTTTCCAACCTCAAAAAATTCCCAACGCGCCTAAAGTAGTTTTTACTTAAAAATAAACAATGTTTACAAACGCTAATTAAAATGACGTCATATAGGTACTTAAATGCAAAATCTCTTATGTGTTTTGAGGTTAATCAACTTATTCGAAAGTTGATTAATTTTAATTACTCGTTAAGTAGGTGTTAGGTAACATTTACATTTTGCGTATAAATAATACAGGAGCGTGCCCTCCTTGTAGGCAGAAATGCAGTGTTTTACTTGTCATTCACAGATATTTTAATAAAACGTTCGTACGTTTTAGATGACTTTAATTAATAGTAAATAAATTAATAAAAAAAATATAATAACTTATAAAAACGCCTAATATTTTATAAATAGCAACTAATCTCATGCCGTTGCGTTCTGCAGGACATATCATCGCATGTATGTGTAATTTTCATACTTCGCAAACGCACACACCCATGAATATCGACATGATTATATAGCGTCAACTCCTGCGGCAGGCGATAGGCTCTCGGCTATCCGATCGCTTCCGAAAACCGCCGAACTGGCTTGTCGGAAATTATTCGTTGCCTATAATCTAATAAATCACGTATGCACATTATGCATTTTTGTTTAGTAAGCTTTTATTTGTTTCGTTGACGTTTTGTACACAAAACGTTTCTTCTATTTAATAGAAGAAACGTTTTGTGTTTCGCGGGGGCCATATTGCAAATTTCATGTGATAAGCATTGTTTACAATTTAATCGCTCCAGTTTATTTATAGTTTTCTTAAAAGATTTTTCATTTTAACATTTGAAAGTGTGTACATTTAACAGTTTATTACTGAGTTTCTATAATAATTGTAGTGATTTGCTTTTACTAGTGCGTTTGTTGATTTTTTAAAATGTTATTTGATTGTGAGGTTTGTGTTGAGAATGTGTGTTTATTAAAAATTAAAAATAACAAGTTCTCACAATTGTCATTCAGTGAAAAGATTCAAATTCTGTCTAAAGGTAGGTGTGTACCCGAGTTACAACAATTAAACCAGCAAAAAAATAATGTAACTCGAAAATTTCATGTTAAAAGTTATGAAACTGTTATAACTGGCTGTGTGGTTTGTGTACACACGAATTATATTGTTTTCCTTGCATATTATTTCGTAACTTAGATCGGGATATAGTAATCTCAAGTAACCGGAACCTTGAATATGTGAAAATTGAAGCTGACTGACTGGTGAGTAGTTATAATATTTTAAAATATGGTTATTATTTTACTTATTAGAATTTCTTCCGCCGCGACGATCGATCGCTGTTTTGTCTGCGTTGCCGTAGAAGATGTACATGAATAGTAGTACATCTAAGACTTGCTCTGTTGGCATGGTTTCGACTTAGAGATCCGTCGCTTCTGTAGCTATGCTAAAAATCTATAAACGAAAAAGTTTTTGTGACCGAGTACTTCGCCGCATACCCAGTGTCATAATCCTGTGCACGCCACTGAAATAATATAGTTTTCATCGATTTTATTTCCTGTATCGAGTTTCGGTTTTATATCGATTTTCTGTTGTTCTCAAAGTTTTTTATTCTTTTGCAAGATTTCAACAATATATCCTTGGACATTACAACTACTTTCTTAACGTCGAATTTTGTATCAGCGACCGACGAAGTTTACCGAGTGACATCGAGATAGTAGTTGCACATGTTGTGTCTATGTACACAGGTTGTTATTGTGTTTGTAAATCCAGTTTATCTAGTTGTAATTTGATATCCACTTGAACTAAACCTTGCAGTAAACAACTACACCTACCGACTCTGTTCCTCTATGCACAAGCTTAATAATAAAGACCCATGAAATCTGTCAACCAGAAACCAACTAGCGCAGTAACTAACCTGCAGTCCTGAGCCTGACTCCTGACCAGTGGGCCAGCTGGAGTGTAAATGTCAATGATTTACAGTCCAGCTGGCCCACTGGTCAGGAGTTCAATGCTGATTACTCAGAATTTATATATAAAAAAAAACATTAAGAATACAATACATAAGGGAACGACACAACAATACAATACTTGACCACTTTTTACTCATTTGACACCCCTCACCACATATTACTAAATAGTTACAACGGTGATCATCCGTAGTATATGCCGAGACACCGCCCCCCAACCCTCCTTTTTACGTCGTAGTCGTCGCACTAGTTAAGGCCGTCTTCCTAGATGTTGACTACGTGACAAAAATTTACTTCGCGTAGTACTTCGAAGTTAGCTATTTTAGTGGGGGACTAAACAGGTCACGTAAGTATGGGTACGTTCCCTAATGCTACCAATTAAAATGTACCGCGCAATAAAAATTACTATGCCTTGCTATTGCTATTACTATGTCACATTAATTTGGTCGAATTTAATATTTTTGTGTACGTTTAGATTAAATTCTGGGGGTCCAGCAGGAACAACTGACAGGTGCGTAAACGTAACGATATCGAAAGAGATTTGAAAAATTGTATGAAAATTGTGACAGCGCCCATGCAATTGACATTCGTCAACGTTACGTTCACGCACCTGTCAATTGTTCCTGCTAGCCGCTAGGCCAGTAGGCCTTGTAGGTTCAGTAGGCAGTAGTAGGCCAGTAGGTTCAGTAGAACATAGTATAGACAATATGTAGTATGTGCTTATAGACGATAACGAAAATATCTGAGGAAAGAGGACGTGAGAAACATAAAAAGAGAAAACACTGACGTATGCCATAAAACTTATCCGGAACATACTTAGAGAAGCACTTCGCGTGTATTTAAATTACAATTGAGTAAAAAGTAGTGACTGTTACATCGCGTGCTTCTTACATGAATGAAAGTGCAGTGTGGGGAACTTCGATTTCAATACGGTTGATAAACTACGGCTTCTTCTGTTTACTATGTACGATATAATAATTATTATATAATAGTATCTATGGACGCTTCACACCACGTCAATCTGGCTAAGTATCGGAAGAACTTGTGTTACAACGGGATTTTTACTATATTATACACATATTTAATACACATCCATGACCCAGGAACTTTGTCCCTTCGGTGGGATTCGAACCCGCGATCCCCGGCTTTAGCACCACCGCGCTGACCCACTGAGCCACAGAGGTCGTCCATGTGTAGTAGCTGGAGAGCTACTAGCAAATGTAGAGCAGGTGTTTGAGGCAAGCTGAAGCCTTGTCCTATATTTCTCCTATTGTAGTCAGTCCTGTAGTCTCGTGTCGGGGTACAACAGAAGATACTGCTCTAAATTTGCTAGTTGCTCTGGGGCTATAGATGTAGTCAATATATTGCTGTAGTAACTCGTAGTGAATGAAGTTGTGTAGGGAATGTGTTTTGTGTCAGAGACGGCAATATATTATGATCTAATTATTTAATTTCTAATAGGTATACATTTTTTATCTTCAACCTTTAGGGTCAATTCACACCGAAACGATTCGCGACGCAGCGCTGCATGTTTAAGATAGGTATTCAAAATTGAACTTTATTCATTAGATAAGAAGATACACGTTACATTGTAATAGTTAAAATGTCAATTTGCATTATGCAGCGCTCTGCATAGTGCATGTGCAGTGTAGGTACCACTGATCTCATTATTGAATACTTTTTTTAATGTTTTCTAAATACATATTACATACATGTAATAAATGAATTACAGACTACAGGGGGTCTAAAAAGGCCACTATAGGTGTTTTATATTATGTATCATATATTTTTTTTTCCGTACAAAAATCGTGAAATTGTAAAATGGCTACATGGCTGATTTCATCATAATATTAGAAAATATCAATTTTGATAGTTTTCAATAGAAATGCGCTCATAACATGAGTTAAAAAAAAAATGAAACACCTAAAGTAGCCTTTTTAGGCCCCCAGAGTACAGACACGAGCAGCAACATGTACTATCTAACAAATTCTACCAGGCATAAGATCAAAATCGCTTAGCAGCGCTCGCACACATACTTACGTGTGAATACGGACTCGAACCACATCTGCAATCGATGCGAACACTTGCTTTGAATAACTTTTTTTTTCTTACGTTACCTTAGATAGGTCAGGTTAAGAGGTATCCATTTTGATATTATATGGTGACATTTGGTTTAAATCTCTCGCGTATACAAATTGCTGCTCGTGACTGTATCTGTCTAGGGCTTACAAAGTAACGTCTACTTCCTGACAACTGAACAGAAACGCAATAATTTGCATATGAGTGTGTACCTCCCTTTTGGAAGATGTCGTTGAACCACCGCGGCCGTTCCGAGTTATTTTGCCTCGGAGTTACTAGGAGAGTGATCCTTAACTCGTTGGCATAAAGGTCCTGTCAGAGGTCAGAGGTAAACAGACTCTGATCAGACTGTATACTGAAATTAAACTCTGTGGTCTATGGTAAATATGATTTGAAAACCAAACTTTGAATTTAGAATCCTAACTATTTAATTCAACGACCCATAAGCAAAGATTAAAGACAGTTTACAAGAATAATACTTACCTTTTACGGTGTTTGTACCTTATGATTTAAAAGGCTAAAAATATAACTAATTACTTAAATATTATAATTTATGCAAGTGCATGCTATAATATTAAAAATATTGTTAATCTTGACCAGTGACCATCTACACCAGTTATTAAGTTTATATTTATGCTAATTTTACTTCTGCTCCATAATATCAAGTTAAAATGAAATAGTATAATTAAAACTTAAAAGCTTTTATAAATATCTAAGAAATATTATTCATCAGTCGCTAATATGTACTTGTACTCTGTATATACTAGATATATCATATACCAGTGGCGAAGGCTGGTTCGCCTTCATAGTGAAGCCCTAGCCTGTATAATCCGAATCCGTCCAAATCCCTACCTATTGGTAGGAATTTGGACGAGGGTCTTCAAAAAGTAAGGAGTTGTAGGAACCCCTCGCCACTGATATATACTCTGTTTATATAATAGTATATCATATTTAATCTAAACGTAGGTAAACAAAAAGATTTATGTCCATTACCTAGCACCTAGTACCTACACAATACACATATTTCTATATATAGCACGCTAAATTAGTGGCATTCATATTGGTAGCATAATAGAGCGCTATTGTCTCTTTGTTTACACTTATATTAATTTGTATCGGAGTATTGGTCTTCATAGTGCAAGATTCGATATAAGAAATATATACCCTCATCTGTTATTTATTAGTGATAAGAAATTAATGATAGATATAATATTCACATTGACACATTACAAATAGGTTGCCTAGTTAAATTGCGCCTGGATAATATTAAATAATTAAATTTTTAATTTAATTTTCCCTCATTAGTTTTGTTTTTTTTTTTTTTAATGTACACCAGTTAAAAGAATATAATACCAATAGAATCGAAAACGTAAAGGTTGCCTACTTTCACCACTGCTTAACTATGGGGTTGCCAGGTATAAACAGGTGAATAAATGTTATTTATATACCCTCATCAGTTATTCAGTCGAAAAAATGTCAAATGAAAGCTTATTTTATTCTTAATATAACTGTATTAGGTTGCCTTATTAAAAAGTTGATCTAGTTTATGGTTTCCTAGATTTTGTATGTAAATTTTAAATGCGAGTGGTGAGAGTGACGAAGATGCGATGCACGCGCGACTTCATGTGACACATTGATCAAGCGAGGCTTACACCGGATCTTAGACTATTATATTATGAACTATCAAACAGTCGATCTATATATTGTTTTGAGTTTCTATTATCTCATTGTGGCGATACTATTATTAACAATGCCGCGACCAAGACGATCGAATATACAGACAGACGGACGGACAGAGCGAAACTATAAGGGTTCCTTAAGTATTACGGAATCCTAGAAATGGATTGCAATTCCAATGTCTCGCTACAACTCGAGGACGGCTGGACTGATTTGGCTAATTTTGGTCTTGAAATAATTATGGAAGTTCAGGGTTTAAACGGTGAGAAATTTTGGAAAAATTACGTAGAAACTACTGTCGTTGTAGGTTGTAGGTGTAGATGTTGGAGTATTTAGTAGTTATTTATTTATTCCAGTTCATAGTTGAGACAGAAAAACGTGTGTCGGGGCAGCTAGTTATTAGTAATAAAAAGTCGTATCTACAGCCACGGCGGAGCGGAGCGGTTGGCAACAGGGCCAACGCCAACCACAAGTTATACAGCCTGGTTTCTGAAGATTTTACATAAACTATAGTCTTGATAAACTAAGTTTAACTGGCGCCGAGTTGCCGAATATAGTGGTCACTAGATGATTCCTTTTCAAATTCGAGGATAAAGTTATTTTGTTTTGCTATAATCCGGCAATGTAACTAGTTTTATGAAAAACATACTTTGTTACTTTGGGAGTAAAATGGAGCTTTGAACTTTTTTAACTAAGAAAAATGATAATTTCATGTAAAGCTTTTAGTTTCTCAATCTATGTAGCGCCATCTATCAGTTGAAATGTCAATTACGAGTTATGGAATCGATAAACGGACCTCAGAAACTATCATCTATACTAATAGGTCTTTACCTATGAAATGTCGTTCTGCAGTACTGGCCATTTCAAATCAAAATAATTTTTGTTTGGCTAAGAATTCTAATTTCAAATTAATTTCATTTTAAAAACATAGAATTCTTTTTCCAAAAGTAGTCATTTGTTTATTGATTAGTGTTACATTTCAATCTTTTTCGTCGTCATGGATACCTTAAAAATTCGAGTAATTATGGAATGAGTACCGTCGTGGCAGCAACGCGGCACAAGCGGCACGCAACATCAACGACGTTTACGGAGCTAACACTACAAACCAACGCACCATCTGTTATTGGTTTGCTCGCTTCCGTTCTGGAAATTTCGACCTGAAAAATGAACCTCGCGGTAGTCCGAGGACTTTGGTCGACAATGACGAATTAAAGGCGATTGTGGAAGCTGATGATACACAATCTACGGCTGAATTAGCAGCAGCTTTCGACGTTAGCGTCAAAACAATATTGGTCCATTTGCGTCAAATTGGCAAGGTAAAAAAGCTTGACAAATGGGTGCCCCACGAACTCAATGATCGCCAGCGCGAAGTACGCTTCGAGACGTGCCTTGCACTGCTCAACAGACACAGAAATGAAGGAATTTTGAACCGCATTGTTACCTGCGATGAAAAATGGATTCTGTTTGATAACCGCAAACGCTCAGCAAGTTGGTTGGATCCTGGTTCAGCACCTAAACAATGCCCTAAACGAAAACTTACCCCTAGAAAAGTGATGGGGTGAGGGGTGAGCATTACTGCAGATGTGTACTGTGAAGAACTGAACACAATGATGGAGTAGCTGGCACATCTCCAACCAGCATTGGTCAATCGCTCGTCTCCGCTGCTCCTGCACGACAACGCGCGACCTCATACTGCACAGCAGACGGTCTCCAAGTTGCAAGAACTGGGGTTGGAAGCTCTCCGTCATCCGCCCTACTCACCAGACCTTGCGCCTACAGACTACTACTTTTTCCAGAATTTGGATAACTTCTTGGCGGGAAAAAAATTCAATACCCGAGAGGCAGTACAAAATGCCTTTGAAGAATTTGTTGCTTCCCGTCCAGCTGATTTCCTTAAGAAGGGCATCTATAAACTGCCACTGCGTTGGCAAAGATGTATTGATTGCATGGGTGATTACTTCGAGTAATACAAATAAAAAATACATGAAAAAAATTCGTTTAAATTTTTTCATACAAAACGGCAATTTCATAGGTAAAGGTTATGGACTAATAAATAAAGGTATGTTTGTTTGCATTGACTAGGCTACGAAACTACTGGACCGATTTTGATGAGATTTTGAAATTTAGCACAGATAGAGATTGGACCACAGGGATTGACATAGGCTACTTTTTATCTCGGCAAAAGTCGCGGGCAACATCTAGTGTATAATAAAGAAGTTCTTTTTATATTACAATAACATTACTTCACTAGTGTAATTTGCCATTTTTTGCCACATTAATAATTCTTCTTGCCGGTAACATCAGTGAGCGTGAACGATGGAGCAATTTGAAACTGCCTCACATTATTCTTAACTGCACCTGTAACTCGGAAAACATTACTTACTACGCCTTTTAACTTGACTAAAGCGACTTAGGCGAGACTGATAAGATTTGCTTTTTACCAGCTTCGTCCGCATTTAAAATTGTGTATTTTGCACCCGCTCTGTCTCAAAATTATTTTTTAACCCCCGACGCAAAAAGTGGGGTATTATATGTTTGACGTATCTGTGTGTCTGTCCGTGACATCGTAGATCCTAAACGAAAGGTCCGATTTAGATGTTTATTAAATTTGTTTTATTTGCTATCAATGTCTTCACTCATGAACTCTCTAGATTTGCGAGAGTGTTTTTAGGCTTCCGTTCCCAAAGGGTAAAAACGGGACCCCATTACTGAGACTTCGCTGTCCGTCCGTCTGTCACCAGGCTGTATCTCCCCAGTTGAAATTTTCACAGATAATGTATTTCTGTTGCCGCTATAACAAACAACAACTATAACTATAACAACAAAATATACTAAAAATATACTAAAAACGGAATAAAATAAATATTTATGTCGCACAACAAACATGCTTTTTTATCTGTTTTGTTCGGAATCCCTCGCGCCCAATCTTGGCCGGTTTTCTGTATTTTGACGAAATTGTATCCGATGTTTTAATAATAATTCTGCTATTCAGAGCTGAGACGAATCCAACAAATCGTAGATCATCAAAATCTTACCGACTTTGTTTTCATTAGTGGTCCAGCTTGCAGCATGGTTTAGAGTTTAGAGTTTGGCTCTCGACTCCGGAGGTCCTGGGTTCAAAACCCGCACGATTCTCTGACAAAAAGATGATCCATGCGTCGGATGGGCATATAAAAAGTCGATCCTGGGCGGTGCTCCTGATCTCTCGCCAGTCGTGGCGGTCATCCGTCTTACTGGGTTACGAGAGTCGAGGAAGATAGGGTGCTGTTGTGTATTGCGCACACACTTGAGCACTATCAAATAGCTCTGGCGTAGCTGGTCTGGTTTCAATTAAAGAAGCCACCATCACCGAAATCGGTGTGGGGAGCTATGCATATATTTTGCTAGCAGCTGAGGTCTGCAACCTTGGCTTTCAATCCCCATTCAAATGTCACATTTTCTTCAGGTTGTAGAAAGCGGTAGGTAATTGCCCTTTTTGTAAGCGAATAAAAAATATGAACTGTTAACATTTTCCCGCGTTCTGTGACAGCAGTCGCACAATGACAGGTCAAGCACCGCGCCAACTAGTGATGATGACTCTAGGGATATGACTTCATTATTATAATATATTATACTGTGTTAGTGACAATAATACCTGTTTTATTATTGATTAAGTACTTCAGAATCATAACATCCATTTTTACAGCCGAACTCGAAACTCTTCTTACATTAAATGCCTCTCAGAGTCAAGTCACATGCTGGCTCTGTCATTCAACGAATAGACACCGTGTTCCGTGACGGGGGACAGCCCAATTTTTACGATGGCCCAAAATAAAAAATCTTAATTTAAGTAGCGTTTGAGTACTAGTTGAGTCCTCTTCGTTATGTTTACATAACATACTCGTATGACCTAACAATCTTTCAGTTACGTAGATATTTCTCCATTGCTTACTAAGAAAATGTTATCGAAGGAGGCACTCGCTAGTTACTAGGCTGGGTCACGTACAAACGGGGTCAATTTTGTCATTTGTCATGCCCGTTTTGTGTTTCCAAACAATTCGTATCCGCTGAAGACATTGATTGAAATTCCCAAAACAGAAATACCGGCCAAGTGCGAGTCGGATTCACGCACGAAGGGTTCCGTACAAAACGGCTAAAAATATTTTTTCATTCCACCCCATCGTGTGGGGTATCGTTGAATAGGTCTTTTAAACTAAGGCAAGGTTTCATACATGACTTTTTTACAAAGTGAATCATTTTCGAGTAATCGGCCTCCAAAGTGGTTTATAAGTTGGTCCCCGTGGCATACCTAAATATGAGATTTAGAAACTTGCAATTTTCCATTCTGATAGATAATACTAAGTACTCTTTAGGAAAATAAATGATTTTGAACGAAATCGGACAGTACCTTTTCAAGCAATTTGAAAAAAACCTATTACGCGTTTATAGTTACGGAACCCTCCATAGACATGTCCTGACATGCTCTTGGTTAAGTTATTTGTATTTGTTGTTATAGCGGCAACCGAAATACACATGTGAAAATTTCAACTCTCTACCTATCACGGTTCGCGGTTCATAAAGTACGGCCCGGTCACAGACAGACGGACGGACAGACAGTGACGTCTCAGTAATAAATAGGATCCCGATTTTACACTTTGGGTACGGAAGTCGGAACCCTAAAAAATAACCTGGTTTGTTAGGCCATTTTAATAATAACATAAGAACGAAAAGATAGTTAAAACTTTATACTTAAACTGACCTCGATGAATGTACCTAATTAATACATTAATTTACATTTAAAGCTCTCAGACCAAATAAAAAACTAAAGACCACTCTGCGAACCACACAGTGAGGCCGGTCTAAACTACGCCTCGCCGTGTAATTACACAGCGTCACGCACACACATGTAAATCGAGCTGTCGCGGATGTGGTTTTTTATGAAGATCCCTATTACAAATCTGCACTCTGCGAGATTAGGTATTTGAAGCGTTCCCGACATTTCGCATTTTGTAGTAATTTTGCAGTTGTATTTATCGTTTTTATTGAAATAGGTTTATATAAATTCATGCTTTAAAGTTATAAAATGTTTATTCCTCATGAAGTAACAATTGTTCTTGTATAAATGCTTAATAAAATTATCGTAGATAGGAGTTATTCACAGTTAACTTAAAGCTATTTTCGAAGGTTTTTTGGTTTAGAATACGTTTTTTTCTATATTAAATCAAATATATTACAAAAAGCTAAGGCCGCTACGAACTATACGACTATATAGGCGATGACATTCTCATTTCATTATTTCATTTGCTGAGAACAGTAGTTCAATCCAGGAGTTCAAAAGGTGCCTCCGCGCATTTTATGAAAATCTTAATTCTCTGCAATTTTGGGTTTAATTAAAAAGTTAAGCAAAATTTACAAAAAGCGAAGCAGCTACTAACTAGGCCAATTCTGCACTATTCAATATGTCAAAATTGTTAATGTATCTTTGTTTCTCGAGTCGACAGCCAAGCTCTAATCTACTGGACCACGGAGGCTGTTAAAAATGATAAAAGTTAAAAGTGATAAAAGTTAAAAGTGAAAAAGAAAGGCAGTGATAAATATTTTGATAGTGTGAGTATTTTTTAAAGTGGTTCTGTAATTTCAAAGTTTATCCATAACAAAAAAAATACAAATATTATGTAAGGTTTACAGGTTATTATTTTGAAAGAGTACACAATTTTCTTTTCTTTTTTATATGTTTTTTACGAAGGATATAATTTTTTCCTTTTAATATAATTATTTAGTTAAATATTTGCAAATGTTTTTATTAAATTATGCATAATTGTACTCAAGTAGTTCTGCTGAAACTTATCCTATTCTGTTCATGAGTTGCATGTCTTATTATGTTTATCAGAAAGTTCAGGAACATTGTCCATAATGTCAACATTAAACTGGCAAAACTATTGAGACTTTAAAATTAAGTTAAGTTTTGATTCAATTTCAAACTATAGTCTCATTGAAATTAAATACTGTGAACCAGACATACCTCTGTTTTCTAAACTATCAGTTTAAATTTTACCAGGCAAAAAAACGTAAAGTTCAATTAATTAACACAGTAATCTGTTAATTGAATAAGAGTATATTATGTAGAATGACTTAATGTTAAATGTGTTTGTTTCTATGCGATATTCAATGGCCTCATGTACGTGACGTAATCTGTGACGTATGCGCTCCGGCCTTCTGATACCGTGGGTGGGACTCGGCGCACTACTTAAATAAAAAACCGTTCTCAGGTTTGTTTGACTAACCTCTGTTTTCACTTTTTTATTTGGTCTGAGATACAGCTACATTTCATCACGTCCCGAAAATGTACATTGTACAGTTCCCATGGGATAGCTAATAAATAAAATTTTCTTGTATTGCGAAAAACGGGTAACATCACTCACTCGACGAAACATAACGGTAAGCGTTATTTTACGCCGCTTTTCGATGAAAAATGCGGTATTTATTCGGTCGAGCCGGCCATTCATGCCCAAGCATGGCTCTCACCTGTACATAATATAAGGTTCTTCTAAACCGATTACGGATATTTTGGGCATGTAATCTACTACTTATGTCAAGAGTCAAGACGTTTAGACTTTAGGCAGACAAATTATTCAAAATTTCGGAAAAAATTATACCTACTAAATTAATTACGCTCTTTACGGCGCTATTAAGGTATGTACCCCACCCAGCTGTTTGTATGATGTTATTTAGCCAAAGTCTGCTCCCTCTGTAAATCACCTGTTTCTGTGAGGTTAAAAAACCTCGGCGCCTTAGAGAGCGCAATGTAATTTTATTTTAGTTTATAATACTCGCATGTTTTTGTTTTTCGATTTTTTTATTATTTTTCTGCCTAAACGTCTTTACATAAGCAGTAAGTAGATCATGTGCCCAAAATATCCATAATTGATTTTGAATAACCTTATGATATATACCTTTAATATTAAAACATATTTTATTATGTAATTTGATGGCAAAAGGCCACGCTTTTGATGTACTCGTGTGAGGTTGTATGCACGTATGGCTTCTCACATAACCCAATTAAAATGTCTGCCCACGCTATTGTGTTGCATTTATTTTTAAATATCTCCACTTGAGAGGCTTTATGATTTTTTCATTATTAAACTTTAATGTGTATATGTATGCCATGTTTTTCATCATGCAAGACATATTTTCCATGCGGTTGTAACTTGAAGTTATAACTTCAGGCGACTTCATACGAAAAGATAGAAGACGTGTTACAATATGTAACAACTGAAATACAACCATGTATAATCCACGGGAATCCTATATTTTGCCCTCAAAGATTTGTTTGCCATAAATATTATAATTTCGCTAGAAACTATATGTGTGTGTGCCTAAGCCCTAACAATTAAATGAAAGTAGATTCTGATAATTAAATCCTGCAATAATTACGATCCAGTCGCGATATGTTAAAACTGTACAATGGTATTCTCATAAACGTAAATCCAACGTCAAACCCGTTTTGATTGGTGCAATCTCCAAAAATCAGTTATTGATGGTATCAAGATTTATGATTCAATAAAAGGAAAATGAACGTGCAAACTAATTACGAGTTTCTGTTGCACAGAAGACAGAAGTCTGCGGTATAAATATTTAAAAATCGAATACTACCCGAGTTCCGACTAGGATTTTACTTTTTAATTTAATGCCATATCCTATTCGTTTTCGGTATTGCCAATTTCAGTGTGTTTATGTTTTTTTGTCATGGTAACAACTAACAGTACTACGGGTACTTCTACGCTGCGTAACCGATTAGTGTCGTTACGTAACTGTACCACAATTCCAAACTTTTATACATTTGTTACGGTAAAAATAGACCGCTTTTATTGGAAAATCGTTTGGAACACGCATTGTTACATTGCCTTTTGTAAAGCTCCATACTCACGGCCCATCCAGCAAATCCAGCGCCGGTAGGAATAGTTGTCATTAGTGTCAATAGTGTCAATCATATGTTAGGTCCTTACGTATGAAATTGGCGTTTTGTCGTACTGGCCACTTTGATCTCAAATATATCGTCTTTGGTTAGGAATTCCAATTTCAAATTTATACCGCTATTAACTCGTGCATTTGTGTTTCGAAAAACCGTAATTCATTTGTTTTTTCCTCTTTTGGTTTTTTCTTTGCGCCACTCTGTTTACAAAATGGAAAACTTGAAATATCGTATTATTTCCGAGTACGAGTTCCACCGTGGCACCAGTGCTGCAGAGGATTAACGATGTGTATGGCGGCGGTGTCGTAAAAGAAAACACACTGCTTTTTTGGCTCCAACGTTTTCGTTCTGGAAACTTCGACCGGCAGAACAAGCTCCGTGGACGGCCGGAGACCAAAGTTGATAATGAAGAATTGAAGGCTATTGTGGAAGCGGATCCATCGCATACCACGTCCGAGTTAGCTGCAGGCTGGGGTGTTAGTGATAAAGCTGTTTTAATCCACTTGAAGCAAATTAAGAAGGTGAAAAAGTTTGAAAGGTGGGTACCTCATGAATTGAGTGCAGCAAACCGACAAACGCGCGTCGACTGGTGCGTAACATTACTCAACCGGCGAAATATTGTAGGGATTTTAAATCGAATCATTACCTGTGATGAAAAGTGGATCCTGTGCGATAATCGGAAACGCTCGGAACAAGCGAAAACTGACTCAAAAAAAGTTACTTGTGAGCGTTTGGTGGAATAGTGCCGGTGTCGTTCATTAAAATGCTGCAAAAAATATTCAAGCTAGCTGCTAAACAACCGAGGTTGGTTATTCGCTTTAGGCCACTGCTGCTTCAGGACAATGCTAGACCACACACTGCACAACAGACGGCTACCAAATTAGAGGAGCTTCAATTGTAATGTCTAAGACATCCACATTACTCCCTGGACCTTGCTCCAACAGATTACCATTTTTTTTCGAAATTTGGATAACTTCTTGCAAGGGAAAAAAATCAACTCCGATGGGCAGTCCAAAGCGCCTTCAAAGATTTTATTGATTCCTGTCCGAATGATTTTTTTAGTAAAGGAATCAATAAACTACCTATTAGATGGCAAAAGTGCATAGATAGCAATGGTATATATACACTTTGATAAAATAATATATTATTATGTTTTAAAAAATCGACTTTATGTTCCTCCTTTACAAAACGGCAATTTCATATGCAATGAACTTATATAATTTTTGCCTACAAGTCCGCGGCCTTGGGCTTGCAGGCTGGATAGTCAGTATGGCCCTTATATCAAAAATTTATAAATGGCAAGGAAACAATGCGTGTTCCAAACAATTTACCAATATAAAAAGGTCTATTTAGGAATTTCTATGATTTTCCCAGTAGGCCTATAGCTATAATATAGAACTTTAATTCAATTCAGCATGCATGATGCGAGTTACTCCTGTCTTAGATATTTTTATTATCTAAATTACCATATTTTTATGGCTTAAAGCTACTCTAGATCGGTATCGACTATCGATATAAGAAGATTTCCTACCAAGTAGCAATCGAGTCTTAGCCTAGGCCACAGTATGACAGTACAGAATTTAACAATAGACATATACTTTTATTATATAAGAGATCTATCGAGACTTAAAATGTCCATTGAGTGCTCCATTGGGGCACTAGAGAGCAAAAATGTAAAAACATTTGACAATATAGACGCAACACTGATGTGCGCTGTAAAAGGCTGTAAAAATTAGGACAAACGAGTAAAAAAAGACAAGATAATATATAAGATATGTATAGAATAAGATATAATATTATAATTTATAGGTATACATTTGTTGTAATTAAAGTATACAAGGTATTTCATCATAATTTCAGAATTAAAGCCTGTCATCACGGGTTACGGAAGTCTTTACAGGCCTTAGTTCCATCGCTTACATCGTAGTTTGACCGATTTGCAATAAATGACGTCACTATTTACTTGTATGAAGAAATTTGGCTAAATGTATGTATGTCTAATGTCTAAGTATGATATTAGTAATAAGGCCCCTCAACGATGTCGCAGTCTCCATCTAGTAAATGAATTTTACACACGGTTTTGATCTTCAGCAATAATGTTTGTTTACACTGTTTACATTTTCATTTACAGTTTACACTTTACAGAGTGCGTTATCTCAAGTGCTTCCATAAACAGAATTGTCAACGTGTTTCAAAACATTGGACTGTAGCAACTCTTACGGAGAATGAAAACTGAGTGGGTCCTACATATTTTACATCCACTACCTAAGTAAAAAAGTAATAATTGCTGGAGCGAGATGGTCTAATATGTAATGTTGTGTTATGGGTAAAGAAATACTGCTCCTATTACAGGGGAGGCATATGCCAAAAGAAGCAGAAAGGCTGACGGAGACACACAAAAAGTATGTTTTCATTTCTCATACTCGGAAAGTAGTGTTGTTTTGATGTGATTATTGGGTGGAAGATGCTGCTTTCCTTTCATAGGGAGGGAAAAACTCATACAAATTCATTCCGGCCCGAGGGTCTTCAAAACTTCAAAAATAGAACTGCTGTGAAGCTGTGAAGAGTTTTATGTAAAACAAAACTATTAAAAAATGACATGACTTTCTAAACAGCCAGTGTGAATTTGGCGCAGACTTCTTTGAGCGCGGCAGAATAAGCCGCGAGTGCCGCGACAAATACGATGCGAGCGGCAAGTTCCATATTTAAAATTTAAAAAGTCAACACAAATTGGCGGGATACTAAAATCTGTTATGTATGTATCTGTGACGGACTTTTGTGCCAAGATTTGAATTGAATATTAAAAATGAGTTCAATCGAAATATTGACACCAGATTCCATTACAGACGAGGCAAATTGTGTCATAGAAAATCTTTGGCCAAAAATATCAAAAGAAAGATATATAAACACATACAATGATTTTATGAATCTTACATATTTTAATGGACTGTGTAGCAAATTACCGCCTTCAACGGTATGGAGCCGATATTCAATGCTCAAGAGTACACTTAATGTAAAACACAATGTAGATTTGAAAAAATTTCATAATTTAACAGCATTTTTGAAAAGACAGTCGCAGGGGTTCAAGAGTAAGAAATCTAAAGTTTTCACATCTCATGAGGTGGAATTTTTTTTAAATGATGCTCCTGACGAGATATATTTGGCAGTGAAGGTAAGTTTACCTAAGTATTTATGGATTTATTCTAAATATGAACGTATTTATTACACAAATACTAAAATAATTAATAATAAAACATGTATTTCACAGGTCGTATTGATACTCGGTATAAGCGGCGCTTGCAGAAGCAGTGAACTCACAAATTTGACAATTAACGACATTGAAAGTCAAGGCGATTTATTATTAGTAAAACTGACTAAAACAATGACACATATTGAGCGCTCGTAAAAGAAGAGTTTACACAAATAGTAAAGAAATATCAAAAAATGAGACCTAGTGATGTAAAAACGGACCGCTTTTTTCTCAACTATCTGAAGGGAAAAAGCTATAAACAAGTGATCGGTAAAAATAAAATCTCACGTATGCCGAAGCAGATAGCAACATATTTGAATTTACCAAACTATGAGCAGTATACCGGACACTGTTTTAGACGAACTTCAGCGACACTTTTAGCCGATTCTGGGGCAAACATGACTACGTTAAAAAGACATGGAGGCTGGAAATCCAGTACAGTCGCCGAAGGCTACATAGAGGATTCAGTCCAAAATAAAACTAAAATTGCAACCAAATTAACCGAAACTATAAAAATACGCCCCAATTCGCCTCTGCCGACACCTTCCAGGGAGTGTCCGCGATGGAATCCATCGTCTGATAAAATACCAGAGTCTCCTACTTTTACAGAGATCCAGAACAGCCGAATTTCTCAAAATATATCAAACAACATAAATATTCCAAACAAAAATGTAACTTTTAATTTCACGAATTGTCCTAATTTTACTATTAATTTTAAATAGGCACTACTAATATATTATTAGTAGTGAATCAATAAATAGTTTAGATAAACAACTAGTTTTATTTTCCTCATATTCTAAATGAAAAGTAGAGTGTTTGCCACGGGTAAACGAATCAATTCCTAATCGGACTATAGTCTAACTTCCTCGGGAATTGATTATTTTCAACCCTAGGCTAACAATCTACTATTCTCTTGACCCGGGAAGAAAAAAAATCACAGATTTCCTGCATCACACGACTATCGAGCACATTGGAAATGAATCTACCGAATTCGAAAAAACTTGACATTTCTCAAAAAGGTTACAACTAATAGGGCGAACCCTTAATTCTTTGTTTTAGGCTCAAATTGTAGCTGACTAAATTGTTCAGAGGAGTTTGTCTCAAATTTTTGTTTCTTTTCTTCGATTCAAAAATTCAATCGCAAAATTCAAAAATTCAGAAAAAAAATCACTATTTAGGGCATAACTTTCTTCGTTATTGACTTTCTTGAATAATTCTTTTTGCACCTTACAGCTCTCGTGAATCCGCGTCTTTTGAGCTTTTTTTGAATATCATATCTTCACGACTCTCCGAGATATAAGGGCGCGAACGAAAAGTAATTTCCAATGTCAAAATAGAAACCCCCTTTTGTCGCAACTAGCAGGTAACCATAATCTTAAGTCATTTACAAATGATTAGGTACTTTTATCGTAACCCTCGTCGCTAATTTGTTGTAATGTAAATTGTGAAGTAGGAAGCGAAATTCGGTACATGCCGGATGCGGCTAATGCGGCGATATCCGCATCGCCATAAGTGTCGACGTAACGGGACACATGTCAGTGAACTCACACGCCAAACGAGCTGACATCACTTGGTGGTACTTGGTGCCCGTGGAGCGTGGATGCAATAGCACATCGCCACGACAAACGCGAGACAGTATCAAAAAGCGCCAGTCACACTCTTAAAGGTAGTCTCCCGATCTATGCGCCCGCGACCTCGACCCGCGGACTCATTTTTTTTTATTTTTAATTAGTATGAATTTAAATTAGTATGAATTTAAATGGAGCACTAAATAAATGACAACACCGCGTGGGCTGGCCAGATAACCTAATTTGTTGGTTTGCAGTCCCAGTCGCGGGTCGCAGTCGCTAAGATCGCAATGCTACCTTAAGGATTGTGTTGCGCTTTAATACTGCTCGGCTATCTCGTGAATTTTTATAGACAGAAATAAAAAGCAAGTTATTCCGTATAACAAAACATTTTACAGAATGAAGTGATTACAGTAGTTAAATCAAAGTGATCATCGGTTTCAATTCAGCATTATGCTGCGAACGGATCCGCAACGCTGGTTTTCAATGGACACCAAACTTAACTAAAGTAGGTAAATATAAATTTAATTACAAGTAAGGACAGATGGTTAAGTCGCTTTATTCTTATTAGAGACAGGAAGTGACACAATTTATGCTAGATAAACTACAATTTGTTCCTAAATAAACCTAAGACATATAGTTATATACTTATCACGAATAGTTATAGGACTAGTCACTAGGGGCACAGACCACCTAATGCACCTGTGAAAAGCGACTCCTTTTGAGTTAGCCGACCTTTTAACCTATATCAACCCCGTGGGCCTTCCGTACCCCCAGTCTACAAAAAAAACAAAACAAAAACCCAACTTATCCATAACATATTAAATGGACCGTAAACGTTATAAAGTAAAATACTATTAATAATCTTCTTATCGTTAAACTTATTAATACAACAATACAACAAATTAATAATGATAAATCATTTCACTCACCGAACCAAAACCCGCATGTCGTACACAATTACTCACAAAATAGTTAAATTAACTTTAACTATCTTCTAAATTGGTTCAAGTAGATTGTATGGGAGTTAAAACTTAACGATACTGACTCGGCATGATTTATTTAACTTTGTACTTCGATTTTTTGTTGGGTCCAAAATAACAATTGATTTTTTACGTTGATTTCACAAAAACACGATTTGGCAAAAAATAATTGTTCTATTTTGATGTTTCTTGGCGCTTCTGTTCAGTAAAATACCGTGAAGTCACGGTATTTTACGGCTCAGAGATTTAAAAACGAATTTAAAGAACAAAGATTCGGGTCTTGGCGTCATATTAACTTTTAATTAGCTCACATAACTCTATCAGAATCTCCTATTTTTAGTGTTGCTTGTGGTAACTTTGTCTTGGTGGTAATACATAGGGCCAATTTAGGTTTTCGGCATAATAATAATATACTATTCATACACGGGGTGCATTCGATTTTGCCCCATTCCTTACCCTCTCCTCCACGAATCCCGGTCCAAAAATGAAGCAGATAACATTAATATTAGGTCATACATATGAAATTGGCGTTTTGTAAAGGAGGAACACATAAAATCTATTTGTTTTAAACATAATATATTTATTTAATCAAAGTATATACCATTGCTATTTATGCACTTTTGTCATCTCATAGGTAGTTCATTCATTCCTTTACTAAAAAAAACATTCGGACAGGAATCAATAAAATCTTCGAAGGCAAAAGAAGTTATCAAAATTTCGAAAAAATGGTAATCGTACGATCGAGTACGGTGAATGTCTTAGACATTCCAATTGAAGATCCTTTAATTTGGTAGCCGTCTGTTGTGCAGTGTGTGGTCTAGCGTTGTCCTGAAGCAGCAGTGGCCTAGAGCGAATGACCAACCTCGGTTGATTAGCAGCTAGCTTTTCATTCATTATTTGCAGTTGCTGGCAATAGACATTTGCCGTAATCGTCTGGCCAGATTTAAGAAAGCTGTAGTGAACGACACCGGCACTAGTCCACCAAACGCTGACAAGTAACTATTTTGAGTCGATTTTCGCTTGGGGCAGGCTTTGGCTGGTTCGCCATTGCGATGAGCGTTTCCGATTATCGTACAGGATCCACTTTTCATCACAGGTAATGATTCGATTTAAAATCCCTTCATTATTGTGCCGGTTGAGTAATGTAACGCAGCAGTCGACACGCGTTTTTCGGTTTGCTGCACTCAATTCACGAGGTACCCGGCTTTCCAGCGTTTTCACCTTCCCAATTTGCTTCAAGGGGATTAAAACAGTTTTATCACTAACACCGCAGCATGCAGCTAACGTGGTTTGCGATGGATCCGCTTCCACAATAGCCTTCAGTTCTTCATTATCAACTTTGGTCTCCGGTTGTCCACGGGGCTTGTTCTGCAGGTCGAAATTTCCAGAACGAAAACGTGGGAACCAAAAACGCACTTTCTTTTCTTTTGCGACACCGCCGCCATACACATCATTAAGCATTCGAGCCGTTTCTGCAGCACTGGTGCCACGGTGGAACTCGCACTCGAAAATAATACGATATTTCAAGTTTTCCATTTTGTAAACACAGAGTGACACAAAGAAAAAACCAAAAGAGGAAAAAACAAATGAATTACGGTTTTCGAAACACAAATGCATGAGTAAATAGCGGTATAAATTTGAAATTGGAATTCCTAACCAAATAAGATATATTTGAGATCAAATTGGCCAGTACGACAAAACGCCAATTTCATATGTACGGACCTAATATAAACGTCGCTTCTATCTTAAGCATAAATGTACCTACTGTCTAGTGTCCACACTTAAATACCATCTACACCTTAAACTACATTACATGCTACAGTCCTACACCTACACCCTAGACATCTACCTGCAGCACAATAATCAAAATTAAAACACTTTTAACTAAACTTATCAAGTACGTCGAAGTGTCGTGTTGCGTTTGCGATGACCACGCACCGGGCTTACAGGCTGCAGCTTATCGCGACCGTTGGAGCTCGTATATCATCTTAATTAAATTTCTCCACTTGTTTATATGACTGTACCTGAGGCTGTGGCGCCAGTGTTGGCGGGGATGACATGGAAATTAGGCATTTGTAAGTGGAGTGTTGAATTTATTTTTATACTTTTGTAAGTCTATTAAGATATATATATATATATAACTTGTTATTAGAAACATAAAGCCATTTAATGAAGCGTTACAAACTGTTACAATCTACAGCCGAGTGTCGAAGGAGATTTTTTAAAACATACTCATTATTACACTGTTTTTATACGCTCTACAAAAATCACTCTATTTTTAACATTCCATTATTCCAAAGCATCATTGCAATCGGATAAACGCTTTATAAACGTACGACAAAACGCCAATTTCATATTATGTAAGTACCTAATATAATGTCTGGTAATAGTAACGGGAAGAAAATCTGTAATTTTTGTTTTTAGCGTTTGAAAACCCAATAATTACATAAATGTGTTCCAGGGTTCGTTTATTGCTCTATGGTCCCAGGAAGGAAATAAAGTATGAATAAATAAATAAAAAGCTCTTCCCAATGATATACAGCTTGTTTGTATTGAGCAGTACTAGGTAGAATCAGCGTGCAGCGTCTGTACATAACTTCTTTCTATTGAAGAGCATAACAATATTATGTAGCTTTATGTTTTTTTAATTTTATGATAATTAAAAATTATCATTTTTATTCGTAACCTTTGAAACGAATTCTAAGTGGTATTCCTAAAAAGGATTTGTAATGAATAGTTGGACCTATGCATAGAACAAAGCCACAGCTGCACAATCCTTACTTTACAGAAGAGCGAAAAGAAGGTTGACTTGGTCAATTCTTGATCTAACTTTTTTCCTGATTGGCCTAGCCGGATGAATATTTAAATAATCTTGTAAACAAATAGGTTTAAAGTAATGTTTAGTTAGTAATAAAATATATTTTAGATTAATATACATTATTATTTAGGTGTGTCTAGGTGGTATGTAACCTGTATGTTATACAGCGGAAAACCATACGTCATATGTCTAGATGTAACTTTACTCTTGGGGAAAGGTTCAGTCCGATATATAAATATAACTTCGTTTTAATTACTTAATTTGTCAGTTTCTTGATTTTTATTCTATTTAAAAGATATAATATTTGTTGTCGAGCGTGTAATTTTCATGTTACTTATCTTTTAAACTAATATTTTAAATACACTTTGTCCAACATCTATCGTAATAAGAATTTCGCGCCCGTGTGTAGTAACTATTTATTCATCTGTGCCCGTGAGTCGTTCGAGAGAAAATAAACACGAGTGAATATTATGAAACCCCCTCGCGGAGAGCGCGCGCGCGCCGATTTCGATGCACTTATAATAATATTAACATAAAGCTTTGTTTTTTGGCGGCAAAATTAATTTGTACCTTTGTTCAATTCCTTTTTTTGAAAGTACGTACAATTAATTAAAACGGATTTTACTAGTATATTAAATGAGTTAATTTAGTACTAAATATGCAAAAAATCAATTTGGCTTAATTGTCACAATATGTAACTTTGTTCTATGCATAGGTCGACTGTCTTAAGCATAGCCGCATAGGGGGTTAAAAAGACCCGAACGGGTGACTAAGGTTTAAAAATATGTTTTCACACATCAAAACAAGATGGCGCTATTACGACGCTACATCGCGCTAACGGTAGCACGTTTTAGCTTGGTATATAGAATTGAATTGTCGTTTGATTCAATACGTTCGTTTGTAACGATTGAAACGAGATTTATCTTGAAAGGGTTGTGGTTAGCTAAAAGTCTAGCCACGACTCGCCAGAAGCTAATTAAACCCATTAGACATAGACATCGCTTTCTGTAAGATCGCGAAATGCAAACCGGTCGAGAGTGGAGAGTTGGAGACTCGATATTTGATTGAGCCGGTCCATCTGTGCGGAAGTATGGCTTCTCCCATAAACATCTCTCATCTCTTTTCAGAATTCACTTATTTCATAAATAATACAAGTTGCCGTTTCATGCCGGCTTTCTGTAAGACAATAGCACAAAAGTTTAGTAACTTTCCTGTCGACCGGCTCATTCGCGCTGACTACTGAAGCATGGCTCTCGTGTTAAATCATTAATCACTAAGATTAATATTATGATTATTTTCTAAACTTTATATCATATTTTTCCAGGCAAGTGGGCCGCAACCTGATCATCCCGGGTGGTACCCGCACTATCGACGCAACGGGCAAGCTGGTGATGCCGGG
Organism: Phengaris alcon alcon; assembly: GCA_037179445.1. NCBI lineage: Eukaryota > Metazoa > Arthropoda > Insecta > Lepidoptera > Lycaenidae > Phengaris > Phengaris alcon. The sequence continues at coordinate 2,720,914 of JAYRCH010000087.1, read as the reverse complement.
AGGTATAGACCCCCATACCCACTTCGAGCTGGAGATGATGGGGGCGAGGACCGCTGATGACTTCTACAAGGGCACCCGAGCGGCCGTCGCGGGGGGAACTACTACTGTCAGTAAGTAATAATATCTATGAACGCCTCGCACCACGTCAATCTGGCCCCGTGATAAGTACCCGAAAAACTTGTGTTACGGGGACCAGACTACGGGAAGTACATTTATACTTGTACACCATACATATATATTTAAGTTTTTTATTATATTTATTACACATCTATGACCCAGAAACATTGAAAACTTTTAGTTCCCTCCCGCAACCCGCGACCTCCGACACTGAGTCACAGAGGCCGCTAATTGAAACCTTAGTTTAGGGTAAAATACTGAAACGATAGTTAAATTAAGTGACGCTCAAGTCACATGCTGTCCTCGTCATTTCGGCTTGTAGAGACAGCGACAGCCTGTGAATAGGAGGCCTCTTAATTTAGATTAGCGTTTCAGCATTCGGCCGTTAGATGTTCAATGTGCCATATGCCTAATTTTAGCAGGGTTGATACTTGATAGTATACTTAGTACGTAATACCAGTTTGTCTAATGTCTTCTATTAAAATCCATTACTTTTATAATAATTATCAAAGCGGCTCGTCTGATGGCCAGTAACTTTTGAGTTGCAACGTTCGCACTCACTTATTCTTCTGTAATCTGTTCATCACTCTTGTCGCCAAAAGGAGGAGGAACTTTAGAAAAAGGGCTGTATAAATTTGTAAGTGCTATGTTCCATAGCCCACAGGCAATGCAAGTAGCTTACCATTGGGCAATTTGTCTGCTCGTTTGGCGGTCCTATTTGATAAAAATCCAAAAACTTGCCATAAGCTTAAAGATTTATCGAACAAATTGCCGCTCGAGCAGGCATAAGACCAAAATCGCACCCACACATACTCACGTGGAAATACGCACTTCAACCACGACTGCTGTCGATGCGATCACTTCCTTTGTGTTTAAATATTTTGAGGTTGCCTAGTGGGAAAGGAAAATGTTTACAAACTGGTCGAGCAGGACCTCTGCCGATATTGTACAGTCGCCTCCAAAACCAGCGTACCACCTTTCGACTTTATAAAATATTGTACCTAATTATTGTAATAATATATTTTTCAGTCGACTTCGTGTTGCCTCAGAAAGGACAATCCCTAGTCGACGCCTACAACAACTGGAGAGAGAAGGCTGATAGCAAGGTAAATAAATAATCATTACCTAATCATAATATATTATTAGAGCCGAAAATGTTAGGATTATAAATAATGCCTATTTCAAAATGCCATTGATAACGCCATCTGGTTTTATAAATTGTAACCTACGAATAATACATATAAGAATTATTATTAATATTCCGAATACTTAAACGATTGTTAAATTAAGTGACGCTCAAGTCACATGCTGTCCTTGTCATTTCGGCTAGCAGAGACAGCGACGGCCGTTCGTCCTTATTCTTATATTCATACCTTAAATCCACTGACAAAATCTTCTTTTTAACGCCCGATGCAAAAAAGGGGGTGTTATAAGTTTTAACTCCTGATGCAAAAAGAGGGGTGTTATAAGTTCGACGTGTCTGTCTGTCTGTCTGTGTGTCTGTCCGTGGCATCGTAGCTCCCAAAAGGATGAACGGACTTTGATCTGTTTTTTTTTTGTTTGAGAGCTGATATGATCGTGAGTATAGCTATAATTCATCATCATCAACTCCCCAGGTGTGCTGCGACTACGCGCTCCACGTGGGCGTGACCTGGTGGTCACCATCAGTGCGGAAGGAGATGGAGCAGCTGGTGGCGGAGCACGGGGTGAACTCCTTCAAGATGTTCATGGCGTACAAGGGCGCGTGGATGTTGGACGACTACGACCTGTGTCACGTCATGGAGACGTGCGCGCAGCTGAGGGCGTTGCCACAGGTAATCTAACGCACTACTATTATAAATGGAAAGTTTGTGAGGATGAATGGATGGATCGATTGATGGATGTTTGTAACTCTTTCACGAAAAAACTACTGAACGGGTTTTGATGAAATTTGGTAAGATATTAGTTTAGGCTCTGGGTTAACATAGGCTACATTTTATCCCGAAAAATACAGTGATCCCGTGGGATACCCAAAGCTAGTAATTTATAAAAACAAATAAAAGTGAAGTGTCTGTTTGTAACTTCAATTTCTTCAGATTTGCACTAAATAGGTACATAATATTATGATAGTATGTATATACAGTACATACACCAAATAATCTATATTAATATGTAGTTCCACGCAAACGAAGTTGCGGGCATCAGCTAGTAAATAAATAAAAATAAATTAGTATTCTTTATTCGTGTATAAAACAAAAGCAAGAAAACAGGCAGGGCTAGGGGAAGGATAGGCCAAAGACGAACCAAAAATATAGATTCAGGATTGAGGTATATTATGATGGACTATTGCTAAAAGTTACATTAATTAGGTAGGCAGAGCTAGCGGTTTAGACGTAGAAGCGTTACAAACATACTCACCCTCCGTTGTACAGATCCGCCAATTGGTTTGTATACAGAAGGACATAACTCCTACATACTTAAGTAAAATCTGTACAAATTATGTATGAAGTATGAACATAAATGTTAAAGCAGTGGATAGAAATCGATTCTATAATGACATTTACAGATCCACGCGGAGAATGGGCATATCGTAGCTCGCAACACCGAGAAGCTGCTAGCTAATGGCGTCACCGGGCCGGAGGGCCACCAGCTGTCCCGGGACGAGGAGGTCGAGGGCGAGGCGGTCAACAGAGCCTGCGTCATCGCCAACCAGGTAACTGCCAGACAGACATATAGTACTACTACTTCCTTAATGTTCCTTGACAATCATGGTATTAATATGGCAGTGCAGACATTAAGATCGTACTCGTCTGTCGCGTCCGGCGTCACGAGGCCCGAGGGCCACCATCTACAGATAATTTCTGAGATTCTGTTTTCCCGAGATCAATGATTTGTCTCCAGGCCAGTTTGTAGTTTAATTAAATAAAAATTAGAACAGTGTGCGTTTCGAACATTATATACATGATACAAAAATATTTATTTGCACACATGAAAGAAAGTAACAGATACATAACAATAATAAATTGGGGTCTTACTGTTTTCAGCAGTTTTTTCCCTAGACATTCTATTTGTGGTATTCGTTTTAATATTTTCGTTTCTATTTGTTTTCTTTTAAAAAATAATTTATCAAACACAATCATTACAGGTGAACGCGCCTCTGTACATAGTGCACATGATGTCCAAGAGCGCTGTGCAGGCGCTGCGTATAGCTCGACACAGGCAGCGGCAGCCGATCTTCGGAGAGACCCTGGCAGCCACCGTTGGAACCGACGGTAATAATACTTTAACAAAAAAACTAAAAAAATGGTACAATTTTGGGAATTAGTTACAATGCGTGACGATAGATGGCGCCACATCAGATGTAAATTTTGACACAATAGTTCCTTATTACACCGCTAGATGTCACTCTTAGATTTCGTCCATTTTGTACATCGCGCTATCGAAAACGCGGCGCTCAGAATGACATCCCTCGCGTTGTATCTGTTTTGCATCGCTTCTCGGCCTTTTGGCTAAGATCAAAGTGTAGTATCTGTTCTTTTCAGCTTAATATCTGAAAGTTCCCGCACTGCGGGACCAGTATATTAATCTGATTTTTGTACCACGACGGGATGTTCGGGGCTCGCTCCACTCCCGTCACGGGTTGGCCCGGCATTGCAGTGCCGCCGGGATCGGCCCACATAAACTCTATAAACCGACAATATTACTACATATGACACGTGATGTCCGGAGCGTCTTGGATTTCTAGTGTAATTCCGATTTTTAATGAGGCATTTCCGGCTTACGCTGCTTGTCCACCACCGCCAACGAGAACGAGATTATTTCTGGTCGAGATTAGATTGACGGGACGGGCGTGCGGTGGACAGACGGCTGTAGTAAATGTATGCATCGCTACTTCGGCGGCGTCTTGTCTTTCATGTTGACGTCCCGTTGACGTTGGCGGTGGACAGTGTTACGAGAAATATAGAATAACGGCCCGGCTCGACTGGACAAATGCCACGCTCTTACAGAAAACCGGCGTGAAATAAGGCTTGCGTTGTGTTTCGCCGAGTGTGTGAGGTTACCGGAGGCCCAAGGCGGGGTTGGGGATTTTAAGGACTTTTACACTTTGTAACAACTTCCTTTAGTCCTTCGTTGTCCTTCAGCGGCAACTCCTCTGATGTTGCCGCTGAAGGACATTAGCAGGGGTTATCGCTTACAATCAGGCGATCCGCTGCTCGTTTCCGAGTCCATTACATTAAAAAAAAACTCCGATCGGCATGACGCCGCACAGTGCACTCTGCAGGCCATCCATATTCACCACAAACGTATTTATAATTACTGTCATGCCTGAATCGGCAGAGTCACACCGATTGGACAAGAGAAGTAATTGGTGTGGCACTTCCATCTTGATATCTTGGATAAGCAATAATGTCATATACATGTGCATTCTTTTTAACCGACCTCCAAAAAAAAAGGCTCGGCTGTATATATTTTTATAGTTTGAGCGCCAGTTGATTGCAGAGCTAAGGTACGAGGTGCGGGCGGCGGGGGAAACCCCCACTGTTGGATACTGTATCTAGATTCAATTCCATCTCCCACCGCTCTCCGCAGGCACCCACTACCGGAACGCGTGCTTCCGCCACGCGGCGGCGCACGTGCTGTCCCCGCCGCTGCGCCCCGACCCCAGCACGCCGGAGCTCATAATACAGGCTTTAGCTGAGTAAGTTCCTTTATTTATTATTTACTAGCTTTTGCCCGCGGCTCCGTCCATGTAAGTAGAGTATCCCACGGGAGTCTTACATTTTACCGCCATGAAAAGTGAACCAAATTTCATGATGATCGGTTGAGTAGTTTTTACGTGAAAGCGTAACAACCAAACAAATTCACATTTATAATATTAGATTAGATTAAATTAAAGATTAGCCTAGTGTTCGTCCTTAATCCTTTGGTGTTCGTATCATTAAGCATATTCTAATGATCGATGTTCCGAGAGTCGTGATACTTGTTTGTATATTAGTAGTACCTACCTGAGTGTCTACTTATTTTTAGCTTTGGAGTTTGAACGCTTACGGCCGAATACTGAAAGGCTAATCAAAATTAAGAGCCCTCCTATTCACAGGCTGTTGCCGTCTCTGCTAGCAGAAATGACAAGGACAGCATGTGATTTGAGCGTCACTTAAATTAAGTATCGTTTCAGTATTCGGTTACTCTTTTATTAAGTTGAGCCATTAAATTGATGCATTTTCTACTTTAGAAAGAGTTTCTCTTAAGTAATCTTCTAGAAACAACTTCAAAAATTCCGAGAAATTTTTCGGACATATACCTCAGGGCCCCAAATCTCGTACCTCGAATCGGTTTGGTTGTCAGTCTGTCCCGCTCGCGCGCGCATGATTTGCCGCCTATGCGAATGAGTCAGCGCGTTAACCGAACCGAGATTCGAGGTACGAGAGTTGCTGTAACTATTCTCCACCGTTCCACGCGACAAAACTAACATCCTCATCATCTTCATGAATGGCAGTCCTCCACTGTGCGCTTTCCCTGAGTTTTCGGCCGCGGACAATAAAACTCTGGAATGGACTGGTCGCCTTTTCCAATTTCCGAACCACTACGACCTTCAAACTTACAAGAAAAGAGAGGTACTCCTTCACAAAAGGCCGGAAACGCGCTTGCGCTCATCTGGAGTTGCGGGTGTCCATGGGCGACGGTAATCGCTTTCCATCAGGTGATCCGTCTGCTCCTTTGCCCCCTATTTCATTAAAAAATGATGTCAAAGGCACTTATTTTTATTTGACCTTTTGCGTAGCCTTTGAGTTAACCAGCAATTTAGTAGCTTAATTTAATGTTATTCCAGTGATGACCTGCAGCTGATTGGCAGCGACAACTGCACCTTCCACGAGCAGGACAAGGCGCTGGGCAGGGGAGACTTCTCCAAAATACCCAACGGGGTCAACGGCGTCGAGGACAGGATGGCGGTGCTGTGGCAGAAGGCCGTTAATACTGGTGAGGAAAAATTGATTACTCAGATTGAATCCGGCACTGGGTATAGAGGGATGAACATTTTAGCTTCCTAGTATGTGTTCTTAGTACTATCAGGGAATCTAATACATAAGCTGGGTGACCGTTTTCATAATTTGTTCGAATTATTTTATTGAATGATATCAAACTGACATGACAATTGTATTGTTTCTCCCCCGCCTTATCAGGTGAACGATGGAAGAGTTAGTCGACGAGGTATTTGACCATAATGTTGGAATGGCCATACGTAAGGAAGCGAAGAAGGAGCAAGTGAAAGAATGTGACCAGCGGACCTTGATTTTAGTTTATTTTTATTTTAGAATAAAATAAACCGCGATGGACTTAGAAATAAATATATATTATTATCAAATAATTGTAGTAAATGTAAAAATGTCCTGAGCATGATACTCGTATTTGTAACATGTGGGTGAAGAGGGTACGGGCATTAATCCTGCAGTTTGTTTTCATTAATAACAGCTGACCCTGCGAACTTCGTACCGCCATATTTTTTTGCCGTTAATACTAATAGTTTTTAAATATTTGCTATCTTTTTTTTTTATATTTTTTGTCATACAAACCTTCTCCTGACAATAACGAACACATAAAAGAAAGATTTATCTAATTTGGTGCAGTTTTTTGGAAGTTATGCGCGTACAAACATTTCGGTAGTTCCTTTTTATTTATATATAGAAGATCATTAAATAAAATAAAACCCTCCCTCCTCAGGCATGATGGACCCGTGTCGCTTCGTGTCCGTCACGTCTGCCACCGCGGCCCGCGTATTTAACCTGTGGCCGCGCAAGGGCGTCATCATGGCCGGCAGCGACGCCGACCTGGTGGTGTGGGACCCGCGCCTGCAGAGGACCATCTCGGCCAGTGCGCACCATCACGCCGTCGACTTTAACATCTTCGAGGTATGATGTACACCTGTTTCGTGGGGTTCCTGTAACTCCATTTCTATCGGCTTCACTTACCACTTGCCTTTTGAAGATCCTCATCCAAATATGGGCCAGGTCTTCCCTATGAAGGAGAACCAGCCTTCGCCACTGATGTACACCCGTTGTTATAAACGATACCATAGACACATTATATGTTGCAATTATATGTTGTACTAGGTCCGAGTGGACCCCTATTTTACCCCCGTGGGGTATGAATTTCAAAAAATCCCTTTTTAACGGATTTCTATGATAAAATAACGATCTGCGTGACAAAATTCAACGCTATATGTTCAGTTGTTCATATAACACTACAAACTTTGGAACCCCATTTCCCCTTTAGGGGACGTATTTCAAAAAACTATAAAATACCTACTCAATCCTACTACTATTATAAACGTGAAAGTTTGTGAGGATGGATGGATAGATGCATGTTTGTTACTCTTTCACACTAAAACTACTAAAAGGATTTTGATGAAATTTGGTATGGTAGTAGTTTTAACTCTAGATTAACACATAGGCTACTTTTTATCCCGATAAAGTACAGTGTTTCCGCGGGCAACAGCTAGTAATTTCCCTTATTTAACACCCTCAGAGGGTGAATTCTAATAAACCCCGAAACACGTATTTAATAAAATGTATTTAGGAGCACGAATTTTAATTTTCATTAAAATCGGTGCCGATTTAAAGATTTTCCATACAAACTTTTAAAGGAGTGAAGTAGCAGTTATACGAACCGCTATTTCACCCCTTTAAAGCTCCTTTTATATTATATTATAGATTTTAAGTTTTTATTTACTTGTCTATTTAAATAAAATACAAAATAAAAATAGTTAATTGATTATATAAGATCACACATATAATAGTGTTTATTATAATGTCTTCTTACAGGGCCTAAACGTCGTGGGCAGTCCTCAGTACGTGATCGTCAACGGAAGAGTCTGCCTCGATGACGGAAACTTGCGCGTCGTGGAAGGTGAGCGCCACATGTTGTCGCTGTGCAATACTGGCCCATTGTTGATGTACAATGTCTATAAATAAGACACTCGCCGCACCGACTTCGAGCTTATGTGGTGAATACACGGTGAATCCCAATTGTAGTAAGATAGATAGACAGATAAACACCTTATAGCTCACATTAAGGTAGGCACAATCAATGTCTAAAACTACTTAAAGCTAAATATGGGCAAGGGCGGCCTTGTCAGCGATAAGCGACAAAAAAATGTAATTTAACAATAACATTAAATTATTTTTGTTATGTATAAATAGTCAATTTGGTAATTGGTTAGAATGTACAATGTGTGAATGTACAATGTTAAAAGGTAAATTTACAATTAACACAAAATAATCACAAGATAAAAACAAAATTAATTACAGATTGGGTGTAAATTAAAAATTATGTCAATTTTACGGAATAAAATGTCTAATTAGTATTACCAAATTAGACAATATTTGCAGTAATATATTTATAAAAGTGAACTGTAGGACTGTGACGTCACTACTCTCCTTCCTCAGGTCTGGGCAAGTTCCTGCCCACGCCGGCGGACAGCCCCGCAGTGTACGGCGCGCAGGCCCCCGCCCCCGCGCCCGCCCACACGCCGCACACGCCGCACTCTGTGACGTCAGAGCATACCAACGGCACGCCCAGCGGTGAGTATGATGGTATGTACAACATTTTTTTACTAAAGAATTAACCGACGACACATGACGCTTGACGTAAGACTTTGGGGTTTTAAACCCGCGACAATGCCCTTGGGCTAATCGGTAACCATTTAGCGATCCATTTGCTAGTTCGCCGATATTATTACGATATGAAAAATTTGCGTTAATTTTGATTTCATATAAATCATTCGTTGAAGCAGCTTGGCCGCAAAATCATCATGAATGCCGTGACGGCTTATGCAGCGATACGCGCCAGCAGCACTTTTGCCCGCGGATCCGCCCGCGTAAATACAGTATTCCGCGGGAACAATGTACTATTTCGGGATAAAAAGCCATGCCAAATTTCATAAAAATACGTTCAGTAGTTTTTCCGTGAAAGAGTAACAAACATCCATCCATCCATCCATCCTCACAAACTTTCACATTTATAATACACAGTAGTAGGATTCTAATTATTATCTGCCTGTGTTCTTTCAATGTCCAGGAATCACGACAGCTTTTTTTACGGTGATGTTTATGTGTGGTGTGTAAATGAAGTAATACTTATTAATGAAACCTTCCAGAACTTCACCTGAACAAGCAGCTGGAGTCGATGTCGGTGTCGGGCTCGGGCTGCAGCACGCCCACCGGCCGCAAGATGCGCGAGCCCGGCCAGCGCGACCTGCAGAACTCCACCTTCTCCATCAGCCGTACGTACACATTCCTGCAGCTGTGTGGGAACAGAAAAAGTAACCCCAAAATGTCTCCGACCGAGTGGGTGTTGCGCTCGGTCCGGTCGAAACCCACTGAATCCCACTGTATTCATTTCCGTGGCGATTCCGAATTGTGCGCCGATTGGTCCTCCACTGCTGCACCTCGCGCACAGCTGGCCCTGTCTACTTATCTCCAGGATTTGCCTATTAACGCTTTAAAGACTGTCGCAAATCAAATCGCAAAAAATCTCTCAAAATTTAAAACGAAACAGTATTTTTGTAATAATTAATGTTCAAAAGATGGCGCTTACACACCAACCTAAATGCAAATATTTTTATTCATAAAATAATTTAAAATTCCTAACCAAAGTGTAATGTAGTGTAACGATGATGGACATTAATTCAACAATTAAAATTTCAAATTGCAGAGGAAATGGAGGGACTCGACACGAAGACATCGGTCCGCGTGAGGAACCCGCCTGGTGGCAAATCCTCGGTCCTGTGGTAGACATCAACTGCAACTAAACTTCAAACCAACTGCAACTTAACTTCAAACTGTATCGGTTGTAATCGAGTTGCTAAACTTCAGGATGTCGCAAATATTTCACAAATATTTTGTTTGCTTGGAGCAAAAGAACCAATTGAAAATTTATTTTATGCATGTAAACTGATTTTAATGATAATATTTATGCGAGCCCAAAATATTAATATAAATATTTCTGAAACCTTGAAAAAATCAGTAATTATTTATTTTTTTGTGTTTGTGGCCAATTGCAAAGGAATACAATTTATAAATAAATGATTGATAGTAAAATTATAAATCAAAATATATAACTTCTCTGACAAAACTTTTGACCAAGTTTTTTTTTCTACAAAAATCATGGACCTTTATTTTTGTGCGTCAAGTTTGATTTCAATACTTATTTACTGATATATTGGTATAACTTGTTTTTATTAAGACAGGGACTCGGACAAATGATCGTGTGATGTCTAATCTTATCATAGTAGTAGTCATTTGTCTCAGACCCAGTGTTTATTTAACCAGCTGTAATAATAGTTTTAGTGCATGGAATTCATTATACATTGATAGACTGATTGTAGACGAATAGAAAGGGATGTTTGTATGTTATTATCTCCTAAACTAGACCAATGTTCCCGTTTTGTATGGCGACATACAGTTTTATTATATTTTCTATTATTAGATTGTATATTTTATAATCTCTATATATTATGCTAGTTCATCTATGTGTGTAGCCTAATACTGTTTAATGAAAATTCATGCAGTTAGTATCACTGTGTTATAAAGTACAGTCAAAGAAAATTAATGATTATTATTAGCAGTCTGATGACCCCCCTAATTTTCGTTCGTATCAAAGTGACGTAAATAATTGCCTAACTTGGGAATGATTAACATGCCAATTACTAGAGTGTATCAACCTGTTAATTATTACATTTCATTCGACTGTATCTATATTTTTATGAAGTACACCCAACAATAAGGTTACTTATTTTCTAACTGTATGATTCAAGACCGAAATTATAATACCTAAATGTTCATTAATTAATTTTAGAGTTATGTAGAAAATCATAGCTTCTAGCAACCCATACGTTATTTTTATAATATTGTTTATTAGTAATTTGCCACGGGAATATTTTGATTTTGTACTTTCTTATTTTTTTAAATTGACATGCCTAAATTAAATCATGACATTTAAATGATTGAGCATTTATAACATTTGCATTTTTGGATGAAGGTGAAAAATATTAAAATTAACTAAAACTATTTTAAGTCCACATTGTACTTACACTGTCGTAATTTTGTATGCGTTTATGTATGATTTGTTGATATTTGGTAAACTTCTCGATAAACGTTGACCATGCTAGCTAATATCTCGAATTAACATTATTTTAAGCGAATATAGGTTGTATTGTTATTTCATATTATTGCTAATTTATTTGGTTAGATATAGAGATGTTTACTTTTCATGCTCTCGTAGTCCTGCACAGTGATTATGCGCCATCTATTAAATGACTTTTACACCATGACCTAAATTGTGGATGGTGTTGAATGCTTGATTTTGAAAAAACCAACGAATTTTATCAATGGCATTGCGCATTCGTACCTAGTCTCTTAACTAGCATCACCTACCTTTTATATTTTTCTAAACTTCCCAATCACCCGTATCAAATAAACGATGAATATTATAAAAATATTGTGTTTCATTTCCCGCACTACTTTGCCTTAGTAAAAAAAACAGTAAAGTATTAGAATTAGGCGATTATTCAGTTAGTACAGTTTAACCTGGAGTATTTAACTAACTTTCTATTAACACAATTTTATTAACTATTTTAGTCACGATCTACACTGACTTTAGTTTTACCACTTTATACTTTCTGATCTCCTGGTAGCAGATTTCAGTTTTTAAATATGGTAGCGATCTTCAGTTTTACTACTTTTAAGCTCTGAGCTACTGGTCTGTTTGTTTAATATACATTTAAAATCGTTTATAGCGACATTAAAGGGTCCGATAAATTATGGACGCAATAACCAATAGTAAAATGTTCATACTTTAACATGACGTACCTCAACTATTCGTCGTAATATCCGGTTTGTTACAAGTCGTTACAACTTACAATGATGTCATTATGAAAGGTTTTTAATGTTAAGATAAGTGTTGTCGACTCTGCACTTGCGACCCTTACCATTGACTTTGACGAGTGTGTCAGAAACCTATGCTTTTACGAGTTGCCCTTTTGCGACGGCGAAACACATTTTGCGTACTACTGCAACTTTCCCAGTCCGCGTACGTCAGTAAGATGTCAATAAAACACATTGTTATTTTATGTTGTTTATTAAAATAATATTCGTTTAACTGAACACAAGGAATGGGTCCAGACCTAATAATTGAGTCTTCTAATTTTACAATTTCTTTTCTACAAAAAAATTTTGCTCAACTTAGGAGCCGATTCGTCTTTACCATCTTAACAATAAAAACAACCTATAAAATCTATCAACATAAAAGAAGTTTCCGAGGTATCAGTTACATACATACATACCAGGGGGCTACTTGGCCTGTTCACAAAATAAAATGACTCGGACATAAATATGCTGTTTAGTATTGGATGGTCGCTTTGTGTAAATTGCTAAGTCATTAAATAAAAGTTGAGTGTAAAATTATCACAATATGAAATATTTAAGTTCGAGTCACATTATTCTACTGAAGTAGTCCCAAAGCCAGAGCGATATATTTTAATTTGGCACAGAAAGGACAGAGGTCCATTAGTTCTAAGATGGTTTGGCACTCTCTGGGTCAAAGAAAACATAACATAAAGCTACTCCGGTGCAAAATAATATCGAATGCTTTTTAACACTAAAATTCACTGAATATAAAAACTATAGTACCCATATTTCATTATTGCACAAGACTCGAGTCAATTTTATGAAATCATTGATTACGTCAAATGTTAATCATACCAGTAATTATTCAGAAGCACAATTTCTGTCGATTTCGGGATTGCATTTAACAAAGTTTAAAATTCTTAATAATAACAATAAAACAACAAAAAGAATCGGATAAAAGAACCATCGAAGAACATACCCTGAGCTAATTTAATATTAATAAATGCAATTCACCCCAAACAGTTACAAATGTATTTACAACATAGTCCAATACAAAATAAATCCAGATATGTATGATTTTTCGTTTCGGGTCAGATATTAGCTAATATTTTTTAAACATCTTTTTATATAGCAATAATGTATATGTATATTATGTAAGTAGAATAGTATACTTATGGGCTAATATGACACAGTTATGATAAAACTAAACTTTTTACAATACACTGTGTGTACTTACACATATACACCGATCTGTGCCGCCTGTCAAACGGATCGGGGCTCGGTCGGCACGAGACCTACACTCATACGCTAGTCTAAACTACGACAGTCTAACGGATTCCGCACAACGGAAAAAACAATCCCCCCGGTGTACTTATGCCTTTACTTTATACATTACCGGGAGGGAGCTTAACTAAAATCGGACTCAACGCTACATGGAACCTTATGTATGCGTCCAGAGAGCTGAAAGTCGCCTAACTACACTAGTCACATTCTCTCGGTGTTCGATGGAAGGCACATATATATACAAATATATATTTATTTTCCAAACTTTTGGTAAAGAGATGTCGAAGTGACTGACTAATCTTTTAATTAATTTTCTTCTATTCGATTGAGAGTTTCTCGGTGCATAAAGAGAAATTAATTAAAACGATTAATCGTAAGTAGGTTCTTGATTATAAGGGGCTATCATATAGGTGAAGTTAGATTTATTATAATTTTATCAAAAGTTAGGTATTGTGCTTCGGAAATATATCACTATACTAGTCAGTGGTGAAGTGTGAATATTTTGATGATATTCAAAAACATTAGCCGTTACTAACGTTTGGGCCTAGCGAAATTAAAATGACATCTCAAAAGTATGAAAAATGAAAACTACATGCAACTAAAAGATCATAAAACATTAAGAAAATTCATAACACATTCTGGTAAAACAATAATATAGCGATTGACACATCGGTGCTGTCGGGCGTCAAAATTAGAAAATTAAATCCTTTCTCATCGCAACCACTGATTAGTAAAATAATACAATTTTAAGAGCGCCCTACTGCGCTAACATCTAACTTAACACAGAACTTATTGAGAATACATTATATTGGTACGAGAGCTTCAAATATCATATTATTCGTCTAACTGTCACAAATCCATAATCAATGCATATTACAAATCATTCGTCCACAATATTCTTAAAGTAACAATTTATAGTCCTGTAAAGTAGTAACAATAAAAAAGAAATGGCGACATCTATCGGCGAATTTAAACAACACTTGCAACAAATAAACACTATGCCATTCGTTTATACATTATGATCGTGAGTTAGCTCCCGAGTGCGCAACAAAAGGTTGGAAAAAAATATATTAAATGACTCGCAAGGTTTGAGATCAAATTGATTGTGACTGGATTAACAATATAGTGGTTTGTTACTAATATTATCTACAAACGAGTTGATATTAAGAAATACCGTGCAGTATAAAATGAATTAGGCCATCGAAATGAATAAATGTTCCGCAAACCGTGCCGGTACTTTCAGAATATCAAAGCATCAGTTTAGCACCCGTTTCGAGAGGTTCACGTACTCATTGGTTATATCACACGACGTAGTTCCGGGGCGGCGCGCTAGATAGCGCTTTTACTTACGGCGATACAAATAAGCGGGTAACTAGTGGTATATTGTGTAAAAAATCTACACCTCACGTTTAGCATTTTTTACAGAATAGTTCGTCAATTTCCTGGTCCTCGGTCCGGTCGGGCACCGGACGGACGTCACTATGAGACGGATATGACCTCGTGTCCGGGCCGCGTCCCCGCGCGGGGCCACGACTGCGACGTGAGCTGCCCCACGGAGAGGGGGTTGTTGGCGTCGCGGGGGTTGGTGCCGACCGGGTGGCGAGGGGGCGGGGGGTCGGACGCGGGCGACGCCAGCGACGACAGCGCGCTGAGCCCACCCGGGCTGGACGCGGAGTTGAGGGGCGTGTCGGCCTCGTCCGAGGACGCGTCGGACATGTCCTCCAGCTTCACGTCCTCCTCAGAGCAAGGCGACTGCGGCGTCGGCAGCGGAACCGCGCCCGCCACCGCGAGGGCTTCCATGTAGCGAACGCACTTCTTCTTCCGCCTGGAGACAGAGGATACATCAGTTCGATATGCCGATAAAGTTTACACGAATTTTAAATAACTACTCGAAGAGCAAATAAATCTTCAACAGCATTAACAATGACAAATAATATACGTATTAAGAGCGCAATTAATAGAGACATTTAATACCATGAGCTGCCATATTATAGGACATCTACCCCCATACTAATAAAAATATTTTCACAATGGATAAGCTATACAATGTTTTGTCCCTGTCTGATACCCTGGAAAAGTCGCTTTATAGACATGGAAAAAACTTTGTATAGGTTATTCATTGTATAAATATTTTTATTAATAAGGGGGCTCGTATTTAATTCTAACCAATAGCAATGTATGCTCTATAAAAAACTTATTTACTTTTAGTTGGGCTATACAGTAAAAAAGTAATTAAATGAAGGTTTAAATACAGCTTATTAATTACTTTAATTACGCACTTAAATATCTCATACTATAAGTTAATGATAAAAAAATCACAAAAAGATGTAATTGTACTATAAAAAGATAGGTACATGAAAATCTTTCATTCTCTACTGTTTTGCAATATCATGCCATGAAAAGTTATTTTCACACTTAGTTATAAAGACAACATGCCTACTTATACACTAATTAGAATCTTTTAATACTTAAAATTAAAATAAAAAAAAAAACAACATCGAAATGCAATAATTTATGTAAGTATATACAGTCTAAATGCAAACTGAAATAAGCCAAAAATAGTCAAAAATTAAAATCTAACTATTTTACCTCAATGGGGGATTGTATTTTTTTTATATTTAACAGAGAAAAACTTAAATTATAATATGAAAAGCATTTAAGGAAAGAGGAAATAAAATATTGGTGCAGTTTGCAAAAACTTTTGCATGTAGGTATGTCAACCTGAGGTTGTGATTCTGTGTTAGGTTGTAATGTGATGATGTACAGATTATAGAGTCTGATCTGTACAGAAGATATATTGCTTTATGTACCCAAAAGGATACTTTTAAAGAGGAATTATTTTCGAATATGAAAGAAAACAAAAAAAGGATGCAACTAAAAACAAAGGTTATGTCACGTCCTCATGCTTTCAAAGCACACAACACAAAAGACGTAAGTCAAAAATTTCAAAAATCTTTGACCGACGTTTTCTCAAAATCTCCAAAATCCAAAACTGACCGTCTGTGCTCCGGCGGCGTCGGGCCGGCACTAGAGGTTTACGTAAGTAGGTTCCTGGGGAGGACTCCCGATCAGACTGGCAGCCGGTAAGGGCGTGGCCGGTTCTGGTCGAAGGAGCCCTAAGCCCCCTGATACCATTACGCTACTTGACTCAGGACTATTCATAAAAAAAGGAGTTTGTAGTGAAGTAGCGTCAGGTTTTTGCGTGCGTTAGGATTTAAATAAATGTTGAATGTCACCAATAGTGCCAGCGGAATCCATCATCGATCCACGAGAAGCGGCAATCATGAGTGGAAAAAACATTTCAATAAGTACAAGTATTCTTAACATCTTATAAAATTTCGATGAATATGACAAAAGCGAGCGTTCAGAAAATGTGTCAAGATTTTTTTGAAAGCGTTCTTCGACAAATGATTGCCTTCTCTCTGTGAATATCTTACAAAACTATCTAATTCCTATTTTTCACTACGACTTTCACACTTTGTCTACTTTCAAAAAAATCTATTCTGTGTGATTCTACGTTTATTTCTTTGTGAAAAGACACATTTTCTGAAACTTTTGCTTCGCTTTTCGAGTGATACCGTTATTTGACGATATAACTTCGTAACAGTAATATTTTCAATTATAAATATCCAAAATATAATATACAACACCAACTACAGACTTTGTCTATTGATAAAATGAAATAAATTATAATGAAAATAAAAACTTGTTACGACCGGGCTCCTCTTGAACTTGCCGATAGATTTAGCAAAGATAAGCCAAGTCTTTCCACATAGAAACAATATAAAAATAATTTTCGAGAGAATTGAAAAATCATGATTTTGCACTTAGTACACTATGCTTTAAGAGGCAAAGAATGAGACCCACCTGCAAGGTTTGCACCACTGATTCTGTTGATCGAGGCCATACCTCGCTCGGCATTTTTTCAAATTATTTCCTGAAAGTTTCATAACAAATGCGTTAGAATACATCATTTCAATTTCAAATATTGTAGGTATAAAAACAAAAAACTTGGAATTGGCGTAATTAAGTAATTTACAATTAACTTTAAAATCAAAATTGCACTATTGTTTAATCAAAATAAGAATACCAAAATATTTACTCAAATTATATTTTTAAGCGTTCGAAATAAAAAAAAATCACTAAGCATTTGCCGACTAAGGCATACTAAACCTTCATTCTTATCTACAATAAACATGCACCAACACCCTCTAACGTTAGTCATGCAGGATCGGAGGACGAAAAAAATGGACAAACGGAAAAGACATTGGTTTTATAACAACACAAAATAATTCGAAATAAAAATTCTAACTACGCTGCTATTCGAAAAAAAAATCACAAATACATAATGGCGCTGAAGCAAATTGAAGCAGAATAGGTTCTCCGGAATCAAAATAAATATGTAGTTGGCCAAGACTATCCTCGTTCAGCCCAGACACAAGCGCAACCTGGTATGCCTGCGGTCCGACGCGCGACGGTCACTCCGGACTGCTCATGCATACTGCTATCTCATACTACGCATACTCGGTTCATAGAAAGTTCTGGAAGGCTGTCCCAGCCTTTATCGAGTCTACACTCCCTGCAAAGCATTACTCGAGTTCTCAATCGACTGTCGCATGCACGGTCCCCGAGGCGGCACTACGGGCGAAACGGAAAGCCAAAAACCGGGACAACCTTCGAAGGAGTGCCACTTACACGGGGATCTCTTAAATAGCGGTCGAAAATAAATAAAGGCGGTAAATATTAAATAAAAATACTCATATATCTACAACCTGGACCCCTTCAACCAGTACATTCGGCAATATATCTACGACGATCGATCGGGGACTGTGGAGGACGAAGCTCGGCTGAGCTGCGGGCGGGAGCGGGAGGCGGGGGGCGGGGGGCGGGGCAGGCGGACGTCTCCGGCTAATCCTTTATTAATTGACCTCGTTTTTTAATGAGCCTCGGCCTAGTAGTTAAGGCGCGGGGGCCAGAGATCGTCCGCTGCCGATGGGCCGATTAAGGAGCACAACGTCGCGTCATTTCGTCGGCGGAGCGTTGCGGCGGGACGGGAAGCGGCAGTGATCGTAGAAAGGCAGTACCTCCATCGGTTGTCTCCTGTTTTCGTTTCCTCTTCTTGCCCCTTTGGGTATTAGCCCTAGACGACCAGTCGGGGTATAGCTGCATGTGCAGCTGGCGCTCGCGCCGCGCCAACTCGTAATACTTGGCTTGCTCCTCGCGGCCGAGCGCGTGCCACTGTACCGAAGCAGCGATATGGAAAGAAAAGAGAAATTGCACTTCGACGATGGTACGCGAGCCCTAGAATGAGTGCTAGAAAAACAGCCCGGTGAGCAAACCCCCGAATTTTGAACCTACCCCGAAAAATTGGCCAATTGACGTTCCTCACAGAACCTATTCTGCGGTCGGTAGTCGCGCCTCGTCTAGACATAGATCAAACCAATATAGTTTCCGATCGGCGAGGGAGGGGTCAGAACGAGTACACGGTCACTCGACGACTACTACACAGAACACGCAACAGCCGGCCGGCGCGGGGCGGCTCGGGCCTCGGCGCGGCGCGGCTCGGGCCTCGGCGCGGCTCGGGCCCGCCTGGCGCGGCTCGGCGCGGACCGGCCCGCGCCGGCCCCGATCCTCAGCAACGGTTCTAGCCGCTTTTCTAGCACAGGCCCCACCGGCCGCCGCACTAACACGATATTAACACACACGCACACTCACATACAGGGGAGGTCTGGGAGGGTAGCCGGTTAGTCGTGTTAGGAGCCCTGGCAAGCACGGGATTTAGTGGGGTGCGGGAGGTGGGAGGGGAGAAGCGAGTGTACAGAAGCGTCGACGTGACGACCCATCCCCATCAAGTCGGGCTCGGCGAGGGACCAATACCTCCCAACTCTGCGGGACCGCGGTCCTTTTTCCGCTTTTTCTTTTTGGAACCATAGCCGTAGTTGTCGCGCGCGCTCCAGCCGGGGTACAGCTGCATATGGAGCTGTCTCTCTTGTCTCGCTTTCTCATAGTACTTTGCCTGCTCCTCGCGACTCAAGGAATGCCACTGTGTATCATGAGTATTTCATTACGTGGGTCGCCGATTTTGGCTGAGCTTGAGCGTTCTTGTTAGGAATAAGATTAGATGCGTTCGTGGAAGTGAAACGGTCGGGTTTCTCGGTAGCGGACGATGTTTTATTATTCGATACATAAGGCGCAGATTGCAGATACGGCAGAACAATTGTGTACGAATACCACTGCTGACTTGACGCGATCGGCGCACGAATCGTATTCCTAACAAGGCTAACGACTGATCATCAGTTTCGAGTACGTCTAGAAAATATTAATGTTTCATTCAGCTGTAGATAAAACAAACATCAAACACAGATAACATAATATTAATCATCAGTGATGAGAGATTTTTAAACTTACATCATATTCCACAGTCGGACATCAATCAATATAATCAATTAAAACATCTTTAGTAAGAGGTAAGATCCAGGTCTTACCAAATATTTAAAAAAGCATAAAAAAAATAGAGACTTTGGCTATATGCATCCGGAATGTCTCCGGTCTGAAAAGTACCGCTGAAAGTAAAGTAGCGCTGAAAATAGAACTCTGCTCTCATATAATAGACCTGAAAATTGAACACACGAGTTGAGCGTCGAGTTCTTAAATTGCTACCGTGTGTTCGATTTTCAGCACTATTGTATCAGCGCAGAGCACTAATTTCAGCGCTAATTCCGGCCAGAGACATTCCGGATGTGTGTAGTCCCAGCGAAATAAACTCAAAATTTAAATTTAAAATTAGAATCACATCTGTCACTGTCATATTGACATTTAGTTTTTTTTATTGATGACATCTACTGGCCAAGTGACTCACCCGTCTGCCGAGTATCTGGTTGATGGCTGCCGACTCTTTGAGAGTGCATTCAGCTACCACCTTTGCCCTCATCTCCTTCATGTACAGCATGAAGGCGTTTAAGGGCTTCTTTATATGAGGTTTCTTGTTCTGTTCCTTGTTGTTCTGGTTGGAGGACGAATCATTCTGCTTGTCGCTGGCACTACTGCTGTTGCCTTTATCTTGCGACCTGAAATGTAATTTTCGAATTTGAGACGACTATAACTACCATACAAATATTTACAAAACGGATAAGCTAAATTCACTGTTGATGTCTTTGTCACTTCATTCAGTCACTTGACAGAATAACACAGAAACATAGAATAGCTTAACCGTTGTGTTAATATTTTTATTAGTGGAGGGCTGTGGTGTAGATGTCAATGTTTATCAATTTACTGGTGTTAAGTCTTAATTCTTAAAAAGGTATAGCTTTTGGAAGAAGAATATGACTAAAATCGAAACCGTAAGCAGAGCTATCTGTCTCACAAAACATGAATGGCAAAAATCCGTAAGAGTGAAAGAGAAAGCAAATCCATGACATTTCGTTTTTTCTTCTAAGGTTGTCACGCCTTTGGAGTTCTTCGTTACGACTTTATGGCACTCATGTCTCATAATAATTGTTAGTATGTGGGATAAGGAACGATATATGTTTCTTCTCTTATTGAATAGCCGGGTTCTCTATGCTATAGTATTTAGCATTGTTTTCGGGTCCTTACATTTTCCACATGATGTTTTTTTATTCAAACACAATCAATTGGAATGCAGAAAATATCAGTTAATTTATTTATTTTAAAATTATCATGTATTAGCTGTTTCTGAATTTCACTTTATCTTGTTAACATTTATGTGACATTATTATTAATTTATAATTCATCTGTAAGAAGATTAGAATTAGACACGATTTTCCTTAAAAAATGTATAAAACACAATTTATTACATTTATTTTAGGTTATTTCCCAATGAGATTAATTTTGTGGGGATGAATATTAATCAAATTAATGTATCCTTACCAATATTAAAAACGCGAAAGTTTGTATGTATGGATGTTACGATTTCGATTTATGATGAAACACTAGATGTTGCCCGCGACTTCATATGAGTAAAATTTTTTTTTTCTTTTTTAAATCGATTTTCAACTCTATTGTACTTGCGCAGAGTTCTATTTTCAGTACTCTGTATTTTCCCGGGCCCGGCGGATTCCGGATTCCACAATCCCAGCCTCACAAGTAGATTGTGAAACAGGCCCTAAATCTAACAATTAATATGGTTATTATTATTAGCAATGAGCCATTAGAATCTGTATAGATTACGATCATTGGACATAAAGACGTGCTATCTGTTGAGGTGTGAAGTCTCTGTATAGAGGACGGGCTATAAACAACGTCCGGTTGGAAATAGACATGTGTTTCCGCTCATACACGCGCAAACATACATATTACATGTGACCATACACTGTCATACATTGTATCAACCTCTGACGTCATTAAAACTGTTTAAAACTGGCTGGTTATAACTTTTAACACTTAGTGTCTGTTCACATCGCGACGTGACGTAGCGCGGAATTTTTGAGCCATTCAAAATTGAACTTTATTCACTACACAAGAAGATACACGTTTAATTGCAAGAGTATTAATGTCAAATCAATCAAAGGCAGTGACGAAGGCGCAGCTCTTGATATGAAACGTGTAAAGTTAAACTTTTTTATATTGTCACTATTTTTTTAAGAATTAAAGATTTTAATAGATAAACTACCCACAAATTCACCCAAACCGGGCCATAAGCTGGTTTTAGAACTGGCTGGTTGTGGCCGTTGGTGTAGCACTTACATCATAAAATACTTAATCGAAATTCAAATCTGTAATATTGACTTCCCCTTTTCAGTCAGATTCGAAAATGTAACGTTTTAAACGTAATAAAAATGGCGTATATTAATGTGTTCTGACAAAATTAATAAAGGACAAGTCTAAACGACATCCTGCGGTGAAAATAGTATACCTAATTTGAGTCCAATAAGGTGTTTGATTCTCGGAAGGGACGGGAATGTATCGCTTCCTCCGTCTAAATTAGAAAATTGATAGCATCGGATGCTATGTGATTTATAAATATAAACACCTATTTAATATAAATGTATAGATTAATTGTGATTCTGAAATACACACACCAGCATATTTAGCGGAACATAAAATAAAGGTTTGATATCAGTATCATATAAGGTTACTGGCTGGTTTATACGTCATTTAATTTAAAAAGAAATATTTTCAAATTAAGAAAACAACTGAACATCACATTTTATGCAATTGTTTTAATTTTATTCAAATACACCTTATCTGGAGCGAACTTCGAGTATTTCTTCCTTCTGAGTTTGATTTAAAATTTCATTGAAATACTGTTTTTTGTTAGTTTTTTTTTAATCGCGTATCTTTTTGGAGTTGAGGACTGAATTATGCCTGACTTAGCCCCAACGGAGATTGCCAGGGCACTCGAAATGCGAAGAAATGGTCAAACCTATAGAGTGATATCCAGAGATCTTCGTCGACCAGTTTCAACGATCCATCGCAGTATCCAACGGTTCAGGGAGACCGGTACTTATGTGAAAAGAGCAGGACAAGGCAGAAAAAGACAGACTTCGAGTAGGGATGATCGTTTCATTCGGCTTCGTGTACGTAGGAACCTCCGTTTGACGGACGTCCAAGCCCGACATGAGTTAGAAGCAGTGCGGGGTGTAACCGTAAGTGAGCGTACGGTACGAAGAAGGCTCGAAGAAGCTGGTTTGGGTTCATTTGTGCCCGCCAAGGCTCCAAGACTCGAGGTAAATCATCGTAGAAACAGGTTAACTTTTGCTCAGGAACATCGACTTTGGAACGCGGACCAATGGAGTAAGGTATTGTTTAGTGATGAGTGCAGAATTCTCTTAAATCAAATTGACGGCAGGCAAAGAATATACAGACGCAAAGGAGAACGATACATTCAGACAAATTTTGAAACTACAGTTGCATACGGTGGTGGATCAATAATGGTTTGGGCGGGCATTTGTTTGGGAGCTCGCACAGACTTGGTAGTGATTGACAGAGGGAGTCTGACTGCAGGCTGCTGTATCAGAGAAGTTTTAGAAGAAAATGTCGGACCGTTTGCCCCATATATCGGTGACGATTTTGTTTTTATGCAGGATAATGCTCGGCCGCATACCGCTCGGGTAACTCAAGCTTATCTTAATGATATGAATATCACTGTTATGGAGTGGCCGGCGAGATCACCGGATATGAACCCAATAGAGCACGTTTGGGACTTGCTGAAAAGAAAAGTTAAGTCCAGAATTCCAGCTCCTGCCAACGTGGGTGAACTGCGAAACGCCGTAGTTGAGGAATGGCGGAGACTATCCCAGGAGACCATCGATAACATCATTCTCAGTATGCCTAGACGGATAGAAACTTTAATAAGAGCACGTGGAGGAAATACGCGATATTAATCACCATTTTTCTAATTTAATGAATTGTTATTTTAATATGAATTTTCACTTTTCCCGGTTACATGAAAAGTTCAAAAATGTACCATTTTTCACAAATAGCCTTTCCTCGCAAAATCTGTTCTTAATGTGATCTCATTTTAAGTAAAACAAATGAAACTTTAAATAACAAAAGAAGTAAGTAGATAAGGCTGCGGCACAAATTAACCCAAACCAGCTTCTTCGAACCTTCTTCGTATCGTACGCTCACTTACGGTTACACCCCGCCCTGCTTCTAACTCATGTCGGGCTTGGACGTCCGTCAAACGGAGGTTCCTACGTACACGAAGCCGAATGAAACGATCATCCCTACTCGAAGTCTGTCTTTTTCTGCCTTGTCCTGCTCTTCTCACATAAGTACCGGTCTCCCTGAACCGTTGGATACTGCGATGGATCGTTGAAACTGGTCGACGAAGATCTATATTGTAAGTAGATTTTAAAATAAAACCATATTTTTTTAATTATGGACCTTTTTTTGTGTTCCGCTAAATATGTTTGGTTTTAGCGATGTCGCCGTTTGTATGTTAACGATGTGAGATGTCGCTTTTTTCGTTTATGGTGAGTAACTCATTGCTAATATTAGGTCATTACATATGATATTTGCGTTTTGTAAAGGAGGAACATAAAGTCGACTTTTTTCAAACATAATATATTTAATCAAGTACATACCATCGCTATCTATGCACTTTTGACATCTCATAGATAGTTTATTAATTCCTTTACTAAAAAAACGATTCGGACAGGAATCAATAAAATCTTTGAAAGCGCTTTGGACTGCACCATCGTAGTTGAATTTTTTGCCTTGCAAGAATTTATCCAAATTTCGAAAAAAAAAATGGTAATCTGTTGGAGCAAAGTCCGGGGAGTACGGTGGATGTCTTAGACATTCCAATTGAAGCTGTGAAAGTGGCCTAGAGCGAATGACCAACCTCGATTGTTTAGCACCTAGCTTTTCTATTATGATTTGCAGTTGCTGGCAATAGACATCTGCCGTAATCGTCTGGCCAGATTTAAGAAAGCTGTAGTGAACGACACCGGCACTAGTCCACCAAACGCTCACAAGTAACTTTTTTTGAGTCAATTTTCGTTTGGAGCAGGATTTGGCTGGTTTGCCAGGGTTCAGCCATTGCGATGAGCGTTTCCGATTATCGTACAGGAACCACTTTTCATCACATGATTCGATTTAAAATCCCTTCAATATTGTGCCGGTTGAGTAATGTAACGCAGCAGTCGACGCGCGTTTGTCGGTTTGCTCCACTCACACACACACAATAGCCTTCAATTCTTCATTACGAACTTAGGTCTCCGGCCGTCCACGGGGCTTGGTCTGCAGGTCGAAAACGTTGGAACCAAAAACGCACTGTGTTTTCTTTTGCGACACCGCCGCCATACACATCATTAATCCTTCAAGCCGTTTCTGCAGCACTGGTGCCACGGTGGAACTCGTACTCGAAAATAATACGATATTTCAAGTTTTCCATTTTGTAAACAGAGTGACGCAAAGAAAAAACCAAAAGAGGAAAAAACAAATGAATTACGGTTTTCGAAACACAAATACATGAGTAAATAGCGGTGTAAATTTGAAATTGGAATTCCTAACCAAAGATGATATATTTGAGATCAAATTGGCCAGTACGACAAAACGCCAATTTCATATGTACAGACCTAATATAAACGTCGCTTCTATCTTAAGCAGAAATGTACCTACTGTCTAGTGTCCACACTTAAATACCATCTACACCTTAAACTACATTACATGCTACAGTCCTACACCTACACCCTAGACATCTACCTGCAGCACAATAATCAAAATTAAAACACTTTTAACTAAACTTATCAAGTACGTCGAAGTGTCGTGTTGCGTTTGCGATGACCACGCACTGGGCTTACAGGCTGCAGCTTATCGCGACCGTTGGGGCTCGTATATCATCTTAATTAAATTTCTCCACTTGTTTATATGACTGTACCTGAGGCTGTGGCGCCAGTGTTGGCGGGGATGACATGGAAATTAGGCATTTGTAAGTGGAGTGTTGAATTTATTTTTATACTTTTGTAAGTCTATTGAGAACTGGTACGATTGTTTAGCCAGTTTAACGCAAATCTATATAAAGAAAGTTATTATTAGACACATAAAGCCATTTAATGAAGCGTTACAATATACAGCCGAGTGTCGAAGAAGATTTTTTAAAATATACTTATTATTACACTGTTTTTATACGCTCTACAAAAATCAACCTTTTTTTTAACATACCATTATTCCAAAGCATCATTGCAATCGGATAAACATTAGCGGTTTAACGTAAGCGGGCGCGCATTATCGCCGACAGCGGGGCCCCGCCTCGAGGCCTGATTACGTGCTTTTGACGGATGTGGTATGTATTAATGTTTGTGACGTGTTGAAACGTATAAGATTACGACCGAGACGAGAACTTGTTACCTTTTTTTCTTCTTTTTTTTCCTTGTGTTAACGTGTTTTTTTAATTTTTAATATTCGCCCGCGGTGTTTATGTTGTGTGGATTAATTGTTAAATTCTTTAGTTTAAGAAATGTTTCGTAAATGATTTCTGCTACTTGTTAACGTTAAATGATTATCGTTGGCCTTAGTCAGGTTAGGCTAGGTTAGGCTCAGCTCACACAGAGACGCAACGCGGCGAGCATTTTTTCAGATAGCGCTTCAAAATTGAACTTTATTTACTACATAAAAAGATGTACACGTTTTTGCATTGCAAGAGTTCGAATTTTTCGACATCTTAAAAAGTGCGCGCCGTATCGCGTCGCCGCGTGAGCTGAACCTAAACCTTAAAACGGGATAAGTATTGTCGACTTATGTCCGTCTGTTCATACCGTTTTGTTCAGTATTGTCCATAACAGTTAAAGAGCGTACAAGAAACTAGACGAATCCGAACTTTTAGAAAAAGAACATAACCTCGCCGACACCATACATTTTGCCGCGACAAATAGTGAATGTTCTACCCCTTGGTGTACTCTATATCTGTGCAATATTTCATCAAAATCGATTTCGAGCCAATTCCACGCAAACACACAATCAAATCTTTCCTCTTTATAGTAATTAGTGTAGATAAAAAATGCAAAGTTTTATTTAAACTTTAAAGTTAAGCAATTTACAAACGCTCTACATTCTTAAAATTATGTAGATGCATCAGATTAAAAGCACAAAATATTTTAATAGAGATATAATGCGATTTGTACAAAAAACGCATCTGTCAATCCGCACCCCTTATCGGGGGTCATCTATACAGGGGGAGTGATAAGATCTCAGTACAGCTGGTCAGCTGGACGGCAATACGAGCTATAATATAGGCTGTTTATACCCTACGTCACACCTTGACACATTAAAAACATAATTGTCAAAATCGGACTACTCCGTAAATAGTTATGCCTGGTCATACCACTTGTACAAAATATACGCGTTGACTTGAGAACCGCCTCCGGCTTTTTCGTCGGTTAAAAATGGGAACCTGGCAAAATTGATATTTATTTCTGTAAATATTCTTTCTGTGCGTGTGTTTGTAATTGAAATCCTTCTAAGCAGCTGGACCGATTTTGTGTGTGTTCAAGTGGATTCTAGAATGGTTTAGATTTACAATTTGGTCCACTGGATGATGTCTTATTAATTAAGATGACAGAACAAAGTTTGCTGGGTCAGCTAGTTTAAAAATAAAAACAAAAACTAGAAATATATTTTTAAGTTGTTATTTTATCCAGATTCCAGAGATCGTGTAAATATGTGCTTATTAAAAGTTATTTGTTTTATTTTAGAAATTTTTAGATGCCTCCAAGACAATTTTGTCACGAGTCCTTTCCTTTATATTTGGCACATTAATTTTTTTATATAGTCTAGGGGAAAAAGGAACCTTTTATGTCCTCATTTTCAGCGGTTTTCCTATTCTGTGTGCTGAGTGCGAGTTTTTGTCACTGCTCGCCGCGAAGAAGTTAACTACAAATTGTACGGTATCGAATTAGTTACCATTGTTGGGCACTAGGGGCGTTGTTTCGATGCCGCACACATTTTAGTAACTCCTTTACGGCGAGTAGTGACAAAAATTCGCACACAGCACACTGATCTGAGATCAGTTGAACTCATTACAGTTTTAACACGGTCCATGTCTAAAATTACAACTTTCATTTACCATACATTTCAATTACAAAACAAGATACAATCGCCAGCACTACGCCCGCGCCCCGCGCCCTACACATTATAGCTTTTATCGCTATTGTAATCTGTTATTTTAATTCAACGCGTAATCTGACAGATCGCCGTGATGTATTATTAGCTAAATCATTTGCTGTAGTGGATTACTGTTGGTGTAAAAATTGTGATCGAAAATGCGGATACTATGGCTGTTTATTTTAACCCCCGACGCAAAAACAGGGGTGTTACAAGTTTGACGTGGACCGGTCTGTCTGTGTGTCTGTCCGTGGCATCGCAGCTCATATGAACCGATTTTGATAAAGTTTTTTTGTTCGGTCGAGAGTGTTCTTAGCTATAAGTCATCATTAGCTCGCTCACTGCTTGACAATTCGGGGATTACTACAATTTTTTTATTTTGTTTATGCACACTGTTACTAACAGCCATAGTATCTTATCAAATAATATAGTGTATTTTTTGAGTCATTGTAACTATACTAATATTATAAAGGAAAAAGGAAAAATTTGTTTGTTTGCATTGAAACGGCTCCGAAACTACTAGACCGAATTTGATAAAATTTGGCACAGATATAGATTAGACTATGGGATAGGACATAGGCTACTTTTCATCGCAAATGTACGGTTTCCGCAAGATTTCCTTTCGTGCACGCGAAGTGGCGGCAAAACTAGATGTTGTATATGATAAAAAACAGTCTTCTCAAGTTCACCGAATTATGCAACTCACCTAGAGTGTAGTGTAGTAAGTACTAGGTAGGCTAAGTTTATTAAAATTCACCCATTTCCCATTCACTACTTCACCTATAATGATGGCTGATGTGTTCTATATACAAGTTGTAACATGTCTAGAAGCTAGAAGTCTATTTATCTAAATTACTCAATTGACCAAGAATGATGCGTGAAGAGGACGGCCTAGACCTTAACCCATCACATTAAAAACAACTTACCTGTGAGAATGTGTGAATCCTGAAGAGTAATTCCTCAATTCGCCCCTTATTTGAACTCACCTAGAAGGTGGGTGAGGACTTGAGGAGTGATTATTTATTTTACCTATTATTGAAACTCACCTAGAATGATGGGTGAAGAGGTCGGACTTGGGGGGCGGGGGCACCAGCGCGGGCCCCAGGCCGAGCCCCAGCCCGCCGCCCAGCGTCGGCGAGAACCGGTACAGCTCGCTGCACAGAACAATCGATTACTTACATTAGAACAGAGACAATGGAGTGGCTTGCTATTTTTATTTTTTCGGAAATAATGTTACAAACGTAATTAATGCAAAAGCCATCGTTATGCTTAACTATAAGTATATCTTTCGAAATTGTATGATGAACGGGCCTTTGATGTATTTTTTTACATTTTAACAGAGTTAGTGAAAAAAGGTCTATAGTCTTACACGTGTGTATATGTCCATGTGTCCGTGTGTGTATGTCCATGTGTCCGTGTGTATGTGTCCGTGTGTATATGTCCATGTGACCGTGTGTATATGTCCATGTGTCCGTGTGTGTATGTCCATGTGTCCGTGTGTATATGTCCATGTGTCCGTGTGTGTATGTCCATGTGTGTATGTCCATGTGTCCGTGTATATGTGTGTCCGTGTCTATATGTCCGTGTGTATATGTCCATGTGTACGTGTGTATATGTCCATGTGTCCGTGTGTGTATGTCCATGTGTCCGTGTGTCCATAAAACATACAACTCCCATAACTATAATTTAATTAAAATAATATTATTACAATTATTTTTCTGACAAGAGTATCAAAATAAATTTGACGTTTTTGCATATAATGATTTGCTTTTGTGTATGTGTGTGTCTGTCCGTGGCATCGTAGCGCCCAAACGGATGAACCGATTTTGATGTAGTCTGTTTTTGTTTGAAAGCTGACATGATCGAGGAGGTCATTAGCTAAGATTCACCATCAACAGCTCACTCACAGCTTGACATTTTGGGTTTTCTTAATTTTGTATATATTTTTATCATCTGTCCACTACATTACCGCCTTCTTTTATTCGAAGCCGGTTAAAAATATTCCAGCATAGTAGGAGATACACTGGATTAAAATAAAAACCTAATGAATGTTAGCGATAAGACTCATCGCTAAATGTAGAAGTCGTGTATCGACATTTATCGCGATGATCGATCGTGATACACATTAATATCGCTAAAACTGTTGTTTAATAATAAATAATACATTTTTAATACTTATTTAATAACATATTTATTGTTCACTAGGAAATATCAGTAGTGAAAATTAGCCGCAAGATATAATACACAGTTTTACACATTACACATAATACACATTTATATAAACAATATTTAAAAAATTAAATGGCCCCCGAAGTCAAGCAGTCAGCGAGCTGATGATGGTGAAATATATCTAAGAACACTCTCGAATGTCAGCCTTCAAACAAGAAAACAAGATCAAAGTTAAAAAAAAACGCGTTGTTAACTCATATATGACTGGTAAATTGGATACATATTATTTAGTTATGTATAAAAATATATAATTTTTAGGTATATTTAGGTATATAATTGTATAATGTATATATGCATAATAGCTATGGGTCGTGCCTTTTTATTAGGCGATGGGAACGCTCGTTTACCTTGATAGACTAGTGGTGCTAATAGGTAGCGACGTGGGGTACGGACTTCGGAACCCGCTCGCCGCAGAAGTTATGGGGTACATGCTGGGTGTGTGCCTGGAAGAAAGAAAAGATATTAATGGTCGTACCACACCAACGGAAAATTCCTTGTAAAATACTTATGTAAATATTTAGAAATTGTTTTATAATATTGGCAGTTGAGACCAATGGATACCTGTGGATAAAATATATCGACAGAGGCATACAATAAAACCGGCCAAGTGCGAGTCGGACTCGCGCAAGAAGGGTCGCTGTCAAATGTACGTCATAACTCATAGCCCATACATAGTTTTAAAATCATAGTACGGAACCCTAAAAATATGTTTATCCTAACCTAGAAAAGGAATATACCTCAACTTAAAAGTTTATTGGGTAAGTTATCAAAACCTTAATTAATTTTATTAATAGTAGTAATTCACAATATCGTATCATGTGGATTTTACTTTAGTTTTAGCTTTCGTGACGTTACATTTATTTATAGTCAAAGATGTAAGCGGCAAAGTGGTTTTTTATAGGACATAAACGTAATGATTTATAACAAAGTGTATTCGGAACCATATCTTCATAAATCAGTTGCAAACGGTAGTTTAGATATTATTCATTATACTAACTGAGGAAAATAGTCTTTACCTATTGAAGCTTTTAAACGTTTTAAAAATTAATAAGCATAAAGTTTTTCGATTTCGAAAAAGTTACTAAATTGTATCTCGCTACTACAAAATATATCTTGGATATTATAGACATAAATTAAAAGGATGAAACATTAAACTTACCACGAAGCCGCAACTTGTGACATCTCCGGACTGAGCATGGGGTAGGGGTACGCACCCCCAGGGAAGGGGTACATAGGGGTCCTTGCTAGTCCTGCCGCTGAGGACAAAAGTTCAGTAAGTGATTGACTAATACAAACTAAATAGTTTCATCTATATCTAAGTATTCATCGTTAAAAGTGTCTATTTTATATCTTATTTCAAGGAAAATTTTAGGAATTCCAGAAAGAATGTTCACCCTTTTTTGGCCAATAGGAAATTACACCAAATGTTTGGGAAACACAATTAGATTTTTCTTTGGGAATTAATAAAAAGAAAATCATCACAGATCAAAATTAAGATTGTTAGAAAAAAAAAACTATAACATATTTTCAAGAATTTTCAAACTTACCTAATTTAGAATCTATCTGGTAGGGGGGAGGAATGCCCATGTGTGCTGGTGGGGGTTGCCCTAAGTCACCACCAGGACAGAATAAGGATAGGCTGCCGCCTGCTGGTAGGCCCATCTTGCTGGTCTGAAACAAAAAAAAAACTTTAGATAGAGACATAGAGGTCGTGGTTTCTCACTCAGCTTGATAACTTCAACTTTTTAGGGTCCAGTTTTACATAAGACACAATAATGATATATACAATAAATAATAAATAGATTCATTCAGTATATAATTTCACTACACTTAAGCGTTTTCTGCAACTTATAATAGTTTTTTAAAGTAGGTGTAGTGATGACACTTCTATGAAGAAGCAACGGAAATCATGTTTATTTTGGCGTAGGCGACCATAAGTTGTAGAACATGAATGTGTAATCAAAATTTACTTCCAGCTATAGCATTCCTACTTATGAATTTAACATAAACGCGCCATTTTGTTGATATGTCATAATAAAATACAAGCGGTGCTCTTTGTTGTTATATTGTAATATTATGTGTTTGGAACATATTTAGAAATAGTGCTTCCATAACTTACGAATGTGGCACAGCGTGGATTATTGTGCAAAAAAATTTTTATGTTTAAACAAGTTTGAATTTCTCCAATTGTATTATTTGAAACCACTAACGACGCCATCATTAATTATGAAACCCCTTAATTGTCAAGCAGTAAGCGAGCTGATAATGATAAATTATAGCTGAGAACACTCTCGAGCATGTCAGCTTTCAAACATAAAAAACTAGATTCAAATCGGTCGATCCGATTGGGAGCTACCATGCCACGGGCAGACACACAGACACGCCAAACTTATAACACCCCTCTGTTCTCGTCGTAAATAGAGGGATATACAAGCAGTAATAACACACAGGACTTCTTGCACTATTTCCACTTTAATAAGTATTTTACATTAATTTTAATATATTACACGACCGGTTTCGACAAAGTCATCATCAGGTGTAGGTAGATTAATTTTTTTTTAAATTTTGTAAACATTGTGCAAAGGGTAGGGTTGCCAGCATCATGAAATTTTTATAATTTTGTGCAACGTAATTTAAATTTTTATACCAACTTTTACACAAAAAAATTAAATTACGTTGCACAAAATTATAAAAATTTCGTGATGCTGGCAACCCTTTGCACAATGTTGCACCGGTCGTGTAATATATTAAAATTAATGTAAAATACTTATTAAAGTGGTAATAGTGCAAGAAGTCCTGTGCGTTATTACTGCGAAACATGGATTTCCACCAAGAAGCTACAGTACAATCAATAACGGATATACAAGCATCTTAGTTTGCTAATACTTAAGTGTCACGTTTGTTTGTATTTTTTCTTAGTCACCAAGTTCCTGTTTCACAATCTACTAGTGCCAGATAGCTTATTGGCAAGTTTTGTCTCTGTCGCTCAGTATTGGCTTCCATTTTTCTATGTCTAAGCTATATATATTACATTTGTAAGCTGTTGGTTTTATAAAAAAAAATCGAATAATATATTCATAATGTCGACTGGCCATACGACCACTTCTCATAGAAAAGACACACTATACTCAAGCGTGCACGAGTGTTATTTTCCCGTATGAATGAAGATTATAAAGGAGTTACTCATTATACCCCTCCAAAAGCCACATAATAATACGAGTCCTTAGACATAGCTCATATTATATGAAAGAAAACAGGCAAAAAGCGTCGCTTACTCCGAACGGAGTATGGAGTATGGGAAGACGCGTCATTAGCACGTAAATTGGTTGCCGTATAAATTTCGTCCTACCCCCGCCGCCAATTATGCAAAATGGCGTCCACGGAGAGCCATTCAAGCGGCGCGCTCGAGTGTCACCTCTAATTAAACTGGATCTTCTTTTCAGCACTTTATTATGCGAAATAAACGACAGGATCGCAGGGGGTCGGGGGGGGTGCAGGTCGCGAATTCATTATGGCGTCTTTTCAGTTTTTCGACAATGGAGATATACAAATTTAATATGAAACTCCACTATGTAAAGTATGCGAGACTCGACGTATGCGACTTGAGTTTTGTAAGAAAATTGTAAGACCAGACGGAGACTCGTTCATTTTTGTATGCCTTGGTTTTATGAACATCACCGTCATCATTATCACCGACTATCGTCCTCACTGCTGAAGACTTGTCTTTCCACAATAACCTGTACCGTACCAAGTGAGACTTTTACGTGTTTATTAATTGTTCATTAAGTTCACACCGCGATCGTAGGCGCTGCATTTTTAAAATTGAACTTTATTCACCACACAAAAAGTACACGTTTCAAATTACTTCAGCCATACACTGCACATGCGCTGTTCAGCGCGGTGGAACTTGACATTCGAACTCTTACAATGAAACGTGTCTTCTTGTGTAATGACTAATGAGTAAAGTTCAATTTTGAATAGCTATCTTAAAAATGCAGCGCCGTGTTGCGTATCGTTTCGTTTCGGTGTGAATCGACCCAAACGCTCTAATGTCGTCGGCATAAGAGCGCTTTTCCATTATCCAAACCGATAACCGATATGTCATGTAATTACAAAGACAGGTAATTATAATTATGTTTCAATATAAAACACATACGTGCTTACTGCCAGATGCCTCTCACGTTGTCGAAGAGCGTTATCGCGTAATGCGATAACGCTCTTCGACCAATGAAGTTTATGACAATCAAAAGTCTGTTTTGAAACATTTCAATTCAAAATACTCAAATATTCCAGCGAATGTAATGTGGAAGCAAAATATTTAAATGAGGCTAATAGTATAACTAAAGAATGAAAAAACTCGCCACCATTTTTCAGCTTTCAACATATTTTATACAATTGTTGCGAATGTAAAAATTACACACCTGCTTTTAAACATACATTTAGAGTTAGAGATACATTTAATGAAACAAGCTTTTAAACCTTTTGTGTGTTCTTTTTATACATTATACATCAGGAAATTAACGTGGATCTAGTTATTATGGCCGCTGAAAAGCATTAAATAGCATTAAATGAAATATTTTAGTGCGCTTTAAATTTTTACAAATATTGAACTAACTACACTTGAAAGGTTCTTCAGGCAATGTCTATTAACAGTGGACTGAAGAAGATTTTTTAAAAAGTCTATGGACGCTTCACACCACGTCAATCTGGCCCCGTGGTGAGTATTCGAAGAACTTGTATTACAGGTACCAGACAACGGGAAGTATATTTAATACTTTTATACTATACATAAATATTTAAGACTAGATGTTGTCCGCGTCTTCGTACGCGCAAAAGGAAATCCCGCGGGGACCGTGCTTTTTGCCGCGATAAAAAGTAGCCTATGTCATTCCCCGTAGTCTCCTATATATCTGTACCAAATTTCATCAAAATCGGTCAAGTAGTTTCGGCGCCTATCAATGCAAACAAACTTTTCCTCTTTATAATATTAGTAAAGAAGTATAAGTAGATATAGATTTTTATTTATATTATAAACATATTTAATACACATCCATGATCCAGGTACATAGAAAACTGTTTGTTCCGTCGCGTCGGCGGGATTCGAACCCGCGACTGAGTCATAGAAGCAGTCATATTATGATGATGATGATGATGATGATGAAGGCTGATGATGATGATTAAAAAGGGTTCACTTTAACGTTTTACAATACTGGTAGAACAGGAACTGCTTATTAAGACAATAATTACCATGAACAAAGCGTTCCCACTAATTAATAATAAAACACGCACAAATAAAGCCCCTCCATTCAGGCCCGGGACAGCCAACGTAAGAAACAAAAAGAAAAAACCGAAACGGTGGTCGAAAAGCCTCAACATGCGAACAAAAAGAAAGCATAGACAATGATGACAGTCGAGACGCATAATGCGGGAGTAGCGCGTTCTTAATTTGAAAATATTTCCATAATAAGATTTGTCTATGGCGGAGCGGGCGGTTAACAAAAGACACCACGCTTTGTTCACTCGACGGCTCGTGATAATTAAAAAAACTAAATAACGCAATTACAACGGCCGCGACGCCGCAGCTCGCTAGTTATTAGCTAAACAACTTTACTCGTTAACTCGCATTTTTGAAATTAGTAGGTTCGCGTTGCCTTTTCAGCTCTCCGCGTATATTGAGAAGGTCCCTAATGAAGGCCAGGTGGAGTGGCCGGCTATTGAAGGCACGAGAGGGTAGTTATTGAAAGCGAATGAAAGCGCCGCGTGACGTCACAGCCACTCGAGCGACGAGCCCCAGTCGCTAATTGGAACTCGTGGCGATAGGACGCGAGAAATGTTGCCTCAATCGACTAATACTTCAAAATTGAATGGGTCTGTTAACGAGCGGCCGGCTGAATGTTACCACTGTGGTGGAGAGCTTTAGCATTCACTAACTGCCTCATGCATACATCATCTTTTTATTCACAACATTCCTGAAGATATACTACGACACTGCAAATAATAGAAATCTACGTAGAATTCGATGTCAGGAGATTTCAGTTGAAAATGGAATTTCACGAGATCGGAGCGAATCTAAGTGACTCACACCAGCGCGGCGCACACCCCTTTGGTTCACCAATGCGGACGAAGTAGGGCGTAATATCTTGAGAGTTCGCCCCTGGGGTAGGGGGCGTGGAAGTAGGATGCTGCGTTGCCATGGCTACCACATGTAGGGGCGAGACACGTGCTTGTGGGAGGCGGGGGACGTTCGCTGGTGTGAGTGAGCGAATGACCTTGGAACTTTCGGTCTAGTTAGATGCACTTGTCGTTACCCGAAACCTAACCTTGACAACTTTTTCGTCTGCGTAAACTTGCGTTCCTCAAGAGTCGCGTAGCGTTTACTAAAATATTATCAGCATACCCTTGACAATTATTCCGCCTCGTTTCTTACAAGTTTCCGCCGTGGTCCTTCGAGCCGGATGCGACCGTCGCCGGAACCTTATAACGAGGTGCTTTGAAAATTATAATATATTGATATTAATATT
The DNA here is from genome assembly GCA_037179445.1 of Phengaris alcon alcon. NCBI lineage: Eukaryota > Metazoa > Arthropoda > Insecta > Lepidoptera > Lycaenidae > Phengaris > Phengaris alcon. The sequence goes on along the minus strand of JAYRCH010000087.1, from coordinate 2,684,313 downwards.
GAATATCCTTTAGAAATTCAATGACATTTTTTCTTGGCTATAACATTTTTTTCACTATAATCAGATTTTACTACTTCTAGATAATTCGAGAGGGAAAATTTAATCCTTAAATTTTGGAGGGCTATATTCAAATCTATTCAGGGGTGGCGTTTAGGGTGGAGGTCGTTGACCTCGGAGGCTGTGGATATTTTCCTTATATCTTTATCTTTTTATCTCACAGCATTAACATAATATTATGTGTTTTTTTAACAACGTATTGTAATTTTATGACTATATTTTTTCTTACGTTACTCATAGAAAATATTTGTTATGGATGGCCTATAACTCTTTTATTACATATAGCTTAATAGGTCGGTGGTTAAATAGTATAAAAACGTTACTCATCTGTCCGGAGGTTACAGATTCGAATCTAGTCGTAGTTATTATATTATAACTCTGATTAATACAATATCTAACCGTATCAACAATATTTTTATAAAGGGTGAAAACGTGAGCCTATTACTGAGACTTAGCTGTCCGTCCGTCTGTCTGTCACCAGGCTGTATCTCCGTAATGTAAACGTGATAGCTAGATAGTTGAAATTTTCACAGATGATGATGGGGGATGTGCTGTGTTAAAAATAATACTTGTATCCTTATAATAATACTTAATAATACTTAAATAATACTTATATCATTAAATAATAGCTATTTAATGAAATGAATAATTTTGGTGGAACACTGATGAGTATACCAAGGACTGCGGAACCCACTTTGGGAACCCTTGGTCTAGAGAACCAACCTTTTTATGATGTGAGTAAATATTTAAAAAAATAATTATTATAGAATGACGCCGCTTATGATCTTTTAAACTTCCACCTCACTTGCGCTTCCTGTAACTCAAATATTGACCATATAAACTTTAATACTAGTCTACGATGTAAATCAAACTCTAGGTATTATCTATATATGAAATACTGCCTAAAAGCCAAACAAAGTTCTAATCAAAATTTCTAAGGCATGGAATTGGTAATAGAAAATGCCTCAACCGACATTTTCTGGATAAAACTTAATGCCAGGGTATTTCAATTATGTTTTTGACGGTCGGCCGCCATGTTGGATGGGGAAATTTGGGGTTATGTAAGAGTTATATCTCTATATAACACTTACATAACCCAAAATTTCCATCCTATTTGAATCATAATGTTTATGCCGTGTTGCTTGTTTACAACGTAGATGGTTTAGGAGGCTTATATGCGAATACTGAAAAGCTACGTAAAATTAGGGAATATGGCTATCTCTGTCTCTTTTGTGCTTGGCAAAATGAGAATGTTAAAACTTGAGCGTAATTTGAACTTCTGTAGTAAAGATTAAAATAATAATATTACTGACTTAATTCACGTTTTCAACCTCGATCCTATCTTAACCTGTAACTGCACACCGTGGTCGTATTGACGTGCTATGCAAAACTCATTTGAATTTAAGCGTTAACGTTCGATATAAAATATTACTTCGTCAGTTAATGTTCAAGCCAAGCACACGGTTTACCATAAAAAAAGTAGGCATCAGCCATCAGTGGCGGAGCTAGCCCCTGGAGCCCCCAAGACACTTCACGTGTAGACCTGAGTCAGCGAGAATCAAGTCATGCAAATGTATGCTCAGCCATTTAAATGATATAGTATCAGCCATATTCTAGTATGTATTTAGGAGGAATGTAGTATAAAATAGTCCCAAAAGTTAAAGGTTTTAATGATACTATACATAATATATTACATTGCTTATAAGAAATATTTCCTGGCAGTATTTTCTACATTTTTAGGCTCCAAACAGTAAATTTCATAATAGAGTTAGTAAATACGCTTGCACATAAAAAATACAATATTTCTACAGAGAACATATTAATTTAATTAAAAACCATGTCGTTTTCCTAATTTATTTTGGTGGCCATTAAGTTTTTATGACTAATATAATTTACAACTAGGCGTAAATTCTGTTTTGGATGGTGGTGGTCACCGTCAGCGAAATTAGTAATACAAGATTTACATAACTAAAACATGAATAGTTAGAACTAAATTTTACCTTGATTTATTCATAGTGATGATGCTTAAATTTTATCCGACTACGGCGAAGATAAAAGGAAGGGTAATGATGATGGCAACCTATGTTGATGTATGTTTGTTCCATCGTACCGCCTAAACTACTTATCCGATTTTAATGAAAGAGGTGTCAAATGATTCATAATAATAGCTCGGATAACACAGGCTATATAATTTACGTAGTCGGGTTATGGTTTTATATAAAAAAATACTTTTTGTTTTATTTAACGTCAGTCATGCTTTTAAATGTTTATCGAACTTTTAAGGGCGGAGGGCCTGTTTCACAATCTACTGTAAGTGTTAGATAGCATATTCACCTTGTTTTTATCTGTTGCTCAGTATAAAGTAAGCAGCGACAAAATTTCCGAATAAGCTATCCGACATTTACTAGAAGACTAGCTGACCCGAGCCCACTCTGTTGGGCGTTAAACATTTTTTGATGATGATGATGAGGATAAAAAGTATCCTATATTACTCCTTATAACATCAGCTATCTGCCAGGAATGTCCCGTGAAAATCGGTCCAGCCGTTCCAGAGATTAGCCGGAACAAACAGACAGACGGGCAGTCAGACAAAAATTTTAAAAATTGTTTTTTTATTGTAACTACGGAATACCGTATATATTTTCATGTGCATTAAGTGAAAAGCTGTTAATTTGAAATTACAAACAGACACATCAATTTTATTTATTTGTATAGATACAGACATACAGGCCCTAATTATTATGATAAAACAGTTCCATGGTTCAGGAAAATTAAAATTTATGAAAATCTATAACCTCATTCCCGAATCTTAATTTCAACGCTAATGTTAAACTTTCTTAGATGATCTAATCTCCTGATGATCTCCTTTTTTAACCTACAAGAATCTGCAGCAAGTACAAAAAAAATTAAAAAATAATAATCTCAGACTGCAATTCTATTGACAATATACAAATACTTCAAGTACTTCACTTCACCGCTCTAGGATCAATAATTTCAGACATTTGTACTGTTAATCAAAATTAAACTCTATCCTTATAAAATAAAGTACGAATTCGTTCATTCTCGTTAAGAATTTTCATTAGTGCCATGTGATCAAAATCGACATGTAAAAGTGAACACATTGAATGCAGACAGATCGCATACATCTGACTATGCTTCTAAAATTCCAATTCTTGATTAAAATTTCAAGCATTTCAGATATGCTGAAAGTCCTGAATGAAAATTCTTTCACACCATGAAGACGTGTTAAATATTTGAATTTCGAATTCACAGATATCTTGAGGAACGAGTCGGTTCAGTTCTCGTTCACTTAAGTTGGGACTTTTTTTTTTGTTAAATTAGTCGACCATACTTAATAGCACTTTTGAATGTCAATTATACATTTTTACATTACAAACATTCGTAGCATGATCAATCAACGTAGATCATGCAAGTCACATCTAGGTTATTCATTTTAACGTCATATTGGAGAAAAAAAGAAAAATGTTATGGCTGTTCAAGCGCGGAGCTGGACTATAGTTAGACCAAGCATTTTTGGCAGTTAAATTTTCATCTATTAAACAATATGCTTGTCTACATAGTTTGCGATTTATGTAAGCTCTAATTTAACTTCAGTAAGTTGTAGTGTATCAGAAGGAATTCTATTGCAGAGTTTTACCGAGTACCCCATAAACGATATTATGTACATTGTACATTCACTTTGACAATATTAATAGCAGTTGAGTATTGTATTATAGTGTTGACGTGCGAAAGCGGTTGAATGATTCAGATCAGTTTTTTAAATTTTAATTAAAACCTTTGAATGCCACGCTAAACAATTGTTCACCATGTGTCCAACTGTTGCTAGATACTATAATATTATTGAAATACTTGAAGTTATTATAATAATCGAAACTTTTTAGGTAAAGCTATAAAAATAACAACCATTTTACTAAAATAAAATCAACCTAATTAATATGTACCTTGGTTAATTTAATCTAATATAATTCAATGACATATACAAAGGTCGTTAAAAGAGAGATACAATTTATAGTTTATGAGCTAAAAGTAAAAATAATAAATTACAAATCAATGGGAAAAATGATATTTAAAAAACAAGTCGTAAAGATAACCGCATATTTCGACATGTTTTATTACGTTACACTTTTTAAGCCCAATTTTTTTTACAAACATAGATTATTAGAAATATATAGTATAGAGTAGATTATCATTACCAACTCATTTACTTATGAATCTGGAAAATAAAAATTTATATTAAGTATGTTAAGTACAAACTAGAAAGCTGAACGTAACCCTTTTCTTACAACGTTCAATTAAAAAAGACCCCACGATAATATTTTATGAACAACTAAATGGATCAGTTGTGTTTAATTAATGGCACTGAAAGGTTAATTTACAATAATAAAGTCTAATCTATCGTGTGATTAGTGCCTTTGAATTACAGATAATTATTTTTTAATTACTTATTCTGGTACAACAATGTCGTAAAATCGATGCTATTTCTAGATACATTCGACGTATGGGAAGTTATAACTCATGAGTTTTCCCCTTTTTTAAGGGGTTGTACCGGTAATTTCCGATGGATTATGTTATTCCTAATTTAGTGGTGATATTTTAAAACGAAGGAAATACTTTACTAATTATAATTTCAGTTTGTAAATTTGTATGTTTAGGCCAAATATTTTATTTCAAGTTTAAACAAATATATGAAAATATTAATTATATTATGTTAAAAGTATCTTAATTAAGTAGCCATATTCAATTTAAACCAAATTTTCGTATCTGAACACCTGAAAAGGATTTAATAAGTTGTCAAGAATAAGTATGTGAGAACTCGCTTGGCGTGACAAACAAGTGTTCTTTCTGTAGGAGACACCGTTTAATAAACAAACGGGGCCAATTAGGGCACACGACACGTCAAAGGGTTAATGCTGGCTTGTCTATGGGGGTTGTTATTCCTCGTTAATATTTAGTACCTGGAAGACCGAGCTCTCCTCGGAGTTTTATTAGAACGATAAAATTATGAAAAGTAAAAAAAATATACAAAGGAAAAAAAAATCACAAAATTATTCATCTGACCGGTATTCGAACCCGAGACACCAATTTGCCAACTACGCAACGCTAACTTATAACGAAATCACTCATATCTGATTACGCGACGAAATAAAAAATATATACAACTTAAAAATGCGCAGTTTAGTAAGTTCAGAGTAAAATTTCAAGGTCGCGTCAAGACACGATTTAGTATATAACGCCATCTGTCGGAGGCTATTTATAATTCTTACATAACAAATTAACTTTCTAAAGTACGGCTCAATACACAGATGGCGGAAATTTTAATTTTTCTATTATTTTTCGAAGTCATGTTTTTTAGGCACTATAAGAGTATTTTTAATGATAAATGATGTTTCACTTCTGCCACGTGTGTTTTTTGTTGTCTGTACACGTCATGTTTTTTATTAATGTAATGTAATTTAAGCATTATTATTTAAAAAAAAAATACCGTAATTCACTCCACCAACATAGATATTTTTACATACACAGTATTTCATACTCCCCCGTTAAGATAATTTTCGTAAAAAGGAGTAAAAAGTTTTTGCTACACGTATTAATAATTATAGAGACATATGGATTAGACGGTAAAAAATGATTAAACCCTTTTTATTGTAAAATAAATATCCCTCCAAATCGCAATACATCATGAAAATGAATTATAACATTCTCATTAAAATACAATTACCATAAAATGTTCTAAATTATCTCGTTTTAAATTATTTAAAAAATATATATTTCGATATAACAACACTCAATTTCCGGTGTAATAAACAGGTAGGGTTGCTGCAGTTGACGAGGCGCCCGCGGCGGGACTTCAAAGGAAATAAATGTATGAATTGTTTAGCGAAAACTCACCCGCAGGCGGCGGGGTCCTTCCGACCCGCGTACTTACCGTAAAGGTTCCTCAAATTTATATTGATCTTTTTATGAACGTGGTGGACTTAACGAGAATTTTATTTGTTTATTTAAAAGAAAATCTTTTTCGATATGTTTATTTTCATCTTATTAGGCGATAGAATTTGTTTAAAATGTGTACCCGCGTTGCACGAATAATGGTAATTCAAAGAATCAGACAGTGGTCATCCATACACATCAATTAATAATTATACAAAAAATATCTTAAGTATTACAACAAGAAAACACATAAGACAAATGATTTCCACAAATTCATTATAGAAACGAAGGTAGATGTAAAACGGTACTTACTTATTTATTGCGAAACAACACAACAAATCCCTCCACAAACAAGATTACAATAAATTAATAACAAAATTGTCGTATAAAGTAATTTGTATAATACGGGAGCTGTCAATCGGTTAATAGAGCCTTCGTTAAATTGCCGGTAGACACGAGTGAACATCAAAAGGAAAAACTAATGCGATCCGCCATTTTCCTACAAATTATTAAACGCGGCCGCCGAGACCGCGCCCTGTCATTCTCGGGTTAATACAGGTTAATTCCGCGTTTGTACGATTGCGATGAATTATCGGATTTTGCGGAATATTTTATTCCCTTTTTTCAACGATTTGCAGATTTCTTTATACACATTTTTTTTACAAAACAAAAAACAGTGCATTTAGCTGCGTCAATTAATATTTTATTTTTTGATTAAAATTATTATTTTTATTAATTATATTATTATTGAAGTGGAAATAGTGCAAGAAGTCCTGTGTGTTATTACTGTGAATTAATATTTTATCCTCGACTTTTTACCTTTTCTCTACAAACTAACAATGAACGAAATATGCTTGGAAAGGTATTTTACCCAACTACGTCGAAGCAAAAAGGAAGTACCGTAGCGCCTAAACTTCTCTTCCGATTTTAATGAAAGAGGTATCAATAGATTCGTAATAATATCCCGGGTAACATAGGCTATATAATTTACGTAGTCGGGTTATAGTTTTAATAAAAAATATAGTTATCATTTATTAAGTCTATAAGTGTAAGTAATAAAGTCGGTTTTTAATCAACAAACTTAAATGACAAGTCAGCATACAACTAAGTAGTCAGTACGTTATTAATATAGTCATTGAACTGAGAATTCATATGCAACATATTTAAAGTCTAGAAAGTATTGGAATCTTGATATAGTGGTATTGCGTCCCATCCCTTAAGCGGGAGTAAAAAATGTCCGAGCACAAAACATATACGGCGCTCGACGCAATAACTCTATTTTAATTACTCAGTATCGGCAGATTCCTTCTTGCCTACTCCGCTGTGCTCTACCGATAGGGATGGGACGGTGTGTTTATCGATATAGATATTTTTAAAATCGTTTTAGTTTATATGCGATATTATTGTAGCCATTATATAGAATTTACTGTATTTATTTACGTTTCCGTTCTTTATAATTTTATTTCGGTTTATTACCAAAAAGCTGTGAAGACTTTACAGAATATTTTGAACTGAAATTGCTACCATATCCTTACGTCTTGCAAAAAAGTAATATTTCATTTTTAATTTTCTTTTATATGTACAATATCGAGAAAGTTCCTGCTCGACCAGTTTCTAAAGAATTTCCTTGCTCTAGGACGCTTCAAAATATTAAAACACAAATGAAGTGACCGCAACGACTGCATACCTGATTTGGACTACGTATTGACACGTGAGTGTGTGTGCGTGCGCACGATTCAACGGCGCTGTTGAAAGCGATTTTCATCTTATACCTGGACGAACGGCAACTTGTTCGATACATATGGTCAATATGTATCTACTAACTTTCAATTGTCAATAAATTTCTGAACATATTCCATGTGTGGCACAGATCAATTTGATCGAAAATTAGAGTAAATAATCACTGTTCAAGTAAAGGACACATTTAAATAGAAATAGCAAATGAATTATAAATGTGCGACAGAACACACCTTCATAAATTATTCCCGTCACAAAAATCGATATCGATATTTTCGATCAGTTTCTAAACACTACCTAACACAAACAAGACTCGATAACGAGGTGAAATATTCACATCGCGCGCTACACAATCATCACTATGGCTATCTCGTTCGCACCCGCACGTTTAGGCGCTGGGACCGAGCGAAAGGAAGAAGACGGCACGCGCCGGCGGCATTTACAAAGGGGTCGAGTTCCTTTGATCTCGCCGCGCGCGTGCGTACGTTCGCCTGTGTGCGTTTATGCAGATGAGAGGTTGAGAATTTGATAATTGCGAAGATTTATATACGGCCCAATATCCGATCGCTAAACACTAATGACGAAGTCATTTTCTACACTCATATTATAAAGAGGAAATATTAGTTTGTTTGTATGTTTGTTTGTTTGCATTGAATAGGCTCCGAAACTACTGAACCGATTTTGATGAAATTTAGAACATATATAGAGTTGACCACGGGGAAGGACATATGTTACTTTTATCGCGAGAAATTTCCTTTGCGCGTACGAAGTCGCAGGAAACATAATAAAGAGTTTGTATAATTTTATTAGAGATACAATAAAAATTAAGCGTATTGGTGCTCAATCCGGTTTTCGCGGGTTCGAATCCCGCCAAAGGAAGAAAAAGCATTTCTGTGTTCTGGTGTCATGGCCGTGTATTAAATATGTGTATAATAATATAAATCTTAAATATATGTTTGGTATAAACTATTAAATCTCTAGTCTGGTCCCCGGAACACAAGTTCTTCGGATACTTAGCACGGGGCCAGATTGACGTGGTGGGTAGCGTCCATAAACATTATTATTATTATCCTTTTGATTTTCTATTTATGCCTACAATGTTTTTTTTACTTAAATTAGTTTTTCATACTCTATTTTATTATGCTTTGCATTAACAAGGTATTAAATATCTATAACTAGATATTAGTTAGATACTCTTAAGAAACGTATTCTTAAGTACAAAACATTATTTTAGAATTAGTATTTTTTCAATACTTTTTCTGTCCATACTTTCCTTTACAGCCAACCATAGTCAAGAAATACGACCACTATTGGAATTTACTTTATTGATAGTATCCCGATGTTTTTATAACATTTTTAGGTAAACTTCCCATGAGTTAAATGGCTTGTAAAAATCGCCAAATAGAACCAAAACATCAATTCGGGCCCGAGCAAACAAATACGCGCGAAACTAAAAATGGCGAGAAAATTCGGCCCGATTTCCCTGTCCATTGTCGTTTGTGTTTTTTTCATCTTATTTCGCGCTTTGTCGGAGGGTTCTTTGATGTTCACCCCCTCACCCCCTCGCGCAGGGGGGGGGGGGGGTGTTACAAATTGCGTCACGGTCGCATTTTGAAGCGTAAACATAAGGCCCGTACTAAGTTTTGTCGATTCGCTTGTTTCGAGTTTGGGCGTAACTGATAGATTATATCAATGAGGAAAACTTCAAATACCTAACTTTTGTAAATTTTAATTATAATATTTCTAACTACCTATGTGTTTTGTAGCAATCTACTACCTAACTTATATAAATAATATTTTTAACTATTTCGTAACGATCTACTTTTATGCTTCATAGTTTAGATGGTTCATAAAGACTAGATTCTGGCAATAATTATAAAATGTTAACTACCTACTAATAATAGGTACTCGACAGAATATTACGATCCTATCAATTCTGCGCTTACTTAAATCAAAGGTCTATTCAAATAATTTATATTATAAATGTTTGACCATTAACCAATAACAAACACGAAAGGAACTCACTTTCAACTCGAACGTGCAAGTGGTAGGGGCGTGTAATCTACGTGATTTTCGAGCGAGCTGCGCTGGGTGATTTGACAAGTTAGAACGTCAAGCAGCGCTGACATACCAAAGCGCAACCGTATGAATATAGCCATGTTTTATACATGTTCTATGGAACACGTCTATGTGTTGATAAAGCGATTGTTTAGGTATTTTAGCGGTATAATATTAGTCATTATTTTGTTACACAAATACCATGAGTAGTGGTTAAATCGTATTGCACTAACGTTAATTCTTAGGCTCCTTATATAGTCTATATTGGAATATGGTAGGCCGGAGAAAATTCAGAGAATTGAAAATAAAACTCTGGATTGTTACCATACAGTTGAAAATCGAACACATGAGTATCGAGTTGTCAGATTTGACACTGCCAAATGACTTGATACCCCTGTGTTCGATTCTAGTTTCGGCCTTAACTTTTCATTACTTTAAAATCTCGATCCTATTTTTGCGACGTACTTGCCTTACTTTAGATTAACTAATATAAATTTATTTTTCTGCTTATATTTATTACATTGAAATAAGAATCTAATTATAAATAATTAAATTATTATTTCTAATAATCATTTTTTGATAAAAATAGAATTTAAACGAAATGTAACCCAAATGTGTAGGACTTCCGTCCATTTTTCTCGGCCGCTACAAACGTAAATTCTCATCAACTAGAGATCTCTTCAAAGAGAAATCTTAAATATGCATAAAAATGTCAAATACAAAAAATTTATGTATGTGAATACCGACGGAGTAACGAATGATATACAAAAGAAACGATTTGTAAATTTAAATTATGAACACATCGTTGGCCGATTCATTTCGCATGCTTCTGTTCTCGTGTATGTTTGACTTCCGAATTATCGCGAACAACCTTACATTTTGCCGCCATTTACCATACAATAACTTATAATAATACATACTTCTGGAGCATAGAAATACCACCTTACAATAATACATTACCACTATACAATAATACATACTTCTGAAGTATAGAAATACCAAAATTTTCCCATTTTCCTTCCTAGTCTATACAAATAAATAAATTTCAAGTTTCTGCTTGTAATTTCAAATTTACAGCTTTTCACTTACCACCATACTAATAAAAATATTTACACAGTGGATAAGCTATATAATGTTTTATCCTTGTCTTATACGTTGGAAAAGTTGCTTCAAAGACAAGGACAAAACTTTGTATACATATTGGACATAGCTTATCCATTGTGTAAATATTTTTATTTATAGTAAGGGGGTTAATGTATATATGAAAGCACGGTACAAACCTTTACAATAAAAAAACAATTTTAAAATTTTTGTCTGTCTGTCCGTCTGTCGGTCTGTTTGTTCTGGGCTCTGGCTAATCTCTATAGCGGCTGGACCGATTTTGACCGGACTTTCACGGGCAGATAGCTGACGTTATGAGGAGTAACTAAGGCTACTTTTATCTTAAAGTTCCGTTTAATAAATAGGGTTCCGTTTCTATTAATTCCACGCTAACATAGTTGTGGGCACCAGATAGTCTTCTACAAATAAATATGTATAGAAATACGCGCCACACACAAAACCTTTTAGTTCCTTGTCCCGACACGAACCCGCGAACACTGACTTGATATGAGCCAGGACTATCGTGAAATATCATAAATATCTCGTGAATAAAACTTCCATTTATAATATGCATTAGGATCGCACAATCAAATCTATAGTCCATCTATAATAATAATAATAATAAAGATAAATAAAATTGAAGTTTCTGTTTGTAGTTCAAATGAAAGTAAGTATAGTATATAAGGTATTAACAATAAAAAAACATTTTTTTAAATTTTTGTCAGTCCGTCGGTCTGTTTGTTCCGTCTAATCTCTGGAACGGCTGGACCGACTTTTACTGTCAGATAGCTGATGTTATAAGGTGTAACTTAGGATACTTTTTATCCTCAACATTATCATCAAAAAATGTTTAACGCCCATCGAAGTGGGCACGGGTCAGATAGTTTTAAATAGAGCACTGTAGAGTTAACACTGAAAGAGCTACATTCTCTTTATGTTCGTTCTACAATCGGACCAGTATTTTAGGCGCTACGTTGGAACAAATATACATGCATGCATAGACTGCCAAAATCATTACATTTCCTTTTGGCTTCGCCGTAGTCGGGTAAAAAGCACACTGATTTAGGTCTACCAGATATGTTTAGGATATGACAATTAGGATCTGGATACGGATATAGGAATAAAATTATATCCGATTCGGTTACGGTTATTTAATTATTTCGAATTATACGTTTAATTCGGATATTTTCGGTTACGGATATTAGATAAACGTCAGTAGAATGCAAATAATTATTTCCATTTTTAAGTTTAGGTAATCAGTACCTACCTGGTTAACCGTGCTTTGATAGGAGTCCCGATAAATTTAAAAAATTAAAAGAATCACAAAAACATTTATCCGACCGGGATTCAAACCTACCACATTCCGAATTTTCGAACAAAGAAAAAATTGTACAATACGCATACCAAACTGCTAATCAGACTGACATAATCGAGTCGAAATTATTCATATACATACGGTTGCGTGACGAAAGAAAAAACAAACATAACTTAAAAATGCGCAGTTTCTAGGGATAAGACCTAGCTAGATCGATTTTTCTCCCACAAAACTCCCTGCATGGAAATACTTCCAGCCGTTTTCGAGATACCGATTATATATATACAAGATTGTCTCATTTAAAATATAAGATTTGGCATAAAAAGCTTATAGAAAATTAAATAAACATGTTATAACAAGTCTTAAAACTCCGCCTATATCCAAAATTATCCGAAGCTTTTAAATGGGTTTCAATTACGGTTACAGAGCTCCATCATATCCCCCGTGTCTAATATGGCGATTTAAACTGTTATTTGGCTCTGGCTGGCTATCATCATAAAATACATTAAAACATATATAAGAATACAACAATTCTCCACACGATTTTCTTGTTACTTGTGGACTGTAGACTATCAATTGGAAAAGTGTGACATACCAGTAACATAATAAATATTAACAACAAGAGAATATATCATTAGGCCGGTTTCTGGAAGGCTAAAGGCTATACGAACTGTTAAATCTCATTAGATTTTATCTTTAAATTAATCATTGGCATCAACTTTTTTCTGATTTTTTGCTAAAATAAAAAAATTATAATATGTTTATAACGGATTTGTCATTTTACTATTTTAGCTACCCGACACGACGCTGCATTTTCGAAATTAAAATTCTAATAATGAAACGTGTATCTTATTGCGTAGTGAATAAAGTTTTATTTCGAATAGCTTCTCGTCTCGTCGTACCGCGCAGCGCGCGGTGCAGCTCGAAATTAGAACTCTTGCAATAAAACGTGTATCTTATTGTGTTGTGAATTAAGTTCAACTTAGAATCGCTTTCTTAAAAATGCAGCGCCGCGCTTCGTCTCGTTTCGGTGTGATCTGACCCTGACGCATAATTTAGCAACTCTAGTATACTTGGCAGTTTAATTTTTCTAATTGATCATTATTACTCGTCATGGACCATGGTCCAATTAGGTCCAATCAATACGAAATAAGGCATTAAAATGACAATAACGACTTTTAGGTTAACCGGTTTTCTATTAAGAGCACTCTTTATGAGGTTTTTTAATGTGATGATTATAAAATTTATGGAGTCATTAAAATAGTTAAGAGCAACTATTCATATTGATAGATAGTAATGGAAGCAGATAAAGTTACAAATAAGAACACGCTTCTATGTAAAACTTTAGGCTTTAGACAATTTTAATACTAACATAGTAAAGGGAGTTTTATTAATAGTCATAATGAAGTTTTTAGTAATAGGTCAACGTAAAAAAGTAGGATTTGATGTTGGAAAAACCAGGACAACTCAGTTTAAAAGCAGGACAGGGGTTGCAACAGTTAAATTAATATGTAGTGAAAATACATGACCTTATCAGGGCGGTTTAAAAGTCCAGGACGCTGCTTTAAAACAATCCAGGACATCCCAGGACACTGCAAAAAATAGGGGCATGTCCTTGGAACATAAGACGGTTGGCAACCCTAGGTTTTACCATTGTCAAATAGCAATACCTACAAAAAAAGTTGTTAGGTATAGGTTCATACCTATATAAAAATTATAATATTTAACTGTGGCTAATAATATCCCAGAATGTCTTCTTTACAGTTCGTCACACGGGAAAAGTGCATTACACATGTACAAACAACCGTTTTAACCTTTAAATATTATTGGAATAGGAATAAATATTGATAGTGATATTCAATTATTATCTATAAGATAATCATCTAATCTCAAATCTTATCTAATGGAATGCATAATTGGGACTAGTTATAGTGAATCCATTCCATAAACTGGTATTTAACTTAAAACTTTCAATGTACTTTCAATTAATTATAAAATCATCTTATCGTCATATCGTCTTGATATAATAAACTTATTTTTGGAGTTCGGACCAATCAAAAAACGCGTTAAAAGCTGGTTTGACGTTTATGAGAATACCATTTTGCTGTTTTAACATATCTGTATCTGAAACTGTATTATTGTAAGATTTAATTAGCAGAATCGACCTCCTGATAAGATAACGTTCTTTGAGATGAGGGTCAAGTCCCTTACTGCAATACTTCTAATATATTGACGTCATAGGAATAACATGACGTCACATACAGTAGGAATTGAATTAACTACCTATTGCTGAAGGTTAGTAATTTCAGATGTTTAATTCCCATGTAATTCAGTTCGTTGTTAAGTGGCATTGAATCTATTTATTTTGTTATTAGACGCCATAGTAAAATAAGGGCCTGTTCAACAATCTGCTAGTGTCAGAAAGGCATGTCTCTGTCGCTCGATATAAAGTAAGCAGCGACAAAATTTCCGATTATGCTATCCGACACTTGTTAGAATATTGTGAAACAGGCCCTTATATTGATGTACTTAACGGCCATATTAAAACGATTAGTAAATAGGTTTAAAAATAGCTGCCGAACGTTTATGACAAAACAGCACGCGTCCACATACATAATCATAAATCTAAAGTCTGAACGGAGACCGTTTCATGGAAGAACGTTTTATATGGTCCACCTACAATAGGTTAATTATAAATACTGTAATTGGTGTTTAAAAAACTATGACTTACTAGCCTAGCCCGCGGCGTTGCCCACGTAAATATAGTATCGGGAATCCCACGGGAAAACTGTACTTTTTGGGGATGAAAAGTAACCTTTCTATTAATCTAGAGCCTAAAGATACAGCAGTTCAGTAGTTTTACATTATAATATTAGTAGGATAAACTAGTAGCTTTATGTAGGTATATAGTAGGTAGCTATTACTAATAATAAAAGCTAGTACTAATTATATACAAATAAATGAAATTGAAATGTCTGTTGGTTATTTCAAATTTACAGCTTCATAAAATAACTTCATATGGAAGTATATACGGTACTCTGAAACAGCTGAACCAATTTTCACAGGCCTTTAACTGGCAGGTAGCTGAGTACCTTAGGCTTTTTTCATCTTAGGATTCCGTTTTTAAAAAAGGGTTCTGTTTCCGTTAGCTCTACGCAAGCAAAGCTGCGGGGCACCAGCTAGTATGATTAAGAACAAACGTGCAGAAGGATCGAATGAATGACGAATGTAACCGATTACCGACGCCCGTAGACACCCGGAACACTAGGGTCTATTAAATGCCGGTCTCTTCAAATCCTTAAGCTGCTTGGCAGGCGTCATTGCACGCTGGTTTTCTGAAATGCCTCAGTATCTTTCCAGTCGAGCCGGCCTATTCATGCCGAAGCACAACTATTTTCTTTCATAAATCAACACTAAGGTCTATTAAATGCCGGTCTATTCAAATCCTACCCCTTAAGCTGCCAAGCGTCATTACACGCTGGTTTTCTGAGATGCCTCAGTATCTTTCTAGTTGAGCCGTCCTATTCATACCGAAGCACAACTCTTTTCTTTTATAAATATATTCCGTGTTTGTACTCCTTGATTTACATTCTAGGCGCTTGCCTAGAATGTAAATCAAGCACTGTAGATTTATGTGCTTGCTAGGTGCTTACCTAGCAAGCGCACAAATCTCCAGTGCCTCCTGAGCCCCCGTTGATATATGCTTGCCAAGCTGATTGCCCAGCGTGTGTGGGCGCCATAAAAGTGTGATCTAAATATAACACAACCCTGTATTTCGGCGTCTTTTGATCTCGCCGCTCTAATGAGGCAGTTAACCAGTAACTAGATCGAATTGTTCCTCAGTACCACTAGCGATCTTAAATTGCTGCGAGTCATCAGTGCAAATGTCAAAAGGCTTACTTTAACCCATACAGATAATTAAAATTGAAGTGTCTGTTTGTAATTTCTAATTAACAGCTTGTCACATAATGCATATGAAAGTATTAATAATAAAAAAATAATAAATAAAATTATTTTTTTATTATTAATACCGTCTTGTTCCAGCTAATCTCTGAAACTACTGGACCGATTTTCACAGGACTTTCACTGGCAGATAGCTGATATTATAAGGCGTAACTTAGAATACTTTTTATCCTCATCATCATCAAAAAATGTGACTGATGATGATGATGACTTAAGGGACACATCTTAAGGGACATGTGTCAATTTTGGCATTTCCACGGATGATTCACTGCAAACTTAACGAATAGGCTATATGTACAATAGATTCTAGTGTTGACTTCTAGAGTCTAGAAAATATTATGTATAAGAGATACAATGGTTAACACAATATAAAAGATACAAAGATTTTAAATAAACAAAACGAAACGTTGAAAAATATTTTCAGTAACGTACAAATATCTATTCATGTTCGGAATGAAAATATGTGATCCTAGTATCTGACATTTAAACGGCGAGAAATGAACAGCTGTACAAAACAGCTATACCGAAACCGAAAAAAAAAACCAACGACTTTTCATTTTGTTGGGGAAAAGCGAACAATGGGAAAAAGCGGGAATTGCGCGTCACTCTGCCGTACCAATTTGTCAAACGTTCAAGATGGCCGCCGGATGTGCAACATGGCGGCTTCCGGCGCGGTTTAATTAAAAACGCGTCGTTTAGGGAGTTAGTTTAACTAGTTTTTAATTGTGCTACCATTTTAGTGTTAAACACCTATAATTTTGCGCCAGCCATCGTCGAAACGACTTCCATCATCTGGGGGAAGTGACAATAATGATACTTTAGTAACAATTACACAACCAGCTTTACACTACGCATATATGTGTAACATATCAGCTTGGTGAGCAACATTAAAACAAAAAATATTAAAAGAGTTGCACACTTGACTTCCTGTTACACCCTTTTCCCACCAAAATACAAGTACAAACACGTGATTTTATATAGATTAGATCTCAGACCAAATAAAAAAGTGAAGACAGAGTTCTACGATCCACATAGTGAGGCCGGTCTAAACTACGACTAGCCGTAATTACACACACACACACATAACGAAACTACTCTTAACTTTGTAAGGCGAGCTGTCGCGGTGTGTGTTTTTTATGTATGTAGTGCGTAGCTACACTGGCACTAAGTACATAAAAACCGGCCTCAATTTTTGTTTGACGAAACTCTCTATTCACTTTTTTATTTGGTCTGAGCATTACATAAATATAAACTTATCCCAGTATTCTAGACACAAACGTCCTTGTCTAGATCGTATCTGCCGTCATGTTATGAATAATTAAGAGCTTAGATACATTATGTTGTATATTAGATTAGCTAATCCGACTAATTTACGCAATTAGATAATTCAAAATATAATTACCGCGGCGCTGGTGTATTTAAATTTGTAGCGTTATTTTAACAGATGAGACCGGACCATTTTTAATGAATTGTTAGTTTTCATTTTTCGTTTTATACTCATATATTCCCGTATAAATTATGTATATTATTGCAGTGTAGATAAACTATAAAACTAAAAAAAATGTTTGTAATATATTACATCAAAACCATTTTTTCATCACCTAACACAAAACATCATAAGTATACACTACACAGAATGTGAAATTTTCAGCTTTTGTACAGAAATCCATTAATTTGGATGCACATTTGTAGGACACTTGACATCTATCATTAGAATGTCCCACAATAGCCTATATCAATAATGGCCCAACGTCGCACAATAATACAAACCCCCAACGTATTAAAAAACAAGTGGGTATCACAATGGGAATCGAACCTGGACCCTCTCGCCACTCCAGGGCTGTGCGTGAGCGGAATTTTTAATTGTGTTTATTTTATCGTAGGTGTTTTAGAAACATGGCTGGAATACTTTAGGGAAATTTTGAGATATAATCTTTTTTGTATGACATGTTATGGTACTTACATGACGTAAAATTGTGTAAAGGAAAAAAAATTAATATACCTAAAGAGTTTATTAGGTATTTTTTTTTATATGTTAGTTGTATTTATCAAAATAAAAATCTGACATGTTCATAGCAATTAAAGATATTATTTTTATATTATAGCGCCTTATTTTTCGACGAAATTTTTTCTTAATGCATCCAGTATATTTAGGCTAGAAATTTTAGGTAAATATAAAAATCTCGATTGTGACAACCCTAAAACATCCCTCGTACTTCGAGTGTATCAATAGTTGGATTTGTTTGAATTCGGTCTTATTAATTAACCAAATAAACATCTCCAGTTACTAGTTTTACGGACACTTGGTTCTAGAAATCTTGGGGTAGAAAACTCTAACATTTTAGAGCAAACAATTCCAGGATTTTTTAATATACTAAGGAATACTATTCTAGAAAAGTCTTGGGGTCAAAAATTCTAATATTTTCAACAACCACATTATTGGCACAATGAATATCACTGAAGTTTTATCAAGAGAACTATCTATGACTATTGCATAGAAGTTCCCAGATCTCTAAGCTTGAAAACATCCGACCGAATTATTATGAAACGCTTAAAGTTGAGGGCCCCTTAAATCACAGGCTGTCGCTGTTAGGCAGAATGACAACAATAGCATGTAACTTGAGAGTCTCTTAATTTAAAAAGCGTTTGGTATACGCTGTTAAAGTGTTTAATTACGAAAATGATTCAAATTATCTTAACTTGAACCCTCTCAAAGTTAAATTAAATCCCATTACCCTTTCAACAGTGAAATATTAAAATACAATATTCATATCTCTCCAACGTAAATATTTTTAGAACTTTTTTATTTATTTACCTCAACAGATTAAAACTAGCATAAAAATGGACGGATGCCAGCAAAATAAATGACATATCAATTTAGAACTGTGAAATCGCCGAAACTAATTGTGAGCTAGTCGTTTTGGATTTATGTCGTTCTTTGATCTTATAATTGTAAGTTGCGAATATAATGTCATAAATAAATCGTGTAGGACAAGATTTAATAAATATTCGGGAGATTGATATAAATGATTTTCAAGTTTCAACGCTTAATAAAAGTAATGTGCTGGACTTATGTACAGATCTCAGGAGAAAATAACACAATTTTTCCTGAGTTATGATAGCTATCAGCGTGTCAAACAGAGGATGCTTTAAGCTTTTTACTGTGAATTGTGATAGAGTTATTGTTCGGCTACAAATGGAGATACCGCGGTCTTACAGACAACCGCTTGCGCTGTTTCGTCGACTGTAATCGCTTACAATCAGGCGATCCGTCTGCTCGTTTGCCCTCTACATCGTAACAACTAGTTAGCTAATATTACGTGACCACAGAAGCTTAGCCTCAGGCCTCGAACAACCACTAACCAGCAATTACGCTGGCGCCCAACGCGGGACGTGATTGTGAACGTATTGCGCTAATTACTACTTAACTGTCAAACGAGGGTTACATTTTAACTAACAGAACTGTGACGTCATTATTTTTTTAATGAAGGATTTTCGTTGCTTCAGATTGTTTTTTTACTAATAATTAGTAACTAACCACTAAATATGTGTGGCGCCCAACGTGGGAAGTGATTGTGCTAATTACTACTTAACTGTTAAACATTTTAACTAACAGAGCTATGACGTCATTACTATCCGAATGCATCTGAAGGAGGGTTATGATTTTCGAATGCATGTATGTATATTTCTTTGGCACGCTCTAGAGCCTAAACGGCTTGTCGCATTTGAGCTTGAGAGGTATTATTATATTCGTTTTAGCCCTGTGACACTGGGTGCATCAAAATTATTTGACGCAGTCAGGATTTTTATTTTTTCAAATTAATTATAGTTTTGTAATTTATAATATTCTTTAGGTACTATTTTGCAAAATTTTTAATCTACTATTTAACCGTCATACGAGGGTATATTTTAACTTACAGAGCTGTGACATCATAATTCTGTTTTTTTGGCAGATTTAACTAGGAGACAGTGGCGAAGACTGGTTCTCCTTCATAGGGAAGCCCTAGCCTGTATAATAGGTAGGGATTTGGATGAGGGTCTTTAAAAGGTAAGTGGTAAGTAAAGCCGATAGGAATATAGTTATAGGAACCCCACGCTACTGATAGGAGGACTAGTTTTTTGATGAGATATTGGGGTATCATGATGATCTTTGAGTAAACACGTCAGGTGCCAAATAGTGTGCTTCTCTTGCCACATTTAACTTTACTGATAATTTCTTACTTTTACTGATAAATCTTTTTTTTAGTTTTCTTCTAAACTACGCATGGCGTTTAAACATATTAAATCGACAGACATATCAAAGGACAGTAAAAAACAACACATTAGATGAATAAAACACTCCTGTGATTGCGCCCACCAACGTAGGTGGAAGCCTTGGAAATATTTAAAATTACAATATCCTTGGCATTTGTCAAACAATAAAAAGGGAGTTCGAATTTTAATGGGACAGGACGCTCTACGAGATTGTTTCGAAATTAAAGTGTGTGAGCGAGACGCACGCGGCAACCGTTCCCCCTCTTTCCGGCACGTGGCTCTATGAATATTGATACCTTTCATTATACTAGGTTTGGTAGGTGAATTTAAAGTGCATTTTTGGTGTCTTTTGGAAAATACTCACCGTTTTCTAAGTTTATAGCTGGATAAAGCACATCAATCTCATAATAAAATGGAGAATTGGAAATTCTAATTTTAACTATCCATTTTAAAATGATTATAACACAATACGGACCTCACAAGCTTCGATAACTCCCAAAATAATTACCGAATACATTAAATTCTATTACGCTCGTTACAATAATGAAATAGAAATGTATTTTCACCTGTTGATAAGTACCGAATAAACATATCGGGTTCGTTCGCTCCAGGCGGAGGGGGTCGTCTAGGGGGTCAAGGGGTCTAGAGGTCTAGGGGGGGTTCCCTTTGTAGTGTAGCCGGCGGCTGAAGGCTAACGCTTTGCTTTGTTTTCCACTAAATGACGTTTCAGTAACCGCTGCGGATGACACGTCCGCGTAATTGGTCCTTCGAGAACATTGATGTATTTGAGGAAACCAGCATCATCGCCGTAATCATCATCATTAGATAATTTGAAGTTTAGAGTTTTTTAGATATCCAGAGGTTCAATTAAGATGCATTTATTGTAAGGTGATGTGTGTAGGTTTTCGGTGTAGTTACATTTATTTGTTCCAGTTCATAGTTAAGACAACGTGTGTCGGAGACAGCCAGTAATATCAATTTTAAAAAATTAAAGTTTAACAGCGGTAATCACTAACGGCGTTTTGTAAACAGCTATACAACTAGAAGGATCAAAAGACCACGAAGTCTTTCTTTTGGTCCTCTTAGCCGGATACAGAACCCTGTAGTCCCTATGGTATTTTCCACAAGTCGATTTTCCTCTTCATTTATCGCCCTCCCCCCTCATAAATATTAAATAATATCACATGCGCATACTACGATATCTAATTTGCAAACTAATCTATTCAAATGAGTCTTTTGATGTATCCATTATTTTAACCTTTGCCCTTGTTTTGTTTGAATTTTTTATCGTTTCATAATATCTGTATGACTGTGAGTACGTATGATGGATGGAATATGTCATATACTGTTTTTTTGAAGTTGCCATGACAATCTTTTGAATTTAGAACATCCCCATCAAACACAGCTTTTTAGCTCTTGATAAAGATTGCTAAATCATCGCGTTTGACTGTCAGGACTTATCTTAATGCTAGCTCGCTAAAATAAGTGTTCTGTAATAAATTGTTAGAATCAAAAGTCTAAAAAGTATCTGTATTTTCAAAAATAATGTTTTCAGAATAAACGATTAACCTAAACGTTTAGTCGATCATTGAAAAGCACTAAACATGGAGTAAAAAAAGAAAAAAGTATAATCCTCGCCGACAATCTCTGAGAGGGTTTGGAGTGAGGACTCACGTGAGGAGAATGGCAATTACACGAAACAGTGACGTCACAAACTACAGGCTGTGGAGAAAACGTTCTAGTACAGAATGTTTGAGGAAGCATTTGCAAATTTGACATAAATTGGCTTTTTCTCGGACGAACATTTCGGACGGATCGTTATTTTTAGTATAGCAAAAACAATTTTTTACAACCTCTTCACCCAAAATTAACAAAAAGGAGGTAATCCCAAATTTGTCATTTTGACATCAAAGTGGTGACCTGATGATGGGATCCATGAGGAATCGAGGGAACTCCTCGAAATTTATATAGACACATATGGTGATTTCGACTTTTTCTGAAGTAGTCCAAGCATATGCTACTAAAAAGTAATATTTTGCACCAAGGTATACCCTGGATCCAAAAGTACTGAACAGAACTCCTGATTCCTTATAGATACATGTTTGGGGATTTCGGCGTTGTTTAAAGAACAGCCAGCATATGCCATCATACCACTTACAGTAATCATCATCATCATCACCACAATCTTCATACGAAACACCGACAAATTATTAGGATATGTACATATTATTATGATGATAGGTACTAACTACTCATGCACCGATATCGATGTCTTTGAAATTTTGCTATTACCAAAATTATATTCGTGATCATCATTATCACTATGCTTACTGCTACATTTTTGCCGCCGAATATAACAATACATAATAATAATTATTTAAATTATAGTTGTTATCTAATCATTATCATCATTGTTTAGTAGGTCCGCGAAGAACGAAAAACTACAGGGTGTTTGAAATGGGTTAAAAGTTCGTCACGACGCGACGTGAATACAACGAACTTACCGAGCACACTTACCCACTTATTACTTACTCGACTGCTAAAAAAAATAACACCATTTGATAGATACATACCTGAAACAAAAAAAAAAATTGTAGAGTTTATACACATGTAGTTCAAGTTCACATAAAACACTTAAATACCTTGAATTTTTGGTAATTGGTAAGTTAAAGGCATGTTTTTGACTCTCATCATCATTTCCAAATCCCAAGTTACAAATGTAAAACTAGAACCGGTGAAGACATTTTATGAGGCGAGACGGTAGCCGAGTGTAAGTCTGCATTTACACGGGCTCTTTAAAGTGGATAAATATCGCTGTTAATGGTAGTAGATCTAATGTAGAGTAGCGATAAGCACATTTCTAAATATTTTTATATAATACAGGGTGAATTTTTGAAGGCAGGCATGGTGGGCAAAAGGCGAAACTATGACGAATAGCAAAACATAGATACTAAAAGGAGTTGAGAGCGCGAATTTGATAAAAACTAAAACTGCTGTAATGACATTATTGATAAATTAACTTCCCTAGCCAGAAATCGAACCGACAGATTTTGAAAAAAAAATTACACAACCTGTATTGTTTCATTTGAAAGTGTTGCTAATGAGAAACGAATTATGGAAAGTGATGTTTACACGGCAAATTTAAAGCATCTAAACAAAAAAAAAATTACAAGCCTTAAATAAATACCCCAGGTATTGTGTAAAATATGACAACATTGTTTTATCAACTTTAAAGTCTTTATTATTCATTTCGATTCAAAAGTCAACTAATTCAAACGCTTATTCAATTTACCCTAATTTTCCCATATTACAAGCAGCGCTGCCGAAGCTCTTGTATAAACGTGAGCCAACTTATGGGAGTTGTTGGTATGATGAGTTCGTTATCATCGCCATAATAACGGGTCCACGGTAAGATTGAAAACCGGACAAAGTTGTCGAGTAGTGCGTTATACGGGGTTTACACGGGTGACTAAGGCCGTACGATTTCCGCCGCACGGCGAAAATCGAGTGTCTAGTAGGCAATTTGCATTTCGCTAGACAATTTCGCCAACAAAAATGATAAGGCGATTTGTGATACGACTCGTCTCACGGCGAAAAGTAAATAAAAGACACATGTAAATCCCCCTTAAACTATACACGTAACGATATATGCTAAGCGTGCTGGTCGATTTCATAAAAAAATCTACTCCCGGCAAGCATGAAACGGGCTGATGATGATGATAAAAAACTTATTGTGAATCGAAACTAAATGAAACACAAAAAAATCCTCAAAAACGCCTCTCGTAATTAATTTTAAACAAAAAGTTTCAACCTTAAATACCTTTTAAAACAATTCCAATAACTTTAAATTTACTTATTACGTGAACGCTTGGTAATTAATATCTATTATCTACATGCAGTTGTACATTTTGATTAAGTACTTGAGATAGTGCGGTCTTCATATGGTAAGTGGCGTGAACTACGTATTAGCTATTATTAGCAATGATTTTCCTATGATAACAACACTGTATGAATAAATTCGTGTTTCAGCTTGCTTCGTTATAGTGTTCGTGCTTATTAAAAACGAATACAGTCCGACTCTCGTTAATACAAACCTGCGTAAATTCGAACGTCTCTGTAATTCAAAGTTAGCACGAGTTCCCTAGAAAATCTCTATATAATTCGATCGAAAATCAATACATTTTTATGCACTTGGTAATTCGAACGAAAAAGTCATCGCTACGTGACAAAATGACGCGTTAATTCGAACCCATAGCCGTCAAACACTCGACAAGTCAAAGTTGCAGAGAGAAAGAGAGAGAAAGATTACATAACTTGCAGAGGTACATATTAGGTATTTACCTATGAAATTGCCGTTTTGTATGAAAAAATTTTAACGAATTTTTTTCATGTATTTTTTATTTGTATTAATCGAAGTAATCACCCCATGCAATCAATGCATCTTTGCCAACGCAGTGGCAGTTTATTGATTTCCTTCTTAAAGAAATCAGATGGACGGGAGGCAACAAATTCTTCAAAGGCATTTTGTACTGCCTCTCGGGTATTTAATTTTTTTCCCGCCAAGAAGTTATGTAGTAGAGTAGGGCGGATGACGGAGAGCTTCCAACCCCAGTTCATGCAACTTGGAGACCATCTGCTGTGCAGTATGAGGTCGCGTGTTGTCGTGCAGGAGGGGCGGAGACGAGCGATTGACCAATGCTGGTTGGAGATGTGCCAGCTTCTCCATCATTGTGTTCAGTTCTTCACAGTACACATCTGCAGTAATGCTCACCCCGTTTGGTAAGAAGCTGTGACGAATCACACTAAACAGTGACCATCACTTTTCTAGGGGTAAGTTTTCGTTTAGGGCATTGTTTAGGTGCTGAACCAGGATCCAACCAACTTGCTGAGCGTTTACGGTTATCAAACAGAATCCATTTTTCATCGCAGGTAACAATGCGGTTCAAAATTCCTTCATTTGTGTGTCTGTTGAGCAGTGCAAGGCACGTCTCGACGCGTACTTCGCGCTGGCGATCATTGAGTTCGTGGGGCACCCATTTGTCAAGCATTTTTACCTTGCCAATTTGACGCAAATGGACCAATATTGTTTTGAAGCTAACGTCGAAAGCTGCTGCTAATTCAGCCGTAGATTGTGTATCATCAGCTTCCACAATCGCCTTTAATTCGTCATTGTCGACCAAAGTCTTCGGACGACCGCGAGGTTCATTTTTCAGGCCAAATTTCCAGAACGGAAGCGAGCAAACCAATAACAGCTGGTACGTTGGTTTGTAGTGTTAGCTCCGTAAACGTCGTTGATGTTGCGTGCCGCTTGTGCCGCGTTGCTGCCACGACAGTACTCATATTCCATAATTACTCGAATTTTTAACGTATCCATGATGACGAATAAGATTGAAATGCGATGAAAGTGTAACACTAATCAATAAACAAATTACTAATTTTAGAAAAAGAATTCCATGTTTTTAAAATAAAATTGATTTGAAATTAGAATTCTTAGCCAAACAAAAATTATTTTGATTTGAAATGGCCAGTACTGCAGAACGGCAATTTCATAGGTAAAGACCTATTATTAAGTACATTTTGAGGCAAGTCTAAACTCGTAAACTCGTTTTGTAATTATTAGTTTGACTCACACTTGCCCACGCATTGGTATGTTTAGTTAAGTTTCAAACCATTGTTTCGATTTCGAACCATTTGATACTTCGAACACTCGATAAATCGTAATATTTTACGAGTCCCCCGAGTTTCGAATTAACGTGAGTCGACTCTATAACGTCTCCAAAAATCAACTATGGATAATTCGGGCGCACGATTCACCGCCTATGTGGAAGACGTTTAGGCGGAAAAATATTTGTCACACAACCCACAGATTAAAGAAAGACGAACAGACAAACAGCTACATAGTTAGCTTTCGATTTGATTGCACCACTACAAGCATACAGTGGTATCCACGACTGTGTGGAATAATTGTGGGTACGTCAAAATTTTCAAATTCGGAACGATTTGGATCGTTCTAAGAGAGCTGTTACTCTGTACGTTAGTATATATATTTGCTACTGTGTGCTCAAACTAATAAAAAATATATCTCACGTATGGATGACTCTCCGCTAAACAGAAACTCGCCCTTTTTTTCGAGTATGACATTTATTTTTTGGATAAACTTAAATATCAAAATGCAAATTTAGATTTTCAGACATTGTCTAATAATTGGGTCCTAAATAAAATTAGTTACCAGGTGAAGCAAAAACTTTCATAAAAGGACAGTTTCACGAGAATTGTGCGAACGGACGATATTTGGCACAGTTTAAGTTTATGTGAAAGAAGGTGAGCAGAAAGATAATATTTTTTTAAATAATGCTTAGAAATACATAAAATTAATAAAAATAACAACAACACACTACCTCAGATTAATAACCCACGCTAGCACTAACGTGTGTTCGACACAATGAGAATTTATAAATTCGTGACATCTGACAGCTTTTTGACACGTCAAGGACCGGCGGGCTACCAAGCGCCGCCTGGTGACAGAAAAAGAATCGAAAATTCTTATTGACCGTTTTTGATACCACTTACGCCACCAGATGACGCTTTGTGTGCGTTGGGTCTGCCCCCTAGCGGCAGAAAATATATCAAAAACCCTCGTTGACATCTGTCACTCGGTCACAACATTTAGGTATCATTAGTAATTTAAAAGTAAAGTATTGAGTTTTAAAACGCATTTATAATTTATTATAGCATAAACTCTTGTCATCGTATCTTTTGCAAATAAACCTAGATTTAAATTAAAGAAGAAAAGAAGTTGGAATATATTCTACTAAATACGAATCCCGCGAGTCCCGTCCCTAATATAGTCCAATATTCACCACCTTACAACGCAAGTCGCACGATTTATTCAAGGCAATATCTAGACTTTAAAAGTCTAGCTCCATTTGACGCGCATCTTTAATGGGGCGCTGAAAGCCGTCGCGGCGCCATGAAAAATTCAGCGCACTCAGCGCTTAAGATTTCGGTAAACTAGGTGACACCGATGTAGGTGACTAGGTTTAACACTACGGTCTTCGATATTTTTAGACAGAATACAGTGAAAATGTATAAAGGTTTCATTGAAATACTTTTCCTATGTTTGACTCTTAGGTATAGGTAGGTACTAATCCAGTGTTCCGCAAACTTTTTGGGTTCAAGGTACATGTAGGAAAACGAACATTTTTGGAGGTATACACCACAAATTCAAAAACAGTTTTAAGTAATATTAATCAACAAAACAATATTACGCCGGCGCCAAACGAAACCACATAATTAGATGAATGAAACAAAACGCCTCGCTCGTGCACTCGTGTGATTTACATATTATTATGTCTAAGTATTTGTCTTAGCCTTCCTTACATATTAAAAATAAGTTTTTAAGATAACCGTATTTTCCCTAGGCACACCAACTTACGACCTCGGTACACAAGTGTGCCGCGGTCCACACTTTGCGGAAAACTGTACTAATCTACTTTCTAACTCTGTTCAGATTTATTTATTTATTCGATTTTAATTGAAACGGAAACAAAAAGAATAAATTCGACCCAATTAATGTGTCAGTGTATTTATTCCACTATTATTACTTATACTGTAAATAGGTGACATTTAATGTGGTAGGATTAAACGCGCAATTGTTCACTTTGTTTACGTTTGGATTAAATGGGATCTGAACGGAATATATTAGATCTTTATCTATGAAATTGCCGTTTTGTATGAAAAAATTTAAACGAATTTTTTTCATGTATTTTTTATTTGTATTAATCGAAGATAATCACCCATGCAATCAATGCATCTTTGCCAACGCAGTGGCAGTTTATTGATAAAGAAAAAAAGAAAGTAAAGAAAAAGAAATTAAAGAAATCAGCTGGACGGGACGCAACAAATTCTTCAAAGGCATTTGTACTGCCTCTCAGGTATTGAATTTTTTCCCGCCAAGAAGTTATCCAAATTCTGGAAAAAGTCTACTACTTTTTCCAGAATTTGGATGGACTTTTCTGTAGGCGCAAGGTCTGGTGAGAAGGGCGGATGACGGAGAGCTTCCAACCCCAGTTCTTGCAACTTGGAGACCGTCTGCTGTGAAGTATGAGGTCGCGCGTTGTCGTGCAGGAGCAGCGGAGACGAGCGATTGACCTATGCTGGTTGGATATGTGCCAGCTTCTCCATCATTGTGCTCAGTTCTTCACAGTACACATCTGCAGTAATGCTCACCCCGTTTGGTAAGAAGCTGAGAGAGAGAATCACACCAGCGCTAGACCACCAAACAGTGACCATCACTTTTCTAGGGGTAAGTTTTCGTTTAGGGCATTGTTTAGGTGCTGAACCAGGACCCAACCAACTTGCTGAGCGCTTACGGTTATCAAACAGAATCTATTTTTCATCGCAGGTAACAATGCGGTTCAAAATTCCTTCATTTGTGTGTCTGTTGAGCAGTGCAAGGCACGTCTCGACGCGTACTTCGCGCTGGCGATCATTGAGTTCGTGGGGCACCCATTTGCCAAGATTTTTTACCTTGCCAATTTGACGCAAATGGACCAGTATTGTTTTGAGGCTAACGTCGAAAGCTGCTGCTAATTCAGCCGTAGATTGTGTATCATCAGCTTCCACAATCACCTTTAATTCGTCATTGTCGACCAAAGTCTTCGGACGACCGCGAGGTTCATTTTTCAGGTCGAAATTTCCAGAACAAAAGCGAGCAAACCAATAACAGGTGGTGCGTTGGTTTGTAGTGTTAGCTCCGTAAACGTCGTTGATGTTCCGTGCCGCTTGTGCCGCGTTGCTGCCACGACGGTACTCATATTCCATAATTACTCGAATTTTTAACGTATCCATGATGACGAAAAAGATTGAAATGCGATGAAAATGCAACATTAATCAATAAACAAATGACTACTTTTGGAAAAAGAATTCCATGTTTTTAAAATAAAATTAATCTGAAATTAGAATTCTTAGCCAAACAAAAATTATTTTGATTTGAAATGGCCAGTACTGCAGAACGGCAATTTCATAGGTAAAGACCTGTTATATATATATATACAAAAAGATATTAACGTTACGTTGTGTAGGTTTCTGCAAATCGTATCCATGTAACAGACCTTTAACTGCTAACCGTTACATCCAGTAGGAAGTAGCATCCAGATCGGCGGCGATATGTCTGCGTCTACACGGATGTGGCTAAGGCTAGGGCATACAGTAGAATATAAAACAATAATACCTAGATTTGAACCATAATTGTTCTTAGTTTGAGGCATTTCCAAACGGCATAGTACCTAACTAATGTTTTTTTTTTTACTTCTAGGATGGTTCCAGGTATAAATTTTTAACATGAAAATTGCGTTTACCGAAAAGTTTATTTCAACATTGTCTAATGTAAGTTATTTATCTATTACAATGATTGTTTACGAATTTTCTTAGCTCTTAACTGAAGGACAAAGGTTTCCTCAAGTGTTAGATAACATAAAATGGAAAATGTAGCAACTAATAGGAAACTACCACTTGTCATTGATATGATACATCAAAGGACTTTACATTATATTATACTTCAATATTGTTATTACTCGTAAATAACCTACATAATAATAGCTCCTACGCCGATTTCGGTGTCCGTGGCCGATTTCCTTCAAACCAATCCAGCCGCGCAGGAGTCCTTTTATAGCGCCCAAGTGTGTCTGTGCACGAGAACACACAAGAGAACTCTCAGTACCCAGTGGGACGGATGACCGACACGACTGGCGAGAGATCAGGCGCAGGACCGACTTTTTACACGCCCATCCGACGCATGGATCATCTTTCTCGTCAAACAGTCAGGTGATCAACGTGCATTATCCTAACCAGACAAAAAAGACACTTGTTTTTCTAACGCGGGGATCGAACCAGTGGCCTCCGGAGTCGAGAGCCAAGCTTTAAACCACTGGACCATGGAGGCGTCGATATACAATTATTACTATTCACTAGCTATAACTTTCCAACACGAACACAAACGTTTAACTCAATAAAGATTACTGAGAAGGTAAAGTTTATTTTCCAATTTCTAAATTAAGCTTATCCAAATAGTAAAACTTGGAATTTAACGATATTATACGATATATATAACGATATATTGTTCTGCTGGTCAAAATTTCCAGAACGAAAACGTTGGAATCAAAAACGCACTGTGTTTTCTTTTGCGACACCGCCGCCATACACATCATTAATCCTTCGAGCCGTTTCTGCAGCACTGGTGCCACGGTGGAACGCGTACTCGAAAATAAAACGATATTTCAAGTTTTCCATTTTGAAAACAGAGTGACGCAAAGAAAAAACCAAAAGAGGAAAAAGCAAATGAATCACGGTTTTCGAAACACAAATGCATGAAATAGCGGTATAAATTTGAAATTGGAATTCCTAACCAAAGAAGATATATTTGAGATCAAAGTGGCCAGTACAACAAAACGCCAATTTCATATGTAAGGACCTAATATATCCAGGCGTCTTAAGATAAAATATTATAGTATTTTCGGCGTCTGTGACGAACTTAACAACCTGATTTTACAAAACTAGTATGCTTTATATGCTGCATAAATGTACAGTGGCCGTAGGATAGACACGAAGCCGTAGACCGCGTTTAATTTCCTCTGTGCTTTTCCTTTGTTTCACGAGTCACAAGTTTCTAAGCCATGCCTCTAAATTAAAATGAAACAATGCCTTTATTTCTATTGTTTCTTCATTATTTTACGTGAAATGTAATATTTAAATTAGAAATATTTTATACAAAATAACATAAGGGTTTAAGTTATGTAATATTTATAATTTTTCAAGCAATTAGTGCATGTCTAAAACTCATCTATTTAAGATAACTTCATTTTGTTTTGTAGTAAATATCTAATGGTAGCACCTAAATACAATATATTTATTTTTCCTGCAATAGGCTACTGATTTTTTTATTTATTGCATAAACGAATATTAACTTCTCTTAAATGTGTAAGTTCTCAGAGGAAACGGTAATATTTCACATGTAGTCGTCTCCCCAATTATTAAAGAACAGTAATATGGTTATTGGTCATGTCCTACATCACCTTCAAATTAAAAAAAAAAATCAGACACAAAATGACACATGATTTGGCTCGTGGCTTTCGATTTCACTTTCATTTTATTTTAACCCATTAAAAAAAGCAGTTTTGTGCATGAATAGTAAATTCTGTTTTTTTCTAAATATTTGTCCATTCCCCTAAACGGTTTCAATAAAAATTGGTGACGCGTCGTTTTTTGCGACGATAAAAAAACCGCTAACGCCACACACGAAAAAGCAGTGAATTTTAGAATAAGTTAAATTCGAAATAGGACATGTAGATTACCAAGAAACCTCTTTTAAAATTCAACATCAGTACTGTTGTGCCGCCATTAGCGTCTTAATGCTAGCCGTACACGTAACGGTATACCTGACAGGTTTGCCTGCACAGGTAAACCGGAGCGTGTATCTTGCACAACTGTGCAGGTATCGATACAGTACAAGCTCAAGCTTACGTGACAGGTACAACTGTGCAGGCAAACCTGTCAGGTAAATCCTTACGTGTATGGCTAGCTTAAGGAAGCTTGTTAACCCGTCGTCTGCTAATGTCACCAATTTGACACCTATGCGCCACCGTGGGGTCCTAAAATCCTTGTTCTGGCCCTTCCACTTACCATTTTTTTCCTCCTTAGCTTATGCGATAATCATAAAACAGAAAAACAGACTTACGGCTGAATACTGAAACACTAATTAAAATTAAGAACCCATCTATTCATAAGCTGTCGCTGTCTCTGCTAGCTGAAACGACAAGGACAGAATGTGACTTGAGCGTCACTTAGTTTAACTATGGTTCCAGTATTCGGCCGTTAGGCAGTCAGTAGCCAGTACTAAGCCTTAAGATAATCGTGGTAGGCGGAAGCGTTTAATCACTATTCAAGTGCCGCGCGACGTGGGCCGGACGTCACGGGGTCGTCAATACAATGTCTACTGTCTATGCCTGGTATCTACGACCGGGGGAATACTCAAACGGTTCTTAATTTAAGATCTGCTCAAAATAAGGCTATTTCGACGACCTCTGTGGCTCAGTGGTTGAGCGAGGGTTCGAACCCCGCCGAAGGTACAAAAAGTTTTTGTGTTTCTGTGTCATAGATGTGTATTAAATTTGTGTATAATATAGTATAAATCATAAATATATGTATTATATAAAAGTATTAAATATATTTCCCGTTGTATTGTCCCCGTAACACATGTTCTTCGGATACTTAGCACCAGATATGCGTGGTTTATAGGGTCCATATTTTATTATTATATAAACTTTGAGAAGCCCTCAAATTTGAAAGTAAACTTAGTTTTTGTGTATATATGTATTATATGTGTGTACATATACCTCTATGCGGCCCAAAAAATATAATTAAAAATCAGCTACAACTTTATGTTATATAAAAACTAGCTGTTTGCCCCGGCTCCACCGTGTAAATATACTATCAAGTATCCCGTGGGAATACTGTACCTACTTTTACTAAAAAGTAGCCTGTTTTAATCTAGAGCCTAAACTACTACCATACAAATTTCATCAAAATCCGTTCAGTAGTTTTTACGCGAAAGAGTAACAAACATCCATCCATCCATCTTCACAAACTTTCACATTTATAATATTAAGTAGGATTTGGCACGTACATATTTTAGGGTCAATGACTATATGCATCGAAAGTAGAAACATTAAACCTCCTATTCACAAAACTGGGTTTAACGCAACATCAAAAAAGTACATTTAATTCGAAACCATTCATTACCGAGTACTCCACTATCTACGTACTCCGCGATATTCTCAGGCGCGTATTCAGGTCGCAGAGGCCCATTGTCAGTAACGAGCAGCGCCAAATTGCCCTCACTCGCTAAATTAGCCGGCTAAAACACGGTTTTTTAATGTTTCCCATTCGAGTTTTTACTTTTTTCTACTTCTAAGGAAAAAGCTGTTTGTTTTTAGCTAGTTACTTTGCGAATGCCGTAAAAGATTTTGATTTAGTAAGACAAGCAAGGAAAGGGGGTATCTTTTTACCTGAAGCCAAAAGGAAGGGATTTTGGCAGTATATGTGTGTGTGTTTATGTATGTTTGTTCCACCGTAGCGCCTAAACTACTATTCCGATTTTAATAAATTAGGTGTCAATTGATTCGTAATAATAGATCGGGTAACATAGGCTATATAATTTATGTAGTCGGGTTATGTTTTTTTAAATTATAGTTATTTGAATAAGTAATAGCCATAGTTAACACTTTATTATTAACTAGCGACCCGCCCCGGCTTCGCACGGGTGCAATGTATATTGTATAATACATTGCACCCGTGCGAAGCCGGGGCGGGTTAACCTTCCTCTAGAATCACTCTCAAAATCGGTTGAGTAGTTTAAAAGATAGCGAGCAGGAAAGATATCGACTTCATTTTATACTATGTAAGGAAACATTCGAATTTGAGAAAGAAAATAAAAAGATATTATAAAAAAATCAACAAAGAAATTTATCATAAAAAGCTCTTCAAAAGCGGGGTCAATTTGAACAATTACTTTCCTTACGTCGCACACGTCTATAGCACGAGGGGTTGTAATATCGTCATAATAACGCAATGAATGTTTCGTGCGCGTGACGTTACCTGCGCGTGTCTTCATCGGGACATGAAATTAACCCTCCGATCGCCCCTGACTGATACGTCTTAATGTGTCAAAAAGGCCAACATGTTATTAATATTTTATGACGCTAAAAAGTTAGGGAATAAATTTTAAATTTGCCCCAAATTATATTTTTACTATTGTCAGGATGAAACGTACCTCTGTAGCTCTGAATATTATTGGAATTATCAAGTGTTTTAGGAATAACGAGTTTTAAAAAGAACAGTATTTAAAATAACGGAAAGCGCTGTTCAAAAATACCGTAGGTATGATATTAAAAATACGAGCATCTTATCTTTGTACCTACGAAAATAAAGCCGGAAAAATAAGGAACGTAAGAAATAAGCCCAAAAAATAAGGGATAAAGCGCTGTTTGCTATGTTGTCTAAGACTCTTCGGTGTAAGCAAAAACGGCTAATCTTGCATGAGCCGCACTCGCTTCAGCATAATGAAGCCGTTAAAGTGGTCAGGGGCTTTAATTTTTAATAAGTGCCCATTCACCTCCAGCGTACCACGTCTAATAGTTGCAAATCGAATTGCATTTATTCTGACAGATGGGCCAGCGCCGCTCACTAGAGCGATGACAAATTTGCGATATTACATGCGGATTAATGTCCGTGCCGTTTTTTAGGGTTAAATTGTCTTTTTGGCAACCCTAGATATACTTTACAACTCCAGCAAAAAGTGATTTTAACGCACGATGATAGAGTTGAGTTTTGATTGATAAAAAGTGTTCTTGTCTCCTTTTGTTTTGATGGATGATGAGATCGGAGGGTGATTCCCCAGGCTAGATGGCATCCGTACGATGGTTATCATAATCCCTCCATTGACATGATGTGATGACACATGTCGTGCAGTCGTGTTCTAAAATTTTCGGCATTAAAAAACTGCTCTACTTTTCAAACGGTAATGATTTTCGACTCTATCTATATAGTAGTAAGGGTGTGATTATTTTTTTTGGCTGTAAAATGAATTTGTATGCCCTGGGAAGGAATGATGAGGACAGTTCACAATACGACGTCTGTTTACAGCCATTGTTTGTCTTTCGCCTCAATTTCGATGTATTTGCGTTTTATCAAGGGCTTAATGATACTGCGCAAAGAAATTATTTGATTTAATTAAAAGTACCTGGGAGAAATTTAAAAAATAAAAATAATCACAAAAATATATATCTGACCGAGATTCGAACCCACCACATTCCGAATTTTCGAACAAAGTAAAAATTATACATACGCATACCAAACTGCCAATCGGACTGACATGGTAGAGTCAAAATTATTGATATAAGATGCTTTCAGACTACGCTACAATATAATAGCGTATAGTATATAGCTCATAGCGCAACGATATCGCGCACCATACATTGTTATAGACACGTTCACACTGTACTGTACTATATATTATTGGCTTACTAAGTATACGCTATAAAATGATGCGATACGCCGAGTTCATGCTGTGCTATATCGCTCGCCGACCTCTTCTTCCTCCCTCACCCCGACCGTCCCGTAAGCGAAACGAGCGACACAACCGTAATGAGCTTGCTATATTATACTATAAATGCTTGCGATAATATCGCGTAATGTGAACGCCATGCTGTATAGTATAGCATTAGGTCCTTCTTTGCTATACTATATAGCAAAATAGCTTAGTCTGAAATGAGCTTTATTGTTGCACAACGAAAGAAACAACATATATTATAAGACCTAGCTAGATCTATTTTTCTCCTCCAAAACTCCCTGCATACTAAATTTCATGGTAATACTTGCAGTGGTTTTTGAGAAACGGATTATATATAAACGAGATTGTCTCGTTTATAGGATAAGATGTTTCTGTTGCTGAAAAACAAAGTTTAACCCTAAAATACATACTCTTATTTAAGTACGCCCACGAGATCATCTATATAGTATTCAGCTTCGACTAATAACACACATTTAGCCAAACATTTTATCGCAATCAAGCGCGATCTATTGATAATATTTCATAATACTGCCCATTAAATACTGCCCCACAATCACAAGGAGCAAACTGTGAAATCATAGAAAATTACAGGATTCCAAACAAGCACAAAAGGACCCCTCGGCTCGGGGACATTTTAATATGGGGTGTACAGCTTTTAAACAATTAGAAAAATGCATACTCACATGTCGGCGGATTGATTTACAAATCTATTTACAGTGATGTCATCAATATAACTAATCATTCTCGAAAGTACCTATCTGGAGATAAGAGTTATGTTTGTAGTATTTTGAACGTTACCTTTTGCCGCTGTTAGCTGAATATAGGATTGGCTAAGTTTATGACTACTCGTATAAGAATCGGTTGGTGGCGCAATTTTGTATTTTTCTTCAGAGCCATAAAGCCTTGAATGGTTTTTAATATATACTTTTTTAATATAGAATATAGGGTCCATGACACTACACTGTAGAACACCACCTGTGTCATGTCACGGGTGGTGTTCACAGGATAAGAATAAGCCATAGCAATATATTAACTTTTAATTAAATCATAAACAATCCAATCTGCAATTAAATAATTGCATATTGGATTGTTTAGATATATATATTTTAGATTATATTAATATAAAGACATCAGAGATGTGCAATCCAGAACTTGCAGTAGTTCCTACATTTGAGTACGATAAAAACGTTAGAAAATCCGTCGATTATCCCCCAAACCTTGATAACGATAATGGCACGAATTATTTACTGTTCCCGGACTTACAATTCTCGATTTTAACCCCCTCTTCACCTACCTCTCAATTTTTTTATATATTTTCAAATAATTCGAAGAAAAGTTACCCGTTGAGGGCACTCCAATCGGGGTGGCTACATGGACGAAAAAATGGGAAAATAATCGTACGCAAAACCCTCGCGACAAATGAACATCGGGGCTGGAGAGGTCATTAAAACGGGGCTCTAAAAATGAGAGGGAGAGGGGGGGGGGGGGGAAGAGGGACTTTTGAGAACTCCGTAATTGGACCAGGGAGGGTCTCAAATCGCGTTCGAACCAGTGGAGGCGAAAGCGGCTGAAGCGACTATAATTAACAACAAATATGGGTGAATCGATTTTACTACTTGAACAAGCTGCTTACATAGTACCCGACATGGTAAAATGCAGTCTAATTACCTATAGCTTCAATATTGTACACAATGGAGAATGTTCACTAATTTTAAATGTAAGCTTTCTGTGTTCTCCGTGAAAGTGAAATATACTCGTGAAAGAATTATTTCCATATTAGGAATTTAGGAAAATTTAGGAAAATTAGGAATATTCCATATTAGGTTCCAAGATATTTTAACTTTAAAGTGGCTCAGACGGTAACTTGCGATTACGCGGTGCGTAGTACGGCGAGAACTTCATGCTGTATGGCCAAGGTGTAACGTGACGTCACGCTTCTGTTAGCGGGATTCAAAAATTTTTGGTACTTTGAACGTGTGTCAAATCATAACTATCTAACATTTTTTAACCAAACAAATTACATAATAGTTTTACTGTAACAAAGTTTCGAGTGATCTTCATATCTAGTACCATTCCCCATTTTATCCAAGAATATTTGATTGAAATATTTGCGTTTATTACCCGACTACGGCGAAGCCAAAAGGAAGGGTAATAATTTCGGCAGTCTATGTATGTATGTTTGTTCCATCGTAGCGCCTAAACTACTGATCCTATTTAAATGAATGAGGTGTCAATAGATTCGTAATAATAGCTCGGGTAACATAGTCTATATAAATATAGATCATAAGGTGTGGTTATAGTTTTTAACTTTTGACTATGTCATGTCGCCAAGTCCGTACAACTTAACCCTTAAATATTCAAGCGCAAGCTTATGGGAAAACATCGCCTGCACTTATTTTCTTGGGGGTAAACATTTTCTTGTTAACGTAATTGAGTATTTTGTTTGCCTGCTATAATTTCCGCTAAAAATTTAAAATCGCCTTTGTGTCTACGCCACCTAGCAATTTTGAAAAACGCTTTCACAATTTCTGTTTACTAATAACAGCTGTGGAACTTGTGGACAATAAACGTAAACTCACAATAGTTCAGTCAACGATAATAGTTTATTATTAATATATTAATGGAATCAATACACATAATATTCATGATTATTGTCTAATCAACTAGAATTACTGATTGATTAAATATACAATGCTGTCAAATGAAATAATAGACATAGGATCATCAGTAGAAATATGAGTGTATCTTTATATGTTTTGTAAACGAGTTTAACAAAACTTTTAGCAGATTAGCTAATGCAGGTGATGTTGGATTTGTCATCGTAAAATTACAATTACAATCTAACGGTTTTTACAAAAAACCGTTAGATTGTAATACAACTAGGGAAATTGTAAAATGTCGGAAGCTTGCGAATCCGAACATTCTGTAAAAACAATTTAACACATAACTTTTCGTCATAGCGCAAAGAATTTTTCGACATATTTTTACAATCTCGCTAGTTATATTACAATCTAACGGTTTTTACAATTTTACGGCGATATATTCAAACACTCGTAACTAAACACTTTTTAGTTTCACGTTAACACTCAAGACCACACAGGGAGACATTCGTCATGATAAAACCGGAGACAAAAAGACACCACGTCACAATATTATGTTAATGGTCCAAGATGACATCAGAAATAATCCGCTTTGTCCAGGGGACGGACATATTAGTGCGTCCTCAGGGATCTCCTTTGATTTTCGATACGAAATTAATACACATGTGCTCATATTGTATACATCGATTTATTTATAAGGGCATTAGGATTAAGATAAAAGGAAATTGAGTGGATTTACACGGATTTGTGGGTGTTATTTTTAAATAAACACGAGGAAAAATGTATTTTTTAAATCCTATTATATGGGCTAGTAGTTAGTACTCTATGTGGTTAATGACATAAGCCCATGGAATTATTGCAAACTAGATGATGCCCGCGACAGCGCACGCGCATAATTTACCGTACCGAACCGTACATTTTGCTGCGACATAAAAGTAGCCTATGTGTTAATCCAGAGTCTAAACCACTACCATACCAAATTTCGTTAAATACCGTTCAGAAGTTATTGTGTGAAAGAGTAAGAAACATACACACGTCCATTCATTCTAACAAACTTTCGCGTTTGTAATATGTATGCCTGTGATCGTTACTCTATCAACAAAATTTTTAATTAATTTATAAGGATTTAGTTTGGGGCAGGTATTCATTTTAAGGGTTTCAAAAAAAGCTATATAATAGGAAAATTATATAAGGCATCTTTAAAACTTATATTTCTCAAACTCATTAAAATATATTTAGACAATACTAATTATACAACAGTATAAAAGAGTGCTCTAACTTTTTAAACGTAAGCAAAAAATATCCCAACAGATTATTAATATTCATGCAAACGAATTATAATCTTCTATAAATGCACATAACCACTAATACCCCAATTACAAATAAAAAATAATTTGATCCATGGGGTAACTCTGCCCCATACGTGTCAAATAGCTTGTTAAGTATCCCCCAATAGAAATATTATTCATAACTTAATCCCGTATAATAGATTCAACCTGGCGTGAACTTTTTTTTGGCGTGCAAATATCGGGGTCGGTGAGTATTTGTAACAAATTGACGATTACCACACAATAAGTTTTGAGGGCTTATAGTCATAATTCATATTTTGTAGAGGATAATCGAGGGGTAGTGTGGGCCAAGTCAATAATTGGATTTAATATTCGGGTGAATTTGTACTCGGCGCCGCCGGTAGGGTTAATACGAGTATCAATACTAAACGGGTCCTTTATGCAATGCAATTATTATCTCAAGTGCAATCACTTGTGCGGTAGATTATTTTAGGGTTAAGGAATTTATATATAGAGTTAGAGTATTTGCTATCTTGAGCCATTTAATTACATAATTGCTATCGGTAAGCTGATCTCTTACATTGCGCGCTAGCAATGTTAAAATTTTATGATTTATATCACAAGCATTTCTTAAAGTACGCTTATGTACCCCCACTAATAGGTAATAAAAATATTTACACAATTGATTAGATATTCAGTATTGTTGTCTTTGTCTGATACGTTGGAGAAGTCACTTGACAGATAAATACTGTACAAATTTAAATTCAGTTTGCTTGCTTAAACATATAACAGAATATTCCTGAACGAAATGCATAAAACTATAGAAAGTAGAAGCCCATATCGCGACTTTTAAGGCTTACAAATGGGGAACCCCCTTGAAGGGGTTTACCCTAGGGGGGTTACTAGGCAATTACTATTCGCAGAGAAAATCTTATTCAAATCGTTCTTGCGTGGAAGTGAGCTAGTCTAGACTTTATATTACTTTAGCAATACTAGTGTGGTGATAGTCAATTGTGACATTAGTAATAGCAAACGAGCAGACAGTTCGGCTGATGGTACCTTAGTGGTGGTAGGTAGTAACCTACAGTGCCTATAGGTAGTAACACTTTTGACACTCGTAGCACCAGAGGTATACATATTTATCGTGTTGTTTTTTACACCCCCTTCGGTCTCTTTATTCGACTGAACAAAACGCAAACGTTATTTCACAGCCGGTTTTCTGTAACTGTAGGTGATTTTCTGTGTCTGTGACTGGTCGGTCGAGCCAAAGCCGTATATTTCAACCTCATGTTGATAATTTCATCCCCTAGGTGGTGAATCGCCTAGTAACTCACAATATCTATTTTAAAGTAAAAATGCTGGCTTTCTGTAAGTACATGGGACCACTCCACCTAAATCTATATGTAATATTTCACCCTCAAGTTGATAATTTCATCCCCTAGGTGGTG
The DNA here is from genome assembly GCA_037179445.1 of Phengaris alcon alcon. Taxonomy (NCBI): domain Eukaryota; kingdom Metazoa; phylum Arthropoda; class Insecta; order Lepidoptera; family Lycaenidae; genus Phengaris; species Phengaris alcon. Next base: position 2,643,415 of record JAYRCH010000087.1, on the reverse strand, counting down.
AATCGCCTAGAAACTCACACTATGTATCATTAAGAAAACATGTTGACTTTCTGTAAGTACGTGGGACCTCTCCAGCTAAATCTGTATGTAATATTTCACCCTCGAGTTGATCATTTCATCCTCGAGTTGATAATTTCATCCCCTAGGTGGTGAATCCCCTAGAAACTCACACTAGCTATCATTAAGAAAATGGGACACTCTGTGTAACGTATGCAGAACAAAGGGTGATTCTTTTAAACGTATTACAATCTCTTACGCCCCCTGTAAAAATAACTCTTGATATAATATTTTTATGTAGCTTTACCTGCTATGTAATAAGTTATATATTATGCAGTGTGTTAGTAAATATCCTTTGAGGTACCTAAGTTATTTTATTTACGTTATTTTATTTTATTTATCTATTTAAGTTATTTTATTTAACTTAAATAAAAACCTATATTTCTTCATAACTACACCAGATAATAATTTTTAAAATAACATAATTTGTTTTTTTTTTTTTTTAACTGTTAATCTTTGTAAATAATTTAAAAATAAACATTAGCCCCCTGCACACGTAAAGTTGGGACCGCGCATCGGTTGGGAGTGCAAATCTGTGCGGTTTGGACTGCGTATCGAACTGTCGTGCTAATTACGACAAAAGATGCATCGGTAGTTTGGACTGCCGACGTCATACATATTTATGAGAGCACTCAACAAAACGCACTCGTATGCCCGATCGTTCATGTTCGTTTCAGAGCTAGGGTTGCAACGGCGCGTGCTGTTTCCCGCGGTCCGAACATTATGTGTGACGGGCGCTATAGTAAAAATTAATCGTATTGACAAATCGACAAGTATATTTGCAATAAAATCGTTTCAATTACACTTATCTAACGAGCTGCAATTACTTTTAATTTCCTTTTAATTAAGACACGAGACAAGTTGCCGAAAGGTGCCAACGATATAAATGATAGATATGTACCGGCGTGCGGCGGCGAGTCAAACGCACACGTGCCCAAATGAATTAATTTGTCATACTTCCGATTTTGTGATACAATTGATTCGCCAAGATGTGGGCGGTAGCGATTAGCGATGGTCGGTAGCGATTTTGAATAGTAAACATAACTGCTCTAAACATACAAATATATTTTTTACCTTTAAATTTTATGTTGAATATTTATATGTCTGTCGCTGGTTTTCAAATTGTCAAATTCAAAGACGGCTAAAAATTCTTGAAAACAAATCCTACGATTATTAATTTGAAAGTTTGTGAGGATGGTATATGGGATACATGGATGAATGGATGGATGGGGATGCTTACTCTTTCACGCAAAAACTACTGAACGGATTTTGATGAAATTTGGTATGGTAGTAATTTAAGCTCTTGGACAAAGGCTACTTTTTATCTCGGAAAAATCCAATGTGTCATACAGTATTGATGCGGAGCCACGGACAAAAGCTAGTGATCGAATAAAATTGGACACGTACAACCCCACTGAATTGCTATTCAAGCTCGCTTAAGTTTATACTTTGAGACGTACATTTACACCATTGTTTTTCAGTGGGGTTCAAGGGCAGACGGAGTCGGGGAATGCAGGCTAGCTTCCTGCAGCTCCCACATAATACTTACAACTGAGGCAGTGACGATTAGTGGAACGCCTTTTACTATGTGAATGTGATGGAATTACCTACTATGTAATTGTCATTGTCTTTATTTGAAAGTCACATAGTATGACTTTCAAATAAAGAAAAATTAAGCACATGATTTTTTTTTGGAAAAAGTGACAAGAGTTATAAATTACAAGAGCAATATAATAAAAGGCGCATCTGTTTTTTATACATCTACAAGATCTACGATAAAAATAAAAGGAACTAGATGTTGCCCGCCACTTCGTGCGCGCAAAAGTAAATCTCGCGGAAACCGTACATTTTCCGCATTAAAAAGTATCATGTCATTCCCCGTAGTCTACTATGTAGTATATACCTGTGCCAAATTTCATCAAAATCGACCAAGTAGTTTAGTAACCTATTCAATGCAAACAAACAATCAAACTTTTCCTCTTCATATAATTAGTATAGACACAGATAAAGGTGCATTGCTTATGCAAGACATATAGAACTGCCAAAATACATAATATTTAGTAAAAGATACAAACTATGCCTTAGTTTATAGAGAAACTAGCTTTTGTCCGCGGCTCCGCCCGTGTATATAAAGTATCGGAGTATCCATTGTACTTTTTAACTTTTAAGGGATAAAAAGTATCCTATGACATGTTGATCCAGAGCTTAAACTACTACCATACTAAATTCCATCAAAATCTATTCAGTAGTTTTGGCGCAAAACATCCATATATTCTCACGAACTTTCACATTTATAATAAGTACTAGATTGTTCCCGCGGCTCCGCCCGCGTATTTATAGTACGCACGGGAATACTATTTCGGGATTAAAAGTAGCCTATGTTATAACCCGGAGCCCAAACTACGATTTCGATAAAATTTGATGCGGTACACCAATTTTTATCACAATCCGTTCAGTACTTTTTGCGTCAAAGAGTAACAAACATTCATACATCCATCCATCCTCACAAACCTTCATATTTATAATAGTAGTAGGAAGTAAGATAGGTACTTACAGTAGCCTTCAGTTGTTTTTTCAAACCTTATTGAAAAAACATTTTGAGGATCGGCTTCCATTATTTTCTAATTTATCTGATTACAAAGCAAAATAGTAGTAGCGATCTCTTTTTAGTTTTTTTTTTTGTGAAGAACATATTTTAAAGCACAACAAGGTACATTTAAAGCTTTAATTCAAGGTGAAAATATTTAAAAATAAAAAGGTCGAAGTTACTCAAATATCGATTTGAAATTTTCACTTCCGGTTTACTATACGCAAAAAAAAAATCAAATTTAGAATTCGATAAAAAAATTAAAAATGTCAACTTTTTAACTATAAAAAACAATACTTTTTGGTTTTTGTTACAAATTAATTGATGAAAATATTAAGCATCCAAAAATAACGGACTTGACTCTTAGTAATTTTTTAAAAGCTCATAACTAGGCAATAAAGTATGATACGAAAAAAGCATTGTGTGTACACATCCACGCCTACTACAAGTATAACTGAATATTTCAAGAAGAAAGTGAATCATGCATTCTTATGTCAAAATGGCTTCCTTTAGTTGGTTAATGATTTCGACTGTAGCGAGTTGTATTTCTTTGTTATTGCTCAATTCCTTATGTGCATTTTATTTTTAAATTCTATTTATCTATCCGAAATAGGAGTAAAATCATCAGCGGTCATGGAATGGAGCATGGAATAAATATATGAAGTATACGAGGTGCGTTTTTAATTACTTTCTTAACCTATTTATTCCCACGTTACATATCTATTGTGTGAAAACAAAGAAAACTTATTAGACCACTATATACGCTCAGCCGCACTGTTTGCTAGGGGCAGAACAAAAGGAGCTTAGCTCGACAGAGCCTAAAAGGTTTATTAGTCCTTATAGCCTTCCCCATAAGGCCTATTGTGTGACCTTTTATAAATTCATAGTTTTTAATAACTCGAATTGTGGTTAAGATTTAATGAAGAGGAAAATTCTGGGGTATCTTCAGAGTTGAGTTTATGAATAGTTTTAAAATAGTAGCATCGTAGCCTCCGGCTTTTGTCTGTGGATTCTAGATTTCTAGAACGTTCTATGTCCGAGAGTTCTATAAGTAACGCAGTATAGTTTAGGCCATGAATTAAAAGGTATACATTTTTTGATGTGTAATTAGTAAAGCGCGAAGATTGTTATATTTCTTATCGAAAAATATAAATGTAAATTATAACTACAGGTCGTCCTGTGGTCTAAATTCGCCAATAATAATGCATATATATTTTTATGTTTCAACTTCATACCGGTTCTTTTGCGTCAAAGAAAGAAAAAAAATGTAAATGTTGTGACAGATAGACAAACGTCAGCGTGTAACAAAATCGCATCTACTAAACGCACGGCAGTGTGTGTTAATATTCTGAGGTAGTGTGTTGTTGTGATTTTTATTAATTTTATGTATTTCTAGTCATTGTTAAAAACAATATAAGCTTTCTGCGCGCCTTCCTCCACATAAACTTCAATTGTGCCAAATAGCATACTCGTCCCTTCGGTCAATTCTCGTAACTATACTGAAAGTTTTGCTTCACGTATTTATTAACTTATTAATCCTCAAAAATATCTACAGAAGACACAGACCACTTAAAATATTAAATATCTACATAGTGATTTAACAAAAAGCTCTAATGACTATTTTTTGATGTAACAATGGAATGCTACGCCCTTATAAACGTTGTAACGAGTCCCCGGGACATATCCATACAAAATACTTTAAGCGGAAACCCCATACGCATCAAGACTTTCAACAATGGGGCATCGCGATTAATAAAGACGAATCCGACATTAAAATCTTATCCCTTTCTTAAATAAAAAAATTCACGAAAAATGCTAGAGGATATCTCCCCTATTATGCTGGAAAACTCACCCTACCCCCATGCCGTTGTTACCGATAGCAAACGCTAAAGAAATTCTATCTTTGCTACCCAGAGAATAGAGTTACAATTGCCGTGACGCATACCCAGATATAGGAATTCAGACTGTATTCCGTGTACGTAAAGTGTACATTCGCTTGCGGAGAGGTGAGGAGGAAAGGACGCTTAGTCGTATGGTATTTGAAAATGAGATGCAGCGTGGGGGAGACCGGGGGTGGAAGGTCCCTCGAAATCCGAATTACCGGGGCGTGTGTAATGATTTTCCCGGACGGAATTATGCCCGGTATCGGAGACGAATTGGACTGAATTGAATGTTCTTTTCGCTCCCCCTGGATATCGCGATTGGAAAATATTTACAGATGATTTAACAGCGCGTTGGAATACTTTATTATGTATTTAGTATTTACATAGGTATATGCAAACCATTTTGCATTAGTCGAATAATTATTGTTTCATCTTTAATGGCGGATTTAGGTACACGGGTGACTAAATGCAGCAAAAATCGACCGCCGAATTGCCACTAAGGGTCAGCTCACACCGAAACAATATGATACACAAGAAGATACACGTTTCATTGCAAGTGCGGCGCCGCGCTACGCAGAGCGGTCAAATTTGACATGCGAACGCAAAGGCATGAGTCACCTTTCAGTCCGACAATTCCAAAAATATAATAACTATATACCTACTTTTATAAAAAAACTGGCACCCGACTACGTAAATTATTATAGCCTATGTTACCCGAGCTATTATTACGAATCTATTGACACCTCATTTATTGAAATCGGATCTAATGATCAATTGATCAGTAGTTTAGGCGCTACGGTGGAACAAACATACATACATAGACTACCAAAATCATTACCCATCCTTTTAACTTCGCCGTAGTCGGGTAAGAACTTATCTCAACCACTTAAATCGTCTAAAATCTCTAAACATAACTAGTTGATACTTGATAAGAATCCGCATGAGTTCCAAAAAGCTAGTTTTGAGCACGAATGCGATATCTTGGGGTCTCACGACGTGCGCGTGATGTGTCGTGTGATAGTTTAATTGGGCGGGTAACGTTTAGTAGGCAAGTCTAAGGGTCAGTTCACACGGAAACGAAAATACGCGACACAGCGCTGCATTTTTTAAATTACCTATTAAAAATATAACTTTATCGATTGCACACTAAGATACAAGTTTCATTGTAAGATTTCGAATGTCAAGTTCAACATACAGTCAACATCAACAACCGCGAAACGTATAACTCTTTGTTAAGCGAATAAAGTTTATAGCTATCTTAAAATTCAGCACCGTGTCGCGTATTGTCGCAGTGTGAACTGACCCTTATATAGGTTTAAACTGTATTCACTCGGGTAAAGCTTGTTTCAACAAACTTAATAGGACCGTTTTCATTTGTTTGGGTGTGAATTTTGAAAAAAAAAACAGTTACGAATGCACAAATAATATCTAGTATAGCATAGGTTTTGACGACCTCTGTGGCTCAGTGGTTAGCGCGTTGCCGCTCAAGCCGGAGGTCACGGGTCCGATCCCGCCGAGGGAACAAAAAGTTTTCCGTGCTCCTGGGTCTCGGATGTGTACCTATTAATTATGTGTATAATATAAAAAATCTTAAATATATGCATAGTATAAAAGTATTAAATATACTTTCCGTTGTCTGGTCCCCGCAGCACGAGATCTTCGGATACTTAGCACGGGGCCAGATTGACATGGTGTGCAAGCATCCACAGCTATTATTATATTATATTAGGCGACAATTTAATGTAAGAATGATCTAATACGGATAGGTGAGTCATAAATTTCTTCCCCACGTGTGGCTCATCTGAGGAGTAATTTCTGCCTTTCAATATTTAGACTTTAGTGCAAACCTGACACTTCTTTGAACGAGTTTATTGCTCAAGTTAGAGAAACATCACCGACAACTTTAAAGCGTATCGTTTTCTGCTTACGAAGTAAAAAAAAAAGTAAAATACACAAAAAAGTGTGAAATAAATCTTATTTTCTAAATAATTCCCCTTTTAAATTTGGCTAAAATTTTAACTATTTCTCTACATAATCTTCATCATTTTGAAGTCGGAACCAGCCTCTAACAATATCCTGTTCCTGTAAATCATTATTTTATAGAGCTCATGCCTAAGTTGGCTGGTACCGACTTCAAAATTATGAAGATTGTGTACAGAAATAGTTCAAATTTTAGCCGAATTTAAAACCGCCTCCTTTTTTTGGAGGTCGGTTAAAAATGACTATTATTACGGAAGCATAAATAAAGCTAAAAATCAATATGTATACTGTTAAGTGTTTGATAGCGGTCGGACAATGGCAATAACTAACGTTATCACAAATTACAATTGTTTAGTAGAAAATGACATGAGCTAATAAGGCCGATTGTATCATGCGTTGTTTTAATATAATAATTGATAATATATAATATGGATAGAAATTAGATACCTAAATGAAAAGAAAATTTTGTATTAAGTTGATAGTTGATAGGGTAGAAATGCACCTTTTGTCCCATGTATGACCATGGGACAAAAGGTGCATTTCTACTTTATTTTTTTATGGGCCAAGGGGAATATTTTGGTCATCTCCCCCCATCTGACAATACCTATGGATATTTTATGCCCTTTTGATTGGATAACGCGTTTGCGCTATTGAATAGATAACTACCGAAACAAACCTCAGCAACCAGCAATTACCTTGCACAGAGGTAAAAACAAAACCCTATTACCAAGACTCGGCCGTCCGTGCGTCTGCCAGCCTGTCTGTCACTAGGCTGTATCTCATGAACCGTGATAGCTAGACAGTTAAAATTTTCACAGATGATGTATTTCTGTTGCGGCTATAACAGCAAATATCAAAACAGAATAAAATAAATAACACCCATACAACAAACGTGTTTTTGCTGTTTTTTACGGAACCCTTCGTGTGCGTGTTCGACTCGCACTTGGCCATTTTATTAATTATCCCTTCATTACCGTATTTGGCGTAAAAAAAAAAAGATTGTAAAGAAGAAAAGATGAAAAGAACACTAATCAATTTAGGTAGTTTGATTTTTGGCGTCGACATAATTTTTGTAACAGCAAGAATTTCAATTATACATGTTGCCCACCCTAAAGGATTTCTCGAGGGACCGTACATTTTTCCGCGATTAAAAAGTAGCCTATATCGTTCCCCGTGGTCTACTCGGTATCTGTGCCAAATTTCATCAAAATCGATCTAGTAGTTTCGGAGCCTACTCAATGCAAACAAACTAATCTATCCTCTTTATAATATTAGTATAGACAAATATAACTCTTCGTTCGCTAATTCGCACAAATCGGTCAGAACGTAGCTAGAACGCAGGCAACCCCAAAATTACTGCATTCACCCAGACAAAAGCCCAAAATACACCCCGCGAGCAAAAAGAAAAGCATTTCCATTCTATCCCCTCTCGAATTTCCCGCCCCAGAGGGCGGCGACTAGGGGAGGCTTCCGCACAACAGAGACGACTTAAAATCTCGTAGAAAAGAATGAGACGGCGGTATGTCCACCTGTTGCGTTTGAGTTTCATATTTTCGCGGTATCTTTTTCTTGTAAAGGAGTGCATGCGTACTAGGGTTAGGCATCGATATTGACGTTTGATTTTTAAATTTTAAATTATGTTAGCTAAGGCTTGGATGTCTTTTGTTTTTTTTTTTTTTGCGGGTTAACAATTCCATTCTGCACGCGATTCGGATTTCCGAAAATTATTGTTTATGACTGAATGTATATGAACAATTGAAAACAGTCAGAATGTAATGCTATTTTTGTCCTCAAAATCATGGAGATTTTGATGTTACGAATATTTGCGTTTAAAATTTATTCCTACTAATCCGATAGTTGTAGGTAGTACATAGGTTGTATGTTAAATTGATTTCAATATAATATCACTAGCGTTTGCCCTCGTAAATACAGTACCCCACGCGGACACTGTACTTTTTCGGGACAAAAAGTAGCCTATATGTACCCAGAGCCAGAACTACTACTATACTAAATTCCATCAGTATTCATTCGTAGTTGCCTGTAATAGTCACAAACATGATTACAAAGTCACAAACTTTCACACTCGTGTCTAGTACTCGGACTGAACATAGTAGCTTTAAAAAATCTACAAACATTTGGCAACTCTATTGATTCTGTTCTGCATAAATTGTGACAAATATTTACAAATTTATGACATCAAAAGAATACCGATAAAATGTAATAATAAAAATATAAAATTTATTAAAAATATTGAACAATACGAAAGTGTTAAAGTTAATTTTAAAATTCATTACAGAAACATTTGCATTACTAATTTGTATTTTGTAGCGGGATGCCAAAAATGCAATATTCGATAGCCAAAGGATTTATAATTAAAATTCTTTGCATCATTTTAAAAATAAAACCGGCCAAGAGCGAGTCGGAATCGCGCACCAGGGGTTCCGTAAAAACTTTTGGTATTTTCTGTGACAGAACTACAAAGCAGTTACAGTGAAAATATTTTATAACGACGAAGTGTTGAGGACCGTCATGTTAAAATATGAATTATTACCATTGGTTTTAACGGCTATAGGCTATTACGAACGTAATTTATCGGATCCTTAAATGTCGTTATAATCGGTTTTCACGTTCTTTTTTTCCTTTAGGTAGGTACTTGTGCTATTAACATTTCCTCATGCTAATTGTCATCTAGAATTCTAGATCCCTATAGATTTTGATATGTCAAAATATGCTACAGAAATGGATATTTTCAATTGCGTCGACAGAATTCAAGAGTTTTTAGACCTGAGTAATTTAATTTTAACTCAATACCATCACGCTGTTCGCGTTCCTGGGATAAATTGTATTGACAGTCAGAAAGATGGACGCCGAGGCTCGTGGGTTCTTTTTGTTACGGAGTACGGAACCCTACAAAAAATAAAAAGTGCACTATCCCGCCCGAATCAGTGGCAGGATGAACAGAAATAAAAATGTTTGTGTTAGCGTTTCCGGTGAGTCCCGGGTTCGAGCCACGTGTGGTTAAGAAGAAATTATCCAATAAAAATAGTATCTGGACGATTAAATTACGATGCTATTTCTTGTTTATTGCTAGGGCTGCCACAATAAACTAGACAAGCATATTAGGATTGTCACCGTCCAGTTAATGTTATGACAAAAATGTATAGATTTTTCGTGGAATTGCATTACCGTACATATTCCAGCTCCTACCCTACGCTTGGTTAATTGAGTTGTCGTCTGAACAATATCTGCATATTGTTATGTCGAATCATCTATTCCACGGAAACACTTCATTTTGCCGTATTTAACCTGCACGTTTTTAATAGATCTGCGAAATAAGTAAAAAAAATAGTGATTTCTCCCGCTACTTGTACATATAACTATCGTATCGTATAGCGGGAGACTGGTGCCCTAACTAGGTTGCCCTGTGTTGAGGGACCAGGCCCCCCTCGGAATTAATGAGAAATAGAAATAAAACATTTACATCAGGGGGCCTAGCAGGAACATTTGACAGCGGCGCAAACGTATTGTTACCGAAAGAAATTTGTATGGGTGCTGTTCATGATTTTGTTAAGTTTTCATACAATTCTTATTCTACAATGTTACGCCGCTGTCAAATGTTCCTGCTAGTCCCACAGGTCAATATTACAACAGGTTAGACGTGAGAGCAAAAGTGTGTGTACGTACACACACTTTTGCTTTTGTGTGTGTGTTTGTAAGTAGTAAGTAGCATATAGATTGAGTAGATGTTACGTACTACATATAGAATTACATGATGTTACAATGTTTAGAGATTTGATAAGAAATGGACGACACGCTTTAAAAAATTACGTGAAATGTAAGGCCGCGTACACAATTACTCGGCAACACTTCTGGAGGTCGAGTTTTGTACATTTTTGGTACCTTACCTGATACATTTTTTTTAATAAACAATAATAAGTATTTATTTCACAAGGGAGAAAAAGTCCAATAGGAAATAATATATTATTACCCATGTAATTAATAATTTGCAAATAAACCAATATCAGAAACCCAATTCTCGTAATTAAGTTAGACTTTAATTTTGCTTTTATTGAATTATAAATGAATCGTCTTGATATAATAAAATATTTTTTGGAGTTTGGACCAATCAAAACGATTCTCACAAACGTCAGACAAACGTCAGAAAAAAGTTTGACGTTGCTTTGACGTTTAAGAGAATACCATTTTTCAGTTCTAACAAATCGGGACTGGATTCTAACTGTACTATTGCAGACTTTAATTATGAGAATCGACCTTCTGGTTTTTAAAAAGTCACGGTTAAGACTGATCAACCGATGTCCGCGATTTCTGATTCCCTAATTTAATACCCCGTTTTTTTTTCTAACAAAAGTGAAGGGGTCATTTTTTTGACTACCTGGCAAAGTATTTTCCGTATGTAATTAGCAAAGTTATATTTTTTTTTACACCAAGTTCTGACCACTGTGAGCGAGCCTCTACGTGATAAGTGACGTAAGTGATAACCGATAAGGATAAGATAGTGTGCTGTGTGACAACGAGTATCCTTGTAAGCAAGATACACCGATTATATGTCGATTGTTGTGATTACTATGTTTACTTGATTCCAATGTTTCAGAGCGTTCGAGAAGGTAACAATAACATAAATCTACTACTATTATAAATGTGAATGTTTGTGAGGATGGACGGACGGATGTTTGTTACTCTTTCACGTAAAAACTACTGAACGGATTTTGATGAATTTTTGTATGGTAGTAGTATAAGCTCTGGATTAACATTCAGGCTACTTTTTATCCCGAAATAGTAAAGTATTCCCGTGGGATACTTTATTTATTATCTATATATTTACAAGAATTGCTCTTTAAAAGTTTTAAAGATACTGTATATCTAAAAAGTCTTTGCTCGTATTAAGCTGTTTTTCGATATGATATTATTTCGCACATTGTATTTTGATTTTGAATGACAAAATTCTAGAACGTGTAAAACAAATGTGTCAAGAAATATTTTCTGTAAAATGATACTCCGGAAAACTGACGACCGTCAAAAGACATATTAATTCGGAAATACAAATTTATATTCAATATTATCATGATTTCCGATAGATTCCTATCAAGATACTTAACATTATTTTGATAACAATTTTTATGCTGTATAGAAACGTCAATTTTTATTGTATTAGCGCATAGATAGGCTGGGAGTTGGGACTATATGAACCGGAATCCGTAAAGCCGGGGAAAATTCAGAGTATCGAAAATATAACTTGGCGACAATACAACAGAGCTGAAAATCGAACACTCGAGTGTCGAGTCAAATGTCACTATCATATGTGATAGCTCGACACTTCGATTTTCAACTCTATTGTATTAGCGCAGAGTTATACTTTCTGCGCTCTGAATTTTTCCGCGCCCGCCGGATTCCGGATTAAGCGTGCAGGTATAAAGCTCGGTACTCACCATTGAGACCGGCAGGGGATGCGCCCCACCGTTGGGGTAGGGGTACGGCGCCATGAGGTAACCCATGTTGAAGCCGGCAGCCGGGTGCGGCTCGAATTTACCTGAAAAAGACGTAGCTGTCGTAAAATATTTATCCACGAGTACATACAAAAATATAAGTAACTAGCTGTTGCACGCGGTTCCGCCCACGTAAATACAGTATCCCACGGGAACACTGTACTTTTTCGGGATAAAAAGTAGCCTAAGTACACACGGACGTCTTGCACTGTTTCCACTTTAATTAAAGTGGAAACAGTGCTGTGTACTATTTCTGTGAAACATGAATTTTCACCAAGAACCAACAGTACAATCAATAACCTGTGTTATTCCAAAGCTCAACCTACTGAAATTCCAAATTTCATCAAAATCCATTGAGTAGTTTTTGAGTGAAAGAGTAACAATCATCCATGAATCCTTAGATGGCGCGGATTTGTGAGGATGGATGGATGGATATCCATTTTTTCAACCTTCACATATTATATAATAGTAGTAGGATCTTAAGGCGAATTTTCAAGAGCTTCCTAAAGTTAGTGACTTCGAAAATCACAGGCCGCTGTTTGGCAGAACGACATGAACAGCGCGTAACTTGAGAGCCTCTGAATTTAAGAAGCGTTTGAGTATTAAGTCTGTGAAGCGTAAGCGCAGTCGAAAATATCTTACGAGTTGTTGTGTAACTATCTATCCATCGGATAGACATTTTTCCGAGATAAACGTAGACAAACTACTATAGAGACCGATTACTCGAAAATGTTCCACTTTATAAAAAAGTAATGTATAAGGATTCGTGTTTACTTAAGACCTATTCGACGATACCCCACACGATTTGGTTGAAAAATTATTTTTTTTACACACATTTCACATATTGTATTTTATAGAGAATTATCGGCCACTAGTGGCCGATAATTCTCTATACCTAGGTACTAAAATATATAAACTATTTTTAACTATTATTTTCCTATTACTTCAAATATGATTATTTGTATCTATGGACTGAGATCCCGGCCCCACCAGACTACCCTTATATTCTTACTGTTAATATGTATTTCATGTTTTATTATTCATGTGTACAATGAACGTATTAAAGAAATGAGAAACTCGCCAGATTGTGCCGTGCGCTTATTATAAAATAAGCAATCGGTGTAGATTTCACTTTATACTAATCAAATGGTGGCCGATAATTCTCTATACCTAGGTACTAAAATATATAAACTATTTTTAACTATTATTTTCCTATTACTTCAAATATGATTATTTGTATCTATGGACTGAGATCCCGGCCCCACCAGACTACCCTTATATTCTTACTGTTAATATGTATTTCATGTTTTATTATTCATGTGTACAATGAACGTATTAAAGAAATGAGAAACTCGCCAGATTGTGCCGTGCGCTTATTATAAAATAAGCAATCGGTGTAGATTTCACTTTATACTAATCAAATGTCATTATTCTACTAAAATATAGTTATAAATTATTTAATCTAACTAATAAATATTAGTTAGAATAATTTCAAAGGCTGCAAGAAAAGTTGGTACAATTTTTTTGTACCTTTGGCCCCCTGTACCTTAGAATTGGCCCACCACACAAACTAGCGGGTATACATACGTTCATTGTACACATCTAATACTACAATATGACATACATTTGATAAGTAAGAATATAAGGGGAGTGTGGCAGGGCAGGGATCTCAGCCCACTACCTCCTGTTAGAAGTAGAGGTACAGTGTACAAGCGTTAAGTTAACACTTAACTAAAATTTTCAATTAATATAGAAATAAAACAACGTATATTCACTCCTATTGTGAAGTATTAATGACGAGAATTTCTGTTTGAAAGGCTGAAGAGCTAAGCGACACTTGTTGCTCTTATCACGAGTAGTTTCTCCCAAAATTTTAGCAACGACAATCTTGAGCGAAGTTTTCTTTAGAAATTGTCGTTTAATACTTTAATCTCATATAATGAGTTTGGTACTCAGTTCTATAACTTCCAGCATGCATAATATACATATTTGGGTGGGTACAACAAATTACATTTTCCATAATGGAATTTGGAATATTTTATTGGAATTTTATTATATTAAGACATAATTTGTATGCTTCTAATGAGATTGTCGTATAACGTACCTAATTAAATTATTAAAAATATTTCATTTATAATATTTTAACTCTAATTAGTTTAAAGCAGGGTCGGAAAAAGACACGTATTTTTTAAAGAACAAAACACAGTTTTTTTGAGAATGGTTTAATTGACATGTTTTAATCACGTTTAAAACATCGTTTAAAACACTTCTTATTAAAAAAATTAAGTACACAAAAGAAAACACAAAAGAAAACAATAAAAGGGATTTTTATAGTGAAACTGAAATACCAATAAATATCTTACCTAATAAATCTGAATAGTTTAAAAACTAATTTTAAACTACTAATCTTTAATGTCTTTAGGAAAATCAACATGTTTCATTTTACCTTCCTTATCCTTTTCTACTTTACTTATTCTTCGTCAGCTTCATCTATGTCGTCCACAGTTGATTGTTCTTTCGGATTGAGCGCTCTCATGACCGTGACTAATTTTGCTGCCTTCTCTCTGCCAAGTCAGTTGCGTGTTTTGAGTGCACTAATCCAAAAGTTGTTGAGTGAGTGTTGCCAGCCAACAGATGCGGCACAACCTCGAAATGTATTGCAAAATTAGCAAATAAAAACTAGGTGTAGTGTGTAGTGCAAGTAGGTATAGGTTTTTTGTTTGTTTTAAACGAGTTTACAACAAAATGTTTTAAAACACGTTTTACAGGGGTTCTTCTTCTTTTTATCAGTGTTTTAAACGATAATTTAAACACTTGTTTTAAGCAATTATTTAAAACATTGCCAACCCTGCTTACTTTACTACAATGTTTCACATATATACTCGGAGGTCGTGGGTTCGATTCCCAAATTGGAACAACAAAAAATGTTGTTTCCAAGTTTGTTTAGGACAATGCAAGCTGATCACCTGATTGTCTGACAAGAAAGATGATCCATGCTTCGGATGGGCATGTTAAAAGTCGGACTTGCGCCTGATCTCTCACCAGTCGTGTCAGGCCTGTCCGTCCCACTGGGTTGAGGGTAAAGGAAACGAGGGTCTTCTGTACTGCGCAGACACTTGGACACAATAACTAACTCCTGCGTACCTCTGGCCTGGTTTCAAGGAAACCGGCCACCGTCACCGAAATCGGTGTGGGGAGCTACAATCGCAGATATACCGTTTTACGCCGGACATATATACTGACGTAAAACGTCGTTTCTCCTCGGTGTGGCCCTCGTTTCCACACATGACCAGATATGCGTGATATAACAAACCACGGTAGCTGTGTACATATATCGTTACGCTGCACGCGTCAGGCCAATATTTATTTAGGCTGGCCCACCGGAGCTTTCCGGGAACAGAACGGACCTTTCTCGAATTCGGTAGGACCAGCCACGTCGACTACCCATAATAGTATATCTAATTTAATATCAATGTAACTAGCTGTCCCGACACACGTTGTTCTGTCTTATCTATTAACTTGGAATAAATGAATAATTAATTTCCGCTACCAACGGGATGAATATCAAATGTTTGACAGATAGGATTTAGGAATAGTTGGTATGGGACAATTCAATCGTCATTTTTAGTTTTTACTTCGCAGTTTTTCCAATATTTCTCACCGTTGAAACTTTTTCTGAACTTCCACAATTATTTCAAGATCAAAATAAGCCAAATCGGTCCAGCCGTTCTCTAGTTTTAGCGAGACATTGGTATAGCAATCTATTATGATATCGGTTATAAACTTATAATACTATGAGAACTATTGAAAACACACGTCGACCCTAACACTTCAATGAAAAAGTTAAAAACCGTAAAGTTACAAACTATTGAGTTAAATAAAAAACTGTACGTTTGGGATAAACGTACAGTTTCCACCCGTGGAAACACGGGAATAATGTCAAATTTTATGTTACAAACATCATTTCATTACTTTTATTGCTTAAGATTCTTTAATACACATATATTATTTAATACAATACCGGAAATTCTTGTGTACATTGCAGTTGAAATAAACTTTTGAAAAGAAAAATTTACAAACAAAATGTTACCGAAAAATCATACGGTTCGTAGCTTCGTACTGCATTATGAACTCTTCAACTTATTTCAAATACTATGAGGCTTGGCTTGTCAAATATGAGAAAAGTTAAAAATGTATGTAACCCCCGTTGATGTTGATTACGTTAGCTTTCTAACTAGATCAAAATCGGTTCATCCGTTTGGGAGTTACGATGCCACGGACAGACACACACACACACACAGAGACACGTCAAGCTTCTACACCCATGTGCAGCATGTTTGCGTCGGGGGTTAAAAATCATGTACCTACTTAATGAAGAATGAAGATAATTTAAAAAGTATAATAATCCTTTTTAAATTATTCTTTCTTGATTCTTCATTCTTGAGAGGAGCAGTTTGCAAAATAGAGTCAAACAGTTTTTAAATGTGTTTTCTTTTAATAGCCAATTGAAGATAGACCAGATGACGATATGAAGTGAAATAAATCATGTTTATATAATTGATTGGGGTAAATCAAAGATAGTTGGTCGAAATGAGTAAAAAAGTATTTATAAGAAAATGCATCATTTTTAAATCGCCAATTTAAAAAGACATGCCAGATGATGACGATGATGATGTCAAATGAATCATGTTTACAATGTGTCCCTGACCGCAGCGTGGAATGGGTATACCTCCGGTCGACCGCCCAGGTAGGCGTTTTTACACGGATTTTTTTCTAGAAAATACGATAAACATTGATTACGGGACACCTCGTATAATATAATGCGATGTTTGTTATTCGAGGAAGATTGGCAGAGATTGAATGGATATCGAACATAGGCCGAGTAGTAACTACAATCTGAAAAGGCATCCAAGACCTATGACAGTAAAAGCGCGTTTTGTAGAACAGATTTAATTCAGGTCGTCTTTAAATTATGTAAGTGATAAAAAAACTATCTATCGTATACGTATCTGTCATCATATTTTCCCCGGATTAAATTATATATTTCTTTTTATTTCTCATGTGATATCTCTCAGATGTTTTAAATGATAATAAAAATGTCGTTGGCAAATAAAAAAAATATATACATATTTTCCTCAATCCTCATATAAAGTAGGTATTTAACGCTTGTACTCCATTTACATATACATACATAATTAATTGGTAATTAAAAAATACAGTCTATTTATAAGCAAATATAAATTCCTATACTTACTATAAAGGGACATACTGTATCTTCTATATCATGCATGGAAATTTAAATGAAGTTAAGGGACAGCTCGCACCGGGACGCGTCGCGTCCCGTCATCAAAATCGATATTTATTCACTTCATAAAAAAATACACGTTTTATTGCAAGAGTTCGAATTTCTTGCTGCACCGCGCTGCGCAGCACAGCGGCGCTCTTGCGTGTATATAGTGAATAAAGTTTAATTTTGAATAGCTATTTTTAAATTGCAGCGCCGCGTCTCGCTGTGAAATGAAGTCAATGCCAAATTTTTATAACCACCTATATTATGTAAAGACTAAAGAGTAATAAACGCTAAATGTAAAAAAATAATTCATTACTGGACCTAAAATAATCATTGGTCACAGGTTGTTTTAAGCCAAGTTTTGACTAAAGGATAGGTGAGATATTTTGATGTTTGGGTCTAAAAGTTTGGTTTCAAAAGGCCTATGCCAAAAAAAATATACTCGAAATAGTTTCCCACTGTTTATTTTTATTAAAATTGAATTCGTAAAATTCAAAAACAACTAATAAGTAAAAAAAAGTACATGACATATTAGCCATTAATGGAGACATAAAAACGGTATTCTCATTCAATTTGTTGCAGCACAAGAAACACATTTTCCTCTCACTCGTCAATCATTGACGAGGGCCGAGGAAAAACTACAAGCTGATTATATTGTTCACGCCATGTACAGATGTATACATATGTATATTTGTGTTTACAACCTGGAATTAACCTAAGAATTGGATCCAAGGAGGTTGGGCATTTTATGGACCAGCAACGCAAGTGCACAGCGCCAGAGGAGTGACAAGTGTAACTCTTCTGGCGCTGCGAGTGTCTATCGCCAGAGTGTAATCGCCAGGCGATCCGTCTGCTCGTTTCCCGATTCATTATTTTAATAAATTACATCTTCGGTATTAAAGGAACCTACAACCACGGAATTACCCTAGTCACCAAAAGTACGCTATATCAAGCCTATGTTTCAGAATTTTGTCCGATCGCAGCATTCGTAGACTTACGTCAACTAACGATTAATCGTTAAGCGATTTTCATCTTATGCCTGGTAGAGCGACAACTTGTTCGATAGTACATTGAACAAATTGCATTCGTTCAAAAGGGATTTTTCAAAGGATATCGAAAGAGGATCTACGAGTGGGTAAATCGATTTTATATCGACGTGAATGAGGCAATAGCTAGTAGTAAGCAGTTACATATTAACAATACAAGGTTGATTATCAACAAATATACACATTAACATATAAAAACCGATTCGATATATTGTCAAAAGGTTAACATTGTATATGCAAACTTTTTCACGACAACACCTGACATACTATAATTGGTTAAAATTATACATTTAAATAACATTAGCATGATGAAGACTGTATACAATATACATTACGGTATTAACATATTACATGTTTTTCACCAAGAGAGTCGGGTTGTTACTAACCTTTTACTTTATCGTATTGCTTTAGGTACGGTTAGTTAGACCAAGAGCTACTTAATTTTTCTTGACCTAGGCCAAAAGGAACTTTTTGTACACCATGGCACAGTGGTGTGGGGTTCCTATAACACCATTCCTATCGGCTCATTACCACTTACCTTTTGAAGACCATCCAAATCTTCCCTATGAAGGAGAACCAGCCTCCGAAACTGGCGTTAGGTATAAATCCATTCCTATTGGCTTCGACTGTATCATCTCTTATTCTTATTAGATTGGAATGACATTTTAAATTTAATATAATATTATAATAAATAAATATAATATATACTATAATTCCAATGTATCAAAGACTTGATGACAAAGTGACTTGACTTGACAAGATGATACTATCGAAAATACCGCGTCCATACTCTTTTTTGCCAAGCTGTAACAGGTACACTATCTAATAAACATTTTTTTCGATTTAGGATATCTATTTTCCCAGCGCATAATCCTAAGTGTAAAAACTGTGGCTAAGTAGCTTAATGCATATCCAATTAGTGTAATGACATACCAACAGGTAGCCAAGTGCTCGTTAGACAGGTACACAACAGTCGAGTGCGAGCGGGACGCGTATAGGATGGCAGGTAGGTGCGAGCGGGATATGTATATGAGTATTATAGATCGGCCACGCAAGCTGAACTAATGGTAATACACAAACACTCTGTAGTTTACGATAATAGGATTCTTGGTTCTTTCATCGTCGCGTTTTTGTAACAGCCTGTAAAGTTGCATATTTTGTAACGTAATGTTGTCCACATTGCACACTTTTGAACATACTGACAGTAAACGATTCTATTTTATCTACGACTAGATGTTGATCGCGACTGAATCGCGGAAACGGTACATTTTTCCGCGATGAAAAGTAGCCTATATATATTCCCGTAGTCTACTTTATATCTGTACCAAATTTTTTCAAATTCGGTCCAGTAGTTTCGGAGCCTATTCAATGAAAACAAACAAACTTTTCCTCTTTATAATATTACGTAGTTCTATTTTATCTATCATAATATCATATTATTATAGTTTATTATTACTATTGTCCAAAAAACAGGTTAAAAACGAAAAAGAAAGGAAGGAGGAGAAATGTCAGATTTGACAACTCGACACTTAACACTTCGATTTTCAGCTCTATTGTATTATTATTATGTAGTTCCATTTTAACTGTAGCGACCACTAAAAACTCTTGTGGGAACGTACCCTAACGGGTACCATATTTTGTCAATTTTAGTGTGCGACACAGTCCACAGAATGTACAAGTCAAATTAGCTCAATAATATAAAAAAAAAATACAAAATATATCAAAACAAATACAGAATGTGTAAAAAAATTACTTCAACGAGTTATCGAAACTTTCACATCCCTAATCTACTACAGTTTCAAATATCTAATGGTTTACAATTAGTTGTCGATAATTCATTCGGATTAATTAATGACATGGTACTGCCTCAGGGGACTTGTTTCACGGCTACGATAAAAATAGTATCACGCTTCCCAGGGCTGCCGATCACAAGATTCTTCCCATACAAGTACAAGAGAAAACATTGTAAAATTCCCAACCCTAGCACGCATCAGTGCACTAATCACAACAAAACAGATACGTTTATGATGTCAGCTCACGCCGAGACGCCACGAGGCGCGCACTATTTAAGGTAGCGATTCAAAATTGAACTTTATTTGCTACACTAACAATGCACGTAGCGTTGCATCTCGGTGTGAAACTGACGCTAGAACGTAACAAGGTGGAGATGTTACTCCTATGGATAAAAGTAGTGATGCGACACGAGTTTGTTGATAAATGTGTTCTTTTTGTCACAGGCGATATATAGTTCAATTCATTTTTTTATGCGGCAATTTTGTATGCAGGGAGTTTTGGGAGAGAAAAATCGATCTAGCTCTAGATCCCTGGGAAACTGCGAACGACGAAAGGAATAACTTTTTTCTTTCGTCGTTCTACAATAACTATACTATATATAAACTATCATTATGACTATTATCATTATTATGAATAATTTTTGGTTAAAAAGAAATTCGGAATGTGATTCGAATCCCGGTCAGATAAATATTTTTGTTCTCCTTTTTTTTTTAATTCATCAGAACTCCGAGCAAAGCTAGGTTACCTAGCTGTGTCGTGGGGTTCCTATAACTACATTCCTATCGGCTTCATTTACCAATTAGCTTTTGAAGAATTTTAAACAAATCCCTACCTCTTATACAGGCTAGGGCTTACCTATGAAGGAGAACCAGCCTTCGCCACTGTTACCTAGGTACTGAGTCAGAGTTTTTTTTTTCGCATTCGATCGTGAGCACGTTTGGCGTTTACTAGGAATTTTTATATGATTTGTACAGCGCCACCTAGTTGTAAACGCGACAACTAGGTCAATCAGTCTGTTCATCTAATATGCGAAATAATTTATTGAACGTTACAAGCATAAATGTCACAATAAAAAGGTTACTCAAATTACACCTTCTTAAAGATTAATGTACAAATGATGGTTATAATAATTAAAATTAATTTGGGCATATAATTATAATAGCCTATATTAAGATCTCTTATATTACAATATGGCTAATTACCATGGTTACGGCCTGAATGTGGAAATTTTATATTCCTTATCATATTGATATTAAATAAAATACAAATTTTAAAATATTAGCATGTTATTATTTCTAATAAGTATTCATGTTTTCGTATGCTGATTGCTGTTCAAGTGATGCTAAACACATGCGGATGAAACTTTGCAAAATCTAAACAGAAATCTGCTCGAATAAATCGACTCCTATCACACACAAACTAATATCTCATTGCAAGAATACTTGATTTGAAATTTTTTGTGGTAATATACATAAGGTTCGGCAAAACTCATTTACGGATATTTTGGGCATATGATCTACTATATCTTATGTTTTGGCAGAAAAATATTTGTTGTACTCGAAAAAAAAAATGTTCCTCTTTATGTACGAGTTTGCGTTGAACGGAGATCCACTGATCATGAGATGATTTTTTTCCTTTGAGTATGACAATATTTTTTTGCCGAAACGTCTTTATACGAGCAGTAGATCATATAAATACCCTAAATATTCGCAGTTGATTTTACCAAACCATTCCTAGGTTCAGCGTGTTATGAATATGTTTGTACTTTATGTTATTTATATATGTATATTCATAAAATATATACAACAGTTACGTTACTATTTTCCTCTCATATATATTAGATATATTCATTGGGACACATGGAATAAATTATCACCTTTGAATGTTTAAACGTTTTCCTTACATAATAGGTACGGTACATAAACATACGTTATTCCTGCTAACATAATATTTCTAACACGTTATTAAATACAAAAAATATTATATTTAGTTTATATTAGGTATTTTGAAGTAAAAAACCGGCTAAATGCGAGTCGGACTCGCGCACAAAGGGTCTCGTACATAACGGCAAAAAAACACGTTTGTTGTATTGGAGCCCCCCTTCATTTTTGTATTGTTTTCTGTATTTGATGTTAAAGCGGCAACAGAAATATATCATTTGTGACAATTCCACCTGCCTAGCTATCACGGTTAATGAGATACAGCCTGGTGACAGACAGACAGCGAAGTCTCAGTAATACGATCCCGTTTCTACCTTTTGGGTACGGAACCCTAATAAATGAACCACTTCGATCAACCGTCAAAATCCTCTCTCTCAAGTGTGACGGCCCCTTAATTTAAGAAGTGTTTGCGATTTCGTCCGTCACTACCCTTCTTTAAGAACGTAACTACCCCTATGATGACATTGTAGGGTTATTTATTTATATACTACTCCCAGAGAAGGATTTCCCTAGGAAGAGTTTAAGACTGTAGCACCTAGTCCTCCATGCTAGTCTAATGCGGGTAATAAAATCAAATACATTTTTCAATGATAATTTCGTTATTAATTGAGGAAGACCGTTGACCTTAAATAGATTAGATAACATTGCAAAATGTCCGAATACATTATATGATGTGGATCTTATTTTAAAGGTTTGTTGACTTGTAAATGGTTTTATAAATAAACGTATTTAAATATCGATAAATACAAAATTAATTTGACCGCACCAGTTTTTGTCATTGTTGCAGCTTCCGGTGTGGCATCAAAATTGAAACGCAATTTTTAGATACAGAAAAAATTTAATTAGTAATATTTCCCGAGATTTTTTTTTAATAACTTTTTATACTAATTAAATTGTAGGCTATGGGATTTCCGCAAAGTAACAATTCTCTTCACTATAAAGAAATCTCAAAATCAAAATTGTTTGCTGTAATTTTACTAGCAGAGATCAAAAATCAAAGAATGTATGGATGGACGGATGATTGTTACTCTTTCACGCAAAAATTACTAAACAAATTTTGATGAAATTTGGTATGGTAGTAGCTTAAGCTCTGGATTAAAACACAACTTTTTATCCCGAAAAAGTAGTGTTCCCGTGGGATAATGTATTTACCCGGTAGGAGCCGCGGGCAACAGCTAGTATTTATTAACCCTAAAACGAGCATCTATTCAACAATCGATATCGATATTATTAACTATTCCGAATCGATTTTAACGAACTTCGTGCTTCCCGATAATGTTGGTTTGGTTTTTTGTCCGGGTCGTGGCGAGCTGATCAGATTAGGACCGGTTTGTTGAAAACATCCCGGTGAAAAAAAAAGTAATAACAACAAATAACGAGTTAGTGCTGTGCCAGTATCGATAGAAAAGAGGTAATAATAATCTTATTAATAATAATAATCTTTTTGGGTTTATCGAACATTAATGTTAGGTACGAACATAGGTATTTTCAGTAGTACTTAATTTTAAATATTTAATTCACAATAAGTAAATAACGAGTTAGTGTTGTGCGATAGTAAGAAATGGTTAGGTAATTTGTGAGTCGACGAACTCTTTCATTTTAGTTAAGGGTGCCCCTCTTTTAGTATTTAAACAGTCGGAAAATTACTAAGATATATTATAATAGCTTTCAGTGGCGTGGGGTTCCTATAACTCCATTCCTATCGGCTCCACTTGCCACCAAGGCTGCGTATCTTATAAAGGGAAGCCCTAGCCTGTATAATAGGTAGGGATTTGGATGAAGGTCTTCAAAAGGTAAGGTAAGCCTTTCGAGGACCCCCATCCAAATCCCTACCTATTCTACAGGCTAGGGCTTCCCTTTTTTAAGATACCCAGCCTTCATCACTGATAGCTTTAGTACCCAATATTTAAGATATTCTGTTACTAAGTTATAGGTAAATAAGCTGATATTTCGTTTAGGGCAAAGTTAAAATTATTTTAAATAAAATCGTTTTAGGTAAGTCGTTTACGAATATTATTGCGTTTTTTTTTTTTTAAATTAAATATTATATATCTTTGTGAAAGAATTCTCTGCCGCTTTAAATGAAACATACGTACCTAATTTAGGCAGGTATCGTAAAATGTTATAAAAAGTAAGGTTGAATCAATAATATTCGAAAAATTATCGATTAAATTTTTGAAGAAACTTTGCCATCACTAGCCGAAGGGAGGGGTAATGTGAAATCAAAAATATTGTAACGATAGTGACAGATGATTATAAGCTGGCAATAAAACACACATAATTCTCACCGTAATAGCCTCAGCATTCTGATTTCTATGGATAATATACATTTGATTTCGACGTTTTTCTTTGTGATATAATTTTGATTTAAATCGTTTAAGCTATAAATAAAGGATATGTTTAATATCAAACTAAAATACCTAACGATTTGGATTTCAACTATTACTTGGTCGAATTATGATATATTAAAAAAACGGCCAGAGATGGCAATGGTCAGGGACGTATCATAGACCATAGTGTACTGGGGGCCTAGCAGAAACAATTGACAGCAACGTCATCGTAATGTTATCGAATGAAATTTGTATAGGCGCTGCTGTCATGGTGTTCCTACAATGAGAGTTTTTAAATTAGTGAAATCTGACAGCTTTTTAACACGACAAGGACCGTCGTGCTGCCAAGCGCCGCCTGGTGACAGAAAAAGAATCTAAAATTCTTATTGACTGTTTTTGATACCACTTACGCCACCAGATGACGCTTTGTGTGAGTTGGGTCTAACGGCAGAAAAATTATCAAAAACCCTCATTCTCATTCGATAACGTTACGATTAGGTACGTTGATACCTTTTGTTCCTGCTAGGCCTCCTGATGATTCAGTATCAGTATTTACATCAACGTTACGTTGTATACATTGTAAGTTCAGAGAATTACATTTCCACTACACCAACTTATCATGAGGTGACCTTACGCCCGTTAACACATCCTAATGGAACACCATATATGGTAATGATAAAGGAGAAATCCAAGATCCAAGCCGCTCGATCATTCTGACAGTTGACACCTTTTTTATTATTTATTTAAGGTTACACATTCGTGTTAATGATTTTTTTTTAAATCAGCCAGTTATATTTTACATACAAGACGAATGTTTTGCAAAATTGAATTATTTTTACCCGACTACGGCGAAGCCAAAAAGGAAGGGTAATAATTTTGACAATAAGATATAATAATTATAATTAATGTTGAACTACTTACCAAAAACAGGACTGAGATCCGATTTCACGGATAATTTCCCGGAATAAGGCTCTCCAGACTTCTCCTGTAACAATAAAATAGAAGTAATTATTGGGTAAGTGTATATTATATATAAAAGGCAAAGCTGACTGACTGACGTGTCAACGCACAGGCCAAACCAAATCCATAAGGCTAAAAATTCGAAACGGATTTCTCATATTATGACGTAGGCATCCACTAAGGAAGGAGCTTTAAAAATTCAACCCCCAAGGTGGTGAATACACGATACAAGTTTGTATGAAATTTTTTATTCCTCGGACATATTTGCATGAAATTTCGTATGAATTGCGCGTTGATAGTTACGGAACCCTCCTTAGACATGTCCTGATTGTCCGGATGCTCTTGGTTAGGTTATCATGCCTAGTCGAGCGGCAACTTGTTCGATAGTACATCCCAAATAAGTATATTTCAGACTAGAAGTTGCCCGCGGCTCCGCTCGTGTAAATACAGTATCCCACGGGAACACTGTACTTTTTCGGAACAAAAACTAGCCTATGTCCTTCCCCGTGGTGTACTCTGTGTTCAATTTTATTTAAATCGGTCCAGCACTTTTGAAGCCAATTAAAAAGCTATTCAATGCAAACAAACAAACAAACCTTTTCTCTTTATAATAATATTAAGTACAAACTAACAACCCTAGGTACAAGTGAACTAGAAAAAAAATCTAGCTTCTATGTGTATCACTTGAATGGGTTATTAAGTAAACATTCGATATCCGACAAAAAGCCGAACAAATCGCTCCCCTTGGCGTGTCCAATTCATTCCGCTAGAGCTTCCCCAAATAATATCAGTAATAGACATAACAAATCAAAATGTTTCCGCTGTTATTAATACCGAATGTCCATCACCAAACCAATCGACCGCTGAAATCACAACACCTTTGTGCGCTATTATACTAGTACTCGATATAACTGTGCGATATTTGGACAGTGTACTGGAAATTATGTACGATCAATTGGTTAAGCATTAAATACGAGTAATTTAATCTCAAAATCCCTTTCTTAATAAAAATATTTACACCACTGATACGATTCGTGTTGCTGTCTTTGTCTGTCACGTGGCTTTTTCATCTTATCAGACAAAGACGGCAACATGGATTAGCGTTGTGTAAATATTTTTAGTAATATGGGGGATTAAATACGGGGGTAATTGATGGCAAGTTCATAAGAAAATAATTGTCGGACACAAAAATACGTCTCAGTTGTGAGATATTTTATCCGATTTAAATGGCGCTTATCACTATACTAATTAACAAATATAATACGAACATAAGATATTATGAATAAAGCCACATGATCCAAAGCCATAAAATCAATTAAACATGTTGAATTATAAAAATATGTTAATATGTTTTTGGGTGTTTTATAATTATTGTAATATATTAAGTTATTCCATGTTATACGTGTAACTGTAACCTAAAATTAGAGCAATAATATTTGCAAACATTTTTACATTACACGTGTTAAATTCTATAACTGCCAAATGTACATTTCGAACAATTCACAATAGCCGGACATGGACATATTTTTATAATTATTAAATACCTACATATATAAAGTATATGAATCAAACTGGTTTAAAAATAAACAGGCGAATATCTTTGTAGGGTAAATACATTTTTTTAAGTTTATTTTAATCAATTTCTAGTTTGGTTTACCTCATAATTTTATCGGTGATTGACCAGGACGTACATTAATTAACTATTTAAAGTTGAATTTTGTTCGACTTTAAATCCGAATAAAACCTAATTTAAATTTTAACTAGCAACATAATAGCAGGAAATTATGACCTGTATTTAATTTCAAGTGTACAAATAGAGAATAATTATTATATTATCGAACGGTGACATAATAAACATATAAAAATATCGCATGCGCCTTTTATCGAATGTTCCGGTAATAGATAGTTTCTTTGGGGTCGTAATTGGATGAATCAGTTTACCCCACTTGTGTTTACCCCAGTTTACCCGAGTTTATCCCAAATCGAGAAAGTGCCAATCCAATACGTTTTCTACATGAGAACTCACCTTCTCAAGGTTTAATCCAATAATGAAAACGTTCTTACTTAAACCAATAAATACAGAAGCTTAACGACTTTCTGAACGACGACTACGCGATGACGATGAACCAATGCAACATCTAATAATACAAAGAGGAAATATTTCATTGTTTTGTATGTTTGATTGTTTACATTGAATAAGCTTATGATAGGGATTTTGATGAAATTTGACGCAGATTTTTCAGTCAGTGTCCAAACTGAGTGAGTATACTCTCGAATATAAGCAACTTTTAATATGGTATCCATAGATAGCATACGACACTGACTAAAAACACCCAGTAGAATAGACCATGCGGAAGGAGTAGGTACGGTATGTCCTGTTCAACTACATTTTAGTGAGGCGAAATGTACGGTTCCCGCGAGATTTTCTTCTGCAACATCTAGTACCTACCTAATAATGAACAAAATATTTATATTTGTGAATAAAAATCTAAAACAAATGTTGACCCTTTAATTATTTTTTATGGGTTAAAAATGCCGAAGGATTTTGTGAAATAAAGAACTACTATTCCACGCTCTAATCACGTTCTCTAAAATATTATATCATATCAAATTTCGTAACAACATACAAATAAAAAATATGTTGTTACCAGATAATTTTGGCATTTGGCCGTATAGGCGATCCGCCCGATATCTATAAACATATATTTATATACTATGATAAATTATTAATTGATTACTAACTTATGCATATTCTAATGTTACCCCCGGGCTGTCAATAATAAATTTCTAATATGTAGATTAGAAGATAACAATGCTATAGAAAAACATTTGCAACGCGGGAGGAAAATGAGTTAGAATTTTTCAACTATAGCAGCTTTTAACTCAATATTTTTTGTTTCTAATACTAGTATTAATGTTGCCCGCGACTTCGTACGCACAAAAATAAATCACGCGGGAACTATGCATTTTGCCGCGATAAAAATGCAATGAAAGCCTATGTCCTTCCCCGTGGTCTACCCGATATCAGTTACAGAGCCTATTCAATGCAAACAAATAATATTAGTTAAATAAATTATTATCTAAGTCTAAACTATAAAATTAAATATTAATGAAACTAAAAAATAATAATAAAAAAACCCAACTAATTGATAAAATGCATATATGTAGCTAGGTACACGGTAACGGTGCCAACTCACATCAAAATACAAGTTTTAAAATCTTTGCTTATCTGTTTATTCCGGCCAATCTCTAAAACACATTGACCGATTATGAACAATGACACTTTGGCTGATAGCTGATGCTTTAAGGAGAATCTTAGGCGACTTAAAACAGTTAAGTTTCTGGTCGTTCCACCGAGGTAGGTATAACAAAGTTGCAGCTAGTATATATATAAAAAGTTAAAAATAGCTTTATGTAGATTTGTAGACGGCTGAAGAATAATGGCTGAAGAGGGTTTTGATAAAATGTCTCTACTATTTAGTGTACTCTCTATAATACAGTACTCTCTATAATAGTGATTTCGACTTTTTCTGAAGTATTAGCATATAATATGTTACCAAAAAGTAAGATTTTGCACCAAGGTATATCCTGGACCGAAAAGTAAACTCCCGACTCCTGACAAATACATGTTTGGGGATTTCGGCGTTATTTAAGATCTCGGCATGCATGAAAATATTTGTGGGATTGTGATGTCCAACAATATTACCTACCTATTTAGATATCTTCTATACATATAAAAGGTAATAAATACAAATTATTAACTATGTATTTTACAGTTTTTGATTCTCGTACACGGGTGATGTGGGGGTCCAAAGTTTGTATCGTGAAATATCAACATCTGAACAGATGGAGATGAATTTTGGCACGGAGATAGTGATTATGATGAAGAAATCCGTTAAAAATGGATTATAATACGAAATACATAAGGTATACCCCCAC
The DNA here is from genome assembly GCA_037179445.1 of Phengaris alcon alcon. Taxonomy (NCBI): domain Eukaryota; kingdom Metazoa; phylum Arthropoda; class Insecta; order Lepidoptera; family Lycaenidae; genus Phengaris; species Phengaris alcon. Next base: position 2,614,105 of record JAYRCH010000087.1, on the reverse strand, counting down.
AGGGATGCAATAGTGATCCACGCGGACGAAATCGCGCGCAAGTGCTAGTCGATAATAAATCGACAGATAGCATTGTTTCACAGAGCATTGTCCGATTTAAGCATATCAAATGACCGTTGTGGTATAAAAATATTTAATTATGGGAATAACTTAACCAGATGTCATTAGTTAAAAGTAACAACGACTTTAAGCTGAACGTTTGACCTTTTCTTAATTAACTCTTTTACACTTTGCGTAACTATTTTAATGTTAACTATACCGTTATATTTTTTTAATAAGCGATTAGTTTTTTTAAATATTCTAGTCTCTAGTATCTTTATTAATTCCAATTGAATATTTTTAACCCACGGCGTAAACAGAAGGGTGTTATAGTATTTTATTCAAAATTCAAAATTAACAGTACAGTAGGCGTTTACATATTTTATTGAGTTCAACATATTCTACTACATAAATAGTGTGCAAATATTTTCAGTTTTTCATAGATATTTAAAAGTTATTTTAGATTATAATATTTAATAGATTGGAAATGGTTGTTATAATTACATTAATGAATAATATAGTCAAAATTATAAAAACGTTAAAATAAATGGTCAAATTTAACAATAAGATACAAATTAAATTATAAAATATAATGTAGTGTCATTTTTAACGTTTGAATGTTACATGATATCTATTCGATCATTAAACTATTCATTGATTGTATAATGTTTTGTTAAGTAGCCAGCCATGTAACTCTCTTTTAAGTTTTCTCTCAGAAAGGTTTTTGAAGTACAGGCAGTTTTATTATTTATACTGGAAGATTTTCTAGATTTTTGGAAGTGAAAATAATTTTTGGTTTGAGGGTCAATTCCGTTAAATAAAACCTGCAATAATACGATTACAATAAAGTCCCGATACGCTAAAAGTGAAAGACGGTATTCTCGTAAACGTTAAACCAGCGTCAAACGCATCCTGTGACCTGTGACGACCTCTGTGGCTCAGTGGTTCTGCGCGTTGGTGCTCAAGCCGGGGGTCGCGGGTTCGAATCCCGCCGAAGGAACAAAAAGTATTTCTGTGTTCCTGGGTCATGGATGTGTATTAAATATGTGTATAATATAATAAAAATCTTAAATATATGTATAGTATAAAAGTATTAAATATACTTCCCGTTTTCTGGTACCTGTAACACAAGTTCTACGGATACTTAGCACGGGGCCAGATTAACGTGGTGTGAAGCGTCCATAGATATTTATTTTTATTTATTTTATTTTTATCCTGATTGGTCCAAACTTCACAAAGTCAGTTTGTGACAACAAGTCGCTTCACTTATAATACAATCAAAGTAAAATGAAAGTCTACTTAAAATACGGGAATTGAGGTTCTGGTACCACAAGTTCCGAAGTGCTACAAGTTAATCAAACTCCTAATCCATCGATGATCGATATCGACTCAATTGATAACGTATCAACTATCGCTGCATTGTGTGAACAAGATATACACACAGCTGTAGATCATGTTCACACGCTCGGCAAGCAGCTTGGCAATCTAATCCTTTTGTTCTCAGGACGAAGACGAGCGTGTGCGGGCTCCAGAACGTAATACAGTAACTTTTTATAGGTTAAAACAAAGACATATTGGTGGAAAAGGTTTGAAAATAGACATTAAACTTAATACTATTCGACTGCTTATAAATATACAGTCGGCGACAGACCCGGTTTAATACATTTCGATTACATTACTATGGCAATAAAGTCCAAAAGTGGTACACCGTGTTTATCGGCGACCGCACATATTATTAATTGTTACAATTACTAATTTTAATTATTTTTATGTTTAAATAAATAAGTATATCAAAATAAGTTGCTATTGTCACCTGGTGATACTAGAATTCTCGAATGTAACTTAGACTTTCAATTTACTCTTGATGAATTATAAATTGATCGTCTTGATATCTCGATATAAATGGATTTTTGGAGGTTGGACCAATCAAAACGCTTAAAGCGTTGGTTTGACGTTTATAAGAATACCATTTTGCTGTTTTAACATATCGTTTTAATATAGTCGTAATCTGTATTATTGTAATATTTAATTAGCAGATCCGACCTCAAGTTTCGAAGTCTACAATATTTGATAAAATAATTTAGTAACATACTAACCACACTGTCATACACACACATATACAAAATAGATAATTTGTCTTAAAAGATAGTTGGCGCGTTTAGATAAAAGAGTTTAGTAATAGTGACGGGTCACTGCAAAAATCCAATGAAAATAATTTGAGTGTCAATTAAAATCATGACGGATTTTTTTTTTAAAGTTAATTATTATATCATTACATACAGGCGATTTTGTAAAGTCGGCTTAGTACGAGTACAATTATCAACTAATTATTTATTTTTTAATTTGGCGGATTGGGGACATCGGCCGGGGTGCGTGGGACTCTCCCGGGTGCGTGATATACCGGAGATACCACACTAAAACCCCAAGGTGCCTCCTCCGCTTGTTGCTGGGCCGCCGGACCCGCCTAAGCGAGAACAGCAGCGGCCCAGTAAGCGACATCTGCATTCATCAGCAGAACCATCACAGCAACCTGACGACGACTGCTGCTATTCCTCCGGGAGCAATCCGAGGCACCGGACGCTCTTCTACCGGATGGGACTCGATCAATGGGCGACGAATCCCCCAATCCATCACCCGAGTCCGTTACATTTGGTACTTACGAAAGTGGTACGAACCATACTCAAACTCAATACAAATTAACTCGGCTCTTTTCGTCCACGATTTCACTTCGATAATTCGTTTCTCGGAATGGTTTTTGGACTTTTATGGACGAGCTTGTTGGAATTTGCATTTTTATTGTCATCTGATACGCCTTTTTGTTTAAGATTTAAAATAATACAGGCGAGGAAATTTATTGTTTAGCAAATTGATATTCGGAAATTCTTCATGTTTACAATTTTCTGAGATTAAGCGACTGAGGCTGGAGCTATATTGTCCGGAATTCGTAAGGCCGGGGAAAATTCAGAGCACTTAAAATAGAACTCTGTGCTTATATGACAGAGCTGAAAATAGAACACACAAGTCGCGAGTCAAATGTCAATGTCATATAATATGACAGATCGACACTCGACACTACGATCTACTATTCTACCGTATTTTCATTACTCTGAATTTTATCATCGTAAGCTGACGTTATTTATACCTAATGCGAACAAATATATGATGAAACTACTAATCTTTGAATTTCCGCGATCATACTTGTTAAAAACACAACTTTTTTTAATTAAAAAAACCAGGAAACGAGCTGACGGGTCGCCTGTAGGTAAGCTATTACAGCCGCCCATGACACTTGCAACACCAGAGGAGTTACACTAGTAACTCCTCTGGTGTTGCGACTTGCGTTCCCAGTGCTTAAAACCCCCAACCCCCCATGGGCCTCCGGTAACCTCACTCACATGCGAAACACTCAGCAAGCGTTATTCCACGCCGGTTTTCAGTGAGGCCGTGGTATTTACGCGGTCGAGCCGGCCCATTCAAGCCGACAATTGGCTCTCCCACAAAGCGTCGCTTGCTCCCATGCGGGTCAAAAGTAGGTTACAGAGTTTATCAGGAAACATATTTGCTACAGCATTTTTTCCTCAAAGTTTATTTTAAATTACCTATTGACCCACGCTAATTCTCGGGTCAACGAGTAATTTCATTAGTGGGTTTATAATTTATACCTAATTGTATCTGGCAGATAGAACGTTTTTAGTTCATTATAATATTATTGTTATGACAAGTTTGCCAATTGGACTCGAAAGACTTGACTCACGAGTGTGCGTCCAGTCGAAAATGAATGCAAATTTTATGTTATCATATGGACCGCACTATTTTTTTAAAGTAGTGCCCAGATATTAAAACTTAAATAACGTCACTTTCATGAAGCAGTCAACTGGACGCGCTTTTGCATTACTCAAAGTAGTAGACGGTCTTTAAGAAATTGCTAGAACATAACAATATACAATTATAATAGAGCTCCAAGTGAAATATAGAATACTATACTAATCCAAACATAACGAGAGGCAAAATTAATATGAATGTCTGTTATTTCGTCCAGGCTAGCACTAACAAGTCCGCTTCTCAGAACACGGGTCTTGCCCTTTTTTTCTCTCGGTCACGTATTTCGAAGATAAATAGTAGTTAGTGACGTCACCGTTGAATGAGATTAATGCGTGTGAGATTATCATCACTTGCAAGTCGCACTTGACGTTGAAAATATTTCAGTTGTAATTGTCCACAGAGAAAGTAGAAAAGAAGCTTAAAAATATCTAGGCAGTGGAAACATATGAGTAAATTTTCAGTAGATTGTGCAGATCTTATGGAATGTGCAGGTCGATAGATTTTTGACGAGAGGCAAGAGGAGACATCAGTAGCGTGGGGTTCCTATAGCCCCATTCCTAACGGCTTCACTTACCACTTATGTTTTGAAGACCTTCATCCAAATCTCTACCTACTCTACTATACAGGCTAGAGCTTCCCTATGAAGGAGAACCAGCCTTCGCCACTTAAGCTGAGTCACGAAGAATACAGACCATAAGGTCACGATTTGCCACTCGATAATATTGTGGTTCGAAATACCCAAACCCTTAGCCCATTATTCATCTAAATTCTAACCAGTAAGTATAAAAGAAAAAAAGTCACAACCCTAATAATTTAAAATTAGAACGTCGATTCTCGTTACAAGTTATAAATCTACAGAATAGGTATTATTATGTCGATTCTGTTTACACGAAATTAGAGACCTCCCGTCTCATTAGCACTACAGGCACCTGTCTCGTTCACGCCTACGCGGATCATGCTCTGTCTCTGTCTAGTTGATTGGGAACCAAGCTAGTTAGTTTGATTCTGGTACTATCAAATGATTGGCCTGTTTGCTTTATTATTTATATAGGATTTTTAGTAGAGTAGGTATTGGTTAGTAGGTATATAATTTAAGTGCGTATTCTAAAATAACTACATACAACATAATATTATGCTTCAGCTGGTGTTCTTAGCACTGTGGTGCATAAAAGTATTGGAGATTTGATAAGTAATTCCAAAGTTGTTTATTTTATAAAACCTTTATACTAACAATTTTAATCAAAATTTAACAGCTGATCTCAAAGGAATAATCCTTTCCCAATTTATTTTGCTTGCAAGATTGTCACCTAAACATTAGCCGTAAAACGTTATGGCCGAGTTTGGCCATTAGAACACGTCAAGCGAATTTCAATAAAGCAAACGATGGTAATTTACAGTTATTATCTCCTGACCCCGCAAAACACCCACCGTAGCCGTGTCCAGCTCACAAAAAACACAAAAAGAACACCAAAATCTGGTATGACGAGAAAAAAGCTAGCCCCGTCAAACAAAAAAACACCGTATGCCATAACAATACAGCTCCTTATGCATAATCAACGTTTTTATTACTTAGGGAACATCGCTCCGTAAAAGGAGCTTTATTTCAGAAGCGAGAAAGCCCAAAGTGAATTATGGAAATGGAGACGCGATTCGCGAGTTCGAATTTGAACCTTAACACATTGACTCAAGGGTTGAAATGAGATACGGTTGATTTTATTTATTTTTTCAAAAAAGGAACAATCTCGTTTGGCGGGCGTACCTGCGCCCGCGCAGACGAGGCTCTGTATTTATGGCGCCTGCGCCGTTCGGGATCTGACACCACGTGGTACAGTTCTGGTATTAAAACCTTGTTAAGGATAACCGTTCGTTTCCCTTCACTGGTTACATTCATGGTTCTAAAAATGTTTGTCTACGCTTCGGGACACAAATTAGTCAGGGATTTATTTGGGTTTTTTATCCAACCATCAAAAATCCTTTTTCAACACAGTAAACTGTAGATCTGATCTATCGAAAATAATTTACGGCCAATATTCCGATATTGAAACTATGTCCTGCGCAGTTATTTTAAGTGAAAAATTAATATAGCCTAGATGCTAGATATTTATCACGTTTCCGGTGCGGTTATATTAAGTCAAAACCATATAAAAAGATCACTAGAGCATACAAATCGCCTAATTATAACTAATGGGCGAAAACGGACATATTTTTTCGGAGTTTCTGGGTCCAGTAGTAATTGCCCTTGTACCCAACGGGGCGTGTACTGGTGTCTTGTTACTTTTGGCTCATTTTACAAGTTATCAGCTACTTTGGAATATCCATAAATCATTTAAAATAGCCAGTCTGACCCATTTTTTGCCATACCATTGTGTCTCAGTATTGAAGTTCATCAATCTGTATTATTTTTTACATTTTTTAAAACTGCCCATATTACCTACGACTACGAGTAATATAATGACTGTATAAATCTAAATAAAATCAAAATAGTTTGAACGCCAAAATACTAAAAAATTACCGATTGCCCCAAAACAAATAAATCACCGGGTCAATAAGTCATTGTTATCTATGTAATTCTTATTATTATTTACAATACCAACAATATCATTACTATAAAGGATTTTGGACCCTTAAACGTCCTTTAGTTTCGCCAAACAAAAACACCGGATGGGCAAACTCTGTTTACCTTTATTTACCTTTCAAATTAAAAACAAAAAATGTACGACACAGATAAAGATAAGGCTGTAAAGATCTCTGAATCTCGTAGACAGAGATTTTTTTACAGAATCCGATATGGTTTAAAATGTTCGATTGATTTTTTTTTAATTTCTAAATTAAATATGCCATGTTCTTAAATCAGCACTAATTATGCTACGCTTATAAATAAAATAAAAAAAAACTAAATTATATAATGAATCGCAACAGTAAAAAAACACAAACAAACATGATTTTTTCCCTTTCTGATCTAAGTCCTTTATGCTCAAATTCTTCGTAAAATCGATAAAAATCAACGCCACTTCTTGTAAACGTCAGTTACTTTGGCCCCAAATATTGTATGGGGATTGGGGACAGATAACACGCAGATTATGGGGACAAAAACACATCCTTAATCACAGAGGACGGGGATTTAGATAACATGCAATATTATGCAGACAGATATTGAAATCGATTTATATTATTACTTGTCATTTTTTTCTGTTTGTTCCTTGAAAATATTCTTTAAATTATTATAACGCTTTTGCCCGCGGCTCCGTCCGCGTAAATACAGTATCGGATCACTGTACTTTTTCCGGTTAAAAAGTAGCCTATGAGTTAATCCAGAGCTTAAACTACTACCATACCAAATTTCATCAAAATTCGTTCAGTAGTTTGTGCCTGAAAGAGTAACAAACATCCATCCATTCATCCATCCTCACAAACTTTCACGTTTATAATAGTAGTAGGATAAATTTCAGCAAAATGATAACCAAAATATGTACGAACAATATTATAATAGGGATGTTGCCTAGTGTGGATTGTTTTGTTTTGTTTGCCTTGTTGTTTAAAGATACATAAATCTAAAAGGAATAGGTATTTACATTGACGCGATTAAATATTATAAACAAATAAAAATATTGCCCATCTCTTTCTCGCAAAACGATTTGTTACGTCACAGGACCGATATATTGCTCTATTTCATATTGTAAATTTAAATTATTTGCATCTTCGTTATTATTTTAAGATATACGAAAATGGGTTCTAGATTGTTTATTAACATATTGTGTAACATCGAATAGACGAAACAAAATTTTTTAGGCGACATGGCTATTAAGGAGCCTACAAAAAATATTTGTTGATATGATGAATTATAGCTAAGAGCACTCTCGATTACGTTAGCTATCAAACAAAAAAAACCGCATCTTAATCGGAGTACTATAATACGAAATACGATGCCACTAACAGACAGACAGACACGTTAAACTTGTAACACCCCTCTTTTTGCGTCGGGGATTAAAAATGCTTCAACAATACAAATTTGAAATGGCGAAAGTAGAAGTTGTGTAAATTTAAATGTTTGAGAGAAAACCATCCATCATCATCATTACTGCGGTTCTAGAATATAAATGTCAAGAGGAAATTCACAAAATCAAGCAATTACTAACCACTTGGGCACATTGAATGGTTGGGACGAAAAAAGGGGTTTTTATCGCAAATTGGTCCTAAGAGGAGTCCCAGACCTCTTGAGGGTGCTCAGGTCTGGCATGCATTACACTCGAAATTTGAAAGGGACACAAAAACCGCATCTCCTACATGTTACGTAACATTTTGTAGATAAAGATATTTTTTTTTATTTAACTGGGTGTAGTCAGTACAGTAGGTAAGGATTTCGTAGACCTGTTTCGTAGCTCGCGTAAATACAGTATCCTACGGGATAACTGTAATTTTTCAGGATAAAAAGTAGCCAATGTTTTAATCCAGACTCCAGAGCCTAAACTGCTACCATACAAAATTTTATCGAAATCTGTTCAGTAGTTTTTTCTTGAAAGAGTAACAAACATCCATCTAACCATCCATCCATCCTCACAAACTTTCGCATTTATAATAGTAGTAGGATTGAGAAAAGTATGTATTACAGTGAAAACCTTTTATAACGACAAACAGGGTACGACGAAGTGTTGAGGTCAGTCATGTTAAAATATGAACATTTTCACATCGGTTTAACGACTATCGGCTATTACGAACATGATTTATCAGTCACTTGAATGTCTTTATTAACAGTTTTCACTGTATCTACAATTTGAAACTAATTATACTGTAATAAGTATTTCTTTAAAAGTTCTTGTATACGCATGTATTTGCTCCGGCTCGTGAGTTTATTAGCGAAAACATTCTGGTTCGAGCATTACAAAAATTAAGCTCACATCAAAGCTTTTCAAAGGTTTCACAAACCCTCAAAACCAAGAACATCGAAAACATTTGAAAGGAGCTGGCAATAAAGGGAATACTACCAAAACATTACAACAATGGGACCAAAACAAAATGGTGAACCTTCGTTAGGGTGCATGACTGGCAGATTTAAGTTAAAACCAACATAAGCAGGCATAGTTTTGGACACGGCATTTATAGCGAAAAACGAGCAGACAGATCGCCTGACTGTCAGCATTTTTTGCCACCAACGGATACCACACCATGTTTACAAGTACCTATGTTTCCAGTCAAAATTACTAATTGAATTGAAGCTCTGGAACTTTGTTAAAATAAGGAAAAGATTCCTGCAGATAATATAATAGTTTATGAATTATGATTTATATTTATCTATATCTATAAACATTGAAAACTAATTAGTGATAAAACATAAATGTCAAGTGAAATTCGAACCCGCGACCTCATTTGCAAGAGTCAGTTTCGCCCCACGGGGTATTTTATGTAACATGAACCTGTCGTTATAGGATATATTATATTAATATAAACAAAATGGCAATAAAATTGTTTAATTTGCATTTAATAAGTTTGAAGTAACTTGATACTTCAAAGTGTGTTGGAATTAGTATAAAATTCAGTTTACTTTTTTATTTTAGGTAAATACGTTACTACCATTGTTTTTATACCCCATTTGATCATAATGTATTTTATGGACAAAACCTAAAAATGTCACATCCAATGTTGACTTTTTAGATATCCATGTTCTCACATCATATTATGAGTACTGACGATATCTCGTTCTCGACTTTACAAATTGTTGTCCTGCTGGGCCGAAATAGATAATACTTTTTAGTTTTTAAAATAACTAACGTCTAGTGTACAATGCTATATTAATTTTACAGTAAAATGTGAACGGCCCTAAACAGCTATGATCATCAGCATGACATCTATAGAAATTCAATAGAAGATGTTTTATAATATGATTCACTTAATGAGGCCATTTTGGACCTGCTGCTATGATTTATAAAAAATTATAATATGGGAACGATAGTTAAATTAAGTGACGCTCAAGTCACGTGCTGTCCTTGTCATTTCGGCTAGCAGAGACAGCGACGGCCTGTGAATAGGTGGGCTCTTAATTTTGATATGCATAAAATATATTATAACATTCGGCCGTTAAGTATTTATTGATTATTATTTAATTAATAAATTCCATTCATAATAAGAAGAAAAAACAGGATTCTACTAAGAATTTGTATTCAATTTTTTACAATAACCATGTAGAGAAAAAGATAAAACTTTAAATAATATAATTTAAGTTCTCTGATTCTAAGAAGCGTTTTTAATTTATGCACATCTAATAAAGAATATGTCTGTCCGTCAAAATATATGTTTGATTGATTGATGGCATCATCAACTATTTTGCCAATAAAAGTTACAGGGACACGTCATAGCTGATTTACCTACATAACTATAAGTTATAACATCGGTCTTCTTATTCATTTACTGTTATAATATTGTAGGTAATATGTAGGTATTATGTTGGCTACGTGGAGTATTAAAATTTAATTCTTGTAACTCATAGGCTACCTATTTCGAAACGAGACGATAGGCGATGCGACGGTGCATTTTTATGATAAGTTTACTGCAATTATGTATAAATATAAATTAGAATGTCAAACTGTAAGTACTCTCTGCATAGCGCAGCGCTGTTGCAATGAAACGTCTTGTGTACTTAATAGAGTTCAATTTTGAATGACTATTGTGAAAATACAGCGCTGCGTCACGTATCGTTTCGTTTTAGTGCAAGCTGACATTAATATTGACTCCATTATAGGGCATAGGCAGACTGAAAACTTGTTTCAAGTGATATAGGCCACATTCTATCCACCGATTATTTTACTACCAAACGTGACTCGTAAAATACTAAGTAGAACTATTTAATCCTTATTTCGTAGCCGACCGCCCCCAGGTAGACTGACAAACAGACATATTTGCCGACGCTACCGGACTTGTGTTTACACGCGAACAAATATTACCATTCCTTTACATTTTTTCGGGTAGCGTCAGCACAAAAATCTAACATTGTCTTTTTCTTTGTTTTTACCTCTCGGTTTGAGGTCGCTATGAGCCGCGACCATACGCGACGCTTCGCGGCGCTACAATTTTGAGATAGCTATTCAAAATTGAACTTTATTCACTACGCAAAAAGATACACCTTTCATATGAAATTAGTCATACACTGCACATGCGCTGTGCAGCGCGGTGCAACTGGTTGCAATGTCTGGACATTCGAACTTACAATTAAACGTGTATCTTCTTGTGGAATGAATAAAGTTCAATTTTGAATAGCTATCTTTAAAATGCAGCGCTATGTCGCGTATCGTTTCATTTCGGTGTGAATTGAACTTTATGCTATTAGCATTATATATAATTATGCAAAACAAGAAAGAGAAAAAAAGAAACTAATAGTATATTAACCACCTGTAAAATACGCAAATGGCAGTGTAGCTTTGTTACGTGTCGCAAGTAAACCAAAACTGTCTTGATTCTTTCCATTGTCTAGCCCCCGACGAAAACAGAGGGGTGTTATAAGTTCGACGTGTCTGTCGGTGTGTCTGTCCGTGGCATCATAGCTCCCAAACAGTTGAACCGATTTTGATTTTTTTTATTTTGTTTAAAAGCTGACATGATCGAGTGTTGTTAGCTATATATATATTTGATCATCAGCTCGCTCATTGCTTCACAATTCGGAGTTACATTTTTTTTTAATTCTGTGTTTCTTTTGCTAACCGTTCACGAGTGTGAGTACAGCTTTTTCAGTTAGCGCTCGTTGTTAGCTCTCAGTAATTAGACGGACTTCAAGTGGTTAGAAATTTGTGGGATTTCGAGGTCCGTCAATAAAACTTTACTCTGATTAATTTATGTTTAGATTTGGACTTCTTTGGGTTAGAAATAACCTAGAGTTAAAGACTATAACCCCGTAAATTATATAGCCTATGTTACCCCATCATTATGAATCTATTGACATCTCATTAGCTCATTCAAATCGGATCAGTAGTTTTGGCATTATGGTGGAACAAACATATGTACATAGACTGCCAAATTCATAACCCTTCCTTTTGACTTCGCCGTAGTCGGGTAAAAAATGAGCTTCGGATTATTATAACGTAACCCCCGAATTATTGAGCAGTGAGCGAGCTGATGATGATAAATTTTAGCTAAGAACACTCTTGATCATGTCAGCTTGCAAACGAAAAAAACTAAATCAAAGTCACAAAGACATACACGCAAACTTATAACGTTTCCCTCGAGGGTTAAAAATCGAACGAAGAAGCTTTAGATTAGATTATGATAAATAACCTTAAGGTTAAAATAATGAAGAACTTATAAATCTTACAATAGGATTTTATTCTGCCACAAATTAATAAACACATCTTCGTATATAAACTGTCATTTTGACAGTTTTATCGGCGATAGCGCACGCAACATTCAACCCCAACCCCAAACCTGTTGCTATCTTGTAAGCATTTACATTACAAAAAATTCCCCATTGACCTCACACCCCAACTATTAGTGGCATTATCCGTAACTGGCAACACTAATCGCTCATTACCGAGTTCCGGCCGCGTGCTGGGGTTGCCACACTAACCATGAACAAAATAAAGAAAAAACACGCTTACACGCTAATGATCAATTAAATGCTTATTTTTTAATTACGCATTGTGACACATGTGAATAATTAATGGGTTTTTGATATTATTATTAGGCCCTCACCAGTCATCCTGATCTCTCATCAGTCGTGTCGGTCTCTCCGTCCCACTGGGTTTCGAGAGTTAAGGAAGAGATAGTGCTCTTGTGTACTGGGCACACACTTGGGCACTGTAAAATAACTCCTGCGTATCTGGCCTAGTTTCAATGAAACCGGCCACCGTCACCGAAATCCGGTGAAAAAAAATCCGGAAGCTATATATTAGGGACAGTTTCACAATTTACGGATAAATGACAGATAGCTTATTTGCATATTTTTTCTCTGTCGCTCGATATAAAGCAAGCGACGAAACTTCCGAATAAGCGATCCGACAGGCGACAATTATTAGAAGATTGTGAAACCGGCCCTTTGTATATATTTTTTTCAAATGGCTACAAAGTTATGTATATCATATTTTGGAACACCTAAATTGTATAATATTATAATATCTAAGCTAAGTTTAATATACTCTTTAGCCTTTTAAAATAAAACATGTAACATCAAACGGCCCAGAACTCCAAACATCAAGACCATCAAGTCGAAACAATTAAAAATCGAATTGCGTTTTTTCGAATTCCTTTTAATGATTGGTCGATCATTCTCAGGGTTGTAATGTGTAATATTATATGGAATGAGCTTTTTACAACTCGACCGATAGAGGACCGGTTTCTCGGACCCTTTTAATTTTATACTTTACTGCGTGGAATATTAAACGATTATAGTGACACTTTGGCCTGAGTTTCCAATTACAGATGTAATAATTTTATGGCAAACTGTCATTTTGATATGTCAAAATAATTGACAGTATTGTGATTGTGATTAAAATCTTAAGGCCTTTTTTATTAAATCTACAATGCGTAGATACTTATAGTAAGCAGTTAGGCTGTAGTTACTATTAAGTATTTACTACATATTGAGATTAAGTGCCTCATAATATATTTTCCTCAAGCTGCTACGTATATAAATGTTACTGAGCATAATTTTGGGGAACAATGCACCGTTAAGAATTTCAGGGAAGCCTCCGATAAGTAACGATACCACCAATAATGGACTTGGACAGGGTCGGGTTATAGAAAAAAACTATTATTTAAAAGCCATGGCAGTCCATCGTAAAATTAAAAAGACAAATTATTGGACGTCTTCTCAGAACAGCCTTTGTTATCTCACAAGTGTTTTTCGAGAGTTCGTGCTTCTCTTTCTCGCATTAAAAAATATATTCACATCTCGTTCCATCTCGTTAGCGGAGGGCGGCTTAACAGGGCGTAACTCGCACTTCCACGGTTACGCAATTTTGACACTTTCACCGCTCATAACAAGGTCCCTTGTTGAACGGGGAAAGGATGCATATTTCATTTCGATCCCGATCCGAAAGGTCGGAAGTGCTTGACCTTGCGAAGGGAAAAAATGATTCACACAGTTAACGTCAAGTGTTAATTTCGTTTAAATGGTAAAAATTCAATACCTTGCATTTAAGCTGCTGACTTTTTATGCGTTTTAAATTCAATGTTTTTCAATATAAGGCTTATAATTGTTCGTATTATGTAAGCCTATTAACATAATGATCGGTCGTGTTTTGGGCAGGTGAAAAACTTTTTTTCTCAGTTTTTATCATACAGAAATGGTACACAAATCATGTATGAATTTTGTTTCAGAAAATATTAACTTGTATGCATTTTTAAAATGATAATTAAGCCGGTGAAACTGCGCAAGTCTCGAATTTTTCGACGAATCAGTCGAGATTTTGACCCACTTTTTTGCTCCTTTTCTTGCGAATGTTGCGAAAAAAATTATGTCTTACAATAAAATCTGTAACAACATTAATAAATAAGTCCTGCCAATTTCTAATCTACTGTTAGGCCCTGTTTAGACACAGCAAAAACCATCATTACAAAGACGTTGGTATTACAACGTAGTGTTAAAAAAAACCTAAAAGTGGCATTTACTTTTTATTACAGTTTCGTAAAGATTAGATCTAAAGAAATGCGAGAGGAGAATTCCCAATTGTCTAGTGAGTCTAAGTCCGGAGGTATGTATAATGTACCGTTAAAAATCCGTTTTTCTTCGGACAGATTTCTTAAAAATAATATTTGAAAATTACTGGCTTATCAACAATCAATTAAAAGGTTGTATATTCAATTTATGGGGATATAAATGGAGCATGTATTTCAGTTATAATATTATTTTATTAAGTCTGGAAGTCTGTTTACTCTAGCATTTCTTTTGATTTAATGTTTACGAATATGTAATAAAAAGTATATGCCACTTTTTTGGGCTTTTAAAACACTGTGCAACTCGCACAAAATCAAGCACTTGAATCGCGCAATTTCCCGTGTCTGTACAAGGCCTTACAATCCAACTTCTTCAGTTTCATCAAAACTAACGAGAAATTAATTTTCGCTGCGTAAAATAAACCACTTTAGACAGACGATAAAATAACTGGTGTTGATGAAGATTAATGGCTGAACACGTCGAGTCCATTGCATCATACGATTATTAAAAAAAGTATGGCTACTCGTTTTAAATTATAAATCCATTACTAATACTTAAGTTAACATAATATTATAACAATGCTTAAAAAGTTTAATAAGTGTCAGTCCATCATGCAGTCATCGGCCGGCATTTAAAAACTTAACGGCTTTTCAACGCGCACACCAATAATTCGCACTATTTCAATTTCAAATATAGAACGTACAAGTCGCCGACAGATCCGGGGTAGCACTTTTGAACCCTATTCCCAAGTAGTAAGATCGAAAAGTGGTTAGCCGAATCTGTCGGCGGCCGTACAGAACTTTTAAATATAACTTTACATCGGCAAACGACACATCTCTAGTATGACATGTTATTTATAGATTTCAATATTTTTTCCACGAAATGCTGTCTGTGATTTCATACTTTCGACAGAAGTAATATTAAAAATGTAGCCCAGCATTTTAGCCTACCAAGTTGTTGGATAACTAATAAAATAGTGCGAGTCGGACTTGCACACGAAGAATTCCGTACAAAACGGCTAAGGAGCCCCACTTGAATATTTATTTTATTCTGTTTTTAGTAACATTGTTATAGTGACAACAGAAATACATCATCTGCAAAAATCTCAACTGTCTAGCTATCACGGTTCATGAGATACAGCCTAGTGACAGACAGACGGACAGAAGGGGAGCGGAGTTCTTAGTAAGAAGGTCGTGGTTCTTAAACATTGGGTACAGAAGCCTCAAAACTAACACGTTTACACATACGACAATTCTTAATTTTTCCCATTTATTCGCCTATTTCAATATTGAATGGAAACACCACCTTTGACCTTTCTATTATCTATTAAACTGAGATTTAGAAACTAGACAAAACTAGGTTAGACGTTATCATAGAAAATTGATAACTTTTAATTTATATCAACTTTAATGTTTAACAATTAAGAAATATAATATTATACAGTTTATAAACTAGTCAACTGTTTAATTTTCTTTTAAAAATGGTGGCAGCGGTGCGTTCCAATAAACTTCAAAAAAGAAAATTATGTAGTTCGAAAAATTATGTTTAAAATAGGTTTTATTTGCTAATTTGATATTTGTGATGGTTAAATAAATGATTATAAACTACATTATAGGCGTAAATTGGTTTTTACTTGAGTTAAGTACGTGTTATAATTTTAAAAAGTGTAAAATATTATAATAATTAGAAAATATATTTTTTATGAGAAACGGAAGCTGCTAATGCCATTGAATTTCAACTCTACAAACATAAACATAAAGACTAAAATCCCATTGAACTTTTTATACTCTGAAAAGGCGAGAAGGAACATGGTACTGTCCAGTTTAACCTGACCCTTAGATGTGAGTAGTGTGAACTTGTCAACAGATCAGCGAGTTTGGTAACTAACCCTCGGATGATATTCGAGAAACAAACAAAAGTAGAGTGATAACATTTGTTCGTGTACATGAGTCAACGCGTTCGCCATGTTTGTTTAAGAATGATTCCTTATTCGAAATTTGAAACACGTTTGGGATCATCGAGTTTCGTTTCTACATTGCCAGTTATTAATATCCTACTACTATTATAAATTTGAAAGTTTGTGAGGGTGTATGGATGGATGTTTGTTACTCTTTCACGCAAAAACTACTGAACGGATCTCGATTAAATTTGGTATAGTAGTAGTTTAGGTTCTGGATTAAACACATGCTACTTTTTATCCCGTAAAAGAACAGTGTTCCCGTGGCATACTGATTACCTTAATGAGTGAAGCAAAAACTTGCAGTACAGTTTTAAGAGAATTGCGTGGAGGAGGTGTATGAAATTTGACCGGTAAATTGAAGTTTATGTGAAAACCTTCCTTCAGATAAACTTCAATTTACCGGTCAAATTTCGTGCAAAGCGCGCAAATCAAAGCGCAAAATGAAATAATACTTAGAAATACATATAAAAAATAACAACAACACACACTATCTCAGATTATTAACACACACTACCGTGCGTTTGATAGATACAATTTTGCTACACGTTGACGTTTGTCTATCTGTCATAACATTTACATTTTTTTAAATTCTATCTAAGAGAAAAAGAACCCACCCAGAGTTCAGACTTAGAAATTATATTAATTATTATGGGCTAATTTCGACCACAGAGCGATCTTTAGTTAAGTTTAACCAAATAAAAATAAAATAAATAAATTAATTAACCAGCTAGTTTCAGTAGCTGAGTATATTGCCTATATATATAAATGGGGTTTATATTTATGTTCGAATTAGTAGGTGTTGCCCGCGACTTCGTAAGCGCAAAAAGAAAACTCACAAGAACCGTACATTTTGCCTCCATAAAAAGTAGCCTGTGTGTAAATCCAAAGCCTAAACCACTAGTCCACTATGAGACCAATTTTCATTCAAACCTTTTAATGGCTGTTAGGCGTGATAGGCAGTCGAACAGTTCGAAGCTAGGTAGCATGTAAGACAAACTTGGGTCTAGTTATATCTTATTTTGTATTTACAATAATTTATCGTACACAACAAGCCATGGATGCTATGGAGCTCCGACACCGCAACCGATACTGTCGGATATCCGAAATAAAAACTATCCGTAATCGAATCCGAATATATCTGTTTCCGTTACGGTTACAGTAGCATCGGATAATTTCGTATATGGACGGAGTATAATATGACATGTTTATTTAATTTGCCGGCCGACTATCTATCTTTTTAGGCCAAATGATTACCTCAACTTCCAATAAGTATTAGCATTTTACTTACATTCGTCATAAACCATTAGGTTCCGTACCATCCGTAACCGAAACGGATAATCCGATTTTTTAAATCCGCAATCGTAACTGAAATCGATATAATTTTATTCCTGTATCCGTATCCAGATCCAAAAAGTCACAATCTTAACATCTCTGCAACAAGCACTAGAAAAGTTAACAAGAATCACATACTTTATAAATATAAATATAAATATCATATCACAGAGTATTGTCCGACCAGTCGACCACGTCTCTAGTTCCAACAGGATTATAACATGAAATATTTACAAGTCTGTATTAACATAAAAAGTATACGCATTAAACAATAGTCGTAAATGCATATTTTAAGGGTTAGTAAGTTAACGGACTATCCGTTCAGAGTTATTTTGCCGTTTGCGTTTGCGTTGTCGTTTGCGTAAAGGTCCTGTCATAGGTAAAAAGACTCTGAACGCAGCATTCCATTTTCAAATTTTGACATCCATAGACTTACACAGATTAGCCACACTAAAATGCGCCACAGCGTCTTAATTTTTTGTAAATATTCTTACATGACAATAATTTAATTAAAAAAAATAATTCTCTATAAGACTGTTTAATAGACTGATAATATAAGTTATCTCGAAAGCAGCAAATCTACGACCTTTGCACAAACTATAAATATCATACAATAGCTTTTTGATAACGTTCTATTTTAAACGGCCATCTGTCTTTGTCTGTCCCTTGCTGTGTAAACAAGACAGACAAAACATGAGGCCTTTAACCTTAAAAACCATGATAATTCCGAGTCCCATGTTTGCCGTGATAAGGTATGGGCGACATAAAAATGCCACTTGAGTGGCGACATGACCCCAGCGCATACTTACAACAAGTAAAGATCCCAGTCGCCTAACGATGGTAAGTTTCACATAAAGTGAGAAAAATGCTATATTCAGATTAAGTATGCCTTGTGCATTAAGATACGGTAATACATTCGCCTGAAATGTCATTGTAAAGTTATAAAAAAGTTGAAGTATTTTAGATCATATTATTAGGCAAACACGACAAATTACATTTGGAATTTTCAATCAATCAATCCTTTATTGCAAGAATGTGGTATACATAAGGTCTTAAAAATATTATAATAACTAGGATCCAACATTCTGCCATCAAAAAGAGCCGGAAAATAACTCCTAATGTCTCTACATCATATTGCATAATAATCGATATATATTAAGATATTTTAATACTTTTCTAACATTTAGGATTACGCCTTTTCTCTTATAATAACGTACTTATTATAATATTCTAAATTTTGCAATAACCAAGATTGATTTCATTGAAAGTTCCAGCTACAAGTTAATAAATTATTCTGCAAAAAACGGATGCTAAACAAACTCTGAAAACTTAAAATCATCGTAGGAATGTCTATAGTTTGCGCCGCGCCAGCCAAGTTAATGATAAGTTATTGTAGCTAATATTTAAAGTATTTAAGTCAACTCGTACGCGGTTGATAATGTGTTTACAATTTGTATTACGTCAGAGGTAACACCCTACCCGACGACATGAGACGCGTGTCGAGAATTATCTATGACTTGATAAACACGTGTTGAAAGTAAGGTAGTGTACTATAACTAGTAGCAGGGTGAATACTGTGGATATGTGTATAACAGGAAATTTTGAGGGATTAAACAAGAATGCAGAACGAGAGACACTGGTTGATAGTTGCATCTTTTTCTAATTGATGATCTAATTCTTTATTATTAGTATGTTTAATATAGGCAAGGAAAAGCAGAAAAAGTTAATGGTCGGGGTAAAGCATCTTTAAACAATATATTGTTATGTAGAAACATAACAAAAGTAGGTACATAAAATTCTAAAAAAACATTATAAAATACATAGTAAAACAGTTTAGAGCAATTTATTTGAAGTAATTTACCACATGAGTTGGAAACATGCGCATGGCAAGATAATTAAATGTCCAGAAATAGCCGCGTGCATGACGAGTGTGAGCGATTTACGACGTCCATAGTGTGCGGTGCGCTGCGACCAAATTTTCTGTCCTAATGAGTTCAAATAAACTAATGCCAATTACTAATGGTTTCAAATTTTTAAACTTTTAATCTTAATTTGAATACGAATATTTGTTCTTGTTTTTTTTTCAAATCTTAATGTGTTAATGTTTGAACTTTTGTAATGTAATAAATGGATCATTACACCCAGTGACTTGAGAGCCTCTCTATTTAAGTAGAGTTAAAGATTCGCCGATAGACATTTTGTAATATGATAATTTTAAATAATTCCCTAATCACAATAAAATGCTTGCGAATTCGCGGTGTACAATTATTGTACTATACTGAAAGTGAATTTCAATCAATAGTGTGCATCCACCTTAATCCGCTTACGATCCGTTAAACGCCAGTAAAACACTAAAACAGTTTATTTACACTACGTTTTTCCAGAATAATTGATTAAAGTAATCGATGTAAGCTCATCGGCGTTATTTTTGACACGTTTATAGTCTACATCTGCTTTTTTATTTGAAAACCTTTTATTCGTCATTATCTAGTAATTAGTTTCTTTACCAGTTGGCTCAGTAGGTGGCTAGTGAATCGATGAAATAGCTAAGGCTGGGACTATAAGATCAGGATTTCGGGGGGCCCGGGAAAAATTCAGAGCACTGAAAATACAACTCTGCGCTAATACAATAGAGTTGAAAATCGAAGTATCGAGTGCTGAGCTGTCATATATGACATTGAGATTTGACTCGACACTTGCGTCTTGATTTTAAGCTCTATCTTATTAGCACAGAGTTCTTTTTGCAGTGCTCTGAATTTTTCGCGGCCTTAAGGATTGATTCAGGACAATATAGTTCCGAAAACAGTCGTGGCGTATATATAGATTTTCCGTTAAAACTGAACTGGCAACAATAATGTTTAAAGGGTGGAATAATTCAGAGGTTTCTAAAGAATATGCTGAAAATATCTTATGAGTTAATCGAAGACTTCGAACATTTACTAAGTGGAGAACAACTAGGCGGACATAAATGGTCGCTAAAGATGATCTAAGACCAGGCATTCTCGAAAATGATGATAATGAAACCAAGTTCAAGTTAAGACAGCCAAAACATTCCTTTAGCTTGTACAAACATCCATAAATCTATTTCTAGAACCTTCTCGGAACACTTTTAGGGGACAATAAAACAGTTTACGAGTTAAAAACAAAGTTTAATTTAATGTACTGGCTGATTTACAATAACTACCGTTTGATTGCCCGAGGTTTATCGGCTTTGATGTAACTAACACGGCATCGAAACAATATTTATTTGTAACGGCTAGTTGATAAATTTAATTAATTGGCGCAGTCGGTAGGATAATACATGCGGATTACAGATTTTATTATAAAAGTTTTTCGACCATTAATAATATTGAATGAGTATCGAATTTAATAATACTTAATTAAATATGACAGGGATTACCATCCCTCCATCCTCGTAAATTAAACATACATAAACCAATATACAGATTTAAAAAAAAAATTTGATCATTGGCAGATCCTGTATAGTTTATCCTAATGTTCACTCGTTTCTTTCATTAAGACATTTCATTAAAATTATATTAATCAAACAAATCTTCGTATAATCTAGTAAACACCAATTTACACAAACGCTCTTAAATGCTATAAAAATCGTTTATACAGAAGTTTGATTCGGCTGCGGTTAACGCTTTGATCCATTTAAGACTTCCGGTCAAATTCAAAACTATTTGAAACAGACATAGAGGGACTAGATGTTAAATCGAGCTCCTATTAATATACTGTTGTATAGTCTAGGAAGTTGAGAGTTGATATTAAGCAGATTAAAGTAGGTACTTCTGAAATTAGTCATGTTACTATTATCAATAAATATTTATATTACTAATTATTATCCAGACAAAAACGAGTCAGGACGACCGCGACATGCCATTAAAATACCAGTAAAAAATATAAGTCACACAAATAAATTTACTTGGATGTGTGGGATTACTGTACAGTCATGTACATTTAAAATATCAAGAGATATGCAATTGCTATGTAATATTAGAGGACCTGGCGGCAAATATAAAAAATCTAACGGTGGCAACATTCGAATTTCTATGAAGAATTTCAAATAACCTGTATCCTGATAAGTTACTTGATAATTAATTAATCAGTACTAACATGACAAATGAAATGTGAAATAAATGTTTTTACACTTTCAAGCAAAAACCACTGAATTTTTGTAGGAATTTGTCAAATTGACTTTAAAGGTCGTATAGGGTTATCAAGTTATGAGTTTGCAAATAATCCAGGTTCAACTTTCGTTTGCCAGACTCTATGCTTCATATTTTTTTAAATATTGTCAGTTGGGGCTAGATAGTCAGGTTTCTCATAGACCATCTTGCCAGAGTCATACAAAAGGAATGCTCCTTTTAACCCGGAAAGTAAACAGGCGTACTCTTGACCCCAACCAATTTTATCAGTTTCAAAAGATATAAAAAAACCACTCACAATTTTTGCAATACCCGAGGGTAGACGCAATCGTTTTTGTTTCTTGCTGAGGTACAGCTTGATCCACTGTGATGAAACTTTGCACATTTTAACCGACTTCCAAAAGAAGGTTCACATGACAAGTCACCACCGTCACTAAACGCAGAGTGCATCAAGCTCGTTTGTATACGCCTTTAAGTAAAGTTTATTTTTATTAATTTTTTTAACACGTAATCCTAGACGTAGCGCCTGCAAAACAACCGTCACTGTTTTTGTTCTTATTTGACATAAAAGGCCAAAAAAAGTTTTTATTACGTACGTATACGTATGCACGTAATAAAAGTTACGTATTTATGAAAATACATATTATGAATAGTTATTAAGTATAACTGGCAAGTATCGTCGTATTTATTTTTATTATTGCAAAATGAAACGTAATATCAAGCCGGAAAATACACACACCTGCATATTTAGTGGAACATAAAATAAAGGTTTGATATCAGTATCATATAAGGTTGCTGGCTGGTTTATACGTCATTTAATTTAAAAAGAAATATTTTCAAATTAAGAAAACAACTGAATATCACATTTTATGCAATTGTTTTAATTTTATTCAAATACACCTTATCTGGAGCGAACTTCGAGTATTTCTTCCTTCTGAGTTTGATTTAAAATTTAATTGAAATACTGTTTTTTGTTAGTTTTTTTTTAATCGCGTATCTTTTTGGAGTTGAGGACTGAATTATGCCTGACTTAGCCCCAACGGAGATTGCCAGGGCACTCGAAATGCGAAAAAATGGTCAAACCTACAGAGTGATATCCATAGATCTTCGTCGACCAGTTTCAACGATCCATCGCAGTATCCAACGGTTTAGGGAGACCGGTACTTATCTGAGAAGAGCAGGACAATGCAGAAAAAGACGCACTTCGAGTAGGGATGATCGTTTCATTCGGTTTCGTGTACGTAGGAACCCACATTTGGCGGCCGTCCAAGCCCGACATGAGTTAGAAGCAGTGCGGGGTGTAACCGTAAGTGAGCGTACGGTACAAAGAAGGTTCGAAGAAGCTGGTTTGGGTTCATTTGTGCTCGCCAAGGCTCCAAGGCTCGAGGTAAATCATCGTAGAAACAGGTTAACTTTAGCTCGGGAACATCGACTTTGGAACGCTGACCAATAGAGTAAGGTATTGTTTAGTGATGAGTGCAGAATTCTCTTAAAGTGTCAATCAATGTGTCGTCAATTTGTGACTGCAGGCAGAGAATATACAGACGCAAAGGAGAACGATACATTCAGACAAATTTTGAAACTACAGTTGCATACGGTGGTGGATCAATAATGGTTTGGGCGGGCATTTGTTTGGGAGCTCGCACAGACTTGGTAGTGATTGACAGAGGGAGTCTGACTGCAGACCGCTATATCAGATAAGTTTTAGAAGAAAATGTCGTACCGTTTGCCCCATATATCGGTGACAATTTTGTTTTTTATAGGATAATGCTCGGCCGCATACCGCTCGGGTAACTCAAGCTTATCTTAATGATATGAATATCACTGTTATGGAGTGGCCGGCGAGATCACCGGATATGAACCCAATAGAGCACGTTTGGGACTTGCTGAAAAGAAAAGTTAAGTCCAGAATTCCAGCTCCTGCCAACGTGGGTGAACTGCGAATCGCCGTAGTTGAGGAATGGCGGAGACTATCCCTGGAGACCATCTATAACATCATTCTCAGTATGCCTAGACGGGTAGAAACTTTAATAAGAGCACGTGGAGGAAATACGCGATATTAATCACCATTTTTATAATTTAATAAATTGTTATTTTAATATTAATATTCACATTTCCCGGTTACATGAAAAGTTCAAAAATGTACCATTTTTCACAAATAGCCTTTACTCGCAAAATCTGTTCTTAATATGATATCATTTTAAGTAAAACAAATGAAACTTTAAATAACAAAAGAAGTGTAGTAAGTAGATTTTAAAATAAAACCATATTTTTTTAATTATGAACCTTTTTTTTGTGTTCCGCCAAATATGCCGGTGGTTTAGATTAGGTGTCCATGAGACGTCTGGTCATATAATACGTATAGTTAATAGTATCGTATAGTGTCTAACTACTTAAATATTTTTTTAAATACATAATAAAGTTTATAATAATATTTACGCTTTTTAACAGCTGAACCGATTTCGATGAAAAGACATTGGGAGCGGCGACCACAAACCAAAAAAACTATTAGATTGTACAATTTTCATTCACATTCAATTTCCCGTAATTATTTTAATTCAGATCCATGGAGAAGTGGAGATAATATTATATTGTTATTCATATTTCATATTAGTTCAAATTAGTAAAATTTTAAAACATCCCAGCATTTATCCCACCTCCTGCAGATGTGCCTAATGAACCTATGCCGTTGTAATCCGGATAAGATACAGATACGCTTACATGTAACCTAACTCTATCTTTCGCCGTGGCTGATTCTTCCATAGTGAAATGCCCCATGTACATTTTTTGCAGCAAAAAAACAGACAGATACTTAAGCAACACACTAAAAAGACCGAAATGTATAGCCTAAGTGAAATTATTGACATTATGTTTGGTAGCAGGTGGGGTTTATTCTTGTACGTTTTATAATTGCCAAAAACATAATGTCAATTATTTCACTCAGGCTATCAGCTCGCAGTCTTAGTCTGTTTCGGTCTTTTTAGTGCGTTGCTTAAGTATCTGTCTTTTTTTCAGTAGCGTTTTTTATTTTTTAAATATTTATTTTATATTTTAGATTTTATAGTTTATCCAACTCACACTTAGTCGACTTAAAGCAAATATGACTATTTGAATGCATTGATTACAAATTTATTCGAATTATTTTATTATAAAATGGTTGTAATTATTCCTGATTAAACTTAAATATATGACATAATATGTATTTTTCTCTGATTGAAATCTCCATTTAATTTCCTTTCTTTTGATACCCTACTTGATAGGTTTGGTTAAAAAAAATTTGAACTACTTACAATTTGGCGCCAAAATCCGCCATTGTGTATTTTTTTTTCTTTGAACTACCTATTTAAGGACACTTGTGTTTTTGAGACAAATCTAACGACACCTTAATTGTAAAATCGATCCAGCCGTTTGGAAGATACGTGGGAATAAAGGAATTTACAAACATACATACATACGCGCGAAAAACATAACCCAGTCGGGTAATAAAAGGCTTTGGACATCCAATTCTTGCCTACTTGAGTTCAGACAAAGCTGATAGCGTAAACAAGAACATTCAACAAAAAAATCTATTCCTTGGGTTTACCTAAAAGGACACAACGCAAACTTTTTAACTGACCTTCAAAAGGTTATATCCAGATACTAATTAGTTTTTGACGTGACAACGTCTTATAATTCGATGGAGC
Source organism: Phengaris alcon alcon (assembly GCA_037179445.1). NCBI lineage: Eukaryota > Metazoa > Arthropoda > Insecta > Lepidoptera > Lycaenidae > Phengaris > Phengaris alcon. The sequence goes on along the minus strand of JAYRCH010000087.1, from coordinate 2,588,482 downwards.
CGGATGCACGCACGAAAAAACATGACTCATGCGGCGTTACCTCGCTCTGAGGCGTTCCCTTTAAGGCTTGAAGTGCAAGCGAGAGCGCGGAATCTGTCTCTCTCCTACTTGAGTGAGCGATCCATCAGTATTTTCTTATGACGTTGTCACGTTCAACTATCGTCAGTAAACCGACTTTACAGCAACCGATTTTTTTTTTTAATTGTTACCGATAACAAAATGTGGTTCTAATATGTGGTCCCTGTAGATCTTACACATTACACGGGTAAATTAGAAGAAATTTAGTATCTATCCCGATGTTTTAAATACCAATGATCACTATAGATAGATATGCCGATACGCTGCCCTAAATCCCGGCTATATTTAGCTGACAAGGATCTCTTATGCACAGCTTCCGTTCGTGTGTAACTGTCATTTTACTCCTATTTGACTTCGAAATGAGAGTTTGGATGTATGTTACACATCTGCTTATATTGAATTTAGAAAGAAAGATCGGTGCAAAACGTTTAAAGCAAAATTTCCAACGAGATTAATGTAGTATGAAACAACATTTATTGTATTAAACCACAGTCACGCGAACATAGTTATTAAATCTAAGAAATTTAATTTAATTTTCTCAAATTATTCCAAAATATAACATTTAATAGCACACGTAGTATTATAAAATACTACAGAAAAATAATATAACAATCTTAATATTTCATAATCACTGTAATAGAGCAATTTTAAAAAATAAACAGGTTTTTGAGTAATTATAATTTTCGACTCTATATTGATGGTTGAACAACTTAAAAAGGAAAATAATTTGTTTTAAATTTATCTATCATTAACGGTGGTGATTATGTAAAATTCAACGAAATTCTAGATTTTGTATTATGTGTTAGTTTATAGTTATATAAGATGTTTTAACTACAATAATCTGTTATGGTAATTTATGTTTAACAATATTGCCATTTTTAACAACATTAGGGATTTTTTCATACTATTCAAAGTCTGAAAAAAATGTGTGACTGCAAATATGAATGATCGTGAGTCGTGAGAAGTCTCTGTGCGAGAAGAAGAGACTATCCACACACACACTTCTAGGAGCTATTTAGCAAGAACATGATTAAGCATTAAGATAGATAGGTAATAATATTATGTTATGCTCAACAACGGACAACAACTGCAACACACTTATGTAATGTTTATGGAGTCCATGGGCGGTAAAATCACTAGGCGATCCGTGTGCTCGTTTGCCTCAAGTCAACTCGTTCCCACTGTTTGCTAAATCATATTAATTCAGCCTTGTAGTACATTTGGTTAATTAGTAGATATTCATTGCTAACGCCATCTTGATAAGTTGTTACATGTTCTAGATGTTTCGAAACGGTTACTGGCTCCAAAAAGTATAACTTTTAAGATTTTTAACTAGTCTTTCTTGTCCCGGCCTACATTTTACTAGACTAGACATATAATTTTAAAGGAAGAAAATTATAATTCTATATAATATATCATAAAAGGAAATACCGAGGGACCGTAGATTTTGCCGCCTTTGTCCTTCCTCGAGGTCTACTCTATATCTGTGCCAAATTTCATCAAAATCGGCTCAGTAGTTTCGGAGCAAATTCAATGCAAAACAATATACATAGAAACAAACAAATCTTTGCTCTTTATTATATTAGTATAGAGTACCTGGGTAAACGAGCTTTGCTCGGAGTTCTGTGAAATTTAAATAAATAAAAATAATCACAAAAATATTTATAAGACCGGGGGATTCGAACCCGCCACATTCCGAATTTTCGAACAAAGTTATACATAGGCATACTGATCTGCCAATCGGACTGACATAATAGAGTCGAAATTATTGATATATTGTTGCACGACGAAAGAAAAAACATGTATCGCTTAAAAATGCGTAATTTCCAGGGATAAGACCTAGCTAGATAAGATTAACTTTTCTTCTCCAAAACTCAATTTCATGGTAATACTTGCAGCCGTTTTCGAGATTACGATTATATATAACTAGCTTTTGCCCGCGGCTTCGTCCGCGTGAAATAGTGTTCTTGGAGAAAAAACTTTTTCAAATAATAATAACTCGACTGACTGCAATATTCTGTATACAATATTGAAAATGTTTTTTTAGGAATTCGTACCCAATGTGTAAAAACGGGACCCTATCACCTCGACGCGACGTGCGAAACCGCTTGATATATATTTTTCGCGCTTGAGTATAAATTTTACGATATCCTCTTAATATATAAGATATTTATTTAAATAAAATGCTTAAAGTGAGTATTTAATTTGATAGCGATCATACTGTGTACGCCTTTTTAAGGTGTACAATACTGTAGTACCTACATTATTTTGATCTATCTCGCAGGGTTCAGCCAGCGTTTGCAATGTAAGCGCAAAAAAAAGTGTTTATTTACGACATTAGAAACCTCTAGAATTATCAGTGTTTCTCTACTATATTATGCATGTTATATACATTTAAACCTTCCTCTTGAATCACTCTATCTATTAATAAAACCCGCATCAAAATCCGTTGTGTAGTTTTAAAGATCTAAGCATAAATAGGAACAGAAAGAAAAAGCGACATTGTTTTATACTATGTAGTGATATATACGAGATTGTCTCTTTTAGTATAGAAATATAGATAATATTATGCCTATATAGTTTGTAGTAGGTACCCAGAACCACCTAGATCTAGAAAAATGTGAGAAAAATAATTATAAGGACCAAAATGTGTCCCAGAATCTGGACGTCTAAGTTCTAGATAAAGACACAACAATTTAGTGGGTAACTTATTATAGTTGTCTATGCCAAAGTGTACGATCATTTAAAGCCAATTAGGTAATTTTCAACACACGACATATCTCAAACCTTCAGACGTCACTCCCACTTTATTTATGGATGTGTCAAATGTCAATAATTGATTAAATACATCAAATCCCACCTGGCATATGTGCACATTAATTAGACAAAGACAGGTAGTTAATATGAAAGGGACAGAATTAATTTCACTGCCATATCCAGTGCGCCCACATATCCTAATTGCAATCTATGTGCAACGAACGCAACGTAGGCAGCGGCCTGCATTGCTTAGAGGAGTTAGGACCACTAGATGTGTCTAGAAAGTTCTAGTACATTTAATGCTGGTTGGTTACAATAAGTTTTTTTTTCTTACAAAATATCTGTTGAAACCTTCCAAACGCCAGACGCTGGCCAGTTACATTACGTGTCATTCTAAAGTTAGATAGATAGATAGATGTATGTTGTATGTATGATAATATATGTTTTAAAAATATTTGAAACTGAAGAAATCTAATGCACGCGACGTCGGCTATACATGTTAGCCCAGTGTAGGCCAATAGGAGCGTCGGCGAATAGGTACAAGGCAAGTGCTAATGTCCACACGCTGCACAAGTTCGTCGAATGCCAATGCAATGTTGACGAGTGTTTGTCGAGCTGCCTGCACATTTGCCGAGCGTAGATGATCCGCCTTTGATTTGTGCACAAAACCGACACATGTCTGAAGTGAGCCAAGTGATCACGAGTGACGGTTAAAGAAGACAAGTCGCGCCAAATGAGCTCCACACATGTCGGCGCCTGGCGTTGGGCTTTCCTCGGCCAACTAGGCGAGCGACACCAAGCGATGACAAGGCAAGGAAAATCGGCTGTCTACACGTTGGCGATGGCCATCGCTCGGCAACGTTTAGCCAACATGTATAGCCAACATAACGGTATACCGGAGCGTGTATATTGCACAACTGTGCAGTTCCATACTACTCACCTCAAGCTTACTTGATACCGGTATATCCGATACCGGTACCGGTATAACTGCAGGCAAACCTGTAAGTTAAACCCTTACGTGTATGGGCTAGCTTACAAGAATTTGACATTTTTGAAACCTAACAACACAGCTAAATGGACGATTTTATTAACATTAAGAAACATCCTTGTTGACTTCAAAAATTTATTTCAGTTGACCTTATAATGGCGCATTAGCGTCCTGAAATACCTATAGAAGGCGGCTGTATGGCTGGGACTATATGAGCCAGAATCCGGAAGGCCGGGGAAAATTCAGAGCATTGAAAATATAACTCTGCGCTCATACAATAGAGCTGTAACTCGAACACACAAGTGTCGAGTCAAATGTCAACGTCATATATGACAGCTCGACACTTCGATTTTCAACTCTATTGTATTAGTCCAGAGTTCTATTTTCTATGCTCTGAATTTTCTACGGCCTTCCGGATTCCGGATCATATATTCCCAGCCTAATGGCCGAATTCTCAAACGCTTCTTAAATTAATAGGCATGTCACATGCCGTCCTTGTCATTCTGCTAAGCAGAGACAGCTTGTGATTTAAGACGCTAAGAATTTTGAGTTTTCTGTCGTTAGGACTTATAACCTTATGTAAGGACATTAAAAGTACTTATAGTATGTGTGTATAAATAAACAATAACATTCCGCCACACATAAAATGCTTAACATATAATCGATCTGTAGGAGAGCTAAAAAAAAATGCTAGCAAATAAGACTTGCTATAGTGTAAAAGAATTCTTACAGTCGTAAATTTACTCATTAGTTTAATTTCAGATACTATGATAGTTGATCATTTACATGCACGAAAATAATTTGACATGATGTAAAATTTAATTAATAACAATAATTTTTAGTTTAGGGAAAACATTATGATGACAAAACATGATATTTGGATAATTTATTGTTACAATCTTATTATATTATTATGCGTTATTATTAATCTGTAAGATATTTTGTTTCAAATTGACATATATATTATAATATTAAATGTAATCTGCGAATGTTTAGAATTTATACTCCGATAAATAACTGTCAATTATAATGTATTAGATTTAATCTTATGTTGCACACCATCAAGTGGTAGAATGAAATATCATATCTTTTTGTGTAGTAAATAAATGTCGTATTTGAGTAGGGATCTTAAAAATACAGCGCCGCGTATCGTCACAGTGTGACTGACCCTTAGTATTGCGTAAATTCACGACAAAATTGCGCATTGCCTGTCCCTAGCTATGTTCAACGCGTGCAAACATCGTGAGCGCCATCCACGCGAGAAATCTTTGTCAAAAGCGAGCTGTAGACATATATCTCGCGTCCGAGCATGGCATCTAACTAAACCCTCACTAAGTTTGCCGTATCTAGTGTCACCGTCACCAACATCCTCGCTCACCTTCGCGGCCGCATTAGCGATGCAGTTTTGTGCAGTCACTCGTTTGTTTATGAGTGGTGTTTCCGTTGGAGCTACATTGAATATGGTAATGCCTGATTCCGGCAATACATTACCCTTCACTAGTTCTTTTAGGGATCGCTATGCAAATGATTAGATAAATTACTACTAATGTTACAAAGAGAAAATATGGATTTTGTTGTATGTTATTTGTTTGCGTTGAATAAGCTCCGAAACTGCTGGACCGACTTTGATGAAATTTAACACAGATATAGAGTAGACCACGGGGAAGGACATAGGCTACTTTTAATCACGGAAAAATGTACGGTTCTAGCTGGATTTCTTTTGCGCGTACGAAGTCGGGGGCAACATATAGTTTCAGATAACACATTTTGTGATATTACCTAGGGTAAAAACAGAATAAGGTACTTATTAACGACGTAATAGTCGGCGTCACCCAACTACGGCGAAAGGAATAGGAAGGGAGGGGTACTAATTTTGCCAGACTGCCAGTATATAACTTTAAAATAATATTGTAAGGTTATAAAAACAAACTTTACAAACTTTATTCCTTCTGTGTTAAGGGTTCAAATTTAAATGCACAACTGTCATTGATATATTATCAGAATCTAGACACTAATTATGTTTAATTTGCAGTGATTAGATTAGATCAGCTGCGATATCACGTAAGTAAATGGTCCCGATCGTGAATCGTTACTTACGTGGTATCGCAGCTGATTTCGTGTCAATTTATTACAAATTTACTACTCAATTTCTGACGCTACGGCCTTTTATAAAACCAGCAGAAATCAGCGTTTGCGTCAGTCCTTAGATATCAATACTTTAAACGACTTAAAACAAAAAAAAAAGCGCGGTCGCGGAGCACGTAGAATTTCGTACCGATAGCGATAAGTCAATACTTATCGCTACTTGTCTCTTTCACTCCCGCTCGAATTTATTGCGTCACACACAAAGCGTCATCTAGTGGTGTAAGTAGTGTCAAAAACAGTAAATAAGAATTTTCGATTCTTTTTCTGTCACCAGGCGGCACTAGGTAGCACGTCGGTCCTTGTCGTGTCAAAAAGCTGTCACATGTCACGAATTTAAAATCTCCCATTATAAGCCCCATTCCTGGGTCAAATGAAATCTGGTACAAAAGTGTGTTATCAACAAATCAATAATGTGCCCTCCAATAAAAAGCCGATAGCTTATCACAATCTGTGCCATAAACCATAGATATTATAATAGATACTACTAGTAACACATAATTTACCATGACACAGCCAAGCTGGTAGACTAAGGAGATATTAGGGGAGACCACTACATCACTATCACTACATAGTATAAAACAAAGTCGCTTTTTCTGTCTGTCCTTATGTATGCTTAGATATTTAAAACTACGCAATGGATTTTGATGCGAGTTTTTTAATAGATGCGAGTGATTCAAGAGAAAGGTTTATATGTATATAATATGCATAATATAGTAGAGAAACAATGATAATTTTAGAGGTTTGTAATGTCGTAAATAAACACATTTTTTTGCGCTTACATTGCAAACGCTGGCCGAACCCTACGAGATAACTCAAAATAATGTACTACAGTATTGTACACCTTAAAAAGGTCTACAAAAAAGTCTGCAATGGTACATGTCTATCTCTTAGTGATAACTCACAATAACCATTTTTTATCCTTTACTTTTTACGAGAAATAAATGCTTATTTACGAAGCGATTTGAAACAATACAGGATTAATCCTTATCCAATTAAGTACCTTAAATACATGCATTTAATATAATCAATATGGTCCTTTACAGCATGCAATTTAAATGATTATTTTCGAAGATATTACAGATTTAAAATGCAGGGACATAGCGGTTGGTTTATTCAAGCGCGAAAATTAAAATAGTTATATCAAGCATCAAAGTGTCTCGCGCGTCGCGTCGAGGTGATAGGGGCCCATTTTTACCCATTGGGTAATAAACCCTAAAAACATTTTCAATATTGTATATAGAAAGTACATTGCAGTGAGTCGAGTTATTTGCTGAAGAAGTTTTTTCTACAAGAACACTATTCCACGCGGGCGAAGCTGCGGGCAAAAGCTAGTGTAAAGTAAATTCAGAAATATTGAGGTAATACTCCTTGATAAACGTTAAAAAGGTATAAAATTGCAATAACACGTTTACATAAAGATGGGGACTGAAAAAGATTAAAACATACGACACATGAACTGGTTGTAGGTAGACTTTATTTGCCACAATCCCTCTTTTTATTTAAACTAGTGCGCTCTACCTATCTATGACGTAAATTTTTGATTACATAGATAACAGTCTATGGTAGTTGGTACGTGGATTAGGAATAGCTTAAGCTTATCATATTTGAAGTATTTTTAGGTAATATTCTATTTAATATCAGAAATTTCAAAACATATAACTCATAAATAAATGAAAATTCGTCAAAACTTATAATATTAATTAATATAAAAAAAATATTTAGTAAGTATTTCCAAGTAAGTGTTACTATGAATAATTGTGCTTGGTAATTAATAATAATGACTTAACTAACCTACAGTGAGATTCCGAAATTGTTTAAATTATTTTTGTATAAGTAAGTTACGTTTTTTCATAATCTTTAATTTACATACAATAGAGGCAATACCTACAATTAATACTAAGGATATTAACATAAATACAAACATAGACTATAAAAATTAAATGCCTTTTTTAGGGTTCCGTAATACACAAGGAACCCTTATAGTTTCGCTCTGTCCGTCCGTCTGTCTATCTGTCTGTCCGCGCTTCTAGCTTCTGTAATTACGAATATAAATGGATGAAATTTGGTACAGTTGTAGATTGTGTATAGATCTCGGTTTTGGCATCATAAAATGATAATAATTTTACATTTTAGGGGTGGCTCTCTGTACATGTGAAGTGGGGATGAAATATATTTTTTCATTCTACCCCATCGTGTGAGGGTATCGTTAAATAGGTATTTTAAAATAAAGGCAAGGTTTCATACATGACTTTTTTTCAAAGTCGACCATTTTCGAGTAATCGGCCTCCAAAGTGGTTAGTAAGTAGGTCCCCCTAGCATTTCTAAATTATAGGAGATATAAACTTGTAAGTTTCCATGCTAATAGATCATGCTAATCTAGAAAAAGACATTCCGACATGCTCTTGATTAGCTTAGGTTATTTATTTAACTAATCTCAACATTTCAATTTGCCGTGAATTTTTTCATACATATTGTTAGAAATCTAACAGTCGTTTTGTTATCGAAAAATACACAAACAAACAAACAAACAAACAGAATACGAAAACATTCGAAAGATCAAGCAGCCGTAAAAGATTCCCAGCATCGGATAATCGAAAAGAAATCGAAAATGTACGCTCAAAGTATTGTAATGATATCACGTAGGATAATCGTGGCTATTATGACATACAGACAGAATTGCACCTAACTATAATCCAATATTCCGTGACTCCGGGGCCATCTACCTCTCGTTTACCCTGATTCGGATCCGCGGTGTGCGACAGAGACGTCAATGTTTGCACTCCCTTTGACAGGTAAATTCATGAAGAATACCTGGGCACAGGTAGAGACGCATTGTACGCGCCCCTCGAATAATAGAGTTTTTGGAAATACACAATAAGTACGTAATTTATGTTGACTGGTGTACAATATTTGGAACTTTTTTCTTGGAATACCTGAACTTTTTCTTGCCACCCTCGACTGATGTTTGGGTGACGTTAGTTTCGGTGGTATTATTTGTTTTACGGGCAATTTGCGATGTTTTCTCTACCGTGCGAGTGATCTTAATGTTCGCCGTGATGGAGTCATCGACCTTTATAATGAATATACATACATAGTTTGGGAGCGCATGCTGGGCAATTAAAATTACTAATTGGCCCATCAACTCTTTTGTTTCTTCACATTATTTTTTGTATTCATTCGGACCTCTTGAGTATAAAAATGCAGATATTTTTGTTACACGTTACCTAGAAAGCATAGAATTTTCTGTGCGGGCATATAATTATAAGGTTGGTCGAAATCAATTACGGATATTTTGGGCTCTACTGCTTATGTAAAGACGTTTAGGCTATATAATAATAAAAAATTTCGAAAAAAAAAAAAGTATAAGCAGTAGATCATACATGCCCAAAATATCCGAGGTAATTGATTTTGAATAAACCTTTAAAGCACACAAAGTCCTGACGCATTGAGAACCTCCTTTCTTAAGTCAGATGTAAAACAACAAACGCTACTGAGTTCCTATCCCCGGTTCGAATAGTTCAAACAACTGAACGGGTGGCGCTATAATGACGTAGCAATAGGCATACACCAAGCAAAAATTCCGATGAAAAGGATCCAAAGTCTGTATAGAAACAAGATTTAACGCAAGGGAAGCTCAATAAAAGGTATACGTGTGATAATACGTTCGCTTCGTAATAGGGAACCAAAATATTTAACAATTGGAAGCACTGACTGCGGATCTCATTGTTGGTTTATTATGATCAAAACTACCTGATTCTGAAACATCACCTGCTGATCTAGGGTCGCCTTTAAGTAAGATATAGCTAGATAAAATAAAATTAAGTAAACCTCGAATAGTCAAGCAGCGAGCGAGCTGATAATGGTGAATTATAGGTCTCAATAACACTATCTCGCTCGAAAGCAGCAGATCAGCTTTGAAACAAAAAAACGTTTCGTCCGTTTGGGAGCTACGATGCCACGGACAGACACACAGACAGACAAACACGTGAAACTTATTTAATTAATTTAAATCACCCTAATTCTGTTTATTTTACGTTAAAATTAATGTAACTAAAGTAACATCTCGTCTCAGTATGATTATCAGGGAATGAGAGCTGTTAAAATTATAAAATATATTTTGTTTATTTCCTCAAATTTTTGTAACTATTTTAGATAAAATCGTTGGTGCCAACCCTGTGCACAATAGACATACAATCATGTTTTTGTACACTCAACAATATATTCAATAGCACAATTCACAAATTGTAGCGCCCCGTGACATTTTTATTGCATGGGTATTGAAATAAGAAAGTTTCCCTAATGATCTAAACGGAAACGGTCGACCACCTAGAGGCTAGAATGGTCTTGAGGTTTGTTTTGAAATATAAATTGTTTAAAGATCGCAGAAGCAACTGCAGGAAGATGGTTTCCACTTGAAGTTAATCCAACCTCTTTAAACATTTGCCCCCACCGGCGACTAAACAGCGACAACTGTATTTTGTAATGTAACAAACATATTTTGATGCTTGACGATAGTTTGAAGAATAATTAAAAAAAAAATGAAACAAAATCTATATGTCATATTACATTCATACATATTAATATATATATATATCTGTCCGTTTGTTCCGGCTAATTCTCTGAAACGGATGGACCGATTTTGAGGGGACTTTTACTGGTGGATAGCTGATGTAATAAGGAGTAGCTTAGGCAACTTTTTTTATCTCAGGGTTCCGTAAAAAAGCGGGTACCAGAAATAAATAATACTCGTATTAGACAGTTTTATATCGTGCCACAATTTCATGACAGCAGGATGTGTAAGGAGGGAGATTAGTCCGTAGGTTGTTGGGCCGGGCCACCTTCCCAGTAGAGTCGGACATATCCTTAGGCCAGGGCTATATGATCCGTAATCTGGCGGGCCCGGGAAAATTCAGGGCACTGAAAATAGAACTCTGCGCTAATACAACAGAGTTGAAAATCGAAGTGTATGCTCTGAATTTACCCCGGTCCTCCGGATTGCGGATCATATTGTGCCAGCCTTATTTGCCGGCCCATAAGGAATCCATGAGGATTCTCCCGCCCTCCCCGTGGAAAAGACGAATAAGCAATCGTTTGCTCCTCATTACGTCATTCTAGTTTACACCATTGTAATGCTCATAACTGTATAGTAACGGACACATGCGGTGCCATAAACGCAAAATCAAATGATCACCGGGTTTGTCAACGGTTATGTAGCAAAACAGCAATCGAATTACAAAAACTCACCTCGCTCTCAGTCCAGTCGATCAAGCTTGACTTCTCCTCCAGAAGCTCGGAGCTCCTCTTCTCGTCCTCCCCGTCACCTTCGTCCTTGAACACCTTGACCTCGTCAGTGGAGCCCAGGTCGTCGCCGCCCGAGCTCGCAGCGGAACTGCGCGCATGCGGCATCTTAACCCTCATCCATCCTCACATCATAATGTCTATGTCACAGTTCGAGGGTCGCGGTACACCTAGAAAGAGGAATATTATGTTATTATCAACTGTAAAGGTAAGACCGCACTGGGCGGCAGCGGAGCGACAAGTACGCGTCCCTACCAATAATCCCACTATGGAGTGCTGCGTCGCGTAGTTCTGCTGCCGCGTAGTGCGTTACATCTCATACAATTTTATACAAAAAATATTTGGCTGTGTCGTGTCGTGTAGTTTCGCTGCCGCGTAGTTACGCCTAGTGCGGTCCCACCTTAAGACTTGGCGCAGAATACAAGCTACCCCGACAGGTCTTCGACGTTAAAAAATTGTGCCATACATTTTGGAGTAGCGTTACTCAAGTTCATGCTGGTTTAACCCTTAGGTTCAGATGACACCGCGACGATACGAGGCGCTGCATTTTAAAAATAGCTACTAAAATTGAACTTTATTCACCACACAAAAACATAAAAGTTTCGTATGACATCAGTAATACACTGCACAGGCGCTGTGCAAAACGGTGCAAATTGACATTCGAACTCTTGCAATGAAACGTATATCTTCTTGTGTAATGATAATTAAGAAATATAAGAGAAGAAATATATCGTCCTTATCCCACAAACTAAGTTATGCATATTAGTAACAAATCACAATATTATGTTATCCCGGCAAAACAGTTTTAAGGGATACGTAGAATTTCGTTACCATACCGAGGGGAAGAACAAAAATACCATCTTACCTCCGGCATATTTGCAAGATATGGTATTTTATAAAGATTCTAAAAGAAGGGGAATATCTGAGACAACATTAAGCGAATCTCATTGTGCGTTACCGGGTCAAGTGGCGAAGTGTCCTCTTCTGGCGCGGAGCCAGCAGTCCAAGACCCTCGAGTCGAAATATCTCCAAATTAATTAATATTGAAAATAAAAGAGACATTTACATATATGCAGTCGAAGACACATCCTGTGTACAAATTTTCGACCTTATTACGTTCAAAAGCGGTAGAGAGTATCTGTCGTCAACTGTACATAATGTACCAAGTTGGACATACTTTTTATACTATTCATTAAATTAACAAGAAAAGGAGATACAGATACAAACGAAAGGGAAAACATTAGAATAAAGATTTGATCAAAGATCTTGGATATCCAATATTTGTACAAATTTCTGCTCTTTCTCTTTCCTTTGTATCTATATCTTCCTGTTTATTTGACAAAGATATTTAGATGAAGCCAGCCAATTTCTTTAATCAAACGCATATTGGACAAAGATATTATGTTAATTGTAATACAACCCTTAAGTTACATAGCCAGCAATCTTAAGGTCGATTCTGCTAATTATATCCCGCAATAATATAGTTATGATCCAGTCCCGACTCCCGATATGTTAAAACTGCAAAATGGTATTCTCATAAACGCCACACCGTTTTGATTGGTCCAAACTCCAGAAATACATAGCATAAACTATGTCATCAAGACGATTCATTTATAATTCAATAAAAGTAAAATGAACGTGCCAGTTAATTACGAGAATTGGGGTTCAGTATACAATTACATTCTACACGGTTCTGTAAATAGTCATCATGAGTGATGACAGTGATATCAGTCGAACCTTAAAATACCTAATTTCTAAATATAGGTCAGTTTATGGGAATATTTCGAACAGTAAAACTAAGTTTCTACCGCAGCTACACCGCAGCTATCTTCTTCGAGCATTTTTATAAAACAGAAAGAGACAGCAACAGATTCCTATCATAGGCTCGTTGGTATGTCGCTGAGGTGTAACGTGCATGAATAATGTCGGCTGAGTTATGCATGACAATGATTCGGTGTTGACTTACCATTTAAATACGACTCATAATTGTATATCCAGCGATATAGACTAGGTTGCAGGTAGATGTGACAATCAGCAATATACCCAGCGACATAGACTAGGGGAGAAATAGATATGACAATGTGTGTAAAGGTGTAAAAAAAAAAAAGTTCTGTGTTGATAGATACAAGTTACAACCCAAACAACGGAACAGATTAAGTACGCTTGACACATATTACGTAGGTATGAGGAGCCGTTTGCTAAGAAAGGTTTTTACAAAAATTCAAAGGCCATATTACCATGAAAATATCGCGAGCGAAGGTGAGAAGGCAAAAGATAGTTTAATCTGTGCAAAGGCTTATTTTGTCTAGAATATATTGTGCAAAATAGGTTTAAAAACACGCCATTTCACATGGACTAGCAAGTAAAATACTTATAATAAATGTACTGTATTCCAATAATATTTGACTAAATAATACAACAATAAAACCAGCATATTAATTACAAAAAGTTGGTTTATCAAAATTGCGAATATTCAATTAGGTACACATAATTAAACGACATGACATGTTAATGTTTTTCTTTAGTTATTTAAAATAAAATAAAAGTACATTTCATTTAAATGCGCGATAACTTTTATTCGATTTTTTTTGTGTCACCTGCAAAATGAAAGGTGAAGTTCATAAGTTATTTGCCATAATGGTTTTTATTATACCATAACTTAGAAATATTGGGCAATATGTGTCCCAATTTTTGTCAAGTGCGTACCTACTTAAGTAAGCTTTACCTACTTTGAAATTTTAATATTTTTATTGTGAAATTTTTGTCGTTCAGGAAATCGGAAGTGCATTTTTTTTTATTTTAGAACCGTGTGTAGGTACCTAAGCGTATTAGGTAAAGTTGGATTACAACATTTATACTTTACTTACCCTATAAAATGAACATATTTGCATATTTTTTTGATATCTATATAAATAAAAGAAAGTAGTGTTAGTTTCACTATTTAGAGCTCAAGAACGGCTGAGCCGATTTGGCTGAAAATTGGTGGGTGAAGTTTATTGAAAATTTAACAATTAAAAATTTTGAAATTGTTTGTTTCGAGTTTCTATTAGCTAATTGTGACGATATTATCATTAACAATGCCGCGATCAAGACGATCGAATTAATGTTGTCAACAACACGCGTCGGGACTAGCTAGTACTATATAAAACTTATTTAACTTAAAAGTATAATCCATTGCATTTACAGCCATAGTAAAAGCAATGCTATTTATACTGCCACCTCTAACCCTTCTATGCGCATGGGGTTATCATAAAACACCGAACGCACATTACTATCGAGGAAGCGATGTGCGAATTTATGCTCGTGTCATAATGATATGGGAAGTAGAATTAGAAAACAATAGACACGTCTAATACCGTATGAATATTTTAAGGACGATTATAGAGATCTATTTTTAACGGTACACTCGGGAAGTCTAAATATGTTGCTCATTGGCCGTAAATTTTTAGGCGAGGGTTTCATTAACCTTTAAGATTTTAATATATTTTTGCCTTAGATATTGGATATTTTAAAATAAAGTAAATTTTATAAAAAATAAATAGATGAAGTTTTTCACTTTAAAGGAGAAACTAGAAAGGTTAAGTTTATTTGCTTTCGCGTTGACGTTTTTTTAACTACGAATAATAATCATTGATGAAGTTAGTTCTTCCTGTTTAACGCTGATAATACGACGCGGGTAAAACTAGAATTTACAACTTATTCACTGATAATAAGTGTCGGATACCTTATTGGGAAGTTTTGTCGTTGTTAACTTTATATAGAGCGACAGAGACAAAAGATGCATTTAACCTATCTGACGCTTAACAGCAGATTGTGAAACAGACCCTTATATACTGTTGTGACTGGCCAAAATTCTTATAATAGTGACCAAGTACCCACATCACACATCTGTGTGGCTGATGGCTGTGCCATTTCTACAATGTTATAAATCATTGTTTAGTTTAAGTGAGATGTGAAAATAGTTTAACTATAAAACTATAAACGGCGACACTTCAGCCCAGTAATGGATATACTTGCCTCAGTTTATGGGTTATTTTATTACGACGCCATCCAGAGACATTTAAAATATACTTTGAGTAGCTTTTTCTCGAGGCTCCGCCCGCGATACACTATCCCACGGGAATACTGTTCTTTTTCGAGACAAAATGTAGCCTATGTTTTAATCCAGAGCCTAAACTACTACCACACCGAATTTAATCAAAACTCGTTCAGTAGTGTTTGCGTGAAAGAGTCACAAACATCCATCAATCCTCACATACTTTTACATTCACTAATTATTAATCCTATCCTGTACCTGTTACAATTAGCTTATACATTATACACCTTACTAATAAAAATATTTACACAACGGATAACTTAACGTTGCTGTCTTTGTCTGATGCGTTGGAAAAGTCACTTGACAGACAAAGACAGCAACGTTGTATAAGTTATCCATTGTGTAAAGGTTTTTATTAGTAACGGGGAGTATATAAAACGACATTTATTTGTTATGCATTACCTAATAACCTAAGAAATGACTTACCATATAAGAAAATATTATAATATAATTTGACCTTTAAGTTTTTATTACGTATAGAAACTTGGCAAATACAGTAGGTTATTTATGATAATGTAAGTTAATGCAAAACATAAATAGAAAATACCACCTGCTATTACAACGTTATTGTTAAAACCACGCAACATTTACTACATAGATAATATTGTTGTTGAAAGCAGACGCCAGACACGTCCGCATCGTGCGGCGGTCGTCATGCAAATGAGCAAAACTGGTTTCAAACTACCCGCATACTTGGCGAAAATGCAATGATATGAAGTTATTAGTATTATTACTAGTTTGAATACTGGAAACACATGATGAGCAAGTACGGTTTGATATTGCATGTTTGTTATTAGTTTATAAGCACTGATTCGATTTTATTTTGTTATATTCTCAACCAAGGAATAGAATGAATGAATTTATATAAATAATCGTCCCATATATATATAATGTCTTATTACTGACACTGGCATAACTGAACACAAAACCTAACTTTATAATAGGTTACCTATAGGCTTTTGCGTTTTAAAATATCACAACTTCTCCAATAATTCTAATAAAACAATACTATGTACGTATTATGTAGGCATACCCCATGAAATAAATTGGATTATTTTAACATAATATTGATGGTTTTAAAATTCAAATTCACATCATAACGAAATGTTTACTGAGATACAAATATACATAATTAATACGAAATCAAAATAAAAATAGATAATTTATAAGTTTTTTTTAGTTGGGAATTTTTCCGTAACGACGTGACATTTAAAAAAATCGGTTGTCTGTAAAGTCGGTTTATAGGTCGGACGATAGTTGAACGTGACAACGCCTCAGAGCGAGGTAACGCCGCATAGCGAGGTAACGCCGCATGAGTCATGTTTTTTCGTGCGTGCAGCCGGCTCCATCGAATTATAAGACGTTGTCACGTCAAAAATAGAATCATAAAGATTTATACAACATTTTTACATCTATATTTAGTGTGTGTATAAATAGATCAATAAATAATTCATGAGACGTACCGAAATAGATGAGATTCGAGTATTTTTTCGAAATAATCTATTTTTATACAAAGATTTCAAAACCCAAGATAGGCTATGACGTACATTTGACATAACAAATCTTTATATACAATGAAAAGTTCATCAAATGGCTGACATTTGAAGTATGTTGAAAACAAAGATGTTTTCACTATACTTCAAATGTCAAAATGGCCCTAAAATCTCAAAAGTTTGGGTAAGTGAGGGGTAGGACGGGGTGCTGGTCTTTTCACAATTTTCCAATAAACCGAGTACATCCGTTCCGTCACCTTGCAATCGACCGTCCTGATAGTTGATAGACGTAAGAATTATTTTATTGAATTTTAAAGGACACTGGGAATTTCCTATAGAACAATTTGTCCCGGCGCGGCGACCACAGACTTAATTAGGCTAGATGCAAGTGTAATTATAAACACCTAGATTACAATGACACAGGTTGCATATCTGCTGGAGTAAATTCACGTTTTAACTCATTTCAACGACTATTCATACAAAATATGATTAACAATTTATTGAATATCTCCATTCTTTTGTATGGATCTATGAATGATCTATGATGGATATGAATTAGGATAATTACAGGAAATGAAATGTGAATGAAAATTTTACAATTTAATAGTATTGTGGTTTGTGATCGACACTTCTTTAAACAGCGGGTCATAAATGCCTTACGTCTTCTAAACAGACGAAGGGCAAGATGAGGTACCTATAGTCACAGGGACGACACTCTATACAAATGACAGCTCGAGCACCGGCGAATGCCAGCCATATTGATGTAAACCTAAGGTTGGCACCGAAATAATTTCAAACGTCGCGTCAGACAAATCTGTCTTAAATATTATGAAATTATACTGTCAATTATGTCAAAGCACGAAACGACCAGCGGCCAGCCCCGTGAACGAAAGTCCCGCTCGCAGCGCAACTTGGAGTAAGAGAGTGCCCTGTCTCACGGTAAGACAGGATACTGTCTTACCCCTAGGGTTTTGCAAGATGTGGTGATTTCCCTTTTCTTACATTTCGGAATAACGATTCATTCATATAAGTAATTCTCCTAAATTTATTCTACTAGTCAAATAACTAAATCATTGTAATAATAAGTATGTTTATAAAACTATATTTTAATATGTTATGAGATATTATGCTCTGAATCTTAGGTAGGTATGTCCCCCCACCGCGACCCTCTCATATCTAAGTATAATTTTATACTTACTGGTGTTTGTGATTAGGTATAGGTATAGTATTATACTGACTGTGATTTTACAGACAAATTTCTAGGACTATAAGTATACCTTTTAAAATTAACTAATATGATAAAAAATGTAAGTAATGAAACTATCTGAGTAATATTTTTTGACAGGAAACATGCTTACATGCTTGTAACTTGTAAGTTATCCGACACTTAGTATTAGCCTACCTCTACAGCCTACAGGCATAGCACTTATTATGTAACATAGATATGCACGCGTGCCGTTCAACGGCCGAAATTAATAACGTATCTTAAATCTTAGATTCTCAAACGCAAATTGACGTGAAGTTAATCCTAGGATCGTTGAAATGTATTGAAATCTTGATCTCAGATAGCTAAAATGTGATTAAGATTGAATATTAATTTCGGGCGTTAAACAGTAGCAAACAGACTTTATGACCGCAGAGGAAAATAAACTACTCATGAGCTATATTTTTTTTTATCCGTACCCAAAGGGTAAAAACGGGACCCTATTACTGAGACTTCTCTGTTTGTCCGTCCGTCTGCCACCAGGCTGCATGTCACGGATTGTAATAGTGGAATGTGTGGGTTAAGTTGTTCAGTTAATGAGTAAAATATATAGAAATAAAGAAATAAGTAGAAGTAATAAAATAAGTATAAAGGAATATTGTAAAATATGATAGAAATAAGAAAATGAATGAATGTTTCATTCATTTTCTTATTTCTATCATAACAATAACTAAGCAAAAACACAAATGTAAATAATGAAAATGAAAGGTAAAAGGGGTAAATGTAAAATGTAAGCAAGAAAATGTAACCAAAAGAAAGAACTGTGATATAAAGTAGTAAAAATTGTAAATTGTAATTGGTGTAAAGTTGAATGTAACAATGAGAAAGAATTTAGAAAAAATGTGACAAAGTAGAAAAAATTGTAAATTATAATTAGTGTAAGTTAAATGTAAGAAAGAGAAAAATTGTGAAAAAAATGTGACAAAAAATGATAATGATAATTGTAAAGTAAAGTAATTGTAAAGTTAAAAGTAAATGTAAAGTTAAATATAGTTAAATAGCGGAAATGTAGAAATAATAAATAATCGGTATTAAAATTAATAAATAACAAAAATGTATACATGAAAAAAGTGAAAAATTGTCCTGGATAATGGCAGGGGGAACAAGCTATTAAAAAAAAAAAAAAAAAAAAAGTGTTAGCTAGACAGTTGAAATTTTCACAGATGATGTGTTCGTGTTGCCGCTATAACAAAAAATTCAGAATAATATAATTATATAAGTGGTCTCCCAATACAACAAACGTGATTTTGTACGGAACCCTTCTTAAGCGAGTCCTACTCGCACTTGGCGCTTTTTTTTTAAATAATAAATACTCTATGAAAAATTCTTCAAGAGATTTATTTTCACAACACCCCGATACTCCCCGTACCTACCTAGCTACAGTTCTTTTTCAGTGGTGACGGTTTCAATATTATCCGTCACTGCACTATATTAGGACGATACGAATACCTACCTACAAACTCCTAGGAAATGGTGTACTGCATTAAAAACTGAAACTTATCTATATTTCCGACTGTACCTATGTTTACAGCGAATCATTTACGTTAGAACGAACACTGCATAGCCAGTGTCATGAACTCAGGGTTGCCACGTGCCAGTTGCCACACGAATTTCATCTCCCATCACCATCATCAACCACTAAATATGACCCCGCCTCAATGTGAGCAGGATTAGTTCAAGTTCAGTATAAGGCTGCCATAAACTTAGCTTTTTTTATTGCACCCGTGTGGACGAGCCGTGGTACAATAGAGCTGGAATCGAAGAGATACCGTAGCCTTACAGAAAACCAGCATATAAAATCGCTAGCGTTGTGTTTCACCGAGCTCCTGTGTTGCGACTCTCTACGGGCGACGATCGCTTACCGTCAGCTATTATGCTCGTTTGCCGGTCCACAGATATTGGCAACCCTTTTTTTTTGATCTCACATGGGAAAGGACATTACGCCTCCCCCGGGATGTGTGGTGGTACTTTATCCACTAAAACCACCTACGGGGTTGCCATCAGCCGCTATGAAGGGAAGTGTCCTGGAGCTGTCTAACACAGGACACCCCCCACGACCGGCCGGTATACCTCAAAAGGGACCGGACTTCCAAACTGAAATAGGGGAACTTCGACAACCTGAAGCTCCCCCGCCGACGCCGGGATATAAGATATTGGCAACCCTGGGTTAGGTAGGGTTATTTGTGCATGAAATACGCGACACCGCATTTAGCGTAAATTGTTGCAGGTTTGTAGAAGTCGTAAATGTATTTTTGTCGTGTCGTTTCTACTTCTACTTAACTAGAACTAAATTAGTAAACTGTGGCCTATTAACTAGTTTTAATGAAAACTGTGGGTCGATTCTGCTAATTACATCTTATAACAATACAGTTTCGATGCAGTATCGTTCAAGTTAAAACAGCGAAATGGGATTCTCATATACGTCAAACCAACGACAAACGCGTTTTGATTGGTCCAAACTCCAAACATTAGTTGATATCAAGACGATTAATTTATAATTCATCGAAAGTCTAAGTTAAATACGACAATTGGGGTTCTGTATAAAAAATAAATGTAGTATTTTTAGTATTTTGATTTTATTCGGATTTACATATTATTTTTTTAATCGCTTGAAAAATAGTGGACCTTTATTGATTTTGATTGAGATTGGCATATATTTTGTTC
The DNA here is from genome assembly GCA_037179445.1 of Phengaris alcon alcon. Classification (NCBI taxonomy): domain Eukaryota; kingdom Metazoa; phylum Arthropoda; class Insecta; order Lepidoptera; family Lycaenidae; genus Phengaris; species Phengaris alcon. Next base: position 2,567,699 of record JAYRCH010000087.1, on the reverse strand, counting down.
CAGGTAAAAATATGTGGATTGACAATTTACTCAAACCATTCAAATATTCAACAAAACTGCATTAGTTCCGGTAAATTAACAATTCATCGAAGCATGAGCACTTATCAACGGGTTTGTTCATTTTTTTGCGATAAGATCACCCTTTTCTGTGTAAATTAACGAAATATCCAGGTTTTATTAATACTTAAATAATACCTATTTGTATGTTGTAATTTCATGTGAAGCAATTAAGAGGCTCTCAAGTCACATGCTGTCCTGGCCATCATTCCAAGTAGACGAAGTGACAACCTGTGAAGCCGTTACTAGTCTAGCCCAAGCAGGAGCAATACATTTCGTTCAGCTGATTTAAAACATTCATTTGTTTTAAATCAGCAAAATTCTTATATTTTCCAAAAGGCAACTAAAATATTTTATGGACTGAAAAATGCAAAAATTGCAGTAGTTAGTTGCTATGATTAAAAAACGAAAATTATTGTTCAAATCCTTATGTTATTTGTGTCATTTTTTGTTAAAACAATAAATTAATTGAATCAATTATGTATTTATCTTGACACATTTTCAACTGCTGTGACGTCACTCGTGCATCATTGTTTGTAAAGAGCGTTTTTAATGCTCTCCAACGATCTCACTTTTGTGATGGCTGTATTTCGTCTACGGTTGATCGTAGATATATATTTCCTAGCTTATTATGTAACTTTTCGAAAAGCCAGTAAAAAACTATCTATTTTCCCTATAACGCTACTACACGTAGTACGCGGATGCTACTTGCCGTTAAACGAAGTTGCGGGCACCAGCTAATATAAATAATATAATATGTTATATGTTATCGTGTTCCGGCATAACTCGATCATGTAATAGACACCTCGCTACGTGTGAGTGACCTTTATGTATATGGCGACAAGTTTCAAAATACATGTTCCCAAACTCTATAACCCGACGCCTAATGTTGGCTAGTGATTGTCGCTGCGCAAGAGCTACTAATTTTTCTTGGAATTGTTTTTTTTAATCAAATGTCTTATGAGTTATGCAGGATGTAGAGTTTAGTAATTGATGGGCAAACTTTCGGAGAATTTATTCAGGGCATTTCGACCTGTTTATAAAAGTAAAAATATAATTCATTGTAGGTAATAATATTAGGTACTTACATATGAAATTGGCGTTTTGTCGTACTGGCCACTTTGATCTCAAATATGCCTTCTTTGGTTAGAAATTCCAATTTCAAATTTATACCGCTATTTACTCGTGCATTTGTGTTTCGAAAACCGTAATTAATTTGTTTTTTCCTCTTTTGGTTTTTTCTTTGCGTCACTCTGTTTACAAAATGGAAAACTTGAAATATCGTATTATTTTCGAGTATGAGTTCCACCGTGGCACCAGTGCTGCAGAAACGGCTCGAAGGATTAATTATGTGTATGGCGGCGGTGTCGCAAAAGAAAACACACTGCGTTTTTGGTTCCAACGTTTTCGTTCTAGAAATTTCGACCTGCAGAACAAGCCCCGTGGACGTCCGGAGACCAAAATTGATAATGAAGAATTGAAGGTTATTTTGGAAGCGGATCCATCGCAAACCACGTCCGAGTTAGCTGCAGGCTGCGGTGTTAGTGAAAAAACTGTTTTAATCCACTTGAAGCAAAATGGGGGGGTGAAAAAGCTTGAAAAATGGTTACCTCATGAATTCAGTGCAGCAAACCGACAAACGCGCGTCGACTGCTGCGTTACATTACTCAACAGGCACAATAATGAAGGGATTTTAAATAGAATCATTATCTGTGATGAAAAGTGAATCCTGTACGATAGTCGGAAATGCTCATCGCAATGGCTGAACCCTGGCGAACAAGCCAAAGCCTGCCCCAAGCAAAAATTGACTCAAAAAAAGTTACTTGTGAGCGTTTGGTGGACAAGTGCCGGTGTCGTTAACAACAGCTTTCTTAAATCTGGCCAGACGATTACGGCAGATGTCTATTGCCAGCAACTGCAAATCATGATGGAAAAGCTAACTGCTAAATAACCGAGGTTGGTCATTCGCTTTAGGCCACTGCTGCTTCAGGACAATGCTAGACCACATACTGCACAACAGACGGCTACCAAATTAGGGGAGCTTCAATTGGAATGTCTAAGACATCCACCGTACTCCCCGGACCTTGCTTCAACAGATTACCATTTTTTTCGAAATTTGGATAATTCTTGCAAATTCTCAACTCCGATGGGGCAGTCCAAAGATTTTATTTATTCCTGTCCGAACGGTTTTCTTAGTAAAGGAATCAATTAACTACCTATGAGATGGCAAAAGTCCATAGATAGCGATGGTATATACTTTGATTAAATAAATATATTATGGTTAAAAAAAACTACTTTATGTCCTTTACAAAACGCCAATTTCATTTGTAATGACTAATTACCTAATACATCGTCAGTTGGGATCCAGTGTATCCTAAATGCGTACCTATATAGTTTAATTCAATGATTTCAGAACGTAAATATTGCTATTTATTTTGTTTGTTTGGAAATCAGATATGTAATTGTATTTTGTGCAATTAATTTAATTAAAGTATTAATAAAATTAACAATAACTCCTAAAAATAGTAAAATATATTCGTAATTTATATATAATAAATATATGAATTGATTTTAATACTATATAAACATACATTTAAGGTTCCCCGGTTAACGCTAACATAGCGTCCTAGATGAAAATAGCATTAGCAATTGACAGCGCTTGTCGCTTAGCGATCGCCATTTTGCTTACGAGCGCAGCCGAGCGCTTTTTCCGCCAAACACAGCCAATGTACTGCGGAAAGCAAATGTCAAAATGTCAAGATGACAAATGTTCAACCTCGACTGCCCCGAACAACCCCTAAAGGTTTAAGTGTGGACACTTTTTGCCACGACATTCCTCGTCTAAAATATATGGGGTCTATTTCATAAATTTTTTGTAGCAAACTTTCATAATTTCTATCCATCTATTTCTACGCTTATTTCCTTCTAGTAATAAATTAAACTGTTTTCCCAGGTTGCAGCGGATCTAAGAAACGGTTTTTGCCTACAATTATACGACCATATATGCCCAACATCAATCAATACCGCATTTCCCCCCCTGCAAAGCTCCAGCAAAAACACACACCGCTAGCTCGACTGGTCTTTCGCTCGATATAATATTAGATATAGATAAATTCACTCGAAGAAATCAATGGTAATTTAGCTGCTTTTTAGAATAGGCACAAATCTTTTTTCTCTCCAATGGGAACAAAAAGTTTTGGCGATAAAACAGTTGTTAAAAAATCTGAGTATAACGGTGAATAAGGGTCAGTTCACACCGCGACGATACGCGACCACATGCGGCGCAAAATTTTTACGATAGCTATTCAAAATTGAACTTTATTCACTACACAAAAAGATACACATCATACAGATCAGTCATACACTGCGAATGCGCTGTGCAGCGCGGTGCAACCTGACATTCGAACTCTTACAATGAGATGTGTAACTTCTTGTGTTATGGAATAAAGTTCAATTAGAAACAGCTATCTTAAAAACGCAGCGCTATGTCGCGTATCGTTTCGTTTCCGTGTGAATTGACTCGTGAAATTGACGTGAAATAGAAATCATTGCAAATCCTATTTCTATCTATCTATGGGTAGATACAAGATAATCAGGCGTTTAAACCAGTGATTTAAATCGTGATTTTATACAATTGTTTTTTTTTTTAAATCAATGATTTAAATCATTAAATTTTTACTGCAACAAAATCGGCCAAAATTTGTCAAATTGTTGAAGGAACTGAATGTGAATTCTAAAAAAATAAAAAGTTTAACTTAACTTTAACTTTTTAATAAAAGTTTAGTTTTTTAGTTTTTAAGTTTAAGTTTAGTTTAAGTTTTTTAGTTTTTTTTTAAGTTTTAAGTTAATAATACTTACTCACCATAAGTTTTATGTTCATTTTTTAGCCTATTGAGTTGTTTACTTTCCTTGTAATATTTTCAACGCTACTGTTTTTTAAATTGTGGATTTTAGTAGAACTTGTTGAATTATCTTAATTGTATTAATAAATATATTAAACCAAAATACGTTCTTTTAATTTTATTAATAAACTGACTAATAAATTAATTAAAAAATACGAGAAACAAAAAAAATAAACAAAAAAATCTGATTTAAATCAAATAAATCCGATTTAAATCAAATTAATCTGATTTTCTTTAATCGGGATTTTATCAACCCTGGTAAGTAACCATAAATGAGTAAAACACAAAGATTTCAATTGACAGAATAATTTTTCATACAAGAAAAAATTCCGCCATCTTGTTTTCACCATACCACAAATGTCAGCCATCTTGGTTTTACGTTACTTCAAATGTCAAAAAGGCCCCAAACAACACCAAAAGTGGAGCCATTTAAGTGGAGACAGCTTTTGCCTCAACACGCCTCGTCTATAATATATACGTCTATGGTAAAACAGTAATTATTATAAATTCTAATAGCGAAAAATGTGTATTGTGGAGTACCTACCCAATAAATAGGTGTCATGATAAAATAATTTATTATGCCATTATCAAATGCAAATAAATCCTTTGAATATCAACATCATAATATTTTATCTGTTGTTTATAACCTTGCAATAGTAAATATGGATTACATTAATTATTTAAAATACCTTGGTACATTTATTTACATAATTGAATTGAATTGTCTTTCTGTAAGCCGCATTCTAGGAAGCGCCGCGTTTCTGTTAGGCCGCGATATCACGCCCGTTCAGTCGTATCTGTAGTCCGGTCGCATTTGATGTGGTCCAAAGTAGCTTTAGCTTTTAAATACACTATAGTTGTATCTAGATTTAGCACGTCTAGTTTATAATTATGTATCAATTACTATCCTCAGTGGTTCCAGTGAGTCTCAAGCGGCAATGTAGATATTTAGAATTGCAATTATAGCTTCTTATGGCATTACTTATGGTGGGATAATACAATCCCATACCATATTCATTTTTCTGTGTAAAAATAAAATTATCATTCGTAATAATCTTGAAAGTCTCGCTAAATAGCATAAAATTAAGAGAAACAAAAAAATGCCGTTCATGCAGACAAGTGATTCAAAATTTTTGAGCGAGAGGCACAATGTGACAGATGCATCCCTTTCTAGCAACGATCTTTAGAATAGTGTCTGCGACTGTGCCAGTTACAAATTTAAAATTTATTTTCTTTAGAGTCTATGCCACATAGCAGTGGCGAAGGATGGTTTTACTTCAGAGGGAAGCCCGATTCGCTAGATGTGAGTTGTGCAAGATTTTTGAAAGGAAATTTAGCTCCATATTATCTATGATGGTCGAGGTCGTTACAAGCGTGTAGAGTTGTGTTGTGTCCGAGAGAAATTGTAAATACTTAGGTAACTATTGTAAATACTTACAATAAGGTATAATATTTCAAAATACAAAATAGGTACTTAATAATAAAACGTTTTTCTGTGTATTAATTAACTACTGTAAGATAATCATAATATTAAAATACTTCCACGGTACTACCGCCTATTAAATAATAATATATAATATTATGATCGTCTATTATTATGATAACTACAAATTACAATTGATAGTAGGTAAGTATTCAACTTTCCGCTTACCGTAAAAATCAATTTATTCAAACGATTATCACCAACAATAAACACAACACAAGTACTAAGTAGTCTCACATTCAATATTCACATATAAGTACATAAACACGTATTAGTTTTAACTTTAAGAATTATTATATTTATTACTTCTCACTGATCAATATAATTTCAAAAATAATAGTTGAACAATAATTATTATAAATTTAATAACATGATTTACATCTATGGACGCGCGACTGATCTACCGCCGAGGTACTTTTCAAAATTCACTCGTCTCATGATGCACGTGATATTATCTACTAACGGCTCCTCATTGGTGAAAGCTACAAAATTGCGGGTTAATGTCACAGAAATAGCCCAGCTGTCATCGGACAAATCATATTATTAATATTGTTCTTTAGTTGGCCAGCCGGTTATTAAAAACAAGTTTGAATTACAACTTTATTATTAACAAAATAAGGCTCCTAGATCTTCCATAACTCCCCAAATATTTCGGCACATACCTAAGTTTGAATTTCATCTTTATTTCTAACGAAATTAAGTTCTTATGACTTCCTATAACTCCGAATATTTCGGCATATTACTTTGAATTTCAACTTTATTTCTAACGAGATAAGGTTACTATGATCTCCCCCACCATAACTCCGAATATATCGGCATAGAAAGAGATCTGTGATTCCAATATTCGTATCAAAGTTGCAACGTGCAGCGCATAGATGTCGCTTGAGTTGGTCTACATCGCGCTATCGGTTTGCCCCTGATCATGGTTTCACGCCCAAGCCCCTTAAAGAAAAATATATACTAGTTTTGGCTGGAGGTCTTCATGAGGTAATCTGAAAGGGAAGCCGATAAGAATAGAGTTCTTTAGACCCTTCGCCACTGCCTCATATTATAATATATACGAGTAGGTGTATAGATTATAGGGTCAGATAGCTTATTTGCAGTTTTTTCTCTTTTGCTCGATAATAATAACTCCCCACACCGGTTTCGGTGACAGTGGCCTGTTTCATTGAAACCATGACAGTTACGCAGGAGTCATTTTATAGTGCCCAAGTGTGTGCGCAGTACACAAGAGCACTCTCTCTTTCTTTACTCTCATAACCCAGTGAAACGGATAACCGACACGACTGGCGGGAGATCAGGCGCAGGTCCGACATTTTACATGTCCATCCGACGCATGGATCATCTTTCTTGGCAGACAATCAGGTGATCAGCTTGCATTGTCCTAACCAATCTTGGAAACAACATTTTTTTTGTTCCAATGCGGGAATCGAACCCACGACCTCCGAGTTGAGAGCTAAGCTCTAACCACTAGACCACGGATGCTTTTTCTCGATATAAAGTAAACAACAACAAAACTTCCGAACGAGCTATGCGACACTTGTTATATGATGATGATGAAGATTGTGAAACAGGCCCTTACTCCTAAGTCCTTTTCCTAATATTTTTTCTAGGGTCAGCTCATACACAATGCGACGCGACGCTCAATTTTTAAGATAGCGCTTCAAAATTGAACATTATTCTTTAGTTAATAATATTGACATATATATAAATATTTATATATATGTCAATATTTTATATTGACATATATATAAATATATATTACGAACAGAGATCACAAAAAGAATAGAAGAGTTTAGTAGGTACCTATTTTTTTAAACTTAATAAGTTTTATGAAAGTTCAGAAATAAATACCGGCCCAGAAGTTCTAATTCAAAAAATTCAAAACTAGTTTTTATTTAAACAAAGAGCTATAAATTAAAATATAAAGCTAACAAAGACTTTTTTCCCCGTTGGAGCTTAATCTCAGGTAACATGGTATTCCTGGAACCGAATCCACGAACTAGCAAGGGAAGGAACTTGTACCTTTTTTATCAGACTGCGTTAGTTTTTTCACGAAAACAAAAAGTTTTTTTCCACGAAAATATTTTTTATCTATATGCAACTTTTTATTTTGAATGTTTTTGCTATGCTAATACGATCTGGTATATATTTAGTAATAGGTCATATTTTTTTCTATGTTTACACTAGTGTTATAGATATAGGAAAAATAATTAAATGTCATCTGTTATTACTAATTTAGTCACAAGCACACTGTCAATTGTCATATTATATGGTACACCATAGATGTCTGGAACTTAAGATATCTAAATAGTTATCATAACTGTTGACTAGATCATTTAGTAATGACGATGAATAAATACTATTATTCGAAAATGTCTATAGGCTGTATGTATACGTGTGTATACGTGTGATGTGCGTGCGCTGTATGTTTAAAATTATTAAACGATTTAAAAATGACTTCATAAACATTTCACAGTCATCACAGACGGCGAAGATAGGTATCATAATATTTTGTTTTTTTTTTTTTTTTTTTATATAGACAATAACTTATAGTATATATAGTTTAGATAACAATTAAGTTATGTTGACTAGTTTTTAATTCATTTTTTTAAATATTGTAATGTGAACATTATGTTTTTACCATTAATAAGTATAATAATATATATATTTTATGTTAAGATAAAATATCGCTTCCAGTTTGTATGAACCATCACAAGCGGCTAAGATACTATATATTTTCATATTACGTACTGTACTTACGTAACGTTATTACGTTACGTAAGTACAATATATCCAGGCATCTTAAGATAAAATATTATAGTATCTTCGCCGTCTGTGGCGTCATTTAGAGATCTACGAGGATGAAGTCGAAGGAAACATCTAGTGCAAATTGTTTTCGGATTAGTGTAATCATAATCTATTAATAATACGAAGAAACGACATTAGACAATTTAAATAATAATAATTTAAAGTCATTAACATGACGTATACATATAAAATAATCTGTCTGTCAATTTACACATTTGTAAGCCGGCTATTATGTCCAGACTCCAGTAGCAGCGATTACTACACACGCAAGGCAGTTTGACTAAATTAAATAGCGTGTCTCGCTCGACTAGCTCGTTATACTTGAAGATGTATTTTATTCGGTTGCGTAATTTTTTTTTTCTTTTGCTCCGTTGTTTGCAGTCTCGCTTCTTTAATTGGTGTTGATTTTTCTTTGTCTACATACTAGATTTGTGTATAATATTTTATATTTATATGTATTTTTCTCTTATTCCTCAAAATTTTTTTATTGCAGTTAAGTGCAAAAATAAAAAAAAAATTAAGTGTGCGTTTCTCTCCTAAATTACTCATTATGAAACGATTTCAAAATACATAGATTAGTAATTCTATTTTTCATGCACGCAGTAGATACAATACAATACCATTTCTTATTTATTATTTATAAATATTATAAAATTTTAACATTTATTGAACTTAAACACAATTTCAGTATCAAAACTAACTAACTGTGGTCTAAATAATTGCCCTTTTAAATACGGCTACAATTTTAACAATTTCTCTACTCAATTTTCTTAATTTTGAATTTGGTACCAGCCCAAACAATATCCTACAATATTTTAAAGTACTCACGTTCTTCACTTTTTATTTCAATCCCCGTACATTTTCGATTCTTAGTGAATTGTGGATGGTTAGATGGAGTAAACTTCAAAAAGTTATAGTTATTGACCACAAGACCTGCTACCTACCTGTAGGGCGACAAACAAAAATCGTCGAGATTTAAGATTTTAGATGTAACAAAAATCTTACAATCCAAGGTTAAGTCCAAAACGCAACCCGCATAATAACAGCCTATGTGACATTAGTGCCGATGCCGACAACAAAGCGTTGGCTTTCATAAAATACAAATTAAATCGCCATTTTGATTTAAATTCCAATCGCTTTGCACATAAAAACGTGGATCGAAAGTAAATTCGCGATAATTTTTACGACCACACAATGTTCTATAAAAGTTTTGTAAAAAATTCCATTGATATTCTTTTGTTTGGAAAATTATTATTAATGATGATAATAATAATTCAGCGACTCTTGTTAATTTCCCCCATTTATCTATAATAATACCTATAATTCAAGAACGGCTAGACATTTACACGTATGTTCCTGCGGCCTTATATTTCATACACACACCTAAACGTGAGGTCACAGTTAGTATTACTTTTTGTATGGAGCGTTTTCACGAGACTTGCTGTGAAATTTGTAAACAAATCGCTGTACAATTGAAAATATTGATTTATTAATATAGTGTTTTTTTAGAACTTACCCATACTTAAGAGTACGATTCATTTATGCAATAATAAAATTCAGTCGTCTAGTCTATTGCACTGCACGATCACGAAATCGAGACATTTTCGTTGTACGCGAGTGAAGTCGCGATTTGGAGGTAGTTTTGAAACATTTTCTTGTTTTACTTTTTCTGTTAAAACAATGATATTTTTATTGGAATTAATAGACAAATATTATTATTGAAAAATTGACAAGTTCGAGTCTGGTCAAAAACGAGTTCCGTAGTTTATAGCTACAACTAACGACAATATATTATACTACTACTACATAGTACTACAGTCTTTGTCAGTACTTGCAAATAACAATAACCAAAATCCGGAAGTTTGGAGAAAATTTATAGCTTTGAATCATAACTCTGGATTAATAGGTACAATGGAGATGAAAATCGAACACTGTCGACTGTCGAGTTGTCAGATTTGACTTGACACTCGTATGTTCGATTTTGATCTCTATTGTATAAGCGCAGATTTCTATTTTCAGTGCTCTGAATTTTCGCCAGCCTACCGGATTCCGGTAAGTACAATTCATTTTTTTTTCTGTTTATTTTCAACTAGGTAATATTTTTCTCTTTATTTTTCATTTGCATTGGCATATTAGTTACAGTTTAATAACAGGCGTTAAGTAATGTATTATGTTACCCAGAACACTGAATAATATTTTGGTTATTATAAAAATATACTCTTTTAAAGGCATGGAATAGATCGATGATAGTCGATACACATTTATAATATAATTAATAATGTATCCTAATTGGAAACAACTAAAGGGATCAAATTATTATGGCTTTTACATTAACTACAGATCCCCAAAATTAAGAATACCGTATGTTAATATTAAGTATTAACATGAAATTAATGAAATCAAATATATTGATTTTGTCGAATTTTTCTGGAAAAAACTAGTTCTGTTCTAAGTCCGTCTAATGCCCGCTACACACGTTAAATCGATGCAGTTCGCTCAGAGTTAGTTTGCTTGGGCGTTACTATGAGACTGATCTTTTAAGTCGTCGGCATATAGGTCCTGTCTGAGGTAAAATAACTCTGAACGGACTGTACATTTAGGAAGACTCTACCGATCTACCACAGTTTTGTCGTTGGCGTGTGGAGCCACTAGGACCGTTCGATTGAACTGCACTGTTTTTTACGTGTGCAGCGGGCACTAGCGTTATATCGTAACGATTTAATGGTGTAAGCGGACTGTGCAGTTTTATCAATCGCGTGTATGGCAAATCGTTACGATAGTTTGCTATGATTTGTTGCGATAAAACGTTAGGTGTGTAGACACTAGCGTGGCTTAAGCAGACTTGGCGTTTTTTTTTTTTTAAAAACAAGAGTGAAACTCCGGATTTTTGGTAAACCAGCTTAAAAAGATATACTTACATAGATACTGCTTTTTTGAAATCACTGTAAAAAATAAATTAAATGAAACTTAAAAAGCTATGACATTTTAAACTACTGTTGACTTACAAATGAAAGAACACCAAAAATTACTATCTTGTGAAATAATAGAGCCCTATAAAAGTACAAAGACGTTCTCATTTAATATAATATTGTTAAACTTTATCATGGACCTCGTAAGCGATGACGTCACTACTTTGCGTAGCCTGATTACTGATATTCTACATGAAATATAATACAATCTTTATTATTTCGTTAATCTACGTAATAAACTTGTAATAGTACGGCCTACGTCATAACTTTCGTGAATTAAAAATATTTTTCCATAATGATATCTGATCCTGTCATTAGTTGGACACCGTTAGTTTTTGGGTACAGTCGGAAAAATATGATCTAAAAAATTGGATGCACTACACAAAAATTAAAACAATTCACACCCTTAGGTTACTACTTACATACTGTTACATAGGGAAAATGGGGACACTTTATCCCCCTATTGTTTTTTAACCTACATATATTTTAGGACTTATTTGAAAAAATTTGGCACTGCAATACGTGTAATTTATCTGGCTACAAGAATCTGCGACAGCAGCAGGTTCAATTACTATTATTGTATTCGCATGCGGTGTTTCAGCATTCATTTTACCATAACATTTTTCACCGCCTTTTTTTTGGGTTTCCTAAGTTTACTTGTGTCCTTTGTTTTTATACTTAAGCTCAGGAGTAATAAATATCCTATGAAAATATTTAATAATTAATCAGAAATTAATTTAAAAAAGTGTCATATCTGACGATTCTATAAATTTGGAAAAGTTTGCTGGTATCGTATACTACCGACATAGCCTTTGTAAAAGTAGGCATTGCCCATACATAGTCTTTAAATTGAGTGTACCTAGTCTCCCTTAAGGATCAAGTGATCTCCTTCCGTACTTATCTTTAGTAGGTACTTTAGATAGATATTATAGTTTCTTTGGTCACCTCGGCCTCGCTAGTGCATAGGAAGTATCAGAAGTGTGCATTTTTAATATCATGACGTCATAATATTGCGTGGACGTCGAATTCGCATGAAACTTTATATTGCAATATCTTTATTATTTTATTAATCATGATCGTACTCGTACTTAAATTACGTAATATAATTTAAAAAGTTTGTTAATTTTTATAAGGACGTCAATTTGATAAACTTTAACGTCACTCATTTTGAAATAATAAAAATACTTATGTATATTATTGTCTACAATCATTTAGATGTGTGTTTTTGGGCTCTGACGTGGATTTTGTATATCTGTAATCGGATTGGTACAAAAAGGTGGCTGATATTTTTGAGAATTAGAAAAGAATATTTTTTTAAAGCAGCTGATGAACCAGGCATGTTGACAATTATAAACCGTCTATTCAACGTTAGACAACATAATAATAATGAATCTAAAACCTATTTTGGTACTTATATTAAAATATAACTAAGATACAAACAATTTAAAATTACAATGAGAAAGAGAGCGATATATCGCCATGTGACGTCACGATGTGCTATCTCCATACATTTGTCACTAAACAACGTGTGGCGGTAGCAGTTAGTGACCTCACAAGTCATTTTGAGAGAAAGAGATGGGTAACATTTTTTAATTTCTTATAATGTTTAATCGCGTCAACCCAAATAACTATTTCTTTTAGATGTATGCATTCTATTTCGATTATCTATTTTAACATAATATAGACCTTGACCGCTCAATATTTATTCTATATGCTCGCGCCTTTGCTCCTCTTGTGATTCGTGTTAGGTATGTACCGTATATCCAATATTCTGATATGTAGTAGCTAGATAGTAGGTAGAAACTAAATACTTCCCCTAATCTACCTGTAGCATTTACAATTTGTTGATTATGCTTGCACAAGCGCATTGGGTATGCTGCGCGCGTGCATGTACCAACACGAGCGCATTAGCATTCCACCTCTTGCGACGGTTCTCATGCATAGCCCTCCCGGTATAGTCTTTTTAAGTCAGGGATAAAAGTTTAAAAGGATAAAAACCTAACAAAGAGCATGTCAGGATATGTTAAGAGGGTTCTGTAACTATCAACGAGTTTTTTTTAGGATTCCGTAATACACAAGGAACCCGTATAGTTTCACTCTGTCCGTCCGTCTGTCTTTCTGTCTGTCCGCGCTTCTAGCTTCTGTAATTATGAATATAAATGGATGAAATTTTGTATGGTATTGTGATAGATCTCAGTTTTGGCATCATAAAATAATAATACTTTTATTTATTTTAGGGGTGGCTCTCCATACATATGTATAAGTGGGGATGAAAAATAGTTTTTCATTCTACCCCATCGTGTGGGGTATCGTTGAGTAGGTCTTTTAAAATAAAGGCAAGGTTTCATACATGACTTCTTTTAACAATTAATCATTTTCGAGTAATCGGCCTCCAAAATGATTTGTAAGTTAGACCCCCCTGGCATTTCTAAACTATAGGAGATAGAAACTTGTAAGTTTCCATGCTGATAGATCATGCTAAAAACTCTTTAGGAAAATTATTCTGAACGAAATCGGTCAGTAACTTTTGAAGTAATTGTCCTGTCCTGTCTGCCCTGATATGCTCTTGGTTAGGCTATTTCCAAATTACTTCAAAAGTGAAAGTCCAAGTCTCGCTCAAAATAATGTTTCTAAATAGTATAACTTATCAGGACATATGAGTCAGTTGCAAGTTTCTACCTCTTTACATTGTTCAGAAATGCCAGAGGGCCAACTTGTAAACCAATTTGGAGGTCGATTACCCCATAAACATTATAAAAATGACACACATTATGAAAAGCCATCTATGAAGCTTCGCCTTTATTTAAATACCTATTTGACGATATGGTGAGATCCGAGGCCTAGTGGGTAGACCGTTTCGATTCGCACCCGAGAGGGTGCAGATTCGATTTCCAGATTTTCCAAACAAATTTTCCAGATTGTGGCGTGTACCAATGAGACTATTTCAGATCTCGGACGCTCCAACGGTGAAGGAGATCATCGTGAGGAAACTCGCACATGGTTGGCCCCAGACGTATTGACCAGTCATATCTCTGGACTAGGTTGGCTGTAGGTTTTATGTAGTTTTAGTCATAACATTGTTATATATGCCTTTTTTATATTTTTAAAAGAACAATCTTTCATCTTTTTGATAAAAGATGGCTCCGCGCGAGTTTCTTACGCCGGTTCTTCTCGCGGGGCTAGTTCCCGAACCGGTGGTAGGCATCATGTAGACCGACGTTCAGAAAGTGTATAAAAATACCTATTTTAAATTTAAAAAAATTTGAGAGGTGTCAAGGGACACCCGGATGGAACGAAGTTCCTTTCGATTAATTAGTGAAGGAATTGTAATATATATTTTTTTTAAGTTATAATAATATTTTTTTTATTATTAACATATATAATGTAATATAAACTTAATCAGTGAGCTCAATTTTAGTAATAATTAAGAGAGAGAGAGGCAGACAGAGAAACACGCGCACGCCGCACGGCTTACAACTATAACAAAAAGTGTCGTTACAACTTTTAGTCTTAATTTTTCCGTCTAGCCCCCTTTCGCAACGCGCGATAAGGAACTTCGTTCCAAAAGTTGACTTTGACTTTGTGTTGTGAGAATGCCGAATGTGCTTGGGCAACAGACTGTCCCAGGCACTACAGTATTTCAAGAGTGGTCACGTACGTCGCTCGGAGAATACTGTATAATTAATCCAATAACGGATGAAAAAGGCCCAAGTATTTGACGATATCCCACATGATGGGATAGAATGAAAAACCATTACCATCCGACCGGATAAATCTTAAATTTTAAGGATATAGACCGGACTACGCGGACTTCATTCGAGACCGGATTTTTAATAACGTCAATAAATAGTGAATAGTGAAATTTCTACAAAAAAAGATTTATTGAAAGCTGCAGTTGCTGGTGGACAGAAATATAAGTCCAAGTCAGATGTTTGAAATTGTATTGTGTGACTGTTATGTACTAATAATATTGTAATAAACGATAATAAAACGTAGTTAAAATCTACTGAGTTTTATTTATGACCAAAGACCGGACTTTTTATCAGGAATCAGTATTTTTTAACACTTGCAACCGGCTTTTCGATTTCAACCCCTGGTAACCCTCCCCCCACTTCACATGTAGGAGGACTGGGCCACTAAAATACTCAATTATAATTTTTTATGATGCCAAAATTTCGTCTATATGCAATCTATACAACATTTCGTCAATTTATATTCATAATTACCGATGTTAGCGACGGACGGACGGACAGAGCGAAACTATATAATAATATATTATATCTTCGTAGCGTAAACATAAAGAATATCCACTATCCAGCATGCAGCAAGCATCGGTCGGCGCGTCGACTCGTCGCTGATTTTGCGTGAAAAGTGTAAAATATGTTTTTTTTATTATTTGTGGTAGAAATATACAAATGGCATATTGGCAAAGGTGTGACTTTACTTTAATGCTTGACCATACGTTTTCCATAATTTTAAAATGGTCTGATATAAAATAGCGTGCAGATCAAAAATAACTAAGTAAGAAGTTTTATGAAGTTAATAATTATATTATCGAGAGGCCAGCAATCAGTTAGTTTAGTATCTGAAGGAGATTCGGGAGAAATAAATGTTTAGCAGTTTGAACGTCTCCGTGATTTGTTCGTATCACAATTACATGATGTAGTCATTACAACATAATATTATATAATTACATATACTTGTTACTGATATGCCGTCGGAAAGATCGTAACGTGACCAATTTAAGCAATATGTCGGTCTGCTTCATTACCAAATGTCTCGTCTGTTATGACTTATAAACTCTATTACTTCTGTCAAACAGATAACTAGAAAATAACAGTAGTCGTCTAATATCATGACTGCACTGTTATTTTTACGACGTCTCACTAAGGTTCGGTATTCTGGCGGTACACAAAAACATAATTAACATTAATTATACTTCTGTTTAACTTAGCATGTCCATATCTATTACAAATTATCAGAATTTTCCAATTACACCTCAATATGTAATCTAGATATGGTTCTGCGTTATTGTCTTGCTGCATTAATATAAGGTTACTTTTTTCTATGCAGGTGTATAATAATTATTTATTAGGTTCAGTTGGCGAAAAAACAAATGGCAGAACAATTGTCGACATTGTCCCATGTCATTTGTGACAATTATACAATGCCAGATCATTTGAGCGGGAATTTTGCGCGGCGTGTTTTGTGACGTTTATTTTTTTTTTACATTCTAAACTAAAAAAACAGGCATTAACAAGTAATTATACATTCTCCATATTATAGTGGTTTGTTTATCAATTTAATTATCCCGTAAATGGGCATAATTATTTTAATTGCAAATAAAACATTGGTAGGTTTACGTTTTAGGAATATAATATTGGCAGAAATAATTCCGATGTCTTTTTTAAGGCCTGCTAGGTATACGTTTATATTATTACAATCTAATTTTCATAGTTTAAGGTAAACATTAAACAACCACAACATAAGACCGACGGGAACTCTTTCGTCATATATAACTAAAATAAAATCTATATTATAGGTAGTATTAATAAATACCTAAGCTTATACATATTTTACCTGGATCCCGAATTAAAATATTTCGTTTTTCACAGCGCTTCTATCTGGCACGTCAAGCCTTTTTATTTTTTAAGCCAAATTAAAAACAGCAGGTGGTATCCCGCATAGTGGTGATTGTAAATTGTCAAAGTGTTTGTGAATGTGCGTTGTAAAGATAAATATAAAATCATAAATACGAAATATGTTAGTTAAAGTAGTTCATCGGTAGTCATACTTTAGATAATCTTGGATTGTGATTTGCATAAAGTACCTATAAACCATATTTTAAACTATGGAATGCCAAGATGCCGGAATAAAAATATTTTAAACCAAAACCACTTTAGTGTTTACAAAAATTTGGTTAAACAGTAAACTGTACATATCTAAAATAAGAGAAGTCAAAATTTTTGTGAGGATTAAAGTTTCAGTGTTTTTTTGTAACTCACTTTAAACCGGCTAAGTTATTCCCAACTTTTGTTCTTGTATCACGTACCTGCTGACAATGTAGGTAATGACAAATAAACTCTCAAATTTAATCACAATTTAAAATTGACCACACATTGCAATAAAAGTTTTTAACCAAAGAGAATAATTTATATGCAAGTACGTTTACCAAGCGTTTTTAATTTGGAATGTTTTTGAATTTGAATGTTGGCGTTCAATCGTATGGGTAATGGGACTGGTCGGTTGGTTTAAACTTTTTTGTTTAGAGTTATTATGGCAAAGGTTTCCGATTGACATTCTGAATGACCACGACTCTCGAACACTTGGCAACAATTGCAAATGGTTGCAAAGTTCACGTTTCACAAAGCGCGATCGGTTCACCGGCAACGATAGTGTATTTAATTACGTTGTAAATTACTCGACACATTTCCCGGGCTGATAACATGCGATAGCGCCGAATGCACATAAAACTCGTGCATATGACTCGAGAATGTTATTAGTCAACTGTCTCCAGCTGGCCCACCCGCCACGATTTTATACGCTAAGGACTCGAAAATGGGCCACTGCCTTAGTATGGATGACCGTAATTAATACACATACCTAAACAGAACTGGCATGGCGTTGTCCACGCGCCGTGAACTCCAAAACACGTTCAAAAACCACCGTTTAACACAACACGCACGTTACATTATCGTTATCACACACTGTCGTCGCTTGTTGCACTCGCGATGCACGTTATATTGTACACTCATTATTTTGTTTATCGCCGGCAGTTTAGTTCGGGGGCGGCGAACGTGAAACAAACCACGACCGGCTGAGCTCCGCGGGTCTACTGCAAACAACAATGGTGCGTCGCGCGCGAGAACGAACCGACACGCACACTAGCGCGTCGCTCACTTACACATGCGAGCGCCTCGTGCACCGACATGCGCATATAAAAAACCAACGATCGGTATGCAGACGTTCGGTTTGAGCAGGTCCTCGGCTTGACGCTGTTTTCGTCTGCGGTTCAGGGTGGCCAGTCCAATAAATATTTCCTCCCTAAAAAGTGGAAGTCTATAAGTATTTTATTAATTATTATTTTCTTCAGTGGAAATCAAGGTCCTCTATTATTATCCCATAAATAAATTACGAAATTGAAAAGAAATTTTCATAATTATGTAAGTTGTTGAAAGTTAAAGTAGGTATATTTTAAACTTTAATATGGTGTTGTTATTAAGAATTCATAATATCATTAATTACTATTTACCGTATATATAACAAAAAATTTAATGTTGATGGCGTAAATATTTAGATTAGGAATAACAATGTAAATTTCTCCTTTTGTTTCTTTTAAAATTTAAATAAAAATTTGACTTTACATTTTACCACGATTACCCTTATTGGGCGGTAAACATTGACGTTAACAGTGGCTTTTAAATTTTAAATAAATAAAAATGTAAGTGGTAATTTAGGTTTATTGGTTATGTATTTCAATAATTTAACCTTTTAGGTAACAATTTCATTTTGCTTAGATTTTAGTAAAAAAAGGGTTTTGACAAAAGTACATGCTACACATATAGGAATTTTTCGTACTAGAACATTATTATATGTGCTAGCTTTGGCCTGCGACTCCGTCCGAATTTTTATTCTGTTTTCAATATTTATTAAATAAAAATAATCATGATTACTTTATTATTATCATCATCTTTACGAGGAACAACAAACTGAAAGTAATAGTTTTGATTCAAATAATATGATAGTATTCTGCCTTGATTTTGGGAAAAACTTTTAAGGTGGCAACATTAAAAACAAAAGAACGGCAGTCAGCGAACCTTGAGTGGGCAGGCGATACGATTCGAGCCTGCGCCCGAGTCAGCGCGCCATGTTGCCGGAGGCGTGAAGGAGATAACGCTCTACAATCACTAGCCGCCTCTCGCTCGCACGCTTGTTAGCGTTATTGCGTGCTGTAACTATACTCGTCAGCGCTGTACCACACACCCACACGCATATTGTTATCTTACACAAAATTTATAACAAGCCAGTCCGATTTCGTCTGCGGACACTCCTAAATTCTTTGCGGAAGGATTCTTTTTTTACGAATTCTACGCTTGGCTCGGGGCGTTATAAAATTATAATACAAGGCTTGTAGGTATAATTTAGCTGATTGGTATGAATGGGTTTGATGAATGATATTATACTAGTAGCTGTTTGTTTGCACGCGAAATTCGAGATAATGTGACAGCTATTGGAGTGACTAGGCGCTCGGGTTGCGGGCCGCGCGTGATTTGTTCTGTAGGTATTTAAATCAAGCGGCTTAGCGTAAGCTGCATGGTACAGTCAGCAACAAAAATAAAATGCGTTTTATTATTTTTTGTATGAGTCATTACGTCATAGTTGGAGCCTACGGGTGAATTTCAGTTTTGATTTTTAAAGACTGAATGAGTTACCTAGTTTTTATCTTACTACCGTAAAACTTTAAATAATATATATTTTTTTAAATAAAGTCATGGGTTTAGTGGAAGTTTGAGTGGTCTTCACTCTTTAATTTATTATATTTTTTGTGTTTTCGTAATAAAGCGTTAATTGATAATATTTTATTACCTACCTAGCATGTACTAGGTAGTATATTGGTTTAGGTACTATAATTATTATTAATATTTATTGTATTTTTATTTTATCAAATGGATCAGGTAACGAGCAGACGGATCGCCTGCTGGTAAGCGATTAGGATTACCAATTACACGGTCTATGGACACTCGCAACACCGGAGGACACTTACTGGTCCTCAAAATCCCCTACCCCCCATGGGCCTCCGGTAAGCTCACTCACTCGGTGAAACACAACGCAAGCGTTATTTCACGCCTGCTTTCTGTGAGGCTTTGGTATATATCTAGCCCGCCCATTAATGCCGAACATGACTCACTCACGATTAATTGTGTTCCGACTTCCAAAGGAGCACATACCACAAGTACAACCCAGGCGTGTAAGATGAAGGATCATGATGGTCCATGGACAACTTGACCTTGAATTTTAGTGGTTGTTATGGGCTTATTAGCCATTGCTAAGCAAAAGTCCACGGACCACGCTTTATTCTAAATGGCATATTACTACCAATTTTACCTTCATTTACCAAAATAATATTTCAGAAACATGATAACGTCACATCCGGACTATGTAGCCGGATATCGTAGTACCACAGATAAAGTCGGCTTTGAATGAAAAAATAAATATATATCAGTAGGTAGGGTAATTAATTGTACCTCGGCGCCAGTAATTGTACAATATTGACCAGTTTCTATATATTCTCCTTTGCACTTGGACGCCTCAAAATATTTTAACATAAAGACACGTACTTACGTGGGTATGTGAGCGTGCGCACGATTCAACGGTGCTGTTAAGCCATTTTCATCTTATGCCTGGTCTTATGCCAGTTGGCTTTTCTTAGGTATTCCTAGGTGTTACTGATCTTTACTGATATTTACTTAAGTCTCTACGCTAGGTCTTTACTGATCATCTTATAAAGTGTAAATCGTTTTCTACCAATAAGCCAGCCTTTGATTTTATCGACGATTTAATTATTTTAGGTGACAAAAGTTTTATTTATTTTTTGTTTTTGTATATTACTTTGACTTCATTAAAATTAGCCGTTTTGTTCAAGACGACATTGTGTTATACCTTGGCCACTTTCATTTTCTTTTATGTTATGTAATAATATACGTACATTTCTCATATTTTGGTGAGTACCCAAATAATCGGCCTTTCAAAAATATTCCAACATGGCATATCTAACTCTCTGACTCTCTAGTCTGTACAGTAAGTCAAATTGGAATAAATAACGAATAATTGAAAAACTTACTAAGGTACAACAGACTCCCCTACTTATAATTTATTTATAATATGTATTAGACTTGCTTGCACGTAAAATATGTGGCAATTGGCGATACGAGAATATATGAAATGATAATAAGAATACATAAAACACGATACAATAATAGTAAAAGAATTTTATAGGCTAGGGTAATCGCCCTCCGTTAAACGATTCTTTTGCTCTCCTAAATAAATGCACATATTCAAGAGGTCAACGCGCATTTGCGAAGACTAATAAGTACTTAGTATGGACATCATCGGAACTCTGACAATCCTGTAGGCTGGAATTCTTTTGAATTTGGCTACAGCCTACAATGTACATTAATAAAATACCCGTAGTGTACTGAGTTAGGTTACGATATTAATGGTGGACGACAATAAATAAAACTCACCGAATTAAAATTTTCCTGTTGTGGTTTTTCACCGAACGATACATTATTATAATTAATTGACTGATAGAATATTTAATTAAAGTTTCGATTGTTTGTGACGGCCGGTAAATACGTTTCCGCCATTACGCCGTCTGGATGTCGCTTAACCCGTGGGGAGATTAAGTCTGTGAACACACAACTGACTTTTGAATACTGATTTTTAAAATTGCCCCTACATTACACCCTGCAACGCGTTCCAAAGGAATGTGCATACGTACACACCTTTGAAAAACATTATCTCCCTTCTTTCGTAGTCGGGTAAAAATTAAAAGTTGCCTTTTTCCTGTATTCACTGCTGTATGCAGTTCTCCGCACCTAAAATTGTTTCAAGCGCTGTTGCACTAACGGGAATGCTGTAGATTTAATTATCAAAATGTCGTATTTGGTCATTTGGTGTGCCCAGAAGCTATCATGAGCACTTCTATGTACAGAATCGGAAATTACACTAAGGGCCTGCATCAAAATCTATACTCCATATATTAATAATAAAAAGGAAAGATTTGTTTGTTTGTTTGTTTGCATTGAATAGATTTCTAAACTAGTGGAACGATTGTGATGAAATTAAGCACAGATATATAGTTGACCACGGTGAAGGACATAGGCTACTTTTTATTGCGGCATGTACGGTTTCCGTGGAATTTCCTTTTTGCGCGCGCGAAGTTGCCGGCAACATTTAGTGTACATAAGCGTCGGATAGCTCATTCGAAAGTTTTGTCACTGTTTACTTTATATCGAGCGACAGTGAAAAACATGCATAAAAGCTATCTTACACTTAAAAAAATATTATAATCTTAGTCCAAGAAAAAACTCCTTACCAAAACATATCAATGAACAATCTATATAAGAAAAAATAACCAGCTTAAGAAAAAACAGTCCTGCTTGCATTTTACACGCGACAGAAGTCTTTCACGCTCGACAAAACGAATTTGAATAAAATTTCGGTCACAGATAATTTGTAGCCTGGACTAACACATAGATTACTTTTTAGCCCAGGATTTTCTTTTAAGCCAACGAAATCTAGATCAAAATCACAGCAAAATTATAATCCGTTTCAATTCAATGTCATCTAAATCTACACAAAAACGTCCTTTTTCCGTCCTTTTTTTCTGTGTCATTACAGGATAAATAAGTGACATTTAAACTGGTAGCGTTATAGTCGCCTATATTGAGGTCGGTTTACATAGTGATTACAATGTATAGCGCCCTGGACACGAAAAGTTCGGTTCAAATCGCGGATCAGACTGCGTTTCAAACTGCAGAGGGATCTGTGCGGTTTTTCCTGCGGACTGTCGTGCTAATCAGACTGTCGGCCCCACGTATTTAAACCTTCGGTTCGGAGCGCAGGTTGGAACGGTGTGCTATTTCCCGCGGGCAGAACTGTCAGTTTGATGGGTGCTATTCAGAACCGCGTACTTATAAAGAAGTTTTACACTCAGTGTACACCGGCGTAACACAATGATTTGATTAGCGGCGCGACACATGAAGGCGTTTTTAAATTGCTCCGCTTACGCCCGACACCTCGCCAGCCGTCAGATCTGTCTGATAACGTACCGTGAACACTTTCATTCATAAAATAATTTGCCAGGTTTGTAAAACTATCACAAAATAACGTCCATGTTGTACATTTGCTAGGTATTCTGTGATACCTCAATTTTTTTAACCGACTACGGTGAAGCCAAAAGTAAAGTTAGGTTAAGTTAGGTTAGGTTGCAGTCAGTCTGAAATGAGTCTTGCAGTCTATGTATGTATGTTTGTTCCATCGGAGCGCTTAAACTATTGATCCTATTTTAATGAATAAGGTGTCAATAGATTCATAATAATGACCCGGGTGACATGGGCTACATAATTTCAATAGTCGGGTTATAGTTTTTAATAAGGAGCAGCTTACAGCTACCCTATGTACTTAAATCATATAATATAAATTCCAAAAAATGTAACAGTGTAGTCCCTAGCACTATACATATTATATACATTACCAACAAAAAAAAAATAATATTACAAAAATACACGGTATTTTTTATTGCTCTTTCTATATAGGTACATAAAGAAAACGAAAATAGAAATTTTTAACAATGCCCTTCATTCGATTCATCTATCGGTAAAAAACCTGTTTTAACTTTGCAATGAAAATAAATACAAAAATGCAATTATACAACTATAATATATTATTATAGGAAAGAAGGAGTTAAAATAGAAGGAAATATGCTTTTGTTTATCGAGCTAAGGACTAAGGAGTGTAAGAACTAAGGACAACATTGAGATTAGAGTCATAATGTTTAAAAATTATACAATTTGAAAATAGATTTAAAAATTTAGAAAAAAACATTTTCTACATACATAAAAAAATAAAACATTTGCATATGAAATCAAAAAAGCTTTTAGTTCTTTTTTTTTGCGGACTGTATATTGTATAATTATTTGAAAATTATTTTTATTTTATCATTATTAATTAGGTACAAATTGTAAGTAGGTACAAAAATATTAATTATTGAAAAAATCATACATATATACATATAATTTAAAAAATTGGTGGTCCATACCTTCAACAACCGTAATTTCGGAAATTCAAACTATTTCAAACTACGCTAACGACTCCGAGGAGTATGTAACGCGTCATTACAGGAACTTCAATTGTCTGTCGCAACGCCATCTATCGGAACGACTAAAACTTTTATATGTACTACATTATTTATTTTCAGCTGTAGTTTTAATTACATAATACACGTAGTACCTACTTATTTTTTGCTTTATTATTTAAATTACGTAAATAAAATATGAAATTTTTTCTATGAATATAACTGAAAGCCAAAAACAATTTAAAATGTGAGAGTAGGTAACTCACATAGTCAGTTAAATACCTAGGACCCGGCACGAATGCAGTAAAAGGCAATAAGCAAAAGTCATCTGGGATTCGCAAAGAGATTTTTGTTTCTTTTACCTATCGACAAAATCGGTTACCTTTGAGGTAAACGGATTTAGAAATCAGTGGTTAAATCAAGGATAGAGTATTCTAAATTAATTACAATAAACTCGAAAAAGTTTTCAAGTTTGAATACAAAATGCGATTGGTTTTAGAATGTTGGTTGGTAAGTTTTTACTTTTTATTGAGATATGCCGTTGAATAACTTTACCTAGGTACAAAAATATACAGATATAAAAAATATATTCAATTCTACAACCAGATACCATATTAGAAATATTATTATTGTTATTTACTACACAACTACTAAATACCTATTTCCAATGTATGTTTTGTTTTTGGAGTGTGGTATGCTATGTATTTGCCATGTGAGAAATCTTTATTTTAAACTTCATTTTATGCGTCCTATGACTTATCATGACATAAAAACCGTCCAAATGCGAGTCAAGTTCCGTACAGAACGGCTAAAAATCACGTTTGTTGTATGTACATTCTCCCCCTTAAATATTTATTTGATTCTATTTTTAGTATATGTTGTTACTTTTTAGGTTAGGTTACCAATATCGGCAACAGAAATACCTAAATCGACTGCGAAAATTTCTACTGTCTAAGTTCTATCACGGACCACATTACTTATACAGCCTGGTGACAGACAGACGGACAGCAAAATCTCAGTAATATTACGTAGTAACTATTTAGTAATCTGTGGTAATAGGGCCCCGTTATTTTTACCCTTTGGGCACGGAAACCTATATCAAACTAATATAGGGTTGCCAACCGTTCTGTTTTCCCAGGACATGCCCTAGTTTTTGCAGTGTCCTGGGGTGTCCTGGATAGTTTTAAAGCAGCGTCCTAGGTTTTTGAAGCGCCCTGATAAGGTCATGAATTTTAAAATTCGTGCGCCACTTTGTAAATTTTTCTTTCTAATTTAATTTTATTCAAATACTTTTACAAAAAAATATGAATACTATCATTACATAATATAATATTTCATTTAACCTATCTTCACTACAAAATATAAATTTAACTGTTGCAAATCTACTACTGCGTCCTGTTTTTAAACTGAATTATCCTGGTTTTCCAACTTCAAATCCTAGTTTTTTAAATTTAAGGTTGGTTGAAACTTTTAGATTTCCGTCAAGAATTAAAAAATACTGTTATAGGAGAAGAGATTATGTGACCTAGAAAGCGCCATCTATGATTTGCTGTTATCCTTACTTCAATACTGCAACATGTACTGAACGTAATAGTTGTATACTGTTACAATAGATGGCGTTATTACATTGAAAGTTAGTTTTATGGCATATATCGCTTAGTAATTAATTAATAAGCATTGAATTATTCGTTATAGGCGTAAAATATAAATGGTATTTGTATTTAGTACGTAAGAGTTGCGGAGTAGGCAGAAGATATTTTATTACAGGATAATATGAAATAATAATTGACTAATACTAATTCAGATAGGAGACCCAAAAACACTATATGCAGCTTCTTAGCATAATGTAGTATGTAATCATGTATGTAGAAATTAAAATAGAATTATTACTCTACTTATGATTTCAAAACTAAGGATTGGGCTACCATATCAGATATGACGTACATCTAACAGAAAAAATCTTGATTTCAGCCTCCATGATTTCAGAAAATGTTGTCTACGAAACTATTCCGCTAGAGGCGCCACCGCAGCATAACGCGAACGTAAACAAATTTGACCTTTGATTTATTACTTTATGTCTGCATCAAAAAAGAAAATAGGAAATAATATGCAAATGTTAGTATAGGTAATAAAATTAAAGTTTAAAACAAAACACTTTTGACATTTTGGAATTTTACCGCGCTATAAAATACTGTTTACGTTATATTCAGGTGGCGCCCTCTACCATTACCTTTGCGTAATGTTCCTAAATATTGGCGGACTGACTGCGGAAAGCGAATATTCATTATATTTAAGTAGGTATCTGAAGGCTATGGACCCAATTCTACTACTATTATAAATGTGAAAGTTTGTGACGATGGATGGATGGATGTTTGTTACTCTTTCACGCAAAACCTACTGTACGGATTTCGATACAATTTGGTATGGTTCTATGGTAGTAGCTTAAGCTCTGGAATCTGGATATACATATACATACTTAGGCTACTTTTTGGCCCGAAAAAAAGAACCAGGGTTCCCGTGGGATACTCTATTTACGCGGGCGGAGCCACGGGCTGAAGCTAGTACATATTATTTTGTTTTTTTTTATTCTCTGCGACCACCACCGACTACCGAGGGACCGGTGAACAGAAACGCTCTATCAGTTATCACTATACAATAGACGGAGAGGCGACAAAACCTGTAACGTAGCGCCCATTCACTTGTAGTCCGGTCCACGGATCGATCCGCAGGAGTATCGAGTGTCGAGTTCTCTCCTCTTTCTGAACAGACAACTGCGGGGTTAGCATGGCGATCCGAAGAAATAATTTTAAAGAAGAAATATTCTATTCAAAACAGTTCGTTGCAAAATAGTTCTTAATCAGATAGTCGATAGAAGTCAACATTTCTAAATAGCAACATCTTTAAAATGGCTGTCGGGAAATCTTCTGTCAAAAATGATCTTATTTTCAAGTAAATGACTGAACGTAAAGAAACTATTTGTCTTGGACCGCCATGATGTGGAAGTAGTTGACATTATTGTAAGACTTTTTGACATTGAAATAAGAAAACATTTCTATTTCAGCTGTCAAAAGAGGCAGGCCATTTTGTGGGCTAATGCTCGGGAAGAAAGATGTTGTTTCTCTTAACGGATGCATCGACCTTGCTGCCTTACATTAAGAACTATTTTGCTCCGAATGGTATTAATGTTTCTTCAATTTGTCATTTTGTTGATTCTTCGGTGTTTCCAGGTCGCGCATGCTAAGCCTGACTTATGGTTGAATACTAAACCGACATTAAAATTTTAACGGCTGCTTAAATGTTTGTGGTCACTGAATACATATTAATTCGAATGACACACTTAGGCCGGCCTCTGTGGCTCAGTGGATATCGCGTCGCTCAAGCCGGAGGTCGCGGGATCGAATCCCGCCGAGGGAACAAAAAGTTTTCAATGTTCTTGGGTCAAGAATGTGTATTAAATATGTGTATAATATAATAAAATTATTAAGTATGTGTAAAAGTATTAAATATAATTCCAGTTGTCTGAACCTCAACTCTGGAATTTAAGTAGACTTTCATTTTACTTTGTGTTAAGGACAGCGGCCTCGTAACGAAAAACACGAGTGAATTTTAATGTGAACAATAAACGTGTAATTAAAACGGTACGTAAAACTAGAATAGTGGACACTCAGTGACTATATGTATAGATTTATATGGCATCAGTGTGGAAAAATAGTGTTAAAATGGTGTTTTATCAAGTGCGGGTTATTTTGATTATATATTTTTAACTAAAGCTAATTTTAACGTAGCTTCTTTTGATTTATATAAATAAACGTAGTACATAACGTGTAGTATAGCGCTTAAGGTTATATAATAAATGGTTAAGAAATTATTACGAAAACAGTGGTAAAAATGTACAACATTTCATATAAGTTGAACCTTAAAATGTAAATAACTTTTCTATAGAATAAGATGTTTAGTATATAAGGGTTTATATGTCTGGTTATGATAATAAAGTATTTCACACAACGCGTTTTGCTTCACCTGGCTCATGGAAAATGGGGAAAATTATGGAAAATAGCCGTATAGAGAGGTAAAAATGAAATGGAAGATCGGCCCGAAAGAGGCGTACGGGCGGGGCTCTCTATACGGCATTGCCATGAGCCAGGTAAGCGAATCGAAAAAGTGAAAAAACGTTCTCCTCAAATAAGTGTTTTATTATCGCCCCGGCTCTGCCCAAATCGGTGTAACCTTGCTATCTTCGAGTCTAATCTGAGCCGGCGGTTGAACCCCTGTGAATTTATACAGTCCTGTACAGTAGTGCGCGGTCCTTTGGCGAGCCGAATTTCAAGATCGAAGAAAAATTCGAAGTCCATATCAAGTTGAAAATAACGAAGACGGCACTTAGAAAAATTTTCGTCAGCTGTTGTGGACATAGAAAAATTTCCGAAGAATCAAGATAGAAATTTTTACTGAAGACTGGACTTAGAAAATTTTCGTCAGCTGTTCTGAACATAGAAAAATTACCGAAGAATCAAGATAGAAATTTTTACTGAAGACTGGACTTGAAAATTTTCGTCAGCTGTTCTGAACATAGAAATTTTTGAAGATTCAAGTCAGAACATTGGAAACTTTATCAAGATTTATCAACGGGAGTCAACGCCAGGGATTAGATTGGACTCAGAAGATCGGACTCGAGGATACAAGGATACACCGCTGCGAACGGAAGCAAGGATTCGCAGATTTTTCATCGGAAAAACCTCCCGAAGATTCTTGAAAAGGAAGATTATTATGGAAGATTAACATTGAAGATTAACATTGAAGATTAACATTTGAGATTAACATTTGAAGATTAACATTTGAAGATGGTTATAACAAGAAGTCAGAGTGGGGCCGAGGAGAACCAGCAGCAACCACATCGATTTCCGGATCCGCCACGATCGCCGTCCGCTGCCGCTACGAGCCAGCCGCCGCCGACCGAGGGAAGAGCGGATCTGCTTCAAACTATTTTGAAACCGAGACCAGGTACCAGCAAGGCGCCTGCATCCTCGGAAGTACGAGCCCTAGCCAGAAAGAAGGCTATTTCAATTAGATCGCGTCGATCGACAGCAAGTGTCGTCGCGCGTATGCATTACGAGGCGGAGGAGAAACTCGCCGCTCTTCGTAAGAAGGAACTGCAGATCGAAGCAGAACTTATAAAGAAGAAGCTCGCCGCTGACGTCGCCGCTGCAGAAGATGGTAGCAGCCCCGACGACGACGAGCCATCAGAACAGGTGGAGCAACGTGTCCGAGCCTGGCTAAGCGAACAGGGTCCCGAACCCGAAGAGGCTAGACAAGAGCCGACATCAATGGAAGAAAGAGAGACGCCGAAGCCAGAAGACATGCCACCGAAGGGAGCCCAGAAGACGAGGTTCGAGTGGCCGCAGCAACGCCGCCCACGCTCACCCACACCGCCCACGTCTAGGGCTAATGGAGTGGAACAACTTGCCGAAACATTGGATAAACTGCTAAACCAACGCCAGTCGCGCCACACTACGGAGTTGCCCATATTCTCGGGCGCTCCCACTGAATGGTTGCCATTCAAAGCAGCCATGGAAGACACCACTGCGTTCTACAAGCTCAAGCCGATCGAGAACTTAGCTCGTCTGAGAAGCTGCCTACGGGGAGAAGCAAGAGAAGCCGTGGCACCACTGCTGAGCGTCGCGACGCCGCCTGAACAAATTATGAAGACCTTGGAACAATGCTTCGGTCGACCCGAGGTTATGGTCGATCGCATGATGGAAGATCTGAAGAGGATACCGAGGCTCGGAGGTTCGGCGGCAGAACTCAACCGATTTGCAGTGAAGATTCAGAACATGGTAGCCATCCTGAGGAAGCTGAGGCACGGGTATCTCTTTAACCCGTTGCTCACGAGAGACATCCTCGAGAAGCTCAGCCCATACGAGAAGAGCAAGTGGTACGACTACGCAGAAGAGACGTCGCGCTTCAGGAACGAGCCCGATGTCGTCCTTCTCTCTGAATTCTTAATGAGAGAAGCGGACAGGGCGCTGCGCTACGGGTTCAGCACGGCACTGAAGAAGGAAACACCGCGTCCACCTCCTAACAAGAACGAAGCCCGAACGAGGAAGCCAGTCTTCGCGATAGCAGACGAGGGCAGGGATTCGCCGAGTCGCAGCCAGCCAAAGAGAATACGCAAGGAGTCAACGAAGTGCCCGATATGTGCCGAAGATCACGCTCTATTTCGCTGCGCTGCTTTCAAGAAACTGAGCATGCAAAAGAGATGGGACACGGTCAAAAAGGAAGGGCTGTGTTTCCGGTGCATACGAAGCAGGCACAGAAGATACAACTGCAGGGCGAAGCCGTGCGGCGTGAAGGGCTGCAACTTGCCTCATCATGCGCTGCTGCACGAAGACAGGTCCGGCAGCGCCCCACAGACAGAGGACGCCGTGATTACCGCATCGGTCACCTCCGACCGTGCGGTGAAACTTAAGATGAGAAGAATTCAAGTTGTCGGTCCACGGGGCGAAGCGGATATCTTCGCGCTGTTCGACGAGGGCTCGACAGTGACACTACTGGATGAAGACGTCGCGAAGGCTATCGGCGCAGACGGCCCACCGAAGGTGCTGAGAATGCATGGGATCAATGCCGAGAGAAGGGAAGAAAAAAGCCGACTCGTACAACTTGGCGTACGGGGTCACGACGGTACCAGATATGACGTCACTGCGAGAACCGTGGCCGGATTGAACCTACTTACTCAGTCCGTCCCGGAATCACTGTTTCGACTTGCTCACCTGCATGATCTCAAGAACGAAGAGATATGCTATGAAGACAAGAAACCCCAACTTCTCATCGGCACGGACAACTGGCAGCTCATTGTATCCAGGGAGCTGAGGATCGGCAAGAGAAACCAGCCTGCAGCCTCGAAGACGAAGCTTGGCTGGGTAATCCATGGAAGCATCCCCAGACGCCTCATAAAGCAGGAAGAACACGAGAACATCCTGCACGTGTCTACGATCGAGACCCGAGGCGAACGACTGGAGGAAATGGTGAAGAAACACTTCGAAATAGACGCACTGGGAATAGCGTCCAAGGCTAAGCTGAGCGACGAGGAGCAGCGAGCCATCGACCTCTTTGGCAGAACGGCCAAACGAACGGAAGACGGTCGATTCGAAGTGGGACTTCTGTGGCGCACGAACGGCGTCAAGCTACCTCTTAGCTACAATACTGCGCTAAAGAGGCTCAAGAACTTGGAACACAAGCTCAAGAAGAACCCCATGGACGAGGCGCAGTATCATGGACAGATGAAGAATCTCATAAGCAAGGGATATGCGGAAAAATGCGACGGGACAGAGGCCGGAAGTGACATCACATGGTACCTGCCGCACTTCCCGGTTAAAAACCCAAACAAGCCGGGCAAGTTGCGACTGGTTTTCGACGCAGCAGCGAGAACAAACGGCGTGAGCCTCAACGATCACTTGTTAGAGGGGCCTGACCTTCTGACCTCACTGCCGAAGATATTGTTCCGGTTCAGAGAGGAAGCCGTCGCTGTGAAGGCCGATATAGAGGAGATGTTTCTTCGTGTCAAGGTCAGGAAAGAAGACCAACCGGCCCAGCTGTTCCTGTGGAGAGAAGACGAAGGCGAACCGCCGTCCACATACAAGATGGTGGTAATGATCTTCGGAGCATCGTGTTCACCGTTCCTGGCACACTCAGCCCGGAATCGGAACGCGGAAGAGTTTGCCGAATCGCATCCCGAAGCTCATCGCGCTATCACCGAAGCCCACTACATGGATGACTACGTAGACAGCTATCCAGACCACCAGAAGGCCATGCAGACCGTGGAACAAGTGGACCAAATACATAGGAAAGGTGGCTTCCACTTACGAGGCTGGACGAGCAACGACCGGAGGGTGCTAGAGGGACTGCCTGAAGACCGCCTGGCCGAGGACACTACACAGCGTGTCACCAAAGACGAGCAGAAGACCTTGGGCATGCTATGGGACTCCCGAGGCGACAAACTAAGATTCAACACGTCGCTCTCCAGAGTCCATAAGGAGGTTCGCGAGCTACAGCGCGCACCGACAAAGAGAGAGGCCCTCAGCACGGTGATGAGCATCTACGACCCGCTGGGACTGCTGAGCTGCTACACGATCACCGCCAAAGTCATCCTACAAGGCTTGTGGCGTCAGAAGCTGGATTGGGACGAGTCGCTACCCGCTGAGTCAGCCCAAGATTTCGCCCGTTGGCTGACCGACATGGAGTACATCAGTCAGCTCGAGCTACCCCGGAGTTACAACGGGGGGAGTCCGACGAGAGGCCGACAGCTGCACGTGTTCTGCGACGCGAGTAAGGACGCATACGCCGCAGCCGTCTATTGGAGATTGGAACAAGAAAATGGGGAAGTACGAGTCGTGTTGGCCGCCGCCAAGGCCAAGGTGGCGCCGCTGAAGGCACAGACAATACCAAGGATGGAGCTACAGGCTGCCCTGGTCGGAGCGAGGCTGGGAAACGCAGTCGCAGCAGAACACAGGTGGAAAACGGACACGGTTTTCTACTGGATCGACGCACAAGTGGTTCTGTGTTGGATACAGAACGGCAGCCGCAAATACACACCGTACGTCGCGCATCGGCTAGGGGAGATTGCCGAGCTGACGTCCGTTCACCAGTGGAGATGGCTGAGCACGAAGAGCAACGTCGCCGACTTAGCCACCAGAACGGGCTACGTTCCGAAGAGCGACGAGGACCCTTGGTTCCGGGGGCCGGACTTCCTGCGCAGGCCGATGAACGAGTGGCCCGCGGAGAGTCCCGCTAGAATCGAAAATCAAGAAGAATACGTCGCCTTCCACACCACGGAGGCGAGCGAGCTGAGCTGTCTACCAGATGTGACGCGCTTTTCAAACTACGAGCGCCTCGTAAGATGCACGGCGATGGTCTTGCTGTTCGTCGAGAAGTGCCGAGATCGTCGGGCCCACCTCGACGTACGACACCTGGAGAGGGCCGAGAGGTTGTGGTATCAAAAATCACAACGAGACAGCTTCGCACAAGAAATCGAGAAGATGGTAAGTGGCAAGACGGTGCCTAGATGGAGCTCCTTGTACCGGCTCGACCCGGTGTACAAGGACGGGCTGATCGTACTAGACGGAAGGATCAAAGCAGCGCAGGTGCCGGCCGAAATGAAAAACCCTATCATCCTGGATGGAAGACATCGCTTCACAAGGTTACTGGTGGCAAGGGAGCACGCCAGAGCGGGACACGGGAGCCGCGAGAGAGTCGTGAACGACCTCAGGCAGAAATTCTGGATATTGAAGCTGCGGCCGACGGTGCGTACTATCATGAGCCGATGTGCGTTCTGTCGGCTACGACGGGCACACCCGAGAACCCCGCCAACTGGAGACCTGCCAGCCGAGCGCCTGGGGGCGTTCCAGAGACCATTTTCGTACTGTGGTCTCGACTGTTTCGGCCCGATGACGGTCACCATCGGCCGACGTCACGAGAAGAGGTGGGGAGCTCTCTTCACATGTCTGACGACGCGGGCAGTCCACCTGGAGCTGGTGGCTTCGCTGTCGACGGACTCTGCACTGATGGCAATGAGAAGAATGGCTGCGCGGCGAGGATGGCCGGCAGTCATGTACAGCGACAATGGGACAAATTTTAGAGGCGCGGACGTCGAGCTGCGGCAGGCGTACGCCGAGTGGGCGCCGGCTATGGCTCAGCTGGGCCTCACTCATCGGATGCAGTGGAAGTTTACACCGCCCGGGGCGCCGAGTCAAGGAGGTGCCTGGGAAAGACTGGTGAGGTCGGTGAAAACCGCCCTGCTAGCCACGCTGAACGAGAAGTCGCCCAGGGAAGAGGTACTCCAGACACTGATGGCCGAGGCGGAGTACTCAGTGAACGCTCGACCGCTTGTGCACGTATCGGTGGACCCCAACGACCCGGAGGCGATTACACCGAATCATTTCCTCCTCGGGTCGTCCACCGGACTGCCGTACGTCGGACCGTGTGTGCCGGCGGACAAAAAAACATGGAGGGTCGCGCAAGCCCTTGCCGACGAGTTCTGGAGGCGCTGGGTGAAGGAATACCTTCCCACGCTCACACCACGCTACGGGGCCCCGCTGAGCAACCGAGTCCTTGTACCAGGGGACCTGGTTGTCGTGGTCGACCCGACGCTGCCGCGTAATACGTGGCCGCGGGGGGTCGTGCACCGAGTCTACCCCGGCCAGGACGGACAAGTGCGCTGTGCGGACGTTCGCACGCGCAGTGGCGTGTTCCGGAGGCCGACGTCGAAGCTGGCGGTGCTGGAGGAGGCGCCGCAGTCGCAGTTGCGACCGCTGGCGGAGCAGACGGAGCCGGGAGCGGAGCGGACGACGCCGGGGACGGCGCCGGGCGCGGAACGAGCGTCGGAGCAGCCTACAGCGAGCACGGACAGCTCGCAGTCGCCGGAGCGGCCCGCAGCGAGTTCACACAGCTCGCATTCGCCGGAGCAGTCTGCGGCGGGCGCGGACGGCCCGCAGTCGCCGCCGGAGCAGCCTACAGCGAGCACGAGCAGCTCGCAGTCACCGGAGCAGTCCACGGCGGGATCGGCGAGCCCGCAGTCACCTGAGGAGGCTGCGTAGACCCTGGCTACTGCGCCGGGGGGAGGATGTTAAGGACAGCGGCCTCGTAACGAAAAACACGAGTGAATTTTAATGTGAACAATAAACGTGTAATTAAAACGGTACGTAAAACTAGAATAGTGGACACTCAGTGACTATATGTATAGATTTATATGGCATCAGTGTGGAAAAATAGTGTTAAAATGGTGTTTTATCAAGTGCGGGTTATTTTGATTATATATTTTTAACTAAAGCTAATTTTAACGTAGCTTCTTTTGATTTATATAAATAAACGTAGTACATAACGTGTAGTATAGCGCTTAAGGTTATATAATAAATGGTTAAGAAATTATTACGAAAACAGTGGTAAAAATGTACAACATTTCATATAAGTTGAACCTTAAAATGTAAATAACTTTTCTATAGAATAAGATGTTTAGTATATAAGGGTTTATATGTCTGGTTATGATAATAAAGTATTTCACACAACGCGTTTTGCTTCACCTGGCTCATGGAAAATGGGGAAAATTATGGAAAATAGCCGTATAGAGAGGTAAAAATGAAATGGAAGATCGGCCCGAAAGAGGCGTACGGGCGGGGCTCTCTATACGGCATTGCCATGAGCCAGGTAAGCGAATCGAAAAAGTGAAAAAACGTTCTCCTCAAATAAGTGTTTTATTATCGCCCCGGCTCTGCCCAAATCGGTGTAACCTTGCTATCTTCGAGTCTAATCTGAGCCGGCGGTTGAACCCCTGTGAATTTATACAGTCCTGTACACTTTGATTGTATTATAAGTGAAGCGACTTGGCATCATAAACTGATTTTGTGACGTTTCGACCAATCAGAACAGATCATTGATATAAGAAAGGTAGAGGAATAGAGGATATGAAATAAGGTCACGTGACCTGAAGCCAAATGTTTCTCAAACATGGCGTCGCCCCACCCACTTCAAATAGTGTTGTTCCTACTTAGTCGATATTATTTATATGGATACTGGATCTTTGGACACCTCTCTCATAATTTTTACATGTCAAAGTATTTCTTGTGCTGGTTACAATTCAAAACAGGCAAATATCCCGATCGTTCAAAAGCGCCCGACGCGACGTGCGACGGTTGTGGCAAATAATACAAAATATTATGGTTATGGCGTGGATGTGTAGGGAGTAGGTTTCAATATTCATAGGGTATGAGGATCACTCAAGCAATGGAATGAAAATTCCACCACAACCACGAACATTTATAATTTTATACAGAATGTTTTTTCAGTCAGTGACCAAACTTTCAAGAGTGAGTATACTCTTGAATATAAGCAACTATCAACATTCCTACTTAAAAAAAAACTGATTGGAAAAACAGCCTGTATAGGTAAGTAATAGAATACAGCTGCTCTATTAAGAACTTCAAGATTATCAAATTTGATTTTATTTTCCAGATAAAGTTCCTAATAGGGCTGCTTCCGCCAACACACTCTGACATTGGCGATTCATTAAGGAGCATTTTTAAAAGAAGAAGAAGAATAGGGCTGCTGGTCTGTAACTAGTTTGAGCACCTTAGTAGGGAAACAATCACGAACTAAAGTAAGCATCTATAAATCCAATCTATAGTTGCTTTCTTTATTTCGTGGTAAAGAACATTATAATCATAATTAAGGTGCGTAAGCGTGCGTGTGACTGCATACATGTGTGTGTATATGAATTATAAGCGAAAAAGAGAGAATTTAATAAGCTACTGAGAATAATCGAAATAATACAAAAGTCTTAAGATAAAATAATATTACAATAAAACAATTACATACTGGTTAAAATAATTTATTCAAAGTCAAAAGATCTTTAATCAAATTAGGCTAATTATTGGCACTTTTCAGTATCATAACAAACCATTCGCTAGCTTCTTCTGTCGAATCCGATTCTTCCGTTATTCCTGTATTTACTCTACCATAATACTTTATTGTAGAATTGTCCCGATAAAGGCCTTTTCTTATTGCCATCTCGTCAATAACGAGGGTGCAAATAATTGGTCTCGAACTATTTTTAAAGTTTTAAAAGCTTCAGCAGTGAATCCCGGTTCTGCATCTACACGTTGGTACCATTTTGTAAGTGTCCGAGGATTAGGTAAACAATCGTTATAAGTTTATACAGGGTACTATAAGCCTTGGGCGATAAAAAGTTTAAGATAAGTGCGAACTTTCATATGCCTTCACCATATGTTCGAGGGTAAGATTCAACTCTATATTTCAAAACTTGCCGAGTAAGAAATTCTGGATAACCGGCGCATTCTTCTGACAGAATAGTGCCTTCATAAGGAACTAAATTTTGTTTCTCCAACTCGCCAATTATGCTTTGAAAAGTAACTACCTTCTGCTTCAGCCTTCTACATTTTTGACCAAGAACCTTTATTTTCTTACGCTGCAACTTCACTTGTCTATATAACTTTTCCACGTTTTTTTGGTGTTTTAGGTGCCACTACCTGGAAAATAAAGTAGCTTTATAGTGTTTTAACAGGTGTTCTAAAAATATTTAAAAACTGAAAGTTATTTGATAAGCAACTATTATTCATGAAATGTCTAATTTTTTTTTTACAAATCTTGTTATAAGTAACTAAAGGCTCTGGGTGTTCGAAAAAGTACATGGATATGTCATTCATATCAAATAATTTTTATCAGCATGCAAATATTAAAGAATAATAAGATGAAGCTTGTGCGAAACAATATTTTACCGTGATTCTTTACTATAATAACAAAATATCTTTTAAAATTGAGACAGGTTATAAAGAAATTATTTATGTCAGTTGCATATTAAAGTGAAAAAAATCTATAAATGTTACAACTAATACATGATAGTAAGTCAGTTCATCAACTTTATACAAAGAATGAAAATACTAGCCATGGAGCTTTCTCATGTATTTAGTGACAAATCTACATCCATATTTGTTAGTTGTAACTGTTCCGTATATGCAGGTTTGTATATGTCCATCGGCATAGGCTGAAAAAATACATTTTATTTATTGAATTGCTTGATATAAACTGTTTTAGAATTATCATTTGACCCTTCAATCGTTAATGAGACACAATAAAAAATCTATTGTTATCTGGAAGTCGGAATATAAATAATAACTGTCAGAAATGTATATATTTCAAAATATATTTAAAATATAAATTTATGTAAAAATGAATATATTGAAATATTATTACAAATTTATATTATTAATAAAATGAGATAACAGATCTTAGATCAAAGCTAAATTAATAATTTAGCTAATTTTCCGTATGCTAATTTTTTTGCGAAAAGTGAGCCAACTGTCCCACGCTCAAGCCTACATTCCCCCAGAAAATGACCATAATATAGTTCAAGGTTTTTTTTTAATATTAGTTAAGCAGTTTTTTAATTTTTTGTCTATAGTTTATTCTATTATATAAGTTATCTTTTATAGTTTATCTTTACCAACCTATGTCAAGCAGCCAGGATGCAGGGACCTCTAATATTTCGACCGTGTCCTTTGGAAATCTGTTGCAATGCTCCCACTGTTCCCGATATTTTAAAAGCCAGCGGGGTTTGAACATCCACGTAGGCAAATGCCACAAACAGCTTCTAACACTCATTCCCCCAATAACCAATTCACTTCCGAACCCAATTTATGAAACAAATTTCTGGCAAGAAATATCCAAATTTAAACGTTTTATACCAGTTCTAAGACGGATCCCTAGGGGTGCCAGAGTGACTGTAGCCCAGAAGCTTGCCGAGACGATACGCCACACAGTGCTGGAGAACTCGAGGCAAGCCTGGGAAAATCTACTCACCTTTCCCTACCGTTTTCTGCATATCACTAGAGATCCGCTCAACAATGCCTCCCTCACTTCAAGAATCAAAAAGAATTGTGTTTCGGACATTAACCTCAACCCAAATTTTTCTTCACATTCCACGGTCAAACATAACATCGTGAAAACTGCGGAAAATAAAATAAGTGAGGGAGACATTAAGGGTGCAGCGCGGCTCCTGTTTTCCAATGACACGGTCGCCCCCGACTGTCCAGAAACCCTCATCGCCCTGGAAAACAAACATCCATCACAATCCAATCCTTTCACAGTTTCCGATGACGCATTACCACCACTACAAACGTCGACAGACAAAGTACGCGGAGCCATCATGTCCTTTCTTCCGGGTTCAGCTGGCGGCCTCGACGGTCTCACCCCTCAGCATCTGAAGGACCTCACAAGCGGTTGCTGCGGGGAGGCCGGCGAGAAGCTCCTGCATGAACTTACGAATCTGTGCAACCTGATGCTACGTGGAGGGGTCGCATCAGATATCGTAGACATTCTGTATGGAGCTAACCTCTGCGCCTTGAGGAAGAGAGATGGTGGCATTCGTCCGATTGCTGTCGGCTCCACATACCGGCGCCTTACAGCCAAACTAGCTTTCAAATCGGTAACTTCCCTCGCGTCATACTTCCAGCCAAAACAGCTCGGTTTTGCCTGCAAAGGAGGTTGTGAGGCCGCCGTTCACTCTTTCAGGACAGCTATCCACAATCAAGTCGATGATGTGTTTCTGAAGGTCGATATCAAAAACGCTTTCAACTCAGCTGACCGAGGCGCCTTGTTGGCCCAAATTAAATCTAAAGCACCTGCCATTTTACCATTTATGCTCCAGTGTTACAACGACCCCACCAAACTCATTTACAAAGACCACCTCATCTCATCCGAAGTGGGCTGCCAACAGGGCGACCCTCTAGGTCCAGCAATCTTCAGCCTTGCTATACACCCGGTCATCGAGCTTCTAGATTCAAAATTTAATGTTTGGTATTTGGATGATGGGACCCTTGGAAGCGATGCACCCACTGTACTATCAGACTTCCGCACTCTGATCCGCGAGTTCCAAAAAATAGGTCTGCAGCTGAACCTAGGTAAGTGCGAACTTTTTGTGCCAGACAGTTGTGGGGATAGAAACGCGATTATATCCAGCTTTAAAGAAATAGCTCCACAACTATCTGTCATTGACAAGGATTCGCTCTTCCTTCTGGGCTCACCTATTTTAGACGAATCTCTCCCGGACTTCTTAGATAACAAATTACAAAATTTTAATGAAACTTTAGACCGCCTCCTCCAAATTAACTGTCACATGGCCTTTACCCTAATTCGGTTTTGCATTTTCGTACCTAAATTGACATATGTCTTACGGTGTTGTCAACTGTGGAAGTTCCCTCAACTTCTCAAACAGTTGGATGATACCATAAGACAAACGCTCTCCACTATTTTGAATACAAATTTCGATGACCGCGCATGGACTCAGGCAACGCTTCCAGTTAGGTTCGGTGGCCTGGGTGTTCGAAAGCCCTCTGACATATCGCTTCCGGCCTTCTTGTCCTCAGTCCACGCGAACCATAGTCTTATCTCCAAAATACTACATCACCCATCCTAATCCAATACAGTTACCTTTCTGGACGAGGCCAAGGACGCCTGGAGCGTAACTAGTGCTTGTAGCGAATTGCCTGACAATACTTTTTCCCAAAGGCTCTGGGACGAGCCACTCTGCAGACTGGTACGGAATAATCTTCTTAATACGTCCTCCAGTCCTGTGGAGCAGGCTCGCCTCTTAGCTGCGGAGAAGTGGGAGTCGGGCCTTTGGCTACAAGCATTACCGTCACCCAATACGGGCACATTGCTGGATCGAACAGCTTTCCGGTTAGCTACTTCCCTGCGTCTTGGCACCCCTCACGTCGTCCCCCATCGCTGTGTTTGTGGTGCAAATGTGGACAGCCTCGGACACCACGGGCTGTCCTGTCAACGAAGCGCCGGCCGCATCTCCCGACATCACTGTCTGAACGATCTCATCCGTCGGGCTCTTGTCACCGCCGGAGTGCCAGCTGTGCTGGAACCCTCTGGTTTGGCGCGCGACGATGGCAAGAGACCAGACGGTATGACCCTGGTCCCTTGGAGAGTGGGACGGGCTCTTGTATGGGACGCTACTTGCGTCGATACACTTGCTCCGTCCCATGTCCAGGGCACCTCGAGTTCTGCAGGTGCGGCCGCCAATCAGGCGGAAAACCTCAAGCGGCGCAAATATGAGAACCTTAGTGGGGATCTCATATGTGAACCGTTTGGGGTTGAAACCTTAGGTACATGGGGTCTGGGTGCGCACAAACTTTTCGGAGAAATCTCCAAAAAACTCATTGAGGCCACCCGAGACCCCAGAGCCGGCACCTACCTGGCCCAGAGAATAAGTATCGCAATCCAGCGAGGAAACTCTTTGAGCCTTCTAGGTACTCTGCCTGGTGGGGATGACCTGGGAGATTTCTTTTTTTTGTAGCATTTTAAGTTTTGGAGTAGTTATTATTTTTTTTTAGTACTTACCTACTTTTATGGTACAATTAATAATGATAAATAAAGAGCTTACATTGCAAGGTGGTACAATTTTGCTGCTCATGGTTCTACAAGTGGTAGGCTGGTACAGTACGTCTACAGGTGATAGGTAGGCTACAAGTATTGAAGTGGTAGGCTAGAATCAAAATACAAGAATTAGGATCTTTTCTCCTGAATTAGGGCAGTATTTAGTATTCATTTGGAAATAATAATAAAATTTACCTCTTGTAAGACATATTCTCAATATTGTTAGTTGTCATTGACAATGTTATTCGAGCCACTGAAGATGAAGTAAACTGAAAAGACAGAAAAGCTTTATTAAAATTTTAAAGCCTCATAAGTGGGAATTTTATGTCTGATTATGCTATAAATCTGGTGTCAGAAATGAGAAATTGGAAAATTGTTATTGGATATCAGATTCCAGTTAAGTGTGGATGAATTATTATTGTAACTATAATTTAATTATAATTAATCGTTATTATTTGACTTAATACCATAAAATGTGTAATGCTTTATTTATTTGCAAAATAAATACTTACTGGAGAAAGAGTACTGGAGAGGTACCAACATCCTCTTTTATGCGCACCACACCCAGTGTTCTATTAACACAATTTGCCGCAAAATGCTTGGAGCATATTCTTAAAACTGCTGCTGGTTTTATGTTTTCCGTCCATATCTTTTTAACTTTTTAAGGGCTTCATCATCATAGAAAATCTGTAAAAATATTGCTTATCATTGTTCATTGATATAAAATAAATAATATCAAATTAGTTAGGTATTATTGCTTTTGAAACTGTAACTTAATATTTTTATTATTACTTAATATATTATGCTATATTTACGGTACATAATTTTCAAGTTAACTCTCGTGAAATACATCTAGAACACTGTGATTTCATATACATTAACTGTATTCAAAATAACGAGACTATCAATAATTTTCGTCTCAATTGAGTTTATGAGTTTATATCGATAAAACTTAAAATACGTAGATAGGGAGCAGCACTACGATTTCATGTAAACATTCAAAATATTCACTTTTCTTAAGAAATAGTGGTAATTAGTGGTTTGAATGATGGATATAATATCGGAAAACGCAATATGCGTTCCTTATAAAACGTAATTGACATTAAAAATAAACATGAATATTGGAAAAACCATGACTAACCTTAAAAATTACAATCCGTCGTAATTTCTTCGAGAATTTGAATTACATCCTCTGATACAACACTTTGTCATGTTGGTTATTGCTCAATTGATTAATCAAATACAACCAAAAGTCACAAAACACACGCACTTCACTGTAAAACTAAAAATAAATTCCGAACAAGAGCTATTTGACAGATGAAGTGCCTAATGAAAGTGAAATCATAGAATGGCGTCGTATTTAAAATGTGCTTCAAGGCGGGGCTTATTGAAATCACGAAAAATATCAATCAAAAATTGAATGCAATGACGTATATTATATCCTTTACTTATGTAACTAATGACGTGTTAAAACGAGACAGATATGTTTTTGTTGCCATATTTGTTGTACATATTTGCATCATATTTGTATAACGAAAAAATATATATGCAATTTAGTGCATATCCTCTCCTCTACCTTTCTTATATCATTGGAACAGATCGTTTCACGTTGCTTTAACGTTTACGAGAATACCGATTTGACAGTTTTAGCGTGTCGAGACTTGATTGTAATTGTATTATTGCAGGTTTTATTTAGCAGAATTGACCCTCTGGTCTCCGTAACACAAGTGCTTCAGATACTTACCACGGAACCAGATTGACGTGGTATCGACATATTTTGACTAAGGCGTAGAGATTGTGCAGTTAGGCTTGTAGAGTTAAGGCGTGTAGAGTTAGAAATTTGGTAAAGCCAGAAGTTTGGTAGAGTCAGAAGCTTGGTTTTACGATCTCAGATTTGAGATCTGATAGATTTTTGACAGTGCGAGTCATATCGTCTCGGCATCACTTTACATGAAAATGGTTTTGGTGGGATAATATTAAATACCTACAAATAATATTAAACAAAAAATGGTTAGTTATTGTGCAGCGTGCATGGAAAATAGTAATGAAATGAAAATATACTTTATTGTGCACAATCAGCTGTTACACAGACATATTATACA
This sequence comes from Phengaris alcon alcon, assembly GCA_037179445.1. Taxonomy (NCBI): domain Eukaryota; kingdom Metazoa; phylum Arthropoda; class Insecta; order Lepidoptera; family Lycaenidae; genus Phengaris; species Phengaris alcon. The sequence continues at coordinate 2,524,569 of JAYRCH010000087.1, read as the reverse complement.
TATTAACAATATTACATAAGCGATAGCGGCAATGGCGGCCTTATTACTAAACAAAAAGTAGCCAGAGTGTTCCAGAGTAAGATGGATTGGACGGAGTAAGAGCAGTGGAAATACTTAGTGTGGTGGATGGGGATATCGAGAATGAGATTTGTATAAGCTCTGTCCTGTCGGAGCAACGGAAGCTCTTTAGCTTCCGTTGCTCCGACAGAAAAGACATCTTTATGTCTTTTAGGTATTGAGGGCTGTTGGGATCAAATAGGATGGTGTAAAGGAGAGAGAGTACGCAGGCATTATGGCGAAAACGAATTGGTAACCACTTAAGTTTATTGCGGAACTCTGAAACACGGTCGAATTTGCGCAACCCGAAGACAAATCTTAAAGACAAATTCTGAAGACGCTCTAATTTGTCGAGTCGGTCTTCGGTCAAGTTAATGAAGCTAACAACAGCGTAATCAGGAGAGATAGAAACAGTGATTCAGATAACAGTGGCGTGCACAGGATTATGGCACTGGGTATGCGGCGAAGTACTCGGTCACAAAAACTTTTTCGTTTATAGATTTTTAGTATAGCTACAGCCAAGCGACGGATCTCTAAATCGAAACCATGCCAACAGAGCAAGTCTTAGATGTACTACTATTCATGTACATCTTCTACGGCAACGCAGACAAAACAGCGATCGATCGTCGCGGCGGAAGAAATTCTAATAAGTAAAATAATAAGCATATTTTAAAATATTTTTTATTATTTAAATATTATAACTACTCACCAGTCAGTCAGCTTCAATTTTCACATATTCAAGGTTCCGGTTACTTGAGATTACTATATCCCGATGTAAATTACTAAATAATATGCAAGGAAAACAATATAATTTAATCGTGTGTACACAACCACACAGCCAGTTATACGTTTCATAACTTTTAACATCTAATGAAGTACATGCTCAGTACGTAAAGATGTCGCTACGAGTAAGCATTGTGAACCATGGAAAAGTAAATCACATTAAAAGCACAATTAAACCGCCATGTGACTTTGTTTTGTTTTACGTCAGTGATTTATTTAGTTTTATTCTTCAAAATTTTCAATGATTACTGAATAAAATATGAATTTATAACAATATAATGTATATTTTATTCATACAACGCCCTCTTTTTTAAAAATTGAACTGATAAAGTACATCGGCACTACGGGACTCTTTAAATTAAATATCGTCAATTCACGATAGATGGCGGCCTAGTTAAAACGACGACGCAAAGCGCAGACGGCGCTATGGGCGCTTATTTAAAAATTTATCTTTATAGCACAGAGAAAATAATATACTACGCTAGTACGTAGATAATAATATACTTAGTTGTTTGGTTATGTTCGTTCTCTGAAAATAGTGTCATTTATAATTTCCACGTAAAGTGCCATCTAGTAAGTTTTCTTAGTAAATAACATTATACTGACAATCATAGAACTCGTTGTAGTACCAAGCTCGCGCCACGGGCGCCCGAAGCCGAAGGCCATCTAATGCCGCATGAGTTTCGCTTATATAAACATGTCGATATTCATGGGTGTCTGCGTTTGCGGAGTATGAAAATTACACATACATGCGATGATTTGTCCTGCAGCACGCACCGGCATGAGTTGCTATTTATAAAATATTAGGCGTTTTAAAGTTATTATATTTTTTAAATTAATTTATTTACTATTAATTAAAGTCATCTAAAACGTACGAACGTTTTATTAAAATATCTGTGAATGACAAGTAAAGCACTGCATTTCTGCCTATATGGAGCGCACGCCCCTGTCAGATAAGGTTACCTTTGGGTATCGGCAGAACATAGCGAAGTCGTTTCAGGGAGTGCTACGTTGAGTATACCTTACTGTCTATTTCTTTCAGTTGCTGAGACCAAGAAAGATGCTCATCAAAGTGCACACTAAGATTCTTCAGTACTTTACTATATGGTATTGTTGAACCATTGATGAGCACCGGGGCCAAAGTATCCCAGTCAATTCTGGAGACCAGCCCCGGGCTGCCGATTATTATTAATTGAGACTTAGTGGGGTTAATAAGTAATCCATAGTCTTTGCTCCAGTCACATATGGCCGATATGTCTCTGTTCATAACACCCACCGCCGCAGGCAACGCATCCATTGTGGACTGGGTATATATCGACGACCTCTGTGGCTCAGTGGTTCAGCGCGTTGGTTCTCAAGCCGGGGGTCGCGGGTTTGAATCCCGCCGAAGGAACAAAAAGTTTTTCTGTGTTCCTGGGCCATGGATGTGTATTAAATATGTGTATAATATAATAAAAATCTTAAATATATGTATAGTATAAAAGTATTAAATATACTTCCCGCTTTCTGGTACCTGTAACACAAGTTCTTCGGATACTTAGCACGGGGCCAGATCGACGTGGTGTTAAGCGTCCATAGACATTAATTTATTTATAAATTTGCAGATCCTCTGCATATAAATGAAACGAGGAAACGATATAAAAAGTGACGAAGTTTATAAAAAGGGCAAACAGTAAAGGAGACATAACGCCACCCTGAGGAACACCGGCATTTGTAACGGCCCAGTCTGAAAAAGATTCTGAAATTTTGACTTTCAGTCGACGACCTACAAGGTAATTTCGGAGGATCTGAATCACAGAAGGTGAAAGGTGAATCGCCAGCAAACTGAGAAGGATGTCATGGTCGATAGAGTTGAATGCGTTACTAAAGTCGAGCAAAGTTAGGATGGTGAACTTCTTGTTGTCCATGCCAGACCGAATATCATCTGCCACCTTGACTAAGGCCGTAGTAGTACTATGACCAGTCCGGAAGCCAGATTGGTAAGTACTAAGGAGATTATACAGTAATAGAATTACTTATTTATGTATTTTGAAATAGTTTGTAAGGAGTAAACTCCCGTTGTGCGTCGGTCCGGAGCTGACTTTTAATTTTTTTGCTTACAAATTACAATACATATTATTTTCAGTTCCTCATAAATCTATTATAAACGTGTATCCACGTCAAAATGCCAGAAATAACCGGTATAGGGGACCCTAAAGTAAATGTAAAACGAAATGTTTTATTTACGAATTTCTATTTTTAATGATGCCCTTTCCTCTAACTAAATGACATTATGTATTAAAATATTCGCTACAATGATGATCATATTATAATACATAATGTAATATGTTTGTAATATAAATACCTACAGAGTAAAAGGTGTCAACGGCGTTGGTAAAAGTTCCATCAACTGTCAACATCACCGTGAGTTCCGTACGTTCCGTAGGATATTTATGCAGCACCAATTCCAACCACATCGTTCAGTTCATGAGCAGCATAGGCCTGGGGCAGGTAGTATAACGCGTAGGAGTCACAAGAGATCCACTTGGGTCGCAGTGACATCTTATATATGGATATGTCTTGCCTTCGAGTTAATAATAAAAAAAAGTCTAGTAGGATAAAAATAACTCCCCACACCGATTTTGGTGACGGTGGCCGGATTAACTGAAAGTAGGCCAGTTACGCAGGAGTAATTTTTCTAGTGCCCAAGTGTGTGCACAGTACACAAGAGCACTCTCTCTTCCTTTACTCTCGTAACCCAGTGGGACGGATAACCGACACGACTGGCGGAGAGATCAGGCGCAGGTCCGACTTTTTATATATGCGTCAGGCGGGACGGCCGGAACCACGAAGCTCTTCTTCCCCACGGCCGCCGCGGTGCACAGAATAGTGAGTAAAATACACATTACACACCACACAATACAAATACTGACGGGCCACGGTGGGTTCGCCTTCTACTTGAACAGATTCAAATTGAAGGAGGACCCGTCGTATCCCTGTCGGAGTCGCTCGATTTTTGTTTCCAATAGATACGATATTGAACACAAATTGGGCATCGCGATCACGGATGAGAATCTGCCTAGCATTCTGGGAGGAAACAATAGAGAGGTTTTTCTAAGCTATTGCTCTAAAATCGTGCAAACGGTATCAAAAAGAAACAGTAGTGGTGTGTAGTATACATTTATAAACTCTGTATAAGCTTTAAAAACTGCGATTTTAGGCTGTAGGGAGTTATTATTGTAATTGAGAAATTTTATTTGATTTTGCATTCATTAATTTGTATTTTGGAAATTTGACTGTATGATTGAAAATGTGAAGTGTATTATATAAATGTTAGATTTGTATGATGTTAGAATTGTAAAATAAACGAACAGTGTGTATTGTAGAAGTCTACTACTAGGTACAGTCGTGGTGAGTACTACGAGCTAGTGGTGCCGACTGTACGTCCGCGCGGCGACCGAGTTTGAAAGTGAAGTGGGTTTAGCGTACGCCAGGGGTCCGCAACCTTTCACTTATAAACTTACTTTAGTTTGCTTTAATATTTTACGCGTTTATTTCACGTTTTATGTAAAATCCTAATATGCGATATAGAAAATCTCACAACGGCAATGTACCACAGATGATTTGTACGAAAACATTTTGAGCCTAAAACACATGTTTTCGTTCAGTGACCCTTCAGATTAGGTGTTCGATGACGGTACTAGAGCAAGTTCGAATACAGCGGGACTGAAACTGCGGGGCCAGTGCAACCGCTTAGTTAGGCTGCAGCGGCCTGTGCTAAAAGGCAGAATACGTTGTGACGCATTTTGCAACGGATTTTAATATAACCTATATAAAATATAGCGTCTCTCAAACGTAAAGTTCGGGCCGCGGGAAACAGCAAGCGGCGGTCCAATCTTCGCACCAAAAGGAACATGCAGATCACATATGTGATTAAAATTAAATAGTTTTAAGAGCACATACATTTTGCCACAAGATAGCTTTTTAAGGCTTTTCTCTCGTGCACCGAAGGTTGCGTACCCCTATTCAGCGCGGTAGGCTGCGCGCACGCCGCTCGCCGCAGTGCAGATCCGGCGCCGACATGACACTGTAGTGCGCGAGTGAAGAATATACACAAAAACCTAAACGAAAAAATAAACTAGTCAAAAAAATATAAACTAAACGAAAAACTAATGTGCAGTGATGTTACAGCCCAGGTTACCTGTGTGTGCTAACTGTGCGATGTGGGGTCTCGTTTTCGCTGTGCTTTTGGCCACCTTAGTTACGTGTCAAGGTAAGTCAAACTGTCAAAAGGTCAAAAAGCTTTCGAGAGCTTTCGTAATTTTGGCTTCATAATATTGTGTAAATAAATATCCTGGTTTGAAAACGGCGAAAATTTTACTCAAAAGCTCTCGAAAGCGTTTATTTCTTGACCTAATAATAATTTAATACTGACACCATTGTACGACGATATACCAATATAAATTAATTAGTCGTTAAGCTTAGTTTACCCTGTCACTTTGTATTTTTTTTATAATTAAGGCTCTATTACCTACTTATGAATATGAAAACGTAATCCAATATAACGTTATTATTAGTTTTGGACGAAATCATGTAACTAGAACAATGGTATCTTAAATTTTTATTTTTATTTGAATATATATTTTACCCTATTTTGTAATTCGTTTCCTAAATACGCCTTTAGGAGGTGCGAAACGGGGGTCCAAAGTGTGTATGGTGAAACACCAACCACCGGACGAATTGTGCTGAATTTTGGCAGGCATGGATAGTTATTGCGACGTAAACATCCGTTAAAAAGGATTTTTTAAAATTCACCCCCGAAATGGTTGAAATCGCTTCTTTCGCTTTCACGAACAAAGTGGTGCTCAAAAGTTGCTAGTTTAATATTAGTTTTACTTAATTTATAATAATTTTTAATTCTATAAAAATTGTTTGAAGCAAATTATTTTTGGACTGAATTCCAGCACCGCAACACATAATTACTGTACATAAGCATGTTGTAAGTTCATATTTTCTTAATCACTTACGTAAGCCACCAGCGGCGTGCGGTGCGTCCTATAACTCCATTCCTACCGGCTTCACTTACCACTCTCCTTTTGAAGACCCTCATCCAAATCCCTACCTATCATACAGGCTAGAGCTTCCCTATAAAGGAGAACCAGCCTTCGCCACTGTAAGCCACAGTAATAATAATAATATCTATGGACGCTTCACACCACGTCAATCTGATCCCGTGGTAAGTTCTCGAAGAACTTGTGTTACAGGTGCCAGACAACGGAAATGTATTTACTACTTTTTATATTATACACAAATCTAAGATTTTATTATATTATACACATATTTAGTACATATTTTTTGTTCCTTCGGAGGGATTCGCACCCGCGACCCCCGGCACCAACCCTTGAGCACCAACACGCTCAACCACTGAGCCACAGAGGTCGTCAATAGACTATCGTAGTGGAAAATCCTCCTCATATTGAGGAAAGACATGCGAGTGTGACCAACGTTGAAATGGGTTTTGTCCACGAAGAAAAAAAATGCAGATAATGATATAGACAAATTTACAGATTTGGAGACAAAATGACACATTGTAGAGACAAAATGTCAGTCTTTGTGAATCTGCCATTTTGTCAATTCTTCAGTTGACAAAAAATTGGTAGCGCTGATGATGATGATGAAGGTCCGGGTTCGTATATTTAGGACCAGTTTTAAGTTTAAAGTTAAAGTCGAATTTTCCAGAACTGTGACGTCACTTGTGGTTTAACTCAATCAGTGAATGTATTCAAGCAAATAACTTTCACTGTAAGTTAAGTTACCATTAACTTTTAAATCTATACTTATATTATAAAGAGGAGAAGTTTGCTTGTTTGTTTGTTAGCATTGAATAGGCTCCGAAACTACTGGACCGATTTTGATGAACTTTGGCAGAGATATAGAGTAGACCACGGGGAAGGACAAATGCGACTTTTTATCGCGGAAAAATGTACGGTTCCCGCAATATTAACTTTTGAGCGTACGAAGTCGCGGGATATTGCGAAGTATTGAATAAAAGTAGAGGAAGGTAAAGTTAAAAAATGCGTAGGTATCTTTTCTTGGCCTCTTCTACATTACTTTATTAACTTATCTTTTAATAACTTAAGCCTTCTTTATATGATCTAACATTTTTGCATAATCTCACAAAAAACCAGCGTTGGTTGGGTATTTAAAAAACCGACGATGCTCACGAAACTTTATAAATGTTGCATTAAGTTTCAGTATTATGCCATGACGGAGAGACACCATAGCCTAACAGAAAACCGACGTCTTGATGTCTTTTATGATGCAGGCACTATATTATTTACCGCGCGTACATTAGACATCAACGCGCATAGACTCTAACAGTTTGTAATATTCTCTTTTATATAAAAATGGAATTCAATTCAAATGTCTCGACGCCAATGACAATGATTTGGCTAATTTTGGTCTTGAAATAATTGTGGAAGTTCAGGGAAGGTTTAAACGGCGAGAGATATTGGAAAAATTGCGGGTAAAATACGAAGAACGACGATTAAAATTTCCCGTACTAACCGATCACTGTGTTCAATATGTCATGTCACTTGGCTATGAAATATTTATAGGTGCGTTCATATGCGGTATTAGCTGGTCTCAGTAGGTTAGTAGGTGTAGGCGTAGATGTTGGTGTAGTTATTTATTTACTCCAGTTCATAGTCAAGACAGAACAACGTGTGTCGGGACAGCTAGTATTAATATATTTAAAGCTCTGTATTCGAGTAAAATTTCTTAATAATATCACATTAAGAAGCTGAATTACATTTATTTCAATACCTACTGAATAATTGTATTTAAGGGGCCGATTGAAGAAGACGCAACAGCCACAACAACAACACAAGAAAGTAAGGTTCTTATTTTTAAAGACATAATTTGTCAAATTGTTGAATCACCTTTTATGGAAATTCTTCCAAATGTAATAAAAAAAAACTAATTTTAATTTATTGAATGCCATATCAGGGGTCAGCTCAGTAGCTTACTTTAGTCCTTGAAGTATTTGGGATGTCGTTGCTCTGTGTTTTGAAGCAAACAAAATGTCTTTTACGTTTTATGTTGTTTCCTAAAAACACGTTTAGGTATTATTTTTGCAAATTTACCAGGTCTATAACCCCAGTATTATGTTAAGTGGATCATTTGTAAACTAGATTAGTGTCAATGTCGGACATTTCATAACTAATTTAAATCCTACTACTATTACAAATGTGAAAGTTTGTGAGGACGGATGGATGGTGCACTTTTACGCAAAAACTACTGAACGGATTTCGATGAAATTTAGTATGGTAGTAGTTTAAGCTCTGGATTAACACGTAGGCTACTTTTTATCCCAAAAAAGTACAGTTTACAGTTACGTTTAAGTATTAAGTACAGTTTAGTTTTAGTTTAAGATACTGCATTAACGAGGGCGGAGCCGCGGGCAAAAGCTAGTTCCTTTTTAAATCGTTAACACTTAAAATAATGGTTTGTATATTTTAAAATGTTGCTAAATCATGCTACGATTAGCATATTTAGATTAGTATCGATATACTAAAAAAATAAAACATATTAAATTAACATAAAGAGTTAGAAATTAGTTAATTAAATAAATGCAAATCAAAAAAATATAATAGGTGTCACAAGAAAACTAATACTAAGTATATAATATATAGATACTAATAATCACACTTAGGGTCAGTTCACACCGCTACGATACGCGATGCTGCATTTTTAAGATATCTATTCAAATTTTGAACTTTATTCTCTACACAAAAAGATACACGTTTCATATGACTTGAGTCATACACTGCATATGTGCTGTGCAGCGCGGTGCACTTGACATTACAGTAAACATAGTATGATTAATAAAGTTCAATTTTGAATAGCTATTCTGAAAAATGCAGCGTTGCCTCGCGTATAGTTTCGCTTCGCCGTGAATTGACCACGAGTAAGATTTTTATTTTTAAAAACTCATTATAGATATTACATATAATCTTTGGTTTTGAATATTTTTAATAAAGGTCGAAAAAATATGCAAAATTCACGTTTTTTTTTAAAGTTTTATTATGTTTAGCTTCTACCTCTCCTCACTTGACTTTTCCCACTAGATCATTACTATGCCACAAAACTATAATTGGTGCAAAATTATTAATTTATTTTAAATGTCAAGTGTTATTTCTCTAATCTATATTTCACATATACTGGTTTCTATCTTAATAGACATTAACTTATAGAGTTCGACATACATTTTTATTTAAAAAATATCAAATGAATTTATGACAGTTTTTTTTTCACAAAAAATTAAATTATAATATTAAATAGTTGTAATTTATATAAACTGGTTAAAAAAAAAGGAAATTTTGTACCATATTTTTATATGGATCTGTACCATAACTGTCCAACAATAATTTTTAGGTAAGTTTTTTTTCTGGACTGAAATTCATTGTTTAGAAAAGAATCTGTTTTAGTTTTATTTTCGGAAAATCTATTAAAAGTGTTTTAGTAGGTAAAGTCAGGGACTGAAACAAATGACGGCTATATGTAAATTCGTTGTCAAATATTCGTGTATGGGATCGTATTTGTCTCAATCCCTGTCTTTCTTATACGAGTTATACTTGCAATAAACTTGACGACTGATTTTTTTATTGTATAAATGAAAATCAGTAGAAAGTTCAGAAGAAGCAGTATATAAAAAAACAATATTTTCAAAGGTACAGCTATTTGTATACAAAATTTCGCAAGTCTCGTGAAAACGCTCCATAGTAAAGTAGTACCTAGCTGTGACGTCACGCCTAGGTTAAAGTGTATGAAGTATACGGCCGCAGGAACATATTTTTAAATATCTCCGATATTTGTGCGTTTAAGTTCATACTTACATAATGAATGTTTTTGTATTTGATGTAAGTAAACTGATAATGTAGGTTTTTTACTAATTTAGCAAAAAAAATTGAAACTTTTTTTGTATTTTTTAGATGTAGGTATCTATTACTAAACTACACATAAAATATTATATTTAGTTACGTTTATCAAGTAGTAATGGCTCAATATTTCTGAGTATATACATTAAACTAATTATATTACGTGTAGTCGTCTCCCCAATAGCCGTCGCGTTACTACGCCATCGTCAGACGACTTGACCCGTATTTTTTTCTCTTGAACAATGATATGAAACTAATTAAAACATTCATTAATCATTCGATACTTTATTGATGGAGCAAAAGAAATGTATCTGAAAATAGCGCGTTTGTATGTTAAGTATGCTCCGACACGAATGGGCTGGCACGACCGGAGAAATATCACGATCTCACAGAAAACCAGCGTCGGTTGGGTATTTCAAAAACCGACGATGCTCTCGAAACTTTACTAATGTTGCGAATGGGTTTAGTACGTGGGTAGCATTACGCTGCAGTATTATGGCACGACGGAGAGATACCATGGCCGAATAGAAAACCGATGTTGGACGTGTACTGAAACAACTAGTAACAGTCAGTCTGCCATCAACTTCTATAGTACCACTTCAGTAAACACTTGCCAACAAATGGACCGCATTTGCTCGTTTTCGTCCACATCCACAGTTTGATCACTATTGCCAAAGTACCAGGTTCACATGGGCCGCGAGGAGTTACATAAGTTACGACACAAGTGTAGTTGACCGCTCACCGTTGCAACACGAGACCTTTCAATAAACATCTGAACCGATCTAACATTTCAATAAGTAGCTAGAGTTAAGAGTAGGTATTGCTATAAAATTAGATAGTAAAGATCATTCTAATATGGGAAAGGTGAGGTACGGTTTTTAAGGTTTTTCAATATACCCGGTCTCTCGGTAGTCGGTGATGGTCGCACAGAATAAAAAAAAAACAATATTATGTAGTAGCTTCAGCCCTTAGCTCCGCCCGCGTAAATACAGTATCCCACGAGGGTTCTTTTTTTTTCGGGATAAAACGTAGCCTATGTGTGTATATGTATATCCAGATTCCAGAGCTTAAGCTACTATACCATAGTACTATATGAAATTTTATCGAATACTGATGCATGCTTTTTTTGATGCTGAGTGAGTTAATATCATCATCATATTAGGTCTTTACCTATGAAATTATTGTTTTGTATGAAAAAATTGAAACGAATTTTTTTCATTTATTTTTTATTTGTATTAATCGAAGTAATCACCCATGCAATCAATGCATCTTTGCCAACGCAGTGGCAGTTTATTGATGCCCTTCTTAAAAAATTCAGCTGGACGGGAGGCAACAAATTCTTCAAAGGCATTTTGTACTGCCTCTCGGGTATTGAATTTTTTTCCCGCCAAGAAGTTATCCAGATTCTGGAAAAAGTAGTAGTCTGTATGCGCAAGGTCTGGTGAGTAGGGCGGTGACGGAGAGCTTCCAACCCCAGTTCTTGCAACTTGGAGACCGTCTGCTGTGCAGTATGAGGTCGCGCGTTGTCGTGCAGGAGCAGCGGAGACGAGCGATTGACCAATACTGGTTGGAGATGTGCCAGCTTCTCCATCATTGTGTTCAGTTCTTCACAGTACACATCTGCAGTAATGCTCACCCCGATTGGTAAGAAGCTGTGATGAATCACACCGGCGCTAGACCACCAAACAGTGACCATCACTTTTCTAGGGGTAAGTTTTCGTTTAGGGCATTGTTTAGGTACTGAACCAGGATCAAACCAACTTGCTGAGCGCTTGCGGTTATCAAACAGAATCTATTTTTCATCGCAGGTAACAATGCGGTTCAAAATTCCTTCATTTGTGTGTCTGTTGAGCAGTGCAAGGCACGTCTCGTCGCGTACTTAGCGCTGGCGATCATTGAGTTCGTGGGGCACCCATTTGTCAAGCTTTTTTATCTTGCCAATTTGACGCAAATGGACCAATATTGTTTTGACGCTAACGTCGAAAGCTACTGCTAATTTAGCCGTAGATTGTGTATCATCAGCTTCCACAATCGCCTTTAATTCGTCATTGCTGACGTCTTCGGACGACCGCAAAGTCTTCGGACGACCGCGAGGTTCATTTTTCAGGTCGAAATTTCCAGAACGGAAGCGAGCAAACCAATAACAGTGGTTCATGTTGCGTGCCGCTTGTGCCGCGTTTTTTTTTTTTTTATTAAATAAGGGGGCAAGTGAGCAAACGGGTTACCTGATGGTAAGCAACTACCGTCGCCCATGGACACTCGCAACATCAGAAGAGCTGCAGGTGCGTTGCTGCCACGACGGTACTCATATTCCATAATTACTCGAATTTTTACGTATCCATGATGACGAAAAAGATTGAAATGCGATGAAAACGTAACACTAATCAATAAACAAATGATTACTTTTGGAAAAAGAATTCCATGTTTTTAAAATAAAATTAATTTGAAATTAGAATTCTTAGCCAAACGAAAATTATTTTGATTTGAAATGGCCAGTACAGAACGGCAATTTCATAGGTAAAGACCTATTATAATATATTAATTCGTGTAACAAAAACATTCAGTACAGTTTTAGGAGAATTGTGCTAACGGAAAAGTATGATATATGCACAGTTAAAGTTTACGTAGAGGAAGGTGTGTAGAAAGCTCGTATTTTTAAAAAAAATAATTACATAAAAAAGCATTTTTGAGAAACAACAACACACACTACTTCAGATTATTACCACGCACTACTATGCGTTTGATAGATACAATTTTGTTACACTTTGACGCATTGACGTACTTTGTCAATCTATAATTTTTTTCTATGTATGAGTCAAATGAATCCTTATAAAGTTTAAACTTAAAAATTATATGAATCGTCATGGGCGAATTTCGACCGCAGCCACACAAGGCGATCTTTAGTTTTAATAATTTATTTACAAATTTTTATAAAACAAAAGAAATCATCATCACAATAGTATCATCTCCGACTGCTAAATCGTATGCAGATGCCATTAAAATAATAATTGTGACCGAATCTGCATTCACTTTCGTGCAATTTGTGTTCAAGAAAGCAACTAGACTAGTTGATTGTCTTCGCAATATAGTGTGCGCGAACACGCAAAACTTCGGAGCATGTCAAATTATGTCTCAGTCCTTCCTCATTAGAGCTGTGAAATATGTGTCACTAATAAAAAGATAAGATATGTGTATATCTTTTGATCATGGTGAACTGTATCACTGTTTTAGTTCAGTAGTTCAATTATTTATCCACTGGGTACATTAGAATGTACCCAGTGCTAAAGGCATACGTCACTGTTCCTCGGAATAGTTGGTTTTTCTCGTCCATATAACAAGTTGTTTAAAGTATCTTGGTGCGAATGAGCTTAATATGTCGCTTCGTGCTTTTTTGGGTGTTCGGAGACGGGAGATTGACGTGAACTAATGATATGTCTGTATCGAAACCGTATGAATAAATGTACGACATGACGCAAGTGAACTAATCCATTTGAACGACTCATTCGCGTCTGTCTATTCCTCAAATATAGTTCAACGACCGTTTTCAAATATGTATTAACACACGACAACCCTAGATTAGTTTATATATTTTTATTATATATTTTATTTTTAAAATAATATTTTAACAAAAACAGTATTAAAAGCCAACTAATGTTTTTGCAACTGGAATTTGTCGGTTTCGCATTATATTTACAAATCTTGACCCCGTGAAACATAAAAGTCATATATTCTTATGCCTCTCATCATAAAGATATTTGCGTGTCCAGCGCAATTTGTTCGGTAGCTTGAGTCTATATCTTTTATAACGCACAAATAATATAATATATTCTGCTGTAGGTCGGTGAGTAACCTGATGAGAGGTGCTATCGTCGGACAGGTCACGATTCTTGAAAGTGAAATCTTCAACGCTGTATGTATTACTCGTGCAGTGTATATGAAATATGAACATCGAAATAATAATTAAAGAGATTTTGGAATGATATGCAATCCCGCAGTAGGCTTACGCGGCGGACTGCGGCCCTATCTAATAAATACCTCAAATATTTAATTATTGATGTTTCCGACAGTTGGGAAGTCTTATGAAAGCGTACGTAGACAACTGGTTACCTAATCCTGCCGAAATTAATGTGAGAACTATAGTTCTGTAGGTCTGTTCTGCTCTTACAATGATACAGTGTCGATGCAGTCTCGATACGTTAAAACAGCAAAATTGTATTCTGATAAACGTCAAACGCGTTCTGATTGGTTCAAACTCCAAAATCAGTTTACGATATCAAGACGATTAATTTATAATTAATTGAAAGTCTAAGTTAAATACGTGAATTGGGCGTCAAGACTGTAATATCTATCTATACTAATATTATAAAGAGGAAATGTTCGTTTGTATGTTTGTTGGTTTGCATTGATTAGGCTCCGAAACTACTGGAACAATTTTGATAAAATTTGGCAGCGATATAGAGTAGACCACGGGGAAGGACATAGGTTACATTTTAACGCCAAAAAAGGTACGGTGTCCGCGAGGTTTACTTTTGCGCGCACGAAATCGCGGCCAACATCTGGTCTATTATATAGGAATTAGGAGAGTCAAAGAAAATCCACATACAATATATTGAGTAATAACAAACCCAGTTTTACCAATATAAACAGTATCTACCTACAGAATCAATTATTTGTGTCAAAACTCAAAACCTACAAATAAGTGTAAAAACAATTTAACAAATGGTAAAAAGTATGCCTTTTCAACGGGAAAGTAAAAAAAAAACTTGCCTTTATGTAAAAAGACCAATTCGACGAAACCCCACATGAGGGGATGGAATGAAAAAAAATAAATAAAACCAACTTCACATGTATACTACCTGTAAAATACAAAATTAAAATCATTATAATTATTATGCCAAAAAAAAGTTTATACGCAATCTACAAATATACAAAATTTCGTCCATTTATATTAATAATCACCGAAGCTACCAAGGGAGTGCAGACTGACGGACGGACGGACAGAGCGAAACTATAAGCGTTTCTTGTATTTACTACGGAACCCTAGTAACGCTCCTACTAATTACTGAGCACATAGGTGGCTGTATCGCAGACCAAGGTAAACCAGTAACCACTTAAGGCGCTGCCGACTTTCCACACAAAGATGGACGCTTATTCCGTAGGACGAGTTGACTTGTGTAGATGTATGTCCTACAAATTCTGTCCAAAGTCCACTGAATAACAATATCACCATTCGTCGCTTTGGCCGGATCATTTTAAGGGTTCCGTAGTCAAAGGGGTTCCGTAAAAACGGGACCCTATACCTAAGATTCTGCTGTCCGCCCGTCTGTATATCACCAGGCTGTATCTCATGAACCGTGACAGCTAGACAGTAGACATTTTCACAGATGACGTATTTCTGTTGCCGCTATAATAACAAATACTAAGAACAGAATAAAATAAATGTTTGAGCCGGGCTTCATCATACAACAAACGAGATTTTTTTGGCGTTGTATACGGAACCCCTCTGGCCGCACTTGGCCGGTTTTATTTGTAAGCCAGTACTGAGATAATAATTTCCTTTGGTGACCAATCACAAACCATAGTCAAGAACCGTATTTGTAGCTCTGTGGCCTACGGAATTCTATACTCTACATTGATTTTAGTGAGTTAGTACTAAGAAGTAAGATAATCATCTCCTTTATACATTCGTCACAAACCATAGTCACAAAACACATATAATATTATGTATTCAGTTGATTTAAAAACTGTGCTAAAAGCTCTTTACGTCAAAAGTATTAGCATCGGCGCTTTCTATAATTCCATATGCTTCAGGGCACGGAATTGTAAAATATATACGTTTGTTTGTAAATTTAATTTAGACCATACCAATATCACATCGCTACCATCATAGAGGAGAAAATATATATACTTATATATATACTACGAGAAAATATATATACTACGTACAGAGAAACAGCTTTCATAGAACGACCAAAAACGATCTAACTTTGAAAATTTTGACATCCCCTTCAACGGACCACAACTTTTCTACACAATCGTGGACACAACATATGCAATCAAATCGAAAAATAATTATGTAGCAGGTGTAGCTGTTTATCTGGTCCTCTTTCTTTAATCTGTGGCTACATCAATTTTAATGCTACTGGTTGTGTCTATCGATATATAGAACACACACTGCATCAGTGTTGCGACCTACCTTTATATCCGTATTTCCAATATAATCAATGTGTGTAGCACAGTAGCAATGTGTACATTAACTTATTAAAATGTAGGACAGTAGGATGACCATTCACACATTCGATACAAATACGGACAGTCCTGCCGCGCGCACACGGACCGGACACGTACTTCATGCGTGGTACCAGTGACAGCGGACGACAAATCTATACAAACAAATAAAATTGATGTGTCTGTTGGTACATTTTAAATAAGTAAGTTTTTTACCTAATGCATATAAGAGTATATACATGTATACAATAAAAATATAGTTTTAAAATTTTTGTCTGTCCGTCTGTCTGTCTTAGTTTGTTCCGGCTAATCTCTGAATCGGCTGAACCTATTTTCACGGGGCTTTCATTGGCAGATAGCTATAAGGAGTAACTTCGCCTACTTTTATCGTATGGTTCCATTTAAAAATATAGGTTTTCGTTTCCGTTAGTTCTATGCAAACGAGGCGGCGGACTAGTCTATTTGTTACTACATAGACACACTGAATAAACAATTTTATAAGAAATACTTTCGTGACTGCTGTAATATTCATTAACAAGCAATTACTGTTAATGATTGACTGACTGATTGATAAGGCTTACTGCCTAATCAATCATTTTAACAAGTAGTCAATATATTAACAATATTGTTTTAGTATCTGATATTATGCACAACAAAAACCGTTGTCTTAGCGAAGCTCTTAATAAGATATTGTGCCTGCATAATTATTTAGTGGCGTCTCATTTTGTGCAAAAAACTATTCCATTAAACTTCAAATTATTCAAATAAAATAAAAAACGCAATTAAAATAAAAGGCCCATTTGTTAAACGATATCAATTTTTTGATAATAAGCCTAGAACCCACTTTACCTTTAAATCCTGAATCGTTAAAACGCCAGCACTGCGGCCGCGGTCAAACCTGCCCCTCACTAGGTCAGTAGAGATGTGACACCGGCATAGTCATGTGCTTTCTCTAAACGATATTTAACGATAATACGATGGATATATATTATATATGTGAAAACATAATCATAAATACTTTCATTGTTGGAATATTAGAAGCTAACAAAAAACCGTATCATTAATTAATCTTCATTTATTAGTCTGGCAAATTAGTTAAAATATATTTAGTCTTGTGTAAAATCTGTAACATTATCTTAATTTGTTTGCCTACCGAATTGGCTAAATGATTAATTGTTAAATTCTAATTAAAGCTTGAAAGCACTTGAATTGAAGCGCAAAAGAGTAAAAATATGGTAAGAACATTTCTCCTTAGTTTATAATATTTAATTCAGTAGAAGTATTTGCTCCATAATATGAATGAAATATGAAAAAAAAATACATATTCAATGAGACTTGAATCACAACTATTGATGAAAACTGCATGAAAATTTGTTGGTTATTTTAAAAGGTCGTCTAATCGACTTAACGCTACCGAATTTATTAGTTCCATATTGACACAAACAAAACCAGAGAGTAGAAAATATATACTTACGTACAGATAAACAGCTTTCATAGAACGACCAAATGAATCCAAATTTGAAAATTTTGACGTCCCCTTCAACGGCCCACAATTTTTCCACACAATCGTGGACACACCGTATGCTTGTAGTAGTGCAATCAAATCGAAAGCTAACTATGTAGCTGTTCATCTCTGGTTTCCTCTTTCTTTATTCTGGTGGTATGCACTGTCATGCCAATCCACGCCCATACACGGTCAGTTCTAACTGATCCAATCGGTATTGTCGGTTGGACGATAGGCAGTATGGTGTATGACCACACTTATTTACATAATTTTGAAGTCTATTTGGACTCTGTAAGTGTAGGGTCATCTCTCCACACGACTTTCATGTTCGTGATCCCAAGGAGCGCCGGTTACGTAAACCGCCGATCAGATTTGATCGTGATCAATCACTTAACGTCGTGATTCGTGGGTTTCGTAATTTTGATCGAAAGTTCTAGATCAATGCTACATATTTAATGCTAGATCTGGTAGGTATAATATAACTGATTAACATTATTTGTACTTTCTTATTGCGTTATACCTAATTAAAATAACAAATTTTAGTTTTAACTTTAATTGTAAAATCTTAATACTGTTGTGAACGTTTGTAATAGGATGGATAGATGGATGTATGGATGGATGTTTGATTCTTTTTCAGGAAAAAACTTTTTATCCAGAAAAAAATTCAGTGTGATTGAGTGTGAAGCCTTAATTGTAAAATACAGCTACGAAACGTAGTAAAAATTAAACGAATTCGTGTAGTTTATTAACGTGAAAATTATGTAAAAATATTTTAAAATTTAAAGTCGTCTAGACTAGCATTTGCCTGCGGCTCCACCCGCGTGAATACAGTATCCTGGTATCGCGGCAACACTATACTTTAAAAGTAATTTATTTGTTCCATTACTTTCCAGAACTTAAACTACTACCATACCAAATTTCACCAAAAATCGTGGAGTAGTTTTTGCGTGAAGGAGTAACAAACATCTATCCATACTCACAAACTTTCATATTTATAATACTAGTTAGTATTTTTATTGGGCAGATCGTCGTTTTCATTACTTCATTTGCATTTCCTGTGTGTATTAAATATTTTGAATCAATTAGTAGTAACCCACATATACTACCCGCATACCACTAACCTACTTCTGAGGTTCTTGTAATCGAGTCTTATTTATGCAAGAAATTATCTTTTATAAGGTAATTTGGAGCGAGTTGAATTGAAATTTTATTTGAAAATTATTGAGTTGAAAAACCCCAATGAAAGCTTAAACAAACATACAAATGTTTGTTTGCATTAAATAGGCTCCGAAGCTACTGGACCGATTTGGATAAAATTTGGCATAGATTAGAACCACTGGGAAGGACATAGGCTACTTTTTATCGCGGCAAAATGAACGGTTCCGTTAGCGCGCATGAAGTCGCGGGCAACGTCTAGTCGTAGATACTTTTCCCATATATCCATCTTTTACAAATCTTCACACAATAGTATTTCCATATAAAGGATTGTTCAACTTTCCCCGGTCAAAGCCAACAGTCAAGATTGTATTTGTCCAAATATTTCAACTATTAGCCACTTTCACGCGCAAAGGTCAGCGCGGTGGACTTTCTAATTTTTTATAATTTGAAATTGGTAATCAATTCTTTATTTCTCACGGAATACGGGGATTACACTGAAAATAACCTTTATAAAGGAAGAAATTAAAAGAGGATACTTATTAAAATTCAATATACCGATGTTGTTTCAAGGAGAAAAAATAGAGTTAAAAGCTGCGCCATAAAAATATTTAAAAATCACAGTTGTTGAGTCGTGCTCAGCATCATTTTCAAAAACACATTTTAATTTGAAGAACAAACGTGTGTAACGCACGTGTGTAACTGTAGCTTAATTAGTGTAAAAACCTACATAATTAGCTTACTCACATGAAATACACAAAAACATTCATTATAGCAATTATAAACTTAAAATCAAGAACTGCGGAGATATTAGTAAATATACTATTGCGACCTATATATTTCAAACAACTGCAAGAACGCGTGACGTCAGGCCACTGTAGGTTTGGAGCGTTCTCACGTGGCTGTTATATATAGGCTCATATTTAAGAGTAGGTTCATTTAAGCGGTAAAAGTTCAGTCAACTAGCTTATTGTTAACACTATGGGCGATATAAATATGTAGATTGTAGAACAAATTTACTCACAAAACCGGAACTGTTCCTTGAATTAATCAATAATTGGTTTGTCGCGTGGTTAAATTTTTGAACCTTGAAGTAGCTCCACCTTTTACTATTTATTTCCTGGTAACATTGGGCGTGGCCAATGACGACCCGAAGGTAACCCAATTGTTTAACATGCAAACCAATTGCATCACGGCAACAGGTAACGCGCTAATCGAAGACAAGATAGTCCCTCCGGGTAGCTCAAGCACGAACATCTGCAAAAAAGTATTCGTATTGCCATCGCAAGAAAATTGTATGAAAATCATTGTCATTCGATTCGCAAATTCTCCGTGCTTGGACTACATGACACAGGTATTGTAAATGCAAAAGCTTATGAGTATTTTATGTGTCTATTTTATGTTACTCTTTCACGCTTGAACCGCTTAACATATTTGAATGGAAAGGTGTTGTTGAATATAATAATATGTAAGATATTTTGTTAAATTTTTATATAGTTGTGTAATTATTGGTGCATTGCGAAGTTAAAAAAAAAATGTTGTAAGTAGTTTAGAAACCTACATAATTAGTTCCCTTCTATCATGTTCAAAAACATTAATTTCATAAGTATGGCCTTAAACGAACAAATTTCGGAGAAATTAGCAAATATGTTCGCGCGACCTGTATATTTAATACGACTCTAGGAACGCGTGACGTCATACGGTGCGGCGACTTATGTATCAAGCGTTTTCACAAGACTGCGAAATACTGTATTACATATCGCTGTACGTTTGAACATATTGATTTTTAATTTTATGCTGTTTTTTCTGAGAACTTGTTTTAGAGTGCTTTTCATTTGTGCGATGAAAAAATCAGTCGACGAGCCTATTGGGTATGCACATGAATAGATTCTCTATTCTACGCAAATAAGAAACGGCTTAACTGATGTATAAAATTTTATTATTTATTTCCTTTGTGCTTCACAAATAATTATTCCATAACTTAAATTTATTGAATAGCCTATCACTTAGTCTCGATTTCATCAAACTTTTTAAAACGCTAAACCCGGATTCTTTCCCCCTCTCTCGTTCAATGTTAGAATGGGATATTTATATCCCATTCTAACATTGAACGAGAGAGGACCGAGGACTTGGAACGAGGACTGAGCTACGGTTTTCAATCTTTAGATTGAAAACCGTAGCTCAGTCCTAAACGTCGGTTTGACGCTTTGGTGAAATTTGGGCTTAATCGTATTCAAAATATAGGTTACTACGACCGTTAGAATATTATAGATGCGATTGTGTTTTCTCGAACAAAACGTATTGTCCGTCTGTCCGTCGGATACTGATAGGCGCGTAATGAGCTATGATACAACTCACTTTCTAATGCTATTAGTTAATCATCATCAGCTCATCATAAACCACTACACAACACTGCTTTACCTATACCTAATATACAAGAAGTTTTACTCTCAAGCAGCACCGCATCTTGTCATTTAGTCAAGATGCATTCGATAATTTCGACGGTATAGTTCGAAATCAAAAACGTATGAGATTTGACATGTCATCGCTAAGTGACATGTCGCTGGCGATGCCTTGTGTCAAATCCCATACATTTTGTTTTCGAACTTCGCTGTCTAAATTATCGAATGAATCTTGACTAAAGGCCCTGGGTCTTTAGCCTAGATGACATCACTATTTACGATAACAAAGTTAAAAATTTTGGATTATATGGTTCGCAAAGTGACATAGTGCGCGATACGTCAATATATTTTTGTTTTCTAACTTCGTCATCTTATTAGTAATAGGATCTTGGCTTAGGCCTTTTGCAATCCTTATGGTATTACAACTGTTAAAGAATAAGATATCAACAACCAATTTTCTTCAAAATTGCCCCACATTACAGATCACTTTCCATCAGGTGTAATTCGAAATAACAAAGCCGCAACGCGGAAGAGTAGGTAATGACTCCATTCATGCAATATCGCGATACAGCTCAGGTGGGGCAATGTTTGTAGATAGTGCTATTCGCAGATCTTAGTTACAGATATTGGTAATCCTTTCCTTGTGAATAAGCACAAACAAGCAGACCGACCGACTGCCTTACCAGCTCCCGCTGCCCATAGACAAATGCGTTCCCGGTCTTTTAAACCCGTTTTGTCCACGCTGATTTCCTGTAAGGGCGTGATTATACTACGATATATAACCAAGCTGCCCAACTCGTGCCGAAATATGGCTCCCCCACGAATAAATCTCTTACGGCTGAATACTCAAATCCTTCTTAAATAAAGAGGAATTCATGTCACTTCCTATATCCCTTATTTTAGGAAACGTTGAGAATTAATCCGCTTATAAATATTATCTAATATTATACATAACTCCCCCACACCGATGTCGGCGACGGTGGCCGGTTTCATTGAAACCAGGCCAGTTACGCAGGAGTAATTTTTATAGTGCCCAAGTATGTGCGCAGTACACAAGAGCACTCTCTCTTCCTTTACTCTCATAACACAGTGGGATGGATAACCGACACGACTGGCGAGACATCAGGCGCAGGTCCGACTTTTTACATGCCCATTCGACGCATGGATCATCTTTCTTGTCAGACAATCATGCGATCAGCCTGCATTGTTCTAACCAAACTTGGAAACAACAGTTTTTGTTGTTCCAATGCGGGAAACGAACCCACGACCTCCAATTCGAGAGCCAAGCTCTTACCACTAGACAACGGAGGCTGTTACAAGTTTATCTAATTAAGTTAACATTGAAATGAAAATATGTATTACGCTCTTTACGACGCTGCTAATGTCATTGAACTTGCACAGCTGATTGTATCCTATTTGCGCAAAGTATTTGCTTCCTTTTGAAATCACCTGTTTCTGTGAGGTCAGTGACCTCAGTGCCTTGGAGAGCGCTATGTAATTTTATTTAGTATAATTGTTATTTATTCCAGATTTTTAATTATTTTTGAGCCTAAGCGTTGACATAAGCACTAGATCATATGACCAAAACATCCGTAATTTATTTTGTACCTTTTATGTTAAAGTGAGCTTTTGAAATCCGCTTCGTGAGCGTTTAACTCTTTTGCTCTATACAAATTTTGGATCCCCATTTCATTACGTTAATGCATGTAGGTATTTTAGAAAATATATCCTTGATGGATATTTTCCCCACCAAAACGACTAGCCAACCGGCTAGTCACCAGTCCGACTAAGATAAGGCGGCCTCAAGCCATTAGCGTAGACCCATTCGAAAAAAAAATATTGACGGATATTTACGACATAATAACTATCTACCCACCAAATTTAAGCGCAATCCATTCAGCACTTTAAGCTGTACAATCGATTCATTAGCGCCCTTCATATGTACAGTTCGGACCGCGGGAAATGGCACGCGCCGTTCCAACCCGCGCTTCGAACCAAACGTAGCGCGGCGCCGACAGTCCGATCTGGCATGTCGATGACAGCGTATTTTCCACAGTGTTCACACTATTTCACACCGCGCATTATGACGCATTTTGACGTTTTTTGTAAAGCCAGTAGTCCAAACCGTGACGCATTTTTCGTCGTAACGACACGACCGTAGTCCTAGCCGCACATAACCTTCGCAGTTTGGAACGCAGTCCGATCTGCGGTCCGAGCTTTACATTGCTGCACAAGTTCACAATCGAAGTCGTACTTTCTACTTCTAAAGAAAGCCAATGTTTAAACTCAAGCCCACAGTCTACTTACTATCTATTTTGTCATCTATAATGGATGTAGGGTACGTTTGTTCGCAGAGGCGCGTGACAGTATTCGTCCTTTTACTCACAAACTCCTTATGTCAAGAAAATTTTGATTTAATCACTACAAGAATTTCACGTGATCCTTTACTATTTCCAAAGTTATTAATTTATAAGTAAACTCTCGACGAAAAATCATTAGTAATAAATTTTGTACAAAAAAGTAAAAAGCTTTAATTTTTATATTCACTTGCAGTGCTTGCTTGCAAATATTATATTCACTTGTAGTACAAACATGTTCTTAGTGTCCCTCAGCAATAGTTTTTCTATGAAAATGACAGACGATGTATGTAAAACGATGATTCCCGAAAGACTTTGAGACTGTGGTAGTACTGTACTTGTACTATCAGGGAATCTAGTTCATAAACAGGTTGACCGTTGCCATAATTAGACCGTATTATAATATTATGATATCAAATTGACATAACATGATCAATTATCATTGACAATTGTATTGTGACTGAATGCTATCATTACAATACAAATAAGCTATGAGAATACTCTACCTGCCTTTGAATTAGATTCCCTGATAGAACATCGAAATAATTATACACTTACAGAATATTTTTACCCGACTACGGGGAAACCAAAAGGAAGGGTAAATATTTTCACAGTCTACGTATGTATGTATGTATGTTTGTTCCACCGTAGCGCCTAAACTACTGATCCGATTTGCATGTATGAGGTGTCGCATAGACGCATAGTCATAGCCCTGGTAACTTAGGCTATATAATTTACGTAGTTATAGATTTTCAATAAAAAATATAGTTAGTAAAATGAAAAGAACAACATACGATATTCCGTAATTCTTTTTCTTGAATAACGCAAATAGGCCTTTTAAAATTTTATTACTTTCGTCATCTTCACATAATGAGAAGCTGGTTAACCTTTCGTCGCTTGGGTCAGATCATTTCGTAGTCTTCTTATCGTAGGTCATGTCGACCTTAGCGATGAGAAGTTCCCATAAGGCCAACTCCAATTATATAGAAAGTTGCTCCCTGGGCGAAGACCTTAAATTTTATGATAAGACAATGAAAGTAATTTAAAACGTCTTAATTACTTATATGTATCGACGCTTCCACACCACGTCAATCTGGTCCCGGGGTAAGTCCTCGAAGAACTTGTGTTACAGGTTTCCAGACAACGGAAATATATAAAGTATACACTATAATTACACACATATGTAAGATTTTTAATAAATACACAATATATTACACACCCATGATCCAGGAAAACAGAAAACTTTTTGTTCCTTTGGCGGGATTCGAATCCGCGATCTCCGGCTTGAGCACCGACAAACTCAACCACTGACTCACAGAGGTCCGGTAAATCTCGCTGCTTACTGTTGTAAAAAAAATGATAATTAAATCGACGTATTTATGTTAGTTAAGATTATATTTTTAGCTGAAAATTTTCTTCTTCGTTATATGAGTATTGAATAAATCGATTTCAGGTAGAAAAAAACCGGCCAAGTGCGAGTCGGACTCGCGCACGAAGGGTTCCGTACAAAACGGCAACAACACGTTTGTTGTATGGGAGCCCTAGTTTCGTTTCGGTGCGAGCTAACCTTAAAGTTAGCCTTCCGATGCGACCTGATGCCGAAATAGGGTCGCGGAGCCACTGCTTAGTATGACTTTATGAGCGTTCCCATATAACCTGATTGGCTTGCTGGTCGCAGTCGCGTAGATCAATTTCACAATTTTTGTATGGAAAAAAATATATGAAACACCTTAAGTGGCCTTTTTAGACCCCCAGAGTGCTAAGTGTGAGTTTTTCTTTTTTCGCATTCGATCGGGAGCGCGTTTGGCGTTTACTAGGAATTTGTATGTGATTTGTAGAGCGCCACCTAGTTGTAAACGCGACAACTACGTCAAATTTACAATAGCACTCTGGGGGTCTAAAAGACAACTTTAGGTGATTCATATTATGATTCAAATATTTTTTTCAACTCGTATTTTGTGCGCCATTTTACGCATTTCTATTGAAAACGGTCAAAATTGATGTTTTATAATATTATGAAACTCCCAGAGAAAACAGATAATGTGTATCTGTTAAATTTTAATAGTGAAGTTGGTTTTTGTAACTCGATTTTATTGTGCCCCTTTTCTACAGCTGCTAAAACTCTTTATAAAGTATTTAAGTGTTGTGTTGGTCGACGTTAGATCATTGATCGTTTATGTTCTTGATAAGTTATGTTATGTTCTGTGTGTTGTCTGTCTGATTGTACCATGGGGGTGATATTTTCCATTTGGAAAAAAACTCCCACTAAAAATAATTAAATAAAAAAAATAAACACGATTTTTGTATGGAAGAAAATATAAGAAACACCTAAAGTGGCCTTTTTAGACCCCCTGAAGGCTACCTTCAGTATTACACTTTTATCGCCGAGTGTACTCTAACGAGATCATTGGATCTGTTGAAACAGTGTTACACTCCCACGACTAGCTGCACACCCGACTGCGTCTGCGTGACGTAACGCCCGGCCGTGCGTGAACATAATTGTCAAATTGTATAATATATTATACAATTTTAACCATACACTACAATACAGTTCAGTGGAACAATTTGTGATGATGACTCGCGTGAATCGGTAAAAGAATTTAGTACTGACTTGCTGGCATACTTGCATTAAACTTGCACAATAAATGTATTCAAATACTTGGATCTTAACATGAGGATAGTATTTTTATTAGGGAAAAGTCAGCTCGGAGCAGAGTCAATGCCTTAGAAATGTTATGGTATTAAAATTATTACCGAGCTTCGCCGATTCTTCTCGGCGGGTTCGGGTCGAACCGGTGGTAGCTTTCTCTGTTGACATTCCGAAAAAAACTTGTTAAGTTTCATTTGTTTTTTTTTTTCATTTTAATTGTATTTCCTTTAGCTAAATGTGGAAGATTAGATGCCGCGAACATGTTAGTCAGGTCAAATTAAGTTTCCCCTGTTGATAAGTTAGATTAGTTACTCCAAAATAGGCTTCTTACAGGCAGGTGCAGGTTTTCAAATTGTGCTCATGTGCGTACTTCAATATGTGTACAATTCACATTACCCCCACACGGAGGGTAGACGTGGCAGAACCATGCTTCGACACGAATGGGCCGACTGAATACCATGGTCTTACAAAAATGGCGTGAAATAAAACAACGCAAGCGTGCATTGTTTGCATTGTGTTTCGCGCGTATCTCTTCACTAACACCGTTACAAT
This sequence comes from Phengaris alcon alcon, assembly GCA_037179445.1. Lineage (NCBI taxonomy): Eukaryota > Metazoa > Arthropoda > Insecta > Lepidoptera > Lycaenidae > Phengaris > Phengaris alcon. The sequence goes on along the minus strand of JAYRCH010000087.1, from coordinate 2,497,963 downwards.
GTTACGAGTGTCCATAGGCGGCGATAATCCAGTTGCTCGTTTCCTGGTCCATTTCATTAATAAAAAGGCGCATCAGGAATCATATTATTTCTGTGTGCTGAGTGCGAGTTTTTTGTCACTACTCGCCGTGAAAGAAAGAAGTTAACTACAATTTGTATGGCATCGAAACAGCGCCTCTATTGGCAAACAATGGTAACTAATTCGATGGACTATCATATGAAGGCCATCGTCGTCACCGCGCGCTTTTCGTTTTGTAGAAAACGTTACTCCCTAAACTATTTATAACTACAGTATACGAATTACGGATATACTAGTATATTACATTTAGCTGAGAATCGGCAAGAGCCTACTTCGCGCGTTTCGCTGCTAGCGGAATGTACTTTCTCCGGCGCTCCTCATGTCCGCAGGGATGTAGGCACTTTCGACAATTTCATATGAAATTATATTGGAGAATGTGTACACCTTCTTTTATGAAAAAAAAAAGAAGAATATATATAGACTGCTAATATTATTAAGAGGAAATTTGTTTGCAATGAATACGCTCCAAAACTACTGGACAAATTTTGATGAAATTTAGCACATATATAGAGTAGACCACGGGGAAGGACATATGTTACTTTTCATCGCGGCAAAATATACGGTTCCTCTGGAAATTTTCTTTTGCGTGCACGAAGTGGCGGACAACATCTAGTGTTGTATATAGTATATAATTATTATTTGAAATAGACTCTACGTGTACCTGATTTTTATAATCCACTAATTATGGCGTCACAGTAACACAATGAGCTAACAGTTACATCATGGTAAGTGCTGAAAAACTGAGGAAACGTCACCTCACAAATCATTTCTAGGCGTGGAGTTAATGACTCGTGGTCGTTTTCGCTTTTTGTTGATTCTTCATATCGGAAGCGTATCCATATTCAGTATTATAGAGAACACTATTAACTTAATAACAAGTATATTAATATTAGCTTTTGATTAGCAGTTATATTTAATTTTCTTTTTAATTCACAGTGACTTATTAACTTTACAACTAATTGAATTGTTTCAAGTTGAATTAAATGTTATTCTATTCGATGTTAATCGGAATCCGGAATTGTTCCACAGCCTATATTTATTACACATTACACAACCTTCCTGCCTCCATTCTACCAAACGTAAATAAACAGATACCACAGGAATGTAGCTCAGAACTTACCATATTAAATTTGAAACCAGATTTATCTTATTCCGCATGCGATTTGCTTGCAATTGTATAATATAATAATATCTGTGGACGCTATCACACCACGTCAATCTGGTACTGTGGTAAGTTCTCGAAGAACTTGTGTTACGAGTACCAAACAACGGATATATACGTAATACTTTTTATACTATACACACAATTAAGATATTAACATTTTATACACATCCATGACCCTAGAAAATAGAAAACTTTTTTGTTCCTTCCGCGGGATTCGAAAACGCGACCTCCGGCTTGAGCACTGACGCTCTCGACCGCTGAGCCATGGAGATCGTCGAATCTTTTTTACAATAATTTTTTCTTTCTTTCTTTCTTTTTACCCGATTAAATAATAGTTCCCCACGCCGATTTTGGTGACGGTGGCCGGTTTCATTGAAACCAGGCCAGCTACGCAGGATTTATTTTATAGTGCCCAGGTGTGTGTGTGTGGTGTCTGTGTGTAAAATAAATCCTGCACACACCTCTCCTCCTTTTACTCTCGAAACCCAGCGGGACGGATGACCGACACGACTTTTACCCGATTACGGCGAAGACGAAAGGAAGGTTTATGATTTTGACAGTCTTTGTATACATGTATATTGTATATATCCTATCTTAGTGAAATCCTATATAATGATCCTGAACCGCGCTATCTAGGTTTCTATATATACAACAGCTGAAATAACGGTTTGGCCTGACCGAGCATACCACCCACTCGGTTGGAGATCTCCCTTTGGGGCTTCCACCCACATATGTATGTTTGTTCCGCCTTAGCTCCTAAACTACTGCTCCGATTTAATGAGTGAGGTTTGAATAGATTTGTTATAAGGTCCGGGTAACATAGGCTTAGGCTTATACAATTTGAGTAGACGGGTTAAAATTTTTAACTTTTGCCAATATTGTCTTATTGTGAATTTTGAAATATCCAAAACCGGTTAGATACGAGAGAACGTTAAATAATTTGCTTTGTTTTTACGTTAGGTTTCATACGTATGTCATTAAATTGGCCAATATTAATAATATATTCTTTTCTAGCTGTTGCCCGCGGCTCCACCCGCTTCAATACAGTATCCCAAAGGAACACTGTACCTACTTTTTCGGGATGAAAAGTAGCCTATATTTTAATCCAGAGCCTAAACTACTGCCATACCAAATTTCATCGAAATCCGTTCAGTAGTTTTCGCCTGAAAGCGTAACAAACAAACTTACATTCACATTTATAATATTAGTAGGGATTGTAGGATATTTTTACCGTGACATTTTAGTACTTTATATGCCAAAAGGATTTAACATGTATTTGTTTTTTGCAGGTAAGCGACTGACGTTTGCAAATCGCAACACGAAAAAAAAAGGTATTTCAGTTACTACAGCGGAGCTAGCACGACCAATTGACAGGTACGTATTCGTAGCGTTGTCGAAAGAGAATTGCATCAAAATTATGATAGCGCCTGTACAATTGACATTCGATAACGTTACGAATACGTACCTGTGAAGTGTTCGTGTGGTGTCACAATCTGCATTGCGCGTGCGCATGTGATGCCTGCTTTACAGGTTCGAAGACAGAAACCACAGTAGGCTAGCGTGTATACTACTACTATTATAAATGTGAAAGTTTGTGAGGATGGATGGACGGATGTTTGTTACTCTATCACGCAAATACTACTGACCGGATTTCGATGAAATTTGGTATGGTAGTTGTTTAGGCTCTGTATTAAAACAAAGGCGTTTTATCCCGAAAAAGTACAGTTATCCAGTGGGATACTCGATACTTTATTTACGCGGGTGGAACCGCGGGAAAAAGATAGTTACTACTAATCCACCTTACAAGGGCTCGTGTCGTTGCGTTATAGTTGACTAGCTGTTGCCCGCAGCTCCGCCCGCGAAAATACAGTATCCCACGGGAACACTGTACTTTATCAGGATAAAAAGTAGCCTATGTTTTAATCTAGAGCTCAAGCTACTACCATACCAAATTACAAAGTTTAGTAGTTTTTACGCGAAAGAGTAACAAACATCCATCCTACCTCACAAACTTTCACATTTATAATATTAGTAGGACTAGGATAAGAATAGTAGGATGATAATGATGATCAAAACAGTTTTACGTTAAGTTTTCGTAAATATTATTCTCTACACATTCATGGATTAATTTACATAAACTTTGCCTAATTTGTTTAAAACATTGAGTCATTAATTCGCAACATCTGTAAGTGAGCTGTTTGACATTGGATCATGTGCCCGACTTTTACGAAGCGCGCCGCCTGGAGGCAGAAAAAGTGTCGAAAATTCTTATTGACAGTTTTCGAAATCACTTTCGCCCCCAGATGGCGCTCTGTGTGAGTCGAGCCTGCCTCCTAGAGGCAGAAAAATATCGAAAACCCTCATTGGTGGTACCTTTTTGCGTCGAACAAAAAAGCGATTGATAAAATGAAGTAAAAAACCTTTAATTCACATTTCACGCTCTAGTAGGTTAGGTTAGGTTAGTATTAAATCAATTAGTATAATAAATAGCTAGGCAATTATATTTTTTATGTCACAGTCAAATAATAACTCAATAATATTTTTAATTAAAACTCATGAGGACGTACGTACATACATTGTCGCTGACCAAAACCATACCAAAAGTACGCTCGTCTTAACCCAGAAAGATAAGATTAATTGTAATAAAAATAATGAAGTGTAGGCAAAATTGAAACTTCATTAATCATTTAAAATACAAAAATACTCTCAACGTACTTAAATAATATTACTTCGAAAAAGAAAAGAAAAATTAAAATTTTACACCATCTGTATATTGAGCCGAACTTTAGAAAGTTCAGCTGTTATGTACGAAGTACCAGCTTCCAACTGATGGCACTATATCCAAAGTGTCGTGACGCGTGATGTGACGCAGCCTTGAAATTTTTCTCTCAACGCCGCTCCAGAAGCTTCGCTTCAATAATGAAGGATTGAAAAAAAAAACGTTCGTTCACGCCCTACTAGACGCACTCTTGGCATATATATGATATATGCTATGTGCAAAGTGTTAAGATATATGGAGTTTTGTAATACTTGACTGTTTGGTGTCGTGACCTCAACATAGTGTGCATTGAGCAACTGACTGTAAGTGTTTGTTTTGCGAGTTAATTAATTTATTGTAATTTTTATAAAATATACATTTTAAAATGTACTTACTAATTGTAACTTAGCTATTACATGAGTTTAATCATCAATAAGAATTTAAATTCCATTTTCATCTTTTTAATGTAGTATAGCGTAGAGCTTAACTTAAAAACCGGCCAAATGCGAGTCGGACTCGCGCACAAAGGATGCTGTGCCCAATGGCAATAAATCACGTTTACTGTATGGGAGCACAACTTAAATATTTGTTGTTACAGCGGCAACTGGAATTTATCATCTGTGAAAATTTCTACTGTCTAGCTATCACGGCTTATGAGATACAGCCGTCACCAGGCCAGACAGGCAGACTATTGGACAGCGAAGTCTTAGTAATTGGGTCCCGTTATTACCCTTTGGGTACGGAACACTAAAATTTATATGAAATCTTATTTTAAACGATTGTAACTGAGGAAATTTTAGGTGAACGAGTTTGTCAAAGTGATCTTATTTCTTTATAGTTTTTTGTTTATCCATTATAATGTGCTTAGAACGTTAAATCGGAAATAAAATATAAAAAGCCGCCGGAACTTTCACAGTGAAAGCAGCCGAGACGTCGATAGTATCTGAGGATGATGTCACCATGACATCAGGTTGGAGGAACCTGTGTGTGTGAGTAACAAACCATTGAAAAAAATAAGCTTGAGTAAAGCTTAAAAAGTAAGCTTGGAATAAATTGCCTACAATTTGCTACAACATAATATGAAACCAGCATTATTAATGGATATAGATAATTAAAAAGTATACAATCTTAACTAGTGTATAGATCGAAGAGCTATCGGCCTTAATACAGAAGAAGGTCTTCTAATAATAAAATAATACACCTAGACTAGTGGTATAAAATAATATAATAATTGATAATTTACAGAATTAATACATGTTAGTTGAATAAAAAATTATAATGGAGTGAAAAAATGTGACCTATGTGTTCCAAATTTAAATACAATAAAAAATAAAATTTACAATATGCCAGTACTAAAATAGGTTTGCATATCGTCCTGGACAACTAGCATTCCATAGTTAGTGGTAGAAAATTGTATTTTAAAGTTGATCTGTACCTATACTTTCTGCTTTAGTTATTAATTATTAAAAACAGGAGATACTTGAGCCTTTAGGCAAGTTGCCATCGCTAATTACGACGACGAAGTTCGAAAACAAAAATGTATGGGATTCGACATAGGCATCTAAGTGGCAGCGATATTTTTGTTTTTGAATTTTGTCGTCCTAATTAGCGATGGCAAATTGGCTAAAGGCTCCGTTATGACATAACATATTATAACAGTTGTTTTTGACCCAATTATTTAGTATTAGTATAATAGGGTCAAAATGACACTGCATGACGTGTTATGTCGCTTATGTTACAAATTACTTAAAAGTGTTTTACAATTAAATAAATAAAATTTTAAATTATCACGGGTTCAATTAAGAACAAATAAGGAGGTGAAGGTGGACCGAGTATAGTCGGGCACACAAAACTAAAAAAAGAAAAAAAAAACAGAAAAAAGACGAAATATTCAACCACCTCCCTTTTAGAAGTCAGTTAAAAACTAAGAATGGTCGTGAATTAAAGGCACTTCCTGATTCTTTTGTTACTCAGATTGAGTTGGAAATTATGTCGAACATAACACTAAAATTTTATACATTTTAAAGAACGAGGAAATTTTTTGTAATTATACATTGGAATTTTTTATGGAATTTTATTTGTCTGCGACTGTACTTTATCAGTATTTTAAATAACCACTTTTCAATTGCATAGTCCAAGGTCTTTAACTTGATTTAGAATTTAATTATGTATCACGCTACGTTTTGTGAATGTTGTCATTCATTTTAAATCTTAACCCTTTGTGTTTGTGCAAAGGTATTTTTTATGTCAAAATCTTCGGAGTTTTTTTTAAATGTTAGAATTATTTTGTAAGCTTACCTTTTAAATAATGAAAAATGTTAAATAAATAATTACATAACACACACATTTAGTTTTATAACTTGAAGTAAAGCATATTTTTGATGCAATGGACCATGATTATATTATATACATTACAATATTATCACTATACAGAGGGTATTTTTGTCTGAATGAAGTATTATTTTAACCAACATTAATTTACAATATTACATAAGTAATGACAGTAGCAAAAAAATTGCGTAATTTACAGAAAAATAGCATGATTAACATTTTCTGACAACTCTAACCCTCGTACGTCGCGCCGGCTTTGAAAGTGACGTGCCTACCGCGCAGTATCGGCCGCATGATTATAAATATAATTTAAGTATTTTATGGGATAATCTATATTTTTGGTACGAGGATCGAATAGGTACCGATAACGCTCCTTGAATAACTATTTTTTTTAAAGACATTCTGCATTATCCTACTACTATTATAAATGTGAAAGTTTGTGAGAATTGATGGATGGATGTTAATTACTCTTTCACGCAAAAACTACCGAACGGAATACGATGAAATTTAATATGGTAGCAGTTTAAGCTCTGGATTAACAAAAAGCATACTTTTTATCCTGAAAAAGTACCGTGTTCCTACGGGATACTGTATTTACGCGGGCGGAGCCGCGGGCAAAAGCTAGTTTCCTAAATTTCTGAAAGATACATTTGCTTTTGTGCATTTGTAAGAAACAAGTCAGCTACAGTAATCCTCGCCCTACCTAACATTTATCGGACAAGCCCACGAGCTAGTGTTGACCACAAATGACCATACACAATTCGTAATCGCCGTGTGTTAAAATATTTGCAGGGAAAGGGCGAGAAAGTGATGTGCTAGAAAGTGGCCCCAATTAGGTCCAGCTAGGAAAGCTCGCGCGTTGCCAATATTTTCATTACGTTAGCACACGTCCTAGGAATGTTATAATGGTTTGTGGCTAATGACTTTTCTAAGTAAATGTTTATGGCTGATTAGATGTTCATCTGGGATACTATTCGCTTAGTCCATGATCACAATAAATAGAGGAATCTAGTCTCTACCTAGCCCTAGAGCAACAAACTTCATCAGTGGAGTGGGCATCGGCACTTTTTTGTTCTAAACCAGAGGAAATAAAATTGGGCGTTTTTTACTTGCTGTTTAAAAAGTGGCGACCACTTAACATTTTATTTTCCATAATTATTTTAATTCAGATCCATGGAGAAGTTGAGCTAATATTATATTTTTATTCATATTTTATATGAATATTCGTTTAAAAAATTTAAATATCACAGCGTTCACCCCACCTCCTGCAGATATGCAACCTATGCCGTTGTAATCAAGATACAATCATGCTTACATCTGACCTAATTTTATCTTTGGTCATCGTGGATAATGGTTCCATAGTAAAATTTCCAATGTCCTTTACAATGTTTTCATTCTTATTTGTAAATTTACGTAAGTACTTGAAGTTCTGCCGCATATGATATAATATATCGTATGTTTGGTGGCCACTGACCACAGTATCCCCTCAAACGACGACCTCTGTGGCTCAGTTGTTAGAGTGTCGGTGCTTATGCCGGTTGTCAAGGTCTCGAATTCCGCCGAAGGGACGAAAAGTTTTTCTGTGTTCCGAGTGTAGTAAAAATCTTAAATATATGCATAGTATAACAATATTAAACATATTTTCGTTACAAGTTCTTCGGATACTTGGTACTGGACCAGATTGACGTGGTGTGGAAGCGTCCAAATATATTATTAAGTACTACTTTTTGTACTCGATGGCCCACAACAAAGTTGTAATGTGACAGTAATATACATTTAGTACACACTAAATATTTTTGTATGGCATAGAACTACTGGTTTTTGTGAAAGAAAGTAAAAATAACAAGAGCCATTAAAATATAATTGTAGATGTAATCACGACCATAAGGAGAGAGAAGATCCTGCATCACTCTCGAGCATCCCGTAGAAAACGACCGGTTATGGTAAAAACTGTTTTTATGTCTGTCATCGGGTAATCTTGCGATTTCCTTTCTAGTTTCCTCGTTGATAAGGCTTGTACGATTTGCAGGAAGATAACACATTTTTGATATTATAAAATGTGCGACCACGAACAAGCCGCGAAATGCTTCGCTAATACGAGTACGGCCGCTCGAACAGCAGCTCGCTTGAGGCCGCGCTCCCAGATATATACTAAGCCTGAATAAGAAAATTACTATACTAAGGGCTGATTTTTCAATCGTCAGATAACTTTTATCTGAGGAATAATTATGTGACTGACAGATTTTGTATGAAAAATTTGTCAAAGTAACAGATTTATACCGCAGGTGAAAGTTATCTGACGATTGAAAAATCAGCCCTTAATATAGGTAATTTTGTTTTTTTTTTAAACTACAGAGTTATGAGATTTAAATTAAAAACTTTTACTAGCAAATGTTTTGGCTTTCTGAAACTATTGAAACGCGATAAAATTCGAAATAAGACGTATAATTTTGTAAAAAAAAATGACAAGTGTAGTGTTTTCTTTTTCACGCCAGTGTATTTACGAAAAAATGTAAGGTTACTTGGGGCAAGAGCGTATTTTATCTTACTAGGTCAAAAGGAACATACTTTTTGTAAGGCACAGTTGACAGTTATCTTTAACCAAAGTCCATCTGGCTCCAACTGACAATATTTTTTTTCGAAATTATACTTTTCAAAGAAAACTTTACATAAAATTAAGTCGCTTCCACAGTCTGCTCGCTTAGATCTTTTTAATTACTCAACGGATTTTAATGCAGTTTTCATCAATAGACAGAGCAATTCAAGAGGAAGGTTTATATGTATACTACATTGCATAATCGCACTTTATTCGTACAGATATTACAATACAGTATCGTAGTATAGTATTTTCAATGGCCTCATCATAGAATACTATACAATAAATAATAATAATGTCGTATTAAAAAAATTTCAAGTATTAGCTATCACGGTTAAGAAGATACAGCCTGGTGACAGACAGACGGACGGACAGACAGACAGCAAAGTCTCAGTAACAACCGTTTTTCCTCTTTGGGTACGGAACCCTAAAAATTATCCAAGAAATATAAAGAAGCATACACCATTACATACTTCTTCGTCACCAAAAGCGATACTTTCACCAAAATTTAACAAGCCCAATGGCATGGTAAGTGATAATGATGATTATCAGTAACGACAGACCGAATCACACCTAGTTAGTTAGCCAATGGGTCAGTGAGCTGCTTTCGACGCAAGTGGCGCGTTGTGTTACGGCGCACGCGCATGATGTCTCTATATCACGACAATTATGTCACCGTTGTCATGACAACAATCATAATGTTGTTCATAAACTCCGTTCATAGTTATTTTACCCTTGAGTTGATCTATGAGAGTGATCCTTATGTCGTCGGAATAAAGGTCAATATAACTCAGAGGTGTAAAATAACTCAGAATGGACTGTACTTATGATTTACTGTATCTACTATGTCTGTCTGTGTGTGTCTGTCCGTGGCACCGTAACTCTAAAACGAAAGGTCCGATTTAGGTGTGGTTTTTTTTGTTTGAAAGCTGACGTGATCGAGAGTGTGAGCTGTGAGCGAGCTGATGATTATGAATTATAGCTAAGAGCTCTAATTCATAATCATCAGCTCGCTCACAGCTTGACAATTCGGGGGTAACTTACATTTTTTAATTTTGTTTAAGTTACCTTTTATAATTATTTATCACTTGTAATCTTGTTAGTATTTGCAATAACTTTGAATTTACTTTCAAACAATTTTCGAATGTTGAAATTCTGCTTCTACACAAAAGATTTATTGTTAAGTATAGTTTTGGCAATTTTGGACAAAGGAGTGGGTACGATTTTTTTGGACAAGATCACAATTTAAGTTTATTATTATATTGTCATCTACTGTGACACAGTAAACGGCATTTTCTCGGAATTAGTGGTTCCGTACAAAGGATATATAGGTATGTTCGCGCCAACACTAGCGCGACGTATAGAATAAACACAAAGGACATCACTACACGATGTATGGCCGACCGACTCGGGGGCGCTGTCAGAGAGTGACGAACACTTGCATTCAGATCCCCTTCCGCGCCGGATGCATTTTCAGCTCATCCCGAAACCTAGTGAACGCGAACGCGTGTGCGCATATTTATTTGTGCTCGTTAATATAATACCAAATTCGCCGGCGAACCGCGATAAATCTATCGATAATCCGCTCAACAGCTGTGTAGTGTAGTGAGAAGAAACCTCCGCCCAGATACAGAACCACCAGCTCAACAATAAGGTCAGTCCCAGATTTCTCCAGCCCTCACATTAACCTATATACCTACTTCCCTCAGCTCAAAGTCGTATGTGTAAGTTCCTAGCTTACACATTTCTTGGTCCTTCGGCACGATTTTTGATTTTGCACTCATAGGACTCGTTGAGCACTCATGCGATTCACCTGTAGCTCAAGTTGGCTCTGCTCATGTTACTCATAGTCATTATACTCAGTCGGCTCACTCTACACATTCTGCTCATTCTACTCATGATATTTGCAAAAGCCTGGAAAGATTCTGGGAGTCGGAAGAACCCCAGCCTCGTTCTGCTCATTCAAACCCGCTACACGAGCAATGTGAACACATATTCAGCTCAACCACCATTCGTGACGATTCAGGCCGTTACATGGTGACTCTTCCCTTCTTATCAGATGCACCCGTATAAGGTAGTACTCATGCTATTGCTCTACGTAGATTTCTCAATCTAGAAAAACGGTTGCAATCCGATCACACACTGCGACAAAAATATATAGAATTCATGAACGAATACATAAACTTAGGACACATGACACCGTGTCATCCGTCTACATGTACTCATAAACCTCATTATTATATTCCTCATCATGGCGTGTTCAAATCAGGTACTGACAAACTCCGCACAGTATTTGATGGCAGTTGTAAGTCATCCAATGGAGTCAGTTTAAACGATTGCCTGCACACAGGTCCAGCACTTCAACGAGACATTGTAGATATTATTATATCATTCCGCGCACATCGTATAGTATTCAGCACTGACATAAAAATGATGTTTAGAAATATTCTCTTAAGACCAGACCAAAGACACTATCAGCTCATACTCTGGCGATCGTCTCCAGATCGACCTCTGCTCACATATGCACTCAACACTGTTACATACGGATTGCGCTCAAGTCCATATCATGCTATCCGCACATTATTACAATTAGCTGAAGATGAAGGTCATCGCTATCCTCAGGCTGCCGAAATTTTGCGTAAATTTGTTTTCGTGGATGATGTACTTTGCGGCCATGACACCATAGAAGAAGCATCAGCACTCCAAACTCAGCTCATTGATTTGTTATCACTCGGTGGATTTAAACTTAGTAAATGGACATCAAATACACCTCAGCTCTTGCAAAGATTTCCAGACGATCAATGCGAAATGCCTAAAGACTTTGACATCAGCGCAGAGTCTCCATCAATTAAGGTTTTGGGTATTAGATGGATTCCCCAGTCTGATGAATTTACATATCACATCTCATTACCACCAGTTACCCACATTACAAAACGTTCAATTCTTAGCACAGTAGCTTCTCTCTATGACCCAAACGGTTGGGTTACACCCGTTATATTCCGCGCAAAAATACTTCTTCAAAGGTTATGGTTAACTAAATTGGACTTGGACGATCCCACTCCAAATAATATTACAGATGATTGGCAGCGCATCTATCATGATCTTCCGCACATCTCAGATATACATTTTCCCAGACATATCGCTCCACACAAATTCAAATCAACATACTCACTTCACGGATTCGCAGATGCTTCGGAAAGCGGTTTTGCTGCAGCGATATATTTACAAGAATCAGCTCACAACGGATCTGTTAACGTTCACCTCATAATTGCTAAATCTAAAGTCGCACCGATTAAAAATAAACTCACAATCCCCAAATTAGAGTTGTCTGCTGCAACTCTATTATCTCAGCTCATGTTGCGTGTCTCCCAACAATTGTCTGCTCATCTCACAATTACACATCACATTTGTTGGTCAGATAGTACCATAGTGCTTGCATGGATAAAAACTCCGCCCCATCGTTTACAAACATTTGAATCAAATGGAGTAACAAAAATTAACTCAAATTCACTCACACTTAAGTGGCGTCATGTACCTTCCCAATTAAATCCTGCTGACTGTGCAAGCAGAGGATTATCAGCTCAAGCTCTCTCCGCTCATGATTTATGGTGGTCCTCTCCTTGGCTCAAATTGCCAGAGGATACCTGGCCCAAGATGCCTTCAGCTCATACTCGACAAGACTTGCCAGGGCTCAAACCAAAATACGTACCATGCAATTTCTCGATACCCGGTGTCGATAGTGATCTGCTCACTCGCTTCAGCTCTTTAGAAAAACTAACTGGTGTCACTGCCTACATGAGGCGATTCATTCGTAACTGTAAACTAAATTCAAACTCGCGACAACTAGGCCCTCTAACTGTAAGTGAACGTAGAGAAGCATTACTCTTCTGGATCCGCTCTGTACAGCAGAATGCATTCGCAGAAGATATTCACCGCCTGCAAACCGATAGAATCTGCACAGTACGACTACAACGTCTGTCGCCTTTTACGCAGGACGGTCTCCTCAGAGTGCTCAACACCCATACATTTTGCCTAGTTCTAGTCCGCTCGTAGACCTCATAATAGATGACTATCATCGCATACACTGCCACCCTGGCACGGACACGCTACATGCTATTTTACGTCAGCAATTTTGGATATTATCTGCCCGCCGCATTATAAGGCACAGAACGTTTAAATGCATAAGATGTTTCCGTTGCCGCGCTCAGCCCGAAGTACCTATCATGGCTGACCTGCCAGCTGATAGAGTCATACCTCAGCCCGTATTTAGTCACGTATCAACAGATTTCGCCGGACCGTTTCTGCTCAAATCAAGTCAATTACGTAATGCTAAGTTAATTAAGGGATATTTTTGCATATTTGTTTGCCTCACTACAAAGGCGGTTCACTTAGAACCAGTCTCATCGCTCACTGCCGAAGCGTTTATTGCAACATTACAAAGGTTCTGCTCACGTCGCGGACTTCCGGTATTGATACGTTCGGATTGTGGCACAAATTATGTAGGAGCTAGGAATCATCTACTAGAGGTACAACAATTTCTCAATGACAATAACGACGCCATTTCTCATAAACTCTCAACTCAAAATATAACTTGGTTACTCAATCCTCCTAAAGCCCCATGGATGGGAGGTATCCATGAGATTAATGTTAAGTCCACAAAGCAACTTCTATACCGTGTTATCGGTGAGCAACACCTCACTTTCGAGGAATTCTTAACTCTGCTCACTAGAATCGAAGCTGTGTTAAACTCTCGGCCCATCAGTCCACTTTCGTCCGATCCCACGGACTATCAGCCCCTTACTGCTGGCCACTTTCTCATTGGCCGTCCGCTCACAGCTCTCCCCGAGCTGACTCTAGATGAAAGAGTAATATCTCCGCTCAAACGCTTTCAGCTCATTCAATCACTCTCTCAGCGCTTTTGGAACCTTTGGACCAAGTCCTACCTCCATACCCTTCAAATCCGCTCCAAATGGCTTTCCTCTTCCTCTCCACCCAAAATTGGAGAACTGGTTCTGCTCAACGAGGACAATTTGCCTCCTCTACAATGGAAGATGGGAAGAATCTCACGTCTGCTACCTGGGAAGGATGGAGTCATCAGAGTTGTGGACTTGGACACCACTCAAGGCCAGCTGCGGAGGCCTGTCGGCAAGATTGCCCGGCTCCCACTGGATTCTGCTCAAGATGGGGCTCAGCTCGCCACCAGTGCGGGCCCCCCAGGATGTTCGCGCCAACACTAGCGCGACGTATAGAATAAACACAAAGGACATCACTACGCGATGTATGGCCGACCGACTCGGGGGCGCTGTCAGAGAGTGACGAACACTTGCATTTAGATCCCCTTCCGCGCCGGATGCATTTTCAGCTCATCCCGAAACCTAGTGAACGCGAACGCGTGTGCGCATATTTATTTGTGCTCGTTAATATAATACCAAATTCGCCGGCGAACCGCGATAAATCTATCGATAATCCGCTCAACAGCTGTGTAGTGTAGTGAGAAGAAACCTCCGCCCAGATACAGAACCACCAGCTCAACAATAAGGTCAGTCCCAGATTTCTCCAGCCCTCACATTAACCTATATACCTACTTCCCTCAGCTCAAAGTCGTATGTGTAAGTTCCTAGCTTACACAAGGTACTAATAATATTAAGAGGACAGATTTGTTTTTACGTTTTTTTTTGTTTGCTTTGAATATAGTCTAGACCGCCACAATGCCCCCCTTGTTTAGACATCATCGCGCGCTATAATATCCTGTTTCATAAAAGTGCGTATAAAAACTGTCCAAAACACCATTTATGTAAAGTTACTATTTGTTATAAAATAAAGTTCTTATATTTGTGTTTTATTATTTAGTTACAACTTTTATATTATAGACTCGCAGTCACCAATGTTGATTTGTTAGAGATTAAGTTTCATAAATAAAAGTTGGTGATTTCAATCAATTTTAGCACTATGATAATGAATTGACAAATCGAAACCAGGTCATTCGCTTTATCTCCGACCAGAAGCGTTCAACTCATATCACCAAACTTATCTTAAACAAATCTTAGCTGCTTACTGACACTAGCGTCACGAATTTGTCACAGTTAATATTCTATAACTTTTAAATTATTATTATAAAGATGAGGCTTATTAACTGTTAAATTATTTCATGTATTAAAGAGACGTTTCATTAATTGACCTCTGTGGCTCAGTCAACGCGCTGAGGTGGTGCCCAAGCGGTCAAGGGGTCGCGGGTTCGAATCCCGCCGAAGGAACGAAATAGTTTTTCTGTGCTCCTGGGTCATGGATGTGTATTAAATTTGTGTATAATATAGTGAAAATCTTAAATATAATTATAGTATAAAAGTATTGGATATACTTCCCGTTTTCTGGTACCTGGCTCTTCGGATACTTAGCCAGGCCATATTGACGTGGTGTGAAGCGTCCATAGATATTATTATAAATTAAAAACTATTTTTTAATTAATTGAATTAATAAAATTTGTTTTATAGCTTCGGGAAATAAGAAGCTCCTTATTCGTTTACTAGACGTGGCCCGCGGCTTCGTGCGAGCTAAAGGATGTTACATTTTGCCGCAATAAAAAAAGGCCTTTCCCGTGGTCTACTCTACATCTGTGCCAAATTTCATCAAAATCGGTCCAGTAGTTTCGGTGCCTATTCAATGCAAAAAAACAAACCTCTCCTCTTTATAATATTAAGTATATATAGGTGTAGATTTACTCTTTGCTTATAGTCACATTACATGTAGAGTTCTTCTAATATGTACAGTCAGCTTTCGTCTAGATTCCAGAATACACAAATGTAAAGAGAGTAATGATTGTCAACCGTTACACTCCGGTACAGTTATTGGCCAATATAATGTCTGTCATAAGCTGGGTAATATTTAGCCCGGCTTGAGTAGGCTAAGTGAGCTCTAGATACATTGTATTAGATGCCGGAGCTGAAAGCAAGATGAGCATTATATATTGCAAAAAATAAAAAAAAATTAACGACCTCTATGGTTCAGTGGTTAGCGCGATGACGCTTAAGCCAGAGTTCGCGGGTTCTGTAGTAAAAATAATATATATGATTCCCGTTGTCTGGTCCCTGTAACACAAGTTCTTCATGTGCTTACCACGGAGCCAGATTGACGAAGTGTGAAGCGTCCATAAATATTATTAAAAAAATGTCTCAAATGATCAAACAGTCTGATGGTAAGCACCCCTGTTTATACCTGCACGTATCTTGCGTTATACAAATAAGATATTATATTATATACTTAGAAAAACAGGCAACTTTTAACGTTCCACGTAAACACTTTTCAGTGGAGAGTTGTAAATTTTAGCTACTAATAGTAGATACGTATTCACATTTTCTTAAAAGGTTTGTAATTAAAGCTTAAACGTAACACTATTTTTATCTATAAAATTCTAGGACATTCGAAGCTCGTAATTCATTTCCTTGAAGTTACGAAACCTCAGGCATACCACGTCCAAATACAGCCTTAAATCTGTTTTTAGTGGATGTAGAACCCGTGTGTTATGGCGAATGCTTCTAAGTTCCTTAATGGGTGCTATTTCACGGTACAAATTAGTCTGTTTTTGTTGATATAAAAGTAAATAAAATATTACTCCAGCGATTAAAAAACTAGTATTCGTATTTTGGTATTAAAATGATGTATATAAGAGGTACTTGTCTACAAACCACGTCTCAGCTCGCAAATATTAGAATTATAGTGTTTTTTATATGACAAGCTGTCCCGACACACGTTCTGTCTTAACTATGAACTGGAATGAATAAATAACTACACCTGCAACCTACACCAACATCTACACCTACAACTACCAACCTACTGGGGCCGGACGATTTTTAGCGAGACATTGGAATTGCAATTCATTTTTTTCTGGGTAATCATCGGCCGCTAAAGAAATATGAATTGTGGAAAAAAATTGTAATAACCGCATGCAGCATGCACTTGCCCGTAATAATATAAATAGTCGTCTGTCTGGTAGATATCCTTCATAATAAGAAAGTGACACTTCGTCATTTCTGCATTCCGTAGAACGTTTTAGACGCGCGTTCTAGAACTTTGCGCAATTTACTTATGAAGGTAAGAGCCGAGCCGTACATTTACGTACTGGTACTATCAGTATTTTTAAAATAATCTACGTTTTGTATATTAGGTAAGATGGTAGGCTTCCAAGGGGAACACACTTTTACTAGACCTAGCACTTGCTATCTTTACCTTGATATTTATTGATAGATAGTTAAAAGGCCGGTATCCCACGGAAATACTGTATTTTTTCGGGATTAAAAATAGCCTATGTGTAATCTAGAGCTTAAAATACTACCATACCAAATTTTATTAAAATACGTTCAGTAGTTTTTGCGTGAAAGAGTTACAAACATAATTACAACAAACATTCACATTTTTAATATTAGTAGGATAGTAGGAACTAGTAGGATCTTACTAGAAAACCACTGTAAGTAACCAAGTTATATTTTTTAGTTTTATACCGGTACATCAGAGCTTATAAATATGGCGCCAACTAAAAAAAGAACAATAAACTTTTTTAGCACCTACGATTGTTGTTTTGGACGTAAAGGCCGACTGGCGTCTACTTTCAATTCTGAATCAAGGTCACTGTAGAAATTCAAGACATCGAACCTGTACTGACCCTATATGGTTTAAATACGAAAGTTCAGGTGTACAAGAGAGAAGAGCATCTGAGATAAAAGCCATTTGTCATTAATATGTAAACAGGAATATTTGAAAAATAAATAAGTAAATAAAAAAAAACAAAAAAGATAAAACTCACGTTTGTCGAATGGGAGCCCCATTTAAATATTTATTATATTCTGATTTTAGTATTCGTTCTTATAGCGGCAACAGAAATACATCATATTTTATGTATCTGTCTATCTATATATATAAAAAGCAAATCTGATTGACTGATGTATCAACGCACAGGCCAAACCCTTAAGTCTAGAAATCTCGCACACGTATTTCCATATGACGTAGGCATCCACAAGGAAGAATTTTTCAAAATTCAACCCCCAAGGGGGTAAAATATGGGATGAAAGTTTAAAAACTAACTTCACGCCGGCGAAGCCGCGGGCAATTAATGGTAGTCTGTGAAATCTTGTATCACGGTTCATGCGATAGAGCCTGGCTATACGGTCGGTAGAGGAATTTATGCTTTTTATTTATTTTTAGTATAAAAAAACACAAATTTTAAATGTTGTGTTTTTTTTTAAAGTTTCATTACTACAGGAACGTTTTGAAACAATGTTTCCCGCTTTTATGACTGGCAATTTTTCCCCTTATTATCAAAAAGTTAAAAACTATACACCGACTACGCAAATATATAGCTGTTAATATATAAGAACCTGGGTAACCGAGCTTTGCTCGGCGCTCGAGTAGATTTCAGAAATATAAAAAGAATCTCAAAAATATTTATCTGACCTGGATTTGAACCCACCACATTCGAAATTTTCGAACAAAGCAAAAATCATACACACGCATACCAAACTGCCAATCAGACTGACATAATAGAATCGAAATTTTTGATATATTGTTGCACGACGAAAGAAAAACATCCATAACTTAATAATGTACAGTTTCCAGGGATAAGACCTAGCTAGATCGATTTTTCTCCCCCAAACCTCCCTGCATACAAAATTTCATAGATATACTTGCAGCCGTTTCTGACATTACGATTATATATATACAAAATTAGCTAGTTTCAAGTATAAGATATAATATGTTCCATTATTATGAATCTATTGACACCTTATTTATTAAAATCGGTGCAGTAGTTTAAGCACTACGGTGGAACAAACATACATATATACATTGACTGCAAAAATTCTTTTCGCCGTAGTCGGTTTATAACTGGCCAGTGGTCACACCTAAACTGCTCATTTCTAATTTTAAAACTTAATCTATGACTCATTATTTACCAAAACCCAACCAGTTCGTCGGGAAAATAAATGTCAGATTTGTCATTTTAGGATTAGGTAGGCTATGTCTAAAAGTTTACCTTGAGAATGTAAGAGGCAATTAAAATTATGCGTAGGCAGAATTTAGGCATAGTAATGTTTAATGACATTTCCTTCACTTCCTTTTTTAAGGACATAAAATTAAAAGTGTGTTAGCTCCGACGCAGGACCGGAGTCACTCCTTACAAACGATTTCAAAATACCTACATACATTAGGAATTCTATTTTTCATGCGTCTACTGGCAGTACAAATTACGATACATTAACCATTTTTTTGTTTGTTATTTGTATTTAATATTTTAAAGTTATAACATTCGTTAGACACAAATATAATAGCAAACGTTTGTTAGTTGTCGTCATGACAGCCAAAACTACAGATTGACTAGTTAGTTTTTATGTCAAAAACAGTGATTTCAAAACTAAGGATGGGCTATTATGACATGCATTTGACAGAAAAAATCTTCATACAAGAAAAAGTTGTGCCATCTTGATTTCACCATACCTCAAATGTCAAAATGAACCCCAAAACAAAAACCCCAAAAGTTGGGCCATTTAAGTATTTGCCTAGACATGCCTCGTCTATAATATATACGTCTATAGTCAAAATGACATAAAAAGTAACGCCTGACGCGTCACTTCTGATTTCACTCCCCAGTCCCCACAAATTTTCATATAAATGAAAATCTATTCTTAAAAAGTAAACTCCAAAAACTTAGTTATTATTTTCTACATATGTTTTAATTTGCAAAAGATTACTGACATGTTTCGATGTTACAATTACTTTTTTATGAACACACGGCATTAATAGCATGGTAGAAATTTTAATAGGCCATATAACACCACCATTCTGCAATATACTATCTTGGTAGTGAACACTGAACAGCCTAATGGACTGAGATCCCAGGCCCGCCAGACTATCCTTTCATTCCTTTCTTACTTAATTAACTAATTGTAAATAATTATATATGATATACATTTTATCAGTAAGAATATAAGGCTAGTCTGGCGTGCCTGGGATATCAGTCCATAGTCCCAGTAGTGGGCTAAAATAGTCGACGATGGTAATAATGATAACGATGTATATATTCGAAAGCATTTCTTTTCTTATGCAGGTACAACCTGCCCACATAAAAACTAACAATAACTTTTTTACGCGCTTTCCTTTCCAAGGCCATTGAACTATCAAGTTCTTGGCTCGTCTACGCTCAAAAGAAACTTTTTATTGACGAAACGAACTTATTGTTATTGAAAAAAAAAAGATTGTTAATTTAACTTTGTTATGTAGTAAACAGTAATCATTAATCAATTATAAATATTAGATTGAGAAAACGAGTGAACAAGACTCCAAAACGGTGATGAACCTTGTCTATAATTTTAACAATTTAATTCGAATTGTATAATTTACTAATTTCAACTCAACTCAACGAACAACACACAAAAGTTACGTCATTTGAAAGAAAATATTTGCTAAATAGGTGCCTTTGACATTATTATGAATAGAGTTACATGTCTGCGCGGAGATGTCAGTTACACATCATAATATGCGACTACCGTAAGAGCCCGGTTAGACGAGGCGCGTGACGGCCGAGCACCTGTTTTCATTCTTAACATTTTGAGCTTTATGTACTAGGCCACTAGGAACAAACTAATGACAAGCACCCAATTCGGTACAGTACTTAATTGAAGTTTAGAATCTGTAAGTTGTGGCCTAGTCGATAAAGCTCAATTTGCAGCGGATGTGTTGTATTTCTTGTAGTCCTATAACCGCGCCCTAGGGCCAAAATTAACCTCCATTCACTACACAAAAATATACTTGAATAGCTATCTTAAAACTGCAGCGCCGCGTCGCGTATCGTCGCGGTGTGAATTTACCCTTAGGGCGTTCGGGCGGCGACGGCGGGCGTTTATGTGACCACAAGAATCATAAAGCGGCCGCTGCAAATTATTGAGTTTTATAAACGCGCCCGTAATCCTACTTAAATACCTAACTTAAAAATGCAGCGCCACGTCGAGTACCTATTGTCTCGTTTCGGTGTGAACTGACTCTAAGGCTCCGTATGTATTATTATCATTTACTTATTGTCCACGCACTTGTCAACATTAGATCACAGTAGAAAGTCTCGTTAATCGAGTTAGATGCCTTGTGCCGGTTTCGCAAGCCGCCGAAAAGGTGGAGAAAGTACGTCCGGGTGATGATGGTGATGAATATGTGATGGCTCGTGATGGAATGTGATATCAGTGTACTCTTCTTTTGAAAAAAAGTAATTCTGTATTATTGCACAATTCGATAGTCTTGCTAGTAAAGAACAATTGCTGAGAAGTAATTATATGTGAGAAAGTTGAGAAAAGAGCTTAATTTTAGCATTTTATATAATTTTTCATACATTTGTTCACATTATGAAGGATTTAATTAAAACTCAACACATTACCATTACTTTCCAGGACTTGTTCCTTAATAGTATCGAATCGTGAAATATTATGTATGCCAAAAAATCATGAATCTAATTATTATTACTAATTATTCAATTAGTACAATAACCTTCTCTCAGGATATTACGGTTAAATTTGCCGTTTTTGAGTTATATTGAAGTTTTCATATTACTTCCATACAAGTTTTTCGTAAAAAAATTACTACTCCCTCATTTTTGGGCCAAATTATCTCGAACTTCAATTTCTACATAGTAATACCTAACTGAATTAATATCCATAAAAAAATCTGTCACTTTCGAGGTTTCATTTCTATGTCTATGAAAGCCGATTTTCGACCCACCATGCGCCTCCGTGGTCCAGTGGTTTAGTGCTTGGCTTTCGATTCAGTTCGATCCCCGCGTTGGTACAACAAAAAATTTTGTCATCAAGTCTGGTTAGGACATGATTGTCCTGATGGCCATCACCCTTATCTACCGGGGTCATCACTCATCCCGCGTTTCATTTAAAGGCAGTGTTTTGCCACCATGAAAATGAACAAAATTAAAAAATTCAAGTAACCCCGAATTGTCAAGCAGTGAGCGAGCTGATCATGGTGAATTACTGTAGCTCTCTCAATCGTGTCAGCATTCAAACAAAAAAATGGAACAAGATCGGTTCATCTATTCGGTAGCTAGAATGCCACAGACAGACACAGAAAGACACGTCAAATTTATAACAACTCTGTTTTCGTGGGGGGTTTAAAATACCCTGCCGAACGAATTTATAGTAAAACCCCTTTATTTTACAACTTTAAAACAACTGATACAAGTCTAATCAGAACACAGCTAAACAGTTCAGGTTATTGTTTACCGCGAACCGGTCTGAGTCCGGCCTAACTAAACCAGGCTATCTTATATGGGCTAGACCTAACGAGCTAAGAAAGCTATCTAGGTCCTAAGTTTTTCTAGTACCTACTTGGACTTAAAAATCGATGTTAATGTGTCCAATATGTTTTTACTTCGCAGGATTTCCTAGATAATATGTAATATATATTTTATTTACAGCAGTAATTATGGTCAATGTGTCAATTTGTTATTCTCTTTTATATCTTCCTATTTTATGTCATGTTATATTTGTGTCTTTTGTGAACTGAAAATCAATTTTTCTTTCTTTCTTTTTCATTTCTAGTTTCAAAGTTTTCTAGATATACCCTACGTACTTAGAAAGATTTTATCTAAACTCGGTAAGCTTCAGAAGCTTAATTTCTTATCACTTAATTTCTTATCTTAGCAATGTAAGTTATTAACTTGATTCCAAGCTTTCTGTAGCAAAAATGTTTACAATTATTATTTGTTTTCAGGTAAGCCAGACTTTATTCGATTTAATAACATCCGACATAGCAAGCAGAAGGTGAGGGATTATTTAGGTACTCACTACTGGAATTTAACAAAAAATCCGGCTTTAAGTGTCACTAAAATATTGCTTTTATTGTGTTTGTAACTATAGCTACAACGGTAATACATCTAGTCTAGCTTCTAGGTTGATGAGATACAGCTTGGTGACAGACAGACATACGGACAGGCGGATGGATAGCGGAGTCTTAGTAATAGCGGCCCCTTTTTCCCTTTGGGTACGGAACCCGAAAAAGTCATTTGGATAATATCAAGGATTATAATAGTTTTCTTACTACAAATTTATATCATAATATCCGAATTTTCATCGACATGAGAATATTAATTAGGCGCATAACTAATTGCATTGTTTAGAAAATGGCGTAACATTTTTTCCACCGTTTAACTCATAATCCGAAGACGTTTTTGAGCTGAACGAGTAACGGTGGTCCACTTTAAAACACCATGTATGAGTATGGGAACGCCTTAGTGAGGTGACGGTCCTATGTCGATAAAAGTATTATTTTTATCAAAAATCTTGAGTAACGTTAAAATGTTTAACCAAATTATATTTATAATAAAATTATTTCATATATAGCACTAGTTGTCAAATTATGAAATCCAATGAAAATCTTAAAACAAAAAAAACATTTTATTTAAATTGATATGTCACATAATTTTATCATTAGGTACGTAAAATCTGTTATAAAATATAAGTGAGTTTTATTGAGTTTATATCTTATACGCTAATGTTATAATACATTTGTAAATTTGAATGGAACAAAGATGGCTAACATTTGATTATTGCATTTATATTCATATCCTTTTAAAATAAATATAATCGTGATTGTATGTTGTGAAGGATAAAATGTACTTATTTTTATTAAACTTTTAGTTAATAATATATTATTAGTTAGCTACATTAATTAATAACTATAGGAAAAAATAAATATTATAAGAGACAAAACGTTAAGGATATTTTTGCATGACTTTTAGTTTTTACTAAATGTTGCGTACGTTTTTATATAATAGCTTAAATTTAATACTTTTTGTAAGAAATACACTCTTATTAATGATTCCAATTTATTAATGTCAATTTCTATATATGACCTTATAAATATATAAACAATATATATTATTTTATAAGGTAATTGTAAAAAGTAATAACGTTTGTAAATTATTTATCGACCAAAAACAAGGATTCTAGTAACGTTCTCAGAGTAACAAGGTTACCCTTGGATTAGTTTAATTTTTTTATCGCCACTTATGTAACTTATAATTTAAAGGTTATTAGAGCAATAATTGTCAATTTGTCTGGCCTTACGTTTGGGAAAGGTTAAGTTAATATCTCTTGAGATAATTACATTAATAAAAAACGGTTATTATATAATTTATACAATTATATTATGTTTGTATGGTCACGCACCACTACACACTTTATCGGTATTTGTATGAAAATAACTATTATTTTTACACAAAACTATGATCTACGTAAATTATACAGCCTATGTTACCCGGGCTATTATAACGAATCTATTGATACCTCATTTATCAAAATCGGATCAGTAGCTTAGGCGCTACGATAAAATAAACATATATACATACATAGAATGCCAAAATTATTATCCTTCCTTTTCGCTTCGCCGTAGTCAGACAAGACTTTTCACTTTTAATAATAAGTTAGACTATACGGTGTTTGCATCTATCTATCCCAGTAATTTTAAGTCTTAAACTGTCTTAAGGTTATCTTAACAATGTCAATAGCAAAATTGTTGCGTATTCTTTCATACTAAAAAAATACTGTCAACGAAGGTCTATCTAAATCGGTACAAAAGGCTATCAAATGTATCATTTAAAATCAAGTCCTTGTAACATTTCGTGACCGCCCACTTTCAACGTGGCTTTTGTCGTTCAAACACAAAAGGTGTATAAAGTGATTCTAGTTAAAATTTATTATAAGATGATGCAACGGATAAGTTAGTATCAATTTATCAAATGAGAAGAAGAGAAGAAATAAATATGATACTACTATTTGTGCTTTTTGCCATCATGCATATAAACAGTTGCATGCTTTTAACATTTAAATATCCCTAATAATTTTATTAACAAACAAACAACAATATTTGTTTCATATTAATTATAACATTAATTTTTTATCGACAAATACAACTGAATGGCACTTCCCCAATCCGTTTAGAACAATGGATGCTCAGAGCCGGTGTAGCGTGGCGGTGCATCCAAACTTAATATGAAGGTAACCATGATTACTATTTATATAGGGACACTTAATTTTTAGCATAGAGCTTATAACCTGACCACTGCAGATGACAGGTGATATGCGTAGTGTCAATTTACAACAGATTTTTTTTTGTTTCATAAACTTTGACTAATGACTTTATTGATCTTTTGCAGAGTTACGTTTTTAGATTATTTTGTGCAAAAATGGCAAACTAACATACCGAATACCGAATTAATATGTATATGCTAAGTAATTTTACAAGGAAAACAAATATAAATAGAGAATTAAAGGCAGTCAAATAATTTGGGCATATATGCCTAACGGGGCCTGTAGATATTGACATACAACTTTGAATAAATAACTTTTACTCTCACCCGAGTTTCTATTGGCTTATGATTAGGCCTCAGGCCCAGCCAGTAATTTAGTTGGTAGGTATACGTCGCCGGCGGCCCATTTTTTTAACTATGCAATTATACAAATCGATTAAACCTCTACAACACTAAAGCACTGTTAATGGTTTCAAAGAAACATTAATTTAAATAAGCATGCAATTTAATGCTTGATTGCAAAAATAATGTTGTTTTAATGGACAGACAGTTCACAAAACATTAAAATATCTTATTGAAAATCCTGATAACAACCAAATAAGTGTCACGAGAGTTGATGACATATTCCCAATTTATCACGTATTCTTAATTTTAACAACTTTCACTTTTACTTGTCTTGCAATTTCCGTGTATCGTTGTCACACCACTGAATTCAGGAGCAGTGTAACGCGGTCGTTCTCATGACCTACAGTGAGATGAGTTTATGAGTTTTTTTCTAACCTAATAACTCATTTTTCGTGTTGAAAATAAAAGTTTCGTAACGATTGCCTATGGGCGACAGAGAAAAATTGTGAAATTGTATTTTTTCACTGCATAAGTACAACTTTTGGAACGAAGTTACTTATTGCGCGTTGCGAAGGGGGACGAAACGGAAAAAATTAAGACTAAAAGTTGTAACGACACTTTTTGCTATAGTTGTAAGCCGTGCGGCGTGCGCGTGTTTCTCTGTCTGTCTCTCTCTCTCTCTCTCTCTCTCTCAATTATTACTAAAATTGAGCCTACTGATTAAGTTTATAGTATATTTGTTAATAATAAAAAATCGGTTGTCTGTAAAGTCGGTTTACTGACGATAGTTGAACGTGACAACGTCATAAGAAATGGAACGCCTCGGAGCGAGGTAACGCCGGTAACGCCGCATGAGTCATGTTTTTTCGTACGTGCAGCCGGCTCCATCGAATTATAAGACGTTGTCACGTCAAAAAAATTTATTATAACAAAAAAAAAATTACAATTCCTTCACTAATTAATCGAAAGGAACTTCGTTCCATCCGGGTGTCCCTTGACACCTCTCAAGTTTTTTTTTCTGATATTTCGATATAAATGAACTGGCCTTTTTAATTAATTATTGGAAAAAGGTTATCGTAGACCAGTGGGCAACCAATGAGTATGATTTTTATTGCCTATATACCTATATTTTATATTTATTACTTTCTGATTATATCCTTAAATTTCCTAGAATTTATATAACTACAAAGTAATAATTTATATTGAGGATAGATATTTACTAATACTTTGATTTTGACGACCTCTGTGGCTCAGTGGTTGCGCGCGTCAGTGCTCAAACCGGAGATCGCGGGTTCTAATCCCGCCAAGGGAACAAAAAAAAACTTTTCTATGTTCCTGGGTCATGGATGTGTATTAAATATGCGTATGATATAATAAAAATCTTAAATATTGTATATTACAAAAGTATTAAATACATTTCCGTTACCTGGTACCTGTAACACAAGTTCTTCGAGAACTTGCCATGGAACTAGATTGTCGTGGTGTGAAAGCGCGCATAGAATATTGTTAGAATAATCTAAAAGTAATTGTTTTAGTACCACTCTTAATCATAAGATTAAGAGTGGTACTAAAACAATTACTTTTACGTCATCAAAATAATCGGTCCAAGTTCCTGCCGAGAATGGTTTTAGCCAGTAATTAAGTCTGATTAGAGGTCACATGTAATGTAATTCATATCCTTGTATTTATGGTACCAATATTTATATTTTCCGGACAAAGCCATCATTAAAATACTCGATTTTCTAATTATTTTTATACTCGATTTAATGATATCCTTATTAATGAAGTATTTACGCATACATAATATTTAAATTGCAAAATCAAACAACATTCTTTGCGGTGTCGAGTTAAAGTTGTGTTTACGTTATACAGCGTGTTTACTGTTAAGCTTATGACTAGCTATTAGTAGAAACTGTCGTAGACGACAGCACAAAAACTACATAAATAGTGTCATTTATATTTACATACTAGCTTTTTCCCGCAGCTCCGCCCGCGTAAATATACTATCGGGTATAACACGGGAATATTGTACCTTTCGGGATGAAAAACCTATGTTTTAATCCAGAGCCCAAACTACTACCATAGCAAATTTCATCGAAATCCATTCAGTAATTTTTGCGTGACGTGCTCACAAACTCTCACATTTATAATAGTAGAATTTATAACATTTATATACGGCATTTTGATATAGGTACTGTAAACTATTTATAATAATGTTAAGAGCAAATAAGAAAACCTATCAACAAAACAATATTATGTTTCATTCATTACAAAGTAGTCTTAGGTTAGGGCTAGTTCTTATATTACGTCATAGAGACATTTGACAAAGGCACAATGTAGTAGACGGTAGACTTTCCATATGACGTCTCAAATAACTACGTAACGAATTAATATAAATATTTATTATTACTATTTATAATATATAATGCCCATCATTATGAATAACTATAAGAAATTAAAAGGTAAATAAATCCGCCAAATAATCCACAATAAATAAAGATGAAACTGATTTCATCTTAATTTCTTGTGGATTATTTGGCGGATTATTTTTACTGAAAAAAAGTGATAAAAACAATAAATATTTTTGGAACACCTGTATATATTACGTTACCAATATCATTAATGTGTACTTACCTATTTCCAGTCGTTACACAATTATTACGTAAGTCTGCCTGTCACTTGTATATAAATACTCAATATTTTGTTTCTTGTTACCGAAAAATGGTTTCGTGCTTTTAAAAAACTATATCGGTCATTAGATTAAGGAAAAACTAGAAGTCTAATTGTCAATAGTTAAGAAGAATGTTACAAATGTCACTTTTTACAACAATCGACAATGGGGTAAGCACGAACTGTTGACATCGGCGTATTAATAGCAACGCTATCGAATGAGAGTTATATGACATTCATGACAGCGCATATACAATTTTCAATCGATAGTTTACGAATACGCTGTTGTCATCTATTCGTGCTTACCCCACTGGTGTAGGTATTCATGAAAAATTCGGATTAAATAAAGAAAAATTACTCTATTTGAAAACCTAAATTTTGTCTAATTTTTCATTTTCATGTCGTAGATTTGGGTAAACAGTTGAATCGGTCATTTAATGCCAGCCAATGTCGTATTTTTGCGTTTCATATGGCAGATATTTCACCTATTTATAAGTGACTAAGCGAAAAACATAAAACAAAGTCAACACACAATAAAGTTCTAGAAAATGTACGAAAAGGCGAGGAGAAGTTGTTAAAGATCTTTCCTATGGAATGTGGTGTGGGTTTGGTTTTTAGCGATAGGTTAGTAGTTTGACCTAGTGATAAATATAGCCTATGAGATAGTTCAAGTTATTACTTATTTTAAAGGTATTGGCATAAGCTTATTATAGTAAATCAAACGTTAAAAATTGTTTGATTCGTAATTCGTATTCGTAAATATGTATGCAAATAAACTATCAACTTTAATTCAAAGAAAGGCAGTAACCAAAACATAAAAACTTTGCGACCTTTAAAGGGCTGTTTTGTCGATACAATTAAATATCATATGTATATAAATAGTTATGAGTTCTTTGACTAACACCCTTATTCTCAAACGAAACACTCCGTAGTGGTATACAATTCATGCACAGATAATATATAGGATTATTATCGTATAGTAGAATACATGTGATACTTTGAAATTACTTGACTTTGTGAACGGAGTGCGTTTTAAAAAGACGCAAATCATAGTGATCAGTGACTTTTGTGTTTTAAAAAAGCATGTTCCACATACTCATGAAAGTCATGAAGTCATGACTTGCAATTTGATGTTTATTTAACCTTTTCGCGAGTAAAGCTTAGAATTCACGCCCATAAAATATTATAATAATGACAAGAAAAATTGCAGTAAGATGTAGGTTAATTATGTTTTGCTTGCAGCTTTTCAGAAGAAAGAAACGTATCACCGGCGACAACTTTTTCTGCAAATTCATGAACATGGAATAAATTTGTATACACGTTATATTGATAACTGGACGTTGCCCGCGAATTCGTGATCACAAAACGAAATTTTGCAGACATACCGCAATAAAAACTAGCCTATGTCCTTCCCCGTGGTCCACTCCATATATTTTTTTATCCATCTTTTCACCCATGTGTCTGTGCCATCAGTGACTAACGGCCGGTTTCAATAACCTACCTACCAGTAACTATTTGTTAAAAACGTCGTCATTCAATCATTTGCCGGTTTTTTGCGATACAAATTTGACATTTTTAACAAGTAGTTACTGGTAGATAGGTTATTGAAACGGGCCGTTAGCCAAGCATAAAATATCTGCGATGAAAACGACTCCAGTGTTGCAAATGTATCTCCTGAATGGAGGTTTGGTTACCGGAACGTAGCCTTAAAGCCTTTTAACAAAGCCATTATTAAATCAAATCCAAAGAAAAACAAAAGTCTGATAAGCACTGTGGCCACAAAAATTTGCGCCTTATTGGTTAAATTATCGAGTCCGAAGCATAAACCTGGGGTTTATATATTTATTTAACTTTAGATTAATCAGACACCTTGTTTGGTGACAAGGCCGTATCAGTTCCTTGGCAACACCAACTCAAAACAACCGTTTAATTAACAACATGTACAACAGACAACTATTACTATCCTTGATCCTGTTCGATTGGCATTTGCGGCCCAGTTATCAACTTCGTTACGGTTTCAATGCCGAAGGAATTACTTAAATATTAGATAATTATTACATCAGTTAAATTATACGCTACCGTGGGACCATGCTTCGGCACGAATCCTACTATAGATAAAACTGGCGTGAAATAACGTTTGCGTTGTTTGAGTGAGTAACGTAAGAAGGCACGGGGCTTAAAAAGTCGCCAACTTGTTACTCATCTGAAGCTCAATTCTCGTATTTTAAGTAGACTTCAATTTAACTTTGATTGTATTATAAGTGAAGCGACTTGTTATCAGGACGCGTTAGACGCTGCTTTAACGTTTACGAGAATACCGGTTTGACAGTTTTAGCGTGTCGGGACTTGATTGTGATTGTATTATTACAGGTTTTATTTAGCAGAATTGACCCTCTGGTGTTGCAAATGGATCGCTTGATAGTCGCATACTGTCAGGTATTCATGAGCTCATTCGCATGTCTCATATGACCAATTTTCAATGCTAGTAGAAAATCTTCAATACTAGTAATCTTTCTTAGAGTTCCAAAAGCCTTATAGCAATTTATTACTCAATTTACTAAATAATTACCTGTGAAACCCCAATATTTTCTGAGAAGATATTCTAATATCTTGATCTGAAGGTCGTTGTTTGTGCAAGTTGCTCTACTTAAAGTAGAGTTACCTTCATATGTAAAAGAGATTATTATATAACGGAGTAATTTCGAGGGCAACATATCCGTAATGCTAAATTGTAAATCTAAACATTAGATTAACAGTTAGACACATTTTGATTATATTCGTTGACTGTTATTTTCATACATCAAAAATATTTCTCATTCCAAGATCTTCATTACTTTTGAAAGTCATGAAAATGGTGTTTACCTTTATTTAATAAATAAAAAACACAAACTTAGGCCTTTTCATCCGTTATTGGATGATTTACACAGTATTCTCCGAGCGAAGTAACCACTCATGAAATACTGTAGTGCCTGGGACAGTCGGTTTTTTAAATGTCGTATTGTTGCCCAAGCACATACGGCATTCTCACAACACAGTCAGCCTAGTCCAGAGGAATGACTGGTCAACACGTCTGGGGCCAACCATGTGCGAGTTTCCTCACGATGTTTTCCTTCACCGTTGGAGCGTCCGTATAATGTACTCGAGATCTGAAAAAGTCTCATTGGTACACGCCACAACCTGGGAATCGAATCCTAGAATCGAACTAATACTTCTTACACAACAACTCGACTTTTTTAACCTTCTGTCACGTGTACTCTGTTCTCGTCAAGTATTTTAATGTTAAAATGACTTTCATTGAACGCATAATGAGGTTATTGAGTGAGCGAAATAACAGTGTAATGAACCCAAATCTTTAATTCCTACTCGAAACGTTTGCTTAAGCAGTAAGAGCCTTCAGTATGTTACACCATTGAGTAGTGTGTTTCTCCACCTAAGCTTACCCAAATAAGATATGACTACTACAAATACCTACTTACTACATTTAGTGAGTAGGTATTTGTAGTAGTCATATCTTATTTGGGTAAGCTTAGATGGAGCATATTACTTTTGTCCTTCTGGGTTAAAAGGAACATAGTTTTTGTATGACACCGGCCACCCTTAACCAAAAACCATCTTGCCCCTGACGATATATCAAAAGTCAATTATTACTGACTATACTCATTCAATAAAAAGCTCTATCACTTGAACGGATTGCGCTGAAACTACCCTCGTTAGATAGAACTTATTGTCAAAAGTGGCTGTTTTAATTTTTACAAAACTTATCCCGATTGTTATTAAATTAGTTACAAAAGGATGGTTCGGTGGTCCACGGTAGTATTCACTTATTCAAACTAAGTCGTAGTCTAGTTAATTAAAGAAAAACACAATGTTCAAGTAAACCACGATGGGTATCAGATCAGATGGTAACTATCTCGTGATGCCACGCGTCGTCAAGCATAAAAACGAACACTGATCACATCTAGTAGGTAATCCTACTAATATTATAAATGTGAAAGTTTGTGAGGATGGATGGATGGATGTTTGTTAATCTTTCACGCTAAAACTACTGAACGGATTTCAATGAAGTTTGGTATGGTGATAGTTTAGGCTCTGGATTAAAACATACTTTTTATCCCGAAAAAGCGACGTATTCTCGTGGGATACCCGACACTATATTTACGCGGACGAAGCCGCTGCGAAAAGCTAGTAAATATTATGCAGTTGCTAGTAGACATTCGCGTAAGAGCCACCGCGCTGATAGTTTAGACACAATCGTACACCGATTGCAATTCGATAGTTTGGTAAAGTAATCATCTAATGCGTATGAAGTATGCATATAACTCCGTACTGACTGGTAGTAATGGTAATAATCACGAGCGCGCGGTGGCTCGAAGTATTCAGTGAGTTACCGATGCAAATGGCGAAATTGACCAGTGGCGCATAATCCGTGTTTACATTTACGAATTGAAGTAAGCCATTTTGACATTCGCACTGATGACTCTCCACTCGAATGTATATTTGCTACAAATGATCTAGATTTCAAAGCAAAGATTTCAAAACTAAAGATAGGCTATGACGTACATTTGACATAACAAATTAATATTCCTACGAGAAAAAGTTAAGCCATCTTGGTTTTCACGATACCTCAAATGTCAGCCATCTTGATTTTACCATACTTTAAATGTCAAAATGGCCCCAAAAACTCCAAAAGTGAGGCCATTTAAGTGGAGATAGATTTTGCCTCAATATTCCTCGTCTAAAACATATACTGTGGATATAAGGCTTTAATAGGAAGGTAGAGGAAAGTTACAAGCATGTTTTGGCCATAAGCTGGACCTAGCAAAGAATCGGTCAATCTTACGCTGGATGTTTTACTTTCGAGCAGGCGAAGAAGCAGTTACCGAGTTAACGTGCAATTCACAACTGCCCTTAATCAATTATTTAAAACCAGAGGGCGCCCTGTCGTCGAAAATCATGAAAATAACTCAATAATTTTTAAGTTTGAACTTTATAAGGGTTATAAAGTCCTTTTGCCCCGTAGATGGAAAACAAAATGTAATTATTGTGACAGATGGACAAACATCAACCTGTAAAAAAATTGTGTCTAACAAACGTCTGCTTCATCACTCTGACGTTGGCAACTCCTATTACAGGGGAGACTATGCCAAAAGAAGAAGAAGAAGATATAACAAATGCGCGCCATTGTATGTTAATAATCTAAGGTAGTGTGTTGTTGTTATTTTTATTAAATATATGTAATAATATATGTATAAATAGCATTTGTTCAAAAAATTTTAGCTTTCTGCAAACAGCCACATACAATTTAACTGCGGCATATCATGCTCCTCCGTTCGCACCATTCTCGTAGAACTCTACTGAAAGTTTGTTTCACGTGTATGATGATGATTTAATATTTTATAATATGTAGAAAAGCACCGTCCGTTGCGTCCAAAATATTATATAAACACTATTTGTTTCACATAATTGTACATGTTAATTGACTTTCCAATGCGTGAGAAAACAATTTGGACGAAATAATAGCTAGTATTGAAGTAGGTACATCTGCGGACACCGAAAATCATACACGCGAAACCCATCTTTAACGCATTTTAATAGAATTCAAAATAGCGTACTCGAAATTCACATGTAAGCGCAACGTTGTCCGCTTCCTTTATATTTGTACACGCAAAATTCATCAGTACGCCTCGGATAGTAAAGATGAAAATCACTTACTATATTTTAACTGACTCAAATCAACAATAGCAACCTGTTATCACTTTCGATAGGCCCTCGTGATAATCACTTTCACTCCCACAGTACCTGCTGATCGTAGATTTGAGAACTTCTTCATTTCATCCACACCAAACTCGTACAATTATTACATTAATGCGTTAAGCAAAAACTTTCAGAACTGTTTTACGAGAATTGTGCGAACAGAGGGGTATGATATTTGGCACAGTCAAAGTTCATGTGAGGAAGGTGCTCAGAAAGCTATTTTTTTTTCAATAATGCAAATACTTAAAATTATTAACACACGCTACGTCACCTCAATACACCCGCTACCGTTCGTTTGATACATACAATTTTGTTACACGTTGTCGTTTGTCCGTCTGTCACAACTTTTACAGATTTATCTTACTATCTAAATATATATAAACTTCAAACTTAATAATTATATAACTTATTATGGGCGAATTTCAACCACAGATTGACATCTAGTAGTAATATAATAAGTCTTGGGTGAAGCATTTTGTTCTTTTTAGTTTCTTTTCAAGTTGAAAATAACAAAGAAATAGCTTAAAAATTTCGCCTTCCTCAAGCCTTTTAGCCCCAGCTGAACTCCGCCTCATTTGAACTCAGTTTTTCCATACCTAATATGAAATATGTCTTTTATTAAAAACATTATTAATTTTTCACTCACTTAAAATAGATCTATTAAAGCTAAGCTATACTCAAACCACCTTATTAATAAAAATATTTACACTACGGGCGCGCTAATCATGTTCTGTCTCTGTTGTTGCACGTTGGAGGAGCCATATTTTGACAAAAGTATAATTATACCTTACGATTTCGTAACATCTAACTCCATTAAGAATTTCTATTGAGTAATAACCAAGTTATAATGACTCTATCAAGAATAGGATGATGGGAACAGAAACAAAATAACAATGATCTTCAGAAACAACAGTCGATTCGATCATCGTCCAGTCACGATCTTCACAAAAAATCGAGTCGAAATCGAGAGTTCTCCGATTATTCATAAATCACAATCGAATAGAGATAAATATCGTAACCGATAGGACCTTTTACAAACAAGAACCAAATATGAATTTTCTTTTGTTATTAAAAAAAACTTAAGCCCTTTTTCATCCGTTATTGGATGATTTATACAGTATTCTCCGAGCGAAGTAACCACTCCTGAAATACTGTAGTGCCTGGGACAGTCGGTTTTTTAAACGTCGTATGGTTGCCCAAGCACATACGGCATTCTCACAACACCGTCAGCCTAGTCCAGAGGAATGACTGGTCAATATACTTAATTAATATACGTACTTGAGATCTGAAAAAGTCTCATTGGTACACGCCACAACCTGGAAATCGAACCTGCACTCTCTCGAGTGTTACTAAAAGCAAAGAATAAAATATGTTACTATAGATGTTGCCTGCGATTTTGTGCGCGCAAAAAGAAATCTCGCGGGAACCGTACATTTTGTTGCAATAAAAAGTGGCCTGTGTGTTAATTCAGAGGCTTAACTACAACCATGCAGTATCCCACGGATTAATGTGGTTTTATTTAGGTATGTAATTTTGAGATTGTTTTCATAAACAAAAAGCATTTAATATCTCTTTTTTGGATTTCTTTGATACGAGAGACCTACAAGATATTTTTTAAATACTTTATCAATATAATGATAATATTTAATACATATTGATGCCTTCAAATCTTACTTTTGATGAGTGTAACCTACAAAATTTCAAGCTACTTTCGATGTCCAGTGACCTAGAATTATGATTTGGCAAGAAGTGAGGCCATACGGCATACATAAGGAAAAATAAATAAAATAATACCTTTTTTGGCAAAAGACTATATATATAATATAATGCCCGGTTTCTGAAGATTTCACATTTTATCTAGAATCTAGATAAACTAAGTTTATCTGGCGCAGAGTCTCAGAAGATCCATCTAGTGATCACTAAATGGTTCTTTTTTAAATTCGAGGATAAAGTTATTCTGTTCTGCTATAATTCAGCAATTAAACTCGTTTTTGTAAATCATTTGTTACTTTGTGTATGTGAAATGGAGCTTTAAACTATTTTAACTAATGAAAATAATAATTTTCTATATAGTTTTTAATTCCTGTCTGTGTCAGCGACATCTATCAGTAGTAATGTCAATTACGAGTTATGGAATGGATAAACGGACATCATTGGCCAGTAAAAGTTAATCTTAAAGTGAAAGTCAAAAAGTTTATATTGTATTTTTATATCAGAAACCAGTTACCGAAATAATAGCGCTAATGAATTGATAAACTGCCGACAAATTTACTTTACAAACCAGACATAAATCAGTTGTAAATGAGATAATTATAATACTCTATATATCTAGTCTTAAGTCTTTTCGCCTTGCACACCCTTGGCACTCTGACCGACACTATAAATACTATATTCCAAATATAATACCATGGGTTTCAAACGCCCTTGAAGTAGCCTAAAAGTTCGTGAGGGTGGATGGATTGATGGATGGATTTCGATGAAATTTTGTATGGTAGTAGTTTAAGCTTTGGATTAACACATGAGCTACTTTTTCCCGATAAAGCACAATGTTCCCTTGGGATACTGCATTTACCCGGGCGGAGCCACGGATGAAAACTTTGTATAAAGTACCAACTTCTAGCCGCTGTAGTATGAGCTACAATTACATATAAAGTACATTATTTTATTTGAAGTTTAATTTGAAGATGTTCTCGTTTTTACATCTAGTTATAATTGACTCATTTTTTACTATGTTTCTTTAATACCTTGAGATGGTAAGCCTTGGGGCTTGGTAAATACCAGTAAATACTGAAGGGAGATAAACTTAAATGTCAGTTGTAATAACATAAGTCGATACTTCAATTAAATTGTGTTACGTCGTCATTAGGGTTGCCAGATTTTTTTTCAGCCTATAAGGGACAAATGTTTACATAAGCCAAAAAATACCGGACTTCAGTTTTTTGTCCGGGACAAAAAAAGAACAAAATTAATGAATTGGTGACAAATTTTTAATATTTTTCCGAGGATCGAGCGAGTTTTTGCAATTTTGATTAGTTTTAGGGTAACTTTTTAGTTTTTAATCCTAGATCGCTCGATTTACGGGACAGCGCTTGTCCCGGCGGGACGTTTTTAATAATACTTGAAATACGGGTCGTCTGGCATCCCTAGTCGTCATACTTATATCCTGGTATGTTACAATTTTTTTAACGGCAAGCAAGATGGATCACCCGATAGTAAGTGACTTGAGTAACTTCAAGTGCGTTCAGCATTGTCAGCCTTTTTAACTCCTATCCTTCTTGAGCTAAGC
The DNA here is from genome assembly GCA_037179445.1 of Phengaris alcon alcon. Lineage (NCBI taxonomy): Eukaryota > Metazoa > Arthropoda > Insecta > Lepidoptera > Lycaenidae > Phengaris > Phengaris alcon. The sequence goes on along the minus strand of JAYRCH010000087.1, from coordinate 2,460,914 downwards.
ATAGCATAGCAGAAAACCGGCGTGAAAATATAGGCTCTAGAGGCTTAAGGGGTGTTTTTTTGCTGTGGTGATGATCGTTTATGATCAGGCGGTTCATCCACTCGTTTGTCGGTCTTCTACCATAAAAAACGTAATATGTCTGAAGCAATAAGTCGTTACGCGAGGATCCAGTCCCGTTGACTCATAAGCGATTATTACTGATTTCATGTGCTTAGGGTTGCCAAATACTATATTTTGAATTGATTCAAAAAATCTAAATTATTTGCTGCAATTAGTTCAGTACTTCAATTATATTTAAAGTTGATTATATTATGCAGGCTGTATAATAGCCGTTGTTTTATACTGGGCTAATATATTTTCGCCTATTTATTAAGTACCGGTCAGCGCATTTGAATAGTCAAATTAAAATAATTTAATGAAAATATTCAGTTATAAACTCATAGTACAATTATTTAATATAAATTTGTGAAAATAATAGGTCAAGTTTAATTTTTACTTCATTGCAATGAGTGACAATAATTATCTACTTTATCTACTATTATATTTAAATTCAGTTTATTGAATTTAAATATTATGTATAAGTTATAATTATAATAAAATAAAATAGCCAAAAACCTTATAGTGTAGCCTTTTATATTTCGTTATATGAATTTTACATTTATATTTTTTAAAATAATTTATAAATTATAGTAATTATATAATTATATATAATTATTTATATACGTTTATAAATAATTTAAATAAAATAGCCAAAAACCTTATTGTGTAGCCTTTTATATTTCGTTATATGAATTTTACATTTATATTTTTAAAAATAATTTATCGATTACTGTAAAATAAAAATAAATTTGTTAAAAAAAGAGATAATTAATGAATAGAATAGTCAAATAATTATGAATTATTCAAGCATAAAGAATAAAATTAATCAAAAATATCTAATAGTTTCAATCGACAACCCTATTGAATCGTCTATAACTCTACAAGTTTATACAGTTTAAACCAGGAAATATCAAACGGTTAAGTCTTCACATAACAGATTTAAGAAAATACTCGGAATTGAACAATTATTTCAATAAAAACACCTTCGGAGCCTTTGGCGAGTTTTTTCTCAAAGACATTTGTGATTCCTTCGTAGCAACTACAATATATTTGTTGTGGGTTAAGCTATCTGGGGGGTAAGCAGGAACAATTGACACTAACGTATTCGTAACGTTATCGAATGAAAATTGTATAGGCGCTGCCGTGATTTTTATTCAATTCTAATAAACGTAATGTTATAGACGTTACGTTTACGCCGCTGTCAAATGTTCCTGCTTGGCCCACAGGTGCTGTCACAATTTTCAAACAATTCTCTTTCGATACCGTTACGAATACGTAGCTGTGAATCGTTCCTGGTAACCCCACCGGTCAAAGTTACTTTCCGTAAGTCACAATACTGATTTTATTTATTGTTTGTTGCAGGTACGTTGGTGAAATTTTTATGGACAAAAAAAACTTCTCATCATCGGGGACGCCCGGGTTCCTCCTTCATTTGAGAATTCTTCTTCTACTTTTTTTTTATTTTTCTTATTTATATATGGCATCGGCTTATAACCATTTGCCAGTGTCAAGTTAAAAAGGCAGAAAATAGAACTTTCGTTTCAATTTTCAACACCGTATTCCTAAATCGTCAAGTCTAAAGTCTAGTCAAAGTCCAAATAAATAGTCAGTGCAGTCCATGAGTCATGTCAGTAAAGTGGTAGAAGCTTTACTAAAAGTTCCTAGGGAGTTTTGGCGGGAACACAAAATACCACGTTTTTAGAAGTTGTACCACTTGCCCACACTTGTGCACGTTAACGTATATTTAACGGTTAATATTCTACCAATATTACACATTAAGAACCGAAATAACACAAATTTATGAAAAAATACAAAAATTAAAATTTTGACGAACGAAAGAAAAGAAAAAAGGATTAGTTTGTCCACCACACTAACATAGTACATTCTGAATGTTGTAACATAATTATTAATTATGTACTAAAACATTAGATAATATAATATTAGTGTAGCTATGAGCTATAAATGTTCCGTGAGTATAGTGATTAACAACTGTTTAGTTTAACCGGCGATTAACATTATTAAACTGTCGATTAATTAACGGTACGAAACGGTAATCCCACGTAGGTAACGTTACGGTAAGGTGATGTGTGAGTTACGCTAGCAATTTTTGGCTCAAATCAGTGTTGAATTTCAAAAACATTCTAATTATTTTTGTATTAATTACACAAACGCTTTTAACATTACATTTTACGGATTACGGAATATGCTGCACTGATTAGAAGTGATGTTAATTATGTACTTGTTTGAAAAACTGTTATATTTTCAAATTGCCTAACAGTTAATATTTGCATATTCTATTATATAAAATGTAACGAGAAGCAAAGTGTAACTAAGCGGTTAGCGGAACCAATATGTGGAAATAGCTAATAATAGGAAAATAATCGAACTTACCTGCAATCGTTCGATGATTATCAACAGATAAATTGGTACTCGTCCTCTGTTCGTGTTGAAACGTTTTTTACGGAACCTTGTCATTTTGTGTTCGATTTTTACGTTTTCCCTATGGCATTATACACAACGAAGCACTAAAAACTAATGAAATATCACAATTTTGTTATGAGATGTGCATTACGATCCGCCACTTTAAATGTGCAACTACCTTCATGTAAGCGGTATGACAGATTTTTTTTGACGTGATAACGTCTTATAATTCGATGGAGCCGGCTGCACGCACGAAAAAACATGACTCATGCTTTACCGGCGTTACCTCGCTAAACATGACTCATGCGGCGTTACCGGCGTTACCTCGCTAAGCATGACTCATGCGGCGTTACCGGCGTTACCTCGCTAAGCATGACTCATGCGGCGTTACCTCGCTCTGTTCCATTTTTTATGACGTTGTCACGTTCAACTATCGTCAGTAAACCGACTTACAGACAACCGATTTTATTTTATATGGCGGTATAGTATTACACAATTGCCAGTGTCAAGTTATATATTGTATTTATTGATTCTATTTTATTTTATTTAAATGAAATGTGTCATACCAGTCTGTTTTTAGAACCTGCTGTTACCGCGACACACTCTTTTTTGCCAAGCTGTAACCGGGAATGTAAAAGCTAAAAAAGTACGAAGTCGGGGGAAACATCTAGTTATGGATATGTCAATTGAAGTCCTCCAGTTTTACGTGACATGGCAAGGTTTTAATTAAATATTGTATCTTTAACTTCTATAGAAAAGGCTTCATAATAATATCATATTTCAATAAAATAATATTCCCGAAATAAAGACGAATAGAAAATCATCGTCTTTATATTAACAGGTTTAACAATAAATAAAGTGTTAAAAATTACTTCCTTATCGGTCCTAAGATAAACAAAATATATTATAATTTGTATAATATGTGAATATATGTTTTATAATATTAATGTTATGGTGGCTTTACCAGTTTTAAAATAGTTTTTACCATATTGAGTAGCGGCTATCAAAAATTTTAAAGGCCATGAAACAATATTGAAAAACAAAGCAAAAAATTATAAAGGCGTAGTGTAAAATTTCTACATTCGAGTTGCGTTCATTTCAGACAGTTAAGTTGGAAAATTTTTGCTATTAACTTTATATCGAACAACAGAGATAAAACATGCAAATAAGCTATCAGTAGATTGTGAAACAGGTCCTTTAACCAAGATGCCATGGCTAATTACGATGACGAAGAAAGAAATCAAAAATGTATAGTATGGACGTGTCGGGTCTCTGATGTCCCTTATATTTTCAATTTCGAAGATCGTCATTGTAATTGACGATGCCATATTGGCGAAACCCTAAACCCCTAAGGGCCCGTTTCAATAACCTATCTACCAATAACTACTTGTTAAAAACGTCAAATTTGTATCGCAAAAAACTGGCAAATGATTGAATGACGACGTTTTTAGCAAATAGTTACTGGTAGATAGGTTATTATCTACTATTACGATATTATTGGTAGATAGGTTACTAGTTATTGGTAGGTAGATAGGTTATTGAAACCGGTCCTTAGTCAATTTTGTTTCCGTTAGTTATCAAAACTAAATTAAAATCTTTTTTGGAAATTCAGCTTAATAAATTAATATTATGTTATTTGTGACAAATATTGTTTTGTGATATGAGGCTTTGTGATTTAAGTAGTACAATGATGATTCCTCGAAATCTATAAGTACCCACAACAGACATCAATATTATTCAATTTTTTTGAGTTTGATAAATAATATCTATACGGCCACACCACGTCAATCTAGTCCCGCACTAAGGTCCCGTGTTACGATGTGATGATAGACTCCATGCCTTAATTTTTACTCTGAATTTTTTTTTTGTGAATGTAACAAACATATTTTTGAATGAATGCAATGTGTAACAGTATGCTGTAACACCAGTTAATGTGGGTGGGTTAAATAATGAACTGGGTAGATCAGGAAACCTGCTACAGAAACACACAGAAAGTAAGGCCGATTCGAGGTCAAGCATAAATAACTGAATATATTTAATTATAATATGTCGCAAGTAATTATATACATATACTACCTATATCTATATATAACTTTAGGAGAGTCTACATGAGTGAATGTTATTTTTTTCTTTTTTACAAAATGCTAGGATATTAATTTTGAATTAAAAACATTTTGAATTTATTTTATTCAGCAACACTCTATCCGTTGATTGACGCAATATGTATATACCAATTATTAAATTATGTGCTAATAATGTATTTTTATGTGAGTGTGAATAAAGATCTACAATTTACAAGTGCGGCCATCATATGTGATCCTGAAAACTCAGTTGTTCATGAATCGTGGTATCTTTCACTGTCTCCACGAGGACGAAAAAGAAAGGTATATCTCTAAAAATCATCCATACGATTAGGAACGACGTGAAACGCATTCTTTATTTGGCCAAGCTCTAGTAAAATACTGAAAAACTTTAAAGTCAAACTAAGAAAAGATTATTCCCGACTGATGAAGGTGAAATGAACAGTCAAAATACCCAGTAAATTATCCTTGACCAAGCAATTTAAAAAAAATGCCTCAAGCTAGAGAGAACAAGTGTCGCGCCCAAATTTGAATTAAGAACCTGTTCCACGCTTTTCACCCGACCTCGATTCGGAGGTTCGAATCAACAAACCTTTTTGTTCGATTTGCACTTCGCTCACTTTCGATTTTCGTGTCAACAGTTCTTCTTCTTCATGAAAAATGACAAATCAATAAATTGCCACCCATTTGTAACTAAATAATTATATTGTGTAGTGCTTTAAGTAACTTTTAAATATTTGTCACCACTAGCCCTGCAATGGTATTTGTTTTAATTTATGACTGTCATTTAATTGACATTTACTAATGTCATAAACGTTAAAATTATAAAACAACATTGACATTCTGTACAAAAAAACACTTGTTGCACAAGACGAAAAAAATGTGCATAAACGTTAATTTATTTATGATTTAAACAATAATGGCCATTGATGGGAAGTTAAGAAATGTTAGTTTTCTTTCACCATGCCGTCAATGGCCTGAGAAAGTGTCCTAAAACTCCATAATCGATTTCATGTACTTGACATTCAAGTCTTTAACAATTTTAGCGCGAAAATAAAATAGCACGTTTCACTATGGCAGTAAGATTGACAATAGTTTGCCGTTAAATTGCGTACCTACAAGTTCTCGCTTGTGTTCGATTTGTTTCTCATTTTGAATTTCGATCGCGATTCTGATCGTGTTTCTATTTTTAATTTTCTTAACTTTCGTTTATTAATTTTATGTGTAGGTTTTGAGCGTAGAAGATATTTTTTAAGTTTATTTAACATTTCCAAACTGGTAACATCAATGAGTATTGAAACTTTAGGCTCCAATTTTTTTATTATCTTGTCCTTTATATCGCAAGGATTATCGGATATGTCGGTAATCCTGATTTTGCCTAACTTTTTCTCTCTTCTTTAATTTAATAATTGTTTCACTATCTTTTCTGACGTTGATGGATTTTAGCATGTTTAACACTTTTGACACATGAAACTAATTGCCTTTTGTATGTATATTTTTGTTCACACCAATTAATGTAATAGTCGCACTATGAAGTTAATTGGTGGTTAAATTTCATCTTAATTATGACAATACTCGTGAGAAAAGTTAAACGATTAAAACTTTCTTTTTTAGGAAACAAAAAATGTCTTGAAGCTTTTTAAAATCTGGTATTTAACTATTACCATGTTGGTTAACTCATAACTCTAAACGGTGATTTTCTGGACCGTTATAAAGTTTTTAATTGTTCATCGAACAACAATCAATCAATTGAAATAGGTCATCTATATAACATAGTAAGTAAAGCGCGTATTTCAAATCACTAAATTCATAAATGATTCAGAAAATTAATTCAGTCAAGTGAATCCTGATTAATATAAATCCTAATTAGCATAAAATCCTAATTAGTATCCTAAATCAGAAGAAGTGTGGCTACTGACTGACGAAATTCTAATTAGCCTTCTTTTTAAGAGCCTAATTAGGACGTGTAAATGTAGTGTGGTGGAAATAAGGTCGATTGCGGGCCACTATTTAAAACAATGTAATCGTTATGGTAAAAAAGTATAGAAAATAATTAAAAATCTTCTAGTTATAACCAGTATATTTTTCTCGCGAGATAACTTAGTACAAAGGTTTAGTATTCTAGCCTGGCTCTTCACGAGAAAGTAATGAAATCGTTCTCCTGAATATGGTACTCTATTACATTCCACACACGTACGATACCATTAAAAAGGCATAAACATCGAATTCTAAAATACCAAAGACAAGGTCGGCTAACAATAGAACTGGGGCAGTTCCTACTACAATACTCATGGGAACACACAACGAACTCATTAGCATATAATAGTATGTCATATACAGTAGTTAATTAAAATCTTTATCTGTCTTATACTCTGTCTGTTCTTATACTCTACAAAAATGGAACGGTAATGCAACAGATAACGTCTTTAAAAAATTCGCTCAAGGAATTTTAAGGAAAACCGTAACACAGTTATTTCAGATAAAATAAAAAGATTAAGCTCAGTGGCATATCTTAAAGGCAAAAATAAAAAACAAAATTGAAAATGTTATTCTGTCTGTCTGTTGGTCAACTTATAGGCAACAGACAAATGGAACATCGCATTATAATATTTTAATTTTTTTTAGTTTTTTTAAGTAAATTTTGTCCAGCAATCGCAGCTATGTGTGTTATCCAATCATTCCATATTAGGTCATATAACAATGCACCGCTCACCTTACCTTCAGCCTGGTATTTCCTGATCTGAAGACCATTGTTCAGATCTGTTACATCATTGGAAACAGTAAATTTTGATTCAAGAGCCCCGATAAGTGTAATAGAGTGTAATATAATTATCTATATGGCCTACATATTTGAATATAAAGAATCACAAATTAAAACGATTGTAATAAGAATTTGAAAATATATTATGTAGTAAAGCACTATTCACTATTGCTAACAATAATTAAGAACATTATTTTTTATGTTATTGACGAATGAGTCATTAATATAGAGTTTAAAAAGAAAAGGGTCCGAGATTGCCCCTTGAGGCACTCCCGTTTCTATGACAATGTGATCAAGGTTTTTCCCCATATTTTTATGATTTGACACAAAAATACGGTTTCTGGCAAGTTTAAAATATTGCTTAACTATTTGCCATAATTGTCTGTAAAAATCATTTCATCATTTACCAGTTTTGTCCTTTTATGGGGAACAGTAATTACTACATGTGTAGGCAAACTGAAGGTTAAGTAAAAATCACATCGAAAATACATCCGGATTACTTTTGAATAATTATCATTAATTATAATAATTTTATCCTAAGTTGTTATAAAAACAATAAAAATGTAAAAAATAAATTATAAGTTATGTCTCTAACGACCTTAAATATTATGGTAATTTATGTTTACGTTTTAAGATAGTCTAGTGGTGTCCAGTTTTAGCGTGGTTATTTACAGTTATTACAATTACCTACTAAAAATATTTATGAGGTTAAATGTGGTAAGAGTAATAATACTTCATTTTTCCGTCTCGTTCTGACCAATCAAGATTCAAGAGAAACATAAAATATATGGAATTGCCTCATTTGATAAAAAGACTGCAGAGACTCAAGAGGTAGTGGTCAACTGTTCTGTCGTCAACACAGTATAGGTTTTCTATTGAGACTTGTACTGATTGCCAAGTTGACAATGGATAGTAATAACGTTCACTTAGCGAAGTGAAACCAAAAACACCACTTGTAGACGTCAAACGTTTTCGAGTCTTTTACAACGTACAGGGAAAGTTTTTATACTTTTAGTCGCTCTTTTGCTTTGTGCGTATTAGGCCGGGACTATATGATCCGGAGTCGGAAGCCCGGGAGAATTCAGAGCGCTGAACATAGAACTCTGAGATACAATAGAGTAGAAAGTCTAAGTGTTAAGTGTGGAGCTGTTATATATGACATTGACATTCGACTCGACACTAATGTGTTCGACTTTGAGCTTTACAGCAATTAGCGTAGAGTTCTATTTTCATTGCTCTGAATTTTCCCCGGCCTTACGCATTCCGGACAACATAGTCCCAGCGTTATAATGACGTGGTGACATCATCAGTCACCACTGTCAGGAGAGCGATATGACAAATTACAGAGGTATGGAAATGCGCTAATTATTCCATTTTTTCGAATGATTTTAATATTTGACAGAACAAATCTTCATACAAGAAAAAGCTACGCCATCTTGATTTCACTATACCTCAAATGTCAAAATGGCCCCAAACAACCCCAAAATTGGGGCCATTTAAGTGGGGACCGTTTTTGCCTCGACATGTCTCGTCTATATTATATACGTCTATGATTTCTTGAAATGATTTTGTATATAAGTGAAGCAAAACTTTCAGTTTTACAAGAATTGTGCAGCCGGGGGAGAAAGAAACTTAGTCGTTTAAAAAAAGTTTATGTGAAAGTAATCTCAGAAATACATAAAATTAATAAAAACAACAACAACACAACGTGTTAATATGCGTTGACGTTTGTCCATCTGTTTTTCTGTTTGTCAATATTTTCTTTTTTCTATTTGTGAGGCACAAGGAACCTTGTAAAGTTCAAATTTTAAAATTATATGATATATTATGGGTATATTTCGACCACAGGGCGACATTTAGTATTAATTACATTATATATTCCGTCTAGAGGAATTTTTGAATTTAATGACAACATTACATGGTTTATAGCAATCATTAAAATGCAACTTTAAAATACATTTGTGTGAAATGGTGATTTAACTGTCGCTTAAATACCTTCTGTTGCCTCACAGTTAAACGTCAGAGGGCAGAGTTTGTAAAGTACGAACCATTGAGCAATATGCATGTTAAGCTGTGGACTATGTTCGATGTGTTTTATGTGCAATATATGTGACAACTCACGAAAAGTGGAAATAATAATGTTTTACTGCAACTAAAACATCTAAAATTTATCTTCCAACTAATAAGTAATAGTCCGTTCCGAGATATTTACCTCGCGATCCTTATGTTGTTTGCATAAAGGTCAGAGGTAAAATACCTCTGAATGGAAATTTTAACTGAGATATTGTTTTACTGTAGATTTTTTTTTAAAAGTTGCCAATATTTTTTTTCGAAAATGTTGCAAAACATTCCGTAAATCCTAAAAACTATGAGCCATTAAAGCCGTTAAGACACGTTATCCTTGACGAATAGGTTATGTTATTTAAATAGGTCATAATTTGGGTATAATTTTATTATCATACGAATATTTTTTTGTCAAGGTTTTTAATACAAACTCAGGAACGCTTTATAATTAAAATTTTATTATTTTCTCATTGCGTTACTACAATATAATAATATTTATCATAATAATAATTAGATTAGAAGCTACCAAAACCTTTGTGGCTTAAAAGAAAACGCTCGTGCGTATCTTCTAGCCTTGACGGTTTACATCGGTTATAAATGGTGCCTTCTTCGAAATTCTTATTATAAAGGCTCCAGGCCTACCTCGAAGAAAATAAATGCTCAGAAGACCGTCGTCGTAAATTGTTTATAATATAATGATGCGGTGTCATCAGTTGCTAATCAAGAGCTGCTTTCGCTAATTACGACGTCGAAGTTCGAAAACATAAGCATCGCTAAGTGACTGATGCATCGCTACGTCACTTAGCGATGCTTATGTCAAATCCCATAGATTTTTTTTTAAGTTTCGTCGCCGTATTAGAGAATGCATCTTGACTAAAGGCTCCAGGATAACATATTTAGCAACATAACCGATTTCAAAGTAATATATCGAACTGGTAAACAATCAATTTGATTAATGCTCTACCAGGCGCGGTCGCAGCCTGAAACTGCGGAGGGGGTTACGAATAATAATAAATACAATAACTCGAGTAAATAAGACTAAAATTGAACAATACACACATCAAACAACATATCCCTTCTATTTTCATTGGCAAATAGTTTGAAAATATTTGAGACGTCTGGGTCCATCTCTGGGTGAATATTTAGAAGAGATAAACCTGCCAGTCTCTCTTCTAACAACGACAAATTACGTTCGTGTCCCCTGTAACCATGATGATCCTTCGGACCACGCCTGTGCTCTGCATCTGTGTCTTCACATAAAATAATATGTTTCGCTCCGAACTAGCACAGTTCCGTCTGGATTTTTTCCTCAAGAAGGTCGGCCCTACAATCACTAGAAAGCTTATTTAGAACCGGTACATACTGGATCGGTTTACACAACGTTTGTGAAACAGCGGCTAAAGATACAATTATGGCCTAACCGTTTGACAGTAAAGATATTTAATTACTGATAATAATACTTGATAAAAGTCCCTTGGTAAATTTTTTCACAAGACATAAAACTCTAATGGTTCGGCCATTACTGGAATGCAACTTAAAATTAAAGGCCCCCTCAAACCCAGGCTGTCTCTGTTATGTGACTTGAGTGCCACTTAAATAACGTTTCTCACAAACGTAAGGGCTTTTTAATTGTCAGGAAATAAGAGGTGATATTCTACTACTATTGTGGATATTTAATTAGTATATAAATGTGAAAATTTGTGAGGATGGATGGATATTAGTTACTCTTTCACGGAAACACTTCTGAACGGATTTTGATGAAATTTGGTATGGTAGTAGTTTAAGCTCCGGAAAACATAGGATATTTTTTATTCCGAATAATAATTTTATTTCATTCCGGAAAACATAGAATATTTTTATCCCGTGGGATACTGTATTTACGCGGGTGGCGGAGCCGCGGGCAAAAGCTAGTATGTCTATATTTAAAACCAGTATAACAGTAAAATATAATACGGTTTACAAATGAACTTGTTGTTGAAACTGAAAGAACGAACTATTTCAGATATGAGGCCAAATATTTGTTGTTATCTTTTGAACATTAATTTCTGCTTTTCTAAACTTAATCCTCTTTCATTTATTCCTTATCAATATAGGCTATACATTATACATATATCAACTATCAGTAATATTGAATAATTATTACAAATAAATCTGGGTCTGTTACATGACTTTCTAAATATGGCCGGTGTGGTAATAACACTGATCAGTGCCTGCTGGTAGATTGTATGATTATGTATGACTATACACCATAGTTTTATCATTGAAAAACATAGTTTATACTATATAAACATAGTTTATATCTTAAAAAGTCTAGATAAAGAAATAAATCTGTCAAAGATGTTAAAGACTGACTCATAAACAGAATAAAAAGTGCTTTTAATATTGAATAAAAAAAAGACTATGAAACAGAGGATAATTTAACAATAATTTGATGTACAGATCTGATAATCATGACGAGTTCAACGACCTTTGCCACTTTGACACGTCAAAATGTATAGACTACAATTTTGTCTTACCTTAAAACCTTGTAATAAGTTTAATTTGTCCTTAGCTTTATTAATGATCGCGATTACGATCATGCTGTTGCTGTTAATGATGATGACGATGATGATGTTGATGATGTTGATGTTGATGATGAAACAGCTACAAGACAAACGCTAAGATTTAACATCTGTGGCAGACCACATTCGCCATTGACCGCTATTAAGTGACGCCGGCATTAGCCAGTTAATACTCATAATAATGTCATAATACTGATTAAGTTCGAGAGGATTACTCTTTCGTGCCCAACGCTTTGAATGTCTGAATCAACATATGCTAAGCTACGCAAAACATACGGATTTCAGGGGTAAATACGTCTTTCTTATGCTCTGTTATCCTAGGATATCGTTGCCGTCATACAGCGGCTGGATTACACCGGTGAATAAACGGTTTCTATGTAAAAAACGGTGAAAATTACCACCCTCGGGGAAACCGTGCCATTATATTTATTAACGTGTGACAGAGACAAAATACAAATGTGCTTTCCATCTGGAAAGATACAAAAATTATATTAAACGAAAGGACGTGTAAAACTAATAGTAAAAGTAGATACAATAATAATAATAGCAAACTAGATAATTTTAACTATAAATCAACATAACACATGTCAAACCATTTACCTACATACTCTACTATAATTTACATATAATATGTTAATTTACCCCACGAAAACAACGCTTTACTGAACAAAGTCGCGGTCATAATGTAGTCGAAGAGCAAGGTCGATTGTAAAAATGTCATGTCATACAGCTTCAGATAACAAGTATTCATGAAAAAGGTATTCGAATTAACAATATTATCTTCTTTAATGAACATCACGCGCATTGACCGACGAGTATTAAATTTCGAAGTATTTATATCACAGAATATTAAAGAAAAAGGAAATATATTTTCTACTCTGTGGTTATATCTAGGAAAGTAAGTAGCTCTACAGCTGTTTTATTAGTAACTTATAATATTTAAAGCGGTTGAGGCCTTATTGAGCGCTATAAAAACCTTAATAAACTACACACACCGGCATATTTAGCGGAACATAAAATAAAGGTTTGATATCAGTATCATATAAGGTTGCTGGCTGGTTTATACGTCATTTAATTTAAAAAGAAATATTTTCAAATTAAGAAAACAACTGAACATCACATTTTATGCAATTGTTTTAATTTTATTCAAATACACCTTATCTGGAGCGAACTTCGAGTATTTCTTCCTTCTGAGTTTGATTTAAAATTTCATTGAAATACTGTTTTTTGTTACTTTTTTTAATCGCGTATCTTTTTGGAGTTGAGGACTGAATTATGCCTGACTTAGCCCCAACGGAGATTGCCAGGGCACTCGAAATTCGAAGAAATGGTCAAACCTACAGAGTGATATCCAGAGATCTTCGTCGACCAGTTTCAACGATCCATCGCAGTATCCAACGGTTCAGGGAGATCGGTACTTATGTGAGAAGAGCAGGACAAGGCAGAAAAAGACGAACTTGGAGTAGAGATGATCGTTTCATTCGGCTTCGTGTACGTAGGAACCCCCGTTTGACGGCCGTCCAAGCCCGACATGAGTTAGAAGCAGTGCGGGGTGTAACCGTAAGTGAGCGTACGGTACGAAGAAGGTTCGAAGAAGCTGGTTTGGGTTCATTTGTGCCCGCCAAGGGTCCCAGGCTCGAGGTAAATCATCATAGAAACAGGTAAACTTTTGCTCAGGAACATCGAGTTTGGAACGCGGACCAATGGAGTAAGGTATTGTTTAGTGATGAGTGCAGAATTCTCTTAAATCAAATTGACGGCAGGCAAAGAATATACAGACGCAAAGGAGAACGATACATTCAGACAAATTTTGAAACTATAGCTGCATACGGTGGTGGATCAATAATGGTTTGGGCGGGCATTTGTTTAGGAGCTCGCACAGACTTGGTAGTGATTGACAGAGGGAGTCTGACTGCAGACCGCTATATCAGAGAAGTTTTAGAAGAAAATGTCGTACCGTTTGCCCCATATATCGTTGACGATTTTGTTTTTATGCAGGATAATGCTCGGCCGCATACCGCTCGGGTAACTCAAGCTTATCTTAATGATATGAATATCACTGTTATGGAGTGGCCGGCGAGATCACCGGATATGAACCCAATAGAGCACGTTTGGGACTTGCTGAAAAGAAAAGTTAAGTCCAGAGTTCCAGCTCCTGCCAACGTGGGTGAACTGCGAATCGCGGTAGTTGAGGAATGGCGGAGACTATCCCAGGAGACCATCATAACATCATTCTCAGTATGCCTAGACGGGTAGAAACTTTAATAAGAGCACGTGGAGGAAATACGCGATATTAATCACCATTTTTCTAATTTAATTAATTGTTATTTTAATATTATTTTTCACTTTTCCCGGTTACATGAAAAGTTCAAAAATGTACCATTTTTCACAAATAGCCTTTACTCGCAAAATCTGTTCTTAATGTGATCTCATTTTAAGCAAAACAAATGAAACTTTAAATAACAAAAGAAGTGTAGTAAGTAGATTTTAAAATAAAACCATAATTTTTTAATTATGGTCCTTTTTTTTGTGTTCCGCTAAATATGCCGGTGTGTTTATTATTAGCCCCTACATAAACACCGTCGAGTGTAGATACCAATCATTTCAAATCTAAAGATGGGACAGCATTCATGTAACGGAAAAAATCTGCGGAAAGCAAATGTCAAAGTGTCAAGATGATAAACGTCAAACCTCGACTGCCCCAAACAGCCTAGTAGGTCAGTTTTAGTATGGACGTTTTTTGCCTCGACATGTCTCATTTATAATATGGTAGACACACTTAAAATAGATCCTATTCTGAAATAAATTTAACATTGCATAAGAATATTTCCACCAATGGGCCCATAGCATAACTCATAATGTAGTCTATAGTATTTGTAACCTTTATATAAGTTCGTATAAGTTCTGGATGGGATAGGATATCTAAAGATTCTTTAGCGGTCACGATATTATATTCATGTTTATGTCACCGCTTCAATTACAATAATTAATTATTGTAGTTGCGTGGACTTAAACTCCAATACAGGGTCGTCATGTGGTCGAAATTCGGTCATAATTCATATAATTTTTAAGTTTGAACTTTATAAGGTTTCTGAATGAATGAATTTATGAATTTTGCAAAACCCTTCCTTAGTGGATGCCTACGTTATATGAAAAATACGTGTGCAAAATTTCAAATTTCTAGCCTTAAGGAGTTAGCTTAGACTTTTATATGTATATAGATAACACAACCAAGAGAAAAAATATTAAAAACTCAAAAATTCGCGGTTACACTGGAATTAGACTGAATTAAATTGATTTTTCGCCACCAAACTCCCCTGCAAGCTAAACTTCATGGAAATCATTAAAGCCGTTACCAACCTTCTGAATAATATTATATACATATTATAGTATCCCTCGGGAACACTTTTTCGGGATAAAAAGTAGCCTATGTTTTAATCCAGAGTCTAAACTTCATAGAAACCCGTTTTTGCGTAAAAAAGTAACAAACAAACATCCATCCATCCATCCATCCTCACAAACTTTCACATTTATAATATTAGTATCCGATAACATCTGGAGGGTAAGGCTAAGTTAGCCTCCAAGAAGCTTGGTGTTCTAAACAGGTCGAAGCAATATTTCTGTCCGGTCAACGCCTACTACTCTATAAGGTGCAGGTTCGGCCTCACATGGAATACTGTTCTCATCTCTGGGCAGGGGCGCCGAGGTACCAGCTTCTCCCTCTGGATCGTATCTAACGAAAGCCCGCTCGAATTGTCGACTGCCATAGTGTTTCAAACAGGCCTGACCCCTTAGAGATACGTAGAGATGTAGCATCGCTCTGCATCCTCTATCGGTTATATTACGGGGAGTGCTCCGAGAAATTGTTCGGACTTAAACCTGCTGCAACTTTTCACCACCGTTCCAAGCGACCAAATATTTATCATCCTCATCACCTTGATGAGTGGCAGTCCTCCACCACAGTAAAACTCTGGAATAAACTGTGGCTAGCGGTATTTCCGGACCATTATGACCTGCAAACCTTCAAGAAGGGAGCGTATTCCCTCCTAAAAGGCCGGCAACGCACTTGCAACTCCTCTGATGTTACGGGTGTCCATGGGCGACAGTGATCGTTTTCCATCAGGTGATCCGTTTACTCGTTTGCCCCCTAATTTTATTTAAAAAAAAAACAGCCTCCATGGTCCAGTGGTAAGAGCTTGTCTCACGACTCGGAGGTCGTGGGCTCGATTCCCGCATTGGAACAACAAAAACTGTTGTTTCCAAGTTTGGTTAGGACAATGCAGGCTGATCGCCTGATTGTCTGACAAGAAAGATGATCCATGCGTCGGATGGGCAAGTAAAAAGTCGGATATGTGTCTGATCTCTCGCCAGTCGTGTCGGTTATCCGTCCTACTAAGTTTCGAGAGTTAAGGAGGAGAGAGTGCTTTTGTGTACTGCGCATGCACTTGGGCACTATAAAATACTATAAACTAGCCTGGTTTCAATGAAACCAGCCACCGTCACCGAAATCGGTGTGGGGAGTTATTGACATCACAAAATTTAGTTATGAAGGTTCTGTTGCAACTTGTAAATATATTATGACATGTAAAGTTACGGACCTTCTGCTGTTTGTCATTATTCATTAACTTCAAGGCTTTCAGTATGTGCTAGGTGTTCCAATATTCCTAGACCGTACGTTAATGATTGTCTAATGTAAACTTCACATTATTATACCGTCTGTCTGTCGCAAGATCATAGCATTCATATTCTCACTATTATGTGTAATTATTTGCGCAAAACATTTCTTCACTGATGGTCGTTGCTACATTCGTTGCCAAATTTGAGGATGTCATGGTGTGTCCATACGGTATGACTAAATCTGAAATTATTGAGAAGATATAAAAATAAGATTTCTAACTAAACCGTTGTTGTCAGCAATTGTCTTCTAGTTCTAGATACACTTTAAGTTTCATTCGAAACAAGTATAAAATAAGATGTGCATATTTTCAAACATAAAAATCCATTTTGATACCAGTATTTTTAGGAAATGCAATTTGCAACCAAAGGTGCAAAAAAATATAAGAAACAACGATACCGAATTTCATACATTTATGTTTATAATTACAGAAGTTAGAAGGGTGGATATACAGATAGATGGATGGACAGAGCGAAACTATAAGGATTCCTTGTAGTACTACGGAACCCTGATAAATAGCGCGCATTTAAATAGTTAATAGAATTTAAATAGTTAATAGTTTAATTAATATTATATCTAGCAATATCCCAACAATATAACAATGTTCATTACTATACATTACTAACGAACTTCGTTCGCAGGTCCACAGGATCAGGCCTTGCACGATCTTGCTGACATTGTTGCTTGTGTGGTGGTGGTGTTTGCACGATCTTGTTTCTGAGTGTACGCATAAGCAGTGTAGGAGGAGGGAGGGAGGTGCATTTACGCATGCTTATGCGTGCACTCACACATTTGCTTGCAGGTTGTGGGTATGTTTTCGCGGGATATTGCTAGATATAATGTTCATTAAATTGTAAGCGCGCATTTATGTGACTGATCGTGACATTACACAAAATTCAGAAACTGAACTTTTAATTTTTCACGCAAATCTAAAAAAAAATAAAAAAAAAATCATTGCACCTAACGTACAGCTCGCTAAAGATCACTTCCGTATAAACAAGGACAATGTCACTAGGGTGACATAGAAATGGTGACAGTGTCGATTGTCGGTTGTGTGCGTATGTCGGTCGTATGCCATGTGCGTATGTCGGTCGTATGCCATGTACGTACGCACTTCCGTAGGTCAGCATGTCAGTACGCACCTTAGGAAAGTTGGAAGATATACCAAGCTAGTTTTTGTGATAAGAAAAGCTATAGTCGAACTAGTTTTTAGATTAGTTGCAGGGGCGTGCGCTCCATATAGGCAGAAATGCAGTGCTTTACTTGTCATTCACAGATATTTTAATAAAACGTTCGTACGTTTTAGATGACTTTAATAATTAATTAATAGTAAATAAATTAATTAAAAAAATATAATAACTTAAAAACGCCTAATATTTTATAAATAGCAACTCATGCGGTTGCTTTGTGCAGGACAAATCATCGCATGTATGTGTAATTTTCATACTTCGCAAACGCACACACCCATGAATATCGACATGATTATATACTGGTGAGTAGTTATAATATTTTAAAATATGCTTATTATATTACTTATTAGAATTTCTTCCGCCGCGACGATCGATCGCTGTTTTGTCTGCGTTGCCGTAGAAAATGTACATGAATAGTAGTACATCTAAGACTTGCTCTGTTGGCATGTTTTCGACTTAGAGATCCGTCGCTTGGCTGTAGCTATGCTAAAAATCTATAAACGAAAAAGTTTTTGTGACCGAGTACTTCGCCGCATACCTAGTGTCATAATCCTGTGCACGCCACTGATTAGTTGTCGTCCTTAAATTCTAGTTTAGAATCTAGAAGAACATCTTTTGACAAGTTAGTGTTGAAAATTTTGCTTTATTAATACGGTAGTCTCTTTAATATACCATTTACTTTATATTTTATATTCTTGCTTTTACACCTTATGTGCAAAGATTAAATTTAGATTTTTCGTAACCGGTCAGTAGTGAATTATAATTATAATTCATTTACAATTAATTATAACTTTAATACAACCATGTGATAATCACTCAATGGTTTTCTAATATACAAAGAGAATGTAGAAATCTATTCAAAATTGCAATACCTACTATGATAGGTTTTAATTTAATATCGCGAGAAAAAAAATTATATTAGCTTTTTCGACATTAAATCCGATCTACTAATAATGATAAATTTATCTTAACATAAAATAATACAGTACCTTCGCCGTCTGTGATGCACCTTACTGTAATTTATGAGTGTTTACCGTTTACTATAGTAATAGTAAACAGTAAACACGCGGCTAAGTAGCTCTCTCACCAAATTCGGTGACGGTGACCAGTTTCATTGAAACCAGACCAGCTACGCCGGAGTTATTTCATAGTGTCCAGGTTTGTGTGCAGTACACAAGAGCACTCTCTCTTCCCTTACTCTCATAAACCAATGGGACGGATGACCGGACACGACTAGCGGGAGATTCATCATCTTTCTTGTCAGACAATCAGGTGATCAGCCTGCACAATGCAGGCAGCCAGATTTGAAAAAAAAAAATTTTTTTGTTCCGATGCGGGGATCGAATCCACGACATCCGGAGTCAAGGTCCTAGCTTTAAACTACTGGACCACTTAGGCGTCAGTTATCTATCCTAGTAACAGCAACATAGAATATTTATTTTAATATTAATTTAAACTTATCTTTAGTTTATATTTTTGTTGGCAAAAATTTTAATAGGCTTTTGTGGGTAAAAAAGTAATTCATAATAAAAACCCTTCTAACAATTCTAATGTGTCTCACATTTTTAGTATAGCTAGCAAATATCTATAGTATATGTTCTCTTGGATTGCATTCCCGATTATGATTAGACCTGTCACGTGAAGCGATGCGCATAGATTAATACGTGTCGTATGTGCGCCTATTAACCTAGATAGGCCTTAATGCCTGAGCCTCGTATGGAAAAGCTAGTTTCAAATTTTTTTAATGCAGCGCTTTAGGATGTTGTTGACCCGTTGTGGTGACTGACAAAATAGTTCATTACTTTACAAAAGGGTGCAGGTTCAATCCTGGTCATGTACTATCAGGGAATCTAATTCAGTCTGACTATTGTCATAATTTGTTCTTATCCTGTTATTAGTATGTAGTGACTGCATGCCGCATTATGATGATGCAAATAAATTACGAGAAAATTCTACCTGCTTATGAATTTCATTCCATGATAGTACAAAAAATATGTTTCTAAAAAAAACTCTGAGGGCATGTCTAAGAAGACTTCACAATCCTCTGTAACTCAGTAGTAAAAACTACCGCCGACGATAATGATAACGATGATGAGTGTAGGCATTAGGACTATTCAATAATTTGCATTGCGAAGGCTGTGGTCGCGTGAACTCTACGATTGAATGCAATCGTAGAGTTCACGCGACCACAGCCTTCGCAATGCAAATACTAAATGTAGTATAAAAGGCCTTGCAAGTTTAATAAGACTTTTATTTTGATACATAAACTTGAGACGATTTTTAATGGTTTTTGGGTAATATTAAATACTCTGTCAAAAGAGATGAAGGTAAAATTAAAAATAGGAGTGAGATACTAACTCACGTTTTATACATGATACTAGTTTATGGTTCAACCGCCGATTTTAATTATTGTTTTTCATTTTGTTACAGAAACAAACGAATATGTAGAAGGGTCAAGAATCAAAAGAGAAGGGATCCCCGAAAATAGGGGTGTGTAGCAGTTTTTTGTACTATTTTAATATTTAGTTATTGTAAATTATTGCTCGATCTATATTATTGTTATATTATAATCTTTATTTATTTTCCATATTGGCATTCTATTATTTCTTAATATGCTAAATCTATTCGGTGACTTTATATTTTTAAGGAAAAAAAAACTTCCTCTCAACTCTCATTACAATAAACACTCATTCAGATTAATGAATATATTTTTCCACTATATTTTTAGTTTCTAGTATATTTTTTATTGTAAGTAAATAAATATAAAGTCATCAAATAAGAGAAGCATTGTATAAATTAGTGCTAACGTATTGAATAATATATCCTTCTCTCTAGCTTGCATTTAGTAACCTAAGTTTTCTATTCTATTCTTAATGCATTATTAATTGTATGTTTTTTCTTTCTCTTTCAAATCTAATCCTCGGGTCGTGGTCAACTCCGAACTCAATGGACCTTGTAAAATACGCACCTACACAATATCCTATCCACGACTTGACGAAACGACGATGTGACGAACTACCAGACCTGACAGTTCTTCTAGTTAATGACCAAAACAGAAATGACTATAACACGAAAATTGGGCGCTACCACAGCGTAAAACCTCTGATTGGACTTCTAACTTCTACGGCAAGAACGTTCATTCAAGATGGAGTTACGACGGAATTTGCTACGCAAATACTTGGCACCACTTTGGACAACGGGAGAATATATGCTCAACTATTGACTAAGTCTTCCCTAGTCCTTTATAACAAGCCTACAAATGTCGCCGACGATCCCTTTGTAGTACAACCCACGCGTATACACTCCGCCTTCGACGGTAAATGGAATTTAAAACAAGATCTGGGAATTGTAGATCCAGACAAGTTTGTTTTGAAAAATACGGATTACTTGGCTCCTAGCAGTAAGATGGATATTATTTACGCTAGTAAGACATCTACTGACGGTTACAAAATATGGAATTCTCCTCCTGTAATTTATGAAAACCCGTCTGACGACAATCAAATATTTGAAGAACCTGAAGCACGCAAAGCTCAAGTTATCGAAAAAGAGCCCAAATTTGAAGTGTATAATTATCTTGATGGGCCAACTATCGAAGGTGAAAAAAATATTGAACTTGTTCGTCCCGCGTTTTTAAATACAGTTGAATCTTTGCACCGTCAAAGTAAAGCGTTTGACACCGTAACTGAAACAATAAAAGAAAACGTAGGAAACGATGCTGGGTCAATAAACGAATCGAGTGTAGTTAAAGTTAAACCAGATTACGATTTACCGACCTTCACGATTAAAAATGAATTTTCTCCTATATTTTACTATATTGATAATGTTGAGTCTCGTTATTCACCTCAACAGCCTTTACCACAAACAAAACTACCTAAAAAGTTGTTTGGTCATAGTAGTGAACCAAAACCAAAGACTACGTTCACCTATGCTGGTTTCGCTGATTTTACAACTGTTGTAGGCGATACTGTTATAATCTTTAGTCCCAATAAAGAAACTGTTCGTCAGCCAAAACCCGATGAAGTTAATGTTTTCACTGTTTCGAAACCCGCGGAAAATTTTGCTACCAAAATAACCTTCCTTTCTGCTGATATTCCCGTTGCCACCTCAACCTATAATCCTGGTGAAATAGTTTCTACTAGGGTTGCAATCTCGACTAGCCGTAGTAGTGAAACTAGTTCTGAAAGAAATCTTTACAACGACGAAGAAAGCCTCAAAAAGGTTATGTACAACGTTGACGATAAAATACCAGATACTGTCCAGGTGAAATATAACAATGGGTTTGATTTGAATCTTGATGTTTTACAACCGTCGGAACCCGCTTATACATTTACCGACAGTACGAGGAATACAGAAGACATTAATACTGTACAAGATCAAGACTTTAGCTCACATGCTACCGAGCCTTTAGAAATTATTTCTCCTTCATCTACTCTCACTACAAATCCTAAAGAGTCTGTCGTGACTGAAAATAATTTAGATAACGTATTCACAAATCCTGTTGATGAATCAGAAAACACAGCAGCAGAAATTATTGAAAAGAATGAAGAAGACGAAGACCTGGCGGAAAATGAAGACAAAAGAACTACTTTAGGTGACCAAGAAATTAAGACAACGACTGAAAGTGGTCACAGTGATGAATCATATGAAATTGAAACTACAACAGAAAATAAGCTAAATAGACACAAAGAAGTTTTCTGCACCGATGGTATTGAAACCTTATCAACTATGACTACAGCTTATAAGACATTAACATATTTAACAACATATTTCATACCACTTGAAAGTACAGAAACAACGACCTCAATAAAATCTGATGTGGTAGTTGAAAGTAATGTTGGTTATCTAACGAATGTTGTATGTAAAATAAACATTGACATTGAACCGACATCTGTTCTGTCGAATGAATATGAGAATACAGATACAAGCCACATAGAAATACCTGTAACCATCCAGGAAACCGATAACAATTCAACTCCTGCCTTAGAACCCGAATCAAGTACGGAAAATATCGGAAAACTTACTGTGCATGTCCCAGAACAAGATAAAGATCAAAAAGAAGTAACAACTCACGAACATGTAACTACAGAAAAAAAACAAGTAGAAAATGAACCTCAATCACAAAAATCTACTTTAAAGACTACTACAACTACAGAAAAAGCAGTTACAAGTCATTTTGAAATATCTGTAACTACGCAAAATACGCCAGTAGAAGATAACAAAGCTAAAGAAGATAAAATAAATGAATCTCAAAATGAGATCGATTTAATTTATAAAACTTTATACACTACGTATACTTACTTTACAACTTTCTTTGGGGATCAAACCTCTAGTGTTGCTAGCCATAAGTCTATTATCACAAGTATTATTACATCAACAGTTGACCTTTCAAATTTCGATCCATCACTTTTTGATTCTTATAATGAAGATGAAATAACACCAACAAGTGTTGTAACAGAGAAATCGATAGAAACAAATGCAATTAACAGTATAATTGATTTGGTAAAAAATAAGGACGTTATTGAGTCAGTTGAAGAAGATCAATCTTATAGCTTACAAACCCCTACACCTATTCTTGGTGAGGATGTTATAGCAAGTATTAAGCCCGATGGTGTTAAAACATACTTTACAACCTACACATTCTTTACAACAATTTATGTTGGATCTGATGCAAATGTGTGTAGTCGAAGCGAAGTTTATACTAACTTTGTAGGTCCTAATAAACTAGTTCCATCAAAAACGAATCAAATATCTGTTGAAACTACTAGAGCTCAATTTGATTTTAGAAATTGCAAGCAAATCAAAGGCCTTACAGCACATAATTCTGAAGAAAATTCTTCTCAAGAAAGCAGTGTTTCCTCGGAACAAGATAATATTAAAGAACTGAAAGGAAAGGACCCGTCTAAGCCTAAGCCTATCGAGGTAGATATGTTGTTTAGTGTTGAATCCAATCCGATTCTCTCCGAAAATTCGTTTATTACTGATATAAAATCTTCTTCTTCAAAAGGAGAAACAAAATATTTGGACAGTAACAACGTATTAGATGATCAAATAAGTTCAGAGAGCAATATTGAAGAAATATTACCATCACCAACACTTTTACTTCAAACAAGCTATACTACATTTACCTATTTTACTACAATGTACGGCAAAGATTCAAGTAAAGTAAAAAGTCGATTGGAAACGATTACTAACGTAGTAACAGAAACAATATCTCCTAAGTCGGAACCTGAAGAAGTAAATAATTTGCCTATAACATACTATACTACTTTCACGTACTGGACTACATTATACAAGGATAAATCTACTACTATAACAAGCCGAGAAGAAATCGTTTCTAATGTCGTCACTCCAACGCCACACTCAATTACAACTATTAGTCCAATAGATACGACACCTATCGATATAGTAAGTGATTTACCACATAAAAAATTATTAGACCCAATAAAACCAACCATTATTCAAGATAATTTAGACCAAGATGATGGCAAAGCAACGTTTTATACAACATATACATATTTTACGACGTTCTATGTCGGTAATACATCGCAAGTACGAAGCAGTCTTGAAACAGAAACTAATATTGTTGATAATACTAAAGTAGTGGAAGACAACCAAATTGGGCGAAAGGTTCCCACGGGAGGCATTGACAAGAATTTAATACAAGACCTCGGTGACAAATCAATCGTTAGTCCTACGAAGGTAAAAGAGCAAATAGAAGCTACAATGTTACCCAATGTTTCTGCTCCTTCATCTACTATATTACAGGGAACTTATATTGATAATTTATTTGCAGAAGTAAAACCTATTGTAAATAATGCTTCTGAAACTACAACTGAAAAGAAAATTCTGTTTTCTCAAGTAGCAGTTATATCAGGTGATTCAACCATTGTTACTAACAATAATACAACCTTCCCAGTTGATAATTTATCGTCAACAACAACGACTGAGTTGCCTCTAATTTTAACTCCCACTCCTGATGTTATTGAGAGTTCTGTGGCCGAACCTGAAACTACAACTGAATATAAAGTGGAATCTGGCGAGGAGGAAGAAGATGATTCCAATAGTAGGAAAAAAGGCAGGCTTACGTTTACCACCAAAAAACCTTCATTTACACCAGTTATAATTCCTTTCGCTTCACGAAATAGACCCACATTTAGTCCTAAGCGCCAACCCATTCCAAGTAGTGCAACCACAATAACTCGTGCTGATTTTACACCTACAATCACAGCTACACCTACCTTAAAAGCTGTAAGAGCATCGAGTGGTTTTGGAAGCAGTAGAAAACAATCGGCTGTGCCTAGTTCGTCAAGTCCTGGAAGAAAGTTTGCAGGTCGAGGTAGTCCTACAATAAATTTATCTGCTAACGTTCCTTCCTCAAGACCAGGTTCATTTTCAAGGGGAGGAAGCATTCAACCTACATCGAGACGGACCGGATTTAGATCAAGCTCTCTCCGAAGTAATAGTTTGGATTTAGCAAGTAGATCTGCAAGTGCAAGAATAATAAGGCCTACAGCATCGTCTAGGCTAAGAAACGGTAGACAATCATCGTCATTTTCAAATCCCCCAGCAGAGCAAAATGAATTTGAAACCTTCGTAACTCAACTAGATGAAGGAGTTACTGATACTCTAGATGAAGTGACAGAAAATCCAAGCACAACCAATAATCCATTACTTAAATTCAGACGACCACCAGTTGCAAGACAGCCTGGTACAGCCATTATACCACGATCTACCACACCTGCACCAAAAAGAAGTGCAACGCCTCGTGGACGCGCTACCACAACTACCACAAGAAGGACTACTACCCGTACTACACCTAATCCTTTACTTTCTTTACGGAGACAACGACCTAATGCATTATTTCCTAAAAGAAATCTATTTAAGCAACCGGAGCTCGAGCCAGAGGAAGAAATTCGACAAGAAGAACAAAACGTCAGTGAAAGTGAAGAATTATTACAAGAAGAGGAAGAATTCGAAGATAATGACTATGATGCATCTAATAGAAAAGAGCAACAAATAGCTACACCACCAACTCCTCAATTTAGGAGGACCCCTAATATAGTCCAGATAAGACCATTTGCGTTTAAGCGACGTACTAAACGTCAGGTAGACTATGGTAGTAGAAAATTCACCAACTTCCGAAGACCTGCTTTAAAACCAGGTAGCACTCGCAAACCTGAGCCAGAACCAGAAACTGAGCCCCCCGTTCAAGCAGCACCGAAACCAAAATCTGGTCGCCGATTATCTTCAGGAAACCGCAACCCATCTACATCTGCAGCTCCTAAATCCTCTGCCAGGCAACCGTACATAGTACGGGGGGAAAGTAGAACCACAACTACAGCAGCTCCTGCCTATAGAAGAGGCAACTCAAGACCATCCTCCAGGACAACTACCCACTCTTCACGACCCAAAGCACCTAGATTATCTCATAAAAGTACTCCATCATCAAGACCTAGTCCCTCTCGTTCCTCTACAGGTAGATCCCGATCTCGCACTACTACAAGTAGACAAAGAAGTTCCTTCGAAAACCTTAGCGGCGAAAGATTTAATAAATACGACAGTATTTTAAATGATGGCAAAATTACCGTGACTCACCAAATACCATTTGAAGTCACAGTTCCCGTTGTAAATGGAAAAGTAACCGAATATAAAAACCTATTGACTGCTAAGCCGAAGGTCGAAACTCATTTACTTAATCAAATTTCAACTTCTATTGGTATTCTTGGCAATCAACAGTTAGTACTTGCAGTAGAGTCCACTGGATTAGGCGACAACGGGGCAACTAAAATAACAAAATATGTACTTCATGAAACACCAACAACTACCGTTATTTTCACGCCAACAACGATAAGAGGTCGTAAAACTTCATATTCACACATTTTACCTAGTACTATATATAATGTCGAACCAGTAGTTCAGACAATCGCACCAGAAATAAATTCAAATGTTCCATTAGCGAACTTACTACTTTCTCAATTGCTGTTAGGAAATCAGCAGCCGGGTATAAATCCTCTGTTGGCTTTACAAGGTCAGGCTTTATTACCTCAACAATCAGTAGTACAAACACCTGTAACAGAGTACAAAACAAGAACGACAACATATGTAACGACGGTAACAGATGCTAGGGAAACTGTTTTACCTATCACTTTCCGTGGCATTCCTATCTTAACGACAATCATTGATCCAACAATTGAAGTAATTACAGCAACTGAATATTTAACTGATACAGTTGTAACTACACCGACAGTATTATCACCTCCTCCACAGTACAATTCACTACTTTTGCCGCTTCTATTGCAACAGCAACAACAGCAGCAACAGGCTCTTTCGTTACAAACAGCAAATCCCTTGCTTGGCCTTGCTCAACCTAACTTCAATCTTGGACAAAACAACTTGTTGCCAAACCAAAATAATTTTCTTCCAAATGAAAATTTAATCAATGATATTTACAGCAATAGTCCAAAACCAAACATTTTGTCCGACCTGAATAGCAATGAAGAAGATTTTTCAGAAGATATCTCCATGCCAGAAAGTGTAGAAGATCCCCCACTCCCACCACCGACACTACACTCTACTTCGCCAACTACACATTCTCGCAAACGTAATAAGCATAAAGCTCAGGCTCCAGCTGCACAGCCAACCCCGCCGGCACCGAAAAAATTTACTAGCGTTGTCACTTTATACGTTTCTGGCAAACATCCCGGTGAATTCAGCACTGTTCTATCTACGGTAGTCAGTGACGATACACAGACAGTCAGAAAACGTGAAGCAATATACTATGAGGATGCTAGGATATTACCATCGATATTGCCAAGCGTCGATCTGCTTTCGAGTTCACAGGATGACAGTTTGCTTGAAAATTCAATTTACACTAATCTAGATAAGTACGTTACTAGCTCTTACAGTGATTTACAAGTTGAAACTCAAAGTTTGGAAAGTATAGTCGGTAAAATAAGTGACCACGTAAGCTACGATGCATCGCCTACATACGTTGTAAAATTACAAACACCTTCGACGATCAGAGATCGAAAACAAAGTTCTGTCGATGACAACTCTTGAAGCCCAAACAACTGATTAGGTATAAATAATGTTTTAGTTATTTATTTACTTTGTATGATAGTACGAATAGTGCCTTATAGTTTTAGTTTTATGTATAAAAATAAAATACTCTTTAAATTTCAACCATGTAGATAGTTAATTATATGTTTATATAAACCTTATTCTTCGTAAGATCGCCAAAAATGTTGATATTGTTATCAGGTGCCGATATTTTAATAAAAATGTAATTTAGATAACTAGTTTATCAAATCACTGCCTAAGAATAAATCATAATGTTTTAGGTGATAATTTTACACTATGTAACTCTTATACTCATATTGCTTTACTTGTAAATTGCGAACGAAATAATAAACAAGTTAATGGAATTCAATCTTTTCTTTCCCAAAAGTTTTTGAAATGACAGCAGTTAGTTAAATTGTCATAACACAACGATTACATACAGATTTAATTTAGATAATACTAAAAATGTTTTTCTATTTCTCATCCAGCATAACATCTTTTAATAATAACCATTGCTTTTCAGAACTTGAAAATTCAAAATTCTTGGTTTATTATATTTTATTATTTTTTTAAATTTATTTAAAAGTAAATTTAAGTATTTTTCAATAAAATGTACAATTTAGCTTCTATGATTATTTAATAGGTACTTCAATGATTAGGTATAATCCTACCAAAATCATATTTTACACAAGGACTAATAAATTAATGAAGGCCACCCCAATACTTAGAAATAATTTTTTTTGACTCATGAGCATGACCATTATGACAAGACTAGACTAAATCTGAAGCTTCCAGGATTCCAATGGATGTTTCCTTTCCGAGTCTCCAACAATCTGAGAAGGTGAGTTTGTTTGTTATTTCATAATGCACAAAGAAGTCTATGAATCCATTTTTAACTAAAAAAACTTTCTTTTAATTAAGAATGGATTTAAAATTATGTGGCTGGCCTATTTTAAAATTTCTTAAAAAAAGGTGTAGTGTGTTTCTATTGGGGCAGTCATATGTAGCATTTTAGAGTTGTGTAAAATTAACTACATTTTAATTTAATCCTGTAAATACGATGTATATACACGTAAAAGTTGATTGCTTTTATTTTGTACTGCAAGGTAATATTTATTGTAGATTGATACATGAAGACTAACTTAACAATAAAAATTATGGTTTGATAAATAATTATAACAAAAAGCTTCATATTATGTCTTAATACAACTAAAAATTGTGAAGCAAGGTTTGAAAAAACAAACTGTGAAGGATACAAAAGATAATAGTAAATACTACTATATATAATACACGTACCGTCTTGTTTTTCTTCAAAAAAGATTTTTTTAAATTTTACCTCCTTAACCAAGGCATGTTTTGTATATAATATTTGCAAAGTAAAGTTGCTAATTTTAAGCATCAACTTAATTTTACGTTTAGAGGTTTGGGAGGTAGACAGAGCTAAGGTAAAGATTTTAGATTAAATATTCAAATTGTAAATGTAAAAGATACAATTTTATAAATTATGAAATAAAATATGAAATATAATTATCTAAAATGAAAATTATTGGTAAAATTTTACAGCATTTAACACTAACGGAATTGTTTATGATAATTCACCATGGAGGCCTGGGCGAGACATAGACGTATCTCAAGATAATGCAGAAGATGAAAGGAGGCTAAAAAAATTAGCCACAAGGATAATGTCAAACGGTGTAGAAGTTTTGGTAAAAGATAAAGGGATTAATGATAGGACTGACCAGGTACTTAATTTATAATTACTTACTTTTAATCTTAAACAATATGATATAGTGAGAAATATATCTTATTCAAACAATTATTTCACAGCGGAGAGTAAAGCACATAACATCGATTAAGCCAACCTATAATCAAGTGACTTCGACTCCAAACAAGTCATTGATTTCTTCAGCAGTGTCAACTGTAGTAAATCGTGAACATTTAAGTGTATATTTTCCATTACACCAATTTATGCAACACAACTATATAATCAAGACGTGTATGACAACATACACTTATTTAACGACAGTAGTTCAAAATAAACGAAGCGCTGTGTCAACATTTGAAACTATAGTTTCAGTGGTCACAACAGAATCACTTACTAATATATACGCCACGGACGTATTTACAGAGCTTAAGCCGACTAAAGTAAGGCTTATTTGAGACCCCAAAATAAAGCTGTGTCCTGGGTTTCATAGGTCCCTTACTGTTGTCAGTAAACTATAATATTACCCCACACAATTTATACTTGTACCAAATTTTATTTTAATCATATTTTGCCTACTAACTGTTCATCCTTTAAATGTGATTATTTTGTTGATTTTTTTTGTATTTAATAATGTAACTAATAATAGTAATCATTATTTACTTTCAGACGAAATATATGGATGTAAAAACTGTACAACCAACTCAAATGAGCAATATGTTTTCAAGTCAAGTTCATAAAATAAACAAAAGAATAGACAGTGACGAGGAGGATAATTTTGAATTGATTCAGCCTTCAGAAATCAATCATGCACCTTGCACCACCACTTCTTGTTCTTGTAGTCATACCAAAACGGAAAATTTGAAAACAAAGTACACAAATTTAAACGAATATAGCTCTGATTCACACAAGTATACAATGAAAACTACAAGGTTTAGTGACATTAAAATAAAGTCTACAAGTAAAGATGCCGTTGATAAGAAGACACAGTATCGACCATATGAATATGAAAGTAGTTCTCAAATAGCTCCAACTGACAAAATTGTAGAAAAATATACTGAAGTAATAAGTGACTACTCAGATGAAAAGGATACTTTTTCAATAGAAGCAAATGACCTTTTAACGAATGAACAAGCTCCGTCATCGAGTCAACCTAACAAAACTTCAAGCCATAAAAACCCAAGTAAAAATCAGAACGAAAAACCACAAAAGGTTGACGCAAATAAATTAGTAGTTGCAGAACTAATTAAACTTGGATCATTGGGCATTAAAGGTTTGTCTCAATTAGCACCTGTTGTTATAGAAAAAATGACTGGTGGTTTTATGAAGCGTCATGATAATATCAATAAGACTATTACTAGCCCAACAAGCACAACGACAGTTATACCAATAAAACATATAAACTCTTACAATGTAAATAAAAGAATTGACAGCATGGAAACCAAACAAGGAAATTTTCCTATGTATATACCAGTAGATGATATGGAAACCGCAGAATCTCAGATTGCTTTTACAAATGCTACTTTACATCAAAATATGGCTTGGGCAGCTGAATTAAAAAATTCTAAATCTCATATTCCTTTAAAATCAGTTCACGAAAGTCCTCTACTGAATAGTGGAATTCCTATCAGCCCTGGGGAAATTATAACTGCTAATTCTGATGTAATTGTTGGAAAGCCTGCTGTGGGAGGGCCTCTTACTTTGGGAGCTAGCGGACTAAAATTACATAATCATGTTAGTCCACCACCTGTTGACAATTACGTTTCAGGTAATGAGCATTATATTATACGTGAAAACCGCCCTCAGAGTGATCAAATTATAGATGATTCTTTCGATTTAAGACCCCCTGATTTGCCTAAGCCTACCAAAAAGGTCACAAATAATATTTTACTTAGGCCGATAAGTCAACATACCACTACGAAATATGTAAAACAGCCAAATCAGACAAATTTTTCAAAAATGTCTTCAAATGATTTCAATAAACATGTGAGTAATAAAAATGTACCTGTTTTACTCAATCATGGCAGGCCAGCCTTTTTGGACTATATTCCGTCTTTAACAAGACCAAATGTGAATAAGAACTTGCTTGGGCAATCAAGTTATCAAGTTACAGAAAATGATAAAAATAAAAAAGATATAGCTGACAATAGTCCAAGTTCATCTGAAATAGTAAGCAGTAAAATAATTGCTGATGGTGAATACTCTATTCTCGATCCTGATGATTCAATTACAAAACCATTCTTGGTAGATATACAGCCATCAAAAGTAGCTAATGTTTTAATTCCTCATGGAAGTACCACGGCTTTAGTATACGCTGGTTCATCTGAACCTCATAAGACTGGTAATTATGTTGATGCACCTCTGCCATATCCAGAACCTGGATATTTTGGTAGTTTTAGTATTGACGCTCCTCAAATGACTAATGTCCATAATGTATCTCCGAATAAAAATCAGTTCTACATAAGGCCTGATGAAAAATATTTAAGTGGTTCATATAAAATAAATACTTCACCTACAGATAAAGAGAATATCTTAGATAATGATTATGAAGTTAAAAATGAAAACAAACGCCCTAAAGACTATAGTAAAATACCTCCACCTACTAGTATTCAAGAGGCTCATATAAGAGTTGGGCCACATATTACAGTTTATAATCCTGATAACGTGAAGGATGATCTGGATAAGTTTAATAGAATCAATAAAAATAATAAGCCAAATGAGGTAAAAGATGTCATTGACAAGGAATATGAAAATTACTTAGCAGTTCCACCTCCACCACCTAAACTACATTATAACCAAGGAAATTATCAAGAAAAAAGTAATTTACATCACAAGAGGCCTACTGTGCATACTCAGCCAGTTCAAGATACCAAAATACATTTAAATATTAAACACCCAATAGCTAATCAGCTGCCACCAAAAGTTACCTCTGAAGTTTATTTTGCTTCTCAACTGCCTAATAGTGAACCTACTTCCAGTTATACGATCAACTTTCCTATGCAATCACATACTGTTGAAAGTAGTTTCCATACTCCTGCCATTGAAAACCATCACAATTATGTATCTACTAATAAACAAAAACCAAATACTCAGAAAACTGTGACAAAAACAACTGGCAATATTGTGCATAAGCCCATTAAAGTAAGCCCTGATTCTAAAAATTCATTTACACATACATTAAGTACTGCAACAAATGTGGATATTGCTAACTCTCAAGGACACATCATTGGATCTAGCATAACTGTACCCATAAGTACATCGCAACAAAATGGTCAAGTTAATGCTGACATTCCTATTGGAACTAACTTCGCGATAAGAGTTGAAGACGATCCAGCAAAATATGAAAGTGTTGCGTTGCATGGAAAAATAGTTCCAACAATATCCAGTGAGAATAGCTATTCACCTTATAACCTTTACAGCGATATGAAGAACAAACTATCACATAATAGAAATACATACAACGTCACAAATACTTTTGTGAATGGAGCACATTCTTCTTCTAGTACTCAGCAACCTCAAAGAGCCACATTTGTAAGCAATACACTTTCGTCGATTATTAGTCACGCCAATTTTCCTATGGTGAAAGATTATCAAGAATCAATTTACAATAATAAAGAATCATTACACATACGTAATGATATGAAAGAAACAAATAATGTTAATAATAAATTCGTACCAGACAACCAACCGCAAAACACACAAACTAATTCACATGGATGGTATTCCAGTATTATAAATGAAAACAATGTTAAAAAAATCAACGTTGAAACATCAACGAGAGTAATGATTCCTCTTAACTATGATCTAAACACAGATAATTTGCCTGAATTTGGGAACAAGCTAGCTACGGTAGGAAAACCTCCGACAGACTTATGGGATCAAAAAACTAAGCATTCAATTAATAACTTTAATGTTGGTAAGCCATTCAGCAAAGTAAGTGAAATTAAAGCGACAAATGGATCTGCGTTATCACAATATCAACATGTTCAGTACATCCCGTCTATTCCTGATGATAAACAAATAACATATAATATACCAATTAAGCATGACGGACAGCCATCTACAGCAAATACCAGAACACCGGCTCAGGGTGAGTCTGTGAAGGTCGTTTACGAAAATGCGGATGAAGTTTATGATGGGGACGATTCGTATGAAACAATTGGCGATGGAGATGGAGAAATAAGCTCAGAATCAGTCAAAGTTCCAATTGTTGCCTCTTCTAATAAAACGATTGAAGTACATAAATTTAAAACAAATTCTGCCAGCAATGCTACGTTTGCAAAACCTGTACAAACTAATATAAGAGACACACAATACAACTCAGAAACACAAACAGAAAAGCCATTTGGACTCTTCGTGGATCATGCGTATCATTCTAATAATATGGCAACAGTTTTTAATAATGATCAGTATAGTAAACCTAGACCATTCACAATAAACATGGGTATGTATACATTAGATCATCAGTTACAACAACCTCATTGGCAAATAAACCAATTAATTGTTAATTCTACCAACATGTCATATGAGGATAATATGGACCTTAATGTAGGCGAAGAGATAAGTGTCAAACCTATGAGTACATCATCATCTAAAAATACTTACCTCAACGAAGATAATTTGCCTAATAAATACAAACCATCTCCAAATCTAACCAAAGGTGTAAATAATGCCAGCATTATTACTTCGACAGTTCAGATACATGATAAAAAACCAATTATAGTAAAGGTGTCTGAAAAAACTACCTTACCTTCATACACTATATCTACGCACTTAGATCACAATAGCTCAAAAACTGACATAATTGACTTATCGCCTCCTCCGCCGACTTCGAACAATAATTTCAAGACTACAACCGACGCAGAACAAATAATGGGCATGAGTCCACCACCTCCTAGAATCCACGTGCCCAATAGACATTTGCAGCGTAAGCCGCTTCCTCCGAAGCCTGTTTTACCAATTAGAACACCTCCTCCATATATGGCTCTACCACCAAAATCGTTGGCACCTAGACTGCCAACTCAAAAGCCTAGCAAAAAACCAATTACCCAGGAAGAAATATCGACGTATAGACCAACTTACGATATTTTGAATAAAGCGAAACGACCTTTGGGAAATCAAGATCAGCCATCATCGCAGTTATTACCTCCACCAATTCAGCCCCCTACGACTTTGGTAAAAAAAACTTCCATATCTACACATATTCCAAATTCTGTTATATTCCCAACGCCGTTATCATCTGGATGGTTGACTTCATCTGGTATAGAATTCTCATCTGGTATAAACTTTGCGCCTACATCCGTTCATTCCCAACAAGTTGTATTGCCATCAAAAATATTAGATGATGCAGGTACCAAAATAAAGGACTATTCTTCTGAAACTTCATACTCGTATGAGTATGAAACATCTAGCGAAACAGAAAAAAGTTCAGAAAAGCATTATGATACTGTATTATCAACACACGAAAGTTCTACAGTTAAACCGAAACCTAGACCGGTTTATAACCCTCACGGTAGTATTGAATCATATAATGATAACAACGACTACGAAATGGTAAATACGACCACAACAAGTATTTTAGGAAACAGAAATAGGACTAGAAAACCATATCCAATTCGAAACAACGACAAAAAATCTACAACGCCCAAATACAAACTACCAACTAAACCGTTTTCCGCTGTTAAACCAACTCGAACCCTAACTAGACCTGAAATTCTATACCCGACAAGAATTGCCCCAGTTAATAAAGTAGTCACACCTTTGCCATCTCAGCCAACTACTATACAAAATACCTATGTTATTGAGAGTTCTGAATCTTCACCAGATGAATATTATGTGGCACCAACTCAACAATTTAGTTCACCGACAATATCGCCAGATATTACATCAATTATTGAAAATACTATAACATCTACACTTACGGTAAGTAAGGAAGTTTTACCATCCAACAGTCATCAAACACATCATGCTGGTAATGAAATCAAAATATCGGATGACATAATTCCCACAAAAACAGAATTTAGAACCACTGTTATTACACATACTAAAACTCTATCTGAGCCCCCAGAAACGGTCTCAAGTATTGGTTATGTCAATTTAACGCACACTATTACTGTAACACATACCAAGACAAGCTTAATTAGTCAATATGAAGGAGCTGTAACTGAAACATTCGTTTTGACAAACACTGAGACGTCTACGGTCGTAGATGTAGTTACTGAAATATACACTCAAGTGCTACCTACAACTATTATAGAAACTGTGACTAAACACATTCCCATTCAAGTTGAACCCACATCTGTGCAAAATATACCATCTACTAAGATAGCTCTTGATGATATTTCAATGTCTTCTGAGGAACGTGAAAATTATATAATCAAAGATAACGACGTAACTGAAAATATCCAAAAGATTCAAGAAACAGAAGAAGAGAAGGAAAATGATACATTCTTTGTGGTGATGAACAAATCACAAAATGGTGGAAAATCACCTCCAATTAATTCCGATATTGACGCTGGTGACTACGAAGGTATTACGAGGGATGAACAGGTCAATAACAATGGAGTATCTCAAGTTTTATTCGGAGAAATATTATTGGCCGGTGCTCCATATTTGGAAACAACTAACGTTGGACATCCTATAACAGGTAATAATTATGAAATCTGATAGTAAATGCTAGGTAATTTTCTATAATTATATAAGAATATTGTTTTGTGAATTCAAGAACATTTAATTTCCATAAAATTTTTGTAGGAGTAGGATATAGCAAGGAATGTCAACCTGATTGCAAGGCGTCACGAAACGAAAGGTGTCAAAGAATTGATGGCATGATGAAATGTGTTTGTAGACCTGGATTTGCAAGAATGTTCCCCGATCGTCCATGTAAACGTAAGTCTTATGTAAAGTATGCGTAATTAAACGATTAGAACTCAGAGGTACTAATGTACCTCTGAGTTCTAATAAATATAAAAAAATTAAATGAATCACAAAAATGTTTATCTGACCGGGATTTGAATGCATCACATTTCGAATTTTCGCACAAATCAAAAATTATACATTCGCAGACTAAATCGGACTGACTTACAATAGATTCGAATTATTGATAATTGTTGCATGAGGAATGAAACAACATACATATTATATAGCTTAAAAATGCGCAGTTTCCTAGGAATAAGACATAGTTAGGTCGATTTTTCTCCCTCGAAACTCCCTGCATACCAAGTTTCATAGTAATACTTGCAGCCGTTTCCGAAAAACCCATTATGTATATATAAGATTGTCTCTTTTCAATTATAAGATTTGAAAGCTATTAAACATACAGATAAATTGCTGAATATTTTATAACAACATAAATTAAAGAAATTTGTTTCATAGAGACAAAATTTTCAATTGAACTTTTCTTTTCTAGCAACTTACACGTACTCTGTTAGTCTGGCTCTGGGATCGCGTGGGAATGAACGTTTGCGATTTGATGAGAAGTTGTCCGACAATTCAAGTAAAGAATACCATGACCTGGCTGTATCGTCATATGAGGGTATCAATAGGATGATCATGCAGTCAGACTTACGTGATGTCTACCATGGAGTACATATTACGAAGTTCCATCCTGTGGTCATTAGATCTTTCAAAGAAGACTACGAGGGAGTCGTCA
Organism: Phengaris alcon alcon; assembly: GCA_037179445.1. Classification (NCBI taxonomy): domain Eukaryota; kingdom Metazoa; phylum Arthropoda; class Insecta; order Lepidoptera; family Lycaenidae; genus Phengaris; species Phengaris alcon. The sequence goes on along the minus strand of JAYRCH010000087.1, from coordinate 2,423,650 downwards.
ATGATTTCTATGTACAGGTACATATTTTTCTTCTATTATGTGGCATATTAGGACAATAAAGTAGGAAACTTTTTGTTATGTTTTTAAACATATAAACCCTGTATTCAATTGAAAAAATCTTAATAATAATTGATCGTTTTATACCCTTCCAGCTCTCAGATAACGCGCATGAAAACCGTTTGAAGGAAGTGATAGAGAAATACCTGAGACACAACAATTTCAGTTTAGGAGGCACACCGATACATGCTGCAGAACAGCTATTGGATAGATTGAACGTTAGCGGTATGAATTTTATTTATGGAAAATTTGAATTAACGGTATGTAATATGTATTCTAAAAAGTGTCAAAATTATTTTCTACTTTTGGTAGCATTCACTTCATGATTATAAATACAAGAGTTCCCAAAAATTTCGTTGTGATTAATTGTTGTTGAATTTCAGTGAAGTAACGCGTCGTCACGCCAATTTCAGATTTCGACGAGTGCACCAGCCGTCACTTCCACGATTGTTCTGAGCATGCACGCTGCTTCAACCTCCGCGGCACCTACACCTGCAGCTGCCTGGAGGGCTTCGCCGACCTCAGTGTCAACACCATGTACCCTGGACGGGTTTGCTCATGTAAGATAGTATTTTAGTCGCGTTTCTTTGATACAGTTAATAACTGAGTTAAATTAAAAAGAATGAATGTTGCTGTAAAACGAGGACTATTTCCTTCATATGTGTGTTTGAAAAGATATATTTTAATAAGCAGTAATAGTATTTATAACTTTAACGGTCGTGATTATCATTTTATTGTTTCGATTATGGTTTTCACAACAAATATATCAAGACGAAGAATGGGCTATGACGTACATTTGACAGAAAAAATCTTCATACATGTAAAAGTATGGTGACATCAAGATGGCGTACATCTTAATTTCACCATACCTCAAATATCAGCCATCTTGAATTCACCTCAAACCTCATATTATGTCAAAATAGCTAAAAACAACCCCAAAGTAGGGACAGTTTTGCCTCGATATGCCTCGTCTGTGTAATACATACTTTATGGTTTTCACAACAAAGAGAGTGGTCGAAACGTTGCCACACCTTTTTTTTTTAAATATTTATTTAAAGGCTCTTCATCATAATTATGTCAGCCCTAATTTAACAATGGTAACAATTAACTTAAATCTAATTCCCTCAGATGTAACTTAGAAATATATCACTAAATTCTATTTTAAAGTTTGACCATGCAACGCTATGTTCGAAAAAAGTTCGAAAAAACAAGTTGGTACATTTAGTGTGTTGAACAAATTCACGCCTTAAACTTTCGTTCCTCTCGCATTCCATAAGCACGTGAAACAGGTCCTCGTATTGGTCACAAACGGTGCAATTGGGATTATCTCTTTTGCCCATGAGGAAAGTAAAATTATTTAACGGAATGTGATTGGAACGGATACGGAAGCAAAGAGTTTAATCTCTCTTACTGAGGTTGGCATCTGCAAACCAAGGACGATTTGGTGGTTTGTCTACTAAAGTTCTATACCAAATACCCGAGTTTACAGATTTTTATTGAAAATACTGATTCCACATAACAAAACATTTTTTTCTAATGTATCCTAAATAATCAGTAAAATAAGGAGTTACATTAATAGCTGTACCTTCCGATCGTGCTGCACATGCCAAAGCGTCAACAGTCTCATTCCCTGCAATACCTACATGGGAAGGCACCCTATTACGTATGAGACTATAAATACATTTAATAACGAGGAAAGCCTCAGTCCTACCCATGTTACCTGTTTTGACGTGATAACGTCTTATAATTCGATGGAGCCGGCTGCACGCACGAAAAAACATGACTCATGCGGCGTTACCTTGCTCTGAGGCGTTCCATTTAAGGTTTGAAGTGCAAGCGAATCCCAGATGTCAGGTCAGAATCCTTCCTTGTTGGACCTTCTGCTGACTTCAAATCCTGACGGCTACCAAATATCCGTAATCGCACCACTTGGTTCATCGGATCATTGCCTTGTTAGGAGTTCTGTGCCACTTACGACGGTGTTACGACAGCGCGCTGTTAAATACCGTCGTGTGTGGCACTACAAGTCAGCAGACTGGGATGGGATGCGGTCGTTTTTTGCATCCTATCCTTGGGGGAACGTGTGCTTCTCGCCGGATGATCCCGACAACACTGCCAACTCTGTTGACGATGTGGTGATGCAAGGGATGGAACTTTTCATTCCGTCCTCTGTAGTGCCAACTGGCGGCAGATTTCATCCCTGGTTTGGTTCATCCCCCAAAAAAGCTTCTCGCCGGAAGCAGGAGGCTTACCAATCCTGGGCCAATGCAGTGTCTGCTCGGGATTTAAATACCAGCACATATAAAAAGGAGTACAACCTTGCCTCTAGGTCCCTCAAGAAAGAGATCACTCGGGCAAAGAAACAGCACGTCAATAGAATTGGTAAGAGACTTGAGCGCCTCCCCTCGGGAACCCGTGCATTCTGGTCTCTGGTCAAAGCTATTGAAGGAAATTTCTGCAAGCCAACCCTACCATCCCTACGCGTAGGAAATGGATCGTTGGCCCAGGACGCAAAGGACAAAGCCGATCTTCTGGGCAAGCTCTTTGCGTCAAACTCGACCCTGGATGACGGGGGGCAGAAACCGCCGACCATACCGCGATGCACGAGCATCATGTCGGATATTCGGTTTCATCAGCGCTCAGTGCGAAAAGCCCTCCGTTCCCTTGATATCCAAAAGTCGAGTGGGCCTGACGGAATCCCTCCTATTGTGTTGAAAAAGTGTGCTCCAGAGTTGGCTCCGGTCTTGACGCGTCTTTTTCGGTTCTCCTACTCTTCTGACATCGTCCCGGCTTCTTGGAAGACAGCCTTGGTGCACCCGATCCCCAAAAAAGGTGATCGCTCAAATCCTTCCAACTACAGACCAATCGCTATAACCTCTCTCTCTTCTCGAAGATAATGGAATCCATTATCAATAGCCAGCTTCTTCGATACTTGGACGGCCAGGGATTACTAAGCGACAAACCTTACGGGTTCCGTAAGGGTCGCTCGGCTGGTGATCTCTTGGCGTACCTAACTCATCGTTGGGCTCAGGCAATTGAGTCGAAGGGAGAGGCATTGGCTGTTAGTTTGGACATTGCGAAGGCCTTTGATCGGGTTTGGCATAAAGCGCTGCTATCAAAGCTTCCATCATACGGGCTGCCCGAGAAATTATGTAAGTGGGTCACTAGTTTCTTAGCAGATAGAAGCATAAAGGTCGTAGTTGACAGCGAATGCTCGGAAACTCAGTCTGTTGATGCTGGTATCCCTCAGGGCTGTGTGCTATCGCCTACCCTATTCATACTGCATATCAATGACATGTTACAGACCAACGGCATTCATTGCTATGCGGATGATAGTACAGGTGATGCTGTATATACCGGCTTCCCCAATATTTCTCGGCTAAATGTCATTGCGAGTCGAAACTAACTTGTGTCTAAAATAGAGAATTCATTGGAGAAAGTCTCTGAATGGGGTAGACGTAACTTAGTCAAATTCAACCCCGCCAAGACACAAGTCTGCGCGTTCACCACTAAAAAGTCACCAATGGTCGTATATCCTCGTTTCGAGGGTACATCTTTAACCATCTCCCCTAGAATTGAGATACTTGGCGTCAGCATATCGAGCGAAGTCCAGTTCCGATATCATCTAGAGGGTAAGGCCAAGTTAGCCTCGGAGAAGCTTGGTGTTCTTAACAGAGCGAGACAGTACTTCAGTGCGGACCAACGCCTACAACTCTACAAGGCGCAGGTTCGGCCTCATATGGAATATTGTTCTCATCTCTGGGCAGGGGCGCCAAAATACCAACTGCTCCCTCTGGATCGTATCCAACGAAGGGCCGCTCGAATTGTTGACTGCCATAGTGTTTCAAACAGCTTGGACCCCTTGGAATTACGCCGAGATGTAGCTTCACTCTGCACCCTCTATCGGTTGTATCACGGGGAGTGCTCTGAGGAATTGTTCAGAATCATACCACCTGCAACTTTTTGCCATCATCCCACGCGAAAAACATACCATCCTCATCACCTTGATGAGTGGCAGTCTTCCACCGTGCGCTTTTCGCGTAACTTTCTGCCGCGCACTGTAAAACTCTGGAACGAACTGTCACCAGCAGTATTTCCGGACCTATACGACCTGCAAACCTTCAAGAAGAGAGCGTATTTCCTCTTAAAAGGCCGGCACGCACCTGCAGCTCTTCTGATGTTGCGAGTGTCCATGGGCGACGGTAGTTGCTTACCATCAGGTAACCCGTTTGCTCCCTTGCCCCCTTATTTAATAAAAAAAAAAAAAAAAGCGAGAGCGCGGAATCTGTCTCTCACCTACTTGAGTGAGCGATCCATCAGTATTTTCTTATGACGTTGTCACGTTCAACTATCGTCAGTAAACCGACTTTACGGACAACCGACAACCGATTTTTTTTAATTATTGAGAATTTCCTGCATAAGTAATGTACATTCACTTATATCCTTATTACTGCAATAAAATATAAAATCATCTGCATATTGAATTATTTTTAAAGTAGGAAAAGCTAATTGTGTTAATTTTAACGGTGACAATCTTTATATATATATAATTCTACTGTACGTGTGTATGTCACTGAACTCCTCCTAAACGACTGGACCGATTTGAATGAATTAAATTGTATGCGTTTGGGTAGCGCCCTGGATGGCTTAGATTCACAAATCAGCCCGGCAGGACAACGTCTGTCGGGTCCGCTCGTATTAAATAAAATTGGGGACATCGGGTCCCCCTGTGCCAAACCATCACGATATATTCGAACAATCTTCTCATCGTTCATCAATCCAAGAATAATAAATCTCTTTTTAAGAAATTCTCTTATATATTTTTGTAAATATGCATATCCACACCATATTCAACAAGACGCTCAGTAAGCACGTCGACCGATACACCGTTGTGTGCATCCATGATGTCCGTAAATGCACATAAAAGGTATTCTTTTTTAATAAAAATTCTACATCCATGCCGAAACGAGAGAGGCCATTAGCTCTATCCATAACTATTTAGAAACGTTTCTAATTCAACTTTCTTCGGTATAATACTGCGGTTGTTATGTACTAAGTTTTTTGATCATACGAGCTATGCGATTTTTTACTTTTCTTGACGAAATTTCTTGTATTACTTCTTTGAAAATTTTAACTAATTGGCCTATATTTTCTGTGTAGGTGAGACTTATTTGTAGAATATTTTATTTACCGTTTACCTTTACTCTAGGAAGCTAATAAAATCTTTAATTGTCATTGGGTCATCACTTCTGCAGAATCTTTTCAATCTTTTTTAATTCTGAGGGTTGCAATTAAAGTGAGGGAGCTGTTTTTAGTTTTTTTACTTTTTTTTAGCCGATCCAGAGTTGTCTACGGAAATTTCTCTCGAGTCGGACTCACTCATAGCCTCGCCATCCGATATTTCAGCGGGAATATGATCGCTTTGCGAGGAGTCGGTCGTAGTAGGCGCGTGCGGTCTTTTAAATGAAATTGGCGGACGAAAATCTGGTATTTCTATAATCTCACAGACATTATCAGACTTGGAATTTGGATTGGACTTCATATTAACAGGACACTTATTGGCCACGTGACCTTCTTTTTTGCTTAGGAAGAGCAGGTCAATGAATCGGTAGAAACATAAATCCAATAAGAAATACTCGTACCATCAAATTCTATTTGTATTCGTTCGGGTAAATTATTGATTTCTTCTGGTGGTACGTAAGCTTGACGGCGAAAACTAAGAATATAACTAAATCCAGGCTCGGTTATACCGGCGCTAATAAAAGGCACCGGCGAAACTAATTTAATTTTCAATTCTGCTAACTTCGTTTCTGTAAGATTATGTGGTATTATCGGACACACATTAGATAGAATAATACGTTTGTTTTTCGTTATAAGTGGTCGAATAGGTACTCTAATATTGTTCAAAACAATGCACTGATGAGCATCAGTCAACTCTTCAGCCACTTCTTTCGTTGTTGTGTCAATAAACATACTCGGTTTTTGGACATTCTGCTCAAATTCTGTTAAAGATTTCTCCGAAAGCGTAGGCATAATCTTTAATTTGCATATCATCCGCCGCATCTACAAGACTGCTTGATATTTAGTAGGAAATGAAAACGTTTGGGTAACAGACGAATAACTTTGTTTTGGTTCCATCGTACCCGTAGTCAGAAACGATGATGAGCCGAGTGTGTAAACACTCGAACCGATAAGCGCGGGCGCCGCGCGGCGCACTCGTAGGTATCACACGTGTAATCGATACTGCAATCAATAGGCGCAGTTTCAGCGACGTATCGAAAGCAAGGTTGCCACACTTGGTTCTTCCGAAACATACATCAAATGTAAGGCCAAGAACATACAAAATATTGATCTAATATTTTCAGCCGAGGCTGTTGGCTGCGCTGGCTGCAACTACCACGGCACTTGCTTCGAGCGCGAAAACATGATGATCTGCGAATGCTTCAAGTGGTACTCAGGGAGAACTTGTCAAGTCAATCTAAAGGGTATGTTGAGGATAAATTTTTAGTATGTACGATATTATTAAACAAAACGCTAAGGAATTTAACGCTATCTGACGCTTTTTATAAGTTTATAATAAAGATTTTAGCATCACCATCATTTGACGACATCTGTGGCTCAGTGGTTGGTGTGTCGGCTCTCAAGCCGGAGGTCACGGGTTCGAATACCGCCAAAACGGTTTTCAATGTCTTTATATATATATTATATATATATATATATATATATATATATATATATATATATATATATATATATATATATATATATATATATATATATATATATATATATATATATATATATATATATATATTATGTTATATTAACTTTTATACTAAACATAATATATATATAATATATATTATATTATATATATATTATGTTTAGTATAAAAGTATTAAATATACTTTCCGTTATCTGGTCCCCGAAATACAAGTTATTCGGATACTTAGCACGGGGCCAGACTGACGTGGTGTAAAGCGTCGATCGATATTGGTTGTTCTATGTAAGCTATTTCACTGTGATAACCAAACGATCCGTCTGCTTGTGTGAATATAAAATACAACAATTATTATAATACTATACATTAATATTTCCAGCGGTCCTAATAACGGTGACATCAATTGGCGCGGTGATCATAATCGTAGTGACGATCTATGCGTCGAAGCGCTGCTGTTGCCAGAAGGGTCCCGCCACGCAAACGTTCGTCATCGGTTGTATGCAGGGCATGCCTAGTCTACATCAGGTAAAACTCCTCCTAAGGCCGGGACTATATTGTTCGGAATCCGTAAGTAAGGGGAAAATTCCGAGCACAGAAAATTGAACTCTGCACTGACGCAATATAGCTGAAAATCGAACACACGAAGTGTCGTATCAATTTGTCAATGTCATATTATATGACAACTCGACACTCTACACTTCCATTTCTTTTCTTCTTTCTTATTCTTTTTCTTCCATTTCACTTCCAGGCAACAGCAGTAAGGATGGTCCTACTTGCAACTGAATTGTCTCTTATCGGTGGGGAATTTGATAAGATATTTTTCTTGTGGACTACGACGTATTGGTTCTTACAGATCCTTCTTACGCTTGCGTGGTAAATTGAAAAACGTCAAACTAAGTGTCAACATTGGCTCCGCAGTTATTTGATAATAAAAACCATAAATATACAAATAAAAAGTGAAAAATTATGTGTATAGTAAAGTGATAATTATGTACAATTGTTTGTGAAACATTCCGTAAGTGATAAACAATATAAACTAAAAGTAAAAAAAATTACCGTAACGACTACAAAAAAAATCAAAATTTTTATTAATATACAGTGAAATAAGTCAACTAAAACATTGCAAAAGTTCGTCCTATAATATCAAGTACCAATAATCAAATAAATACAAAGTGAAATATTACAATTTAATGGACAAAACAAAGTTATTTTTTGTTCAGTGCACCAAGTACCCTCAGATCTTTTTAATATTCTATAACGATATTTATAAAATCACAAAGCGAAATTAAGTTAAAAGCGATAGTTATATTAGTCGTATACGTAACACGAAAGGCAGCGCAGTGGTTAGTGATCCGACCTCTCCATAAAAGCCCCAGGTTCGAGACTCAGCAGCCTTCACTTTTTGTATGAGAAAAATATTTACCAGTTTAGAAGACATTTTAATAAAATATTATAACAAGGCTTCTTCAGAACTCAAAATTAATTTCGAATTTAAATTACACAGAGGGCGCTACTTGTAATATGAATTTCCTAGATAATATAACATTTAGAAGACACCAAACAAAATCAGACACATTAAATACAAGTGAAGATGAGTGCGAAAGTATCCATTCCTTAAATAAAAGCCCTAACAGTTTACACGGGGGATCGGATGCAGAATCGACTGAAATACTCAAATTAAGAGATCGCGTACGAGAGCTTGAGACAGAATTAAAAAATGTTCTGCAGCGAAATGAGACATTATCTGAACAAAACATTATTCTTAAACGTAACAATGAAACCATTAAAAATAAAACAACTACGAAAAAAAGTGTTCGCCAACAAAACACATTAAGGAAAGCTATAACAATGGACAAGATCATACTGAGAAAAATATAAATGAAACTTCCAATGATAAAATTAATCTGAAGATACAGAGAAAAATATGCATTCTCAGCACAAACAGACATGATAAAATTTTACCTATTGCACAAAAGTCTTTAAAGAATTATTCTAATGTATGTCATTACATCAAACCAAATACTAATGATTTATTAATGGGTATCGAAAATAAATTAACTGACTTTACATCTAATGATTTTTGTGTGATCTTAATTGGTGACGAAGATTTTAAAGCAACTAACGACTATTTCAGCCTTATAACGTTCATTAGAGAAACGCTGAATAAAATTCAACATACAAACATAATTATTTGTTTGCCAACTTATAAATATGGTTATTATAATGACATGTTCAACTGGAGAGTGGAAACGTTTAATAATCTTTTATACTTGGATATCACAACACACGAACATGCATGCACAACATGCACATATTAGACTCAAATAAGAAATTAGAATATAGTTTTCGCATGTTTCACCGGCGATCAGGATCAATCAACAATCATGGCATACGTATAATATTAAACGATCTCCAAGCCCAGATAAATGACATACATAACTATAAAAAATCTATGCATCAAAAACATGAATCAGAGGCATTAGAATCAGAAAGAATATTAGAAGAAGAAGAATCAGGCTCATTGTTCTTTCGTCAATAAATGTATATTTATTCTTTATCAGAACATTGCAGGACTACTCAATAAAATAGACGACCTCTCTTTAAACCTTCAAGAATTATCAGAAAAGAAAACTGATATTGATGTGCTATGTATTACTGACCATTTTATAGAAAAGGGTCAAGAACGATACCTACATTTACAAAATTTCTATCTAGCCGCTTCTTTTAGTAGAGCTAGCAAAAGAGGTGGAGCTTGTATCCTTATTAAAAATAATTAAGCATGTAATGAAGTTAAAGAAATTCACAAACTATCTGTACCAAATGTAATAGAGTGCTGTGCTGTTGATCTAATTCACTACAAAGTTTTAATAGTTTGTATGTATAGAATACCTAATTATAATAATTTATATACATTTTTTTATAAATTAGACCTGATTTTAAACTTTTATTTTCAATCTAAATTTAAAAATGTTATTATTGCTGGTGACTTGAATATAGATATTTTAAAACTAAACAATACAACGTTAAATTTCGAATGTATACTGTTAAATTATAATTTAAAAATTTCAATAAAACAACCAACAAGACTAGCAAATAAAAAAAATGTATCGATAATTTTATACATAATTTTAAAAGTCCATGTAGACGGGAAGTGAAAGAATTTGGTTTATCAGATCATACGGCTCAGATTATAACACTACCAGCCAAAAAAATTTCGCAAATAAAAAGTTGGCGTAAAGAAGTGCGGGAGTATTCTCCTGAAAATATTTTAAAATTTAAGGCATGTATTAAATAACTATATTTTTCAGAGATGTATGAGAGCATAAATCCTTCAAAAGCATACTGTTATTTCATTAAAGAATTTAAATTATTCTAACGAACTATGTTTTCCAAAAAAGTTTGTTACTATTAACGTGGTTCGTAAACCAAAATGGATATCTTGAGGGATAAAAATTTGCAGTCGAAAAAAAAGGAAAATGTTTTGGGAACTTAGATACAAACCTAAATTAAAATAGCTGAAAATAAATTAAAATATAGAAATTATTGTCACTTATTTAAAAGAATCATTACTTTAACAAAAAGAGCACAAAATAATTATAAAATTTTAACTTCGAACAATAAATCTAAATCTATGTGGGACTTAATTAATAAAAGACGCTTAAATTTACCAAATGAATCGATTGTTAGACTTAAAAATAATAATAATTAATACAACAACTATTTTATAAATAAAGTTAAGCCAATATCAAATAATATGTTAAATTCTAATAGTAAAATTTTGTCTGTCAATAATTATTCAATGTTTTTAGTTCTCTGTATCCGTCAAGACGTGTATAAAATTATAAAATCTCTTAAAAATACACATAGTGTTGGATTTGATGGAATTTCTACAAAAATAATTAAAGCTGTAAACGAATTTATTTGTCCTCATATATGTTTTTTAATTAATCTGAGTATAACGACAGAGACTTTCCCGCATGATCTTAAAATAACGATTGTTTAACCGCATTTTAAAAAAGAAAATTGTGAATTAAAAGAGTTTTACAGGCCAATAGCACTAGTCCCAGTGTTTTCATAAATTTTTGAAAAGTATTTCTATAATCAAATTTATTCATTTCTAGAAAAAAAGAATATTTTATACAACGAGCAGAAAGGGTTTCGAAAAACAAAAATATTAATCTCGCAATTTGTGACTTTAAAAAAAATGTAATATATGAAATATATAGAAGGAATCCAGTTTGTGCCATATTTTGCGATATGACACAAGCATTTGACTATGTGCATCATAATATTTTACTACAGAAACTTGAGGCCTACGGACGGAATAAGGGGCAATGTATTACAACTGATTCGCTCTTATTTATATGTATAACAGACCTCAAATTACAGAAATATGTCGCATAAACAATAAAACCAGAACTGAAGAAAAATTTTGATCTTTAAAGCGAAAAATAGAGTTTGGTGTACCTCAAGGAACGGTATTAGGTCCATTTTTCTTTATTATATATATAAATGACTTGCCAAACTCGGTTAACCAGCCCACGACATTATTTGCTGATGATAGCACAATTACAGTAAACTGTAAAGACATTATTTTGTATGAAAGCGACATTAATAATGCATTACGAACTTTAATTGAATGGTTGGATAATAATAATTTAATAATTAATTTAAATAAAACAAAAATAGTACACTTTAGTCAAAGAGCTACAAACTCATCAAATATAAGTCTAATATTTAATAATAATAAAATAGAAGAAGTTGAGGGAATACGATTCTTAGGTCTGGAAATAGACAAACGATTAAACTGGAAGAAGCATATACAAGAACTTTCCAAAAAAATAAGCAGCTTAGCTTATGCTCTAGGTAAACTCTCTTTATCGGTAAACATTAACACAGTCATTACTGCTTATCATGGTTTAGTTGAATCGGTTATGAGGTATGGCATAATTTTTTGGGGAAATGCCACAGATAAAGAATTTATATTTAAGATGAAAAAACGCTGTATTAGAGCCATGTTTAAAATTAAAGGTACCGATAGTTGCCAGCCTATATTTAAACAATTCCGCCTTCTGACACTTCCTTCTCTATATTTACTTACATTTTACAAATAATGCAACCTGCATTATTTGTAAAATGTAATTATCATCTCTATCCGCGATTATCAGATAATGGAATAAGAAACAGACGTCATGGTGACAAACTATGCGTACATACCTGTAAAAAAGAATTAATGGCAAAGAGTATTTCTGTATGGGCCCAAAAATTTATAACAAAATACCAAAACATATTAGAGACCTCAATATTAATCTTTTTAAAACTAAATTAAAAAAAAGTTTTGCTTACGAAATGCTATTACTCTATAAATGACTTTTTATCTGATGATCTTTAATTTTTTATTACTTGTAATGTACTTTGAATTTAGATTAATTTAATTTGACTGATTTACAATGTTGACAATCTAATATCTATTTTATTATAATACTTGTACAATAGGATTAAGTTTGACTCAATTTATATTCCATAAAAATATTTTGACATGTTTCTATTTAACAATTTAATCTTATGGACTTTTAATGAACTAATGCATAATGTACCTTATAGTTAATTTTGAACCTTATAGTTAAAAAAGTTAGTTTATTTTTTACAATATTATTAATTGTGACTAAATGTAACCAGTGATGTATGCCTAACCTAACTTTGATATTATAAAATTGTATTTAAATCTTAAACTACTAAAATTTACATGCCTTACGCAGAATATGTGTTCTAAAAATTAACTAAATTAAACTAAGGCCAATTTTGTTACCATATTCTAGCAAATAAAGATTATGATTATGATTATGATTATGATTATGATTATGATTATGATTATGATTATGATTATGATTATGATTATGATTATGATTATGATTATGATTATGATTATGATTATGATTATGATTATGATTATGATTATGATTATGATTATGATTATGATTATGATTATGATTATGATTATGATTATGATTATGATTATGATTATGATTATGATAATACAGCAATAATTGTGATATTCTTCTTTATTGGTAAATATGAGAGATATGCTTAACACAGATACGTCTACACTATACATATATAGCCTTTTGGCTAACTAAAATAAACTTGAAAATGTTAAGTAAGGCTAAATAAACTAGCTAGGCTGTGCTTGTGACATCTGTCAATATGATATTGATAGTTCGAATTCATAAATTACTGCTTTAATATGCAACAATTTTGTAAGCCATATTTATTCATGTTTGTACCAGGGTAACATACCAAAGCAAAGAGCAGACCGTCGCGCGTTGATAGCCGAAAGAGCGGAGGTCCCAGAGACCTGTAGCGTGCAGAACACATCGCTTCCTTATATACCGAGCAAGGTAAATATAGTTTAATATATGTTTCCCGCGAAAGCGTACGCGCAAACAAAAATGAAAAAGTTTGCTGGTATCATGTGTACACGTAAAAGTAGGTGTTGCCCGTACAGGCTCTGTGAATTGAGTGTAACTAGTCTCCCATAAGGATAAACTGTCTCTCTTCTCCCGTATTATATTACTAGCTGTAGCCCGCGGCTTCATACGGGAAATAAAGTTTCACACAGAACACTTTACTTTTTCGGGATAAAATGTAGCCTATGTTTTTAATCCAGAGCCTAAACCATACTAAATTTCATCAAAATCTGTTCAGTAGTTTTTGCTTGAAAGAGTAACAAATATCGATCCAACCATCCATCCATCCATCCACTCGTTCATCCATCCTCACAAACTTCCACATTTATAATAGTAATAAGATTTCCTACTTTTCCGCTACGTGCCGCTTTTCTCTGTTCAGATCAAATTCTATCTAACCGTAATGATAAAGAGTAAACTCGACCAAACTAATGTGTCACTGTATTCCTTTATTGCGCGGTGAATATGTGACATTTAAATTGTTATCATTATTTAATGTTTTAAGTGTACAGAGCCACAATTTCGACGGCGAAGCTCGTTAACAAAATGTATGGGATTTGACATAAGGCATCACAGGCGACATGTCACTTAGCGATGACTTATGTCAAACCCCATACGTTTTTGATTTCGAACTTCGCCGTCGAAATTATCGAATGCATCTTGACTAAAGGCCCTGATGTCTTTTTGTTAACAAAAAAAATTAAATTGAATCAATACAGACAATACACTGTAGTCTATTATTAGGTGTCTGTATTTTATTAGCTAAGCTCTTTATAATGTACTGTTTTGACACTGAAGTATTGTTTTAACCAATCTTTCATACACCTCCAGCAACAGCGCAGCAGGTCCAGTAGTAAGAAGCTGTCGTGTATGGGCGCGCCGCCTGCGCACGCGCCGCCGCCGCCCCCCGCGCCCGCCGTGCTCATACCCCGCGCGAGGCTTCACCACGACAGGTAAATAAACATGGTCGATAACGCACTTGTGACTCTTCTAGTGTTGTATGTATCTAGGAGCGACAGTAATTTCTAGAAAATATATAAAAATATTATAAAGCGATTTCATAATATACTTTAAAACGTTACTTTCAGTAGAGACAACCTATCCAGAAAGAAAAGTCTAGAAGCTTGTAATGAAGCTAAGCTGATTAGCTACTTGGAAGCCGGTGGCAACAATTCTATGAATGATGAGGTAACGTTTTATTTTATTACTAGACTAGTGGCGATGATGATGACTGCTGTCATCAATTACATAGTGGCATATGCTTGCAGATCTTTAAACAACGAAATCCCCATGTATCTATAAGGACTCCGGAGTTCTTTTCACTACTATTAGATCCAGGGTATACCTTGGTGCAAAATCTTACTTTTTTGTAGCATATGCATGGACTACTTCAGAAAAAGACAAAATCACTATATGTGTCCATATAAACTTCGAGAAGTTCTCTCGATCCCTCATGGATGGATCCCATCGTCCGGTCACTTTGGTGACAACGCAACCCCAACTTCAGCTTATACATTTAACATCAAATTTAAAAAAAAAATGAAATGAAAGAATGATGGCTGGACCGATTTAAACCGGCCTTAAAAAAATTATTGTGGAAGTTCTGGGAAGGTTTAAACGGTGAGAAATATTGGAATATTTAAAAAAAAAGGCCGGCCCCAGTAGTTTGGTAGGTGTAAATGTAGTTTTAGATATGTGTCGGGACAATTAGGTAGTAGATTAATGAATTCTTTCCTATTTTCAGATGCGTCGGAAGCATAGTATGGAATCATCGTACAGTATCAACAAAGAGAAGCCTAATAAACAAGGTGAAAAGGCAACGGCCAACAGAAAAACGTCACAAAATTAAATACAGTTTCTAGAAATAGCGTTAAAGGGCGTCACAGACGGCCAAGATACTATAATATTTTATCTTAAGATGCCTGGATATCCTACTACTATTATAAATGTGAAAGTTTGTGAGGATGTATGGATGGATGTATGGATATTTGTTACTCTTAATCTTACTTTAATTAAATTTGGTATGGCAGTAATTTAAGCTCTTGATTAACATATAGGCTACTTTTATCCGGAACTAGACTGTATTGAATAACAAGAAGTAAATTTCAGGTGCTCTCGTGTCAGCGGGTTTCAAAGTGTCCACTACGGTACGTCCGGACGAGTCAGCTCTGAAGGAGGACAGAGATGACGCCTCCTCCATCAACAAAACTGACTTGGAAGCCGAATTGTCGCGCTTTGATACACTTAGGAAAACATACAGGTGAATCCTTACTTAATATTATTTTAAATGTGAGTTTGTTTGTTTGTTACGCTTTCACGCAAAAACTACATAGTCTATGTCCAGAAAGCGCGTAATAATACGCACGTAAGGCCAACGCGCGTGTCGAGTTACTAGGCCCCAATACATTGCGTACAGCAGCTACGCGCGTGTTTTTTTACTAATGCGCGTATCGTCCATCACATGTAGGCCGCCCGACATTTTTTCTTGAAGCTCTACGCACGTAGGTTTACGCGTGTATTTCGCCTTTCTGAAAAAGGTCTTAACAGATCATTATGATAGGACCAAGCAAAAAATGGTCACCACCCACCAACAGATTTCAAACCTATCTCAGTTAAAAGCTCTTGCCACTTTGACTATATTAGTAGCTCAGTTTCCTGTTCGATTAGATCTTTTAAACAAAGCGGCGGATTTTAATGCAGTTTTCAGCAGTGGATAGAGTCATTCAAGCTTTTGCACGTCGCTTCGCGTGGTGTGAGCTGACCCTTAGCTTTACAAAATGGTCAAGACTGTCTAATTTTTAAATTAACAAGGCCCTATTATTCAAGTTCTAAAGGTTACCAATGGCATCTACTGTCTGACCCCTAAACTGAGCATTATATTATCAATAATAATAATATTTTGGTATTATCATTTTGGTTTTAGTCAAGAAGACATGTCAGAATGGACGGACGCTGAGCGGCGTATAGGAGAGTTGTAAGTTTTTTTTTATGAAAGATGTGGGTACATATTAAATGTGATAAATGTTGAGCGCCCGTAGACACGTATCCAATGAAGTGTTTTAAATCGGCTCGACCCCTTGGCACTATGTAGAGATGTAGCCTCGCTCTGCATCTTCGATAGGGTATTGGGGCGTTCTGCAAAAAATTGTTCGATCTTATACCTGCCAGCGGCGACTGATTCTCCTTCATAGGGAAGCCCTAGCCTATATGATAAGTATATATTTGGATGAGGGTCTTCAAAAGGAGAGTGGTAAGTGAAGCCGATAGGAATGGAATTATAGGAATCCCACGCCACTAATACCTGCTGCAACTTTTCGCCACCGTCCTACGCCTCATCACCATCACATCACATAATAGATGAGTAACAGTCTTTCACTGACCGCTTTTACAGGAGTTTTTTTTCGCACACAATAAAAGTACAGAATGAATTGTCGCCTGCGCTATTTCTGGACCACTACGATTCTCAAACCTCCAAGAAGAAAGCCTATTCTTTTTTGAAAGGCCGGCAACGCACTTGTGACCTTTCTGGTGCTGCCTCGTAATCGTTTTCTATCAGGCCATCGGTTGGCTCGTTTTCCCCCTGTTTAACGCTACGTCTGGTGGCCTGCTATGCCCAAATCCATAACCGATCCAAACCAATGGCCGGTTTCAGAACTTACTTAAAATCTAGATAAACTGAGTTTAATTGAACAAAAGTTCCATCTAGTAGGCATTAGATGAATCTTTTTATAATTCAAGCATAAAGTTATTTTGTTTTCCTTTGAATTTGGGACTATTTTTGGTAAAGCATTTTTACGCTTTAAGCTTTTTTGCTAAAAAATAATCATTTTCTGTGAAGAAAACGAGAAGAAGAATAAATGAAGGACGTTTCTTTATGTATTTACAATTATCAAATAGATAAACGGACCCCATTGATCTGATAAAGTTAAACTTAGTTTATTGTCACATTTTTGCTCGGTAACGCAATTTATTTATGTTTTCGAACCAAAAGCGCTAGTGAATAGATAAAATACCGGCAAATTCACGTCAAAAACCGGGCGAGAAGAAACCGAAAGCCGTTACAATCCGAAGCGAGATAATATAATAATAATAATAGCTTGGCTAGCCCCACACCGATTTCGGTGACGGTGGCTAGTTTCATTGAAACCATGCCAGCTACGCAGGAGTTATTCTACAGTGCCCAAGTGTGTGCGCTGTATACAAGAGCACTCTCTCTTCCTTTACTCTCGTAACCCAGTGGGACGGATGACCCACACGACTGGCGAAATATCAGGCAGGACCGACTTTTCAAACCCATCCGACGCATGGATCATGTTTCTTGTCAGACAATCAGGTGATCATCCTTCATTGTCCTAACCAAACTTGAAAACAACATTTAATTTGCTCCAATGCGGCAATGGAACCCACCTACGATTCGAGAGCCAAGCTCTAAACCACTGGACCACGGCGGCTGCTACTGAAGCAAGATAGATAGACATTAGACAAGTATTTTTTTCAGAACGCTATCAGAAGCTCGGTCTATCGGTGGAACTCTACCGGCCAGCACCGGCAGAGCTGCATCATCTACACGTCTCACCCATCAGGTAATTGTACATTTATCTTATTCCATTGTAGTTCAAAAATTTTACTGCCCTTTATTTCCACATAATTTAAATTCAATTTATTTTTATTTTCACAACTCTGCATTCTTAATAAATAATACCTGTTTCACAATCTACCGATCGGGTAGCTTATCCGGAAGCTTTGTCGCTACTTGCTTCATATCGAGCGACAGAGACAAAACATGCCATTAAGCTATCTGATACTTATCCGTATATTGTGAAACAGTCCCTTACTATTACAATTTACACCCTACCTATTGGATCTTTAATATTGGTATATTTTTAACAAAAACAACCTAGTTTTCACAGTAAACCCAGTATTCGCACCCTATAACCTGTAGTAACCTATCTCCAGGAGAACACGATGGCAGAGCGCGACCTGGGCTCCACCTTCCTCCTGCCGCACGTGCACCTGTACAAACCTGACCTGGTACTGCACTCTCTACCTTGGAACCCTCATACCTTGTCCAGAAAGGGCATACGCACGGAGCTTTTGGACGCAATGTGCCTAGTATCTCGACTCGCGCGTAATAACTACGCGCGTAGCTTTTCGCAACGAATTCGGACTTTCTGGACAAGGCGTTACGTGTGACTTAACAAGTGAATGTTAAAGCTATCTCCATTCAAAATTCAATTAAAAGCCTGACCAAAAATGTATAAAAGACACCTGCACTCCTGAAGTGTCCTCATAAACTGGAATGTGATTTCTTTGACACATTAATTACATTTATTTCAGTTCATGAATTTTCCGCAACATGGCGAGGTACTTTTTTATTTCTAGGCAGGCTTTACACCACAAACTACTAGAGAGCTATGAATTCAAAGAATTTATTATGTAGAAACTGACGCATCACAGGCGTAGAAGGCTAATCCTATTTCAGGTCATTTTGCTGCGTATATACGTACTTTATAATTTCCGTTCCATAACACAGCCACATCTAAGATTTGTAAGAAACAGACGAGAGTTCTACAACCTAGCGACTACTTCGCGATTGCATCGTGTGTCTTCTCTTTATCATATATTAACCGAAGGCTACGCTTATATTAGTAGGAATGTAGGTATTGTATAAACAATAGAAATCTTATACTTTAAACGAGCAAATCTTGTATAAAATATAAATAGTCGGAATCTTGGAAACGTATTTGCATGAAATTTAGTATGCAGGGAGTTTTGGGGGAGAAAAATCGATCTAGCTAGCATTTTTAAGTTAAGTATGTTTTTTCTTTCGTCGCGTATAAGATATGAGTAATTTCGGTTTCTAAATGTTGAAACCGATTGGTGGCTTGATTAGAAATGTCTTTTTTGCGTTGTTGGCAAATTTCGGTTTCGAATTCCGGTCAGACGAATATTTTTTTTATTTTTATTTCCTTCATATTTATTTATTAATTTTGAATTATTTTATGGTTCTACTAAAACTCCGAGCAAAGTTGGGTATTCCAGGTACTATTGTCTAAACACAAAAATATTTGTGTCGAAGTTCAAATATTTGAAAATCATATCTTTAAAAAATCATAAATATAGCACATTCTAAAGTGCTAGCTTAAAACAAAAATTGTAGGTACTTCGTAGATAATATTTAGTAATCTGTGATACTACACAAAGAACACGAGCGCCCAGCATGTATGTATGTGTGTTGGGATGTGACTATATTGTCCGGAATCCGTAAGACCGGGGGAAATTCAGAGTACTGAAAATAGAAATCTGCGCTAATATAATAGAGCTGAAAATTGAACACACAAGTGTCGAGTCAAATATCAATGTCATTTATGTCAGCTCGACACTTCGATTTTCAACTCTATTGTAATAATGCAGAGTTTTATTTTCAGTGCTCTGAATTTTCCCGGCCCCGCCGCATTCCGGATCATATGGTCCCAGCCTTAGATACTAGCTTTTACTCAATATAGGCACTAACAAAATCTGCCACTGTGTATTGTTAAAATAACAACATGACAAAAATTAAATCAAGGGATTGTGGTGGTACATAAACAAATATCTGAGTTTGGCGGTGAAGATGTTTTAAAAATACACGGACACATGGCCTCCTCCTTTTTGGAAGTCGTTTAAAAGCACCTTGTGCTTGCAGCGTTAAAGTACTTGTGTTTTCCTTTATATATATATATAAAATTCCTTTATATATATAAAAAAAAAAAAAAAAAATATATATATATATATATATATATATATATATATATATATATATATATATATATATATATAAATAAAGGCAAAGCTGATTGACTGATGAAACAACGCAGAAGGCTAGAAATTTCAAATTTTGCTCACATATTTCTCATATGATGTAAGCATTCACTAAAGAAGGGTTATTTAAAATTTAACTCCCAAGGGGGTAAAATAGGAGATTTAAGTTAACTTTGTATGAAACTGTTTATTCCTTGGACAGCGTTTTCTAAAATTCAGCCCCTAGGTGGATAAAATAGGGGATGAAAGTTTAAAACCTAATTACACGCGGGCGAAGCCGCGGGCAAATAATGCTAGTTACAAATAATTGTGACCCTATTGACAGCTGAGTGAGCTGAGCTATACTTGAGCATTGACACAATACTTTTGTATAAATATTCTACATTTTCTCTCGAAATAGAATACCTAAATCCCCGTACAATGGAAAGTTGAAGTTCATAAGACTAAAATAACTAATATTTTAGTCTATTTAATCTTTCATAGTCTCTTTATAAAACGGCTAAGGTACATAATGAAAACTTCGAGAAGAAAAAAGAACGTACTCCATATTTAAAGATCAAAGAACGTTGCTGTGTTCTAATACGATATTTTCTATCTTTCAGACAAGCGACGTGTCAGAGTTCGACTCTCTATAGTAATCAAATAAAAGAAGATACTTTTCGCACTGCAGCCGACTTATAGTTCATAAATCAAGACAAAACAACAGTACCTTATATAAGGTTCTTCGACAGTAACAAATTTAACGATTTTATTCCAGCTTTTAATACAATAATAATTTATCTTTCCGGGTCAAAAGGTATGGCCATTTTTACCCATAGATCAACTTGTCCATCAGTAATGGGTCTGCGATCCAACCTGCACATCCGGCGCCGGTATTCTTGGCCGTCATTAATGTCAAGTGTCAATTTTTTTTTTTTTTTTTAAACTGCGGTTCAAACGGTCAAGTGCCATTGTCAACCCAACGTCAAGTTATAACGGTGTTTTTACGTTCCCTTTCGGGAATATTTTAATGTGTTGATTAGTTTTGTAAGACATAGATAATATAGATATTATTCCCATATTTTTACACTTTATTTTGATAACTTTTGGTCTAGACTAGTCGGTTAATAATAACCGAAATTAGGCATGAACTTACTGTCACTTTCAATAGATTAAATAAAAAGCATAGTACCTAATAGTGTAAGAGATTAACCACAATTTTTATGTTCGAGTGGTTCTACCGATGGCTCTACTGCAATTTTTTAATTGTGTATAAAAGTAAAGTAAGTAAAAACAAATGTAAAACTCATTTTGGTGTTGGTTTGACCACTCATCAGGCGTTCCAGCTGCTCGTTTTACCTACATATACGGTATTAAAGTCAAGTCAAGCAGCTTACCCGATTATTCGTTGGTTGAACTTGTTCCACAAGACTTCCCAAAACCGAAAAATTTTCCGATACAAATGTAATGCCATAATATCGTGTAAGTAGCTGTTAAGTTGAGAATTATTTGAATGGGAAATCAAATGTAAATTTAATTTATTAAAACGATTTCTTGTTTGAATTATTTTCTAATTTGATATGAAATATTTCAAGTAATTATTTTCATAATTTTTTAATTTTTTGAAATTATTTTTTACATTTTTATACATTTTAGCGTACAAGAGATAAACATTCAATGCACGTATAATCATTGTTATAAATACTCTAAGTCCCAAAATCAAACGTTTCAAGGGTCTATTCACACCGAAAAGATGCTCGACATGGCCTACATTTTTAATTAAGATTTTAAATTGAACTTCATCAATTACACAAGAAGACACACGTTTCATTGTAAGAGTTCGAATGGCAGGTTGCACCGCGCCGCACAGCGCATGTGCAGTGTATTACTATGTCATATAAAACGTATATCTTTTTGCGTAGTGAATAAAGTTTAATTTGGAATACCTATCTTTAAGATGAAGGGCCACGTATCGTCGCAGTGTGAACTGACCCTTCAAGTTACGAGGCTCTCGGAGAGGAGAGACCTGTGAATTGGGAGGCCCCGAAATTTGAGCAGCGTTTGAGTATTAGGCCACAAGACTCCTGGACGCTTTTAACAAGACTGGCGTAATTTAACTTACCTATTTATTCTTTTTTTTTATTTTGTACATAGCAAACATTCTATTTAATTAATTTTGTAGCAAATAGTGAGAATTAGTAAAATACGCACATTGAAATGATTGCTTTTTGTTAATAAAATATATTAATATAAAGATTTCTTTACTTTACCCTTGTACCTAAGTAATCTTAAGGTATTTTAGACCTCCCTTGTTCATATCGATTTCAATTAGGTACCCATTTAATATTTGATTTGTAATGTCATTAAAATGATAAAATGCCAAAGCCAAAATCACAGCGCTATATCTACTAATTGATTATAAAGAAAAATAGATAAAAATATTATTTTATTGATTAAAATAAAAATCATAGGGTCTAAAATTACTAAATATAGTTATTGATCTATTCCTGTAATCAGGGTGTATTTTTATCGGAATGCAACATTTTAGCCAACATAAGGCTACAATATTACATAAGTAAGGGCGGTATGCAAAAAAACATGATTGACATTTCCTGACAATTCGCACTACGCATGGACTGCCGCACAACGCGTCGGCTTTGACGGTCACACGCCCGCCGCGAAATAAGGCCATGTGGTAATCTTGTCAAAATTCTTAAATTATAATATTCACGTGTTATATATTATTGCAATCAGAATCGAATACTGATTACTCTCCTTGAATTTCTATTTTTGTTTTGAAGACATCATCTATACTAATAATTATAATAAAGAGGAAAGGTGTGTTTGTTTGTTTGCATCGAATAGGCTCGGAAACTACTGGACCGATTTTGATGAAATTTGGTACAAATACAGAGTAGACCACGGGGAAGGACATAGGCTACTTTTTAATGCGGCGAAATATACGGTTTCTATGTGATTTCCTTTTGCGCGCACGAAGTCGCGGGCAACGCCTAGTGTAGAATAAAACAACAAATAATATACGAGACAGCATTTTATTTAATGTTCAATAATATAATTTATAGAATATGTAGCAATATTACAAATACAACGTGAACATTTGTCGCGACACAACTGAACAATACGACAGCAATGCGGTAACATTAAGCACATTGATTTCAAACGAAATTTACTATCAAACACGTCAAAAGGAGAAGGAGAGGAGAAACTTCAAGAACCATAAAAGAAACGACAAAAAGCTGAGACAATTTAAAACAAATCAATAGATTTCGTGTTTTCATATTATATATTTATACACTTCGTTGCAACTCAAATTTTGACAATTTTTTTTATGAGTACTCAATAAAAAAAGTAAGTAGGTACTAAGTAGGTAGACAATAATCTGTCTTAATACAACAAATTATGCGGCCTCTTTCCTACGCTCCTTCCACGTGGTGATAGTTACCCAGTACCCACATTTATTCGCACGGGTAAATTTAAAATCGCTAATGCGTATTATAAAACCTAACCACCTTCAGTCTCAAACCTTAAAAAGACGTAGGAAACCTTAAATTAATTTTGTAATTATTAAATAAATATAATAGAAATAAATATTGCAAAACTAAATCTAAGACTAGGAGGTACAGTTCATAAATTAACATTTATACAAATAACAAAGTAAATAATGGAAGTCATAAGACTAGAGGTTGAAATAAAAAGAAATAAATTGAAATAAAATGTTAACTAATAACAAGTAGAAAAAGCGCTTATAAAAGCATTAGCTACTCCACATTATTTGTACCTCTATCTAACTACTTATTTAAGAAATTGTGCAAGAGATGAGACTCAAAACCATCCAGATGTAAACCAACAACAAATGCTTGGCATTCTGTACACGCGAGTAAAGACATATCGTAGTCCCCAGTAACATATCTACTTACATTTAACGCTTACAAAATAGTCAATATTTCTATAGTGGATATTGAGTAAGCAATTTAGACTAGTAAGCTAAGCACACTATCAAAGTTTATAGGTCGAAGAGTTACGGACCAGTGTCGAATTTTCGACAGCACAGTACAAAAGTGAGTACCAAAATACATCCAAAATGTTTCATAACAACAAATGACGGTTTGATATATTTATTACTATATACCTATAGAAGTTAATGATATCTAGTTAGTACACGATCAATATAGTCAGTATAATCGTTCCCTAAAAAATTTGTCTTACCTACCACCGGTTAAGAAATTGTATAGAAATCAACTTATCGTTTAAAATAATAGACAATTTATATTCACAGATACGTAAATCGGCAAGGAACAGCAAACGATGCTTATATTTGCTAAGCTAAAGCCGATAAAAAGTTACGATAAAGTTGTTAACACAAATCACGTAAAAATAACGAAAATGCTAATCGCATTTATTTCTTAGGTGAGTGCTCTGAGCTTGATGGCGGAGATTTTGCAAGCATCGTCAAGGACCTGAAAAAAATTATACAAATAATATTAGACATGAAAAATATATAGGCACAGTGCTGTTTTGACAAAATAATATTTGTATAATTTCTACTCGAAAACCTAATGGATTAAACAACGTTACAAGGATTTAAAAAAATCTCACCATGCTGTTGAAATTGTAGTGAGAAATCAAGAAATTCTAATACACACATAAAGAAAACCCAAAAAGCGTTTAAACTGGTGACCAAAACATAACATAATGCAAAGAATAAAAAACAATACAATGTAAACAGTGTACCTATTTGTCGTTTTTTTCTTGTGAGTGACTTAAACAATAGCAGCTGCAAGGATAATATTTGCATTTTAGTACTTTACAATTGCGAATAAAAATTATAAAATTGATGAACAAGCAAAAATGAACAAAACAATAGCAAAAATGTGACAATAATGAAGAATACAAAAATAAAAACTTTAATTAAAAAATGTTAATCGCAAAAAATATATAAAATTGTGATTGAACTGTAAATAAGATTAATAGTGATATTTAAATTTATAGCGCTATTCATATAATGAGATAGAGATATCTCTACAAAGAAGAAAAATATGAAGAAGTGTTATAACAAATATCTAACATTGATGTAATTTTTTTAATGTCAACAATAACACCAGCTTCAGTCTAGTCCTATACAACTATAAAAGACACTGCTGATGATTGATTGAAGATTACCTCCTCTGAGCTGGTACGGGCGGTGATGGTTGCGTAGTCGGAGGAAGTGAGGCTGGACAGCTTCCAGATAAAGTGGGTTGGGGTTCTTCTTCTTCTTCATGTCTTTCACCTGAATAGAAATAAAATCTAGTAATAAAAAACCATTATATCATTAAAAATCCAAAACACAATATAGCCAACAACTTTTGTATCAATGTTTACTTTTGTCTTTACTGTAATACAGGTTTAAAATTGCAAAATGAAATTTGAATTGGTACTGTATTGCAATTTAATTTGTATGTTCTAAGATCGCTAAATTATGATGATGATGATCTCTTACATAATATTATAGTAATAACTCTACCTCTCGTAATAGGTGTATCTCCAATATAAAATGTAGCAGCAGGGGCTTCGACAGTCACCTCTCTCACTGAACCGTCGCCACTCACTGCGCTTAAGGTATCTGTACTATCAAACATAATAGTACGCTCCTTTGCCTTTGGTGTACGACCATCAAGTTCCTGAAAGTTTTCTTCCATGGATATTCAAGTTTCTTTTTACTTTCTTTTTTTATCAAGATGAATAAAGTTAATAATTTTTCTGGGTTGTATGATTAAATATTCTGCACCTACCAGTCTTTCAGTATCCGAATCTGGTTCATGGGCTTCATATTCTTGTGAGTAATGTTCGCTCGTCGACTGATGTTCCAAGCTTTCCATTTGGACTGCAGTCACTGGGTCCATGGTGTCCAATGTGGAAACCATGGTATTGGACCCTGGAGGGCGTACCGCTGTTATCTTTCTGATTAGTATCAAGCTCGGAGGGATCGCAGTTTATACTTATAAGCTATGCTAAATAATACACTCTTATGTTGTTCGCAGTTGCGTGCAAGAGTGTTTTCGTTAACAATCTTCTTTTCTATTCTATTACTTACGGTAATAAGAATGATTTATTCTTTTTTAAGTTTTAGTGTCTTAATTTGAGAAAAAAGCTTTCTTTCATTAATAATTCATAGGAGTGTATATTTTCTAATAAAATACTTATTATAAGTAAGCAAGGATAAGAGCATCTGCAAAATGAGTAAATATTATTTACATTTTAATATAGCAATACCAATTTACCAGTCAATATGATTTTTTTATGTGAAAGCCTAAGATGTTTTTGTGTATTGTAAATTTTGCTAGCTTCTAAAAAGTTTGATTTAAATATAGCCAATAACAAGCCATTTAAGCTTTTAACATTGATGTTGATATTTTTAACACATTCTTTATAGCAAGCTCGCAAAGAAGTTAAATGCGAGTTAGATGAAAAGAGAAAACTAGTTTATTAGTTTTCATTAAACTCCTTGATAAACAATTAATTTTAATTGATGTACCAATAAGTATCTTTACCAATAACGATTTTCGAAGTGCTAATTTCTACACTTATAAGCTAGCTTTACTAAAATTATCTACATTACTATAATTATTTATTATTATTATTATTCATGTTTTCCATCCAGCAGATAATTATATTGAAATATAATCTTAGAGAATTGCTACAACTGCTTAGAAATTTTAAGCCAATTCTACTGTAAATACGCATTTTTAAATACATATGTTAACATTTTTTATCATCACTTACCTCCTGAGGTTAAGCTTCCTGTCATTGGGGTATCAACTTCGTAGTTGAACGTAGCTCTGGTTGCATTTGAGCTGGTTGCTTCAAGGCTATCAGTACTTCCTAGCATGAGATCTGCTCGTGCTCTAGAGTTAAAATAGGAAAAACTTGTTAAAACACCTTTAACACTTACTAATAATTTACTTTTTTTTTCTTAAAAAAATATTTATTTATTACTTAAAAAAATATTATTTAAATTGAACGTAACTTACCGACTAAAGCTTCCAGACGAACTCAGTTCTTCGTCCTGACCGCTCCAGGATCCGCTAGCTGGATCTGTAAATTGTTTACCCGAAATAATACTGTGAGCTACCGACTTCACCGAAGAAGGCGATAGTTCGCGGACAACACTGCCTTCTCTAGAAAAATCGAAATCTTCAAGCCTATCTGATGACATAGTGGCATGTTTTGAAAATGATTGCACGTCAGTATCTGAAGGGTACCTTTCGATCACAGTTGCCATACTTTCTAATTCTGAAGGTTGTGAGGCTAATGAAGATGAAATTTCAGAACCTAATGACATAGCACTTTCATCGCCATGATTTGGTCTGGCCGGTATATCTACCGCACCCTCAGTATCTGTACTTTTTACAGTTTCAGACACTTTTTTCCCATCAACAAACTTTTGTTGGATTACAGTTGTTGTTCTGACAACTTCAACAACTCCAGTATCAGTAAAGGTTTTTGTTACTGCATCATGGTCTTCATGTTTTTTTGATTTTTCTTCTTGGTCTAATAGTTTCATCATTTCTTCACAGTCTCCAGGTATTGATTCAGCTGATCCATCACTTGGTGCTGCAGCACAAACAAACGAAGAAGATCTTTTACACTCTTCTTCTATAGTAGTTTTAGCGTCTGCATTCTCTTCTTCTGGTTCCGGAATAAAGAAAGCGCCTTTATCATCGTATTTTTTTACGGTTACTACTTTTGGTTTACTAGCATATTCTTGCATTCGTTGTTCAAGGGCCAACTGTTGATCAATAAGTTTTCGAATAGCAGCTGAGTCTGCCAACATCCTTTGCGATGGGCTACCATAACTTCCTATTTTTTGCGATGGACTTCCGCTTTTTTGTGATGGGCTTCCGCTCTTTTGAGAAGGGCTGCCACTTTTTTGGCCCGGACTGCCATTACCTTTTAGAGGAGGGCTACTATCAGAACTAGTGCCATAAGAACGTTTCTCTTGTTCGAGAAAACTTCCGCTTACTACTTTAGGGTCTGCTAGTAAAAGAGCCTCCTTTTGTTTGGCTAATAATTCAGCTTTCAATGCTTCAAAACATGCTGACTCTAGTCCTTCAAATTCTTTGAGACTTGATACAGATATATCATCTCCTTGACTTTTACTTAAAATGTATCTTCTCGGTAAGGAACCGTTTAATGAATCTTGGGATGATGACGAGTTTTGTTGGTACTGCTCCATGAGCATCCTTTCTAAATTTTCAAATTCTTGTAGCGAGCTTATTGATATGTCGTCATTTTCACCCTTTATTCTAAATCGCATTCGAGATGCCATTTCTGATTCAGAGAGGCTTCCGTATGAATTTCTAAAACTACCGAAACTTCCAATTGATTCTTTTTGTGAACTAAGGCTGCCTATTCTACTAGCATCAAAATCAGTCATTTCCTCTTCCTTTATATCTTCTAATGGGACTCGTTCATAATCGTAACGTGGGTCTCCTTCAAATTGCATTTGAATCCAACGTTTACCAGCTTCAATTTCTGCTAATTCTTGGGCTTGTAATCTTTTCTGATCAATTTCATATTGTAATAATTCTTCGTCTGACAATGATCCGGACGTGCTACTAGTACTTTCCTGCTTTTTAGAGGCTTTTGATAAATACTCCTCAACCTCAGTATCGTGTCTTTTCACATATCTTTGTGCTTTGATTTGAACACTTTTACCCTCTGTATCACTTTCTTGTGCTTCTCTTGCAACTTCCTCGATAACAACGAAATCATCCATCTCACTTGGCTTATCGACTATTTCAAATTCATCACTCGTGGGTGATTCCTGTTCTTTTTCTAAAGCATGCAATGTCTTATCTTCAGTTGTTATAATAAGTTCAGATCTACTGCTTTCAGTTACTAGATCCGTGTTTAATTCTGGTGTTTCTGATATATCATACATATCGTCTATTATGTATTCTCTTCCATTATCTGTAGAAAGTGAACTTTGACTCGGTGCTGATAGAGGTGTATGGGGTGTAGACAAATGTTCCTGTGTTTTAAGACTTGACGTAGAACTCTGTTTACTATCTAGTAGGCCCTCAGTTGATTTAGTTATAGACTTTTCAATTTTGGTTTTTGGTACTGATGAGTCACTTTTAGATTTTAATATCTCTTCATATTGCTTGGACCCAACCGGAATAATATCACTTTCTATGTCTACAAATTCTCTTTGCTTTGGAGGTTTTTCTACAACGGGAAATGGAACAGCGCTGACATCTGATATAATTTTTTTAATGCATTCTTCTTCCTCACTTTTATGACAGCTCGGGAGGCCTTCGTCTATAATTAAACTTTTTTTCACTATCGTCTCACTTTCATGTGATAAAGTCTTAGCAGCATCTTTTGTTGTATTTACTTTCTGTATTTCGTCATATTCTTTTGTACCAACAGGAATAATTTCACTCTCAATATCTACCATTCGTCGTTGTGGTCTTTCGATTTTTGTAACTGAAAAAGGAACAGCATGGGCTGTATGAATAGACACTTTAGTCATGTGATCGTGTGGTTCCTTTTCTGATTCCAATTGAGAACTAGAAGAAAATGATTTGGATATTGAAGATGATAAAATTTCATCAATTTTAAACTGACTTGATATTTTAGTATCAGAGCTTTCTCTGTCTTTTATAGATTCGTCATCAAACTCAACACTCTCAGAGTTACTGTCTCCAGGGAAATGCTCGGGGATTAATTCTTTTGGTTGAAAGCGCATTTCATGAGATCGTTTCATCTTTCCTACAAGTTCTACATTAGCATTTTTAAATTCATCATCTTCTCCTGACATTTCTTCTTCACTGCCTTCCTTAATCTTTTCTTGAATTTTATCAGGTTTACGTAGAAATTGTTCAACATATGTGCTACTTTCCATTAATTCTTCTTTTAGTTCATTGGCAGAAGGTACAAGAGTTTCAGATGCATCTGAAATGTCTATACTAGCTACATGACTAGAAGCATCTGAATCGAGACTTTTCATACTATCTCTTGAGGCGAGGGAGCTGCCAGCTGTAAAGTAATCTTTTGATGTTCTCATCGACTGAATAGATAAATCTTGACTAGTAAGAGCAGTATCAAATTCTGTCCCACTTTGAGCAGTCATCATCACCTCTATGTCAGAAGATAAGGGTCTACTTTCAGAATGTTCAAAACTATGATAGTGACTTTCACCAGAACTTGACCAACCCTCAACTTCGGAAGCTGATCTTCTTTCTACAACTCCTAAATGAGATTTTATATGTTTTTGTGTGCGAAGTCTGACTTCTGGACTACCCTTCGATGATAATAAGTCCTTGTCAGAAATAACAGTTTCACTTTCAGTCTCTAGTATTGAGTGAGGTCCGCTATCTGAAATTATGGAAATATCACCATCAAGTGGCGGGCTTAATTCTTTTTGGTGTACGGTATCTTTGTCCTCGTCAGACAATGTAATTTCTTCCTGCGAACTAACTTTTTGAGACACACTGTCCAACATCTGACTTTCTAATACTTTACCAATACTTTCATCTTGTTCTCTGATTTGATATTTTTCTAGTAGATCTTCTGATGTTTGGGACTCCTCTGTAATTACTTCTGGTTTTTCAGGACTTATTAATAATTTGAATTGGAATTCAGATGGTGATTGCTTATACTTTATACTTCCGTCACTTTTTTCACTTATTAATTCACCTTGTGCAGCCTCGAGTGACTGCTTAACTTCATCAATAGTTTTTTCTAAAACTGTTAAATCTGCAAGTTGTGGAACAGATTTAACTGACGAAACATCAATTTTTTCCGACTCTAGTTTCATTGCATGGAATTCTGCAGAAGAAAGATCTGTGTCATATCCACTGCTACATATGTCTTCTGTGCTTTTTTCTTTCAAAAGTTTCATTTCTTCTCTTTTGTGCTCAGTTCCAGTTAAAAACGCCGAATCTGCTTCCGTCGAAAACTCTGAAGGATGCAATGTTTCAGCACTAACTGTTGAGTCTATAGATTTTTGCATTGCTTCACCTTCATGCGATTCTAAGGATTTAATCATATATTCCGTATCAATACTTTCACCAGATTTTATCATAACATCTTTTGATGTCATACTAAGATCTTCTGATGTTTCTAACGTACTCGGTGACATATCCGTTTTTGTTACTTTTGTAGATGATTCGTATTGATGAGAGACATATGGTTTTGTATCTAATGCCGATTCGATTTCAGAAGAAACGTGATAAGCTTTAGAACACGCAGTTACTTGGACTTTCGATACGTCAATCGTTTCTTCGTTTATTTCCGAATTTCCTCTTGATATTTCTAATACTTGGTCTTGTAATTGATCATGAGGCAATTTCACGGGAGATTTTGCTAATTTTTCTTTCTTGGGAGTATCAGGTTTTTCGTCATGGGGTAAATCGGGTACAATTTCAGATTCTGATTGAGTATCTTGACTACCGGTTCGGCTAAATGAACTTTTAACTGGCGATGTGGATACTTTTATTTCTTTTATGAAATCGACTTCATAAACTTCATCATCTTTTTTAAATGATCTGCTTTTGCTTTTTGGGCTAGCTTCCGATGGATCGTGTCTATCTACTGTCTCACTTTTAAAGCTTGGAGCATCAGAACTAAGATCATCATGTTCTTTGCTTTCAATAACAGATTCTTCTTTATGATGTTCAACTTTCGTACTGATTATTTTACCCTTCTCCGATAATTCAACGCTTGAAATAACTTCGTCTTTTTCTATAATTTTCAAATTTGTATCGATATATGCAGTTTTAGTTTTCTTAACTTCATCTTCATTTATATGTTCAAGCTCCCCTGGCTCTGTAAAATATTCTTTGCCCCATTGTTCGTGGGATAGATCTCTTTCAGATATTTTAACTTCGTGTTTTTTCTTAACTGTTTCATCTTTTATTGCTGTCATCTTTTCTTCAGATTTAGTTTGCCTGCCAGAATACAGACCCTGTTCAGTGAATTCCCTTTCAACTTTGACAATTTCAGAGTCATCTGTACTTTTACAAACAGTCTTAGTTTCAATATCTGACCGTTTAGCTGTTGCTTCGTGAGCTTTTTCAATCTTTTTTTGAGATGTTTCTGTTTGATCCCCATCCTTACGAACCACAAATTTTTCTTTTAACTCGTGTTCTTGTCCTCGTAATTCATGACTTGTTTTGGTTTTTATAATTAAGGAATCATCGTCTGATGATGAAACTTGTTTCGTTTCTGTGAAGAATTCCTGCCCAGAAATCTTTTTTGTTTCAGTTTCTTTGTGTGACAAGACAGTTCCAAAATCACCAGTAGTCCCAAATTTAATGATCATATTTGACATTACAGATTCAGGGTCAATATTCTCAAATTTAAGCTGAGTACTTTCTATAGTTTTGTGAATTGATGAAGATGAAGTCGATGTTTCAATTCTGGATTCTGAGTAGAATGTATCGGATGATGTGGATTTTTGTAGTTCTTCCATTTTAACTGCAATTTGTTCTTTTTTAATTTGATCAATAACGTCTATACTTTTTTCAATTGTGCGATCAACTAGTTCAATTGCTCCAGTTGTTATAGTAGGCTTGTCAACATTTACAAAAGCCAAATTATCAGCCAAGTGTTTTATCGGTGATTTTGGCCGAGTAGCACTACTAGCATCTGTTGTTTTTATCGTCGGTTCTGCAAAAAAAAAATGTTGACTAAATAATATTTTCTTGCATTCTTGCGAAATTTACAATTTCAATTTTAAATATAAAAAAAAAATTACGTGTAGTAGCTTTTTTTTAATTGTGAATAATATGCACAACATTGTGTATAATAACAGTCAAGTATTTATATCAACTTAAAATTAATAATTATTTTCATTGCGTCTAGGCTCATAAAAGCACCTATATATTTTGATAACAAAAACGGTATTTACACGAATGAAATAAATATTTACCAAAGTGATGGAAGCAGTATGATTGTGATGACGAAACGTGACAAAATAATAAAAAATTGGAATCAAAGCGAAACATTACCCAAATTTATAAAAAATAACAAATATTAAATAGAATAAGTTGCGAATAATGACTGTGAAAGAAATTTGACCTAATAGAAAATTGAAAAAGCGACATTAATGAAATTAAAGTGATTTGTCGTCGATTATGTCCACTTACCTAATGCAACGTAAGGACTCCGCAAGAAAGAAAGTAAAATTTACAGTGCGAACATACTTTAGTACAACTTTGTGAAAATAGCAACGGATACACGGGTATTAATACATATTCGTGGAAGTATTTCAAAATAATACTAATTTGTCTAATGACGCTAGTTTTATGGAAATCGTGAATTACAATACGTTGTGAAATTTTTCGAAGTGCATTTCCCTTATTAGAGACGTATTTATTTTGGTACTAGAAATATAATAATTATGAAATGGGTGTTCTTAAATTATAATGACATGCGACATTGGCTCAAATAAAGAGTGTGGCAAAATAAGGATTATATTTATTTCATAACTACTAAATACGAGTAATGAGTAAGGTTTCGCTATGAATCTACCACTTTGCCACTACTAAATGCTTAAAGCTTGAATTACTTTATAAATGATAAGTTTTATTCAAAGTTATTCCTTTTCGTATTATTATTATGCGAGTATATTGCGTTACTAATGACCATTGGACTTATCGAATGAGAAATACAAATTGACAATTACCACTTTGATGAGCTTCAGTTTCACTGATAAGACTATCGCCAGCTGATGAAGCTCTGGGTGACTGACGACTTGTATCCAGGAGCGTCGAATCAGAACCTAAATGTGAAAACCAAATTTATATTATTGTAAACTATTTAATATTATCATCACTGGACTTAAAATCAGTATAGTCTCGTTGATAATTATTATGAACTTTTGCCCGCGGCTCCACCCGCGTAAATTTAAGTTGGAGCTTCTTTAAGCACTACTTAATGTTGTGGTCTACGACGTCTTGGTTCTTACAGATCCTTCTTACGCTTGAGTGGTGATAATAATAATACAGCAACAATTGTTATATTCTCCTTCATTGGTACATATGAGAGAGATGCTTAACACAGATACGTATTATATAATATGTGCGATGCTTAACACAGATACGTCTACACTATATATAGCCTTTTGGGTAACTGTAATAATCTAACTAGATGGGCTGTGCTTGTGACATCTGTCAATATGACATTTATAGTTCTACTTCATAAAACTGCTATATTATGCAACACTTAACATATCTGATTCTGACGCAGCTGTTTAAATGTTGATACTTTTCAGGGTACCGTACCTCAAACGGAAAAAACCGGAACCCAACCCCTATATTTTTTATCGCACCAACCAAGTTAACTGATTTTCATTCCTTAATTACCAAATAGGTGTGGGACACAAGGGCGTACCCAGGATTTCAGCTGGGGTGCGGGGGGGGGGGGGGGGGGGGCAGCTCATACCTGTTTCGAGAAGATGGCCGGTCTGGTATATTGAAAATTGGAAAATTGACGTTTATTTTATCTTCTAGGGGGGGGGGGGAGCTGCCCCCCCCTGCCCCTGCCTGGGTACGCCCATGGTGGGACACCTATATTAACCTAATCTATCGCGCTCGTTACTACAAAACTCTTTTGAGTTTCCCTACTATTATAGTTTTCCAAACCTTATTTCTTGATAGATGTTTCTCGCGACTTTGACGCGACGCGGTAACCGTACATTTTACTGCGATAAAAGTCCATGTGTTAATCCAGAGCCTAAACTACTGCACTTACAAATTTCATCAAAATCCGTTCAGTAGTTATTACGTGAAAGAGTAACAAACTACATCCATACATATAAAACTTTCGCGTTTAAAATTTTAAGTAAGAATTTCCTCATCGTCGATTATTATAATGTTTTAATGATTTCGAAAATATTATAAATAGGGAAACGTTAGGTTGCATTAGGCGTACGGACTTTGACTTTTTCAATCACCTTTAAGATGAAGTCCCATCGGCTTATCGCTACTTGTTTCCTCGCATTTCATTTTCTCCTTCATAATCAGATCTACGGGGGATGGGGGTGGAGTCTTCGAAAATTTTGACACCAAATCTAAAAGAACAACATTTTCATATAATTTCAATACATAATAATAATCTCATTTAAACGTTTTTATGCTATAATTTTATATTGTGTTGATTTTTATATAATACTTAGTTTAGGTTAGCCTAAGATGTGACTTAAAACAAGTAAATTACCGTGAGTAACGTGGCTGGAGTCGATTCTTATAACAGCTCCCTGAGACGATATGTCCTCTAAAAGATTGGAACACCTTCTGTTTAATTCTTTCATATCTGGAACTTCCGAATCATCTTTCGTTAAATTTTCGGTTTCATTTTCGTTATCTTCTTCATCTTTTAATGAATCATTTTTTTCCTCTGTTGATTTAATTTGATAGTTAGATTTTTCGAGCTTTCTAGTTTTATCCATTTCTAGTGACTTCTCATCAATTTCACTCATGCCTTTACTTTCAGTCATAATTGATGTTTCTTGAGATGAGCTCGACACATGAACTATTTTTGACACAGATCTTTCTTCTTCTATAAATTCTTTGCTTATTATGAGACCATCTGAACCGTCTGATGCTAAGGTTTTGGATACATCAAAAGATGAATGGTCCTCTGAAAAAGTTTTTTCATCAATTGATCTCGAAGTTTCCCTTACACTGTCAATTGAAGCTTTTGAAAAATCTTTTGTTAAATCTGCCGTTGAATCTTTTGAAAGCTCATTAGTAGCAAAGTCCCTTGAAGTATCTTTACTATCAATTGATGATTTAGAATAGTCTTTTGTTAAATCGATGGATTTTTTAGATAAATCAGGAGTACCCCTGTCATCATTTTGATCATCAATTTTGAAGTCATCTTTTGTATCAAAAGATATTTTAGAAGTATCTTTAAGTAGCTCAGCCCCACTTATTTTGGATAGATCGGCTGAAGTTCTATCATCGATTATAGATTTCTGATCATCTTCGGAAGATTTTGTCAGCGTGGAAATAACAGTTGTAACTGACGATTCTGTAGTTGATTTCGATACCACATCTGAGCGGAGAACGCTGTCAACAAAATGAGTTTTTTTCCCAGTGAATGGCATCGGCTTTTCTTCTTGTGGCTGCATACAAGAATTGGCTTCTGATCCATGCGAGCTTAATGCACGATGCTCGTCAAAACTTTTTTGTTCAACATATTTTGAATCCTCTCCAAAGTATTCAGCCTACAAAATAAGAAGAGACTCAAATGAAATTTTGTACTATAAAAACAGGCATATGTTTATGTACCAAACTTATACATGTTTATGTATACAAGTAGGTAATTCATGAAATAATATAGAAAAATCTTACTTCTTTTTCCGGAAAATCGTCAGCATCGTCCAAAGAATCTGTGCGATTTTTTTTTGAGTCAAAACTAGAAGCTGGAAGCTTACTATCAACTTCTGAAGAAGGTTCGATAATTTCCAAAACTTTAGCTTTATCCATATCTAAAACAATTTAATTGATTAATCAAATCTATAAAGTAAAAAATAATAAACACTATATAGTTAAAATATTACTATTAATATATTTATCAATAATAAATAATTGGTATAAAATAAAATGTTATTTACAATAAAATAGACAATAAAGTCAACCAAAAATAAATTGTACTGATATTACCTGACTCGGAATCTGTGTATATTTGCTCCTCTATTTCATCCGGAGAACTTTGAACAGAAAACGTTCTAATTTGCTTTTTCTTAGGCATTATCATTGTTTCTCCACTATCTCTTGACAAAGACTTTGTCAACCCGGGCTTATCTTTTATTCTTTTTGCATCAGAAACACCGTCTAATCTTAAATCTACATACTGATCTTGTGAATCTTTAGATTTTTCTAATAATCCTTCAACTGTGACTACTGCTTCTTCAATTATCGAATCAACAGATACCTCGCCTTCCAAGTCCTTAACACGTTCTTCTACTGCTGCATCATCCGAAGATACATCAATATCTTCTGACGCCTGTTTAATTATTATTTCGATATTTTCAGCCATTTGCTTCATCGCTGAGTCAGACTTTTTCATTTCTTTTTTTGAATCATCAGCTTTATACTTTTCTAAGACATCTGTTTTAAGTTTGGAAATATCTTCTTCCGTTTCTGTTTCCGACTCTGCTATTCTTTCTAATGATATAGCAGGACTGATACACGAATGTCGACGCTCGTCTTTTGTAGGTACTTTAGCATCATAGGATCGTTTTTCTGAATCAAATTCCTTAACTATAGATTTTTCTTGTAAGGGGGTACGAGCTAAAGCATCGGCTGTCCCTTTTTGTGATATTTCATCTAAAACACTCGTTACTTCTTTTTTAGATATTTCGGATGTACCTTGTTGAATAATACTTCTTTTAATTTTCTTGGAATCTCTACCAAAATCAGATGTTTCATCTCCTAGTGAAAACTTATCAAGAGTGTCTGTTCTAATTTTACTTACATCAAACTTAGTTCCTTGAATTGTATCTGCAATGTCAGGTTCAATAGATTTTATGCCATCATCATCTCCCTTTTCTGGTTCGATAGGTACGGGTATTTCTTTCTTAGAGCTAATGTTTTCGATTTCAGTATCAATATGTGATTTATATTGAACTGACGATACCACTTCAGAAACTTTGGTTGAGACTGATTCTTCGCCGGTTGGATATTGAGTCTTCTCTGTTATTGTTATTTTAGTGACTTCCTCTCCACTTGGTTGTTTGGTGATTTCTGTCAAGGTTACAATTGTAATAGTTTCACCAGATGTCCCTATTCTAGTTTGAGTATCCGAATGTGTTTTCGACAATTCTTCTTTTAAATCAGGGTCGAATAATTCGTTCCTAAACGTTTCTTTCCCAGAAGATTTAATAATGTCTGTAGCAACACTTTCACTAACGTCGCTTATTTTGGTAATGCATTTCTGAGATGTTATGTGTTCTGATTCCTTAGTTGTAATCTCTCCTGTAGGATATTTGGCCGTTTCTCTTACAGTAGATTTAATTTGTTCTGCTCCGTCAAGTCCCTTAACTTTTTCAACTGTAGTTATGGTGGTTATTTCTTCTCCCACAGTTCCGATTGTATTTGTTACGGTTGTGTCTATTATATCCTTATCTTTATATTCTTTTCCTTTGACGGTCGCTTCTGTTGTTTCCGATATAGGAGAATGTGAAACTTTAGCCTGAATATCTTTTGGAGTTGATGATAATTTCGATTCTCCGATAGTTTCATCACATTTTTTCGTTAAAGACTCCTTAGCATCTATAATTTTCTTAGATGATTCACTTGCTTTTTCATGTGGTACGGCCATTTCTCTCTTTAATTGCTCCTCACGTTCTTTGTGAAGAAATTGACTTGTGATGTCCTTTTCTTGTGCGCTGAAATAGATTTCAAACTAAAATTACAATACATTAAACTAAACTAAAATATACTCTTTTAAGTAAATTAATAATTAGTATATGGTACTCCTCAACAAGTTGCTTAATGTAAGCGCTGCACTGGTCCCTGCATAATAAACAATGATTATGTTTTCCTTGACATTTTAAAGGTATTTATAAGGTGCTATTTTTATGAAAAAAAATTCCAAACATTTGCACATATTTGCAAATTGTCAATTCTGTGCGTGACGGCGTATAATTTCTTTCTCTAGTAACTTTATGAAGTTTTAAAATTATTTACCTTATTTCAGATATATGAGGTAGTTTATGCACGTATTCTGAAACATGGTCTTCTGGGAAACCCTCTACATCATCTAATGAGTCGCCATGAGTTAACTTTGCTGTTTTAGTTGGTTCAATCCTTCTATCTGTAAAAAGGTTTATAATATAAATTTTTTCAATACATTTCGGATAATGTGTTGTATGTTAGAAAAAATTTAAGTATGTTGAATACGAAAAGTAATAATCACTGTATAAACACTAGAAATAAACACAAACTAGATATACCGATGATCAGACTAAGTAAAGTTAGTAAATCCTTTAAAGGTCAATCGTATACGCCTATACAACAGAATCCCAGAAAACGTTCAAAATCTGTATATTAATAAATTTAAAAAAGTAGTTAAAGCACGTTGTGAGCTAAAGCTTACTATAGGTCAATGATGAAGACACAAAGACATGGGAATAGGATGGCCACCTGCAAGGCTACTTATATGCACTATTGTACTCTTGCTATGTAGTTTTAGTCATAACATTGTTATATATACCATTTTTATTCTAAAAGGACAATTTTCCATCTTTTTGATAAAAGATGGCCCCGCGCGAGTTTCTTACGCCGGTTTTTCTCGCCGGGCTAGTTCCCGAACCGGTGGTAGGCATCATGTATACCTACGTTCAGAAAGAGTATAACAATCCCAACTATGAATAAAAAATTTTGACTTTGACTTTAATTTTAGCACACCGTATAATATATTATAGTATCAATTGCAGTTTAAGTATACTGTGACTTGATGTTTCCCGCACGTGAAAAAGAAAATCTTGCGGGAACTGTACATTTTCCCGCTATAAGGAGTAGTAAAATAAAGTAAAACAAACATATAACCAAATAAATCTTTCCTGTTTATAATATTACATTAAAAATTATTATTATAGTATAGAAGAATGTAACATATAGATAATAATGATTTCAATACCTTCTCTCTTATATTCTGATTTTTCTTTTGACATATCAACATGAGTTCCTTGTGTTGCTATATCATCTTCCGATTCTTCAAAAGTGTAATCCCTTGATTCTGTTAAACTATGTGCATCAGAAAGACGTTTTTCTTCTAACCGTAGCTCACTTGCAGATCCTGCCTCCACAGACGTTACTGACTGACGTTTAGTTTCGTCTAAAAATAGTAATTTAATTTAATTATATTATTAAAGTGAATAAAATTAATATATAACTTTTATTTAATCAATTACATAAAAGGTTACAATATTAAAAACTAGTTAAAATAACTATAATTATATATATTATTATAAAAAAATATATATTATTACTTTAAAAATTATATCATGTTCATTTCAACGTTAGACAACCGGTACCAGAAGTAGACTAAGCCAGGAAGCCTTGTACCCTGCGTTCTGTTAAATTATGATTAAATTAAAATGAAATGTTTTCTTTTTAATAAAATAAAATTGTGAATCTTAACTACAAATTATTATGCAGTGATTTATTTGCGAACAGGATAAAATTCTAGGTTGGTCTTTATGTCAACACCAAGTGACCGATATATATACATAATATAGTCTATAGATACATAATTTATGGCAAATCATCCTGTAAAAATCTCCATACCTAAAATATACATTTAATTAAACAGGATATACCTTTATCTAACGTCGTTCCAGTTTGAATTTTAAATTCAGATTTCTCAATTTGCTTGATGATATCTTTAACGCATTTCATTGAATCTTTCTCTTTTGAATCTTCCAGGTCATTTTCTTTTGCTACCCCTTCTTCTGATGAAGTTTTTTTATCGGTTACAGCGTCTTCTGAACTTATTCTATCCGAGATGCCTTCAGAGGATTTTTTATCGGAAATTTCAACCTCTTTACTGCTTTCTGAGGAAATTTTATCAGACACATCATCCTTTTCAAATGAATGATCAATTTCTTCGGCTTCAGTGACAATCATTTGGAATTCTTGCTTAGTTTTTGATGGTTCAGACTCTATCAAGTCACTTAATTTACTAACTGATATTGATTCTGTCCTAGAATGCCTCTTTGGAGTCATTTTCTTAAAAAGCATTTCAGGTTCATCACTTTGAGAGGTCCTTTCTGTTTCTTGTTTATCAGAATCTAAAGTTGTTGAATCAATTTTTAAAGCAGTAAATCCACTAATACTTTCTTCAAATTTTTCGTCACCAAAAGCACTACCAGAATCTGCGGTACCTTCATATTCTGCTCTCTCATCAAAATCTGATGAAGAAATTTTTGCTTTGACGTCTGATTGATCAGATTTAGAAGACTCAGCTTCTGAGTGTCGTCTGGAATCAGTATGTTCTGAATCTTCTAACGAGTCAGAATAGATGCGTTTTGAAAAGAAGCATTCTTGAACCGAGTCATCTTCAGGAACTGTTTCAATAAATTGTCGTGCTTTTGCACTTATAACAGGAGATTCTTTGGAAGTATCCTAAATAAGAAAATAAGTTAAGATATAACAGACATTCAATAATTTATTGTACAAAATATTATATATATTATAACATTTTAATTTACTACCTTTTCAGGTTCCTTTGTTAAAAGAGTCGCCGAATGATCCTTTTCGAATTGTAAAAATTTTCTTGTTAAATCTTTGGTGCTTGTTGATGATTTTTCTACTACGACCTTGGATTCTTCACCAGCTTCTGTGAAGATTTCTTCAGAAAGTCGTTCAATAGGCTTGTGTGCAGGGCTAAGTCCAATCTGGTCATCTAATTCCGAAAATTGAGAGCCATCCAAAGAATCGCTTCTTTGTTTTGAATCTCTAGAATACATCTGTATGAATTTCAATAATATTATTCACAAATTTTTATTATACTTATACTATTTATATACATGTGCTTATTTTAAAATTATTTATATACCTTTGATTCTGTTTGGGATACAAAACTTATATCCTTTTCAGTGCTTTGTTGCAAATCAGCCATTGAATCAGCTTTATCTGTACCCGAAAGTATAGTAGATTCGTAAGATTTTTTTTTATCAGATCCTCCAGAATCAGTTTTATTAGTATGCTTGCTAATATCTGACTTTGTGCTTGAAATAGACTGAGGAACTTCAGCCTAAAATAAGTTAAAACAAAAATATTATTAGTCATAGAAATAAAAAATAA
Organism: Phengaris alcon alcon; assembly: GCA_037179445.1. NCBI lineage: Eukaryota > Metazoa > Arthropoda > Insecta > Lepidoptera > Lycaenidae > Phengaris > Phengaris alcon. Next base: position 2,381,798 of record JAYRCH010000087.1, on the reverse strand, counting down.
AAATTCCTTACGCTTATTTTTACCTTATCTTTATTTAAAGTTGTCAAAGTAACACCTTTCTCTTCAAAAGTTTCTGAAATTTGTTCTTCGCTTACCTTAGTTCTTAATTCATCTGTTAATTGTTTTTCAATTTTATATTTTTTGGCCATTATATATTGTTCGCCTTGTTGCTTTTTGTTTTTATCAATATCTTTTTTCAAATTATGTCTAATATCAGATGCTAATTGATTTGCTTCAAATTTATGTATTTTGTCTTTTTCAGCCTTGATAGTCGTCTGAGATTCAGTTTCTGTTTCCGAATCCGTAGATTTTTTAAGGAACTCACTGTCTTCTTCTGATGAAACCTGGACAAGAGTTGAATCCGTTCTTACCGATTTTGAGAAAACTTTACTTTTATCGCCTGTATGTCTTACTCTTGAATCAAATTGTTGTATAGTTTCTTTGATTGATTTTATGGTTTCTGTATGTTTTTCTGCTTCTAAGTGAATTTTATGAGTAACATTCTCTTCGGTTTCTCGAAGAGAAATTTGTTTTGATTGGTCCCTTATGAAAGCATGTGTATATTCTATGCCAGGATCCTGTTCTTGAGTATGTTTCTTTAAAGCTTCTTTAGTTAATTTTATTGATGTTTTTGGTAAATCTATAGATGACTCTTTTATGACTTTTGTTTCAAAAGTATTTATTTTATCTTTTAAGGTTGCTTCTGCTATGTCTTTTTCATCTGCAACTAAATCTGGAGATTTATCTCCGTCGTCTAGCTTTTCTTTGATTTTGGCACTGTCAATTTCTTTTTGTGAGATTACGTCCCTTGAAAAATTATCTACTTTAGTTTCGGTATTTCGGTCCTCAATAGTATCTGATGGGATCGATTTGCGTGGCGTAATCGTAACATTAGAAAAGTCACCGGAAGGAAATCTCATAGATTCATTTCTCATATGCCTTTGTAAATGCTTAGGAGTAGGCTTTACCGGTGAAGAGGGATCGAATTTCCTGAATTGTTCTGTAGGTCTTTCTGGTTTCTTTTGCTCTGAGGAAGGTGTCTTTTCGCTTATGTCTTTGTCAACGTCATCTTCGCCAGTATAGGGTGAAGTTTTAGAACGTGTACGTTCCAATTTCGGTTCTTTTTCTTTGACCTGCAATTGTTACAACATAAGATTTTCAATTTAATTATTATGAATATAACATGATCCTATTGAATATGCTAATAAAATTAGTACTACTTGATTTACTTAACTAAAAATTACACTCACTCAAAGCTTATAGTAAATCACAAACTTTTACAAAGTAATGAGTATTGTAAATATTTATAAATTAAACAAAAACCTGCTGTTCGATGTCCTGGAACTTTTTAATGTCTGGTTTAATTTGAGTTTTAATTTCAATTATTTCTTCCCTAATTTCTTTCTTTTGCTTAGACGCCGGTATTTTACTCAAACTTAGTTTTTTAGTTATTTGCTCCTTCCTCTCCGCGACACTCCGCTTGACATCTATACAAGTAACGTATAATAAATAGTATTAGTATAGGTATACAAAATGATTTCCCAAAAAGGGATTCAGCAATAACTTTAACTTAAACTACCTTCGTCTTCTTCACTTTCTTCACTAGGTGTAGGTGTCCTTTCAAATTCGCTTTTATCAAGAACACATTTTTCTTCTGGCGAATATTTAGCTTCATCCTGATCTAAGTCTTCTGTACGAATACCTTCTATAACTTGATTGTCATCGTGTATTAGTTCTTTTAATTTATTGTCTTCGTCAACTTTATAAAAACATCAATATAATTATCAATTACTAATATTTACTTCAAAATTCGATCGCATAATTACATAAATAAATATAAAGCCCGTATTTAAAAACTTTACTGAATTTAAAAGAAAAAACCGCGTTACAATTATGCCTAATTGGCTACTTGGATAATTATAATTAAATTAATATTCTACAAAAGCTATATGAAACGGCCTACATTAGTTTTTGTAGATTTTTATTAGATAAAATAGTTATTAAAAATAATTGATAACGACGGGTTTTTCAGATTTGTTAAAATATGTATTACATTGATGCTTTGTTTAAAACAAAGTTGTTTAAAACAACATCAAATAAAAAGCTTGCGTAGAATTTTTTTCAGTAAATGCATAATAATTACCTTTGTAAGCTTCTATTTCTTCTGAAGCTTGCCTTTCTTGGTATATATTTCGTTGTATACGCCTTTCGTTTGTCATTTCAGATTGGGGAGCTATAATATCATCTCTTCCAATACGGCATAAAGCTAGTTCTAACGAATTGTCTGAAATAAATACGTTGTTTTATTTAAAAGAGAATTGTTGGGAAATAGAATCACTATTCTAAATTACTACCAACTTTAATATTATAATTTATCTTTACCTTGAGCTTTCGTCCCAGATTGTGTTTTCCACAATTTAAGCATTAGTTCAGCTTGCTCAGCTGTGGTGATACGCTTGGCTTGTATTTGATTTACAGTTGCAACACTTACTCCTAATTCGTAAGCTAGAGCAACCCAATCTTTACCCAGTAAATTACAAATATCTTCTAACCTGAAAAGGAGAATGCCAAACATTTATATGCCTTATTGTTCACATATTCTAAAATGTTTCAAGAGAGTGAAGCTCTTCTAGTGTTTCTTATATTCATACCCATGTTTTACACATTTACACATATTTGGGTTATCAGAGTAACTTTAATTAAAATGATTCAAGACAAAATTAATACTGTCTTATTTTTTTAAATCTAACCTTGGGTCGCTAAGCCGTTGTCTCCAGATAAACTCCTGCTCTTCAGTACGTCGTGGTATAGAATCGACTGGTACAGGTGATGTTCTTTCCGCTGGTATATCATCTGGTACCATAATATTAAGAGCAGCAATCTAAAAGAGTTGGGTAAATTAATATAGACTTTACGGCTTAAATCACATTTTGTATTTATTGCTAACTAGCTGGTGCGTGGAACGAATGGAAACGGAAACCTATATTTTTAAACGGAACCCTAAGATAAAAGTAACCTAAGTTACTCCATATAACATATTCAGCTATCCACCAGAAAGTAAGGTCAAAATTGGTCCAGCCGCTTCAGAGATTAGTCAGAACAAACAGACAGAAGAAAATTTTAAAATTTTATTTTTTGGTGGCTAGGTACCGTATATACTATCATATGAATTTAATGCAATGCTGTTAATTTGAAATTACAAATTGACACTTCAATTTTATTTATTGGTATAGATATATAAATAAAACAAAACTCCAACTTACAGGTCCTGGTGATGGTTCTCCTTTTGGCACCTTCGGATCTCTCATAAATTGACACCTACAAATAGGTTCAAGGTCCTGAGTCTTTATCATAACTGGGAAGGCAACTCTATTTTCTCTAAACGCTCTAAATGGTATAGTAAGTTGCTCTCCAGATTTTGCAACTGGTACCAAATTTCCGCCAAATTCCAGGTATATTGGTTTCCCTTCGTGTACCTGAATGTTTTTAATAGTTATTATTTCAGATCATTAAAGTTTAGAAAGTCAAAGATTTAGGTTGAATAGAGGTTCTGGTGGTGGAAATTCGATCATAATTCATGTTTCAATTTCAAAGTTTCAACTTTTTTAGGTTTCTTTTGCCTCTTAGATACGGAATAAAAATATGTAAATGTTGTTTATAGTTAGTGAAAGAAAGATTGATACTCATTGACAATTGTGTCAAACCTACTGTAATACTCGTATATACAGAAATGCTAGTATGAGTGAGGTAGTGTGTGTTGTTGTTATTTTTATAAATGTAATGTATTTCTAAGCGTTATTTTTTAATATATTAGCTTTCGGCAGGCTTTCCTCCACTTAAACTTTAAATGTGCCAAATTTCACACTGATCCGTATGCACAATTCTCATAAAACCGTACTTGAAATTTTTGCTTCACGTATTAATATAATGGTAATAATTCATAATAGTTCTTACCTCAACATCACGGCTTTTAGCAACTTGTATGAATCTCTCTATACGTTCCAAAGCCTTGTCCTCTTTGTCATCAGTAACACAGAACATTCGCAGCTGTGCTTGACACTCATCCGTTCTCTTGGCATACACAACAAAGCGAGCCATAAAAGGTACATGAATCGCTTCCCTAAAATAGAAAATATGATTTTTAAAATATTTTTTACGTAGATTTAGACAAACTTACTAATATGCTACGTATTTATTTACCTTATTCTTTACCTATGAAATTGCTGTTCTGCAGTACTGGCCATTTCAAATCAAAATAATTTTTGTTTGGCTAAGTTCTAATTTCAAATTAATTTTATTTTAAAAACATGGAATTCTTTTTCCAAAAGTAGTCATTTGTTTATTGATTAGTGTTACATTTTCATCGCATTTCAATCTTTTTCGTCATCATGGATACGTTAAAAATTCGAGTAATTATGGAATATGAGTACCGTCGTGGCGGCAACAGCACAAGCGGCACGCAACATCAACGACGTTTACGGAGCTAACACTACAAACCAACGCAGCACCTGTTATTGGTTTGCTCGCTTCCGTTCTGGAAATTTCGACCTGAAAAATGAACCTCGCGGTCGTCCGAAGACTTTGGTCGACAATGACGTATTAAAGGCAAATGTAAAAGCTGATGATACACAATCTACGGCTGAATTAGCAGCAGCTTTCGACGTTAGCGTCAAAACAATATTGGTCCATTTGCGTCAAATTGGCAAGGTAAAAAAGCTTGACAAATGGGTGCCCCACGAACTCAATGATCGCCAGCGCGAAGTACGCGTCGAGACGTGCTTTGCACTGCTCAACAGACCCACAAATGAAGGAATTTTGATCCGCATTGTTACCTGCGATGAAAAATGGATTCTGTTTGATAACCGCAGGCACTCAGCAAGTTGGTTGGATCCTGGTTCAGTACCTAAACAATGCCCTAAACGAAAACTTACCCCTAGAAAAGTGATGGTCACTGTTTGGTGGTCTAGCGCCGGTGTTATTCATCACAGCTTCTTACCAAACGGGGTGAGCATTACTGCAGATGTGTACTGTGAAGAACTGAACACAATGATGGAGAATCTGGCACATCTCCAACCAGCATTGGTCAATCGCTCGTCTCCGCTGCTCCTGCACGACAGCGCGCGACCTCATACTGCACAGCAGACGGTCTCCAAGTTGCAAGAACTGGGGTTGGAAGCTCTCCGTCATCCGCTCTACTTACCAGACCTTGCGCCTACAGACTACTACTTTTTTTTGTAATTTTGAATTTTTCCCAGAATTTGGATAACTTCTTGGCGGGAAATAAATTCAATACCCAGAGGCAGTACAAAATGTCTTTGAAGAATTTATTGCCTCCCGTCCAGCTGATTTCTTTAAGAAGGGCATCAATAAACTGACACTGCGTTGGTAAAGATGCATTGATTGCATGGGTGATTACTTCGATTAATACAAATAAAAAATACATGAAAAAAAATCGTTTAAATTTTTTCATACAAAACGGCAATTTCATAGGTAAAGACCTAATATATAAGTATACTCCGGTGGATATGTAGTTAAGTGAAGTAACGATTTATTATATGTAACTACTCACCGATACAACTCTGTGGCCATTTTAGTGGCATCTTCAACATGTCGGCAGTCAATTAACCAATATCTAGCCGATACAGTTGTGGTGAAGGAAACACAGTCATTTACAAACGTCAACGGAGTATTTTCTGTCACATCTTCCCAATGAGCTCGGTTTGTTCCTCCTGAGTTCAATTTTACATTAATGATTTACTATATTCAATAATAATATAACATAATTGCTTTAATTTCAATGCATGCATGACGAGTTGACGACTACCTTTTAGAGTTTAGATAATTTAGTATCCAAAACTACAAGGCAGGTCGTATGATTTTTGCCCATTGTAACAAATGCATGCAGTACCTCTGTACACAAATGATAGTTTTCTTATTCCTACAATCTACACGTTTAAGAATGAACAGTAGTAGTTAAATATCAAATCGTAGTTTTGATTCTAACATACAGTTCCGGAAATTAAAAACTAATAGGTATAAAAATTGGAGAGATAGTTAATAAAGGAAAAGAAAATTATAACATTTCCAAAACGGCCTATAGCAAACACACAGTAAGCAAGGTCGACATACCATAAAGAAACAATAACATACCGTGTCGTAATTAATGGTAATGACGTAAATGCTACAACTTGGTTAAAACGATCCTATAAATTAAGCACTGTGCTATTTTCGTGAAAACAAAAATAATGATGCTAAAGATTCTAATTGAATGTGGACGAGTCTTGAACTCGTTTTGATTTATAGATCTCTCGAAGGAATACACACTAAAATCGAATTCTATAAAAGTAATAAAAACAAAAAACCTGAAAGTGGAGTGTGACGGAAACAATGTACAAAAAGATGACAAAGAAAAATGATAGGCCGTTTTGGAGAAGAAGTTGATTATTATAGGCAAAAAAATATAATTTGACAACATTGACGAAGAAGTATGGAATGATCATGGTAGTGTGGCGCGGTTAGACGTATAACGTGATTTAACTATTTTAATTCATAAACCGTTTGTGCTTGGAGTTGTTATATAAAGTGCCATTTTCTTTGCAACTTAGATACCCTTTACATAAATAACATCTTAAAAAACCGTGTGAAACATTATATTGTGCACTTTCGTTTCTCATATATTTTTGTTTATGTGATACAGTGTCAGTGATTAACAAAGCAAACTTCCAGCCCGTGCAAAGAGAAAATATTTGAAAAGCAAGATATGAAAAAAGCATTCAAAAGGGATGATAAAGTATTAAGAAAATATTGATATTTATACTAGAATGTAATGAATAGTATAAATATCAACTAGTCGATGATGAAAATTAATCGTTAATACTTAAAAATAATATTACAATAATGATAAATAAAAAGAAATGTGAAACTTAAACCGATATTCTTGTTTTGAAGTTAGTATCTCTAATTTTTTTACCTTCGAGAGATCTTTTGCGAAATACCCCTGTTGGTCGATAGCGTCGTTTAGGTGGCAGCGTAATATTTGCCACACACGGTGAGCGTGCAACACACACAAACACACGAAAACAAAACAATGTAGACACGCACAAACGCACACATAGGGACGTGTCCCCTTAGCTGCTCTGTGTATTTGCTATAAGCGTATTAGCTTCAAATTTCAATACTGAGCTTAGCAATTACTTTTTGAGTAGAGTTATAATTGATCATATGAGTTTGAATAATTATTGTATATTTTTTTATATCCGTTATTTTGATGTCACGAGTTAAATTAAACAATGAAAAAACTACAAGATTTAAAAATATAACATGCCCATCTCATACAAAATTTTTAATCTAAATAATTAATATAATTAATGTTGTTTTTATCTACTCTATTCATAATAATGTCAATATTCAAGTTAGTCAATCTAAAATAACCTCTTTGTCTATTAAATTGTATGCAAAATTCTTTAAGAGACTACATTCTACCGTTCGTAGATACTGAATTAAAGTTGTTATACGTTTATATTTTCGACAAAAATAAATCTACAATGTACTCGTGTTGTAATGGAATATAATTTAAATGCATTTTTAATGTTTCTATTCTAATTATGATATTTTTGTTGATATCGAGTCCTAAATTCTACTCCTAACTATTATAACTTTATTTTTAGAAACTTTTTTAATATAGTCTACTTAGTAAAACAAGCCATACTCCATTGCAACACATTACGGAATTTTACATGTTGGTTACTAGATTATTTTATTTCTTAACCCTTAAAGATATTAAATACTGTTTATGAACTATTTTATTTAATCAAAAAATGATTTTATATGTAAGTGATAGTGTTGGTTGAGAGTAACTTGATGATATCTTGTTGAGTCTAAAGTCTAGTAACAAACATTCTACAATATAATTTACGAATTTAACATAAGACGCACCTGAGATAGAACAAAGCAGCCGTAGTGTTGGAGCTGATGATGTACTGTATTGGTTTGTCATGCCCTGAGTATGAGGCCGGGGTGCCGGCATACTCAGTGTTATAGCTTTATGGAATTTACGTCTTCTGGGTTCGACGGTTACAACTGGTGATACTGCGACACCACGACCCAACAATTTTGCTGTAAGCTCCGTGTCTATAATTTGAGCCTGAAAACATTATTCACTAAATATTTATAAGGATATATTGAAATGTATAGACTTTATACGAGTATATATTTTTTTGTAAATTTTGTACTTGATGTGTTTTTGGAGCTAAAGACCAAACGCTGTTTGTAAATACATGCTTTGTTTTTGAAGCTTCTACATTTAATCATGATGATATAGATGATACAGTAAATAATAAATTAAAAATAGTAATTACTTACCCTCCAATGGAGAAACACTAACGTTTTCAATGAAATCAATAGGCACTGGCATGATAACTAAAAAGTGTGCTGGTGTAGAAGTAAGGGAATGAAATAAAGCTGGAAGGGTGCTTAAAGCAAATATGAATGATTGAAATCACAAGAAAGGCGGTGTTACTAGTTCGCATAGTACCTTGCAAATTTCTCACACATGCGCTTAAATAAAAACATCCATTACGCAAAGCTTACAAGAGAAAAATAGCAAATAAGAAAGGTCATGCAAATCTCGTTTGGTCTTTAGGAAATACATTCTCACCAAATAGACACCAAATATTAAGCTTTATATACAATTAATATACAATCATTACCCAATAAATTTAGCAGTTGACTTAAAATATATTACATCTACTTAACTACCGGATACGTCACTCAAAAATTGTCACACATTTATGCACTATTTGTTACAATAACTCACAATATCCGTGTACATGCTTTTACGCCTAAAGACCAACTAGATACAAATTCCCATTCAGACGATGTGTGAGATTATCTTTCCAGTGATTTCAGTATCAATTTTGCTTTAAATAGAAAACAAATGATTGTACATCAATAATTTTTTATTTTCAATCTACACATTTTAAGATAATACTAAATTTATTGGGCATATAACATATTCTGTCGGAATAACGTATCTTAGACAGAAACTACAATTTATTTTCACTAAGCAAATCTCAGCGGATAAAGATATCATGTCACTCTAACAACGATCTTTAAATACACCAATAAAAAAAAAATTCTATGGTATTATACCCAACGGTACGATTCTGATTTGTTTAAGAAATAATACCCTTGTTTCATTATCGTTCATTTCTAATTTCATATTCCATTTTTTTGCTTCTCATTACCAACAGAATCACTACCTTACAAACAAATGAACCTACCTATTAGCAATGATTTCATGTTGTTTAATAATAATAATCTACACTTCGTTGCCGTTATTGTTTCCACACTAATAAGAACAGAGAAATCTTTTCAAGACATTTATACCCTAGTAATCTATTCTTTACCTGATCTAATTCATAGACTCGTGAAAAGAATATAATATTTCTGGTTAAATCTAAGGCATACCAGCTTTTCTAAGTATTTAATATGAATATAGAATATGCTTGTAAGAAATAGTTATTAAGAGTAATGGTAACGTTTATTAGGTAAGTTTACCAGAAATAAATAAATATATTTGAGATAATATTCAGACAAATAAGGCTATAAACAACACGCAACTGCATTTACTAAAAATATAATATTTTTTCACGGCTATATTCAGATCAAAGCCTAAAAATTTCAAGATAATATTTTAATAATTAAGAATGTTTGGCATGTACATTTGTACTATAATATTTGATATGATAATGTAATAAAGCTTTCTAAAAAACAGTAAATAGTTATTATTTTCTGTTTTTTCTAAAACATTTCTTTTGACATTTAAAATATTGCAAAGCTTTGCTTTTGAGTAAAAATAAAATAGCTACCAATTTCAACTTAAAACGTGTAATGTGTTGTAGTAACGTTTTGTATAAATAAAACTTGGCACATAAATTTTCCAGACTTGAAATAAACAGACTTATACCCGTATAGTATAAAAGGTTGACAATTTCGTGATTGTAACAAAATGGTTTACAAACAGTAAATACCCTTAATAATCGAGCCTTAAAAATACTAATAAAGTTTATTTTATAAAAATATTCTTCGGCATATTAGAGGATATGATGGAACTCATGTCAACAACCATTTTCCAACGACTTGGTCGATCTTATAGATGCCACAGACTTATACCTAACAGAATACTGATTTGACTATCACACGTGTATACACCTAAAGAGATACGTATTGTACTACCAAATCAAAGAGAACCGTTTCTTTTTGGATACATTATTAACGGTTATCTTTTTCAGATTCATATCCTTAACCCCTTTACGCGGTTTAAAGAGATTTACCTGAAGGCCAACTTTGATCTTCTTCGTTAGCGCTCCCTGAGGGAAAACTGCTTGCACCTGTGGAACCACCGAGCTTGATACCATTCCACCTAAAATGCGATAATTAAAGTGACTTTTTTTTATAAATCTAAATCAGATACATATTTTCGTAGATACCTAATCCAAAAATAGATCTATAGACGATATCATAAATATAGTTCTACTAGCTAGACAATAACAATGTTGCTTAAATAAGTACAAGATAAAACTGTCTCCTAAGATAATAAAATCAAATTTTGAAAAGAAAACACGACGGAGGATAACTGCAAAATCTAAACTGCAAGCTACAACTGTCTTCTATTAAATTAAATTGAAAAAAAAAACAAAAACAAAAAACAATACAAGGTTAAGAAAGTAAGAGTCGTTACCTTCAGGTCCAATAGCGTGGACCTCCTGACGTATACGCGATATCACAGCGAAGTATTGAGGGAAGTCGTGCGTGAGGATGCGAGTCACGCGCGGCACATCCCAGCCTTTTTCGTCTTCATTGGTATCTGATCAGAAGAAATCAATAATAATATTAAAACTAAAAAGCCATATTTTATTTAAAAAACAAGAAGTTAGATCCAATTTAATAGACATTAAATTGGATCTATATTACCACTCGATTAATTTGAATTTAAGGTCGACGCGACGTTTATATCATTATCAATTTATAATTAGTAATTAAAAATCAATTTCTATTTAATAACTTATTATTAAACATAATATTATTAAATATTCAAACATTGTCATCGTAATTACCTTCAATTTCAAGTGTCTCGTGAAGTATATCTTGCACGACGTCATCAGTGGCGTCTGCATTATGTTCCCGCCAACTTGTGCCATTGTCCGACCGCAGTATCACAATTTCCCTCTCCTTCCCACGGAGAGACGCGTAGTGCGGTACTTCAAGTATCACAGGACTGAAATAAAAATTATGTTTCAATTAACGTTATTTATTTGGAAATATAAAGTAAAATATATTTTTATCATACCAAAAAATAGTTTTCATTCCTATCTGAATTATCTAAACACATTAGGATACCTACTTGATACGAAAATAAATTTCAAATCCTCACCCTAAGAATTTGGCAGAAACTGGTCCCATTTCCAGAACTCTGGAGGCCAGAGCTTCGCCCTCCATTAGGGGTGGCATGTGGTTGATTCGCGATGGTTTAAGGTATCTGCAATAGGATGATGCACATTAGAATTAGAAATGAAGTTTTTCGAAAAATATACAAAAACGCAACACGAACAGAGGAGATTTTTATCGAGAACATTTTCTATAATTTTATTGAAATTTCTTTTTACTCTGAAACTCTTTTTTTAAAGCATTTACGGGTCTACATGCAATTCTTTAGATCTTTTGAACAAAATTAAAACCATTGTATCATATTCTGTGACATGCATTACCTGCAAGTAATCCTAGTGGGTTGCTGCGCAGACAATGGTGGCACGATCACCCGCACTCCGCCGCCGCGACAGCCGCGCAGCGCACCCCCGCGTGCGTCCACGAGGAATGATACCAGGAAACTGGGAACATAGATGGTGCTGATAATTATTTTGCATCAACATTTAATTTTCATGAACAATGAAACACTGATGGAAGTTATACACAAAGTGTATACGTAGATAGATAGAATATACAGAATTCTGAGTAAAAATAATTTGCTTCGGGATAGGTCTATTTTTTACTTACTTCTTCCACTGCAACTTTTTCCTGTAGGCAATTCCATGACGCATGCGTAAGAAACATCGATTAGTATACAGCGACAGTTCTGCAATAATACAAGAAATTGTAGGAAATCGCATTTTCTGATATTTATAAATTTTTTTATGGATCAAGATAAGAGCATCTGGAACCGTGTGTTGTTGTCACGTTCGCTGATAATGGATTAAACTTCTAAAGTATATAGCTACCATTGGCAGTGTGGAGCTTTCGTAAGGACTAATATTGCTGAAAACCCCTGAATTAATTATGGCTTTCAAGTTGAAATATTATCCACAATATTTAATCCGACTTGAGAAAACTGGCATGAGCACAATACGAGTATGTATTTTAACAGAAAGAAGGAATCGTACTTAGGCTGCGTGGGGTCGACGTTGTAGCAGTAGGCCTCAGGTGCGTGCGCGGCACTGTACCGGGACACGCTCTTCACCACCTCCTGCTGCGGCTGGTATGGTATGCCGTTCATTGAGGCTGAAGACAAAAGGCAGACTTAGCCATGAAGAGTTTGCTACCAAACGTTAAGGTGACGTCGTAATTATTTATTAATCCGTGGTTAAAGTGGAGTTAACATAACATTACGTACACGGGCTATTACAAAAGTAGCACATACAAGGAAGGTTACCTTACTTTTGTTTCCATAATAATTGTTCGATCATACTATTCTATTGAAAAGTTATTCTAAATTGCCAATTGAGGAAGCAATTGACAATAAAATGGGATTTCGGAATCCAGATTGATAACGTTAAAGAGAATTTATAAAATTCAATAAAATGTAGAAACTAACCATCTTTCTAATCAAAAACAAAGAAGATCATGTCTGTTGGAACAAAAATGTACATAGAATCTAAGATATAAAGATTTCTTACTTTGAGATATCTCCATCACGTTCTTGTGGCTCATCGCGGATTCTGTCCGTTCATCCTTAGTGACGTCAATCGGCAGGGAGTCGTCGCCTAATGACTTCATGTCATCAGCGGTTAGGTAGCGGTATGGCTGGTCGTTGAGGATGGTGTCTTCGCCTGGTAAAAAAGGAATGATTAAGGGTTATTTTAAGACGGATTTCGATATTTTGTAGCTGTGTAAACTGCATGTTGGGAGCGAATGAACATTTAAAATGATCGTAATAATATTTAAATGCAAAAGTTTAAATGGATAAGTCTATTAGGATGGATCGATTGACAGATGTTATGTATGTTATATGTATGTAACTTGTGATTTTATTACAGGATAGGACAGAACATAGTTTATCCGGGTTTTGAGAAATTTTAAAATTCATCCAGCAAAATGGATCCACATGGGATTTGTCCATTTTCAAAATAAACATACCACCTTCTTCCTCGGAGTCCGACATGAAGGTTTCCAGCATCGTCTCCGGTGCCACGACCTTGTACTTCTCCTGGGAGGCGGGGGCCAGGGTGGGTTCTGACACCTCCTTGAGAGTCTCCATAACGGTGACGTAGCCGAGCTTCGACGCTATGTCCAGGGGGGTTTGACCGTTCTGGAAACGTAGAGAATATTTAGAAACTGTGATAGATATTTGTGAAGGCATTGACATGACATACAATAATAATTTATCATTTCCTGTCACATGTATGTGTTGTTCTTATGTCGGTCTGTGTTTGTAGACTACTAGAAGAGAAGGTATATTTCCTGTCACATGTATGTGTGTCTTATGTCGGTTTATGTTTGGAGACTACTAGAAGAGAAGGTATATTTCCTGTCACATGTATGTGTTGTCTTATGTCGGTCTGTGTTTGGAGACTACTAGAAGAGAAGGTATATTTCCTGTCACATGTATGTGTGTCTTATGTCGGTTTATGTTTGGAGACTACTAGAAGAGAAGGTATATTTCCTGTCACATGTATGTGTGTCTTATGTCGGTTTATGTTTGGAGACTACTAGAAGAGAAGGTATATTTTCTGTCACATGTATGTGTTGTCTTATGTCGGTCTGTGTTTGGAGACTACTAAAAGAGAAGGTATATTTCCTGTCACATGTATGTTTTGTCTTATGTCGGTCTGTGTTTGGAGACTACTAGAAGAGAAGGTATATTTCCTGTCACATGTATGTGTTGTCTTATGTCGGTCTGTGTTTGGAGACTACTGGAAGAGAAGGTATATTTCCTGTCACATGTATGTGTTGTCTTATGTCGGTTTATGTTTAGAGACTACTAGAAGAGAAGGTATATTTCCTGTCACATGTATTTGTGTCTTATGTCGGTTTATGTTTGGAGACTACTAGAAGAGAAGGTATATTTCCTGTCACATGTATGCGTTGTCTTATGTCGGTCTGTGTTTGGAGACTACTAGAAGAGAAGGTATGTTTCCATTTAATTAATCCCATGGTATGAATTAATGTGAAACTCTTTATTGCACCAAAAATAAATAGGACACACTGAATATAGAAAAACTAAACATAAATAACCACAAAGCGGTCTTATCGCTACAAGCGATTTCTGCCAGACAACCTTTATAAATAATCATGACACATGTTTACATAAATGTAATATACTGGTAGGTGGATTTGTAGAGAGGCAAAGAGAAAAATATTTTAATACATATTGTAATTTAAGATTTCATAACACTTTTTATGAGATATATACTATTTAGGTACACTGCTTTATAATATTTTATACTGCTTTATAAATAAACTAATACTAGTAATATACTAATAACAAAATTAGAAATAATACATACAAATTATGGATCACCTTAATTAAAGATCACCTTATTGTTTGTGACAAAAAATGTTCCATAACTCCATTTTTAAATACGTGCAAAGATTGAGCGCGTCTTAATGAAATTAGTAATCTGTTCCACAGACAGTCTGCACGAGCTGTGAATGAAGAGTCAAAAAATTTTGTATTTCTATTGTATGGTTTTAATGATATATTAGAATTTCGAAAAGATTTTACACTATCCTCCAGAAATCTTTCTTTTAAGAAGGGTGGCGTCTTGGGGTCATACAGTATACCATACAGGTGGGAGCATTCCGCCGAAGTCGGATTGGCAGCCACTTGATTTTGGTACGAAATTCGGATATGTGATCATATTTTCGTAAACCGAAAATAAATCTGATACAAAGGTTTTGGAGACGTTTAAGTTTATGAAGCTGCTCTTCTGAAATATTTGTGAAACATATGTCAGCGTAATCCAATATAGGAAGGATAAGCGATTCGGCAAGCAGAATTTTGGTCGGTATCGCCAAAAAATAATGCAAGCGCCTCAGAGTAGGTACTCCACGCACCAAAAACTCTCCAACCGATGTAATATTAACAGAAACTTTTAAGACTAGATAATACTATGTACATTATTAAAAACAGTTCAGAAGTTAAGTAGTAACAAATAAAATAAAATACGTTTATTGCACACCAATAGTCCATAGTGTTAGTACTTACATTAAAACCTTACACCTATGTTAGTAACAGTATATTCTAACTTTATATTATTATTTGGCGTATCTGCGCTACGGTACCGGCGCACTGGGCGTGGACGTGCTCCAAGTGCCTCGCCATCGCACCGTCAGCTTGCCCACATATCGCCTTCAGTATGCTGTTGTCGCTCCCGCGAACCCTGCACCTCAACGACGCGATACGCTTACGTATGATAGTAATGATGGGCTAAGTCATTTATTAGATTTTTTTTAAGTAGCATTTAATCGTGGTTTATTTACTTACAACAGTGGTCGCGTTAGCATCTGCCTTATGTTCAAGAAGAATGTTGACGATGTTGATATGTCCTTGCTGAGCGGCGTGGTGCAGAGCAGTGTATCTGTTAACAAATTAAAATTAAACTAGAGCTCGCCCTGTGGTTGATTATTGACCATAATTAAATAAAATAATAAATAAATAAATAATTATTTTATTTCACGAAATAAAATCACAAAATTTACTTATTACTGCAGGACTACACACTAGGTCAGTACTGTCTCGTTGAGTCCATGAAAATTATTCCTATTTTTATTTTTAAGATTCAACTTTTTTATATTGTACCTACTTAAATAGTTATGCTTATAAAGTTTTTGAAGTTTAAAGTGCGAAGGGCTATTTTGACTCATACGCGATAAAAATATGTAAATTTTGTTAGTGGGGTGTGAAAGAAAGATAGAAAATTGTGTCAAACCAACACCTACTGTTATTATACAAACGCATGGTAGTTGTGAGTGAGTTAGTGTGTGTAACTTCATTTTCATTAATTTAATGTGTTACTAAGCGTTATTTAAAACATCTTTCTGCGCACCTTCCTCCACATAAACCTTTAACTGTACCAAATTTCATACTCCTCCGTTCTCGTAACGTTATATATAATAATGTTAATACGAAGAGTTGTCAGTAATAGGCTAGCGAAGTCGACTATCCTAATTCTAGCCTCCTAAATTGAGGAGATATTCATATTCCAGTAGTAGTCGTATATTAATTTGATGATGTTGATGAATGCTTAGATTACAACAAACATAGCAATGAAGAAAGAACTTACCCATGTGCTGTTTGAGCCTTTACAGAAGCGCCGTTTTCTAGGAGGAAGCGGACCATGTTGGCCTGACCGTAGTGACTTGCGATGTGGAGCGGTGTGTAGCCTCCCTTGGTGCAAATACCCACCTAAAGATAAAAAAATCAATACATTAAGACAGTTAATTCAACATCAAAATACTGGGTTATGCAGAAACATAAATTGGTGTAACTGAAAGTACTAGATTACTAAATCCTATTAAAAACTAACAGCTAATAGTATGCTTACCTCTGCACCGTTCTTCACGAGTAATTGAGCAACTGGTACTCTATCCTCTTGAGCTGCCAGATGTAGAGCTGCTAGCCCGTTCTTCGATTGGTGATCAACTTCTGCGCCATGTTCTTGCAAAAGCGAACACATTTCCGTATGACCCTGTGGAAAGGATCGCTCTAGATTTTCAAAAACAACAACCCAACTATTTTCAAGAATTTTCTAAAAATAAGCAAGAGGTTATGTTTAAAAAACTCACACTAGGTTATTGATTCCTCATTAAACTTACTGTTTTAACCATTTTTTGTTGATTTAGGTATGTAATTGCAATGGACCTGTGTTACATTTGCGCAATTGACATCTGATCAAAGATCTATCTGTAGTAATACTAGTACCTGTTGAGCAGCAAGATGTAACGGAGTGAATCCAGCTTTGGACTCCGCGTTAGTGACTGCTCCGTACTCGAGCAGCGTTGCCGCAGTCTCCATTTGGTTCTTGCGGGCCGCGATATGGAGAGGTGTATGTCCATTCTTAGCCACCGCCTATGCATCAAATGATATAGCTTGTAATGTGGTTAATACGGTTGAAGGCCTAAATAAGTAAATAAAATCTGTATATTAAAATACAACCTTATTAAGACTTAGCTAAACCTGAAATCACCGTACTGTACACGTAATTTAGGAGGCAGATATTAGTTATGAAGTAGGCATCGACTTTAATAAGATTTTCTGTATTTCATCTCCGAATTTTATATAAGATAGGATCCATTTTTTTGTTAAAAAATTTGTAAGAGCAGTAACAATTGTAAATATTTGAGCTAAAATAGGTAATAGATGTTTTTTATAAACCATAAGAATTGAGCTGATCCTGGCCAAAATTACCTTAGCATCAGCTCCCTTCTCAAGGAGAGTGTTAGCGACCGCCTGTTTGTCGTACTGTGCGGCGACATGTAGTGGAGTCATGCCATTCTTCCCTGCCTGGTCTGGCGAGGCACCATGAGCGAGTAGTAAGTTTGCCACCTAAGAGAGAAGGAAACATTATATTACGGTCAACATTTAAGTGGATTTGAATCCTTCTTTCTTCTTCAAAACATTATATTCTTCCCCTAATTTACTACTTTAAAACCGAAATCTATTAATATTTTACTATGACTTGTGTTGTTATTTTTCAGTTTCCTTATATTATTTTAGTACCTTTTAACTTACCTTTAGATTTCCATATTTTGCTGCCAGATGTAAAGCAGAGAATCCTTTTTTCGTGCTCGCCGTTAGTGGGGCGTTATGTTCAATTAGCGCTGATGCCACCTGTATAAAAATGTTTTAACAGGAATTGAATTTGACAATTTTCAAATGTTTTAAAAGGAAAGCAAAGGTTAAGTAAGCATTTTATCTTGTTTTGTCAGGGTTTTCAAGAGTTCCTTTTAATTTATTTTCAGTAAATTTACTTACATCATGGTTATGATGTTTAGCTGCTATGTGCAACGCGTTGTAATGATCTGCTGTAAGCGCGCGAACGTCCGCGCCATGTTGCAGCAACAGCACGGCAATGTCGACGTTGCCCAGTCGTGATGCTATGTGTAGCGGCGTATGACGCTCGCGAGCGGTAGCTTCTACCGCTGCACCATTGCGCAGCAAGATGCGGATTATGTCCGTCTGTGAAATGTTTTATTTTACTATCTTTTGTCGCTTGGTTCACATTTACATACATAAGTGTTTTTGGCGTTATGCATTATACATATAATTTTATGATTTTTATGTTTCAACGTTCTTATCCTTCATATTTACTGATTTATTAACTTCTGTTCTAGTTTTCTTTACATTCAGTTTCAAGTTTATTTTTGTATCTACATTATCGTATTTCATATTTCCGAGTACCACATTCGTTACATCATCTTATGCCTTAGCTTCAAGTCATCTTTCATTTTGGAGTATTTGTATTAATTCCTCTTCTCTTTTTTACATTTTAACTAGAATTACTAATATTTATTTTACCTGATTAGCCCTAGCTGCGAGATGCAAAGGCGTCTCTCCCCTGACAGTCGGTACGTCAGGATTGGCCTCGTGTTGGAGCAGATATATGACGATGTTCATGCATCCCATGAAAGAAGCAACGTGCAGCGGAGTCAGACCTGACTCTGTAGTTGCTTGGATACCTAAAAAAAGCGAAATTTTAAAATTTCTCTTTATAAATCGACTTTCTCGAAGCTTTTTCTTCTAGCTAGCTATCGACTTTGTTTGCAGATAATATAATAATCTCAAGAAAATTGTACATTTAGCTGAGCTAAAACTAGGCTTAAACTAGCCTATATACGTCTTCAAGTTTAAATCAAATCAATGAAAAACTCATTAAAAATAGCTCCAACCTTTCAGTTGTAAAAATAAAGCATTTTAAATACAAACAAACTGTCTTTGGGTTCCTCTGTTCCTTCTTTTTGTTTAAATATATCAGTATAATATCAACTTACTTGCTCCATATTTAAGGAGCAGTTCCACAACCTTGATCCTGTTCTTCTTGCAGGCGATGTGCAGCGGCGTGAAGCCATTCAGGGCTCGGGCGTTGGCGTCTGCATTCCTGTTACAATATTGATATTACTAACATTAATCGTAGCTGTACATAATATGAGTAAAGACTAGAACTTTTTATCACTTGTGCCTGACAATTTATCGGTAGTTTATCTATTTAATAGCTCTTTTGATTGGCTGAAGCGATTGCGCGAAGCGACAAGCGATATCCTGGACCTCAGAATCCAGACATTAAGTTGGCTAGCTTGGTGAACTCTCTTCATATTGAAGAAATTGCAGATTTTGTATGTCAAGTATGGTAATGATGATTACCTAATACAAACTAAAAATGACTAAACATATTATTAGTAATATTTTATTTATATCCACCTGTCCAATAACAACTTGGCGACTTTAGCGTGTCCGCAGTGAGCCGCTACATGCAGGGCGGTGAGGTAGTCTACAGTGACGTCGTCAACCGGAGCCCTTCGTGAGAGAAGAACCCTTGCGGCCTCCGCGTGATCGCCTTGAGCGGCCATGTGCAAGGGCGCTAGGCCATTCTGAGTAGACAATTATTGTTAAGTTAGTTTCGTATTTTTCTACAGTAATCAGGGGGATAGAGAAAATGAAGTCTATATAAGTACAATTATAGCTCCCACACCGATTTCGGTGGCGGTGGCTGGTCTCGTTGAAACCATGCAGGAGTGATTCTATAGTGCCCAAGAGTGTGCGCAGTGGACAAGAGCACCCTCTCTTCCTTAACTCTCATAACCCAGTAAGACGGATGGCTGACCTGAATGGCGAGAGATCAGGCACAGGACCTACTTTTTACATGTCTATCATCTTTTTGTCAGACAATCAGGTGATCAGCCTGAATTGTCCTAATTGGCATGACATGGCAACACACTTTTTGTTGTTCCAACGCGTGAATCGAACAAGCTCTAAACCACTGGACCACGGCGGCTTTAATGGAAGGAAGGAAGGAGGAAGTCTACTGTATATAAAACAAGAAGTCAATCCAATTATTTGTATTTTAAATAATAATTAGTTTCGGTATAAGTTGTAACGCGTTAACATGAAGAGAGGGATTGAGGCGAATAAAGTCCACATACAACACGTCAACTGGTCATAATTATGTAGACTTCATTTGACTCATGTACGAACAGATGGCTGGCTAAAGACCAGAGGCCAGATAAAGTGTTATAAACACACTTTTAGTTGTTAATTTAAGTAAGTACCGATAAACTCAAAAGAATACTTCCTAATATTTCTGTTCTTGAAACGTAAATCATTTCATTGACTCTCTTAAATTAAGATGTACTCTTCTATCGGAAGCGGAACTCGGAAGTTTTCGTATGGCAACACTACGTGCCAAAGCAGTGTTCGAGAAGAGGAACGAGATTGTATTTTTTTTTCTTTTTACCTTGCTTTTGCTAGTGATGGGCGCCCCTCTATCCAGTAAAGCCTCTACCACACGCTCGTGGCCGGATCGCGCGGCGCAGTGTAACGGGGTTAAGCCGTCTCTGGTGCGGGCTTCTACGTTCGCACCGTTGTCGCATAGAAGCAATACCATGTTCTCTTTGCCTGTTTCAAAAAGAAATAAATTAAAGAAGGAAGTAAGGAAAATATTTTGCATGTTGATTTGATAATTAATAAGGTCCGTATGCAAAAATTTAAAATTTACTTCTTCGTTTTTCAGAGGTATATAACTGTTTTCTATTTCAATCCCATTAAGCATATACGAGTACTTAGTTTACTGTTCTTGAGGAATATCCAAAGTCACGCGTATGTCTGTATGGATAGTGTCTCGCCTTTTCCTTCTCGCTCTCGCGCTCTTTTCAAGAGAGAGACGCCTTGTCGTGTCACTTTTTCGATGCGATAAAAGATAATATTGAAGACTTACCCCACTTAGCAGCAACATGCAGTGGGCAGATGTTGTGTTTAGCAGCGCAGTTGACGTCAGCGCCCTTGGCAAGGAGCAATCTCGCAACCGCTTCATTGCCGTAGTGAGCTGCGATATGCAACGGCGTAAAGCCCGACTTTGATGTGACGTCGGGATTGTGTTCATTCTAGAAGTTAAATAATTAATGAAGATAACGTAATAACGCTATCAAAGTAAACTAAACAAAGGAATAATGAATTTTAGTCTGATAAAAGTGTCCACGGTGTCCGTCATTTGAGCCATTTTCTTCGAGGTCAGGTTTATATTACGTTTTAAGTCATCCAAAGCCTACATACAGCTCTACAGTGAAGAGAGTAGAATGTATTTTTGTACCTTTGTATAGACTCTTCTTAGGTACAAAGATATATTCCTTGGTTTTCTATTTCTAGATAAGAACGACCTAAATTCATTCGAGATTAATTTAGCAATGACCAAGGCTTACCTCAAGCAGCAAATTAGCAGCTTTCACGTCATCCTTCTTGGCAGCAATATGGAGGGCCGGCAGTCGCACGCGACCGCGAGTGTCCGCCTCCAGCAGCACAGCGACTACCTTCTCGTGGCCCTGCTGCATCGCCACCGCGAGTGGTGTGAAGCCGTCCTAATTGTAAAAGTATTAGTTTTATATTATATTCTTAATTAGACAAAATAAATATAATGATAAATTATGTATGGAAAACACTGGGTTAAATCTTATTCAGATAAAATGCAGTTTTAAATATAACCTAGCCCTCTTACGGAACTTATATTACAAGAATATAATTAATATAAAAGCTGTGACCTTATATAAAGTATACCCACTAAGACATATAATAACTACACACTTAATATGATAACTCAATTTGTAATCATCATTTGGCTCAGTCCATTTGTTTACTTAAATTAGTTAAAACTACTATTTAACCACTCGTAATTATTTTACTACGAATATTTGTGCATTTTTATGCTGGTCACGAAACCTGACAAAGTCTAAAAGATGATTTGATGATGGTGATGATTATGTTTGTTGTACCTCAGTAGCCAAGCTCTGATTAGCTCCATTGGCGAGTAGGAACTTGACAACGCCGTCGTGGTTCTCCTGCGCGGCCATATACAGCGGCGTGAACCCATTCTGAGATTGGATGTTAACCTGGAACAATGTTGTCAAAAAAGTAGTATGTAGAAGTAATTTGATAAAAGCATTAATTACTACATACTGTCTGTGTACTTTGTTCAGATCTAATTTAATTTAAACGTAAATAAAAAGATTTCGACCAAATTAACGTGTCATTATATTGATTTATTGCACGGTAAACGAGTGACATTTAAATTGAAAGCATTATGTGTTTTATTGTTCTTTGTTGACGTTTGGATTAAATTGAATGTGAACGAACTATACAGACCATGAGCTACGCATTTTCCGGGAATATTAAAAAAATCCCCTAGGATTCAAGTTACACTTGAGTTTTAAGAGAAAGACAGAAGATTTTAAGCCTACTTAAATTCTTTTAAGATCTTAGTAAGCAAGATTGTCTTTAAAAATAAAATACCTTCTTAATTTATTTTCAATAAAAGCCCTTGACTTCAAAGGTTTTTTGTCATACTTAAGACATTTTAGGAGAAGCTCAAATTGGTTATAATAATAACACATTGGTACCTCTAATACTTAACCCAATTATTATGAGACAAGCCCTCATCTGCGCCACAGTTTTCAGAGAGTTTTATCAAACTCAATTGGTGTTATGTTACCTGTTCATTAGCTTCTATGTTTTACGTTCTGTTTAAAATAGGCAACCCTTAATAAAAATCCCCTCGTGGCCCATTTAACCTATTAGCATCATGTGAGTGCGCTCTGCTAATCCTATCGTTCGTCGTCAATGTAGGACATTATTTACTATACTAACCTTTTTTACCCTAACAAAAGTAATTAAATTTTGTATTTTTATGTAATATATTAAGATTTTTAATTATCTTCGCTACCAATTGTTTGTTCTGTTTATACAATTCAATGATAACACACGACCAATGAAAGATGATCACCAAATCTATAATCTAACTTCATTTTTATTTGCCAATTTACATGAAAGTCACATCTGGAATATTATTATATTATAATATATTCTATTCTATCAAAATTGCATTGTTACAACTAAAAAAGAAAGAGCCTGTGAATGGACGCTTTTTGCGATAAATCAAAATAAGTGTTGGCACTTATATAACGTGAAATTATAAAATATTGAACGCTTTGAAATGCGAGTGAGAGATTTCAAAAGCAGGTCGAAGGGTTAATCGGTGTGGCCTAGGCTCTTAACTTACCGTATTTTAATTTTACGAGTTTAGTAAAAGTAATAGTCATTTCAGTGCTTAAAACGTTGAAAAGGTATACTTTTTTTCATTTCGTTGAATTGTTTTTACACTTATTTGTAGGTTTTGAGTTTTGACAAAAATAATAGATTGTGTTCTTCTACACAATCTATTATTTTAATGTTAAATTGGTAGAACTGAGTTTCGTTATTACTTAAAGTACTGTATGTGAATTTTCATTGACTCCCCCATTACAGATAGATCTAGTCCTGAACAAGTTACTCCCTAATTTCATTTTATGTTTGAATATAAGCTTTTATGAGAACGAAATAAGGTGGATCATGCTTCCGAAAAAAAATCTATTATGTGTTTGGTAGGTCCACTATTTTTAAATGCCAACAATATTCTTGCCAGTCAATTTAAGTTATTTCAACTTACTTGAGCACCATTCTGCACCAGCAACTTGACCACAGCTTCTTGGCCGGCTAAGGATGCGATATGGAGCGCAGTGTTGCCTTTCTTGGTGGCAGCGTCGATGGCAGCTCCACGCTGTAGTAGCTCCCGTACTACCTCCACATGGCCGTCTTTGGACGCGAGGTGGATCGCGTTCAAGCCGTTCTGTATTACAAAATATATTTTTATAAAAAAAAAAAACAGAATCATTCGAAACCAGCAGCTGTGTAGAATTGTATAATATGATAGGACTATGAGAATCCTATCATAATATAACTATCAGTAGGTACATGGCCTATAATATTATTAATAATAATATTATACTAATATTATTCGAGAAAAACTATAACATTAGGCGTTTACAGTTTTACCACCTCAATAGAACCACTAAAATTCAAACCAAAACAATATTTTTTCAGACCGGAAGTTAAACTTTTAACTGTAGTTAGGTAAGAAAATGTTGGGCGTTCTTATTTTTTTCTTATCCGTATAGGTACGTGTTTGGCAAAATATTGTGCCAAATTGTCATAACTGGGACACGGTACAAGTTTGTTGCCTTCTTCCTGGCATTGTGCCAGTAATAACAGATTGAAGTAGGTACATGGGTGTTGCTGTAATGTAGTGCTTAGCGGCCAAAATTGTTTAATACTAGTAACACCGTTCTATATTTTGTTCAATTTACCTATTGCTTAAGATTAGTAACCACTGTACTACATTTTCTTGAATTTATAACTCGTTTACAACAATTTTCATATTCAATCTTATGACACCCCTCTTTTTGCATAAAATAGGGTGTTTGTTTTAGATTTTGTGTTTCTCAATTTTACTCCTAAATAAAATGTAAATAGATAACACCTACAGGTAGGTAATAATTATACACTTTTTCATTCAATTTTTGTATTTGAAATTTAAATATCTACTTAATTACATCAATAGTTTATTTAAATAAACAATAAAACGTCCAGCCACGACTAAATTAAACGAAAAATTTATGTCATAATTACATCATTTCGTTATGGTATTGAATCTCCACGAATTTACTATTTATTCGAATTTGATTTTTATGGAGTTAATAATGTAGTTCGTATTCCTAAATCGTTTAATAGTTATGGTGGGGTAGCACGCAGGTCACGAATATGCGACGACTGCAGTAACTCTAATGTGATATTTTGTACATGGTAGAGCTGTTACGTAGAAAATATATACAATGCGTCAAAACTAACTGAAACTCTAACAAGGTCTTGAAGGCCTTACATATTATAACAAATTTTTTTTCTTGGATCTTTACGACAAGAGTCAAAATCTCACAAAGTGTGCAAGCTTCTTTTGAAAGCACACTTAAGTCCTGAGGGAATATTTTTACCCGAATTAAATATTTAACCCGATATAAGGCTATATTACGTAAGTAATGATAGTATGCATAAGTGTCAGTTCACACCGTAACAAAACGATACGCGACATGGCGCTGCCTTTTTAAAATAAACGATATAAAGAAGATACACGTTTCATTGTAAAAGTTCGAATGTTAGGTTGCACCGCGCTGAACAGCGCATGTGCAGCGTATGACTGCTGATGTCATATGAAAGGTGTATCTTTTTGTGTAGTGAATAAAGATCCATTTTGAATAGTTATCTTAAAAATGCAGCGCCGCGTAGCGTCGCTTACTAAAATTTGCGTAATTTACAGAGAAATAACATAATTAACATTTCCTGACAACTGTAACGACTTTGAGGCTTGAGCACTACATTACAATACTACCTCCCTGACTGACGAGCATTCGCGTATAATGTAATATTAGCGAGCAGACGATGGAGCCATTGATGTTACAAGATATTACACATTGTATCATTACAAGGTGCGCATTGAAATACTCGGTTATCCTACTACACAGATGTGATGCTCGAATATGTAACGTTACATTACACGCGAATGCTCCCAGTGCACCTTTACAAAGAATTTGCGTAATTTACAGAGAAATAACATGATTAACATTTCCTGACAACTGTAACTAGTAACTACAAATAAAGTCTACATTGTCTCAGTCCCACTATTTTGTGTCAACGAGTACTCACAGCATTGCTGACGTTGATGTCCACCCCCTGCTCCAGGAGACTGATGATCTTCTCGATCTGGCCGGCGCGGGCGGCGCGCAGGAACGTACTGCTGGCGTCCGCCTGAGAACAAAGATAAGGGGAAGATTAAGTAGTGTAGTTAATATTGAGAATCCTGAAAATATTATAATTCTATAAAACAAAACCAGAACCGCAACTATCGTAATTAACTTATACTTTCATTTTACTGTTAGCGAATTATAAATGCATCGTCTAGATATCATATTATACTGATATATGGAGTTTGGACCAATCGAAACGGGTTTGACGTTATTGAGAGTACCATTTTGCAGCTTAACATATTATTATAGGAACTGGATTGTAACTGTATTATTGCAAGATTTATTTAGCAGAATGGACCCTCAGATACGGCAATAGGGCTCACACAGGCACGGTTCTACGTGAAAAATATGCACAGACGAGGAAATTGTATGTTTATTGTTTAGCAGTAAAAGTCATGTACTTATTAAAGTGCTCATACTTATTCCTACCATCAACGTATATATCAACCTATTTCCCGCCAAAAGTCATTGCATTGATACGAACAAATTCTGAGGACGATTAAATTGCTTAAAAATATTTTTGCCGCGACTGTAGTTATTAAAGGTATTAAAACAAAGAGTTTTTTAACGAACTAAGAGCAATCCTTCGAATTTGCATTCCAAAGATTCTATTTTAACCCTTCTAACCGTGTCACAGGAAGGACCCTCGACGTTTCCGATGGGTAACTAAAGACCTCTTTACTTCCTACAGAGGGTTAAGCGGCTTACAGACTATGCTATAATATAATAGCATATAGTATATATATACTATGTAGCTCAACGATATCGCGCACCATACGTTGTTATGGACACGTTCACACTGTACTGTACTATATATTATTGGCTTACTATACGCTATATAATAGTGCGATACGCCGAGTTCATGCTGTGCTATATCGCGCGCCGCCCTCTTCCTCCTCCCTCACCCCCGGCCGTCCCGCAAGCGAAACTAGCGACACAACCATACCGAGCTTGCTATATACTATAAATGCTTGCGATAGCTAGCATTAGGTCCTTCTCTGCTATACTATATAGCAAAATAGTATAGCGTAGTCTGAAATGAGCTTTAGAATCTACATTGTCTGTTACACGGTTACACTACTACAAATCTTTAACAGTCAGTTCTGAAAAACACATTTTATTTTATTGTATTTCATCGAAACAAGTAGGAGGTAGGAATTTGGTATGAAAAATCGATGTGCTGGATGTTTTTAACTTGAATTGAAGGTTTCACATCAGTCGCGTGTGAACTGCGCACAGACATTTTTTTATAACACTGTATTTACATGTTACTGTTCGTTGCGCAAAATATTTTATAACTTTTCTTATATTACTTGTACGTGAATATTTTTTTCCTAATATTTTTACCCATGATGCGTTGCGTCTACATAGGGGCATGCCGTGCTTACATAACATAAAATATAAACCCAAGGTCATCTGCAGTAATATAGTCCCAGAGAGACGTAATTCTATGCCCATAAAATTCGTTACGTTACTGGAACTCCGCCATTTTGGAAGTATCCTGAAAGTGGATAAGTAAGATTAATTGTAGGGATTATTTGACTTATTTCCACAACTATCGATAGTAATGGATTTAAAGTGTAGATATGGCTTTTTTGTGTGATGATACCATCTAACAAGAAGTCATCGCTAATTACGACGGCGAAGTTCGAAAACAAAAATGTATAGGATTTGACATAGGCATCGTAATTTGATATAAGCAACCATGACACTCAGATCAAATCCCATATATTTTTGTTTTAGAACTTCGTTATCGTAATTAGCGATGGCAACTTGGCTAAAGGCAACATCTGTGAAATTTCGCCAGCTTTGCTGGTCTTCATCACCCCTCGGATCCCCGCTACCCTCGCTCAATCCGTGGGGCATTGTATCCAATCAATCTAACCTATTCGTGCCTTTGTACTCTCCCAGGGTATTATGAGATAATTGTTAGAACGATTGCAGACAAATGTGTCACGTTTCGACCTTATTACTGAGCAATAAGTTCAGAAGTGGTTCAGTGGTGGAGCTGTCCACGACTGTACAGGTAAATATGATTTAAGAATTCATTAAAAAGTCACGCATCGCACACACTTTAAATTTAAACGCCTAAAACATATTAATAACACCTTCTTAATTTCCACCCCCTATAGGTTTAAAAAATCCGTAAAACATCGGGGGCTTTTCATAATTTTTCCCCTAATTGCGTCACACTGTTTTAAAGTAATGCACCAAGACGATGTGGCGTTAGCAAACACCATCCTAGGCCAAATAATGTACACTCGCAAACACCTGTGGTATACCATTTTGGCCTTATTACCATTGTAATAAGGTTATAATGGGTAGGATCTAACGGCTACTGGACATCAAACACAAAAATTTCAAACTATAGATTTAACCTTGGAAAGAAAGTGATGCGTGAGAGAAATGTTTCACGAATAGAACTGCTTGCGTGGAGAAATACTAGGGCCTTACAGAAAACCGACAAAAATTAAACCAGTGGGGATCCCGAAGGGTCGAGGGATTTAAAAGGCCGGCTACGAACCGGTAAATCCTCTTGTATTGTGAACGTCTGCAGCAGTAATTGCCAACCATCAGGCGCTCCGTCTACTCGTTTGGGTCATGCAATAATAAGAAAAAGCTTAAACAACGAGTGCATAACCTCAAATAGGTATTTTCGGCGTTTGTTTTAAGGGTCAGTTCACACCGAGATGATACGCGGCGCTATATTTTTAAAATAGCTATTCAAAATTGAACTTTATTCACTACACAAAAAGATACACGTTCGCTGTGCACAGCGATCGCTGTAGCGAGCTGCCACTTCACATTGGAACTCTTGCAATGAAATGCAAGAGTTCCAATGTAAACTTCTTGTGAAATTAATAGTTATATTTTTAATAGCTCTATCTTAAATCGCGACACTGCAGCGCAGTCATTCGTTCGGAATCATTTCGTTTCGGAGTGAATTGACCCTGAGGCGAAATTTTCAAGTCATGCCTACACTTGCTTTGCTATCTGTACACTATTTTATTTCGTCCCCTACAGGGGTTAGTTACCCCTCGTATGTGACGTAGGGGACGTTGGGTCTGGTGATTTGTTCACTATTTACTTCGAAACTGTGTACTGACTTAGTGCAACTATTGATTACAGTAATAATGTTCCTTTGTTTTGGTCGAACATGTTAAGAGTTTGGACCTCATACAAATTATGAATATTGTCTGATGATCGACTAACGCCCTAAATTAATAATCAATCTTAATCTCATTTTAGCTATCTGAGATCAAGATTTCAATACATTTAAACGATTCTAGGATTAACTTCACGTCGACTTACGTCAATTTGAATCCAAGATTGTAGTCAATCGAAAAGAAAAACTCACACTTACCACCGCCTTACCGCGTCAAAAAGTGTCCACACTTAAACTGCCCTAATTTTGGGGTTCTTTGGGGCAGTCGGACAGAGGGTTTTACATATTTTGTCATCTTGAAATATTGACATTTGTTTTCCGCAGTTTAATCACTCCGCATTTAATGTATGAAGATTTTTTTGTCAACTGTAAGTCATAGCCCATTCTTAGTTTCGAAATCATTGGCCTACCACCTGAGTGCTCACCTGTGTGCTGTGTGCGAGTTTTCGTCACTACTCACCGTGAAGAAGTTAACTACAATTTGTATGGCATCGAAACAGCGCCCCTAGTGGCAAACAATGGTAACTAATTCAATGCCATACAAATTGTAGTTAACTTCTTCACGGTGAGTAGTGACAAAAACTCGAACTCCGCACACTGAGTGCTAAGTGTGAGTTTTTCTTTTCGCATTCGATCGCGAGCGCGTTTGGCGTTTACTAGGCAGTTTGAGTGTGGACACTTTTTGCCGCGACATACCTCGTCTATCTATCTATCGGTCCATGCGGTAGAGAGATAAAAAATTTTGTCAATGAAAATTATTATTACCAACATGTTGTAATAATTAAAATAAATCTGTATTCGTAACATAAAAATAAAAATATGGGCCTGATTCATATTCTTCAATTGTGCGTCAGGTAGCTAAATTTGCATGTTTTGTGTCTGTCGCTTCCGAATAAGCTATACGAGTTACGACACATAAAAGACGATTCTGAAACTATCCCTCATTCAACATAAAGTCTTGGATAACAAAACACCGCGCACCGTGATCACAGGGGCGACACTCTCTACAAATGACAGGTCGAGCACCAGCGAATGTCAGCCATGTTGATGTAAGCCTAAGGGTTTTTATTTTTATTTATATATATGTCGTCGGCTTATAAGCATTTGCCAGTGTCAAGTTAAAAAGGCGGGAAATATAATTTTCGTTTTATTCTCAACACCGTATTTCTAAATCGTCAAATCCAAAGTCGAGTCAAAGTCCAAATAAATAGTCAGTGCAGTCAATGAGTCAAGTCAGTCGATTCAGTAAAGTGGTAGAAGCTTTACTGAAAGTTCCTGGGGAGTTTTGGAGGGAACACAAAATAGCACGTTTTTTGAAGTTGAAGTTGTACCACTTGCCCACAAGTTAACGAATATGTAATAGGTAATATTCTACCAATGTTACACATTAAGAACCGAAATAACACAAATTTAAGGAGGATATACAAAAACCACAACGTCACCCATTGAATTTCCCCGGCAAAACTTCAAAGAGTACTGAGTTTAATCCACGGAATATAAAACACAAGGTTTAATCTATGATAATGTAATTAATATGTATTGCCAAAATATAATATTTTATAGAAGTCAAATGAAATAGGAAAAACCGGTTGGTTTTTAAATTTAAATAGAAATTAAAAAATATTAATAATAGAACTTGGACTGTAGAATAATTAATTAATTTAAGTTAGCATCCGTAGTAGGAACAAGGTTACCTTCACTCGAAATGTTTTTCATATTAACTGGCTAAACTTTCAGAATTCAATTTGTTAAACTTTAGAGAATTTTTCAATTCGTAACAAAACTTTTCAATAGAATTACGCAAGTTAGTTAAAATAATATATTTTATTAGAACATTTGTTATATTCGTTATATTTTTGCAGTGCACCATATACGTATATATTATAGTCGAGGCATGTTGAGGTAAAAAGTGTCTCCGGTTAAAAGGCTTATAGATTTAGATTTTTTTAAATTAAGTCTTTTCAAATTTTTAAGGCCATTTTGACATTTGAAGTATGGTGAAAACCAAGATGGCGTATCTTTTTAATGTATGAAGATTTGTTCTGTCAAATGTATCTTGAGTTTTCAAATCTTTGAGTGCAACACATTTTTTTCACAAGTTTTTGTCAAGTCGACACTACACGCAACACTGTATCATTTGTGTATCGTGAAGCAGGCAGCGGCAACTCAAAATGTGGTAAGTGGGTTAGCCTACATGTAAATGACATGACTTTTTTTAAGCATTTAGAAATAATTAGGTATTACAAGTTGATAAATGTAAAAATAATTGAGAATTTATGTGTAGTCTTGTAATTAGGTGTATTTGAAAGTGACAATGAAGTTGGAATATTTTTTACAACATTAAGTAGTGTAGAACTTAAAGTTTACTCACATCAAATACAAAAAGATTTACTACGGTAAGTAACATTGAACGTACTTCGGATATATCAGAATTCAGAAAGGACACTGGCGAATCCTGCCTGATTTTCCATCAAGAGCAGCCTAGTTTAGATCATATTATATATAGTACTTAAAAAGTTATTATATAAAAAAAATATTTAGGACTTGGGAATAAAACGTTATGAATATCCGAATATCAGAGAATTGATGTGCAAAATACGTACATTACTGTGGTAATCGTTGTCATCATATCCGTAAAGTCTATGGTTATCATGCTGTAAACTGTCAACTTGAGGCGTAATTGCTCCATCTAGTGGCCCAGTAAGTAGATGAATTTATTTGAATTAGAGTATAAAGTTTTTTCTTTTTCTATAGCTTAGCAGTTTCGTACTAGTTTTATGAAAAAAAAAAATACTTGGGTATAATACTACTAGTTTTATGAAAAACAAATAATTAATATATTATTTGCGATATCATTTACTAATACGTAAATGATATCGCAAATAATAGATGTCACTTTTCCGCAAACCACTAGAGCAATATTTTGAACAATGGCTAAGGTTAAATTTAATCAATTATCTTTTATCCCCCGAGTTTGATGTATAATATTATTGCTTTTTTGTTCCTATGTTCATAAAGTAAAACTTACAATGAATACTTTTTGTAGCCTCGTATTTTAATTACCAGGCAGTAAATGTGTGGCGACTTGCCGGTCTCCTTTTGTGCATAATATAACCATAGTCCATACATTTCGTAGCAACTTACAAGCGTGTGTACCTGCCAGTACGACTTTTATATGGGGCGTTTTCACAAGACTCATAAAAGTGCTTCAAACAATGCGCACTGCGTAGTATCTTTACAGATATAGATTTCTAATATATTGCTTACTATACTTTTGTAAACTTTCTTATTTTTCACAAGGACGGACGTACATGACAAAACCGTAACGGTCCCGAGACGTAAACTACGGAACTCTAAAAATTACATATAAGTTCCCTATTATTACATATGAGCAGCGGCAGCGAACTAGCGATCGGCCGAATGTTTTTAAGAACAATTTAGTAATTTTTCCAGAAGTTTCGTATATATGTAATCGATAATATCGTTGGTAATCTAGCTTAAACTAAACAAAAAGACAGCTTCCATTTGCGGTGACGTCATCTTGGCGTCAAGTGTCCTTCCCTCTCCCTTGATGACGTCACTATCGCCCTTACATCTCTATTGACTGCAAGGGTGCATTTTGGCCTATTTTATGGCTTGGGGTTGGGGTTCGATACACGGAATTCGGATCGATGACTTACTGAGGCGATGAAAAATTATACGATTTACATAAACGGTATTTTTGTAGGGGCGAAGTTTCTAGTGGCAATCCTGGAATGAGAAATGCGAAAGTTTGGATGTATGTTACTTTATTTCCAGAGGGATGGATTTTATTATTATTATAGTAAGGGTCAGCTCGCACCAAGTCGTGACGCGGCGCGCACTTTTTAGGATACCTAGTGATTCAGAATTAAACTTTATTTACTGCACGAAAAGGTAAACGTTTCATTGCAGGAGCGGCGCCGCACTGCGCAGCGCGGTGCAGCTCGCTATTCTTATTCTGGAGTGAATAAAGTTCAATTTTCAATCGATATTGTATCGCGTCGCGTCTCGTTGTGAACTGACGCTGAGGCTGAAAGTATGATAAATAGAAAAAGTAATAGATTTGGTTTACCACGACAGAATAACATTCTACTAGGTAATAACTATTAAGAGCTACGTCTACATTTGAACAAATCACTGTGTATTTTTAGAAATCGTTAGACGTCGATAGGCTGGATGACAGTTTTTTTTTTTTATTGCAGAAATGAATAGTAAGTAATCTTAAATACGAGTAACTTTTCAGAAGAATACAGTATATCAAAAGTCAATAATTTCAAACGGCGATTTGTATACAAAATTTCGCTAGTGTCGTAAAAACGCTCCATACGCGGACTAAAATCGTCCCTAGCTGTGACGTCACGCCTAAGTTAAAGTGTATGAAGTATAAAGCCGCAGGAAGATATTTGTAAATATCTCCGATATTTGTGTGTTATTTGTGTGTTGATGTGAGTAAACTAATGATGTAGGTTTTGTTTAATAATTTAGCAAAATAAAACTTTTTTGTACTTTTTAGATATATGTAATTAATAGGCTTACACATAAAAAATATTTATTTTTACTTTTACCAAGTAACGCCTCAATATTTCTGAGTATATTAATGAAACAAAATATTTTAGATGTAGTCATCTGACATATCCCCTATTCTATGGAATAACGACAAACATAAATAAATCTATGAGCCAATTCTACGATAAATATTAATATTATCAGAGGCATAAGAAGCAAAAAGACAGCCAATAAAAACGCACGAACAAAGACAAAACTAGCTATGTTTGAGTAAGTTTGCAGACGGAGAAATAAAAACATTGCCTGTCGGCTGTCCCTATACAGGATGCTGCCTGTATACTACAGAGGATGTCTTTATATACAGGAGATTGTATTCTGTTGGCTATACAGCGTGTTGCCAATGTTGACTATACAGGTTGAACAAGCGTCTGGGACGCACACGGCTTTGTGAGAGGGAGTTGAGAATATCTTACGGGACGTTACTTTCGTATACATATTCAATAGTGGTTTCTAGGGTTCCGTACCCGAAGGGTAAAAATGGGACCCTATTACTGAGAGTCCGCTGTCCGTCCGTCTGTCCCTCTGTCTGTCACTGGGCTGTAATATCGTGAAGCGTAACAGTTTAACAGATAACTATACAAGAATCGTGTTTTTTGCCGTTTTGTATGGAACCCTTCGTGCGCGAGACTCACACTTGGCTGGTTTTTGTTTCATTAGCAACGGAAAAATTAGTGATATTAGTTGAGACTTGAGGCAAGAGGTTCCTACTATTTATAAACATTTTGTATGGCAATGGCCAGTTTTTCGTCTTGTTTCATCTGGCAATATTGAATTTGCATTGCACCATTAGATGTAACAAATCTTGCGTAATTGAATATCGCAATTTTTGAAACTCAAGATTGTGCAGAAACTCGTAATTTTCAAAGTATGACGCATCAGGCTAATTAAAGCTAGGGAAATGCTTACTAAAATTTTTCCACATCATAACTTTAAATTTATTGGCGCAGTCAAGTGCGACATGACGTGGTTAGTGGTTAGCTACCCCCGTGTAGGTTTAATCAAATGGCGCCATGTTTTTTCATATTCATGCTGCCCTAGCATAGCAAATACGGTAGTATATCGTAACATGCAACGCTACACTATGCCACACAATCTATATAATATTATAAGATGTCAGTAAGTGGACTGACTGGCTACCGACATAGAGACGCTTGCACAGCCGCCGTAACGGCTATTGATAGAAATTTGAAATTTGTAGACGCACATTAAGAAGGGATTTTTAAAAATGCCACCCATAAAGGGGTGAAATAGGAGTTAAAAGTTTGTATTGAAAATCTTTAAATCAGCACTCATTTCAATGAAAATTAAGATTCACGTTCTTAAATATATTTAAGTAGATACGTGTTGTAAAAAGAACTCCGTGGCCTTTGACCAGTCATTCCTCTGGACTAGGCTGACTGTGTTGTGAGAATGCCGTGTGTGCTTGGGCAACCGTACGACATTAGAAAACCGACTGTCCCAGGCACTACAGTATTCCAAGAGCGGTTTCTTCGCTCGGAGAATACTGTATAAATCATCCAATAACGGATGAAAAGGCCTAAGTTAGATACGTGTTTCAGGGTTTATTAGAATTCACTGTCTGAGGGTATAAAATAATCGTTGAAAGTTTGCATGATTTTTTTTATTTGTCCCCATTTCCAGGAAATTGTATATCAGAGGTAATAATTAATACAAACTATAATTGAGTGCATTTTTTGAGTTTTTTGAAATTCATCACCTAAAGGGGTGAAACGGGGATCCAAAGTTTGTATAGTATAATATTAACAAGCTGGTCGGATTACGTCAAATTTTTTCACGCGGATAGTTTTTATGACGTAGAAAATCGTTAAAAAGCCAAAAAATCGTTAAGAAGCCAAAAGAAAGGGTAATGATTTTGGCAGTCTATGTATGTACCAATGTATGTATGTATGTTTGTTCCGTCGTAGCGCCTAAACTACTGGTCCAATTTTAATAAATTAAGTGTCAATAGATTCGTAATAATAGCCCGGGTAACATAGGCTACATAATTTACGTAGCTGGTGACAGAAAAAGAATCGAAAATTCTTATTGACCGTTTTTGATACCACTTACGCCACCAGATGGCGCGTTGTGGGCGTTGGATCTGCCCCCCTCACGGCAGAAAAAATATTAAACATACTCATTATTGATGTATTGTATATATATATAGGGACGCCGTCCCACCTGGGGACCCAGCGGAGCCACGCAGCCCGCCCCACCGCCCTGAAGAGGAGGAGCCCAGGCGCAATGGAGCGCCACACCCGGCGCACTGACGCGCCTTGGCGCATTCTGCGCCACCACCATCGTGGGATTGTATCCCCCCTTACCTTCCCCCTACATCGGCAAACCTAATGCCGGTGCAACCTTTTCGCAATCTCGTCCGAGGCCTGGCGAGTGGCAGCCCTATTGCCACCCTGCCGACCCCGTGGCGTATCTTCCCCCCCGATATCAAAAGTCGGGGCCCGGAAACCTCTAAAATTCCTCACCCTTTTTCCCCAGGTCGCTTGTTTCCGCGGTCCGGTAAACGCGGCGCGTGTGGGAGTGGACCCAAACACGTTTCCCGGCCCCCGGGTCGGGACCCCCACGCGCCGTTTGGAGCCGACCGCTGGTCCTGGTTGTGCCTGGATTGGCAATACTTCAATTCCCTTGGTTTTTGTGTTGCCCTCCCTTGGGTTTCCCCCGCGTCTTCCCCTAAAACTGACTAAATGCGCCCAGTATTAGTACTGGGTGCGTCTTCCCACCCCAAGTAGAGGGGCTCCGCCCCTGGTTTTGGTTCCCCGCCCAAGGCCCTTTTCAGGGGCCCGGCGCGCGAGAAGAGTCTCCCTTCTCCGGCTATATATATATATATATATATATATCAATAATGAGGGTGTGATTTGCACGACGAGAGAAAAAACAAATATATCTTAAAAATGCGCTGTTTTCCAGGGATAAGACCTAGCTAGATCAATTTTTCGCCTTCAAAACTCCCTGCATACTAAATTGCATGGTAATACTTGAAGCCATTTTCGAGATACGGTTTATATATAAACAAGATTGTCTCGTTTAAAGTATAATATCTTAAATTAAAATATACTCGTATGTGGAAAATATCACAAATTAAGGGAACTACAACGCCTTAAAGGATATACTTGAAGCCATTTTCGAGATACGGTTTATATATAAACAAGATTGTCTCGTTTAAAGTATAATATCTTAAATTAAAATATACTCGTATGTGGAAAATATCACAAATTAAGGGAACTACAACGCCTTAAAGGATTTACGTCAACTTAGACTAACCCCTGCACCTATACTTTTTTTTATGGAAAGAAAAAGCCGGATGCTTTTTCATCTAAAAAGTTTCAAAATCCCGATTGGCAAAAACAATATCTGGCAAAGCTACGACCATACCAAAGTTATCATCACGTTTCATCTAACATTTGGCCCTTATTAACTATTAATATGAATAGGGAGAGGGGGCTGGCTAGTGGCTACTGACTACCCTTTCACGCATTCATATTTTAGCAAATTACAGAATACCTAAATATATCTGTCATTGGGATGTTATATAATATTAGTACCTGGGTAACCGAGCTTTGCTCGGAGTTACAAAAGATTTAAAAAATTAAAAAGTATCATAGAAATAATTATCTGACCGGGATTCGAACCTCCAAACTTCGAATTTCGAATTTCCGAACTATGCAAAATTATACATACGCATCTGTCAATCAGACTAATAAAGTCGAAATTATTGATTTACCACCCTACTAATAAAAATATTTATACAACGGATAACCTATGCAACGTTGCTTTCTTGCGTATCTTTGTCTGATACGTTGGAAAAGTCACTTGACAGACAAAGACAGCGACGTTGTTTATGTTATCCGTTGTGTAAACATTTTTATTAGTAAGGAGGATACAATATAACTTAAAAATGAGCACATTTCCAGGCATAAACTATAACTTACATCGATTTTTTAAAACCATATCGAAGGAAGGAACGTACATACCTTAAACTTCTACCTAGTTGGTACAATCTTATAGAAACTGGTGTCTGAATTGGTAACATTTTACCAGTGTTTTAAAATTTGTCACAATCGTAATCATAACATAACCGAGCCTTTCTACTCCGAACTTGACGTGACGATTCGGAAATCTAGTACAAAATTTCATACTTCATAGCCTATACCAACCTAGCATTTAGTCTAGTCATTAACATTGTCTAATTCTAATTGATATTAATATAATATTTAGTCCACTCATGCCCGGTTTCGGAGGTTAATTTGTTGGTAGATTAAATTATATTCACACTTACGCGTTTGCGTTAATGCATCAAAAGCGCTATTAAATAGATAAACTACCGACAAATTTACATCAGAAACTGGGCATTCAACATCCCTAGAGACAATACGACATTGCCGTCAAATTAGTTCAAGCCTATTTTTGTCTCAATAACAGCGCCATACCCTAACCTTCATATGAAACCATTGATTACCTAATATTCGTACTAAACTTTACTAACTAAGTGACATAGAAACTCTTTTAAATATTAGAAGAAAATAAAAACCACCCTTACAGTAGTCGCATATTATGTGTAATGAAAAATTTATTTGTAACATTTTATGAAAATATTTAAAAAAAATAACACACAATGCTTTGTAAAATGATAAAAAAAATACGGAAACTTTTCCATCAAGCAGTGACAGAAATCAACGTCAAAATTTAAAAAAGCTAAATAATGAAATATTCTATTTGAATCTGACGGCCAACTCTACCACCGCGCGCTCATTCGTCAAATCAAATCTTCGCGCGTGCGCTTCCGTGACTTCCTTTTACACACTTCCGTTCTATTTCACAAAATCACTCTCCTAAATTGCAAGAAAGCGAGAGGAAAGATGTTATACATCAAAAAATACGCCTAAAGCACCACGTTATCTTCCCTGTCTGTATATCTCTAAGCCTAAATATTATAAATTAAAATCCCCCGCCGTGTCTGTCTATCTTATAATCGTTATAATCTCAAAAATCACTGAACGGATTTTTATGCAGTTTTCATATTATATTGACAGAGTGGTTCCTTAGAAAGGTTTAGGTGTATTATTTGTCGAGGTTTTGTGAAAAATTATTGAAATATGACGATAATTATTTAATTATTGTTGAAGGTGTCGGAAAAAATCAAGCCGCCTAGCCTTTCATCGAAAACGCTGCCTAATCCGTTGGAGATAAAACAAAGCAATGTATTGTGGAATTGTTTCTCTTTTATAGGTTTACGATGGCAAATGTCTATCTTTTAAGGAAAGCTTACTATACCCATTCTAAGTTTAAAAAAATTATCACAAATAATGTGGTATTTTCAGAAGCTATTAAGACAGATGCAATATTAATTCTTATCAATTAAGTACGTTAGCACACAAGCGCTTCTTTAAACACTTACGGCCCGTTTCAATAACCTATATACCGATAACTATTTGTTAGAAACGTCAAATTTGTATCGCAAAAAACCGGCAAATGATTGAATGACTACGTTTAAAGAAATAGTTATTGTTAGATATGTTATTGAAACCGGCCATTAAGAGTTTCATACACATTATAATGAGGGTGTTTGATAATTTTTCTGCCGTTAGAGTGGGCAGACCCAACGCACACAAGGCTACAGGCTCATCTGGTGGCGTAAGTAGTATCAAAAACGGTCAATAAGAATTTTCGATTATTTTTAGTCACCAGGTGGCGCTTGATAGCCCAACGGTCCTTGTCGTGTCAAAAAGCTGTCAGATGTCACGAATTTTTCTCCCTCATTGCTCTTTACGTCATATAGTTAAAATTAATATTATACGAGATATTAGGAGAAAGGATATTTTTGTCACAAAAACTCTTCCACGCGGGCGAAGTTACGAACAAAATTAATTCACACACTGAATTATTACTCTAACGGCTCGAATAAAATCTAATTATACTCGTATTTTAAATATAAAATATAATTAGAAAATAATAAAAAATCAAAAACATGATTAATTTCTAAAGATTTCAAAACTCAAGATAGGCTATGACGTACATTTGACAGAACAAATC
Source organism: Phengaris alcon alcon (assembly GCA_037179445.1). Classification (NCBI taxonomy): domain Eukaryota; kingdom Metazoa; phylum Arthropoda; class Insecta; order Lepidoptera; family Lycaenidae; genus Phengaris; species Phengaris alcon. Next base: position 2,341,846 of record JAYRCH010000087.1, on the reverse strand, counting down.
TTCATACAATAAAAATTTACGCCATTTTGGTTTTCACCATACTTCAAATGTCAGCCATCTTGTTTTCTCCATACTTCAAATGTCAAAATGGCCGCAAAAATCTCAAAATTTGGATTTAACTTAATTTAATTTAATCTCAAAAACAAAATCCCACTTAATTGGAGGCACTTTTTGTCTCAACATGCCTCGTCTTTAATATCTATGTCTATGTTAATTTCAGCTAAAATTGGTTAATAATACAAACGAAACTGTTTTTAAGAAGTTTCATATAATGAGCAAGAAACAATAGCTACATGATGAAAAAATAGCTAAATCAAACATTTCAAAACTAAGGATGGGCTTATAACGTATAATTGGCAGAACAAATCTTCATATAAGAAAAAGTTACTTACGCCATCTTGATTTCACCATAACTCAAATGTCAGCCATCTTGATTTCCCCATACCTCAAATGTCAAAATTACCCCAAACAATCTCAATAGTTGCGCTATTTAAGTGGGGAGAGTCTTTGCCTCGACATGCCGCGCGTGTAATATATACGTCTATGATCTAAATGAGTTGCTAAGCACCTTATTAGATTAAAAGGGACGTTATTGAAAGCGATGATAATAATGACGTTTGGTTATATACTGAAAAATTACCTATAAAAAACCAATTACAAGTTACAACCACAATCCTGGATCGCATTAGGGCATAAAGGGGAATACCCGACACTCATTTAAAATTCCATTTGCGCGCCATTTTCCAATATGGCGTCAAAAGGGCCGGCAATTTTAATGCAATTTGTGCAGGGGAATGTGTTTACAGGTTTTGAAGGTATTTCTACAATACGCAAAACATGTACGTAATACTTCACTACATAGTATATAAAACAAAGTCGCAATTTCTGTCTGTCCCTATATATGCTTAGATCTTTAAAACTACGCAACGGATTTGGATTCGGGTTTTTTTTTAATAGATAGACTGATTCAAGAGTAAGGTTTATATGTACACTATATTGTACACCATTCCACGCGGGCAAAAGCTCGTTATTTATATAACGTCTCCAAAATTCAATGAGGCATATGAGGCATATGAATTCAGGCATATGATTCACGGCCGATGTAAAAAGATTGAGACAGAAAAATAATTGTCATACCTACTCAAAAAGATAATTTATTTCTTCATATGGGCGATATTGCGCTTAGCGGAGAGTCGACCCACATATGAGGTGATTTTTTTGTTTGAGTACGGCAATTATTTATTTGCCTAAACGTCTTTACATATTAAGCAGTGAATCATATGCCTGAAATATCCGTAATTGATTATTGGAGACGTTATATAAAAGCTCTACATGTACAGACTACTCTATAATTTTTCAGACTAGATTACGAAGTGATTTTTTTTTCAATCTGACTTGAGATAGGCTTAGATTTAGATATATTGATGCCATATATTATTGCCACAAGTTACCAAATAGTTATTGCGTTGACATTAGACATTTATATACCTACTTAAACTTTTACCAACTTATTGATAAAAATATTTAAACCACGGTTACGCTAATCTACGTTGCTATATTTTCTGTCAAGTGGCTTTCCAACATATCAGACAAAGCCAGCACCATGGATAAGCGTATCCGTGGTGTAAATATTTTATTAATAAGGAGGACGACTGTTATTAAAACCTTTTCTTTTTAACTTTACTATAATCATAATCTAGGTCCAAGATAAAATCTCTGAAATGTGGGTCAACTTCTTAGCTCTATTTTTATAGCATTTATTCATGTTGTCTAGATACCTTGATTTGTAATAAAAGCAACGCGTCTCTACGTTTATTACTTTTTTACAGAGTTATGTTAGATACTTAATATTCATTATACAATTATTATTAGTATTTGATATTACAATTTAATATCTCTTTCTGTATTTCTCACTCTGACGCTTCATAATTCTTAGCCTCGTTAAATTTTGTACCTATAATTGGCGGCAAACGTTCTTTTTGAAAAAAAAAAAGAAACATTTCAATTTTCTTTTCGGAAACATAATTTATACTATGGCTATTCAAATTTGAACTTTATTCACAACCAAAAAGATACACGTTTCTTATGGCATCAGTCATACACTGGCACTGCACATCCGCTGTGAAGCGCGGTGCAACCTGACATTCGAATTCTTACAATGAAACGTGTATCTTCTTGTGTAATGAATTAAGTTTAATTTTGAATAGCTATCTTAAATATGCATGTCGCGTATCGTTTCGTTTCGGTGTGAATTGACCCTTGATGCTCACAAGTAACAGTTTCTTAAAAAAATATCATTCTTAAGGTAAAGCGATTTGTTTACAGAATTTCGCAAGTCTCGTGTAAAAGCTCCATACAAAAGTCGAACCAATGACTACACTTACTTCATAAGTCAATATCTCCGAAATTTGTGCCCTTAAGTTCATACGTACTATAATTAATATTTTTTATATGATGTAAGTAACCCAAAGATGTAGGTTTTTTTACTAATATAGAAAAAAAAATAACATCTTTTTTTAAATTTTTTTTTAATATTAACAAAACTACACGAAACTTTTTATTTTATATTTTCATTTAACAATTAGTTATATTGTACCTCAATATTTCTGAATTTATCAATTAAACTAAATATTTTACATGTGCATATATTGTAGTTGATCCGTGGTATGATAATTTAATAACTGACTTACCTAAGAGAATCTAAAAAAATGTTACACATCAGTGGCGTGGGGTTCCTATAACTCCAGTACTATCGGCTTCACTTCCCAGTTACCTTTTGAAGACCGTCATCCAAATCGCTACCTATTATATAGGCTTGGGCTTCCCTATGAAGGAGAACCCGCCTTCGCCACTGTTACACATACAAATAGATTATATTAATTCACTTGCGACATATATTTATTTCATCACCGCACCTTATTACGTAATATTTTTTTGGGGTTGGGGTCAACCCCATTATTATGATTTAGCGGTCAATTTACGTCAGTCACGAAACGGGCATGCTTTTTTTTTTACAAATCACTTACATCATAATCATACTTTCGATTATTTGAAACCGTTCAGACATACTACTTAAATATGAAAGTTTGTGAGAATGGATGGATAGATGGGTGGATGGACGTTTGTGACTCTTTCAGGCAAAAACTACCGAACGGATTTTGATTCAATTTGGTATGGTAACTGGTAAGTAAATGTAAGTAAGTACATAATGTAAGTTTAGGTTCTGCATTAAAACGTAGGCCACATTTTGTCCCGAAAAAGTACAGTGGTCCCGTGGAATACTGTATTTACCAGGGCGGAGCCGCGGGCAAAAGTTAGTAGGAAATATTAAAAGAGAAGTAAGAATCTCCAGACTGTCGACTTTTCGACACACGATAGTTTTGTTAGGCGGCTTAGAAAATCTATTAGCATCTATAGTCACCTTAAGAAGGCAGTGACACATGCGTACCTACTGTGTTCACCATTTTGACGTATTTACGCACGTTTGACTTATTATAATGTTAAGAAATAAAATATTTTGAATTCGAGTTTGCTCAAGCACGCATTGAATTCATCGGGTCGACGATACGCGACGCGACTCGGTGCTGCATTTTTAAGATAGCTATTCAAAATTGAACTTTATTCACTACACAAAAAGATACACGTTTCATATTATGACATCAGTCATACACTGCACATGCGCTGTGCAGCGCGGTGCAACTCCTACAATGAATCGTGTAACTTCTAGAATCTAGAGTAATGGATAAAGTTTAATTTTGAATAGCTATCTTTAAAATGTTACGACGCGTCCAATATCATTTAGTTATTAAGATTAAGATATTGTTAATTAAATACGGACTGGTTATACTGCGGCAAGCAAATGTTCGACGACCTCTGTGGCTCAGTGGTTCAGCGCGTTGGTGCTCATTCGGGGGTCGCGGGTTCGAATCCCGCCGAAGGAACAAAAAGTTTTTCGTACTTCCTAGGTCATTTGTATTAAATATGTGTATAATATAATCAAAATCTTATATATATATATATATATATATATATATATATATATATATATATATATATATATATATATATATATATATATATATATATATATATATATAAGATTTTTCTCCACCCTTGAGAAGGATAGAATTTTAACGGCAGCTAAGAATCACAAACTGAACTCCCTCAAGCTTAAAACGGAACAATTAAATTCATCGCACATGGGTTTCGAAGGATCAAAGGTGGAAATATATCTCTCGGAACATCTAACCCCGACTGCATCTCGGCTATACTTCCTCGCGAGAGAGTTTCGCAAAAACATGAATTATGCATATTGTTGGACATCAAATGGTCTTGTATATCTACGTAAGAAGCAAGGTGATCCTTATGTTTTAGTAAAAAGCGAGACCCAGCTACAGCAATTACAAAACAAAGACTGATAGAGTGTGTAACTATATATCCGACATCTATGTTTGTTATAATCAAAACTTTTGTGAGAATTGCCATAAACGGTGTTCAAAGTGTTAAATATTGTATAGTATTAAGTAGATTTTATTGCATTAGTGTACAAATCGTTATCTATTACTATTGTTACATCTTGCCTACCTTCATATACTTGTACAAGTTCAGACATACACATAAATTCCAAAAAGAGGTTCAGACACAGTCTTTTAGAATTATTCAGTACACCATGCCTGAAATGCCTAATTTACATGCTGACTATCTTACTTCATTTAAATTGAAATATAATGGATAATATTCAACTGCAAAACGATATAGACAACTCCTCTAAAATTCAATGTAAATTAATCAACAATCCTAAGAATCTTAAACACGAAATTGTTTTTTTTTTGAAAATTTTAAAATCGACAAACTTAAATTAAACATCATCTCTTTTAATGTCAGAAGCGTTAATAAAAATTTAGACAACTTCCTTATATTTCTTACTAGGTTAGATATAGATATTGATATTATCGTCCTATCAGAATGCTGGTGTAACAAGGATTCAGTTCCCCCTGTAATCGATGGATACGCTATGTCTTACACCCAACGTAGTTTTAATCAAAATGATGGTGTTATCATGTACTTTCGTAATAACATAAATGCCTCAGTACGAGAAGTGGAACTAGACGAAGCAAACTGTTTAATGGCGAGTATAAGTAATACGACTATAATTGGAATATACCGCCCCTATGGCTTTAAACGTTTAAACGTATTCCTAGATTCACTGGACAAATTTTTAGCCTCCACCAAAACACAAAATGTAATACTTACTGGTGACATTAATATTGACACTATTGACACTACAAATAGTAATGGCAGGGATTATTTAGAGATTATAGGCTCCCACGGATTATACAAAGCCATTGAATACCCGACTCACGGACGTACTTGCCTTGACCACTTCATGTGTAAACTAGTTCTAGATGCTCAATCCTATGTAATCGAAGCGGACATTACAGATCACTTTCCAATGCAACAATGCAACCTTAAATTCCGCTACTAGAACCAAAATAGACTATGATGCGCTGAAAAATGCTATTGCTGAAAAATATTGGAATCCGTTTCTAGCACTGGATGACCCAAATATTGCAGCAAAAATGCTAACTGAAACTATTCAAGATCTCGTGATACGACATACTTCCACAACTACCTTCACTAAAAGAAAAAGACCCCTAAAGCCCTGGATTACTCCAGGTATCATTAAGTGCCTTAAAATTAGAGACAAGATGCATAAAATATCCAAAAAGTATTCAGACAACGAAAATTTAAAACAACAATATTTAAACTACCGTAATATATGTAATCAGACTGTAAAAAATTTAAAAATAAACTATTATAGAGACAAATTTAATAAAAATACTAAAAATTTAAAAGGTACCTGGGAAACTGTAAAAGAATTATGCAATTTAAAAAATACACGAACAGCTGCTTCCTCCCTGCTGAAACTAGCACCATCTCCAACTGAATCACTTGACCTTGTTAACAATTATTTCACATCTATTGGTGAAAAACTAGCTTCTGATATCTTAACAAAAACTAGAACAAATGAATCAGATCTACTAAATAAGGGATCCCCACTGAACGTTAATTCTATGTCATTAACCCCCACAGATTTCAGGGAAATAGATAAAATAATTCTTAATCTTAAAAGTAATAGTGCTCCTGGAATAGACACTATATCTACGACAGTCCTGAGGAATTCACATAACATACTATCCAGCCTGATCTCCCACCTCTACAACCTGAGCTTTATTAATGGTTCATTTCCTGATGTATTTAAAAAAGCTGTCGTAATTCCAGTGTACAAGGGTGGCGATATCGATTCTGTGTCGAATTATAGGCCGATATCATTACTTAATACTATCAGTAAAATTATAGAAAAATCATTTAATACAAGACTCATAAAATTCTCAGATAGTAAAAATCTGTTAGCAAGCTCTCAAATTGGCTTTCGATCGGGCAAATGTACAGAGGATGCAGTCTCGAAGTTCTCAGAAATAGTTACACAATCTCTTGATAGAGGCCAAAGATGTGTAGCAATATTTTTGGACCTCAAAAAAGCGTTCGACACAGTTTCGATACCGCTACTCCTGGCAAAGCTGGAGAAGATGGGTATACATGGGTTACCGCTAGAATGGCTCCGAGACTATCTATCATTGAGAAGTCAAATTGTAAGAGTGGAGAATGTCTATAGTTCCGATGCCAAAATAACCTATGAAATACCTCAGGGAAGCACCCTCGGGCCTACTCTTTTCTTAGTTTACGTGAACGAATTGTGTAATCTTAATATGGGCAGTGGAAATATCCTCGCATTTGCGGATGATACCGTCTTAATATTTAAAGGATCATCATGGCCGGATGTTGAAATATATGCAGAGGAAGGTCTCAGAATAGTAACAAAATGGCTAGATCAAAACTTACTAACTATTAATATACCTAAAACAAAATATATTTGCTTTAGGATTACTGCTGCTTCGAATCCACCAACCAATTTCAAAATTAAAGCCCACTCCTCCATCTGTATTTCTGTGCTACCGTATTGCAAACAGGCAGTCATAAATACCTAGGCATTATAATAGACAAACACCCAAATTGGCGTCCATATATTATGGCATTGGGCAAGCGATTACGTAAGCTTTTACCTATATTCAGAAATCTTCGGGATGCTGCTGATTTCTCTCTTATAAAAAACGTCTATATTGCCCTTTGCCAATCGCTTTTGACATATTGTGTTACCGTATGGGGTGGAGCCGCTGCCAGTCACCTCTTGGAGCTAGAACGAGCCCAACGAGCAATTATTAAGGTTATGACCCATAAGCCCAGGAAATATTCTACAGAATTACTCTATCGTGAGACCCAACTTCTGACTGTGCGGCAATTATTTATGCAGAACGCAGTGGTCCGACACCATAAATATGTAGACCTCATACAATTACCCCTACATAAAAGACGCATTAGGACTCCGACTACTTCAATTAACACAATGTTTGCAAGACGTTAGATATTTCAATTTTATACAGATATTTCAACGATCACAATGAAATCGTCAAATTGAATAAATCTCGCCTTAAATTGTCAATAAAACAATCTCTTCTGTCACTTAATTATTTACAAACTGAAAATATCTTATCTAAATTAACGTAGGCAATTTTGAATAAAAACCATTCTAACACTTACACTAATAAATCTTACATCACTAATCTAGCAACACTGTATACTTTCGCTTTAGTTTTAACAAAAAGTAACATGTTTACATAACACAACACTACTTAATATATGTATAAAACATCTACTTCAAATTATTATATTATGAGCTGATGCGAGCAGCTTATAACTTGGACCACAAGCAAAATCTCGATAAACAACTGTCCCTGCAAATGTCTACAAACTAATTTGTACTTACCCTCACATTTTTTAATATTTTTTATATTTCATTAGTCATCTTACATCTTACGTGTAATTGTTGAATATTATGTTACGTAAATTTTTGTCAAATGTATTAATTTAGAAACATTGTGTCCACTGTATGGGGTGGAGGGTTGATAGTCTGAGACACAGGAACTCCTAGTTCAGGCATCAATCCACCTAAACTCTTACTGTATAACTGTTTTAATTAGTGTTCTTCTACTTTATGAAGGTGAGAAATAAATGATTATTATATATATATATATATATTAGTCCAGTTCAAAAAAACCGACTATTTTTTTTTTTTCAAAATTCGCAGTGAAATATCTTCCTAGTGATGAATAAAGAAGACTGTGAAAACGGGAGCCCTTAATATTAATATTGAAAGGTCGCTCATCGTGAATTTCTATTTTACATTTAAATAACATGGAGAAATTTTTTTTTTAACTATGGAATTTTATAACTCATTTTTGAATTAGCGTATCGGGATGAGCGATACATATTTTTAAAGGAAATTGAACGCTCTAAATATATATAAAATATACTACCTGTAACACAAGTTTTTCGGATACTTAGCACGGGGCCAGATTGACGTGGTGTGAAGCGTCCATAGATTATTACTTTTTTATTATAAATGTGAAGGTGACAAATGTCAAACCTCGACTGCCCCAAACAACCCCAATAAGTGTGGACACTTTCGTCTAACAGTCAGCAGACTACGGACTCCGGCTCATCATAGACAGTAGTTCAAAAATATTCCTTGTAAAAAAAAAAATGTATTAACTACGAGTACCTATAAACAATGAAATGGAGTGTCTACAGAAGGGTCTACGACGCTCTTTTTCTTATCATGTGTTTTACCAGACATTAAAGAAACCAAAGCAAGGGAGATTGCGTCTCTAAGATCTCCGCCAGCCGGCACAAGACATAGTGGACGGATGAATTATTCTTACATCGAGCGCGGACATATTATCCGTCGATGATCATGATGAATCATCATAGTGTCATTATTACTTTAATAGTATACTTAAGATTATAAATTAAACCCGTTTTGCTAAGGGCATGTGACAAGTGAAATCCTAGCCGGCTGTGGAAGCCCTGCGAGTGCAAAGTCAAGGACACATTAAATGGAGCAGGCTAACGGAATTTATTACCTGGTTCGTTACCTATATACCTTATTTTCTTTATGCATGTTTTACCTACTAACATGGTATGTAGGTATTAGATGCACATGACTCGAGTACTTGGGGGTCTATCCTAGATCTCAAATTGAGTTCGAGGTGAGTTTTTCAGAAAAGGGGTTTACATCGATACTCTTACGTTCGAGGAGATATTTTTATATCATAATCCTATCTCTATACTTTTATACAACTGATGGTTTTCCTCGATATAATGTTTAGCTAATGATCAAAATAATCAATTATAATTATGTTAATGATTGAAAAACGTGAATGAATGAAGTCGTAATAATTTCATTATATTAATGACGTCATTATGGCAAATCGCAATAGCGCAAGTTCTATTTCCGCACGACATAATTATATACATTACAGTGGCGTAGGGTTCCTATATCTCCATTTCTATCGGCTTCACTTACCACTTGCCTTTTGAAGACCCTCATCCAAATTCTTACCTATTATACTATGAAGGAAAACCAGCCTTCGCCACTGATACATTACATATGACGATGTAACGCTTATAAATGTATGTATTGACATACTATTAATAAAAGTAGAGGTCGGCTAGTGGTCGAAATTAGACTATAATTTATATATTTTTAATTTTTTACTTTCAACTTCTTTGGGTTATTTTGCCTCATATACACTCAATGAAAAAATATGTAAATGTTGTTCATGGAATTTGAAACAGAGTGACAATTGTGTCAAACCTTTTCAAAAAATGTTTCTAAGAATTTAAAAAATATTAGCTTTCTGCACATCTTCCTCCACATAAACTTTAATTGTGTCAAATTTCATACTCCTCAGTTCGCCCAATTCTCGTAAAACTGTACTTGAAGTTTTTGCGTGTCGATTAACATATTATAAGATATACAAAAGATAATTGTAATTTCAGTGGGTACTTACCACCTACATGGAAAATTTAGAAAAGCATCCTTACCACCTTATCTGCTTACCTTTAATGTTCCTACTAAACTTTCTTATTTTGCTTATCATCCTAATATTGCTTTTTTTAGAAGACACCAAAATTAAATCATACATGATGTCTAACCCATTTTGTGTATACTTTCGAGTTAAGTACTGTAAATGACAATTATGTAAGTCTATATTTGGAATATGTCCTTGACTCGTATGCGACAAACTCACCTGGTTAGGCGTCGCCGCCTCTGTCGTCATCTCGACTGCTACTCCGACATCGACAGCCGGCGGGTCCCCGAAACCACCCCCCGAACCAACTCGATCCTATCCGCGAGACATCGCTCGAATATCGATCTTACTTTGTCCTCGCACCATAAAATCCTTATCCTAGGGTACACGGTTGAAAAAGTTAGAAAATGGAACACGTGTAACCGCATACGGCATCACAATACACGGTAAAACACTAAACAACAATTAAAGCGATTGCACACGGAATCATTTGGACAGCAGTAGCGATTGGAACTAGTTGTTGCGTTTAGGACTGGACCGCGGGGGTGTAAGTTTTCGCCGGCTCTGCCGAGCTGGCTGGGTGGGGTGGGCCCACAGCGCAGGCGCGGACGTCGGCGTGTGCGTGTTCTGCGTGTATGCCATTATCTAGACCACTTCAACTTGGCCCCCCCGCCGCCCGCGATCAATTCGCGAGTGAACAATGCCGGGGTCCGTTTGCCGGGTACCGGGGGTCAGGATACGCTGGGTCCGTCTACGAATACAATCGATAATGCAGAGCGTTCGCTCAGAGGGAACATCAGACGCGGTGTCGGCCGGACAAAGAGGCACAGATTCACGGAATATAAATTTATATTTATATTTAGGACTATGTATTTACCTATAGCTCGTGTTAACTGGCTGTGGCCCGCCACTCCGCGCAGAATGGTTGAGCGTGCGCGGTGAGCAACTCAGCTAATTTTGTTCATTTATCTGAACAAAACCCCAAGTCCTTTTTTTAAAGTTGCCCAAATTACTCTTGTCCTTTCTCTGTAATATATTTGATGCCAAGAATTTTTACAATTCAATAAATCCAAAAAGACAAACACTTTAAAACTGTATCAATTACACATACAATGTGTAATACTTGTAATACTTGTATGTGAAGGAACACTATAAACTACTATTTTTTGAAGAACCGACTTACGACACCTTTTATTTACTTTTGCAAATGAGTAAACATGGAGTGAACACATCAAGAAATCTCTGGGATCAAAGGTTTATTGATAAATTAGCTGTCCCGACACATGTTGTTCTGCCTTAACTGTCAACTGGAATATATAAATAACTGTGTAGTTATTTATATATTCCACCCACATCTACATCTAAAGTAAGGCCAACCAGACGAGATAAAGAATGTAAACAAATTTTCGGGGGTTCAAAACATTTTTATTTGAATAAATTATTATAAAGTACGAATTTTAATCGCTGTCGTCTGTACTAGACAAAGATGATTCGTCGGAAGAGTCCGAGTCAGCTGTGTTTATGATAAAACTATCTATTGTATTATCAATCATGTTGTCAATATTGCTATAAAAATTGTCCTCGACTTTTATTACATGATCCACACAATTTCGCCATTTATCAGCAGATACACGTTGGATCCCCTCTTGTAGCAGTTAATAAAACTAACCGAAACGGAATAATAACAACAAAAAACCAAGTAAATACGGAGACGAAAAAATATGTATCACTTCGAACGCAATCCAAACAGGAATGAACTTGTTCACAATTGTTTGGCGGACCAAATGTTGACAACTGCGGCACTGGCCGCTTTCGTGTACCACGAAACACGCTACGACAGCTGTCGTCGACCAACTGACGTCATTATTGCATACGAGTGATAAGGACAGATATAATATTAACTCACTTTCATAATGCAACTCAGTAGCGGTCCGTTTATTTACGTTTTTTATCTCGTCTCGTTGGCCTTACTTTACACCTCCACCTAGACCTCATCTACACCAACCTACTGGAACCAACCGATTTTTTAAAATAAACCAAACAAGTAAACTGAACTCACCTACCTATATTATATGTACCACTTTTAATGCAAATAAATGTATATTTGACAGTTAAGTGACAAATTTGACACAGTGAATAGTTAGTATGGGATAATTCTATCGTCGTTTTTAGTATTTTCCCCACAATTTTTCTCATATTTCTCACCGTTTAAACCTTACCTGAACTTCCACTATTATTTCAAGACCGAAATTAGCCAAATCGGTCCAGCCGTTCTCCAGTTTTAGGGAGACATTGGAATTGCAATATATTTTAACCGACTTCCAAAAAAAGGAGGCGGTTATACATTTGGCTGTATATTCATATATATATATATATATATATATATTTTTTTTGTATGTTCAACGATAATTCCGCCGTCTGTGTGTCACCGATTTTCAAAATTATTTTTTTGATGTAACGGATGTAATAATCCCAAGTTGGTCCCGTTTTCACCAAAGTGGTGATGACCTGATGATGGGATTTCAACTTTTCCGGAAGTAGTCCAAGTTGCTACCAAAAAGTAAGACTTTACACCGAGCAAAAAAATTCGTATTAAATGTTTTGTGCTATCAATGTTTTGTCACAATTATTTTTTCAGAAGGCATTTTTGAAAACCTTGAAAATACAAAAAGCATAGATGTATAAACGCGTGAGTACGATCGTGTTACCATGTCTCAAAAAATATTTCATAAAATTAATAGTACGGTTACCCACGAGACATGTGCGCCAGTGTGAGCTGAACCTTAGTCACCTTTCTTCAAAAATGACAAAATATGGTAAATTGTGAAAAACTGCTTTGTCGTAATTAAATTTGATTGTTTTTATGTCATGTTTAGAATGCCAAAATTTGAATGAGTTCTACGTAATTTCGGCTGCATCGCGCTATCAAAGCATCGACAATATTGTATGAAGGCAAATAATGTAAATAATTTATAATACTAATTATATTATAACATATATTTATTACCACAAAGCAGGAAGATGGATGCATTAAATGCGCTTGAAATTAACAGACACAAAAAATGTGGGATCTTACTAAATGACCAGATATGCCTTTCGACCTCCATATTATTGCAAGACATTTAATTTAATTATTATTTATAGGTTATACTATGTTCTACATTTCACTATTAATTCAATTTATATGAATTTTTGACATAATTTATTAATTTTAATTTTGACATGTTTTAATTTCTTTTTTTTTGCCATTATTTATAATATCTTAGATTCTTATGTATTATGGACATTTTAATTTAATTGAATCATTGGTGATAGTAGTATTTTTAATTTAATATTCTGACATCCATTCTATATAATTATATAATTCTATGACATTACAAATCAATAAGTTATTAATTTATCAATCTAATGTGTTGTAATATTATACGAATATTAATTTGTGATATACAGTAGAAAACAGAATAAGTTGGTATAAAAATTTAAATTATGTTGCACAAAATTGTACAAAATTCATGATGCTGGCAACCCTTTGCACAATGTTTACAAAATTTTTAAAAATTTTAATCTAACTGATGATGACTTTATCGAAACAGGTCGGGTAATATATTAAAATTAATGTAAAATACTTATTAGAGTGGAAATAGTGTAAGAAGTCCTGTGTGTTATTACTGTATATACACATCAGTAGATGTGTAATAATTATAAAGGCATGGATTAGTTCTAAAGATTTGAATTGAAAACAAAATACGTCTACCAGTGTTACTTTGTAGTTTCATTCAGTAGAAATTTTTGGGCTTCTGTTTAGATATTATATGAATGAATGATGATATTATCATGATTGTCATTTTCATTTTTCGCCTGCAGCTCAGCATTTAACTATTGCGACCAGAATAAATTAAATCGACCGTTCTGCAATTCACATAAAAAATTGTTTGCTGATGGTTTGCTGGTCGCGATCGTGGATCGGGTCGCGGTGGCATTGATGGAAGGCTACGTTAACCAAATTTCCGGCGCGTCGCGCGTCGCGTCGTGTGCGAACGGTAAATCCCCTTAACTCTGCGATTGCCAACACTATTACTACAGTGACAGGTTGTTTTCTTGAAATAGATTACAATACTTATTGAATAAATAGCACCCGTCACACGTAAAGTTCGCACCGCGGGAAACAGCATGCGCCGTTTCAAGCCTCGCTCGTTGATACGAGTAGTTTATGAAACAGCAACTAAACCCACCGTTATATTTAGCGGAACACAAAAAAAGTTACATAATTAAAAAAATATGGTTTTATTTTAAAATCTACTTACTATACTTCTTTTGTTATTTAAAGTTTCATTTCTTTTACTTAAAATGAGATCACATTAAGAACAGATTTTGCGAGTAAAGGCTATTTGCGAAAAAATGGTACATTTTTGAACTTTTCATGTAACCGGGAAAAGTGAAAATTAATATTAAAATAACAATTAATTAAATTTAAAAAATGGTGATTAATATCGCGTATTTCCTCCACGTGCTCTTATTAAAGTTTCTACCCGTCTAGGCATACTGAGAATGATGTTATCGATGGTCTCCTGGGATAGTCTCCGCCATTCCTCAACTACGGCGATTCGCAGTTCACCCACGTTGGCAGGAGCTGGAATTCTGGATTTAACTTTTCTTTTCAGCAAGTCCCAAACGTGCTCTATTGGGTTCATATCCGGTGATCTCGCCGGCCACTCCATAGCAGTGATATTCATATCATCAAGATAAGCTTGAGTTACCCGAGCGGTATGCGGCCGAGCATTATCCTGCATAAAAACAAAATCGTCACCGATATATGGTGCAAACGGTACGACATTTTCTTCTAAAACTTCTCTGATATAGCGGTCTGCAGTCAGACTCCCTCTGCCAATCACTACCAAGTCTGTGCGAGCTCCCAAAGAAATGCCTGCCCAAACCATTATTGATCCACCACCGTATGCAACTGTAGTTTCAAAATTTGTCTGAATGTATCGTTCTCCTTTGCGTCTGTATATTCTTTGCCTGCCGTCAATTTGATTTAATAGAATTCTGCACTCATCACTAAACAATACCTTACTCCATTGGTCCGCGTTCCAAAGTCGATGTTCCTGAGCAAAAGTTAACCTGTTTCTACGATGATTTACCTCGAGCCTTGGAGCCTTGGCGGGCACAAATGAACCCAAACCAGCTTCTTCGAACCTTCTTCGTACCGTACGCTCACTTACGGTTACACCCCGCACTGCTTCTAACTCATGTCGGGCTTGGACGGCCGTCAAACGGCATTTCTGCTCTCAAATTCCGATTTGGGCGGCAGTCAGATTTGGTAACGCTCAACTGCTAAAGTTAATGCACATTTCTTTATTTGAAGTGATTATTATAATACGCTACACAGTGCCAGTGCCTTCACCTCGGGGCTTAAAGCATCGTTGTGACGCCGGAATTGTTCGCGGGTTCCATCACGACCGTTGGGGTTTTCCCGCCGCGACCGTTATTTCTCGCGGCGACCGTTATTTTTCGCGGCGACCGTTATTTTTAGGCGCGACCGTTTTCTAACACTTTTCCACCTTCGCGATCGCTTCGCATAGCGATAGTGTAGTGTCGGTGTGTTCCTGCGTCCGAGGAACAAAAGAAAAGTAAGTAGAGCGAAATTGCCGATTAGGATACACACCTGTGGACTCCTCCACGCACACACCTCCCCCCCCGGATGCCGGGAGGGGTTGAATCCCCAAATTAAAAATTTCAAATTGAGAGCAGACCCAAGAAAGTCAGGGTAAATAGCCTGACCATGGACAGCACCATGGTAAGGATATTCCTGACCTGCTTGGAGAAACAATGCCCAGGAATCTTAGAGGCCTGGGAATCATTTAGTACAACCTATGTCCCTACCAGCTCACCGGCAGCTACGTCCGAAGAATCGCCGTCGTCACCGGTGACGACGGCGACTACAAAGTCATCGCATGAGAGCGATGACAATTATACTGATGTATCCCAGTCGGAGATGTCCTGCTCCGAGCAGGTGATCTCCGAGGGGGATGACGGTTTTCAAACCGTAAAGAGTAAAAAGACCAAGAAGAGGAAACGCGCGAACGGCGCTTCCTCTGCGGCCTGCTCCTCGCCGACACCCGGCGTTTTAAACCCGGAACCCCCACCCGTACTGAACCCATGCAGACTGACGACCAAACAGTCGCAGCCCCGAAAAGCCCCAAGGCCCCCAAATTGCCGCCTCCTGTTATAGTACAGGAGAAGGCAAAGTGGAACCTTGTAAATGCAGCAATAAACGAGCAGTGTATAAACTACTCGTCAGCCCGCAACACCCCAAACGGGATCATGATGCAGGTCCCAACCCCAAACGATCATAGGAAACTGACTGCTTTTCTCAGAGAAAAGCAGATCGGTTATCATACGTATGCCCTGGAGGACGAACGCACTCTGCGAGTCGTCATCAAGGGTGTCGATAAAGAGCTCTCCACAGACTCCGTCCTCGAGGACCTCTGCAGACAGGGGATCCCCGCCAAAGAGGTACACAGGATGTACCACCCAACAAAAAAGTACCTATACAACATGGTACTTGTCGTACTTCCCCTCACTCCGGAGGGAAAAGCCATCTTTAACATTAAAAATATATGCCACATTACAGGCTTAGCTATCGAACCCCCCTATAAAAGAGGAATGCCGGGGCAGTGTCACCGCTGCCTATACGGCCTAACTATACGGCCACTCAGCGCGGAACTGCTTCGCCAGACCGCGCTGTGTCAAATGCCTGGGCGACCACGGCACGTCCGAATGTCCGCGTAGGAACCCAGCTGAGGAGACTACTCCCCCCAGCTGCGTCCTATGCAATTCTTCTGGCCATCCGGCCAACTACAAAGGGTGCAAACGCGCACCCCAAGCAAAAAGGCGCAAAATTCCTCCAAGTAGAGATGCCCCTCCAAAGCAGAGGTACGTCCCTGCCCCTCCTCCCTCCAAACCTGCTTGGGGTTTACCAAAAAAGAGTCCACAAGGACCTCCTCCACCTCCTCAAAGGTCGACGGCCCTCCCAGCCAGTCCGACAAAGGTCCTCCCTTCCCCGGCCAATAGGGCCACAGAAACGGGACCTGCAAAACCGCCCCCGACCTCCAATTTCGGCGCCGACATAGCGTTCGCAGCCAGATTTCTCAGTGAAATAGATTCGACGGAGCTAAACGTCTTCGTCACAAAACTACAAGGTTCCTTCGAGGACCGCATGTCAGCACTAGCAAGTCACACGGACTTGATAAACAAAATAAATGAGTTCTCCTAAACACAAAACATGCACCCGCGTGATTAGAAAAGCACCGGGGTAGACGCCGGCGCCTACCCCGAAGTCTTACACCAGACACGATCACACGTAAAGACTTACTGACCGACTCTAACACGGGACCACCGGACTCGAACCCGGATACGAGTTCGACTCCCTTTAGTGTAGACAAAAATAATTATGACCGCGACCGCGATATTGTTATAGAGAGCTCTATAAATACTGCGGAAGCACTCGACATCAGGACATTCGCGCGCGAGTCCACCCGACCGCACGCGGAAGGGGGGAGGGACGGCCCTCCCAGATCCTTAAAATCGAGCTTCTCTATCCGTACAAATACGCCGTTAGTTTGTGCTACCGCGCGTGAGCAACCACACTCGTCAGAGAGTGTGGAAGGGGTCTGACCCCTCAGCAGGAGGGACTATCTCTCCAGTCCTAAAAATAGCTTAACCGAGGTTATTCCCAAAAATCAGTTAGCACATCACCAACTAGGGGGTGATGTAAGAGGGGGGTCAAACTCCCTCTTTGTTTTTCCCACCAAACGACTGCCAAATGGCAGTCACCAGACCGACTAAGCTAAGAGGGCTTAAAGCCATTAGCGTAGACCCATTCGAAAAAAAAAAAAAAAAAAAAACCGTCAAACGGGATTCCTACGTACACGAAGCCGAATGAAACGCATCCCTACTCGAAGTGCGTCTTTTTCTGTCTTGTCCTGCTCTTCTCACATAAGTACCGGTCTTCCTGAACCGTTGGATACTGCGATGGATCGTTGAAACTGGTCGACGAAGATCTCTGGATATCACTATGTAGGTTTGACCATTTCTTCGCATTTCGAGTGCCCTGTGCAATCTCCGTTGGGGCTAAATCAGGCATAATTCAGTCCTCAACTCCAAAAGATACGCGATTAAAAAAAAACTAACAAAAAACAGTATATGTGATGTTCAGTTGTTTTCTTAATTTGAAAATATTTCTTTTTAAATTAAATGACGTATAAACCAGCCAGCAACCTTATATGATACTGATATCAAACCTTTATTTTATGTTCCGCTAAATATGCCGTGTGTGTATTGAATTCAATGTTATTAATAATAAGTCAATAGTACCATTCACTTAATGTACCCATTGTGGACCTGCTGATCTGATATGTCGATGCGAGCGTATTTTCCACAGTTTCATCCGCGCAGTCGCCTAAATATAATTTTAGACTGAATATAATACATTTTACTATGTACGTTTTTCAAGGCTTATTACAAGTTGAATTTGCATGTGAGTTTGTTTGTTTGGTTGTTACGCTTTCATATGTATAATAACTACTTTACCGATCATCATAAAATTTGACTCAGATATAGAGTAGACTACGGGGAAGGACAAAGGCTACTTTTTATCGCGGGAAATGTACGGTTCCCGTGGGATACTGTATTTACGCTTTTACGTTAAAACTACTTAAAGCTGTCGCTGTACAGTAGATCGGTTAAGTTGCTTTTACGTCGAAGCGTAAATACAGTATCCTGCGGGAACCGTCCCTTTTTCTCCGCGATAAACTTCACTTCCCCGTAGTGTACTTTATATCTGTCGACCCAATGAGTGACCGCCATTAGCAATACTAGGAACAATGCATGTGTATTAATTAGGTCCGGAATTAGCCGCGCGTGCCTCGGACGGATTTAGAAGAATACACATCTGCGTAGCGTTATCGCTGACGATCTATGCATGATCATCATCAGCATCAGCACGTGTCGAGTTCAAAATTACCGTATTATTGATGTGAGACTGTATCTAACACAGCGTGAGCGTGATTGTCATCCAAAACATGATTTGTCTATATTTATAACATAAAATGAAGATGAATGGTTTGTTTGTTTGCATCGAATAGGCTCTGAAACTACTGGACCGATTTCGACCGACAACATATAGTCCAAAATAACTTGGATTACGATGTTTCACATTTCCAGACGTCCAGGGACTGTTCGACTGTTTGTTGATATATCATTTGACTATGTTTTAAAGAAAACTAGAGGTCACCAATTATTATGGTCGAAATTCGCCCATAATAATTCATAAAATTTTTAGGGTTCCGTAACCAAAGGGTAAAATGGGACGGAGGACCCTATTACTAAGACTCCGCTGTCCGTCCGTCTGTCACCAGGCTGTATCTCATGTACCGTGATAGCTAGACAGTTGAAATTTTCACAGATGATGTATTTCTGTTGCCGATCAACAAATCCTCCCATACAACAAACGTGATTTTTTTTTGACGTTTTTATAGATAATGTTACGAAACCCTTCGTGCCCGAGTTCGCCTCGCACTTGGGCGGTTTTTATCGTATCATATATCATTGTAAGATAAAAAACTTCGAAATGTTCAGTCTTGATGATACATTTCACGAAGGCCATTTCAATAAATGTTTGTTTACATATCACATAAATTACATGAAATATTGTTTTTATTTCATAGTTTCATTGCTCGTAAACCAAAACTAAGGTCAAGCGCACATTATTGTAAACAATTTATCTACGCACATATTTTTATTATCTCTCACTGTATTTTTAGTTTTAGTAACACGATAATTGCAACAATGCCAAGGGCGAGAAAGGCACTCTAGTGCTAGGAATTTCTAAGGTATTAGTAGACCCTGATAGTTTAATTATTTTATAAAGTTCTAATTTAACGAAGTTAATTCAGTTTGACAACTGACAAAGCTACGTTAGTTAGTTTATAATTTCTTGTTTGACGTAGCAGTTGTCAGATTGATATAATTCATTAATTTATCAAGAGGTGCGTTCTCAGGGAATAAATTTTATGGCGCATGCGCAGTAGGTATACTTGAGCAAAACTTCTGCGCATAATTTTTTAACTGTCAAAATTTCGGCGCTTTTATTAAACAGGCCGCGAATATATTAATGCGCATGCGCCAAAAAAAATTGTGACACACTAGTAGGTAATTGAAAATATTTTATAGGAATGAATATTAGGCTAGATGACAATTTTTTTTTTTATTATTGCATAAATAAATAGTACTCTTATATATGGGTAACTTCTCAGAAGAAACAGTATATCAAAAGTCAATATTTTCAAAGGTACAGCGATTTGTATACAAACTTTCGCAAGTCTCGTGAAAACGCTCCATACTAAAGTCGTACCTAGCTGTGACGTCACACCTAGGTTAAAGTGTATGAAGTATACGGCCGCAGGTTTCTGCGGCTTTATACTTTATATTCGATATTTGTAAATATCTCCAATATTTATGTGTTTAAGTTCATACTTACCATAATAATTGTATTTGTATATGAGTAGTACTCAGACGTATATAATTACTAAACTACACATTATATATATATATATATATATATATATATATATATATATATATATATATATATATATATTAGTACAAAAAAGTTTTATTATTTATATATTAATGAAACTAAATAGTTTAGATGTAGTCATCATCCCTACTCTGAATTATACATGAAATTTAGTATGCAGGGAGTTTTAGGGGAGAACTGCGCATTTTTTAAATATATTATATGTTTTTTCTTTTGTCGTGCAACAGTATATCAATAATTTCGACTCCATAATGTCAGTCCGATTGGCAGTTTGGATAGTTTTTGCTTTGTTCGGAAATTCGGAATGTTATGGGTTCGAGCCCAGGTAAAATAATTTTGTGATTCTTTTTTTTATCTAGTAGAGCTCCGAGCTCGGTTACCTATTCTTAATATTATCTGAAGTTTCGACTAAGCTTAGATAAGCGAATGAAAGAAAAGTTAAAATAATAATTATTTTGTTGGGACAAGGAAGGATATTTTCTACAGAACTAAGCATTAAAATTAATGATTTGTATTAAATAAAAGAGAACAAAACCCAAGACAAGCTAATTCAAAAGATATCAAAGGAACCAAGTGATTTTGTATATTCTTTTCAAGTAATGACGAGAAAGAAATTTTTTGTATAATTCATTAAGTTTGGTATTTTACTGGTTTGTACAATTTCAATATTAATATTTTAGTGCGGCGAAACATACATAAAATGGCATTAAATGGAACATACACGTCTCCGACTATTCTTTCGTTACTGAAAACTGTTCGTCTTGGTGAAAACTTCCTACCCTCTTCTTCAAAAGGAAGCTTTAAGGTGAACGCGCACCTAGACGCGCCGCAGGAGCGGCACGCGCCGCAGTCGTCGCATTTTATAAATCTTTATATGAAATCGTATACAACGCCGCGCACTATATCCGCGCCGCACGAATCGCATTTCAGTAAAATACTGTAGGTATACTGATTCCACCAGCGCTTGCGGATGACGTCATCAGCGCATTCGATGCGTGCGGCGGTGCGGCGCGGCGGTGCGGCGCGGACGGCGCGGATGACGTCAATGACAGTGTTACCGTGTTTTACGGAAATTAGAAACAATGTTTTTCACTTCCTTTTATATTTGTTTAGTTCTCATGTGACTTCCTTTTGTGTGATAAGCTTTTTGGTTTATTTAATTTATTTGCTACGGCAGCCCTAGGTAGATAGTTTTTTCCTTAAAAACGCGGCAATTTTCCCAGGCAGTAAGGCAGGCACACGACAGTAAGAAATTAGTCGCTCTGCTGGTAACACTGGTATTCTCTCCAAGATCAAGAGCGTTCGGCGCGTACAGCGCGTTCGGCTCCTGCGGCGCGTTCGGCTCCTGCGGCGCGTTCGGCGCGTATTGCGCGAGGCCATGAGAAAATGCGATGACTTCGGCGCGTACGGCGCGTCTAGGTGCACGTTCACCTTTAGCGAGACCCTGAATGTGCTGTGGGTAGAATCAAGGGGGTTATATTTTCACATTTGCTACCGCTTTCATATTGTCCTTTTACACAAAAGTGGCTGAAATTTATGGGCTATAAAATGGGCGGAAAAGAGACTGAAATGTTTAGGATCAAATACTTATAAATTATTCGGAGTAAAAATTGACCGAATATAAAACGCTTTTATCGTGTTTAATTTGAGACCATTACCTTTAAACTGAGAAAATCAGTTCCGATGGTGAAATCCACAGAAAATACGTAACTCAATAAATATTTAGGTCAGCTAAAAGTTATGATGATGGTGGGTCTTAGTCTACACTGCACGATGAGGTCATTGACCTCATGGAAACAGGTGTGATTTAAAGAGGAAGCAAAGATTTTGTCTTAATAACATCAATACAACTGTGTGAGGTCAATGACCTTAGCAGCGACGTAAAGAGCGTAATGAAATTTTATTAAGTTTTTTATTATTTTCCAGCCTATGGCCTTGACATAAGCAGTAGATCATATGGCCAATATATCCGTAATTGATTTCGACCAGCCATATAATATTTCACCTGTACGAATAATTGTCAGAGTGAGAGCCAGCAGTGGGTACAGTCTAAGCCCGACCCATCATCATCATTTCAATCCTCTTGTCGTAACTCTTAATTACATATATTTAAATTATATCGGTCAATACTCTTCCCTGTCCTCGCCTCACGTTAAATTTAGCCAGTTCGCCTCATGATGTTGCACTGAAGTATCGTGCTAGTCTGTGGTCTGTCGTGCTAGTGGTCCGTCGTTGTCTATGGTCTGTCGTGTCTGTGTATATAAACAAGTTGTTGTGATCTGTGCAGTGATTGGATTGCTTTGGTGGTTACGATTCAGGTAAGTTTAGTGTTTACTTTTTAATTTTCGGTCGTTGGTTTTAAAGTTGGTTGCATTGACTTGTGTCTATTCTTATAAGTGATAGTTCCAGTTTATTTATTGTCAAATATATTTCTATTAAAGAAATTAAATCTACATACTTAATAGGTAAAAATATAACTGAATTAATGAACAATAATGACACATAAAAGATAATGTTTTAGTAATCATCGATGTTTAATTTACAAATTTAATATATATTTTTTAGATTTTATCTAATTCAACTTCTTAAAGTCCTAACCTACACTAAAACAAAATTATAATTCTAATTTAATCAATACAATTTCTCAAAATTATACCCATAATAGGCTAGATTACTGAATTTTGTTTATTGCATAAATGAGTAGTACTCGTAAATATGAGTAACTTCTCACACGAAACAGTATATCAAAAGTCAATATTTTCAAAGGTACAGCGATTTGTTTACAAAATTTCGCAAGTCTCGTGAAAACGCTCCATTATAAAGTCGTACTTAGCTGTGACGTCACGCCTAGGTTAAAGTGAAGTATACGGCCGCAGGAACATATTTGTAAATATCTCCGATATTTGTGCCTTTAAGTTCATACTTACCATAATTAATGTTTTTGTATATGATGTAAGTAAACTAATGATGTAGGTTTTGTTTACTTATTTAGAAAAAAAAATTAACCCTTTTATCTACTTTTTAGATGTTTCTAACTACTAAAGTACACATAATTTTTTTTTTTTACTTTTTTTTTTACAAGTTGTAATACCTCAATATTTCTGAATATATCAATCCATTTCTATATTTTACTAAATATGAGAATCTTAGTGGGGATCTTAGGATATGTACCCTCGGGGTTGAATCTCAGTGTTCGGGTGCGCACAAACTATTCAAATAAATTTCCAAAAAAACTCAGAGGCCACCCGAGACCTCAGAGCCGGCACCTCTAACCTCAAAGAACGTTACCATCCAGCGAGGAAACTCTTTGAACCTAATAGGCATTCCTGCATGGCTGATGGGGACGACGTAGGGATTTTCTTTTATTTGTAACTATTTAAATTTCTTGCAGTTTTAGTTCCCCTTTTTAAGTTTTTTTTTAGTTTGTAAATATTTTAAAGTAGATAGTCTGTTATATTAATTTCTCCTTATGTTAAATCTTATAAGTCAATGTCAATATTTGTTGTACATTCGATAGACGGGAAAAAAGGGTGTCAGGATAACACTAACTTCTTTTTTCTTTACATACATGCCTATATACTGAAATGGTAACAAACTTACTTACTATTGTTCAAATTATATTTGTCTGCAGATTTTGGTCAAGTGAAATAAGTAATATATAACCCAAGTGTCAATTTTAATTTTGATATCACTTTCACAGTTCACAGGAACGATCGGACGAAAGGTCCACAAGCTGAAAACCATAATGCCGTTTAGGCTGCATTCATACACATGCACATATTACTTAGAACATGTTTCACAATCTCTTAATAAGTGTTATATAGTTTATTGTCATGTTTTGTCTCTGTCGCTCGATATGAAGTAAGCAGCGACAAAACTTCTATCCGACAATTATTAGTAGATTGTGAAACTAAAAACCTACCTAGGTTAGGCTGGGACTATATTATACGGATTCCGTATGGCCGGGGAAAATTCAGAGCCCTGAAAATAGAACTCTGCGCTTCTAAAATAGAGTTGAAAATCGAAGTGTCGAGTTTCGAACTGTCATACATGACATTGTCATTTGACTCGACCCTCGTGTGTTCGATTTTCGGCTCAAACATATTTACACAGAGTTCATTGAGATCTTTGTTCGAGTGAATTTTCTCCGGCCTTGCGGATTCCGGATCATACAGTCCAAGCCATATATGAATTACGAACGCTCGAACAACATTCTGCAGCAGTAGGACCAATAATTTACATTACTACCGAAAGGGGGCATAATCATTAAATGCATTTCTACATTTCCAGACAAAGACAAGAAAAAGATATCGTCATTCCTGTTTTTGGGCACATACATGGTTATTAGTTACGAGAATGTTAGGAGAAAAAATGTAACATAATTATCTCGCATATAAAATTCTTATGTCACAGTGTTTGTTAGAGACTCCTCCGAAACGGCTTGACCGATTTTTATGAAATGTTGCAGGTGTATTCGGTAGGTATGAGAATAAGCTGTAAGCTATTTTTTTATACTCCTAAATATCTCGTCTAGTGGTCTATCTCAATTTGTTTCAAATATTTCGTTTTAATTTTTATTTTTTATGATTTGGTTACATTTACTTTCTTACCAATATTATACACGCGAAAGTTTGTATGTATGGATGTATGGATGTATTTTTTACTGTTTTTTGCAATTTAACTAATAAACGGATTTTTATTTAATTTGGTATGGCAGTAGTTGAGGCTCTGAATTAACAAATAGGCTACTTTTCGCGGGAGACATCTAGTATTCTATACTTCTACAGTTTTCTTGTTTCTTATAGGAAGGAGATAGGAACTACGAACACTAAAAATTCAATTGAACATACATAGAAAATTTTAGAGCGTCGTAAAAATAGCTCAGGGTTTAGTGTTTAATATAAACAAACACTAAAGTTAGGTCTGTCTAGCTTGTGACCTATATCGCCTTGTTAATGTTTAAAAGACACGAGATTCCAAAACTGCAGTACCCAAAATGGAACTTAAACTGTGTCGATGGTTCTGTTTGAGAATAATTTTCCATCTTTTTGGTAAAAGATGGCCCCAGACGAGTTTCTTGCCGGCTCTTCTCGCTGGGTTAGTTCCTGAACCGGTGGTAGGCATCACGTAGTATCGACGTTCAAAAAGAGTATTTAAAAATACCAATTTTGAATAAAATTTTTTTGATTTTGATTTTGAGGTATGCCAATTTTTTACTAAAGAAGAAGGGGCCAAACTTGGTTGTATGGTGTAGAGCAGTGATTCCCAAACATTGTTCTGCCATGGCCCGGTGATTTTCACACTGTCCCTTCGTGGCCCACTTAATACTTTTAAACCCAAGCTGGTTCCACTAGTAAAAATGCATACTACATGTTTTGGTATCGGCTTACCGCTTACAAATATTTAAGATAAGCCGATTGATAGTAGGTATTGTTTTTAATACAAGGCGGGATTGTTGAGACCCGGTATTTTATTTATTGGGCCGGTACCTGGTCGCGACCCGTTTAGAGATTTGGTAGCTGTGCTGCAGTTTTACACTTTTGCACACCGTTACCGTTACTGGTGTCACACTTTATTCAATACCGGCCTTCTTCTATGTATTTTGTTTTTATCGATAAATAAATATCAATAAAATCAATAATACTTCGTCATACAATGAAATTACACACTATTCAAGACCTTTCATTTGATATATTATGTCTTGTAGTGCTACAGTGGTGGGGACGGGCGCCATACAAAAATGCCCCTTGTTCTTTAAGAATTTTGATCATTAAAAAATGGCGTAAAATTATAATCAAAAAACCTTATATTTAACTTCCGTACACCAATAAGAAGATTAAAATGTATAATAGTTTTAACTGTAAAAAAACAGGCCAAGCGCGAGTCGGACTCGCGCACGTAGGGTTCCGTACCACTATAACTAAATTTTACATGTTTGCTTATTATTTCGTTATTTTTGTACGAAGTTTTACAATTTAGGCGTCTATAACTCCTCAACTAGCAAATTTATGTAAGCCGTTATAGTTTTCCTTTAAAGTTCATCACATGGACTACCATTATGAATTTTTCTAGATTTTTAGAACCAGCCGTTTAGCTTTTAGACTGCCTTTAATAAAAAAATGCGCTTTAAAGTTGAATATCTCGCAAATGGATACCTAAATCAAAAAATCGTCTCATATATATCGAGGTTGCCTCTCAATGTTTTTAAATGACCTATGTAATGTTACCACACACTATGGGGTAAACGCGAGAAAAAAAATCAACCCACTTTACGTGTACCTACCCAAAAAAATAGCCTTAGCACTTTGTCGACGTGGTAAATACACATATCCATGCAAAGTTTTATCTTTCTAGCACTAACCATTTGGACGGTAAGCCGAAGACGTACGGACGGACGGACATGACGAAACCATAACGGTTCCGAGACGTGAACTACGGAACCCTAAAAAGAAACAAATAACTGAGATCAATCTCATTTTTTGAGGTGGAGAAAAAACCATTGAACTCGAGACACAGCTACCTACACCGGTGCGGTATGCAGTAAGGGCAGGACGAAACGTGTCGCGCGCCTCACGCTTGCCTGTGCGCTATTGTTTTCACTTCTATTTTCTTATAGGCACTTTCTTTATAGGCACTCCTGTAATGTTTTTTTATTGTGTGTATGCCTCGACGTCAATGCTTTTAGGGTTTTATTCTATTTGAGATTCCTATTATTGACCAAATAAAAAAGTGATGACAGAGCTTTTGCAAACAAAAACTGAGGCCGTATTTTTTTTATGTATGTAGTGCAGCACAACTACACAAAGAGACAACACGCCTTACAAGGTAAGGCGTAGTTTCGTTACATGTGTGTACGTGACACTGTGTAAGTGTGTAATTACATGGACTGTGTGGTTCGGAGAACTCTGTCTTCGCTTTTTTATTTGTTCTGAGGCTGTCTGTCGATTACTGATTAAGAATTAAGAATATTAAATTGTAAAAAAATAACTAGGTGCTCAACTGCTCACTGTATGAAAGGCAGATTACATAATAAATATATAATAATTGTATGTACCTGGATAACCGAGCTTTGCTCGGAGTTCTGATCAATTTTAAAAAATCAAAAGCATCACAAGAATATTTATCTGATCGAGATTCGAAGTCACTACAATCTACATACAAGCAAAAATTGATATACTCATACCAAACTGCCAATCGGACTAACATAATGGAATCGAAATTTTTGATATACTTATTCCCCCTTACTAATAAAAAGATTTACACAATGGATAACTTAAACAACGTTTCTCTCTTTGTCTGTCAAGTGACTTTTCCAACGCATCAGACTAAGACAGCAACGTTGTTTATGTTATCCGTTGTGTAAATATTTTTATTATTAAGGGTGTAAATGTATCGTTGCACGACGAAAGAAAAAACTTACGTAGTTTAAACAATCGAAGTTTCCCAGCTATATCGATTTTTCTCCCCTAAAACTCCCTGCATAGGTACTAAATTTTATGGTACTCAATACTTGCAACCACTTTCGGGAAACCGATCATATACGAGGGCTGATTGATAAGTTTCCGAAACGACAAAGAAAAACTTCAAAAATCTATTTAAAATAAATTTATTTCTCAATGTAGTTTCCTTCTACCTCGATGCATTTAGTCCAGCGCTTCTCCAATGCCGTTACACCAGTTTGATAAAATGTTTTCTCCAACCACTGAAAATACTCGTCCACGGCAACAATGACTTCTTCATTTGATGAAAATCTCTGGCCACCTAACCATTTCTTCAGGTTTGGGAATAAGTGGAAGTCGCACGGGGCCACATCCGGAGAATAGAGTGGATGCGGTAGAAATTCGAACCGCAATTCATGAAGTTTGGCGACTGCAACCATTGACGTGTGTGCAGGTGCGTTGTCATGGTGGAACAAATTTTTTTTCTTGGCCAAATGTGGTCGTTTCTTCTGGATTTCTTCACTTAATTTTTGCAGCAAGCTTGCGTAGTACTCTCCGTTTATTGTTTTTCCTTTTTGCAGATAATCCACTAAAATAATCCCTCGAGCATCCAAAAAAACAGTCGCCATCACTTTGCCGGCCGACAAAACCGTTTTTGCTTTCTTCGGCGCAGGTTTTACGCTCTCAGTCCACTGCTTAGATTGTTCTTTTGTCTCGGTAGTATAATGATGTATCCAGGTTTCATCGACTGTTACATAACGCCGCAAAAACTTATTAGGATCTCGGTTAAACAGCGCCAAACACTCCGATGAATCGTCCACTCGACGTTGCTTTTGGTCTACAGTGAGCAAACGCGGCACCCATCGCGCGCAAAGTTTTTTCATTCCCAAATGTTGGTGCAAAATATTAAAAACGTGTTCAGATGAAATGCTCACCATCTCTGCTATGTCTCGCAACTTTAAGCGCCGATCATTCAATACAATTTTGTGAATTTTTTTGATCATGTCCGGATTCGTAACTTCATTTGGACGGCCAGACCTGTGGGCGTCTTCGCAGCTCTGTCTTCCACGTTTAAAATCAGTTACCCAGGCGTGAATTGTACTCAATGCAGGAGCAGAATTACCTAAAACACTGTCTAGCTTGGTTTTAATCTGGGTTGCTGTTTTCTCTTTTAAAACGTAAAACTTTATCACCGCACGAATTTCGTTTCTTTCCATGGTTAAGAAAATTTACGACAGAGAAAGTTCTACGTCCTCTCAAACAAATTCCATCAGTTCGATTTAATTCAAATTTGGAGTTCTATTTTCAAAAAGATACCAGAATATAATGTAATATTCCTTTTTTGCGTATCATTTTTTTAAGTTCGTTGTTTCGGCCAGTTATCAATCAGCCCAGGTATAGGTGTACAAGATTGTCTCGTTTGAAGTATAAGATTACCATAATTATTAAATTAATATTATTGATAAACGTGTGGCCCTAGTATATAGTTATGAAAACAATACAAGATTCTGTTCATTTCATTTTCTTAAACCAAGCTTGGTTTATAAATTGGCATTTAAAAAGCGAATGCTCTATGTAACATTTTCTAACCAAACATAATTTAAATAAAGAATGTGCCTGATAAAATTTTAAATAAAGAACACGAGCAACCCTGGTTTGTTACAGAAAAATATGTCAGGTTTAAATTTCTTATGGTTCGTCGTCGCAATTCATACCCTAGAATACCGGGCTAAGGTTGAAAATAGTGTGAACTATAAGTTTCAGTTCTGCTATGTAGCGGGCCATTTCATAACCGCAGGTCAAGGGCTCTGGGAATAGACGATACTTAATCAAGATGTTACTAATTGATTTTCGACCTTATATAGAGCTTGGTAAAGTTTGAATCTGATTACAAAATTTCCGTTTAAAAAAGGTATTAACGGGATTTGTAAGTTTGATTTCAGGTCACCATCTTGGCCCTAGACTTAGCGACTTAGGAACAAAATGCCCTTCTTGATTTCAGTAAAAGTTACTTTAACGATCCCATTAAGGATCAAGTTTATGCTAAAATACTTTTCCTTTCTAATTTATCTAAGCGCTTTTCAAATATTCATGAAATAAGTTTCTTGCAACGTTTTACAATTTATGTAAAAAAACTCGCTCTTTTGAGTAGATCTAAGAAGAATATTTTTTCCCTAATGTAAAATTTTGCTATAATTCTCTCAGATTATAAATTTAATGTATATACATATAATAAAATTCTGTCGGTAGGTCGGTTATTGACAATTTTATTCCAAAAAATGGATAAATTCAAATCAGTCTTTGCTAAAAATAAAAATAAAATGCTGAAAACGGATAAAGGTACACTTTTTGGGGAGATAATCAACTTGTTCAGGATTCACTGTCGTTAATCTTTGCTATCTTTGCAAAAAAAAATTCTCTAATAGATATTTTTTTCAGACTTTTCCAAATTCACAACTTGTAGTTATTTCTAAAGATAGACGCAGAGGAAGCATAAAAAATAGAACAGG
Source organism: Phengaris alcon alcon (assembly GCA_037179445.1). Taxonomy (NCBI): domain Eukaryota; kingdom Metazoa; phylum Arthropoda; class Insecta; order Lepidoptera; family Lycaenidae; genus Phengaris; species Phengaris alcon. The sequence goes on along the minus strand of JAYRCH010000087.1, from coordinate 2,311,305 downwards.
ATAGATTCAGTTCTAGCCTGAGGCGTGACATGTTTTATGTATGCCGTACTTAACATTTTAATGGGCTCTCAAAACGTGTCCTGGTCGTTTGCGTGAGTATATGCACATGGACAGACAGACATGTTGGCTATTTAAGTGTCATTTATTATAATACTTTACCTAAACATTAGAAATCGGTAAAGTCTATATGAACTGAAAACATGCATACCTAAGCAGGTAACCTACCTGCAGGTGCATACCTAAAAAGGAGAAAACTGTGCAGTTAAATAGAGACACCGATATGCACAGTAACGACACAGATTAAAGAAAGAGCAATAGATAAACAGCTACATAGTTAGCGTTCGATTTGATTGCACTACTCCAAGTTCAAGAATACGGTGTGTCCACCATTGTGTGGAAAAATAATTGTGGGTTGTTGAAGGGGACGTCAAAATTTTCAAATTTGGATCGAGTAGGATCGTTCTATGAAAGCTGTTCTACGTACAGAGGTACGTAAGTATAATATTATACATTATCTACTCTGTGGAGTCTGTGGTAACGATCTTCTTTCAGTTACACAGACGGTTTATAATATTATAAAAAATAAAAAATTTAACGTTTACTGGCACGTTAAAATCCAGTTAACTTTATCGTTTTATGCGCCGATCAACTGATTCCTGTTGTTAACATCAAAGCGTAAATGTAGTATACATTTACGCTTCCTGCCTGAAATGTGGACGAAATAATATTTGCTCGTAGATACCTATTGGGTGTTTCCGTGATAATTGTATTGGCCTAAAATAAAAATATATCTATGCCAATTTAATGGTAATAACTAATTAGTAAAGGAATTATCTATATATTGCAACGTTACTTATCTTTTATATATATGTAGGTATGTCCCATATTGTTATTGTGTGTGACATATATGATGCTGCTAGTGTGTATCTGTCAGTCGCCTGACAATAACGAGGATCCACAGAATACCAGGGATTGCGGTATAGTTGAGTACTATGCCGCGATCGTACACCTGAGTGGAGTCCTTTTCGACAGCTGTTCGCATTGAACTACCTTATACCTGTTCTTTTATTTTTATTTTTTTATGATATGTTATTTTGCTATTGTTTGTTGTTTGTTAACATTATGTATATGTTTCTTATATCTATATATGTTTCTCTTTTTTTTTTTAATGTCCGTATTATTTCTGTTATTTGTAAACTTTTCGTGATTGTTTGTGTTTAATGTCGATTCTTTGTTGATAATGTAGTGTAGTGTGAGCGTGTTTGTTGAATAAATGTTATTATTATTATTATTATTATTATATTCTTTAAATGTATGAACTTTTCAGATAGCAAAAAAAACTTGAGAGGTGTCAAGGGACACCCGGATGGAACGTAGTTCCTTTCGATTAATTAGTGAAGGAATTGTATTTTTTTTTTTTTTTAAGTTATAATGATATTTTTTTATTATTAACAAATATAATGTAATATAAACTTAATCAGTAGGCTCAAATTTAGTAATATTTGAGAGAGAGAGAAGTAGAGACAGACAGAGAAACACGCGCACGCCGCACGGCTTACAAATATAGCAAAAAGTGTCGTTACAGTCTTCTTATTTTCCGTCTAGCCCCCTTTCGCAACGCGCGATAAGGAACTTCGTTCCAAAAGTTATAACAGTACGATTATGAAAAAATACATTCATAAATCTCAACTCATAAGCATTAACACAAATGGGCGCATCATAAGCATTTAATAGCATGTTTATGTCACATGTGATACTACGCACACGCACAAGTACACGCATACGCACGCGTACACGCACACGCATGCATACACGCACACGCATGCATACACACACGCACGCACGCGCACGCACACACACACACATTAGTTAGTGCATGTTAATCTCTTCTTGTCTCTACAATGTCTCTACACCTCTGCATAACACAACTGATTTGCAATTTTGATAAATTTTATAAATAAGACTGAAAGCGTATCTTAATTTCTACAAAAATGTAAATGATCTGTAAAACATGCAATAAATAAATGAAAAATAATTTTCAAAGGAACCATGGATTCGGTATTTGGCACCGACATCAAATGCGAATTGAAAATGATTGATCCCCTGTAGGCTGTAAACATGTTTGTATTATGTACAGTACCACATTATTACTTGTATTGTGTCCACTAACAATAGTAAGCACATGGATAATTGCTATTAAAACCTACTAAATGATTAAGTACAAAAAAATCGGCCATACAAAATTGAAAAATGATTGCACACACGTTTACTTAAATGATTGGATCCGCTTATTTAATCAAAGGTGTAGGTAGTCGTAATATATTTCATATAATATAGATGTTGCCTTTTAGATAGAAAAAAAAAATGTCAATGTTGTGACAGATTGACAAACGTCAACGCGTAACATAATTGTACGCACGGTAGTGTGTTACTAATCTGAGGTAGTGTGTATTATTATAATTTTATTAATGTTATGTATTTCTAAGCATTATTTTAAAAAATTTTAGCTTCCTGCACGCCTTTCTCCTCATAAACATTAACTGTGCCAAATATCATACACCGCCGTTTGCACAATTCTCGCAAAACTGTACTGAAAATGTTTGCTTCACGTATTAATATTATAATAAATCTATCTATCTACATAAAATATAAAAGGCAATACAAAGCTGATTGACTAAAATAGTGGAATAGTAGCAAAATAGTGGATGAAAGTTGTAAATTATCATAAAGATATCGTTTAAAAACCAATTTCACGCGGGCGAAGCCGCGGGCAAATGCTAGTTATAATAATAATAATAATAACAATTAAATATGATATTTTGATTTTTTATATTTTTGATATTTTGAAATTCGTGTTAAATTCCCTTTAGTCAAACTGGCGTGGCATAAAAGCAAAAATTGCTTACACTTGTGCACGTTAACGAATATATAATGGTTAATATTCTACCAATATTACACATTAAGAACCGAAATAACACTTTATGAAAGAAATGCAAAATTCACAACGTCACCCATTGAATTCCCAGGCAAAAAAAACTTAAATTATCTTAATGAAAAGCACGTGCTTCTCAGCGAAAAAGTCTTAAGTTCTCAGATTAGAAAGTAGGTAAAGACGAAATAAACATGCTTCAATGTACTACTCAAAGAATAATTCAATGAATACAAAATATACTTAACTAAAATTAGTAATTACGTGAAGTTACTAATATTATTGTTTCCGATAAGGTACATCATCAGAGGGTCAATTCTGTTAAAGAAAACCTGCAATAGTACCGATACGCTAAAACTGCCAAACGGTATTCTCGTAAACGTTAAACCAACGTGAAACGCATCCTGATTGGTCGAAACTTCACAAAATCAGTTTATGATAACAAGTCGCTTCACTTATAATACAATCAAGTAAAAAGAAAGTCTACTTAAAATACGAGAATTGAGGTTCTGGTACATACATATTATTAACAGTTAATAATGTATACAATATTATACAAGTGTTTCATAAATGTATAGCCCAAGTGACGTGGCAATGGCGTATATTGATTATTGGTTTTATTTCTCAAAATTTTTCTGTGCACATATTTTACCCGACCTCGACGAAGCCAAAATGTAAGTAATAATTTGGGTAGTCTATATAATAATATGTGTGGGAATATAATGGAAGCCCCAAAGGGAGATCTCCGACCGAGCGAGGTGCTATGCTCGGTCAGGCCGAAGCCCACTTGTATGAATTTCAGATGTCGTATATATGTACAGGGTGACCTGAAATTCGATACATTCCTTTGAAAGACAGAAAGTAGACCTCATTTACAGTAATATTTTTCATGGCATCCCCTATCCGAAAGTTGATATTTACAAAGTTATTGAAATATCAAAATTTTTTTCTTTATTTTCGACTTTTTGACTTTGACATGATGTATTTTTAAAAATGTTTGTCTTTTTAGTGATTTTTTTATGTATTTTAACCGTCAATGAGTCAAATATTATTTTTAAGGAATAAATAGGGACAAACTAAGCGAGAATTTTTCATTATGAGACATGAAACAGAATTTTCTTTTAAGAAAAATGCACATTTTTCTTAAAAACAGGTGATTTTCTTAAAAAAATGTATGATACAATACGTACAAATATTCTAAATAACTTCCTTATCTCATTAGCTTTCCAAAAATGTGCAAATGTCTACATAAAAATATGACGTTGTAGTAAACATATTAGAAGTAAAATGAAATAATGTCTAAATCGATTTATTTGCGATAAGGTTAAAATAAAAGGAAAAACTTGAATTTAATTACGTTTATTGTGTTTAAAAAACATCAATGTTTAATTAAATTTAATAATAAATATTCTACTTTAGGTCTTGCTCAAAATGTGAACCTCTGTTTCTGATATAGGCCCGTAGTCTTCTCCGTACCTCTGTTTTGATTATTCTGGTAGTAAGACTAGTTTTGATTTCTTCTGCTGCATTTCTTATGCGGCTTCTGAGCTCCTCTACAGTAGTTATGGGTGTACTACACCCAATTGTATGTTCTTCGTGCAGCAGCAGCATTACCATTACAAAGTCCGTGACAAAACAAGATGTCAGCGTATTCATCGTACTCAAAAGCAGCCATCGCGATACAAAAAAATCACAAGTAGAAGTAAGGGTGTAGTTTAAAGCAACAATACGTCCGTACACGGCAATAGTTGACTTAAAACTAATATTAGCTACTAAATTTGCTCTCTAAGCCAGTCGGTAACTCATTGACAAAGGGCCGCGACGACAGTAGCCGAAACATCCCGAAGTTTGAACAAAGGAAATAATTGAAAAAAAAGGTCGCCTCAGGTAGAGTAATTCTTGAGATAACGTTACCTGATGATTGTTTTGTCTTTGTTTATTACATGTTCATATTTTTATGTACATATTTGTACCTTTTTTGGAAGCTTATGAGGTAAGAAAGTTATTTAAGGTATTTGTACGCATTGTATCATAATTTTTTTTAAGAAAATCACCCGTTTTTAAGAAAAATTAGCATTTTTCTTAAAAGAAAATTCTGTTTCATGTCTCATAATGAAAAATTCTCGCTTAGTTTGTCCCTATTTATTCCTTAAAAATAATATTTGACTCATTGACGGTTAAAATACATAAAAAAATCACTAAAAAGACAAACATTTTTAAAAATACGTCATGTCAAAGTCAAAAAGTCGAAAATAAAGAATTTTTTTTGAAATTTCAATAACTTTGTAAATATCAACTTTCGGATAGGGGATGCCATGAAAAATATTACTGTAAATGAGGTCTACTTTCTGTCTTTCAAAGGAATGTATCGAATTTCAGGTCACCCTGTATAGTGCCGATCTTAGAAAACTTCGATAGCGCGATTCAGGATTGTGGCGCTAATTGGTCCGCCACATATGTATGTTAGTTCCACCGTAGCGTAATAATTAATAATTGAAATCGGATCACGGAGATCCGATTTCAATTATTAAATTTATTAAAATCAATAAAAAAATTAGATTCGTAATAATAGCCCCGGTAACTAATATAATTTACGTAGTCGGGTAACGGGATATAGTTTTTCATAAAAATTATAGTTATTGTATTAATTTATTTAATCTGCTTATCATTATTTTTGTAATCGGTGTAAAGAGAAAGAATTGAATATTGACTCGTGAGTTGTGTTTAAGTAGTATGTATGTGGTCGCTTGTGATTTGTGATCATGATTATGTGGCTAAGGCTGTTAGGGTAACAAATTCATTTTATAATATAGGGTCATCCACATATTACGTCACAGTGCAAGGAGGAGGGTCATACTAAACGTGACAGTATCACAGTACATGTTAAAGGGATCCTAAAAAACGTGACATAGCCACGTGCCTCCCTATGTCACGTTTTTTAGGATCCCTTTTTTAGGTTGAAAAAGAAGATATTTTGTACGACGTAATATATGAACGGTCCCTATTAGATAAGAAAACATGACGCAAATGATCAGAGAAGCACATGTTATGCCAAAACGACTAGCGCCAAGTATTATAACGAAGATGTGGCGATATTATCACTGATCCTACTCATATTGTAAGTCTAAGCCTCAGTTCACACCGAGACGTGATGCGACGCGGCGCTGCATTTATAAGATAGCGATTCGAAATTGAACCTTATTCACTACACAAGAGGATACACGTTTAATTGCAAGATTTTCATCGCGTCGCGTCGTGTCGCTCCTCAATGTGAGCGGACCTTTAGTTTGTGAAGATTAATGTTTCGAAAAAAAAAAGATGAGTATTTCTTTTAAGGGTTCCGTACCTAAAGGGTAAAAACGGGACCCTATTTCTAAAACTCCGCTGTCCGTCCGTCTGTCCGTCTGTCTGTCACCAGGCTGTACCTGATGAACCATTATAGCTAGACAGACAGTTAGCTCTCATGGTAGGCATCATGTAGGACAATTCTGTAACCTATAATATGGAAGTAACAATTTTTGAGTTTGAGCTGAGTTTCCCATCCTAAAAGCTTTAACACACATACGGATTTGGTCCGGAGCAGACCTCGGATTTGGTTGCCAACTTAGTAGTTTCTCCCTAGAGTTAGGGAAAAAATCCTCTAGGGATAGTGGGATTTTCAGTTTTATTTTTAGAGGTTTGTATTTTTCTTGATTCTAATTAAATTAAGCCAGTTGCAAGCTATTTGAATCAGAGCAAAATAAACTGGAAGTATATTTAAATGTATAAAGGATAGAATAACATTAAAGAACATTTTATAAATTATTTTGTGTATCAGTGTACTCTCAAAAATTATTCTCCCTCCCTTAAATAGTTTGGGGAGAATAATTTTTGAGAGTTGGAACACTGCACAAAAATCGGAATGTTCTGTAAATAGAACTCTATGCTATGCTATGCTATTATATTCACAATAGAGCAGAAAATTAAACACACGAGTGTGTCATAATGGTCTGCTCCAGACCAAATCGGTACGTGTGTAGGCGCATTCTTAGTTTTGATACGAGTATCATTGATTTCCTATCAATACTTTCTTAAATCAAGGCCCTCAAAATTAATTAACTCCAAGCTCGAAGCAATTTTCCGCCTTTCATTCGCATAGGTAGCTATCAATATACCGAGCCATACACGTGCTTTACTACCTACTAAATCGCGATGATGGAGGTATATCACACTCGACTCTATATCATCAAAAAAATTATGTTTTTAATATTTGTTGTTATAGCGGCAACAGAAGTACAACATTTGTGAAATGTTTAATTGTCTAGCTATCGCGGATCACGAGATACAGACAGAGAGACACACGGACGGACAACGAAGTCTTAGTAAAAGGGTCCCGGTTTTTACCTTTAGATACGAAACCCTAACAAAAAAATGAATACATACATGTAAAAAATGAATATAATACTAAATATATAATTATTACATTAATTACGTGAAAAAATAACTTTCAGTACAATTTTACGAGAATCGTGCAGCCGGAGGAGTATGTAATTTGGCCGGTAAATTAAAGTTTATGTGGACGAAGGTGTGCTGAAAGCTAATATTTTTGTAAAGAATGCTTAGAAATAAGTTAGAAATACATCAATAAAAATAACAACAACACACACTGCTTCAGATAAATAACACACACTACGGTCCGTTTCATATATATAATTTTGTTACACGTCGACGGTTGTCAATCTGTCACATTTACATGTTTCTCTCCATCTCAGAGGCAGGCAACCCTTAACCCTTATAAAGTTCAAACTTAAAAATTATTATGAATTATAATGTCCGAATTTCGACCACAGGGCGGACCTCTACTTATTATTACGTAGGTAGTGTTTACATACTTTGAGGCGTAGAGCGGCGTTAAATTGAAGTGTCTGTTTGTATTTTTAAATCAACAGCTTTTCACTAAATGCATATAAAAGTAGTATATACGGAACTTACAATTAAAAAAAAACAAATCTGTCTGCTGTTTGTTCCGGTTAATCTTTGAAATGGCTGGACCGATTTCCACAGGACTTTCACTGGCAGATAACTGATGTTATAAAGAGTAACTTAGGCTACTTTTTTCTTCAGGTCCTGTTAAAAAAATTGGGTTTCGTTTCCGTTAGAACTCTAGCTGGTGTCCGCAACTACGTTTGCGTAGAAGTTTATTTGTATAGTTTCAACTACTTTAACGGATTTTATGGCGGTTTATAATTAACATTCAAGTTTAACCGACAAAGTTTCGTTTCGGATACATCAGCACCAATGACAGACTTCAAAAACGACCTACAAATTTGAAAAATAAAAATATAATTATATTGTGAATTGTAATCCTTCCTTAGTAATATTATTTGAAAACGCGAAAGAGTTTATGTGGATGTATGGGCCACGGATAGTTTTATAGTTTTTTTATAGTTTTTTCTTAATTACGTCTGCCCCCATAACCACCCTGAGTAGCAGGCTGTGTGTGCTGGAGACCATTGATGTTGTTGAAGTCCAACATCTTCAACATGTCCTTGGTTTCGGGGTCAACTTCGATGATGTCATGCTCCGAGGCGGAAACCTCTGGTACGTAGTTGTCACGTCTCTCACGCTCCTCCTCCTGCAGCTTGATAGAGATTCCAAGGACTTGAGAGTGCCTTAAACGTCTCATCAAGTGGGGGGCGAAACCGGCTATTTTGTTACGAAGAGGTTTCGTCGGAATGATAGCAATTTCCTCACATATTTTTGTTGGTATCAAAATCGAGTGTTAATCTGGTGTAGTACTTCTCAATGATGATATTTGCTGCTTTTTTGACAGTCTTAGTCCTTACACGACCCATTTGGAAACACTGCTAGCTTCTTCTGACAGTTAGCACTAAAAGAGCTGTTGGATGGAGCTGGATGTTAGTTACTCTTACACGCAGTAAATACAGAACGGATTTTGATGAAATGTAGTGTGAGTTATTAACTTATTACCCTAGGGTAGTATGTGTAACTGTATTTTAATTAACTTTATGTAACTGAGTGAGTTCACTGTTGGTTCTTGGTGGAGATTCATGTTCACAGAATTTGTTGTGAAGTAAAAGTTTAAATAAAGTGGAAAAGTGTACTTATAAAAAAGTTGTGTGATATTATTATTAACTTTATGTATTTCTAAGGATTGATTGAAAAAACAATAGCCTCCTGCACACCTTCCTCCACATAAACTTTAACTGTGCCAAATTTCATACTCCTCCGTTTGCATAAATTTTTTTCTGAAAAAGGTGTAAAAGTTTTCACTTCAAGTAGATTCACAGCTTTATAAGCTTAGTACAACTAAGACTTACAAGCACCTACACAATATAATAAATAATAATTTAGTAATATAATAAACAATTTAGAGCTACTTTATACATGTGTTTTAAATATACTCTCAATAAATATACCAGAAAATACCGGAGCTCTGCCAAGCGTTTCTCAATAATATTTTCTTGTTTTTGTATTTTGAGAATTGTGAAGAAACGTGATGACAAGGTAATTGTTATGAACTTGGAATGTTTTATGACGGGAAAAATCTGCTACGAATCGCTTACAGATGCGAATAGGGTTCCGTAAAGGTAAGCGTCCACCATATCGTACACAACAGATTTTATTATTCTTTATACAGAATGTTTTTTCAGTCAGTGACCAAACTTTCAGGAGTAAATATTATACTCTTGAATATAAGCAACTTTTACTATGGTATGAATTTTCCAACTTAAAAAAATCTGTTCTTTCCTACAAAAGAGCTATGGCATAGATAGCATTTTGTAGGAAACAGCAGATTTTTTTTCAAGTAGGAAAGTTGATACCATAGTAAAAGTTGCTTATATTCAAGAGTTTATTCACTCCGGAAAGTGACTAAAAAAATATTCTGTATAGAAATTCAAAAATTCTGTCCACTAACTCAGATCGTACGAATTACTCGAAAATACGCTACGAAAGTTTTTTGTGTTAACCTTTTCACTATCCGAGTATATATTATTTAACTTCTGTGAGCAGTGTATTTTAACAAATAAATCTTATTTATTTATTTTAATACTAAATCGGCATGCGATGCCGGCAAAAATATCGTGGACGCTTACCTTATATCTTCGTTTCAGAATGTGTAAAGAGTAAAAATATGGTGGAAACAGACAAGATGACCTCATTTAGTATAAAATAAAACACAGCCCCCAAATTCCTTTCACCTGTCTCTCATAACTACAACTTTATTTAAAAAAAAACTATAACCCGACTACATTAATTATATAGCCTATGTTACCCGGGCTATTATTACGAATGTATTGACACCTCATTCATTAAAATCGGATCAGTAGTTTAGGCGCTACCGTGGAACAATCTACAAACATAAAATTATTACCCTTCCTTTTGGCTTCGCCGTAGTCGGTAAAAATGACAATTAATAAGGCCGAATATAGGCCAAGGACAGGCCCTATATGGGCCAAGGACTCGACTTATATCCCTCATCAGAAGAAGCTTGCGCTTGCGTGATAAAATATTCTACTTGGATCGCAATGGAAGGCCAATATTTTTTTATATCACTCCAACTAAATTTATTGCCTTACTTCGGGAGAGATATGTTCGTAAATATGTGTTTCTAATTGTCAATTTAGTTTTTTATTGTCAGCTCACACAAGACGATTCACGGCGACGCGGCGCTGCATTTTAAAAATTGTAATTCAAAATTGAACTTCATTCCATACACAAGAAGATACACTTTTCATTGTTAGACCGGCGCGGCGTCGCTACGTAGCCCAGTGCAACTCGCAAGTCGAACTCTTGCAATGAACCGTGTACCTTTATTGTAGCAATTAAAGATCCATTCTAATCACTTTCGTAAAATACAGCGTCTCGTCACGTCGCGTCTTGGTGTGATCTGACACTTAGACAACAATTTAGACAAATAAGCAATGACAAATAAGGTGTTTTTGTCGAAATTCATGAATTTTGAACAGTATAGGTTGGAGAGAAACAATATTATGTAGAGGGAATTTGTAGTTAAGTGCGTGTCAAAAACCATTTACGAAGGGTTCAATCTTAAAAGTTGTTTATATTAATTATTCAGAAAATCAGATCTCCCTAGTCCCAACTGACTGACTCACTGACGTATAGACGTTCGCACAGCCGTAATTGCTAATGGTAGAAACGTGAACTTTGGACACTAGTTTTAATTTATAGTGTAGACGTGCACTAAGAAGGGATTTTGATAAATTCCACCCTTAAAGGGGTGAAATAGGGATTGAAAGTTTGTATGAAAAAGTTTTAAATCGGCACCGACTACGATGAAAAGTTAAATTCATATTCTTAAATACATTTAATTAAATACTTGTTTCAGGGTTTTTTTTAATTACCCTCTGAGGGTGTAAAATAAGGGTTGAAAATTTGTATGAAAAAAAAATTAAAATCTGTCCGGATTTCCATGAAATTTGTTGTGTAATATCCGAGGTAATAAATACAAATTATTGAGTAAATCTTTTATAGTTTTTGAATTTCGTCCCCTAAAGGGCTGAAATGGGGTCCAAATTTTGTATAGTGAAATATCAACAACTGGTCGGTTGACAACGTTGAATAAATAAATACCTAATAATTTTTGGATTTGAAAGTGTCTATTTTGAAATCTATGATTTCCCATTTTACGCTTCTCTGACTTTTATTGTGAGGTAAACCGCACACCGCTATTTACTTTCTATCAAATAAGAGTTTACATATTTCTCAACTAAATCCATTATATTTTATTTCGCGAAAGTAGGCAAATAATTAACTTACCTTGCCCTTCTAGAACAATGCGCCACAAAATGCGCGAGAAAGTCGAAGTGCTGATTGAAATTGTTATTCAGATACGTACTAAAGCTACAAAATATCTGTTTTTCTACGTCGCTAAACGAATTTTTAGCAGTTTGATAGTCCCTAACAATTGTGTACGAGAAGCGTGCGAATGGATGAGTATAATATTTGGTACAGTTAAAGTTTATGTAAAGAAAGGTGTACAGAAAGCTAATATTTTTTAAAGTAATGCTTAGAAATACATAAAATAAATAAAATCTACACACCTCAGATTATTGTGTTACATTACCGTGCGTTTGATATATAATACATTTTTGTTGAGACGTTTGTCAATCTGTCCCAGCAAAGATATGGATTATTATGGGCGAATTTCGACCACAGCTCGACCTCTAGCTCAAATTAGAATGCATTCGTGAACCATGACGAACAGAAGTCAATTTACTAATCATTCGTCATTGTACATTTGATTCTATCGTGAGAGCCAGGAAACGTAAATCCAACAATTTCGCAATTCAGATCCCGAGCCGCGCGTAAACGTGCGGTCTATCGTATGTCGATTACATGCTCATGTAAACACATGTATAAATAGGTGCTAATGTTTTAAAACACACCAAGTGTTTGTTTTGTTTATTGTGAATACGATTCGAACTAGTGTTGTAGTAAAATCGAAGATTTGTGAAAACAGACGCCTACTACTTCATTTAAATATAACAGAAATCGAGAATTGCTTAGAGACAACATTAAAAAGAACGGGGACAACTTGTCCTCTTAACTATCTTCGATACAATCACGGTTCGGTCAACGCATACGCGCTCTAACGTGAGCGCGCGAGCGGGACAACCTAAAAATCCAAACGATATTTAATAATACCTAATTACGAGAATTGCCCCCTGTTCATTGTTGTATTTGCATTATGGCGCCAGTGTCAAAGAATATATATCACTAACGTAAAGAACCGTCATTCGATAGACTTAACACGATTGACAGATCGTAGCTATGAGTGCGTGCCTAGACGTATGCCGGGGATGCGCACGGCGAGCGGGGCGTGAGTTTTTTCCAGCCAGGACTTCCGTTTACGGGGCTGGCCGCTAGTCGTTTCGTGCTTTCACATAATTGACAGTATAATTTCATAATATTTAGAATAGATTTGTCTGACGCGATGTTTAAAATTATTTCGGTGTCAACCTTAGGCTTACGTCAACATGGCTGTCATTCGCCGGTGCTCGAGCTATCATTTGTAGAGAGTGTCGCCCCAGTGCCAGTGTCGCAAACGCATGCTCTCGCGCTCGCAGGCGTGCGAATGCCACAGCATACTCTGACTAAACCAGTACTACAGTGAGTCCTCGCTTATCCGGTGAAAGAAAAAACAAGAATGCCAAAATATTATTTTATCCACCTCATTACTTGGCAATAAGTCTCAAAAGTCGTAGAATTTTTTCGCGGCGCAGTGCAATTTTTTTTATCAGCGAACGCGCAAGTCGGGTACTTGGTGATAAATAAGTCGAGTAAAAGCAGATATGTTCGAATATGGTGGCCGGTCCGGATTTCAGCGTGCACCGATTCACGTGAATCAAGTTTAGCGAGGCTCTACCACAGATTAAAGAAAGAGGAACAGATAAACAGCTACATACTTAGCTTTCGATTTGATTGCACTACTACAAGTATACGAACGGTCCACGATTGTGTGCAAAAATTGTGGGCCGTTGAACGAGACGCGACGTCAAAATTTTCTTTGAAAGCTGTTTCTCTGTACGTAAGTATATAATATATTTTCTACTCTGTGAACCCACTGTCTACTTTTGTTTTTGTTAACATAAAACCCCAATGAAAAGCAAATAACGTTTTAATCGTCGTACAACGGGAGAAATCAATTGAACATGTTTCTGTTGAAACAACTTCAAAGATATTCGTTCTGTAACGCGCGCGATAATATTTTTACGAGCTATAAACCGATTTTACAGTGTCATTCCGTGTGATTGTTATGCTAAGTGGTTCTAATGTAAACTTTTACATTGAATTATGGATTTGATTCATCGTTCATCACTATCGTCCTCGCTACTAGTCGCTAGAGAACGGGTCTGTGACATACAATGTGAGAAGGCCACGGTAGCCTACTGTATTTTAGCGGATTACACGTGCTTTTTAGGGTTCCCTGTTTCACGTCTCGGAGCCCTTATGGTTGCGTCATGTCCGTCCGTCCGTCTTCGGCGTAAAAAAGGGCGTCTCCCTCCCCCGCCCCTAGAGAGTGCTCTAAAAGTTAAACGGTTGGCTCGAAAAATCTGAAAAATTCATGACGGTGGTAGGCATATGTGATGAACTTTAAAGAAAAACTATAATAGCTTTTATTACTTTGTCAGTTCATGAGTTACAACTTACAACCTAAACCTAAAAGCGAGGATCATACTCGCACTTGGCCGGTTGTTTTCTATTTCACTTGATTTTTATCCTCCTTAACCTCCGACGAATTAGAGAGATAAACGTGTCTATGGTGTGACTGTCCGTGGCATCGTAGCACCTAAAACAGATGAACCGATTTTTATCTAGGTTTACATTCTTAATATGGATATGTAACGAATCGCCACGCAAATAAGTAATGTGATATAATATATTTTGATGCGAAAAATGTAATACAAAGATAATATAAAATTTATTTATTTCAAGATTCTGAGACCATTAATAATACTTATAACAAAACTCATAATGCGACGTTACTGATTGCCTACTAATTATGGCCATGCAACGAGTCATACGTAGATGATTTGTCGGAAATAAACTCAATGTTGCACTATTAGGGAATGTAGTTCATAAGCAGGTAGAGTGTTCTCATAATTTATTTGTAGAATAATGATGGAATCAGTCCCAATATACGAGTATAATAGGCAAGTTTCCTAAAGCTACTTTGTGATATACGTTTGTCATAATAACATGTACGGTAGCAGATTGTGACGTAACAAATCGTTTTGAAAGGGATTTTTTTTATTTGCTTATATTTTTTAAACTAAATATCTACAAGTATACAAATGAGATGGCGTTATATAATATATATTAATAATAACATATAAATGAGAACCAATTATGACAGCGGTCAACCTGCTTACGAATTAGATTCCCTGATAGTACATGGGCCAAACGTCTAGGAAAGTCTTGAATATTATAATTTTTTTCATTTTACTGTTTACGTATCAGAAGGTATTTAGGTTACGAAATCGCAACAGTTTAACTAGGAAGTATGAACTAGTCTGTGGCTTCTGTGATACGCTAAGCCGCTTAATGCCCTGCATATATATATATATATATATATATATATATATATATATATATATATATATATACAGGGTGACCTGAAATTCGATACATTCCTTTGAAAGACAGAAAGTAGACCTCATTTACAGTAATATTTTTCATGGCATCCCCTATCCGAAAGTTGATATTTACAAAGTTATTGTAATTTCAAAAAATTTTCCTTTATTTTCGACTTTTTGACTTTGACATGACGTATTTTTAAAAATGTTTGTCTTTTTAGTGATTTTTTTATGTATTTTAACCGTCAATGATTCAAATATTATTTTTAAGGAATAAATAGGGACAAACTAAGCGAGAATTTTTCATTATGAGACATGAAACAGAATTTTCTTTTAAGAAAAATGCACATTTTTCTTAAAAACAGGTGATTTCCTTAAAAAAATGTATGATACAATGCGTACAAATATTCTAAATAACTTCCTTATCTCATTAGCTTTCCAAAAAAGTGCAAATGTCTACATAAAAATATGACGTTGTAGTAAACATATTAGAAGTAAAATGAAATAATGTCTAAATCGATTTATTTGCGATAAGGCTAAAATAAAAGGAAAAACTTGAATTTAATTACGTTTATTGTGTTTAAAAAACATCAATGTTTAATTAAATTTAATAATAAATATTCTACTTTAGGTCTTGTTCAAAATGTGAACCTCTGTTTCTGATACAGGCCCGTAGTCTTCTCCGTACCTCTGTTTTGATTATTCTGGTAGTAAGACTAGTTTTGATTTCTTCTGCTGCATTTCTTATGCGGCTTCTGAGCTCCTCTACAGTAGTTATGGGTGTAGTATACACCAAAGCCTTCATATGACCCCAAAGATAAAAATCACACGGGGTCAAATCGGGACACCGTGCTGGCCAAGGAATTGGCCCGCCTCGACCTATCCAGCGATGTGGGTAAGTTTGGTCTAGCCACTGGCGTACGCCGAGGCGGAAGTGGGCCGGGCAACCATCATGCTGGAAAATCATATTACGACGAGTTGCTATTGGCACATCTTCCATTAAACCAGTAATATCCTCTCTTAGGAAATGTTCGTACATTTCACCATTTAAATTTTGAGGCAAAAAATGAGGTCCAACTAAATTATTATTAATTATACCCATCCAGACATTTAGACTGAATCTGGTTTGATGGGCCCTTTCTTTTTTCATCCTGGGGTTTTCTCCTTTTGGTGCTCAGTAATGTGTGTTGTGGAAATTGTTTATCCCATCACGGTCAAATTTCGATTCATCCGTCCACAATATTCTTGAGAAGAAATTGCGATCCTCCATGTCTGCATTTATCATAAAACGGCAGAATTCCATTCTTCTAACCGGGTCTCCCTCTTCCAACGCTTGGACAGGTGTGTAGTGAAATGGATGTGACGCGCTGTGTGTACTGTAAGTCACACCTTCCATTGACTCAATCCAAGTCTTCTAGCTGCCGCTCTTGTAGAAATAGAAGGATCATTTTGAAAAAGCGTTAAAATTTCTTCTTCTTCTTCTGGAGCATACAAACGAGGTCTGCCTGAATCGCCACGTCTTCTATCAACACGGCCGCTTTCCCGAATTCGTCGAAATGTTGTCGAAATTTTAACGTTTGGCACTCGTCGATTCGGAAAACGTTCAACGTATGTTCTTCGTGCAGCAGCAGCATTACCATTACAAAGTCCGTAACAAAACAAGATGTCAGCGTATTCATCGTACTCAAAAGCAGCCATCGCGATACAAAAAAATCACAGGTAGAATTAAGGGTGTAGTTTAAAGCAACAATACGTCCGTACACGGCAATAGTTGACTTAAAACTAATATTAGCTACTAAATTTGCTCTCTAAGCCAGTCGGTAACTCATTGACAAAGGGCCGCGACGACAGTAGCCGAAACATCCCGCAGTTTGAACAAAGGAAACAATTGAAAAAAAGGTCGCCTCAGGTAGAGTAATTCTTGAGATAACGTTACCTGTTGATTGTTTTGTCTTTGTTTATTACATGTTCATATTTTTATGTACATATTTGTACCTTTTTTGAAAGCTTATGAGGTAAGAAAGTTATTTAAGGTATTTGTACGCATTGTATCATACATTTTTTTAAGAAAATCACCTGTTTTTAAGAAAAATGTGCATTTTTCTTAAAAGAAAATTCTGTTTCATGTCTCATAATGAAAAATTCTCGCTTAGTTTGTCCCTATTTATTCCTTAAAAATAATATTTGACTCATTGACGGTTAAAATACATAAAAAAATCACTAAAAAGACAAACATTTTTAAAAATACGTCATGTCAAAGTAAAAAAGTCGAAAATAAAGAAAAAATTTTTGAAATTTCAATAACTTTGTAAATATCAACTTTCGGATAGGGGATGCCATGAAAAATATTACTGTAAATGAGGTCTACTTTCTGTCTTTCAAAGGAATGTATCGAATTTCAGGTCACCCTGTATATAAACTTAAACCAAACGACGAAACAATATCGCCGTAGGTATAATGCTTTATGTATGTATGTCACTTAATTACCGTGCGATAAAGAAATGGAATGACACCAAATATTATATGATTGGTCTCGATGGGCGGTCGAGTCGGGCGGCCAGCGAATGTTTGTCCACGATTTGACACATACATTTTTAATACGCTTAGGTTAAATTGGATCTGAAAAGCGTTGGTACAGTTTGGAATATTTACTTAATATTCATGTTACAATTTTAAACGCATGCTATTTAGTTTGATGAAACTTTGCAGACGTTGTTATTTACTATGCATGTTTTAATTTGAGAACAAATGCCGTGCCCATGTCGTGTCGGGCCGGTATGTGGAGAGACGGCTAATGTGGTTGTGAATGTGTGATGTGTGTGTAGTGATGCGACACAGCTTGTCGATAACACTTGATTTTTAACCGACTTCCCAAAAAAGGAGGCGGTTATACGTTCGGCTGTTTATGGATACATATTTTTATCGACAAGATTTATGTCAACAATTTTACAAAAAATGTTGAATTCGAACAATATTATTCATAATAATATTGCACATAACGAATAACGATATATATATAGTATTAAATAAGCCATTTCTGAGACAAACGCTAGCAATCTCACAAATAAATGAATATAACATCGTAACTTAAAATATTAATTTATTTCGATTTCTATCGAGTTAAATATAATAGTATCCGAAATAATTTTTTAATTTTTAAACGTCTTCCTACATGAAATATTTTACTAACAACAATCTGTTACGTTTTATATTTTATCATCATTATAATAATACTAAGCTAGTAATAATTCCTCCATGGCACAAGCAATAATAAAGATTCTCATTACCTACTACAAGAATTTGTACCATATTGTTGTGCTGTCGATAAATTTTGCGCTACACGTCTTTAGTTACAGCTTATTTTCCACGACAAATGGTTTCCGAGCTCTGACAGAGACAGATGACTACCTAGAAATAGTCTAGGCTGCCCAGACTTAGTGCTTAAGTCTAATAATAGGACTTTCCTTTTCAGAACTCGTTACTAGCTTACTGTTAAATCTCAAATGTCGCGTTATTTTTACACGGGAATTTTATTACAAAGAAATTGAATTGTATAACAAGATATTTCAAAATTGAAATCCCTAAGAACAACCTGGGCAGATCTGGGTTAATGTTAGCCCTGGGTTAAATATTATGTTGTTTCTCTCGTTATTCGTAATTATGAAAGAGAAAGCATGATATTTTAACCCAGGGTTAAAGTGGGCCTATGTAGTAACCAGTATCAATAATTAACAACGCATCCTCGCGAGGAGTATTTCAGTTATTTCAGTAACTACACATTATAAAATCTGTGTTTTCATCTAAGTATAAAAAAGATACAGGCCCTTTCTTCTAGAACATTCCCTTAAAATAAACTCTCGCCCTAAATGCTGACCTTAATCTGCATCCAGGGCTTATTCTCTGAAACATCCGATCGGCAATAAATGTTTTAAGTACATTAGTCATGATCACTTTATTTTGGCGAGGCTAAAAATAAGATGTGGAACAACTCTCGTAAGGTTGATGGCAAGTAATGGCTGTTTTTGAAGTGAAACCTCTTTAGCGACGTTGAGAGCGAAATTTAAAGGTCGCGTCACGTAACCACACGATTTTAGATACAACGCCATCTGTCGGAAGCTACTTATACTTCTTACTTTTTAAAGTACGGCTCAATACACTTAAGGCGTTAAGTGTATAAAATTTTAATTTTTCTATTCTTTTTTGAGGTGATGTTCTTCAGGCACGATGATAGTTTTTTAGGATTTCAAATGATGAATGAAGTTTCATTTCTGCCACGTGTACTGCGTAAATGTCATGGTTTTTTTACTTGCCGGCCTGGCGCCACGGTGGCACCGGCATCTGCCCAACTGCCGGGGGAGAAAGTATGTATAAAAGAAGGAGGCCTGTTTAATAATCTCTGTTTACTCCCATGGAAAACCTGAGAAGGTAATATCCTAGTATTATAAATACGAATAGAGATAAGTGGTAACTATTAGGCATTCACGACTAAAGTATTTTTGGAAGTTTTATGATCGAGAAATGAGGAAAAAATATTTAGACTTACGGGAAGGACATAGGCTACATTTTATAAAGGCAAGACATACAGTTCCTGCGCGATATACGTATTCCTGCGTGAACCAATCGAGGCCTATTACCATGAATTAACTGTCTTATAATTTTAACGAGCAATTATTGTAAATATAATCAGAATCTCGTAAACGGCTTCAACAATTCCCATTAAATTTAGTATGCAGGGGGTTTTTGGGGTAAAAAATCGATATAGCTTCTTATCCCAGCGAAACCGCGAATTTCTTAATTTACATAAATATTTTTTTTATCGTTATAATTTCATAATTATAATTAAATAATTATACTCGTAATCTTAAGTTGGGTAATAAGATACGTGTAATTACATTTTCTTATTGTCAAAGCGTGTGGTGTGGCTACGTGTACGTTTGACTTTTTGCGTTGTTGGAAAATTGGTGTCTCGGAAAATTTTGTGATTCGTTTTTTAATTTGCATTTGTTAATTTTTACCGGTTTACATGGAGCTGATATATTATCTATAATACCTCCATGGTTTTACTACAACTCCGAGCAAAGCTCTGTCTACCAGGTAGGTACTTATAGTTGGTCCATGGCAAAATGTAGATTTAGCTATTCTCATTAGCCGTTATAACTATAGTATCGTTCCCGACGTTGTTTACAGCTGGCCACTGGCAAGGCCGTCTGTCTGTTTGTTTACGTTACTGACACTCTGGTTTGCGTTCTGCGGATTGGAGGTCGAATTCTTTTTATATACTTCAAATATAGATGTAAAATAACATGTTCCATAGTGATGTTATATTAAAAAGAATTTTTAAAAATAACTTTCGCGAATATCCCGAAAAATAGCCCGTCGGATGGGCATGTAAAAAGTCGATCCTGCGCCTGATCTCTCGCCAGTCGTGTCGGTTATCCGTCCCACTGGGTTAGAAGAGTAAAGGAAGAGACAGTGCTCTTGTATTACGCACACACTAGGGCACTTTAAATGTAACTGCCGTGTACCTGGTCTTGTTTCAATGAACCCGACCACTTGGAAAATAAATGACAGAATCAAAGTTCTATATTCAATTTAAGTTTGTTAGTGGTTACAAATCATAGTCACATAGATTAATGAATGAATTTAATTCATTTTGTTAGATTCTATTTGAGCATTACATCAACATTAATGTAATTATAACAACCATTTCCAATCTATTAAATATTATAATCTAAAATAACTTTTAATTAACTATGGATAGCTGAAAATATTTACACACTATTTATGTAGTAGAATATGTCGAACTCAATAAAATATGTAAACACCTACTGTACCATATTCTTGGCAAATAAATGAATTTGAATTTGAACAAATTATCTTTTTCATCACATGATTGAAACGTAGCCAAAATCAAATACAATAACTAGTATTAAATTGATCGGTAACATTATAATAAATAATAATAAATGATCGCCTATAGCAGTTTAGCTTTCAAGTTGCATTCGTTTTCAAAGCAATAAATTCTTTAAGTGCAAAGGAAGATAGCATTATGTTTTGTGTAAACAATTTATGCCTAAAACCGGACACACTCTGGGAGTCGAACTCGTAAAATATGATGTTTGTAAGGCATAAAAAATAATAAGACGCATCCCATATGCCCCAAGACACAACTTTAAGGCGGTTTTTGTAAGATTTTTTTAAGTTTGTTAATTTATAATTGCTATTTTGAAAGCGTAAATTAGCAATACACACTTATATTAATTATCGTGTTACACGTATTAAAATATTTCAGTTGCACCCTAAAATTTAAAATAATATAACCACTATACTTACTTCGTATACGTAATATAAATTAAATAAATGATAATTCACACAATATTAAAGCAAACCAAAAATTTATAATTTCAGGCAAATTAGCTGTCCAAACAAAGATATTATTTTGGACATTTAAATATTTACTTATTATTTTATGGGTCTGTTTCACAATCGCCTAGAAAGTGTCGAATAGCTTATCTGGAAATTTTGTCGCTGCTTACTTTATACTGAGCGACAGAGGCAAAACTTAGCAATAAGCTATCTGATACTTATAAGGCGCAAAAAGTATTAAAACACCGTTTGACTAGAACGTTGACTAATCTATGGTAAATATGTTTATAAGAGTATTAGATACATTGGTGATCTTGTTTTAAAATAATTTATGGTGGAGTGACTCAGCGAGCGAATATGTAGAGCAGTTTGTTATGTATATTTATCAAGCCATGCATCCATTATAATAGTCGTACAACTTTTAATACGTTTTTAAAACATTTTAAAGCTCTAACAATCGAATTATCAAATGCTTCTTAAGCTTGGTCACTTTGATCACAGGCTGACACTGCCCATGTGACTTGAGAGCCTCTTAATTTATGTGGCGTCTAATTATCCGGCCGTAAGGGTTTAAATAGGTACAAACAACTTATTTACAAGTGAAAAGATAATCATACAACAAAATAAAGCTACCAAGTAGGTATCACATTGATAATATGGATGGACGTGGGTTTCATAAATTCTATTAACCATCTGCTTAAACTATCATAGCTCAAACTCTTTAAAACTTTTAAAGATCTTATCAATAAATGTTTATCCTTCTAATCTCAACCCTACATAATAAACTTTTTACGTCATTATTAAACTTCGCTATATACTTTTGAAATCACAGTATTGTACTAACAAAACCGACCTTAATAATTATATCAATAATATTAATCTTGCTATCATTAATATTATTCCAAAAAGGTTTTAGCTTTAAGTGGCTGTTGACTGTTTGTAATTTCAAATTAACAGCTTTGCACTAAATGCATATATATATACGGTACCTACAGCGAAAAATCAAAATTTTTTGTCTGTCTTTCCGACTGTCTGTATGTATGTCTGTTTGTGCCAGCTAATCTCTGAAATGGCTGGAGCTACTTTGGTCGGACTTTCACTGGCAGAAAGCTTATGTTATAAGGAGTAACTTAGGCTTTAAGCTAGTAACTTTTTATCTTAGGATTCCATTAAAAAAAAGATAGGTTTCCCAATAAAAAGCCCCTCTTGCCACTGGCCTTATATTTCATTCACTTCGCTATAACTAAGCGGTTAGGGATTCTAAGGAAGCGGTTGCGTAAGTGCGCAACACCAGGGGAGCTACAAGTGTAACTCCTCTGGTGTTGCGAGCGTCCATGGGCGGCGGTAATCGCTTACCATCAGGCGATCCGTCTGCTCGTTTCCATGTCAATTTCATAAAACAGTAAGCCAAGGTAAAACTTTGTGATTTAACTTCATTTAACTAGTTTAAAGCCTACCAACATTAATAGCATACTATTATCTCTTTACCCGAATTGACTATGGCCGTACTCCGCTGGTGGCCTTGACAGTGCAATGTCAGAAACACAGAAATTACTGATATCAAAGAGATGTAGAATGTCGCATCTGTGTTATACCATCTCAGTATCAGGTGAACGAACTCCAAAATGGCGCATCTGAAATTGCAGGCGATTTACTCGCGTTTATTTTTAAACTAAATCGCTTCCGGATAATAAATATTTATGATTCATCTAACGTCAATATGGTGCCTGGGTACACTGTAAACCTACAGTGTATGTATCTCTGTTCAAATCCAATGTAAGCTAAATGTAAGCAAAAATATTAAAGCCGACTAAATTGATGTGTCGTTGTATTTCTTTATTGCTCGGTAAATAAGTGACATATAAATTGGTAGTATTATAGGCCTCTTTATGTGTTTTTGTTAACGTTTGACGACCTCTGTGGCTTAGTGTTTGAGCGCGTCAGTGTTCAAGCCGGAGGTCGCGGGATCGAATCCCGCCAAAGGAACAAAAAAGTTTTCTATGTTCCTGGGTCATGGATGTGTATTTAATATGTGTATAATATAATAAAAATCTTAAATATGTAATGTGTATACTGTATAGAATAAAATTATTAAATATATTTCCGTTTTTTTTTTAATTTATTTATTTAAAGGTCGCTTGTAACAACTATGGTCATTAGCGACCACAAGAATTTACAGTAAATACAATATTAAATCAAAGAATAATAACTAATCAATTTTAAGAATTTTACAGTATTTTCGTTATCACTTAAGCAATCTTTAAGCGTTTTATGCAAATTAACAATACATCTTTCTGAAGTAAACAATGGACAATCAATTAGTAAATGTTTTATACTTAAATTACTATTACACCTTGTGCATTTATTTACAGGGGCTTTAGTGATAAGATGAATATGTGTGACATTACAGTGACCTATCCTTAACCTATTTACAACAGTTTCGTCTTTTCTATTGCTAAACTTTAATTTTCTTTTTTCAAAAACAGATTTTCTTATATTGTACAATGCACTAGTATTGTTACTAACCCAATAGTCGTTCCAAATATTCTTTACTTTAAATTTTAGGTATTTTTTAATATCAGTCATACTAGAAATTTTAAGATTACATTCATCAATGTTTGTAGCTTCTTTGGCTAGCACATCAGCTTTTTCATTTCCTGGAATGCCTTGGTGGCTGGGAATCCAAATTATTTCTATGAAAAAGTTATTATTTATCAAATCAACTAAGTTTTCTTTTATATTGTTAATTAATGGATCAATATTTTGACTATTTGATAAGGCAGTTAGACATGATAAAGAATTTTAAAAAATAATGTATTTTTTGGAATTCCTAGGATCTTTTTTTTATGATTTCTAAGCACTTTAATATAGCTAAGGCCTCACATGTAAAAATTGATGAAAAGTCTGGTAGTCTGTACTTGTAATTGTTAAAATCCGATACAATCCGATACAATCCGATACAATCCGATACAAACCCGTTCTATTATTTAAAACAGAACCATCAATAAAATACAATACACAATCATTATATTTCTCAGTAAGTTCAAAATATAAATTTTTATAAACATAATCAGGAGTACTTTCTCGGGGATATTTATTTGCTATAGCTAATTTAATTTAAATTCAGTTTTAGTCCACGGTGAAATTGAACAAGGTATTTGACGAGTCATTATTTCGGGAAAATCAAAACCAATTTCTTTTAGATAATTTCTTACTCTTACTCTTAAAGGCATAGAAAGAGAAGGACGCAGGCTATATTCTAGATCTGACGGTAACGGGGGGTTTAAAAAGGGAGATTGTTTATTGTTTACTATATGTTTTACAGCGTACGTTAGACATTGTTCCTTCCTTCTAAAAACTAAAGGTATTTCATCAGATTCAACAAGAATGCTATCAACTGGACTTGTTCTAAATGCTCCTAAACTTAAACTTAACAGACATGATTTTTGTACACTTTCTAAAATTTTTAAAATATTACTAGAAGCTGAATCGTAAATAACTGAGCCATAATCCAATTTTTGTCATATTAATGCATTGTAGGTATTTTTAATACATTTACTATCTGAACCCCAACTTTTTGACGACAAAATTTTGATGATATTCATCCTATTCAGACTATACTATATATGCATTCAGACTTAAGATTCTTTATATGTGGTACCCAATTTAGTTTAGAATCAAAGGTTAATCCTAAAATGTTTATTTTGTTCACCTCATTTAATCTACAGTTATTTATAAACAAGTTCAATTGATTTTTGTTATAATATTTCTTTGATAAAATCATAAGCTCCGTTTTTGATTCTGAAAATTTAAAACCTGTTTTTTACTCCATTGCCATAACTTGTCCAAAGTGTCTGGCAAATTTTTTTCAGAAAAGTTTAAATCATTGCCACTACATACAATTGTTAGATCGACTGCAAATAAGAAACCTTTAACCGGACGTTT
This sequence comes from Phengaris alcon alcon, assembly GCA_037179445.1. NCBI lineage: Eukaryota > Metazoa > Arthropoda > Insecta > Lepidoptera > Lycaenidae > Phengaris > Phengaris alcon. The sequence goes on along the minus strand of JAYRCH010000087.1, from coordinate 2,285,964 downwards.
AATAGCTTCAAGGACATCGTTTATTGAAATTAAAAATAAAACTACACTCAATACTGAACCTTGTGAAAGACCGTTTTCAGTGGACAGTAAATTTGAGAGAATATCGTTAATTTTAACTCTTATCTGCCGATTTGATAAAAAGTTTATTACGAAAGCTAGTATGTTTCCTTTTAGATTAAACTTTTGTAAAAGCAATATTACCCTATGTTTCCAGACCATCTCGTATGCTTTTTCTATGTCAAGGGCTATTAATATTACTTTATTTTGGTTTGCAAAAGATTTTAGTATGTGTTCTTCCAAAAGCATTAAAAAAAGCAAAAGCATTGTTGATTTGAACTGCCTAAACGCAAACTGAGATGATGATATAAAATAATATACGCTCTAAATACCATTTCATTCGGTTACTTATAATTTTTTCTAAAATTTTTCAGAGGTTGCATTTAAGTGAGATTGGTCTATAGCTTGAAGTCATAGTAGGCATCTTTTGAGGTTTAAGAATGGGAATAACAATTGCCTCTCGCCACAATTCAGGGAAAACTTGGTTCATCCAAATATAGTTATAAATATCCAAAAGCCGTTCTAAAGCTAAAATAGGAAGTTTTTTTATTAAAATGTTTGAAACATTATCCGGACCAGCGCTAGAATTACCTAGTTTTGGAATAATAAGTTTAATTTCATCCATAGTTATAATTTTGTTAATAGGGTTACTATTATCAAGAGTGTCAAAATCTGAATGGCTCTCTTCAATGTCTTTCTTAAATTGTAAAAACTCTGGGCTATAATTATTTGAGCTAGAATTTGCTGCGAAACCTTTCACTAATAATTCAGAAGTGATTATAGGATCAGAAGTTAGTTGCCCCTGATTGTTTTTTAAAACTATGACTTCTTTTCTCCTTCTCATTCCGTTAATAGAATTTATTTTATTCCAAATTAATCCTGACGATGTTTGACTATTAATCGAAGAAATAAAACTTTCCCAATTTGTTTTCCTACTGTCCTTAAAAATCCTTCTAGTTTTAGCTCTCAATTTACGATACTCAATTTTTAATAATTCTTCTTTACGCCTGTCATCTTCATTAAGTTCTTGAATAATTTGTTTATTTATATTTTCTTTTTTAACTTTTATATATTTTCTATATATTCGTTTCGTTTCTTTTAAAGATTTAGAACATTGATCATTCCACCATGGAACTTGCCTTACTCGTAACTTTCCACTAGTTTTAGGAATGTATTTTTCAGCAGAATCAATTATTATTTGTTTAAATTCATCGACAACCTTATTTATACAAATATTTGAAGTGAGATTAAGCTTTTCCAATTTTTTAATTTGATTTTCTATTTCGTTACAAATATTAAACCTTAGAGTATATCCTTTATTAAGCTTTAGAGTATATCCAATGCTTGGGAACCATTTGTGATTCAGGGCTTAAGTTAATTACAGTAGATAATACTATCGGAAAGTGGTCACTGTCGTACAGGAAGTCTAATGCATTCCAGTCGAAATATGCAGATATATTCCGCGAAGCAATAGACAAATCAATGTTACTCGTATGACCATTACTGCTATTGAAATGTGTAGGTAGATTTAGATCAGCAAAATTAAATTGTCATTTGAATCCAACCACTCGGCTACTATTTTTCCCCTAGAATCACAATGACTAGAACCCCAATTAAAGTGATGGCTATTAAAGTCACCTAGAATGAGAAATGGAATAGGAAGCTGATTAATTATATTGTTAAGCTCTGTGTCACAAATTAAACAACTATTAGGCAAGTAAATATTACAAATAGTAATAGCAAGTGGAAATTTTATTCGTACTGCAACTACTTCATAACAACTGTTGACATTTATTAGTTCTGGTAGCGTGTGAAACTTAACATACAACGCCGCCACTGGCAATACTGCTTTTTATGCGATTTTTATAAAAACATTTATAGTTTTTTAGACTGGCATAATAAGTATTTTTAAAATTTGTTTCTTGAACACAAAAACATATCGGATTTATCTCGTTCAAAAGTAACTTAATATTTTCATATCTAGCGTGGAAACCATTTGTATTCCACTGCAAAATTTTCATAGTAATGGACTTAAAATGTATTATACAATAAAGGTAACAAAAAAAATAAGCGAAGTGGGAAAATAAACCTTGTAAATTGAAATATAAAAATATGAATATAAAATATTACTTATCTTTCCTAAAATTTAATTCCTGAAGCTTTCTTGCGAATCTCGAGCACCTAGTTTTTAAATTTCTATTTAGTTTGGGATGCAAAAATAAACACATTTTAATCAAATCATCCGTATTATCAGTATAGTCTTGTATAACATCTCGAATATTTAGTTTACTGCGGGTTTCGTTTAGAAGATTCCTAAATTCGTCCAAAGTTAAGGGAAACTGGGGGAGGGTATTTTTACTAGTTAATTCCATAAATTCATTTGTTACATCATTATACTTACTTACTTACTTACTTGCTCTTCCGATCGATTGTCCAAAGTCTTCTTTTTCTTCTTCAGCACTTTCTTGGTAGTTACTTCTTCATCCACAGAAAAATTGCTGTCAGTATCATTTGTGAGGTCACTCAGTGGTATATTTAATTCCATATTCGTATCAACTAGGTTCCAGTCCGATTGCGAAGGTTCCGAAGTCGTATTTGAGTGTATTCTCTTTATACCCTTGTTCTGGTCCGATATAGTCGAAGGGAAATTCAATATTTGCGACTCGGGTTTTGAGGTATCTTCTAAAATGGGGATAGTGTCATCACTAATAACCTGTGTATAGTTTTGAATATTTACAGCTGCAGTTTGAGCACCTTGAGGACAAGATTTTGCTAAATGTCCCATAGTGTTACACACAAAACACTTCATAGATTCGTTAGAAATGTAAATCCAATAGTTCGTATCTTCATATTGAATTTGTAGTGATTCGGGAAGTTTTTTCTCGTCCTCTGGAGAAACATATAATTGACGTCAGAAACTCATGATGTGGGAAAACCCAGCGTCCGGGATACCAACTTTCATGAACGAAATAGGACTCAATATTTTAACATTAATTTCATGAAACTTTTTTATAAGAATCTCGTGGGGAATTATAGGGCAGACGTTGGACAAAACAATACGCTTATTTCTTGATATCAAAGGTCGAATTTCCAAGACGTGGTCCTTAATTTTCACTTTTTTAGTCACTTCCACGAGTTCGTCAACAGTTTCTTTAGAGTCCATGTAGACGCATATTCTCGAATTTGAAATCCTTGAAATGAAACGTATTTTCGATGACTTTGTAGCTGTAGATAACGAAATAAGATAGTCTTTCAACATTAATCCATCAATGGAATCAATAACTATGGCTTGGTCCTTCTTTGGGTACATGATTTTAGAGGTTACATTGGCATAACTCACAGTAGGTGTACTAGTAATGTTCTCCATATTTAATTTGGTGCCCCTGCAGGCAGGAGCACCCGCGATAATTAGTGCGATAGGTAGTTACTATAGGCGCGAGTTGTGTGTAGGTCGGGTAGCGATAACGCGTGGACCAGTCAGCACGGTGGTCGCGGGGTAACTGATATTTCCGTTTTCTGTTTTTTCCGTTTTGGACCAGATTGACGTGGTGTGGAAGCGTCCATACTCCATAGATATTATTATTATTAGTTTACATTAAATAATATAACTTGTCGGCATCGATCAACGAACTATTATCATCTACCGTTGATTTAAAACTGGCATAGAATAGTAGCCAATTTCGTATGTCACCATCAAAATACATTATCTCAATCGCAGGCAACCTCGGCGTTCGAACAGTTGTATAAACCTCAGTTTTAACCTCGGGTTCAACAGTTTCAAGACGAGATTGAATGCGTTTAATAACGCAATATAGGTCCTCGAATGAAGTATACGCTTGAAAACTAGGCAGAGTTTTCTGATTAATAGAAAGCAACTTCGCGTTGTAGGCATCTAACAAGTTGTGAAAATCTATTCGAATATCACCTATAGTCATACATTGACTGAGAAATAATTCCTTATTTGCTTCGGATGACTCGGCAGTTTGCGAACGTTTATATATATTTTGAACACGTTCGAAAAAAATATTACGTTTAGCGACTAGAATGGCTAACTCTGGATCCTCCGCCATTTTGAATTAGATTTACTGTAATATTCAAAATACTATGCGAATTATATACATAAGTATTTATAATATACGTAGGTTATGCGATATTTATGTTACACCCAAGTATCTATTTAATAATTTACAAATAAAATACCTAAGAATATATTATGCGGTTTAATTATTTATTCCTATAGGCAACGACTTTAAAGCGGTTTGAAAATACGAGTATAATAGCGTTTGAAATATGAGATTTATAATAGAACTATGATAGTTCGAATAATAATTCCAATAAGGAATATCTATAGGTAGCCACGTTATATCGTGTATTACCTACGGCGATACGGTTCCCATGTAATGGGTTCAGAGAAGCGTAAATATGTATTACCACTGCCTAGTTAGGCACTTTTAGAAGCTACATATGCGGGAAATTAAATAAAATCTGGATATAAATCCGTGATGGAAATGGATTAACATCCGGACCAAATGTGGTCCGGCTCGAATGGACCAAACAATGGCCACGCGGGCCACCTTTCTCTGGCGTTTAGCGAATTATCTCTCTTCCATATTTTTGTGGAGTGTATTTCAGAAGGTATCTGGCGTCGCCAGGTGAATATGCAGTAATAATTAGATGAAAATGGAAAGGTAAAACGGAGATACGCTTACCGAAACAGCTTCGGACGAGGCCGTCCTGCAGCTGGAGTTTTCGTCTCTTCCTTCTGTTCACAACACTTTAGTCTTTCCAGAATAGGCTAGACGAAAGATTTTGAAAACCTCTTCCGTTATGTGTGTACACATTTAATATTCACAGAAAAACCTTGATTTCGGTAATAAACTTCAGATTAAAGAAGTTTAAACCATTTTTCTAATATTTTTTCAAATAGTGCGCCAAAACGTGTGCAGGTGTCATGGCGTCGGCTGTGACGTCACGCTTAGGTAAACATGTCATGTGTCTATGCGTAAACACAGGGCGTAACGAAGAAAGTTAACAATTAAAATGAATTCCAAAGTTTATAAGTGGTGTGCAGTACCGCAGTGTAAAAACACTTCAATAAAACACCCCAAAAAGTGTTTGTACACGTTCCAAACAAGAAAATAATAAGAGATAAGTGGTTAAAGCTCGCACGGCGAAACCCAAACGACGTAGTCACGAATTCGCCACTTTATTTCTGTGAAGACCACTTTGATGTGAGTATGTTTTTGTTAATCATGTAATGATAGGTCTAAAAATGTTTGTTTGACGTGAAACGGTTGAATTAATGAGGCTATGGTTTAACCAATTTATTGAGATTGCTTGTTTTGGTCTTGGCTATCATTTCTTATCGTTAACTTTTCTTTTTTCAGTTGCCAAATGATATGGAAAACTATATGGAGTATCATTTGATGGGATCAGTATCACAAGTACGTATGAAACCAGGATGCATGCCCCATAAATTTATATGCCAACCAGACAGGAAAACACGAACATCTGACACAACAGAGCGACCCTATATAGCTAAGAAACGAAGAATGATGATTCTTGAAGAGTGTAAAAAGGATTTCGAAGGAAAATCGACAGTTACAGAGCAATCAAGTTTTGAAGGATTTCCATCCGGTGGTTCAGGTATATATATATTCAAGTATAAGTTAGGTATTAACTTATTTAACAGAATATAGAATTGAACTAGTTAATTTTATTCTCAGTGTTATTACATAGGTACATTGTTGGTACACTCAAAACTACATAAATTTTTCTATAACCTAGTGATCTTCTATTTGTGTTCATTGCACTTAAATAAAAAAATATTTGATTTACAGTTCAGCAGCATGAAGAAGTTCCTCAATTAACACCAAGAGTGCTGGATAAGTCAATTCAAGTACACATACAGAAAACATTCAGAAGTAAAGCTATCCAAACAAAAATCAGTTCCGTAGATCAGGTGACATCACCAATGAAGCCATCACTACATTCTGTCTCTACATCACCGTTTAAAGTCGAGTATCATGGTGAAAATAGTAAATCATCAAGACCAAGTTTAAATTATTTGAGTAAAATAGTTAAAAAATTGAACAATCAGATAGTGATACTTCTTATTCTCCCTCTGTAATTCAGACAGAATCATCAATATCTGTAAAATCTCTTCAAATGGAGTCTACATCGGACTGTAGCGAGATGGTTGATGAGGACAAACGGAAAGAAGATTTAAATGCTTTAGAGTGTACCTTGAAGAAGATTAAAAAAAACCCCCGTTCTTATGTTGGCGTTCTTTTAAGTTGTTATTACTTAGTTAATTTGATTCAAGAACAGACAAATATACCATTTAACCACATTTTATTATGTCTAAAAAAGATAAGATTAAATAACTCATTCCGTGAACTTGCTGATGACTTTGGCATTGATAGAACGTATCCAAGCAAAATTTTTTTTTTAAATATACCTATTATACCAAGTGTAATGCGTCATTTCATTGTATCATTGGATAAGGAATTAACTAAAAAAAATTTACCCATGGCTTTTAGGCATATGTACAATAATGTGTCTTGTATAATAGACTGTTTAGAGATTGAGGTACAAAAGCCATCAAAGGCCTTAAATCAAGCTCTTTCCTGGTCTGATTACAAGAAAGCCAATACCATTAAGTACCTTGTATCTTGTACACCGAATGGTTTGGTAAATTATATTTAAAATGGGTATGGAGGTCGAATAACAGACACATGTATTGTTGAAACTTCTGACTTTTCAAAATGTTTTTGCACCCCAATATGTGGGTTATGACAGATAGAGGATTTAAACATGTGGAAGTGTATTTAAGAAAAATCGGTGTGCTGTTAGTACGGCCTCCAAGTGTAGCATCTGGAGGTAAGTTAAGTAAAGCTGAAGCTAAAGAAACTAAACAAATAGCTAGCTTAAGAATTCACGTTGAGTGGGTTATAAGACGGTTGCGTGAGTTCAACATGTTAAAACCACATGCCTGTCTGAATTTAAATTTAGTTAAAGTTCTTGATGATGTAATAACGATAGCTTGTGGTTTGATTAATATACAAGACTCACTTATTAAATAAAACACAAATTAAATTTCTGCATTTTTATTTTCTATTTTATACTTTTGTATAACAATGGATACACATGGGTTTTCCAAAATTTAATAACACTTTCAAGAAAACCTAACATATAATGCTCATCAAAAGTTACAGTTATGATTTCTACATTTTTATTAGTAGAAAAGTTTGGGTCTGCGACGCAAAAGTATCACTTATTTAGATTACTTAGGTACATTTGCATTTGCATCTGAGCAAAGCATTTCTTGCTGGGTTTCCCACTTTTTATGTAATTGGTATAAGTTTTATTGCTTATAGGACATTTTATCTCCACAATGCTATGTTTACATATTCCATCAGGGGAACCAGCTAACATTGGATGTTTTTGGGATATGAACAGTCCAGTATTCTTGATTTTTTCCCCTAGTCTCTTGCTAACTATTTCTCGAACTTGATTTTCCAAATATCTACCCCGTTTCATTGCTGGTGTGTCTGGTATCTTCCCCCCATGATAGTAGAAATCAGAGTCCCATCATTGGTCTGACACCGACTCACTTCATACGCTCTAGAAGCTGTTACCCTGCCATACCTCAGTTCAAACCAAAGATTATTTTTGGACTGGTCCCTGGTTTCAGTTTCTATCTTTTTAATAAGATCAAGAGTAAAATTAATTTTACTTAAAAATAAGTCACAACACTCTTCCTTATATCTAAGTATAAGTAGGTGCATTGAGGCACTAAGTAGTTTATTACAACTATAATCTTGTTGATACTTTAGTAGCTCGCAGTTATCAAGTTTTCTCTTATTTCCTTCTACTAAAATTTTTTCAAGAACTGTGGAGTTAGAAGGCAATACAGGGCTACCATTAGATAAATCTTTGGCAGATATAAATTTCAAGGTGGTGCCAACTCTTGATAGCTTTGATTTCCGCCAGTAACATTGAACTTCTGTGCATGAAGGTTCTTCGCTTCTTCTATGTATCCACATAAGCAGCGCTATGGCGTGCTTACATCCGCCACGGGCAGCAATACAATCATGGCATTCAATTGATAAAACTTTTTCTTCATCTTCGTCCACCATCAGTGTAACAGCATAGTTTTGCATGGACTTTATGTTCTGGGCAAATCTTGCACTTTACTGTACAAATGTTTCCTTCCCTTTTTAGTTGGACATAACTGATTGCATCATCCCCATATGATGGTCTTGAAGACCTGAAATAATTTAAATTATTTAGAACTCATTGACCTAAGCAATTTATCAGATTTTTAATATTTACTATAGAAAAAATACTACTAGTACCTATTAGTTGCTTTTAAGTTTCAGAAATGCATCCGTTTTATCGGGTATAATATGGTATTAGCTCTAATATACCAACTTACAAGCTGTGGGAGCTAACCTCAAATATTAACATTGACAAATTTATTTTAAAAATAACCTATGAAAGTAAAATAAAATTAACTCGCATCAGTTTGAAACGAGTTTGATTATTATTATATCTAGGGTAAAGGTAAATATAAAATTTACTTACAAGGAAGTTTTCACGTTTCGATATTCAGAAGAGCAAAATTCTATATTTGTTGCGAAGAAATCGCCCAACATTAGTACATCAATCCTGGGCTAATTTGAGCTATTAGCCTTAACATAACTTGGTTCCATTGTTGTATGGTAGATAAAGAGTCGATAAATCACACGTGAAGTAATAAAAAACTAATCCAAATGGGTATTATCAGTATCACAGATTTGATATGTCCAAGAACAAATCAAAGTGAATGCGAGTATTGACAGCGGTGTTTATCTAAGCGTGACGTCATGCGCTGTGATTGGTGTTTCAACCAAAATGGCCGATTGCAGTATTTTTGTTTTATTTTATTGAAAATCATAATAATCTGATTTTTAAAAATAAAACTAGACCAGTATTTTAATTTTTTTTAATATGAGTGTTCCCTTAAAATCATTAAATTGGCCATTTTTTTATACTGTCGTCATGCCTATTCTTATCACGTTCCTATAGGAATATATCTCACTTTCGTGGGCGGGAATTAGTAGCGGAAAAGTCCAATAACACATGCGGCGTCGGCATCGCACGCGCACTCTCTTCGAAAACTCCTTGCAATATATTGCAGTCGTGTATCTTCGCATTTCTTCGGTTTGCGTCGGAGAGGAAAGGGAGGGGAAATACTGCTTATATATTGACATTATGAGATGCCTTTCATAGTGGCGTTCGACGCTCATAGATGGCGCTACCAAGGTTCATAACGTTAGGCTTACCGCGAGTTGGTAGAATTCACCATTGAAGTTTGTTAGTCTTCTCAGACACTCAGGTTTCCTCGGGATTTTTTCCTTTATCGTTTTTAGCACGTTATAAACTTTTTCTGATTTGACACAAAATAAAAAAGTAAAATTTGTCATTTACTTTTGATGGTGGATTTTACTTTTGTTGCTTACACACGCACAGATTTGGTCTGCAGCGGACCATTATGACAGCACGACTTTCGTGCGTTTGATTTTCAGCTCTATTGTAATAAAACAGAGTATGTACCTACTATTTACAGTGCATTCCGATTTTTGTGCATTATTCTAACTGTCAAAAATATTTCTCCCCAAACTTAAATAAACTTAATGAAAGAATATTAAAAAAATTATGTTCTGTAATATAATCCGTCCTTTTTACATAAAAATATACTTCCAAAAGTTTATTTTGACTTTGACTTTTCAAATCGCTTGTTGAAAAACTCCTAAGTTGGCAGTTTTTTTCAACCCATTCAAGCAAATTTTCCATATTTTGAAAGCTGTCCCAATACTTCAAAAACATAAAGGTTACGCTGATTTTTATCAGAATTTAATAAGGATTGCGAGATAAGGTGGCCAGAAGGGAAGGAGCCGAAAAATTGTGGGCCGTTGAAGGGGACGTCAACATTTTCAAATTTGGATCGTTCGAAAGAAAGCTGTTTCTCTGTACGTAAGTATATATATATATATATATATATATATATATATATATATATATATATATATATATATATATATATATATATATATATATATATATATATTTTTTTTTTTTTTTCAACTCTGTGCTATAATATCGGCCCTCTTTTATCAAGGGTTGTGTGTTTAGACACCTCGACTCTCTGTGGTGTTGCAGAACAATGTTTATTATTACAATTTTTTTTATTGCATATATACCATTTTCAAAGGTACACGGCTTGGTAAAGGAATCTCGGAATATTATGTCGAAAACGCTCCATACAAAACTTCTACTATCTTCAATTAAAGTGCGTTTTTCATTATACTCATAATATGAAACTAGTAATGTAGATTTTTTATCTATTAATAAAGAAAAAAATAATCCCAAGTTGGTCCCGTTTTCACTAAAGTGGTGACCATGGGATCCATCGATGGGAATCGAGGGAACTCCTCGAAATTCATATTTACAAATATGGTGATTTCTACTTTTTCTGAAGTAGTGCCCAAGCATATGCTCCCAAGAAATATTTTAGAGATATTATAAGATTTTGTACCAAGGCCATACCCTGGAACCAAAAGTACTGAACAGGACTCCTAACTCCTTATAGATACATGTTTGGGGATTTCGGCGTAGTTTAAAGAACTGCAAGCGTATGCCACTATGTCAATTACGGTAGTCACTAGTCATCATCATCATCACCACCTTCTTCACAAGAAACACCAACATATTATGATGACATATGTACTAACTACTCATCAGAGTTTTGTGCTCCGATATCAATGTTTTCGAAATTTAGCTATTGCTAAAATTATATTCGTGATCATCATCATCACTATAATATATTTATTAAATAAATTAATGAGAATAGCGGAGGCTTGTTTGTATTTATATATTTCTTAAAATGTGTTAATAATAATATAATATGCTTTACTAAAAAGAGAAAAAATATTATTTTTAAACAAAAAATGAAAACCGACTTCCAAAGTAAAAATGCACAAAAATGTATGAAATAAAACTTATTTTCTAAATAATTCCCCTTTCAAATTCGGCTATAATTTTAACTATTTCTCTACTCAAGATTCAAGATTCAGATTGAGTAGAGGAATAGTTAACATTTCAGCCAAAATTAAAAGAGGAATTATTTAGAAAATAAGTTTTATTTCATACTTTTTTCTGCATTTTTTACTTTCAAAGTAGGTATTAATTTTTTTTTAATAATCTACATTTGTCATGTATTAATACCTCATAATTTCTGAATATATCAATTTTATTTCCCCGTTTCACAATCTATTGATAAGGTTCAGATAGCTTATTTGCATGTTTTGTCTCTGTCGCTCGATAATAAGTAAGCAGCAACAAAACTTCCGAATAAACTTTCCGATATTAATTGGACGACTGTGAAACAGTTCCTAAACATTTTACATAAACTGCTCTTATGTTTTTCATGCCATTGCATTGTGTATACTTGGCAGAGTGACGAAGACAGCATGTGATGTAGGAGCCTCTTATATTAATTTTATTAGTTTTAAAAAATCTAAGTATTCGGCCGTTTATAAGTATATTTTATGCACATTTTCTTTCCAGGATTAACTTTACTATTTTAACATCATGTTATAAAGCTGTTTAAAGGATGAATTTAACTATGAAATAATTACCCACGGCGGCCAAAGATAAAATTGGGTTAGATGTAATTGTTATTACACCTGGATTACAACGGCACAGGTCGCATATCTGCAGAAGGTGGGGTTAATAAATTGCTCCCTCTTTAATTCCCCTGTGTCTGTGAGGTTAATGACCACAACGCCTGAAAGAGCGCAATTAATAATTCTATTTAGTATATTTTTTTGAGAAATTTGTAATTACATATTAATAATAATTAAACATTTCGCTCAAAAAGCATTAGATCATGTGCCCCAAATGCCTATAATTGATTTTGAATAACCTTATATGTGAGAAATAGAAATTATACTTTGATTTAGAAGCAGAGACAAAACAACGTACAGCTTATTATACCTTTAATTTTAGTAACAACTTAATCTGCTTTCTTATTTCTATTCTTAAAGTATTCAGTAACTAAGATGATTCCATATTGCTATTATTATAAACAGTATTATAGACTAGTTCTTGAATTTTCATTCGTAGCATCAACTTTTTCGCGGGCCCCAACTTTTTTACGTGCGGTATTAGACTGTCGAAGAACCCTACGTCTTCGTCTTTAGGCGTTTCGGATATTATACTATTTGCCCTGGGATTATCATCATCATAAAAATCAGTTTCCATTATCACAGGTTTTGTATCGAATTCATCGAATTCGTCTTCTTTTATATTGGACGTAGAAGGCGGCGCTTCGCTCGGCTCCGCCTCAGCTTGTTCCATGAAAAACCCACTAGATGGCGCCGCATCGGCTTCGTAATCTAATGCATTATCATAGTAAATATCATCAGCGGTCTCCCCACCTTCGTATTCGTAGAACTGGTTGGTGAGGAACTGCAGTTTGGTTAGGTAAGACCACTCGGAGTTCGCTTTTCTAATCTCCTTTCTCGCCTGGTCTCGTAAGTATTTCCATTTGAGTCTGGCTTCGTCACCTGAAATTTAAAAATGTTTTTGTAATATGTTAAAACAAATTAAGAGTAGCTTTTTGGGTTCCGTATTTCTAAAACATACAAGGAATCCTTTTAGTTACGCTCTGTCCGTCCGTCTGTCATCATAAGCGTCAATTCACACTACATTGCATTGCAATCATGCATTTATTTTTAAGGTAGCTGTTCAAAATTGAACTTTTTATTTTATTTCAACTATTAACTACACAAGATACGACTACTAAGACACATGTTTCATTTGACATCTGTCATATCATCAGTCGTACATATCACTTTATTTCACTCCACATGCGCTGTGCAACTTGACATTCGAATTCTTACAAACTACAATATGATGAATTTATTTGTGTGTCATCAAGTGAATTTAAGAATGGTTTAGATTTACAATTTGGTCTACTAAATAATGTTTTTAGGGTTTCGTAATACTCAAGGAACCCTTATAGTTTCGCTCTGTCCGTCCGTCTGTCTATATGTCTGTCTGTCTCTCTGTCTAGCCCGTAGGTACAGTTGGAGAGCCCTCCTCCGTGTTCCGACAGTGTCCGGCGGGCTAAATCGGAAAATACTGACTCTGAGAGAAACGGCGTAATATAACGCTTGCGTTATGTTTCGCCGAATGAATGTGCCCAAGGCGGATCAAACGCCTGGCCACGCACTTGTAAGACCTTAGATATTGCGGGACGATCGGTAGTATCGCTACCATTTGAGTGGATCATCAGGCAAAAACAGCTTACGCGTAACTCCTAATTCTTGTGCTATCTCTTTCCAACTCTCATCTAGTTTGTACCAGTTATGGTGTCCTTTCAGCTGTCTGTTCCATATTATCTCTCTAACGTTCACCAAATCAATTAGCTTATTCATATCTACATCTATTGTTCTTCTCTTATTCATGAGTAATTTCTTGCGCATCGTGTATCCCAGTTTAGGCGTTTTTATGGACTCATCTAAAGCATTAAACGCCCCGTCTCCCATGAATTCTTCGTTGTCTTCATCATCCGTCAAAAATTGGTGATGAATGAACTTCAGTTTTTGGAAGTGTGGCCACTCCGATTCTTGAGGGTTCTTCTTCATCTCCTTCCGGCATTGGTCTTTTAGGTTCTTCCATCTCTTTCTGCAGTACAAATCTGGAAGTAGAAATAAAGAAGATCATCAATAAATAGCACAATCTTGTATATTTATAATCGGTTTCTCGAAAACGGTTGCAAATATTACCATGAAATTTAGTATGCAGGGAGAGAAAATTGATCTAGATATTTCTTATCTCTCAGAAACTGCGCATTTTTAATCTATATAATATGTTTTTTCTTTCGTCGTATACCACTAATTTAGATTCTCTTTCTTTTCGATTCTCTATTATGTTCATCCTTATTGGCAGATTGGTTTGCTTATGTATAATTTTTGCTTTGTTTGAAAATTGTGAAAAAATGAATGGACGGGTACGAATCCCGATAAATAGTTTTGTGATTTTTTTTTATTTATCAGAATTCCAGTTACCCAGGTATTTTTTTTATTGAAATAATTCGTTAAATTTGCGTCTAGATAGAACATAACTAGAGTAGGTGCTACGGGCCTTAAATTCTTGTTTTAGTAGGTCATCCAAGGTTACCAAGTTTACTTTTTAACTCAAAGATCTTTCATGTACCTTAGGGGTTGTGCGCTCGATAGAACTGAAAATTGGAGTTCTTTGAAACCATTTTTCTCAGTCATGGTCGTATTGAAAAATTAAAAAAAAAAAATGTTAATCTGCATTATATATATCCGAGGAATGTATTTTTATAATTTGAATTTTTTAATATATATTGATTTAAAAATATGCTAAGTCCACCCTTTTTTTAAAAGTTAAAACCTTTTTTCTCATCTTCTATAAGTCACACGAGTGTGAAAATTATTTCAGTATTTTAAGTAAATAAAACAAGACTCAGGGGAACGCCGTTTCAGTTTTTGCAATTACTGTCTCAAATATTTATAGCGGTTTTTTATCCGATTTGAATAAGATAAAATCAGTATCTTTTTTTTCGAAATGGTCTACGCTAACGGTCGGGTTAAAACCGCTGTAGCGACGTCGGACTATAACTAGCCTGGTGGCTAGTTGATTAGGTGAGAGACGAAGGGAGGTATTGACCCTCCCTAACATCACCCGGGTGATGTTCAGACCGGATATAGGGGACAGCTACGGGTTGTAAGCTATTATTATGACGAGAGAGACACGGGTCTGTCCTGCTAAGGGGTCCGACCCCTTCCTCACTCACTGAGGAGTGAGGTTGCTCGCGCGCAGTAGTAAAAACTAACGGCGTGCGAGTTATCGCGATAGAGGAGCTCGAGATTTTAGTGATTTCGGTACTGAGAGGGCCGTCCCTCTCCCCTTCCGCGTATGGTCGTGATGACTCGCGCGCGTAAGTCCTGATGTCGACGAGGTTCGCGGTATTGGTAGAGGTCTCTATATCAATATCGCGGTCGCGGTCACTATTATGTAGAGTACATAGGCTACTAGGATGCCAACTCGAACTCGGGTTCGGGTTCGGTCCCGTGTTTGGGTCGGTCTGTGTGTCTGTACGTGTGATCGTGTAGGATGTGGGACCTCGGGGTAGGCGCCGGCGTCGACCCCGGTACGATACTAACTCGCGGGTGCGTGTGATTTGTGTTTACGTAACTGTACACAGAACGTTACGTATTTTGTGATCGGGTCAATGGGATCGGCTAAGATGTGCTTAGGCCGCTTGTACGGATGTCGGAAAGTATGTGCGTCGTGGTTGTAGTCAAATCAGTATCATAAATTATATACATATACACTAGTAATCAGTATGGGATTTATACAGAGGCTTAAGGAACAAGGGAACATCACGTAAATACTACAATAGGATTTAAATGGCGTATTTGCAGTTCATTCCCTCGTACAACGTATGTTGTATATATATCCTATATCTCACAAATTATAAGTTATGCCCACGTAAACTGAGTCGCTGAGAAAACCTCGTTTAATAAATTATAAAACGAAAACATTGTCATCTTTTATCAGTCTGCCTGTTGTCTGTACGGTGCGTGTATATTAGTTACAGTTTTAACTTTGTTGCCAGCGCAATAAGGAACAAGATTTATGCACAACGCGAAACAAGCTTGCAACAACAAAAAATGCATACCTAGTTTTTGTAATGAAAATGATAGTAATTTATTTTAATAAATTACATACAGGGTGTGGCGTAATTAATGGATAATCTTTCACCTGCAGCTGGAGAATATCATAACGGATCAGAAAAATACAATTCATGTTTAGTAAAAGTAGTGGTTTAGTAAAAGGTTGTCTAGTTTTCGGCCATTTTTGTTTAATCTATAAAAATGACATCCTTGCTCACTAATTTTGTTGTCACAGTCGCAAAAACATGAATTATCTCTATCAGGTTTATATTTATTTATTAAACTTGAATAGTTGTATTATCATATGTATCATGTCATTTTTGTGCTGGTGCCTAATTTTTTTTTACTAATACATCCAAACATTTTTTTTCTTTCAAATCATTTTTTCTTTGTGTTTGGTCGCACATATCATAAAAAAATGTATGGGGACTTGACTGACCAACTTACAAATAATTAGACTATTCAATTAAGATTGTAAAAAGGTATAACACATGGTATTTGATCCTTCGGTTTCAAAGAGTTTTCATAATTTATAAAAAAATAGAGGCCATTTATTGTTTTAATCACAGGTTTTATTAAAATTTAATTTTAAAACTATTTTATTAATTTATGAATTAAATGTAAAGGAGATTAAAGAAAAGAAGCTTATATTTGCACAGTTTATTATTTACTTTAATAAATTAAAACCTGATAGAGATAATTCATATTTTTGAATGAATTGTATTTTTCTGATCCGTTATGATATTCTCCAGCTGCAGGTGAAGGATTATCTATTAATAACGCTACACCCTGTATATTATAATGATACAAGTAACAATATTAGCTATAACTTTTCACCGACATAAAAAAAAGACAATATTATTGCAAGTTTTTGCTGATTGTACCACAGCTTGCGCAGAGTCGCTGCGCGTAACGTGACGTAATGTAAACAACGCAAAATGGTCGCTCACTCACTTGTGCTGCCGACCTCTGCCGCCACCTCATTCCAATACCTCTCCAATTTGAAACGATTCCTGTGTCCTCTATAGCTTTTATCCCACAAACACTCTCTCGCCTGGACAGCAGCTATCAGCTTGTCCATGTTTTTGTCACGTCTCGCCCTAGTTTTAACTTTCATAGTGGATAGTAAACGCTCACAAGAGACGCGTGGCCCGCGCGGCGCGGAGAGCGACTGACGCCCGCGACCCGCGTCCGCGCCCCGCCAATCCGCCATCTTGCCCGCTAGGCGCTAATCTACCTGCCTCGCTCTACTCCCCGCTAGCTCCATCGCTGTCTCGGTCGCTGCCCTCCATACGATTACAAATCCGCTCCATTGTAGATACGATGTGAACGAATTTTAACTGTACATTCCCGCTGCTGTAGTTGAATTTGTGATGTTTGTGAGTGCGCAATGTAGAGTAGATGATTATTGCTTCCATTCCTTTAGATTTATTGGTTCTCATGTAATAATATGCTCTATGCAACTGTATAAATTAAGTATAAATTTAATAAAGATTAACCTGAATGTAGAATGCGTAATATTATACTTTAAGCTCGAGTCGAAACCCAACATAACGTATGGCCCAAGTATTCACCGGTCGGTTTTTATTGTCAGTAAAAAGTTTTTATCGAATCCGCAGCCTAGTGGTAGAATGCTTGCAAAGTTACGTAATTAAGTTTAAGTTAATTTATATAAAGTACGAGTAAATTACATTGAAGTTGTCGTTGTCTTTGAACATTCAACATTTTTACCATGATTTTTTGTTGCAGTTTCGTAAAGATAAGATCAAAAGTAGCTAGAGTAGAATGTAGCCGTTACCTAGCAATTAGCTTACGGACTCGCTGTACTGTGATACGAACGCTCACAGGAAAACTAACATCGCTTTACAAAATAGAACTTTCTTCACCACACAAAAAGATACACTTTTCATATGACACCAGTCATCCACTGATGATGCAGCGCGGTGCAACTTGACATTCGAACTCTTACAATGAAACGTGTATCATCTTGTGTAATGAATAAAGATCAATTTGAATAACTATCTTGAAAGTGCAGCATCACGTATCGTTTCGTATCGGTGTGAATTGACCCTAACGTCCATGACGCGGTCTGAATACCCACAGGAGGCTAGCGTGATGGACCAGCCACTGCTGGTCTTTCCCCATTTTTTTCCCCAGATTCCCAGCAGTGGGAATGTCTGTCCCCACTGGGACAGACATTCCCACTGCTGGCGCTCGGGTTCGTGTTACCCATAGAGCCGGTTATGTGATGTAATACTGTGATGTGAGAGTACAAGAAAACCGTTTTCAAAAGTAACGCGTCGCCACGCTTATGTGTACACAAATATTTTTACAAAATAACGCATCGGAAACACTCTTGTCGTCAGTCATCAGGTTTACCCCCGGTAAATGCCATCAGGCGATCCTCTATACTCATTTGCCTCTCCATTAAAAATAATAACTAATTCTCCCCCGTAATGCTTCGTAACTTCATGATAATTTCATGTAAAGTTTCATTGATCAATTCCATAGTCTGTTCAGATACAATTTAATATTTTTGTAAACTGAAACATAAAATTCGACCAAATTAATAACTCATTAATATGGTCGAATTTTATGTTTCAGTTTACAAAAATATTAAATTGTATAGTTGTATTTCTTTATTGCACGATTAACAAGTGACATTTAATTTCGTAGCATTGTAGTGTACACTGCAGTACAAACTATTGTTATATTGTTTACAAAAAGATTAATCTGGATCTGAACAGAAATAACAGAGTATCCCATAAAATATAGGTCACATTATCCATTCATCAGTCAAGTGATCACTCAAGTTTCAATTATCAGGCGTTAATTAAGTTAGGGCCGTACTGCGCATGTTCGGGTCAAGAGGTTTAGGCCTCGCGTCAGTCCTTACCTGAACCCGGCCCAGGCCATAAGTCCAGTCCAGAGTCCTACGGGAGTCAGCCGTAACAACGGTGAGTCAAAGTTTTATAATTCAATTATTGTTGCTACAACGTATTATCCAACTATGTAAAATCGTTGCGAACCCGTTCGCAATTTAACTTTATGTATGCACCTAATTATTACATGCTATTTTTTTTTTGTAAAATGCTATGTTTATCATCGGTTTATCAATTGTATCTTCTTTTTTTTTAATATCGAATAAAATGTTGAAGTTAGCCACTACTAATTGACGTATTTTATCGCTACGTCATGTTTTAAATGTTACGTTTAGGATTTATAGTTATGAGAAAAGTTTTCCACATTACTTTAGGTAATTTTGTTTCGATTTAATTATTTTCATGCGTCTGTTTCGTTCCTATAATCAACGACGTAGGCTCTGATTTAGCAATTACGATGTTGTACCTACACTCTACAGTCGGTATTATGCAAGATTTGCGTCCATGGCTTTTACAACTAGCTGAGCTACTCACAGTTTTACATGCATAATGATAATGAAATGAAATTCGTCCATAATAATTCAGATTATTATTTTTAAGTTAACTTTATAACATACCTCATGAATAGAAAAAAAAATGTAAATGTTGTGACGGATTGACAACCAACCTGTCACGACTCTTTGTATCTATCAAACGGACGGTAGTGTGTGTTAATAATCTGAGGTAGTGTGCGTTATTTCTATGCATTATTTAAAAATTTTTTTTTTTTTTAAATATTAGCTTTCCGGTCCCCCTTGCGCCACATAAACTTTAATTTGTCGGCCAAATTTCATACTCCTACGGTTACACAATAGCGGAGATTAATACATCTAAAATGTTTAGTTTTATTAATATACTCAGAAATATTAAGGCATTACTACTTGGTTAATGTAAAAAAAATAAAATTTTATGTGTAGTTTAGTAATTAGATACAATTTTCCTTATTTTATTATAAATTCGCTTTTTTAAATCGGTGCCTCTCAATGGAGAAGTCTAGTTTCATTTCTAAATTACTCAAGAGAATGCGCCAGTCGAGGCACCGACTTCAAAGAGTGAATTAATACAATAAGGAACATTGGTCGGTTTTTTGAAGGCGGGTTCTGTTTTTTGTTAAAAAGTAATTTATTTTATACTTTTTGTCAATGGTAATTCATTTATTTTAGATTATAAATTTGTTTTTTTTTACGTCGGTTAAAAAGTCAAAACGGATCAAAACAGCAGCCGCGAGTCATCACTAATTGATGCTAGTTTTTGAAGTGTTCCATGGTTTATCTCCGGAAGATCTTGATTTGACCTTGAAACGTTGTATAGCAATAACCTTCCCTGATAAATGCGCTATTCAATGGTGAAAACCACATCCAAATAGCATCATTGGTTCCCATCCTTCCCATCCATTCCCTCCCATCAAGGGAGGTTATGGCAATAACCTCCCTTGATAAATGTGCTATTCAATGGTGAAAACCACATCCAAATAGCACTAAAAGAAAAAAAGTTAAGGCCGATCAAAGCAGCAGTCGGGCGTCACTTGGTGTTACTTGTTGAAGAGTTCCATCGTTTATCTCCGTAGATATTCATCTGACCTTGAAATGTTGTATAGCAATAACCTTCCCTAATAAATGCGCTATTCAATGGTGAAAACCACATCCAAATAGAATCATTGGTTCTTGAGATAATCGAGGACAAACATACATACAAACATAGGTCAAACGCAGAACCTTTTTTTTGGTAAATTAATAAACAAAACCTACATCATTAGTTTACTTACATCATACACAAAAACATTCATTATGGTCTGAACTTAAACGCACAAATATTGGAGATATTTACAAATATGTTCTGCGGCCGTATACTTCACTTTAACCTAGGCGTGACGTCACAGCTAGGTACGACTTTAGTATGGAGCGTTTTCACGAGACTTGCGAAATTTTGTAAACAAATCGCTGTACCTTTGAAAATATTGACTTTTGATACACTGTTTCTTCTAAGAAGTTACTCATATTTAAGACTACTATTCATTTATTCAATAAAAAAAAATTGTCATCTAGCCTATTCCCGTAAAACTATACTGAAAGTTTATGCTTCACCTATTATTAAAATAATTATGAATTATTTTATTTAGGTTTTATTGTTACGCTACTAACTACTACTAATACGCACGTGTATTTTACTAGAAGCATGCCAGTTTTCGCTTGTTTGCCGTTTGCTTAAAAAAAATAAGCTTGTCCAATGTCTATGAATTGCTTTATTAGCGCCAATTTGTAGAACAAAAATAAATCACTAGAAACTTCGTTACTATTATATATTATTATAGTTTTTTTAATCCGTAAATCATTTTTGGAATTACAAGCTATAAAATTCTAATCCTGATTAATAAAATAGAGTAGGATAAAATACGTAACATACATTTATATTTTATCGTGATAAATTTAATTTACTTATAAAAGATTGTTGAAAAATGCATCAATATATTTGGATATTACTATTATAGATTAAACATATTGATGACTAGCGGTTATGTATACATTCATTGTATACACTAATACCACAACAATATACATATATACAATATACATTTTATGAGAAAGAACTAAGAATATAAAAGGGTAGTCAAGCATGTCATTTCCCCGTGTCTACACTCTATAGCTGTGCGAAATTTCATAAAAATCGGGCCAGTACTTTCGGAGCCTATTCAATACAAACAAACACACAAAAAAAAAACTAATATTTCAGTTTATATGAGGATTGGTAAAATCAATTACGGATATTTTGGATATATGATCTACTGCTCGTATAAAGACGTTTAGGAAAAAAAAATTTGTCACACTCAAACTCAAACTCAAAAAAATCATCTATGTATGGGAGAATATCCCGCTCAACGCAAACTCGCCCATATAAATGATGATTTTTTTTCGAGTATGACAATTATTTTTCTGCCTAAACGTCTATACATGAGCAGGAGATGATATACCCAAAATATCCGTAATAATTGATTGTACCGAACCTTACATAGAGTCTGCAATGTAGAGTCTTCGTTACAGTTATTGGTACAATAATAATAACGCCCGGCTTGTACGTTCGCGCGTATTCTCCGAACTTCCTCGAACTTCTTATTCAAAACATCATCAAACCTCATGTTTGAAGTGAAACACTCAAGCCGAACTCCTCTTCAAGCCACTACAAGAAGCCATCCAATTAGCGGGACATTACCTATACGGATTTTAATCGTGACCCAAATCTACGGGAGTATTATCACGTTTCACAGACTACAGACTGTCCGAAAAGCTCCAAGGCCGTTATAGTAAACAGGCCGAAACTTTGTTTTGGACAGTTTTCTAAGGCTTTTTAATGAGACTTTTCTATTGCTGTAAGTTCTAGTAATCAGTTTTAGATAAGTAGGTACATAACTTTTAAGCTTTCAGAAGCAGAAGCACAATAGCTATAAAGGCATTATTATTATGAGGTTGATACCTATTACGAATTTGTTTGTTTTTCATGTTTCACTTTTCATGGACATGTTCACCTGCTTACCTGCCTGTCTGCTAGAATAAACTCACGAAAATAAAAAAAATCTGTAGTGAAAATCTACCCTACTCGTAAAGTGTGGATGTTTTTTTTTCTCGCGTTAACATAGACCGTCACCCCCTCTAAAAGATAAACGGCTGGTTCAAAAGATCTGAATAAAAAAACATGATGATAGTCCGTGCATTTTGAAGGAAGACTACAACATCTTAAATAACTTTGTTAGTTCAGGTGTTATAGGGGCCTAACGTGTAAAATGCGCTTACTTACTTCGTACAAAAAAGCGTTATAAAATAAGGAGATACTAAGTAAACTTATAAAATATTGGTACAATGGTACGGAACCCTTCCAGCGCTTGTCCGACTCGCACTTGGCCGGTTTATTTTAATGAAATTGACCAGGAATCGAGCAGACGGGTCGCCTGATTGTAAGCGGTTACCGCCGTCTATGGACAGTTTCAACAGTTTGGTTCCTAGTCTTTAAAATCGGAGGGATCCCCTTGGCCTCTAGGCCTCCAGTAACCTCACTCACTCGGCGAAGCAAAAGTCAAAACGCAAGCGTTATTTCACGACGGTTTTTGTAAGGCCACGGTATTCATCCAGTAGAGACGGTCCATTCGAACCAGAGCATGGCTCTCACACGTAAAACGTTCTAATAAAATATGCACAAGTTTGTGACGAAAATTGATTGATAGCTTTCATTGATAGATGATGGAATAATTATTCTTTTTTAATATTGAATTTCAATTGACTGAGCAAAAGTTAGAATGTTTTAGTAGGAGTGAGTTCGTGTCTCGTGAGTTCACTCTATGAGAATAAAGATGCGGGCAACAGCTAGTTTTGCGTTTGTGCACGGCACGCCCTAATCAGAAACATAAGGGCGCTCGAGGGCTCGGAGTGCCGACGTCTCAGGACCCGGGAACCTTCGCGTCACGTCACGTAGACAGTAAAGGACTTGCGTTTATACGAGGACAGCAGGAAATTTTTCGTAGTAGGTATAAAATATCGTTATATTACGTACGTATTTAATTACAGGCCTACGGTGAAGCCAAATGGAAGGGTAATGATTACGGAACTATATGTATGTATGTTTGTTCCGTCGTAACGCCTAAACTACTGATCCTATTTAATAAACGAGGTGGTATAATAATGGTCCGGGTGACATTGGCTATATAATTTGCGTAGTCGGGTTATAGTTTTTTACTTTTGATTATTTTAAGGATTACTACCAACGTAGTATTGGGGTAATCTATATTATTTTTAACAGAACAGAAAAGATTAATCAAAATTGAGTCATAAATAAAAAAATAAACAAAAAAGTTAAGGCCGATCAAAGCAGCAGTCGCGCGTCACTTGGTGTTACTTGTTGAAGAGGTCCATCGTTTATCTCCGTAGATATTCATCTGACCTTGAAACTTTGTATGGCAATAACTATCCCTGATAAATACGCTATTCAATGGCGAGCTACATCCAAATAGCATCAGTGGTTCTTGAGATAATCGAGAACAAACATACATACAAACATACAGGTCAAAGTTATAAATTGAATTTAACATTGAATTGAATTGAAAGCACTTTATTTAATGTGCTATTCAATGGTGAAACCCGTCCAAATCGCATCATTTGTATAATTTTTTTTTGAAGTCGGTTAAAAATAAGGCGTTATCAACACACATACATACAGCTTGAACTACTGATTATGCCCTAGGCCCTAGGCATTCACCAAGGAAGGTAACGTGCTAAATCGGGCATTTAAACTATATATAGAGGGTTGTTTGAAAAAAAAAACAGTTTTTCACGTAGATAATATTTATAACAACTTATGGGTATATTCAGTTTTTTTCCCCTGACATTTACTTTTTCTATGAAGCACCTAATCCTTGCTGATATTATACACGAGAAAGTTTGTGTGATACACACACAAACTTACTCGTATATATGTATTGATAAACATCCACTTTTACGTTACCCTTTCACGCAATAAGTACTGAACGAGATTTTGAATAAATTTGGTATGGTAGTAGCTTTTAATCGCAGCAAATGTATGGTTGCCGCGGGATTTCTTAGCGGATACGAAGTAACGTGCAGCATCTAGTATATAATATATAGTAAACAAGAAAATTATGTTTCTTTTCCGTTAACATTTCAGCCGACTCGGCTTTAATTACATACCTGTAACTGTATCAGGTATGCGTCATGTCGTGTATACTACAGGGCTGAAACTTAGCGCCGTCACTTCAGACGAGCGTGTGGATTTGTCCCCAAACAAGTCTAGCCTAATGAACATTTCATGTATGTGTATAATTTAAGTTCAAAGAACTTTGTTTTATATTTGGTACCGACAGTGAAACCATATTGCTCTTGGCAATCTTCGTTTTTCCATGGAAATAACTGACCATGTATGGAAAACAACTGTTGCCGTAAGATTAGGATTAGGTCGTGGTCCTAATAAATGAAGTGATTGGATTTTGCGCGCGACTCCGTATACGATGATGCCTGTATGCCAAATTTCGTGTAATTAGATCTGCGTTACTAAAATGGTTACATACACTTTATGTGTACATACACATAAATTCACTTAATCGTACAATGAAAAAATCTATTTTTGTGCATAAGTTGCTCTTACTTCTAATAATCCTTTGCGATTGACAAATAAGCAATTCTTATTGTGTGTATTTATGCATTTCAATTGAGAACTGTCAAAATCATAGACGTATATATTATAGACGAGGCATGTTGAGACAAAACTGTCTCCACTTAAATGGCCCCACTTTTTGGATTTTTGACATTTTGACATTTGAAGTACAGTGAAAACAAGGTGGCTGACTTTTGAGGTGTGGTGAAAACCAAGATGGCGTAACTGTTTCTTGTATGAAGATTTGTTCTGTCATCAAATCTTTGGTCAAAATAGAATTGTTAGAAGATACTGTAATAGCAACTTCTTCAAAAGTTGATAATTCATAGTACGATTCACTTAATGTGGACATTTCAGACGCTGCTCAACCTCTCTGACAATATTGCGAAACGGAAATTCATCTACGTACTCCTCCGAGCTATCCATTTCGTCTTCGGC
The DNA here is from genome assembly GCA_037179445.1 of Phengaris alcon alcon. Taxonomy (NCBI): domain Eukaryota; kingdom Metazoa; phylum Arthropoda; class Insecta; order Lepidoptera; family Lycaenidae; genus Phengaris; species Phengaris alcon. The sequence continues at coordinate 2,260,637 of JAYRCH010000087.1, read as the reverse complement.
TAGGTTTTCACGAGCGTTTTCTTTGTGGTCAAGACAGAAAAACCTGCCCTGTAAATAGAACTGTGCGCTACTCCAATAGAGCTGAAAATCGTGTACAGTTGTCAAAGAAATTTGACCCTTCAATTTTCAGCTCTAGTATATTAGTGCAGAGTTCTATTTATAGTGCAGTTTTTCTGTCGCGACCGCAAAAAAACTCTCGTGGGTACGAGGGCTAACTATTGTGTAGTAAGATTATTAATAATCACCTTTACCCACATACTGCCTTTTGCAGGAGATCATCAACGCATGGCTGAAGTCGAACAAGATGTCGGGTATGACGGGAGCCAGCATGCTGCGCACGCGCCGCAAGGATGTCAACGTCAAACCCAACCGCAAGTGAGTAGCGTAGAGAGCAAGCAAGCAGGCAGATCGTCTAAGAGCTCGCAGCCACGAGAGTTTTTTTGCTGTCGCGACGAAAAAAAATGCACTGTAAATAGAACTCTAAAAATACAGCTGAAAATCGAAGTGTCAGGTGTCAAATGTCAGATTTGACATCCCTACACGATTTTCAGCTCTATTGCAGTGGCGCACAGTTCTATTTACAGTGCAGTTTTGTCTGTAGCGACCACAAAAAATGCTCGTGGGAACGTAGCCTTAGTAGGTCTATAAAGGAAATATTATAGGTATACCAAACAGTGACGAAGGCTGGTTCTCCTTTATAGGGAAGCCCTATCCTGTATAATAGGTAGGGATTTGAATGAGGGTCTTCAAAAGGTAAGTACCAAGTGAAGCCGATAGGAATGGAGTTATGGGAACCCCACGCCATTGATACCAAAGTATCATAAATACCGAAGATGCAACATCTACAAATACTATGTCCGCAAAGTAGGTACATTCTTTCTGTAGCTATCACGTAGATCGTGTAACCCCACTATTATAAAAGACGTTATTGAAATCAACCTTACTGCTCACCAATACAGCATAAACAATGATTGGGTTATATGTATACAAAATTACATCAACGTCAACTGTATTACAATTGTAGACTTTAATTTTCATACTATAAGGTCCAATATTTACTGATTTAGGATTCATCTCGTATTCACTACGAACCATAAATTTCTCGGGAAGAAAAGCGACGCCCATTTGATTTAGATATTTACGTTAAACAATCAAGTGTTAAGACAGATTTAGCTTAAGCTTTTTTTTTCGGTAAGTATTCATTTAATATTTAATAGAGATATTAAAGATCAAGTGAATACCGCGATTGCCGAAAATAAGATATTCCATGCTTTTTAGAATGGGAAAGGATTTTTTTACACTTCATTTTTACCGTGACGGCATGCCCAACTCCGCTTTTTCGCATTTTAAGCACTCTTAACTGAAGATACATTTCGAGCGTTCGTGCGGTGCGATATCTACGGTATTTAAGATCATTGAAGCATATCTGACTAAAAATAAAAGAATCCATAGAATGCTATATATTATAGATGAGGTATGTCGAGGCAAAAACTGTCCCCACTTAAGTGGCCCCACTTCTGGGGTTGTTTGGTGCCATTTTGACATTCGAGGCCTGGTGAAATCTAGATGGCTAGCATCTGAGGCATGGTAAAATCACTGGCGTAATATAGTAATATAGTTTGAAATTATTGTAAGAATGTGTCTTCATATGAATATTGGTCAACATGTCATAATTTGTTTCCACTTTTCCAGATTGGACCGAAAGTCTTCTCGGGGCATGCTTTACGAAAACGAGGAGCTACGTCTAAGAACTATCAACATCAATGCAGAAGTAGAAAGAGGTGACTGGTTTTCTGTTTCTGTCCGCTTGCATTGCTCTCCCGCTCGCACAGTGGCGTTGATTGCCATGATGGGCCTATTTAATACAATCCAAAACTAAAGTAAATAGAGTTACGAGTGAACCAGTCCCAGCTGAGTACCACCCTCCAGCTGGTACGCGTGATTCACCACCATTCCGTTGCGGCCAACAAAAAGAATTCCTCAGTCGCAGTCTTCTTAGACATGGAGAAGGCGTTCGATAGTGTTTGGCACGAAGGTCTGCTCTTCAAGCTTATCCGTGCCGACGTTCCCCCCTCCCTCTCCGGTCGGACCTTCCAGGTCCGCGTTGATGGAATCCTCTCAGGTGAGTACCCCATCGCAGCGGGAGTCCCCTAAGGCAACGTACTCTCTCCGGGGCTTTACAGCTTCTTCGCCAGTGACGTCCCCAAGGATCCTGGTACCACCGCAGCGCTGTATGCCGACGATACAGCTTTTATCGCCAGCTCGCTGACGCCCGACCATGCCGCCATCAAGATTCAGAGGATGCTGGACCTTCTCCCTGACTGGCGGAGCAAATGGAGACTCTCTGTTAAAGCAGGTAAGTCCCAGGCGCTCGCCGTCACCACGAGAGCAAGCTTTCCAGCTCCTCTGAAGATTGGAGACGCCGTGATCCCATGGGGAAGAACGGCGAAATATCTTGGGGTAATTATCGACCGCCGACTCTCCATACGTGCCCAGTGCCAGTCTGCGGTGGCCAAGACTGGAGCAGCCATAGCCCAGCTGAGACCAGCCTACGCGTCCCCACAGATCCCTCTCAACATGAGGTTAGCTCACTTAACTCTTTAAGACCTATATCAGATCCCGCCTCACGTCACGTGGCACCACCTGCTCTCTGCGCCCCAGAGAGTGTTGTTGCAGAGAGCCCAGAGCGAGTGCTGCTCCGAGTCGCAGGTGCCCTCTTGTACGTGAGGGATGACACCATAGCGAGAGACCTGAGGGTGGAGGGCGGTGGAGGCATTTGTGGCCCAGCTCTCCTCTAGACTATTCGCGCGTGCGGACGTCTCGCGCCTGGTCGAATTAACCGACCTGGCACCGTGGCACGCCCGCCCGCCCCGACCGACACCGCCTGCCCAGGGATGCCGTCCCATCTGAGGACCCAGCGGAGCCACGCAGCCCGCCCCGCCACCCCCGAAGAGGAGGAGATCCAGCGCACTGATGCGCCACACTTAAGCGCACTGATGCGCCTTGGCGCAATTGCGCCACCACCCATCGCGGGATCGTATCCCCCCTACCTTTTCTTACACCGGCAAACCAGATGCCGGTGTAATTCGTCTCAACCCCGTCCGGTGCCTGACGAGTGGCAGCCCTATTGCCACCCCCGTCGTCTCCGTGGCGTACCTTCCCCCCCAACACAAAAAGTCGGGGCCTGGAAGTTTTTAAAACTCCCACCCTTTCCCCAGGTCGCTCATGTCCACGGTCCGGCAAACGCGGCGCGTGAGGGAGTGGACCCAAACACGTTTCTCGGCCCCCGGGTCGGGACCCCCACGCGCCGTTTGGAGCCGACCGCCAGTCCTGGTCGTGCCTGGTTGGCAATCGACACTCCCTTGTGAATTTTGCTCCACCACGGGTTTCCCCCGCGTTCTGCCGCGGGGGGGTCTTCCCTTAAAACCTGACTAAATGCGCCAGTATTAGTACTGGGCACGTCATCATACCCCAAGTAGGGGGGCTCTGCCCCTGGTTTTGGTCCCCGCCCAAGGGATTTGGCCCTTTTCAGGGGCCGCGGCGCGAGAAGAGTCTCCTTCTCACGTGGACCAGTAGCGACGTGTCCATATAACACGATTCACACCGACTTCACGTTTAGTTGTCATAACTAAACGTGAAGCTGTCATTGTTATTATATTATCTACAATAATAATTATGACAGTACGGTTTCAAACTTCGTAATCTACAACATTGACTATATATATAATATATACCTAGTCTTGCCATAAATACTGAAACAAAGAAAAACAAATTATATTGCAAATAACATTTATTAATTTTACGGTGTGTTAGTTTACTACATAAATATAAAACAATTTAAAATATAAAAAGCTTATTCAAAGTGGTCTCCATTGGCTGCAATACAGTCCTTTAAACGTTGAGGAGGAGGAGTTATCAATAGTAGCACGCACTCCTTCCATGTGAAAATTCTTCACTGCCAATCGTACGGATTGTTTTAGGGACTCCACATTATCATGGCGTTTAGAGCAAGCCGTACTCTCTAAAAAGGACCATAAATCATAATCCAGCGGATTAAGATCGGGACTAGACGACGGCCAGTCTTCAGCTCTGATGAAGTCCGACACGTTCGTTTCCAACCAAGACTGCGTAGACAGAGCTTTATGACCCGGCGCCGAGTCTTGCTGGAAGGACCATTCTTGTTTATTGAACATGGTGTTGTTAAGGGGCTTCACTACCTTCTCATGATATCAACTTGATACACTTGTGCCGATGTTTTGATAGCTTTTTCACAAAAGTATGGCTCAGTCACTCCTTCATAGCTAATACCCCACCAAACCATCACTGAAGTCGGATAGTGACCACGTTGCACTCTGTCGACTAATTGGGAAGCTTCCTTAGAGCTTTGAGCATACATACGGTCATTTTGTTTGTTAAAATGTTGGTCAAATGTAAAAAAATTCTCATCTGTAAACAAAATTTTTCTGTGAAACATTTTTTTTTAATTTAAAACAATTTTCCGTAAACAAAATTTTTCCTTTGCGTACCGCTTCAGTAGTTGTTTCGATTTTACCACCCTATTCTTTTTTAAATTATCAGTTAAGAAATGACCAGTACGTCTATTATAGGCTGCAAGTCCTAAGTCATCTTTTAAAATACGCGACATGATTCTATGCTATCTTCATCTCCCGAGATAAAATCTTTTGCTTTCGGACAGGATTTCTTCGAATTCTTTCCCTTACTGCTTTGACCACCTTTTTCGTACGAACACTACGTGGACGTACACGAACATTTTACTAATACCAAGCGTATTAAAGCGTTTTAAAAATTGCATTTGTCTCCATACCTACTTTGTGTAATGCAATCACAGCGATTCGGTTCTCTTTATCACCCCACTCCATTTTAATATCGCAAAATATTGTATTGACATAATTTCATAATATTTATGATAGTATTGTCTGACGCGACGTTTGAAATTATTTCGGTTTCAACCTTATTTACGTCAACACGGCTGACATTCGTCGGTGCTCGAGCTGTCATTTGTAGAGAATGTCGCCCCTGTGACTTTGTCGACCGCGCACGACATATATCTCGCGCCAATTCTTCGCAATTGTACAGGCTGGCGCTATTTTAATTCTTCTTTCTTTAATAGAGTCGTGTGAAATGCTATTGACTTTTGACCTTCTCTCTCCAGGACAGTCCGACATAAAGAAACTGAAGCGTGAGAACGAGCAGTTAAAACGGGAGATCTCCGCGCTGCGCTACGAGTACGACCGGCTGGACCGTATGTTGCGCGACCGGAGATCCTCGCCGGACCACTCGGACGTACGTGATGATGATGGTGGTGATGATGATGATTATGTGAATCTTTGTCGTGGGGTTCCTATCACGCCATTCCTATCAGCTTCAATTTCGACTCACCTTTTGAAGTCCCTCATCCAACTCCCTACCTATTAATAGGCTAGAGCTTCCTTATGAAGGAGAACCAGCCTTCGCGTGTAAAGAATGGTGTGAATGATGGTGATGATGATGATGATAGTGGTAATGACGTGGTTAATTGTTGCGAAGACGGTTGGTGTAGCGACGCCCACGACAAGGGTGTTATTGGTGATGATGTGGACCATGGTAGTGATTGTGACGAAAATACTGCGGATAGTGATTTATGATTTATGATATGATTTACACTTGTGACCATTTAAGTGAACCTTGTGTGTGTAGAGATAAAGTACTGTATCGTTTGGCAGGACAGCGTCTCGGTGTGCAGCGCCTGTCCCGAGTGCACGAGCGCCGACGGCAGTGTCCGGGCTGTTGCGTTTCATGACCTGAGCGTGGTGCCGGAGGAAGGAGAACAGGACAAGGTAACGGATAATAAGCTATTAAGTCTCGATTTCACCAAACGCTAAACACGGATTCTTTTTCAGTCTCTCTTTCAATGTTAGAACGGGATAAAACAATGTTAAACGTCGTTTCAATACGTCCTACAGACGCTAGGGACTCTACCGTTATGTTATTTTAAAAATACCGGTTGTCTGCAAAGTCGGTTTACTGACGATAGTTGAACGTAACAACGTCAACAACAACAAAAACAATAACAACAACAATAATAATAATAATAATAATGAGGCAAAGGCAATTCGAGGTAACGCTGGTACTTGGGTACTTGGTAACGGTACTTGATAACGATAACGGGTAACAGGTAACGCATGAGTCATGTTTTTTCGTGCGTGCAGCCGGCTCCATCGATTTATAAGACGTTATCACGTCAAAATAGTTTCGCAATTGTAAATCACTACATTTATCGATGTAATTACAAAATAGTTACTACGTAAGTAGTATTATATTATTACTAGGCCATGTGCGATCTATACATTCACTAAAATACAAATTCTATTTTCAACTACATATATGCGAACTACATAAAGCCTAGCAGCAAACTACACGGAAACCAGAAACCATAAAATCAACCGAAAGTTTGTTTTGTATCTGAACAGCTTTTTAAATGATATATCCTACTGGAAAATAAGTCAAGGACGGGCGTATGAAAATATTGTGGTACCTAATGATGGATTTATAAATAAACCAGTCGGATTTTGAGCGTTCGCACGCGTAAACGTCAGTTATGATACAGTGACAAGTGCTGTGGTTAAGTGAACCCATGTATAACGTATGTATCTAATGTATTTTTGGATATTAGTAACTATGAAATACCTGGATGACGCATGCTCCGAAATCATAACGCGACAATTCTGTTTGGATGACGTTCACGCCTAATTTTGACTAACAGCATTTGACGAAATAATAGAAAGCTTAAATGCAGATTTAACCGATGGAATATTTAAAATAATATCTCATAAAATATATGTGCATCTCTAACCATGAATATATTGATAAAATTAGGGATTTTTGTAATTGATCGTTAAATCAATAATTTTACATAACAATTTCAAAGGTGATCCTAACAAGGTCTTAACTCTCAAGGGGGTCAAAAATAATCAGCTTCTTTTAAAATATTTTAAACATCTACCTGCGTATCGCAATGCTGTAAAATATAAAATGCATGTTCATAAAACAATAAAACAAATATCAATTAAGTTTTCGTTGGTCACGAAAAAGTAAAATATGTTTATTTAATACAATAATTGTTAATGTGATGTAAATACGCTGTATCTATAGTATAATGTAAGTAGCATATTGTCCAATGTAAAAAATCAAATGGTTAATATTCCAAATGTTACACAATTTCAGAGTGGCGCTACCACCCCTTGCAATTGCGATGAATGTGAAAAGGAGGCCAACAAATCTGACACCAGTCAAAATGCAAATAAGGCAGATAAGGAACCAGCAAAGGAAGAATCTAAAATCAACAATGTGTCAGCGAAGCCAAATACGGAAAACAATGAAATAGACCGAACCGTTGACGTGTTAGTGCACGACGCGCCCGAAATGCCGAGAATTTATCAATCCATGGCGTCTTCTCCATTCCATTTTACCGGACCACCACCGCCGGGCTTCGTCATCGCTCCCTGCCAACCTCCTCGCTTTCATACTGGTGGAAACGTTGAAGACTTGCTCGGAGACATGCAAACGACCATACAGACGACTTACATACAACAGAACTCGATCATCATGTGCAATACCAGAAATATTGTGCAAAAACCGTGCTGTTGTATCAAGAGAGATCCCAGCCCGAAACCTGAAGTCTGCCCGGAGCAACCTCCTAAATCGTATGTCACGGAGAAGAATATTGAACTCACTTACGACTACCCTCGAGGTACACCCATTCCAAGTTCCAGCCCAAAGTCAGGAGAGGACATACAATCCACGACAACCGAAGTAGCGAGCACAGTTGTGTTTGTTGAAAAACGAATGCCGACTAAGCCAAAAAAGTTCGACTTCTTCTTTAGATCGAGGTCAGCACCAGTCGGTGATAACGAGGAACCAATATATGCGACAGTAAACAAACTGCCAAAGAAGCTACGTAGGATGGAATTAGCTAATTTAGAAAAGGAAGTGTCTTACAAAAACGCCGAACCAGATTCATCGTCCCGAACTGAAATAACTTTGAAATCCGATTCGGAGTCCCAAATACCACCGCCAGATGACGACACTAGTAGGTCTGAACGGGAAAAATCCACCGCACCGCAGAGACCACAATCACCGAAAGCGAAGAAGAGAAAGAGGTTCTCTCTAACGTTTAAGAAGAGAGAACGAAAAAGAAAAGAAGTTAAAGCGGAAGCCAAGAATGGAGCGAAGAATGGAGTTCCAGTTTTAGTAGAAAGTGACAATGAAAGGTTAATAGAAGAGAGGAGTGAGGAACAAAAGCACAAGCACTGCACAAGGCACCGGCCGCGACCTACCATGTCTTCCTCCAGCTCTTGCCCGAGATACAAAAGGGACAGCTACCAGGTATTTAGAGAAGCCTTCCGATCTTTTTGAGAATGGGCCACTCACACGCTTAGATTTAGAGCCTATTTTGAAAAGAGATTCATAAGAAATCCTTAGAGAAAGCAAACATGTACTTACGTAATTAATCATTTGACTTTATTATCAAGCATTTCTTCTAGTGACCTATTGCTTTTTACAGTGCGAGTGCCAAGCAGTTCTTGTATTTCATGTACCATTTCCTGCTAAATTGTAGTTTATGTATATTACATTATATTCAAGCTTATTTTGTATTATTGTATTACATCCTCCCATTTTATTTAGTTACGTCCACGGGGCATATCTTCGCGTGTGATTGCTTTATTCGTTCGCCGAAAATTTTAAATCCGTTTTTAACTTTTTCCTTATTTACTCTTACTTATGTATTTTACCTCGTTTAAGATTCGTTTTATTCTGTGTTTATCTCTTTTATCTCTCAACAAATTGCGTCCTCTGTTTTGTATTTCAATTTTTTTATTCAATTGAACCTAAAGCGAATCAGCTTCGTTAATTTCCTTGACCATAAAAATATTGATTATTAATTTTGTATAAATTAAAACAATGTTAAAATATACTTTACTATTCCTACTTTTCCTTGGTGGTTAAGAATTTGCATATCAAATTACCTTCTACTGAGATGATGATGAATTACCTTTCTTTTCAGGAAATGAACACATTTCATTCTGAACACGAGCGCACGAACAGCATGTGTTCGTCCGTCTCGCTCGCGTCAGCCTGCACGCAGAAGTCGCGCAAGCTGTCCGCCGCGCCGCAGGACTCCATCCCCTGGTGCGGATGCTGGGGCGCCGGCTGCGTGTGACAAGGACGGCGCTGTTCCCCCGTCTCGCTCGCATCAGCCTGCACGCAGTATATGATAGTGCCGGGAACTGTGTTAATGTGAATTAGTCAATGAAACTGAAGGTGATGACCGGAATCCTAATTCAATCAGTGGCAAGACTAATAAAAAATACTCAAGCAACTTATCCTATACCTACCCATTGTATGTTGACTCCCAACTCCTAAGACCCTGTAAGCTCGCAAGTCTCAATTTTTCAGAGACAACAGACATACTTACTTAAAGGTTTAAAACGATATTATAATAAAACGATAATATTATGTATTTCAGCAAAGAACTGTTCTGTATGTATTTACCAAATCTAGACGTTCCTTTGTTTATACCTAACCATAATGCATTTTGTGTCCTTTAAACTTTTGTCGCATTTTGTACGAAAAATAATTGTAAAATAATTTAAATATTATATTGTATTCAAACAAATCAAGGTCTAAACCATCTTCTTAACATTTTCTAAGACTTTGTAAAACTATTTGTATAGATAGGAGAATTTATATTTTTCTAGAAATGTAGAGAACACTTTTTGATAGCAAAATCACTTTGTATTTCGTATGACGAAGTTAATGTTGGTAAATCTTAGATTTACATTTTAGATACTATTTATTATGAAGCAATAAATGTAATAATGTAATTTTGTTAATATTTCAAGCCTTCTACCGTGATTTGAAGCACGGCCACGTGTTTTAGAGCGACATCTATGTTTAATGTGAACTTAATTCTATAGAACTTAGCCCTCGTACCCACGAGAGTTTTTGTAAATATAACTCTGCGCTAAAACAATAGAGCGAAGTTTCAAGTGTGAAATTACAGATTTGACAACTCTACACGATTTTCAGCTCTATTATCTATATAGCACACAGTTCTATTTACACTTTACAGTGCTGTTTTTTCTGTCACGACCACTAAAAACACTCGTGGGAAAGTAGCCTCAGTATAGGCAAAAGATTTATTGTTGTCGAAATCTAAGATTTAAAGCAGTAAGAAATATTATTCATACTCGCTATATGCGAGATATATCTAAACAAAATATTTAAATGAAGTTTGAGTAATTTGCCGTATATTGGCATATTACAACACTATGACTAATCAGTACGATTACGTATTCGTTAGAATAATAAAAGTTGCCACACACGCTCAAGTGATTTAAAATATTTTCACTGTTGCTTAGTACTGTACTGTAAAATTAAAATTTTAATTAAATTAATTGCTTGAACGTGTGTGTCAGATATAAGATGTAAATAGTAATCTGTGATTGGTTGAAAATGAGTAAAATATTGCGACATGCGGTTTCTAGTGTTATTATTTATTTGAATTATACATAATACCGCGTCCTGACTCCCGGCAAGGAGTCTCGTGACTTCTCACTTCTGCTGACAGAATTTTCTCATTAACTTGCATTCACGTTTTCGGGTGTTCTCGGCGAGTCTGGACAAACCATAAAATCTTATAATACGACGATCCTGTAGTATTGGGTACTTGACGGTATTAGGTATTTATTACATAAATGATATTAACACTGAAAAATAAAGTTTACAAAAATAATAGTATACTAAGTCAACATTTTCAAAGAAACGGTTTAAGCATTTTTGTGAGCCTTGTGAAAACGCCCCATACAAAGGCCACTGCGATTGTGACGTCACTAGCTCGTAAGTTGCTACAAAATGTATGGTCACATGCACAAAATTTCTAATATCTCCGAAATTTGGTGCGTTTATGTTCATTCTTACCGTAGTGCCATTTTTGTATTTGATGTAAATAAACTAAATATGTAGGTTTTTTACACTGATCCTGTAAAAAAATATTCCTACTTTTTTGTAACATTGCAATGCACCCTTAGGTCGATTCTGTCGATTAAATCGTAAGATTTAATGTTTTTTGTAACAAAATTAATATATATATATATATATATATATATATATATATATATATATATATATATATAAATAACGTAAAATTTACCGTTATGCTGTATTTTTTGTTTGCTTTATTGTAAAATAACACACTTTCAATACACTCCTGATATGTTAAAACAGCATAACGGTATTCTTATAAACGTCAAACCAATGTCAAACGAGATTAAATTGGGTAAGTAAAAGAAACAAAAACCTTACATAGATGGTTATTTATTATAAAATATGACACATTCTTTTGAACTGTTTAATACAGTTTATCAGACGCATATAGCAAAACTGGGTTTCTACTGTTCATTCTTTTGCTGTTCATTACATAATCTTTTTAAATGTCAAGTGAGAGGAAACTATTTTGAAGGACACAATACTTTTGATCCTTGACTAATTTTAAGAGAAAAAGAAATATCTCAGTAGTAATTATAATTAAGACTTCTTTAAAATGATACGTAGCTAGTTTCTGTTTTTATGTTGAATAATTCTTAATTCTAGAACAGAAAAAGAATGTCCAGTCGGCCAAGCGTACATTGATACTACATTAGAACATTCGAGAACCTACGGGAGAACAAAACGGACGCGAACACAACGCGAATACATTTCATAGTAATCACCAATACCTGTCGATGATGACTGATCTGAAGTTAGCCACATTCACGAACGACTCGCAACAACCCGCTCAATTCAGACCAATCACAATCATGAACCAAACAGAATGGCACTCAAATAGGCCTTTGCGAAACTAAAAGTACTAACAACAATTATGGCTTTAAAACTCTGATACAAAAACAATAAATAAATTACGAAAATAAACGAATGTACAATATTTACAAATCCAAAATAATAAAAAAATATCGAACACGATAAAATAAAGGGGGAATTTCGTACAAGCGCCATTGAGATCTACGAAATGTATAAAAATAATTGTTTCAAACGAAAGTAGGCTCTATGTCATCTTCGATTCATAGTAAAATATAAAAAATCCCTCGCATCGTTTCCCTCTATTGGACATGTCGCCTGCGGCGTAAGATATTGACGTCGTTATAAACTTACACGTATATTATATGCTTATTGGAGACATCTAATATATTAAATACTTATGAATAGTTTACATTTATTATATGCAAATAAATACATTGGGAATATCTTTTTGTGTACAAATTATGACGTTACATTGCCGCCATTTTGTAACATAAAGTGACACCTCGAAATATTAGCACAGCACTAGAGAAAATTTTCAGTTTCATAGATGAATGTTACTGCTTTGCCGTTCAGTTCTAAAGCGCCATCCTTTGACAATAACTGGAACTAGCCAACGAACGGTAAATCAGTCGAAATACACTCCTGAAAAACTCAACATGAAGTTGCTGCAGCACATAATATTAGTATTCACAACGAAAAGCTGCCTATGTTTGCTATAATCTCAACCATGCTGGTGCTTACACGTTAGTGTTTTTCGCTAGTAAACTTCACGTCGCTCATCCTGGCATTAATTTAATTATTATTAACGCGTTTAGTAACTTTGCCAACGTTAAACGTTCGCCTTCGCGATAATTTTCGAATTTTTCCAATAACATGCCTCAAAATTACTAAAATCAATGGATTCTGACAGATGCTATAAATAGAGATCTATAGTATATATATTTTTTAATCCATTGCACAAGATAATTACAAACAGAAAAAGCTATAATATTCATTTTTATACGTACAAACGGACTACATAATGTAATAGTTCATGTATTTTATGTGCGTACTGCACGCTCAGAGCATCGAGCTGTCGTATACGTCACCATATTGAAACAAAAAGTAGGCCTTTGCTGCACGTAACTTAAAAATAATGTGATGTTCTTTTCTTTAGTATTGCCACTCGCTGAGTATTGTTTAGTAATAAAAATAAATCATTGGTACCTACTAAACTATACATTAGATAGGCACCAATTATTATGAAAAATCAATCCAAAATAAAAATCACAAAAAATAAATCTAATCTGTAAACTATAAGAATGCCATGATAGCTAAACCTAGCGATACTTCATAAAATAAAAAAATACAGATTTTTGTGATGATAAGTTATAAGAAAATGCGTAAAATGAAAGTTATGACCGACTCGTAATTTGCATCACTCAATATAATATTAAAACTTTTTGGTTAAAAATTATGATACACAGATAATTTGTGAAAAATATTACTAATGTTAAGAATTAGAATGTACACAATATATTTAAATCAATACATATGGAATTATTAAAGCAAAACCTAAAATAACCAACCCATTTTCATCATATTTAGACAAAGTATTGTCACAGATGAAGAAAATGTATAGCGATACATTAGAATACCTAAATAATAATAGGCAAGAAAACCCCTTGAGCCTTCTAACTTTTTCTTATATCACAAATACTAAGACCGCATTCGACGACACAATTGTTTATCCCCCAGGATATTCTAATTTAACATTTTTCATATACGTTATCAAACAAAACTATCCCAAGGATAAAATATTAGATAGGTCAAATGCAGAAATCATTAAAATTTGGATAAATCCAATTTTTGGCAAGAATTTACAACGGATAATTATAGTGCTGAGAAATAAATATTTAGTGCATTTTGGTATCGATAGTAAATATTACATTGGTGTTACAATTAAGTAATTTACATAAATAAGCATGTGTATAAATACCTATACATAAGCGTGAATAAATAAAACGGCATGAACAAAAACACATTATAAAATAAATACCCTCCATTAGATCGCCATACGGAATGTGCCATGTTGTCATATTGATACAAATATACGAAAATCGATACTTACGATTAGAAACATTTCCGTAAAATACGTTTTTGTGCAATCCCTTACCTAGAAAATGCTCTTTAACACCTACAATAAAATACTGATTCAATTTTAGTCCATCGAATTATAATACCTATCTAGACCGGTAAAAAAGCGCTAAATATCGTTACTCAAGCTTGATCCGCGGTACTAAGCATATGATATGACAACACTCGTAAAAAATAAACAGCCGTATCACTTTCGTCCATAATACTACGATACAACAACAATAGCAACACAGGTGGAGTCGAGAGTCGATACATCGATATATCGATGTCGAGTCGTCCGGTATCGATGTTCGCCGCGGCCCACACTACGGCACAGTCAGGCGTGTGACGTCACACGTCGTCCATCACGAATGCAACCTGCATTGTGGGTTCCTGAAAACAAATTGTACGTTTAAATATTAGTGCTACAACTCGAAGTGTATTGTGTTGTTTTAATTTTGAGTAGACATTTTAGACTTTTTCTGCCGTACTTTTACGTGGTACTTTTAATTAACAATTTGAACTTATAACAACAATAATAATTATGAACCCATATTTATTATTCAAGAAGCTTGTGTTACAAAAGAATTTTGATGCCGTTATTCATGTTTCTTGTATATTCTTGTATATTTTAATACATGGAACTTTTGACACGATTAAAAATTACACTACATGATTTTATTACGACACGGCAAATGATCGCAATAAGTTTTCTTTGAATTATGTACTTCCAAAGTTATTATATATAGTATAGTCTGATTTCGCTCAAAATAATTTTCCCAAAGAGTTTTTATGTTTTAAATAGATCATGATCTATCAACATGACAACTGACAAGATTATATCTCCTACGGTTAATAAATGCCAACTTTTAAACCACTTTGGAGGTCGATTACTAGATAATTTTTGGCATTGTAAAAAAGTCATGTAAGAAACCTTGCCTTTATTTTAAAAGACCTATTTAACGATACCCCACACGATGGGGTATGGGGAATGAAAAAAATATTTTCATCCCCACTTCACATGTATGGAGAGCCACCCTAAACAATAAAACTATTATGATGCCAAAACCGAGAAACACGTCTCGGTGTGACGAACTGACGCTTAGTAAAAGACAGAGTAATATGGGCTGTCAAAGTTACTGACGGAAATCAGAATAATCCCCTTACCCGCGGTCCTCACACCATGACGAACGCCTCCTGCCCCCGGAACAGGAAGGGGTGCTGGTCGATCATGGTCTGCACGATGTCCTCCAGGTACGGCCGCGTCATCTCGAAGCGGCCCATGTCGGAGAACTGGACCGGCAGCAGGGTGGGCCACCAGCAGATGGCCAGGTTCTTGCTGTCCATCGAGTTCAGTTTGGAGTTGTCCGCCACCCTGGGAGTTAAAAGAAAATATTGTATATATTTAATTATTGTATATAAAATATTGTATTTTTATACTAGTAATTTTTACTAGTATAAAAATCGTATTATTATTGTTATTTATGACTCGTAACTACTATACACTGGACTACAGACGTATACTTGTTTTGGTGAGTTGATACTGTTGTTTCTGTCTGTGTTGTAAATAACTTTTAAGATGTCATGAACTATTTATTTACAGAAACGTTCCTTTTCACAACTACATATGTGTTTAGTGTGTTTGTGTCGTCACCTCCTTGCCGGAAGTTACTTCGAAAAGGAAGTTTTCATCAGTTAAAATTAAAAAACTAAATTACATATTTTTAAATCAACATTATTTATCAACCTTGAGTTTTTATTTTATGATATCGCTAGAATACGTTTTCCTAAGCCAAGTACTAAAGGAAATACTCATTATAACTTATGAAATTAAATATGAGTCAAGTAGCCTATTATATTTATTACTAATATTATTTACAGGAAAGATTTGTTTATTTGTTTGCACTGAATAGTCCAAAAGTACTGGACCTATTTTGATGAAATTTGGCACAGATATAGAGTAGACCACAGGAAGAACATAGGCTACTTTTTATCGCGTTTAATGTACGGTTTCCGCAAGATTTCCGATTGCGTGCACGAAGTCGCGGGCAACATGTAGTTTATTATACACATGAGCTTATATATATATGGGCTTTGGTAAGGCTGTAGCCTCTGCCTGTCTGAGAAGAGTAACAGGACAACTAAGTGATGTCTAGCCCTAGCGTAACCACAGCCTTATGTTCCTGTCGTAAGTGGTCGGTGATGATAATATAAGGCCAACTTGGCTAATTGCGTCTACGGGTCTAATGCGTCCTTTTGAAATTATTCGAAAACTGTTTATTCTACATTTGACTTCTGCCCTCTAGTTACGTTAGCTTAAACTAAAAACTTTACATGTAGTTCGTACAGATGGTGTTGTAGTTCACTTATCCGAGTATTTCGCCATTTTGTAAACTGCACGTGTCTGGACAACTTGTTACTGCGACGGGTGAGTACAAAAATCCATGTTAATCTTATTTTTTCTTTATTTGACTGATTTTATTCAATAATGATAGTAATTAATGGTCAATGAGTTTCTTACTCAGACAGATATTTTAAGTTAAATAGGTTTATTTGAAAAAATAATTGTATCTCCATTTTTAAGTTTAGGATAGTTGTATTGATAATTGTATGGGAAGCATTTGCCCCAATACAGAAATAGTTAATCTTTTTATGTCCTCACATGTTAATACGAAGATGAAATTTTGTTTCAGATATATAACTAACAAGTACTTACTTGCCATGGTGATATTGAAGTACATGGACACTGACAAATTCTTAATACCAAAGTAGACTGATGAGTGCCTCATTTAATTTAAATAAGTTTTTTATTGTTTTCCAGATTTCTTTTAAAACTTTTACCACTATAAAAACTACATACATACTTACAGTTTGGCAAAAAGGTCGTAAATGGACCTAAATTTATTTTCACTGGTAACACCTTATTTCTTCATACGAAAGATGTCAAGTGTTTAAGATGTTACATGTACGTAATTACGGTTTTCGGAACACAAACGCATGACTAAATAGAGGTATAAATTTGAAATTGGAATTCCTAACCAAAGAAAATATATTTGAAATCAAAGTGGCCAGTACGACAAAACGCCAATTTCATATGTAAGAACCTAATATATGTATAGTATAAAAGTATTAAATATATTTCCGTTGCCTGGTACCCGTAACACAAGTTCTTTGAGAACTTACCACGGGACCAGATTGACGTGGTGTAAAAGCATCCATAGATATTATTTATTTGCTAACACACTTTGTTCTGTCTTAAATAAAATCTAAAATAAATAAAAAAACACATTTCTACCTTCAATATTCCTCACCGGTTAAACCTTCTCTGAACTTGCACAATTATTTCAAGATATAATTAGCCAAGTTATTTTAAGCCCGAGTAACGTTACCTCGCAAAGTGGTTGAGCAGGTAGTCGAGCGTGGCGCGCGCCTGCGGCGTGAGAGCGGACGCCAGTAGCCCGCGCAGCGCCAGCAGCCGCCAGCTGCGGTCCTTCAGCTCCACGCCGCCCGCTATGCAGCCGCGCATCGCTGGAATGTTATTATGATGAATAATATATATATATATATATATATATATATAGTATATATATATATATATTATATATTATATTACTAGCAGATATATATATTATACACTGCAGGTCTAAAATGTCCACATTATATTTTGAAGAATTTATGTGGGCCGATCCCGGCGGCACTGCAATGCCGGGCCAACCCGTGACGGGAGTGGAGCGAGCCCCGAACATCCCGTCGTGGTACAAAAATCAGATTAATATACTGGTCCCGCAGTGCGGGAACTTTCAGATATTAAGCTGAAAAGAACAGATACTACACTTTGATCTTAGCCAAAAGGCCGAGAAGCGATGCCGAATAAATATATCGTGAGGGATGTCATTCTGAGCGCCGCGTTTTCGATAGCGCGATGTAGGAATAGCCCTAAAATTGAGAGCGACACCTATCGGCAATCATGGAAATGCAATCTCTGCAGATTTTTCAATATCGTTCAACAGATGGCACTAGTGTCACATTATGTCATTGGCTGCCGACTTGTCTTGTGACGTATAAATGACCAATCAGAAACAAGTACACTAACAAGACGCTTTTGGCGGAACTTTCAAATTGATACTGCAACAAAAAGCTTACCTAATTAGATGTAAGCCTATAAACTTGGTAAAAAAAAAAATATAATTTGGTATGTACCCAGGAATGAAAATAATGTAATTCCCGGGCCCCGCACCATCAAAAAACACAGGGGTTCTAATTTGTATGTATTTACCTACTAGTATTATAAATGTGAAAGTTTGTGAGGATGGATGGATGGATGGATGGATGGATGGATGTATGTATGGATAGATGTGTGATAGGTGAGTGATAGATATGTATGGACGTTTGTTACTCTTTCATGCAAAAACTACTGAACGGATTTCGATGAAATTTGGTATGGTAGTAGTTTAGACTCTGAATTAAAACATATGCTACATTTTATTCCGAAAAGTACACAGTTCCCGTGGGATACCATATTTACGCGGGCGGAGCCGCGGGAAAAAGCTACTACTTATACAAACTACTTTTAAGCTATGCAACGCATTTCAATGTGGTTTAAGTTACGGTTAATATATTTATACGCACATATTAAAGCAGACAGAAGTCAACTATTTACCTGCTATAT
Source organism: Phengaris alcon alcon (assembly GCA_037179445.1). Lineage (NCBI taxonomy): Eukaryota > Metazoa > Arthropoda > Insecta > Lepidoptera > Lycaenidae > Phengaris > Phengaris alcon. Next base: position 2,241,994 of record JAYRCH010000087.1, on the reverse strand, counting down.
CTTCTAGTTGCGCCATGCTCGGCTCGTCCAGTAGCGGTGGCAACTTCTTCGAGAAGAAGTCTTTGAGTGCCGTCGCCACCGCGTTCACAGGTATATCTAGAGAATCTAGATCTATATTTGGATCTGAAAATTATTAGACACGACTTATAAGACGCCATCCGTGATAACAATAGAATACATACCTTACCAAGTCTGTGAATGACAGTTTATAGAAACTACTTTTTAAATTAATATTTAAAAACAACTTAAAAAAGTATATCTTTGTATAATTATATAAGCCGAAAGGAAAGATAAATATGAATAGACAAATGCAAAAAAAATTACAGGAGTAAGAAAATGTTGCATTTTTTGTTGTAATTGAAGAACAAAAATTACTGTTCAAATCCATGCACTATTTGTAATATAATATTTTAAAATTTATCATAGCAATTATATTTATGAGCCTAGTAATTTTCCAAATACTTACTAAAAACTGTTACAATAAAAATTAACAAAATATTACATTTGAATTTGGAATCTGTCATTTTTATATGATTGTTCATTGTGTTTTCTCATTTTGGCGCCAATACATTGTACAATATTTTGCGATATTAAAATGGAGTGGGGTGATAAAGAGAACCGAATAGCTGTGATTGCATTACACAAAGTAGGTATGGAGCCAAATGCAATTTTTAAAACTCTCCATACGCTTGGTATTAGTAAAATGTTTGTGTACCGGGCTATTAATAGGGACCTCCTCTGTTTGTGACAGAAAAAGACCTGGACGTCCACGTAGTGTTCGTACGAAAAAGGTGGTCAAAGCAGTAAGGGAAAGAATTCGAAGAAATCCTGTCCAAAAGCAAAAGATTTTATCTCGGGAGATGAAGATAGCACCTAGAACCATGTCGCGTATTTTAAAAGATGACTTAGGACTTGCAGCCTATAAAAGACGAACTGGTCATTTGTTAACTGATAATTTAAAAAAGAATAGGGTGGTTAAGTCGAAACAACTACTGAAGCGGTACGCAAAGGGAGGTCATAGAAAAAATTTGTATACGGATGAGAATTTTTTACAATTGAGCAACATTTTAACAAACAAAATGACCGTATTTATGCTCAAAGCTCTAAGGACGCTTCCCAATTAGTCGACAGAGTGCAACGTGGGCACTATCCGACTTCAGTGATGGTTTGGTGGGGTATCAACTATGAAGGAAAGACTGAAAAAGTGAAAGTGAAGTGAAAGTGGATGGTGGAAGTGAAAGTGGACGGTGAAAGTGAAAATTTTTGTAAAGTGACAGCCATACTTTTGTGAAAAATTTATCAAAACATCGGCACAAGTGTATCAAGATACCATTCTTGAGAAGGTAGTGAAGCCCCTTAATAACACCATGGTCAATAACCATAACCAAGAACGGTCCTTCCAGCAAGACTCGGCGCCGGGTCATAAAGCTCGGTCTACGCAGTCTTGATTGGGAACGAACGTTTCGGACCTCATCAGAGTTGAAGACTGGCCGTCGTCTAGTCCCGATCTTAATCCGCTGGATTATGATTTATGTCAGTTTAGGTCAGTTTTAGAGAGTACGGCTTGCTCTAAACGCTATGATAATTTGGGAGTCCCTAAAACGATCCGGTACGATTGGCAGTGAAGAATTTTCCCATGGAAAGAGTGCGTGTTTCTACTGATAACTGGCCTCAACGTTTAAAGGACTGTATTGCAGCCAATGAAGACCACTTCGAATAAGCTTTTTATGTTTTAAATTGTTTTATATTTATGTATTAAACTAACAAACTGTAAAAGTAATAAATGTTATTTGCAATAGGAAATTATTTTTTTTCTTTGTTTCAGTATTTATGGCAAGAATAGGTATAATTTAAATTTTTTACACATACAATATTTTCAAATACATGTAAAAAAAATATGTGCGGAGCGTTTTTAATGGTCTCCAGATTCCCAATTTTGTACTTACATACAGCAAGGTTGATCGTAGAAGACGTGCTTTGCTAGGACAGTAATTGTCAGCTTATTTTATACTATACGGTAAGCCAATGAAAAACTACGCATGACTAGAATATATACGTAGATAAAATATTTTTCTTTCGTAGTTTACCTTCGTAGAATTTCGCGAAAAGCATGTCTACGTGCGCGCGGTTGCCGGGCACTCGATACAGGCCCTCGGAGGCGAGGCCCTCCCGTTCTATGAACTGGATACATTTCTCCACGAATAGCGGCACGCCGTGTGGGCCCTGAAACGAGTTCAGATGAGTAGGTCCATTTTTAGGGTTCCGTAGTACTACAAGGAACCCTTATAGCTTCGGTCTATATCTCTTATAGTCTGTCTGTCAATCTGGACTGATTGACTTCTGATAGATGTTCACTAAAGCTCAGCGCAAACGGGCTACCGACGACAGCGATTAATTACAATTACGTGTAGGCAACACACGTAGCCGTAATGTAGTGGTAATGCGCGTCAGCCACACTGTCCGTCGCCCGATTATGCCGATACCTTATATTGCAGTACTGTTTAGTGGTACAGAAAACTATTTAAAAAAGTATACTGAAGTCATCATGAATCAAAGGCTCGTATGAGGCCCTTCTCTGAATAACACCATAAAATTGATTTAAGTGTATGTTACACACATACACATTTTTTTAATTTTAATATTATCATTCATTCGGTTTACCTTTTTTTTGTGGTTTCAAGCATGCTCTTACGCTCTAAACATTATGTTACGATTATTACTGCTTTCATTTTTAGCTATATATGTTAAACGTAGGTTTTATTTTTTTATTTCTTGTCATATTCAGGGGCTTAACCAGAGCTTTGGTAATTTGTTTTGTACTTGTGAAAACTTGTAATTGCCACTTAATTTTTTAATATGTTAATTTATTATAATTGTACTTGTTGCTGTCAGTATTCTTAACAAAATAAAATAAAAGGTCCTTGTTATTTACATAGAGTATAGACTGATGAGCACCTAGCATCTATGATAAACTTTACATTTTTTTATTTAGTTTCTTTATGTACCTGTGGTCCCCAATTTTGTATTGAATTTGTGTTTTGTATTTGCGACGCGTTCTTCTTGTCTTTACTTTTAGAGAATTCCTGCAAAATAAAAATTATAAATGTTCGTAAAAGACTTCTACAATTTTCTATACAGAATGCAAACGGTACAAATACGTCAACATACTACAACTACGAGAACACAGACTACACGAAACGATTGAAGAAAATATGTGATAGATATTAGGTAACTAGTATTTAGAATTTACTTTTCTATAGTCATAATTTAGTTTTGCTGCTTGTCTACACTACAAATAAGTGCATTATATACACCCGTGTATCCTGAGCTTGTCTAAGCACCTCTTTGCATCAGTAACCCGACAGTTATCGTGGTTCCTGACATATTATATGAGGACGACACAAAAGGTTTATATACTTACTTTATGCCTCCTGTCGTGTTTGCCGAACGCCTGCCGCCGTCGGGAGTCCGCGGCGCTGGACGACGAGTTGTCCTGCGCCGATGATGGGTACTCGCCGGAGAGAACCTATAGAGATTTTTTTTATCATCATCAAAATAATCATCATCTTAAATATCATGATATATCATCATCATTGATTACTAACATCCCCCGTTACTACGGATTAAAAAGATTCTGTACGAATCATCTATACATCATTGGTGTAGCGACGCGTGACATGACACGCCTCGCGGCTAAATGCTGACTCTTTACTATTATCTAATAAGAATGCAGGCAACAATGATATATTACCCCTTCGCAACATTAATGGTTACTTAAATATACGCCGAAGTTAAAAAACTAACAGTACAATACAAACCTTATGTGTAGGCTCGTGGTGCGGCGGGGGCGGCAGAGGCCTCGGCCTTCTGGATTCACCATCCGAGCTACCTTCACTAGAGTCGCTGGCAACTAGAAAATTATACTTAAAATTAGATCTGTCCATTTAATCTGTGGACACTAGGGACGCAATTACTGTCGAAGTAACATTGCAATTGCCGCCGCTTTATTTATTTACCGTGCCGTCTAAGTTACACAAAAAATTTAAAGCTTGCTAAAAAGTAATTGAATATATGAAACAACTGAGACGAAAGACGCTTCATTTACAAGGGCGCACTCAATTACATTTAACGAAACGAGCACAGGAGCCTTAGACAAAGTGCAAAGTCAGAACGATTACGAAGTTTTTGAAGAATAAAAAAAAAATCGAACTTCTTGATTGTAATTATTAAAGAATGACTTCTTAGGGGGGCTTAGTCGAGGTGACCCTCGACTAAGCCCCCAGCTCTTAGAAAAGCTGATAATAATAGGTAATAACACCTTTATCCTCCACCGTTCTCGCCCTATATCCGGTGGGCAGCTCGGGCGGGCCGACGAACATACCCAGTTTGGGCACGCGCGGGCTCTGCACCGCTACTAGGTTGCCTAGAGACCTGGAATATTGAGGGTTAGGCTGAGACTATGTGATCCGGAATCCGGAACGCCAGAGAAAGTCCAGAGCATTGAAAATAGAACTCTACGCTAATACAATAGAGCTGAAAATCGGACACACAAGTGTCGAGCCAAATGTCAATTTGACACTTCGATTTTCAACTGTATTGTATTAGCGCAGAGTTCTATTTTCAGTGCTATAAATTTTCCTGGTATTTTTGGGTTTATATTGTCGTAAATGTGAAAATTGTATCGAAAAAAAAAAAATGATTTGTGGCAAATATATAGAAATGAAAAGGAGAGTTTTATGCGACTTACGGACACGTGCTATGATGTGTTATCAAGCTAAGGTGTCGATATATATATTTTTAGTAAGTTTTGTTCCTAACATAGGTATGGTGCACAAGATTACATAAAAAAAAATCCCGGGCCCACCGGGTTTCGGATCGTATAGACCAGTAATTCCCAGTGGTCCAGGTGGACCCCCAGGGGTCCACGGAGACTCGATGGGGGTCTAAGTTGGACGCGACAAAAAAAAGGGGGTCTACAATCGTAAGCGATTTCGATAGTGAAGAACTAAGATATTGGCTTGTTATTTTAAATAATATGATAATTAAATTAAACCTTCTCGATAAGACAATTTATAAATAAATTGAAAAACAAAATGGATAGTTCCAAACTGGGAGTCGAACCCAGACCATGTCGGTATCGCGCCGAGTGCTCTACCAGTTGAGCTATCCGACCCTATGCCACTTTCCTTTTTCAATTTCATTTATAACTTATTGAGTCACACCGTCCATCATACGGTAATACAACAACACAAACAATATGATACCTAAATTAAACCACAAGACAATTATCTCCTATCAATATAGGTAGATAATATTTTAAGAAGCTCAGCTACTATTACTTGTAAAAACTTGCATATTCCATATTCAGTACAACGCGTCGAGACTTGTTGCCGCGCCAGCCCCGCCGTGAAAATTAATACGTTACTTGCGGTGTATGTACTTGCAATCTTGTATGAACGTGTTTAATTCTTCACCAATATAAATACGAATGTCAAGGATAAACGTTACTCGTTTGTTTCCGAAATTTCATAAAGAAAAGTGAATCGATATTAGTGATAACCAGTGTCGAAAAAGTAAGTACTCCCTGCCTATTTGTATACCCACCTACCTGCCTATATAATATAATATTAAAAAGGGCACATTTTTCAACATTTTGTATTAAAACTTGAATTTTTTTATTTATTATTTACAGGTAGGTAATTGATACGAAATATGACCGAATCAAGAAGTGTCGTCAGTACAGTGTTGAATATTTAAAATTTGGTTTTCTTCCATCACAGGCAGATAAACGATTGCCCACGTGCCTTTTATGCAACAAAGTTTTGAGCAATGACTCTATGAAACCATCAAAGCTGTGAAATGGAAGACCACCTAAGAAGGTGTAATCCTGATAAAATAGGTAAAGATTTTAAAATATTTTCAAACATTAAAGGAAATATATGAAAAGATGCCCATCGTGCACAGTATGTTCGCTTCAACATCTGAAAGCAACGATGATGGCTTGCGAGCATCTTACAATATCTCATTACTTATAGTAAAATCTGGAAAACCGCACACCATTGGAGAACAGTTAATTTTACCTGCTGTTGAAGAGGTTTTTAAAACTGTTCTGCACAAATCTTCATTTGACATACTCAAAAGAATTCCTTTGAGTAACAACAGTGTACAAAGACGTATTGATGAAATGAGCTCTGATGTTGAAAGTTTCTTGTGTGATTATCTGCAAACAACTCATTTTTCTATTCAACTGGACGTGTCAACTTTAAACTTTACCTGGCAATGAAGCATTATTATTGGCATATTATGTTCGATTTATTATGGGCGAAAAAATTCATGAAGAGCTACTATTCGCGAAAAGTTTTCGCGAATAGTAGCTCTTCATGAATTTTTGGTGAATGGAACTAAAGGTGAATCAATATTTAATGTCCTGAGTGATTTATTAAAAAAAAAATCTATTCTATTTACAATCGTTATTTCGGTGGCAACAGATGGAGCTCTTGCCATGGTCGGTCGATATCGTGGGTTTATAGGCCATCTTAAAAGAATTATACCAGAGGTAACTGCAATTCACTGTGTTAACCACCGACAACATCTAGTAGCGAAAAATTTGAGTGACAGATTGCACCAATCGATTCAATTTGTGATTAATGCAGTTAACAAAATTAAAAGCAATGCATTGAATACTCGCTTATTTGCACAATTGTGCGATGAAAATTATGAAAACTTCCAACGATTGCTATTACATACCGAAGTACGTTGGTTGTCGAAAGGTGCATGTTTATCAAGATTTTATTCACTTTTTGACTCAGTTTTAGAATTTCTGGAAAGTAAAGATCCTGATTTTAAAAAAAACCTAATCAATTTTAAATCAGACATCGCGTATTTGACAGATTCGTTCAAAAAATTTAATGACCTCAACTTACAATTACAATTACTTAATTTAATAAAAACAGAGTGTAATTTCAGCTTTTATTGGTAAATTGAAATTTATGAAGGAAAATATTGATCGGCGCGAATTTTCAGTTTTCAAACTATCGCAGGTAGAATGTCTTAATGAAGATATTCAGACATACGTTCAACATTTGATTGCCTTGCATGATGATTTTAAAATCAGATTTGAAGACATTCTGTCTATGAAAATACCACCATGGATCATAAATCCATTTGATGAAACGGAAGTGGAGAATGTAATATTACAAGAGGAGCTAATGAGTAGCTGAAAGAGACATTTAAAAGAGGGTATCAAAAATTTTGGCTGCAGGCAGAAATACCTGAAAAATATCCTGGACCGTGGGGAATCGCGCAAAAGCTTCTGATAGCGTTTCTCTCGTCATATCTCGTCGAAAAAAGTTTTAGTGCCGTTACAAACTTATTAACAAAAAAAAGGAACAGATTGAATATCACAGAACGGGGAGATTTGCGGTTATTCCTTACAAAACTCAAGCCAAATATTGATAATTTGCTGTCAATCCATATATAGTACATCCATCTCTTTTTTTTTTTTTGTAATTACCATTGTAGAAATTACATACGTTATAAATAAGTATTTAATTTTGATTATATTACTTCTGTTAAAACAATAATAATTATTAGTTTAATAATTTATATATTTGAATATATAATATATATACCTGCAACACAAGGAAATATACTATATTTCTTTTTACCACTCTCAATGGGACGTTTTCTAAATAAAATTTGTGAGAGTTGATTGGTCCTTGTGCTGAGTCACTGTAGATTTCAAAAAAGTAAAGTTGGTTGGAGTCACTTTTTCGATTGGCTTTGCTTTATTGACATTCACTCACAGCACAATGAATTAAAATTTAATTGAAAATTTGTTTAGTCTACCTACTTTATTATCAAATAATTAACCCTATCAAGCAATCAATTCTAACCTTTTTTTTTTTCGAAAACTGTTAATTCGTCGTTGAAACTCAGCCACAACGCAAGTTTGCATAGATAGTTAGATCTAATCTTCACTTTTATTCGAGATTAAAAAATTGGTAGTAGTAATAGTAGTGGTAGTAATGTCGAAAGGGGTCCACCGGATCCAGCAAAATTTTGAAAGTGGTCTATGAAACAAAAGAGTCTGGGAACCACTGGTATAGACCCAGCCTTACTATTTACGGGCATGTATTTGTAGTGTGACTTTTCAACTGACCTCGTCACGTTTCAAATCGCCAGTTACAATGAATTATATTATTTATCAAACATAACTGAACTGTATTTTGTCGTAGTCATTTACCAATTAGTATGTGAACTAAATGGAAAAAGATATATGAAACATGCGTATCTACTTGCAGCGTGTTACGTACTCAAAGGGCATTCAAAGGGTATAATTACGGGCTACGAATTTTTATTTACGTAATTTAGATATGTCCTACCACGCGCAACTGAAAAAGTAACTCTCTAGTATAATTTTATTACCGTTTCTTATAATGTCGCGGGGCGTGATGATGCCTACGACGTACGTGCGCGCGCGCGCCGCCGGACGCCTCGCTCGACCCCGAACTGTCCGTCTCGGAGAATGCTGGAAACAATGATCACGTAGTTAGCTGAGGTTTAACGTGCGGTTAATGGTAGTAGAATCAAGATTTAATAATTAGCATACAAGAAAAACTTAGGCCTTTTCATCCGTTATCGGTTGATTTATACAGTATTCTCCGAGCGAGGTAACCACTCTTGAAATACTGTAGTGCCTGGGTCAGGCGGTTCTTAAATGTCGTATGGTTGCCCAAGCTTAAGTCCAGAGGAATGACTTGTCAATACGTATGGGGCCAACCATGAGCGGGTTTCGTCACAATGTTTTCCTTCACCGTAAGAGCGTCCGTATAATAATGTACTTGAGATCTGAAAAGGTCTCTTTGGTACACGCCACTATCTGGGAATCGAACATAGAGCGCAGGTTCGATTCCCAGTATGTGTCGAGTGCGTATCAAATGATCTACCGACTAGGCCACGGAGCTCTCACTTTTTTTCCTTGCACAATTAGCAGACATTTAACTTTGTATTTTAAACTTACACGGCTGATGTAGCGGCGTCTTGTCGTGGTGTCGCCGGTGTCTTCTAAGCCGCGTCATCGAAGGCGCCTCCATGTACTCGTTAGTTTCTTTTATCTTCAATTTTAAAATTAATAAATCAATACCAAAATAAGTCTCAAATTATTATTATTTTATTTACATACATAAAAATATTTACAGAACAGAATTAATACATAAGTATGTAATATATATTACAAGTAAGTATTTATTCCTTTATTTTCCAAACTTAATTCTTTACAGGAACTTATCCTATTACGACAATTAATTTATACGAATAAATTGCGGTCGCGGAGCACGTAGAATTTCTTACATTGACTCACCGCTACTTGTCTATTTCACCCGCGCACAAACATATTGCTATCGCGTTCCCTTCGCGTACCAATGCACAATGTGAACACGATAGGAATATATCCGTGCGCGAGTGAAAGAGACAATAGTAGCGACAAGTCTATGGACCAAACGCTACGTGCTCCGCAACCGCAGTTTTGTATTTAAGAACACTTTAATACAATAATTATTCATGTTATAATTACAATCTGTTATTCCTATAGAAATATCGGCATTAAGCCGGGGCCACGCTTACTATCAACAAATCATAGATACTGAGGACTGAATGAATAAAGGTCTGCAATACCTGTGCATACTGAGCGTCCAGTTCGGTTTCGGAGCTCACGCCTGATGGGTGTTGGTGCTGCCCCGATCCGCCCCAGCCCGGCCGCGATGACTAGAATAACATAACAATTTAAGCCGTTGGGGTAGTACGGAATTAATTTCCTAAAAAATAATTTCCATGACCAACAGCGCACTCATCTTTACGTTTTCAACTTCGAATGGGATCAATGTTATTCAATATTTATTTAAAGGAGGTTGGAGAAAAATACCTTTCTCTCTCTAGGAGGTGGAGGTCCGATGGTTATGTGCTGTAGAGCGTCACTGACCATTGTATAGTTGTTCATATCTAGCTTCCCCGGTTGCTGTAAATAAAATTTAATGTTACTAATTTTATTTGCATTATAACAATTAATATATTACTAAGCAGATATCCTAGTTTTAAACACTTTTTTCAAATGTCTCTTATATTTCATATTAGATATGTATGTAAAAATATATGGACATATAACTCGAACACGTAAATTCTCACACTTGTTAGAGTCTCGTAATAATCAGTGAACCCTTATAGTTTCGCTCTGTCTGTCCTAGCTTCTGTAATTGTGAATATAAATTAATGAAATTGGTATAATTATATAATGTGTATAGATCTCATAAAATATGGTATATAGGTTTTGACATCATAAAATAATTATAATTCTATATTTTAGGGGTGGCTCTCCATACATGTGAAGTATAAACATATAGGGGATGAAAAATATTTTATCATTCTACTAAATCATGTATTAGAATAGAATAGGTATTTTAAAATTAAGAGACTATTCTTCTCTTAAGGCAAGGTTTCATTTTTCACACTACTTTTTTATAAAATCAGCCATATACGAGTAAAAAAAAGTAAAAGGCTTTTAAAACTATAGAAGATAAAAACTTGTAAGTTTCCATACTGATGCTAAAAACTTTTTAGGGACATTATTTTGAGCGAAATCGGACAATAACTTTTGAAGTAATTCAAAGAAAACCTAGTGCGCATAGTGTTCTATTTTCTCTGTGAGGCCATGATCTCTGCAGTCAAACCGACCCATTTATACCGAAGTGTGGCTCTTCACCGAAATCGTGATAGCGCGATGGAAGTGAAACCCTCAATGTCGTACCTTGAGCGTCTGGGAGTGTCGTAGCCTCTGCGGCGGCGGCTGCGGGCGCGCGCGGCCCGTCGTGAAGGCGCGGTGCCCGTACCCCGCCGGCTGCCATAAACCACCTCCATCTACATAATACATAAAAAAAATTTGCTTATATTATAAAGCGATCTATCGAGCACAATCCTTGGTAGTAATCAACGCCACATCTACGCGACCAAAGCAGATGGATGTTGTAATTAACGCTGCTTTAAAAACTATCCCCCTTACCAATAAAAATATTTATACAATGGATAAGCTACACAATTTTTTGTCGTTGTCTGTCAAGCTACTTTTCCAACTTATCAGACAAGGACAAAGCATTGTATAGCTTATTAATTGTGTAAATATTTTTATTAGATAGAGAGAAACGGTAATTAGTGTTGGATAACAATAATAATGTATAAAAATCTTAAGTGTTTCGGCCATTATAGAATTACAAATAATATATTTCTCTGGACTTAAAATAAAGACCTATAAAATCGGTATTTATTATTTTGACAAGGTATTATATATCTCAACTACTTAACTGTTTATATAAAATATAAAAATGATATGACATTAAAAGAACTTCCGAGCTATCTCAATTAAGATAATGTTGTAATTTAATTGTAAATAAAAAGATTTTAAGAATAAATTAGACATAATAAGTTTAATAAATCGATTCACAACTATTTTTAAAGTGTACTATTTTGGCCAAAATACACGTGACTATGTATTTAATTATTTTATGTTTTTCGCAAAACAATCACAAAACAAAACATCTAACTGTTACGGCTTGGCAAAAAAGAGTATGACACAGTGACAGCGGGAACTAAAAACATTTTCAACTCCTCTTTTAGCCGTAATAGATTGGAATGAATTATTTAGTTTATTAAAATTAAATTTTATTAATTTAATTACAATTGCAATAATTCAAATCTATCATGGATAAAATATAGTTGAAAAAGTTTTAAGTTCCCGCTGTCACCGCCTAATAATCTTTTTTGCCAAGCTGTACATGCCATCTAATAACACAATCAACAAAATTAACATATTAAAAATGTAATATTTAAACAAAATAAACTAAAATCTAAAGGGTACATGCAAAAAGCATTCCACATGAACTATCTACAGACAACAAAGAACCCTCCCGGTAACGAAATAAAATCGATTTTGGATTGACATGCAATCACCTGACTCGTGCGTGCTGAGCGAATCCTCGGAACAGTTGAGATCCGCTGCGTTGTAACAATTGGCAATTTAAATTCGTGTTAAAATTTATTTACTACAAAATGGCAAACTCCTAAAAATCCATAGAAATCTTTAATGATTTTCTGCTGTAGTCGGTATAATTTTTGCTTAACAAAAATATATATATGTAATTTGATTAAAATCCGCAACATGTCGCGACCAATGATAAACTATTTATTCATTCGATATGTTTTTATTTTATTTTCGAGTGCTTATCTTTCACAACAAGGAATTTAACACTTTATATTGTTGTTACACTACCTGTGAGGTGAAATTTATAACACCCCAGCAGCACTACGCCTAACATGGTAGACAAAACGCATTTATTTCTATGGTGACACCATAGAAATGCGTTTTGTCTACACAGGAATAGACATACTGACAGATAAAATGGACAAAATGACAGCTTTCCTGTCAAACTGTCGTATTGTCTATTCTTCCGTAGAAAGAAACCATATCTACGGTGGTTATGCTAAAAGTGCAGGCAGTGAGCACTTGCTGTAGAAAGAAGAAAGATTCCATATTCAATAATTAACTGATTTCAATGGAATTCCTTTACTTCTTGAGGTTAGTTATACAAATACATAAATTAGCTCCTCGAATATCCTATATGTTTGTAAATTATAGTCATTAGTCATAGCATGTAGGCAAATACTTACGCGACAGATCGTGCATGCGGTGGTCGGGCGGCGCGGGCTCAGGCGGCGTGCTCGGCGGCGGGTACACGCTGAAACCTGCGTACAAATTACGTCACAAATAAATAAATTGACGGATGGTTAAATTCGAAGCATAGTACGGCGAGAGAGTGTAATGAAAGTTGTGAATATAGAAGATTGTCAAAACCATTAGCAGATTGATTTTACTGTACTGTGTCATGATTGACACAATAAACGTTTTAGAAACAGATAAGAAAAATGTTTAATTTGTATGTTCATAATTGGAAAATGATTGTAGAATGTGTCAGAATTAAAATTCATTTACTTATTGAGTGCGTTTATAGATGGTAAATAATAATTTTCCTGGTATCCAACCTAACGAGTAATTATAACGGATTTAAATGTGAAATTTCCTACAAAATAGACTTAAAACAATATGTACCTTTGAGGAAACCTCTGTTTTTGGAATTGTTGAGTGTGTCACTGTACTCGGAGTCAATGTCGGCGCGCGAGTCGGGGCCGATGAGTAGATCCAGTGAGTTGGTGAGCTTGTGGTCCATTCTGAAACGAAAATAAAACATGTGAGTAAAAAAATAAAAGTGTATTGTATATTTTTGATGCCATGAATGCGTGTTTTAAGAGTGATGATCAATAAATAATAATGAATTATGTGACCTGTCTACCATAGTCGATTTTAAATAATTTATGGGTGATGTAGTGTTTTCTATTATTTTGTATTGCGAGGTTCTTATTATGGTATGGGTTTTGGGTTTCATTTGCTAATGCAAAAATATAGTATCGTCTTTAAAAAATAGTATTGTCGTGCATTGTACGGTGTTCCATATATTGTGTGCAAGCGTAATTTCACGACAGTTATATGTAAGACACTCTTGTCGAGCCTCGACATGCATTAACATTACATAAGCGTAATTGTACGGTCTCATAGACAACCGACTATGACCGTACAATTACGCTTATGACCGTAGTGTCACAGCGGACGTACCGGTGCTGTCGGGGGCGCGACGCGTGCGGGGGGCGCGCGGCGGCGACGTCAGGCAGGTTGGGCCGCGCCGGCTGCTCCATGCGGAACGCGCGCTCGATCTCCCCCTTGCGTTCCCACACCTCCTTGAAGAACGGCGTGTAGAATGCCGCTGAAACAGAAAAAATATAAGATTCCAACATAATATAACAGCTCTTCTATTGATTAATATAGCCGCGGATAGTGTCAGAATACATCAGCTTAGCTTTTCACAATCGTCACGGAAACGTAATGGGATTCGGATTCGATAACTTGGCGCCCTAAAACTATTTAACGTTAAGCAAGGTAAGCGATTATTGGTAGGAATGCGATTCGGATTCGATAACTTTACGCGCGGAAACTATTTAACGCTAAGCAAGATAAGCAATTATTGGTAACCGCGCGGGAGTCCAATACCGAATCAAACTACGTTTCTGAGAAGTTTGTTAACAGCCTCGCAACTCAACCGCTTTTAGCATTCTATTTTTGAAATATTTACAATAAACCGTAACAAAATACTTTAAATCCATTTCTTGAGCTCGTTTAAATAGAGGGACAGACAAATCACGACTCTCGTCTCTGTCTGCTGACGTGTCGTATGTAGAAGTCATTTGTCTCAGTTCCTGTCTTTAGCGTTTAGACACTCACACTTGTTCTCCGCGCTGGACGTGTACGTTGTAAAGTGCGCGCCGAGGCGGTCCGCAGTAGCGTTGCCGTCTGTTATAAGGGCGTGGCCGAGGTCCGTGCCGAAGAACGCGGACGCGGCCGACCCGCCTCCGTCCGTGACCGCCACCATTTGGATCGGCAGGTTCGGTATGTTCATTGAGAACGCGCTGTAATGGTAAATAACGTTATTAAATATATATGCTCTCAATTAATCAATTAATACTAAAATCTACGAATAACACAATAACAATATTGAAGGCTATTTTCACACCATTTGAACTTACTTTAGAGTCGCCAAACTGGCTTTTCTCTTCGCGGAGTATATCAGTATGAAGCCGTGTATCAATTCCTCTCTGAACTGACTCGCGCCGTGGAAGCTTGATATTATAACCTACGACAAAATACAATGAATAAAAACTTATTAATAGTTTTCCTTTATATACTATCTACAGCTGACTATTACTTTTACGGTATACATAATATACCGTAATAGTAGTAGTCAGTATACGGTATAATTAATATATAATATTTATGTACGCTTCACACCACCTCAATCTGGCCCCTTGGCAAGTATCCGAAGAATTAGTGTTACGGGGACGGGTTATATATATATGAAACTTTTTGTTACCTCGGCGTAATTCGAACCCGCGACCTCTGGCTTGAGCACCGACGCACTAACGACTGAGCCACAAAAGCAAAACGACCGACAAAAGACTATCTCTGTGGCTCAGTGGTTGAGCGTTTTGGTGCTCAATCCGAAGGAACAAAAAGTTTTTTCGTGTTAATGGGTCATGGATATGTATTAAATATGTGTATAATATAAAATCATTAAATATATTACCGTTGTCTGGTACCCGTAACACAAGTTCTTCAAGAACTTACCACGGGACCATATTGACGCGGTGTAAGGCGTCCGTAAATATTATGTAAAAAAAAAATAGCTCTACGACTCACCTCCACCTTCCGTTTGGAGTCCCCCAGGAACGTCTCTATCAGTATCGAGCGGTCGCCGGTGAGGAAGCAGGCGCGGTGCTGCAGCAGCGGGCCGAGCGCGCGCTCCGGCGAGTAGGGATCGTCGCAGAACATACACACCATTATACTGAAATAAACAAAGGTTTTAACTAAAGATAAGCTTACGTACATTTGACAGAACAAATCTTCATACAAGAAAAAGTTACGCCGTCTTGATTTCACCATACCTCAAATGTCAAAAAAAAAACTGTCCCCACTGACTGGCGTTGTTTGGGGCAAACAACGCCAGTCAGTGGGGACAGTTTTTAGACAGCTATTTTTCAGATAATATATAATATACGTCTATGGAAATAAAAATGATACGTGTTCTTGTTAAAAATCTACGCAGTCATAATGAAATTTAACAAATCATAAATGAATATAAATAATAAGAAGATAAGAAAAATAAGAAAAATAAGAATAAGAAAAATAAGAATAATATACTAAAAATCAATATTTTCAAAGGAACTGCGGATTGTGTGAAGCACTTTTTTGAGTCTTGTGCAAACGCCCCATACGAAAGTCGTACAAGCAGGTGACGTCACACGTCTGTAAATTGCTACGAAATGTACATTTAAGCAATACATTTTAGCAATACATTTCTGATATCTCCGATGTTTGCGCGTTTATGTTCATACTCACCATAGTAAATATTTTTGTTTGTATGTAGTAGTATATTTTATGTAGTAAACTAGGTATTACATTACAATATTGTAATACCAATTATTTTCCGAATGTTAAAAAAAAACAAAATTTTTACATGTGGGAAAATACTATACATAAATAATAACTACTATAGAAAATGGATGGGCCTAGAGTTAGACCCAAAGATGCAAAAACATCTCATTGAAACGAAAACAAAAACTTTTTATTGACTGGGCAATGTGTCGGTTCATCGATGACGTCGAACTTGTACGCCGCGCTAATTGTCAACAATACGGTCACATTGCTAAATTCTGCCGCGATTCAGACCCGTGCTGTTGTCACTGCGCCGATAAACACACCTCGATTAACTGTCCCAAAAAAGATTTAAGAGATTTCAAACCGGTTTGCGGAAGCTGCACCCGGTACAAGAAACATAACGACCACCCCACGGGTTCCCCTGGCTGCCCAACATACAAGGCAAAAATGGAGCAATTAATTTTTACAACTCGCTATGGATAAGTTAGTTATAGGACAGTTGAACCTACATAACAATAAGCACGCGACGATTGAATTATAAAAATTGGTGTCGGATTATAATTTAGACTTAGTTCTCATACAAGAGCAATATCAATCCGCGTCGCTAAGGTCGAAAGTCGTACAAGTTAACAACCTAGCGCGCGCCGGCATTTACACACCTCACGTCTAAATTTTCAATTACGGCCCTTACAAATCTGTCAACGTCTCACTGTGCGGTAGCGGAGGTTTCGTGTCTTCACTTTAGATCGTACGTAGTTAGTTGTTATTTTCAATACTCCGATCCTGTAGGTCCTCACTTACACCAACTACGTCATGTCCTACAATGTCTTGCGGGGAATAAAATTGTTATTGGTGCCGACGTAACTGCTTCTTCGCCCTTATGGCATGGGGAACTTAGATACACTGACCGCGACCGTCGTAGCTCAGTGGAAGACTTCATAGCAGAGTTCAACCTGCAAATTCATAACACTCCCAATGCACCACCTACATTTACGTCACGCTTTCCAGCACGTACGTCCATTATAACAATATAATAAATTGGCGCTTCATTCCTGATGCGTCCTGCAGCGACCATCGTTTAATTGTCTTTAAGTTTATTCGCGCACCCTCGAGTTGTCCCGTGATTGAGTCGAAAGATTATAAATATAATGTTAAAAATGTTAATTGGAATTTATTCCGGTCCCTTATGTTCGCTCATTCCAGAGATTTCACTCGTCCAGACTTGAACTCTAATGATAGTGCGGAAATAATGACCAACACCTTTGTCTACTGTGCCGACACCGCCCTGGGCCGAAGGCCGCTTAAAACAGAAAATAAGTGTAAATGGTGGCACGATAATTTATAAACATATAACTTGCGTCGGGAGTTTAGAAGAGCCAGACGGAAAATAAATTATGCACGTAGACAGGGACTCGGTCTATTGGACGATAATTACGTATCGTACCTAGCTGACCTTAGAGCTTCAAGGTCGCGTTATCGCACCGCCGTCACCTTAGCAAAAAATAATATGTTGAGAAATGCTGCCGTTAGACTGGATAAGGATCCCTCCTTGAGGGACCAAGACCATGGTCTTCTTTATACTATGAACTCAAACCAAATAATACCACTGCTCCACAGTATTTTTCAAATATCAAGATTAATAATTCGTATACTCATAGTTTAAGAGACACGGCGAAGGCGTACCTCGACGTACTAATTCCACACGACCAGCCGGACTTGGACAATGATCTTGACCCCATCAATACGCCGGTATCTGACTTACCTACACTTGATGAGTTCACTTCAACAGGTTTTTAATAAATGTATTGCAGAAGGCACTTTTCCAAAAATCTGGCGAATCGGCACAATAAAATTAATTCCAAAAGCCGGTGATAAACCACCAGACGATCCAAAATCCTACCGTCCTATAACGCTATTATCATGCTTAGGTAAATTAATAGAACGTCTTATTGTTCCCCGCTTGCTACCCGGTGGCCCGAAATTTAATAATCAGCAATTTGGATTTACCGCCGGGAAGTCTACAGTGGATGCAGCAATCGAGGTCAGAAAAACAGTAAATCTATCGGAGTGTAAATATGTAGTAGGTATATCTCTGGATATCGCGGGTGCCTTCGATAATGCCTGGTGGCCAATGCTACTACTTAAGTTAAGAAACAGAGGCTGCTATCGTAATATTTATTATTAAATTTACTCGTATTTTTACAACGGCGTAACAAAACTCCAACTCGGCCATTACACACATTCCAAAAACTTAACGCGCGGCTGCCCTCAAGGATCAGTACTATCGCCGCACTTGTGGAATATAAGTTTTGATGGTTTATTATGTGTTTCCTTGCCTCCTCTGTGCTCTCTGATAGGTTATGCTGACGATGGTTTTCTTATTATTCAAGCCAATTCGCGATCTGAAATTGAAAACAAGGCCAACAAGTGCCTCAACGTAATATCGAGTTGGGCCACAGAAATTGATTAGAATTTGCAGCACATAAAACCTTTAAAGTACTTTTAAAAGGTTCATTTATATCAACTCCTTGCATTAAACTGAACAACATCAATGTGAAACGTAAACGGTCACTTTGTTACCTAGGACTTATTTTAGAGAATAAATTTACATTCCTGGAACATATAATACAGACCGGTGAGAAAGCTAAAAGGAATTTCACGTCGACATGGGGCCTTTCATTTAAAACATTAAAAATAATTTATAATGTGACGTACCTCGGCAGCATATGCTATGGCGCACCGGCGCGGCGTGGGCAGATAGGGCTACAATAGGAGCGGCCCGTCGTAAACTTTTGCAAAGCCAACGTCTCGCCTTAATATTTTTATGTAAGGCATACCGTACCGTAAGTACTGAAGCACTTCCAGTCTTAGCCGGAGTCCTACCAGTAGATTTAGAGATATAGCGTCGTGCAGCACTATATTATAAAATAAAAAAATGACTAACCCTGAGTTTTTAAGCGCGAAAGAGAGTAATAAGATAACTAGATTATTCAAGCCATTAGATATTTCTATACAGAACCAAATTTCTGAGTGGCAGGAACGGTGGGACAACACTATCAAAGGGCGTCACCTATATAATTTCTTCCCTTCGGTACGCGATCGACTCTCTAAGCAATGGATAGAAATAAATCACTACGTCGCACAATTTTTGACAGGTCACGGAAACTTTAAAGCGAAACTTTTTGGATTTACATTAGTCTCGTCTCCGCTATGCGAGTGTTCGACCGAAGGTAGCCCTTATGAACAAACTGCTCATCACATACTCTGGGAGTGTGATCTCTGGTATGACGAAAGAATCGAAATGTTGAACAGCGTCCATTGTGTTTCTAGGGTTGTGTACTATGAAGATCTCGTGGGCTGCACGAAGAACTTCCGGGCTTTCAAACGTTTTTGGCATAAGTACTATTGGAAACAATGCAACACTTTTTTGTCATTATAAATGCATTGTAATTAATTGACATATTATAAATAAAAACATTTAATTGCATTCTGTCTTGTAGTCATAAAATAAAAAAATAATAAAAACATGTTATTCCCGTGGTTCCTTTAATTCTGACTTTTTGTCATCACAATTTTTGCTGTCTCCCGCTTTGCTTGGGGAGGGAAACTGGAATACTTCCTACTCCTCCTACAATCTTCTGATTAATTTCGTTGCGGGTTCCAAGACAGATTTAGAATGTCCCTCAGGCACCCCTGAGACCATATCAAAGGGTTTTTGCGGTTGGTTACCACTGTCGATCCTGGCTACACCTACACAGGAGTTGCAGTGGTGGGTAAGTGTGGTGGGCCAATTGCCCGTTAAAAAATGTGAGAAAATACCCATTGCGTAAATATTTTTAACTATAAAAAGTAGTAACATCTATGTAGCCAATCAATGGGGATTTATTTTGATTCTCAACTTTTTTTTCTTTCGTGACGACTTTTGATTCTCGAGTGTTTTTCGACACTTCTCTTCCATATAGAAAAATTGTTCAAACATATTTAACATAATAGGCATGTTGCCTAAAAAAATTTTTTTCGTCTATTCGAGGTTAGACAACATGTTAATAAACAATCTAGAACCCATTTTCGTATATCTTATACAAACAATTTGAATTTACAATATGAATGAGAGCGATATATCGGCCTGTGACGTCACGAGTTGCACCCGCCATACATTTGTCTTTTCAAAATTATATAAGTTCTAGTAAATGGGATTAAATCCAATTGACATTACCTGCAATTTAGCCTCCCAAATTCCATGTATTCTTACCGTATATCGGCGTCGAAGCATACAATGAGATCTCTATACAAATGCGCGTAGCTCGCCTTCTCTCTGTTCGCTCTAATCAGCTCCTGTACCGCGTCCGAAGTCAGCGCTTCTGTACCTAGCTCGTTCACACATGCCTCCATGTACGAACAGTGTAGACTGTGAACAGAGAGATCATTCGATTAAGAACTGTATGGACTCTAAGGCCAGTATTAATAAAGCGTTCCTATCTCTAAGACAATTTTCTAGAAAGTACTTAAGATGTTGTTTTAATTAATAGACCGTACTTAAGTACAGCTGTAGGTACGGCGTATCAAGTGAGTGCGAACGTACTAATAAACGAGACTCGTTACTTAAGTACGCTGTCATTGCTGTCAAACTGTTACTTGAGACGCGGTTTCGGGGTAAAGTCAAACCTTGACTAGAGTACGGCTTGGGATACATATGTGTTGATTTGTTGTGTTTTTGGTTGTGTTACAATTATTTAAATTTAAATCTAAATACTTATGATTAAACAAACTCAGAATTTACACTACATACTCAACACAAAATAAAGTTATTAAAAAAAGACGCTTGTTGATACTTATTCTTCTTCTTTTTTTTGGAAATCGCAGTTGCAAAGGTTTTGCACCATTCTGCAGGTGTCGAGTATTTATAGAAATATTTTCGATTTTATTTATTTACTTACATTAAACAAATTACCTATTTGATTTATATTAATAGCACTCAATACCAAAGATAGAAGTCAAAACAAAAGTGACTTGATTTGACACTTGGCAGCAGCACTTTTTATTCGCTGCCCAAAAAACAATCCTCATTATATGATCCCCTCCCTCCTACAATTCCTCACCCTATCAACCTTAAATCTGTTGTGTGTTTTGTAAATACTCCTTTTACTGAAACTTTATGTACATACATATTAACAAAAGAAAACTGTGGTATTGACGACCCTAAATGTTTGTGTTTGTTCTAGGTTTATATTATATAACTGACTTCCTCCTGTAAACCGTGCCCTTGTTTATTCATAAAACCTACTAATAAGACAGAGTTTTCGTCAACATAACATATTGGCGAATCACTAAGGAGCCACTTTAAGGAATAAGAAGATTTTTTTTTCGAATGGCAATGAACCGCGTTCCGTTTTACGTAGTTGTTAAAAAAATATGGATATTAGTATGATAGACAATAATAAATATTAATATCTACGTGAAAATTAATGAAAATCAGTTTTTTTTTTTTCAATATAAAAATACAGACTAAACTTTTTTTGGTATTTATATTATTAAATATTACATTTTTAAAAATAAATATTGATGGAATGTATAATCAATAAATCCGTTCTTTGTAGAAGTGTAAACGAAACGTTATTTTATTCGTTCGTTGTCGTGTAGATGACGCTTAAAAGTTGAGTAAGTGATCTCAATAACGTTATCAACTGTAACGGTCTTGAGATCATACTATGAATTAAGGACCATCTTGAGAAGCTAATCGTTACTTGAGACCGTCTCAGCCAAGAAAGGTTTTGAGAACGAGTTTGAGAACTTTTTGTACACTGATCAATCAACATAAAGTTCAAAGCACTAAATGATAGGAAATACTACAAAGTAAAAATCAAGCTGGAAGCAAAAACTTGTTTTGTAACAGCAAATGATTCTTAATAAATGAAGAACACGAGTGCTCAACTTCTTTAATTACAATCGCGAAGCTCGAAATGAAAAGTGTATGGGATAAGACACATTTCATCGCTAAACCACGTGACTATAGTCTCATACATTTTATTCTTAAGAACTTCATAATCGTTGTGACATTACACTTTCTCAAGGCTCCAGATTACGTACTTGTCAGCTAGATTCTGTCCTTCCTCCTGTAGTCTCGCTAGTTCCTTCTTATCCATACCCTCGTCTTGAACAAACATCACAACCAATGGAAGACCCTGAAAAAAGGAATGACGTAAAAACTAATTAAGATTTATTATCTTAAGTCTTAACTTAAATCCATAAAATGTTTTAGGCACTTAATATAGACTTGTAAAATTGTATATTATAAACAACGATACATTATAATGATCAAGTTTTACAGTTTGTAATAAAAATTATCAATCGAAATATTTACTTGAAATGGAAGTTTATCCTCTTGCTCCAGACTCGAGAGAAGCGTCTTCTCCGCACAGCCCCGAATATATTCAAACGATTCCTGATCTTGATATACACAGAAGTAACCTGAAAATGAAGTTATTTTTACACATTTTATTTTTAAAAGCATTCTTCTTATTCTCTTATAGATATCTCTCTCAAAGAACCTTCTTTTTGATTAATATAAGATGCACCCTTGTATATTCTTGATACTGAATTCTGAGGATCAATTCTGCTAAATAAAACCTGCTATAATACAATTACAAGTCCCGATACGCTAAAACTGCCAAACCGGTATTCTCGTAAACATTAAACTCAAAATCAGTTTATGATCGTCGCTTCACTTATAATACAATGAAAGTAAAATGAAAGTCTACTTTAAATACGAGAAGTGAGGTGACCAGACACGATCACTGGGGGTCAAATCTCGATATATACTAAAGATTTACATTCCGAACGGCCAAAATCTTGTATGCTGATCGTTTGAGACGCAATCCGTACCGTTCGTTACGTTACGGGCAAAGTGTTTCACATTTATTGACCATGGGCCGCAGTTTTATCGTACAGGTGTAAGCGGTGGGGTGGTGTAAGGGGTGTAAGCGCGCATGCAACGTGCTACTGACCGTTCGGCGCGAAGTCCCGAGGCGGGTCGGCGACGAAGTCGTCGGTGCGGAGCCGCTGCTCGACCCGCCACGCCGTGCTGCCCACCAGCACACGCCGATCGGTGTCGCAGCCCGCTATGAGCCGCTTCCCAAACTCGCCAGCTATTTCTTCTACCTGTATATGTACGAAATTTACTAATTTAATAAATCTATGTATGATTTTGTTTATTATACAGGGTATTTGGTAGAACGTATTTGTAGGCGACGTACTACGATTAGGTTTCAATTACGTATAAGTTATTTTTCATGCTGCATCCAACCCGCCTGCACCTTATGGCTTAGTTGGCCCAAAGATTTGAAGTGTCTGCACTCACTTCAAATTCCGCGGTTATATGGCAACGCGCATGAGTGGACACATTGTTACTGCTGCCAGCGCACGCGTGACTCTGTTTTTAGTTAAATAATATTTTTAAAGTTTTAATTGTGAAAATAATTTTCACAAATTAAACAGAAAAAATATTATTATGTACCCCTAGTATGATAACGTTGATCTGATTGGAATCGGAGGTGAGGGCCCAGGGCGCCGCTGGCGGGCCCGCGTGGCACTGCGACTCGCCCGACGAGGTCAGTGACCTGAAATCGTAAAAGAACAGGCAGTTACACATAGAGACTCTTAATTGAAAACTCTATCTAGTTGGACATAGGGCAGTGTCCACTCACCCAACTCTAGTGTTGAGTATAACCGGCAGCACGGCGTCGAGACAGTTGGCGCCGGCGGGGCAGTGCTCGCGCATGGGGCAGTGGACGAAGCCGAGGTGTTGAAACAGCATCAGCTTGCGGTCCTGCTCCATGCGGTCTAGCATCTTGTACCTGATTCATAAACGATGAATGAGTGGTTGATGATAATATTTTTATATAATCAAATAAATAAGAGTAAGGTACGCAGATTGATACTGTAGAAATGCATTTTTACTAAACTATGTTAAACGAAAACAAAATATTAATTAACTACGACGCACCTCAAATCATCTTGTAAAACGTCAGTTATTTCTTTGATGTCCTCTTGCGTTATCGTCCCCGTAGGTGAGATTCTTTTGAAGTGATAGAACAAGTCGGCGTGTTCCAACAACAATTCCTAAAAAAAAACAGAAATATTTATAAAAAATAGTAAATAAAATAAAAAAAATATTGGCAGCGGTGGGATTCGAACCCACGCCTCCGAAGAGACTGGTGCCTTAAACCAGCGCCTTAGACCGCTCGGCCACGCTACCACTATCTCAATGCTCAAATTTACGCATCTATTTATAAATAGATTCCTATTCAGAAATAAATAGAATTGAGTATTGGATAACATGAAAAAAAAAAGTATTTTTTAATACATTAGAAATAATAAGATTTTATAAATTGATAAAACTAAGTAAAATAAGATTTTGTGTGTAGTTTTGAACGTGCATTCAAAGTTTTAAAGTTCGAATATTTTATAACATAATTACAATGAAATATGAATATGAAATATGAAGGATTAAACTTCAATGATAATATACTAAATACAAGAAGATTTACTATGGTAAGTACAAACTTAAACGCACATCACTTTGAAAATGATGCAAATGTTTGTTCATATGTCGGAGAAACTTCCAAGCAATGTGACGTCACAATCAGAGTGACTTTTGTATGGGGAAAACTTCCCGAGACTCACAAAAATGCTTCTAAAAACCCGCAGTTTTTTTAAAGATATTGATTTTAGTAGACTATTTCTTCTTCGTATTTTAGAGCTTTATTCATTTATGTAACAAAAATTATAGTCAAGTAACCAATTCATGCTATTTTTAAACGACTTTTAAAAAAAGATAAGGAAAATTATTAATTCGTTTAGTATCAGAATTACACAGCTCATGTATATGTTATTATGTACATAAATATTATTAAAAAAACCGGTCAAGTGCGAGTCGGACTCGCTCAAGAAGGGTTCCGTATAAAACGACAAAAAACATGTTTGTGGTATGGGACTTGGCGAGTTTAATCTGTGTTTAGTAATTATATGTTGTTATAACTGCGACATAAATACATCATCTGTGAAATTTCCAACTGCTTCAACCAGATACAGCCTGGTGACAGACAGACGGACGAACAGCGGAGTCTTAGTAATAGGATCCCGTTTTTAACCCTTTGGGTACGGAGGCCTAAAAATTAAGTAATCCAATATAACACACACATGTGTCTATAAATATCGGTTTAGCGGTCCATAAACAGTCAGCAAACAAACATACATCTTCACAAACTTAAACTTTACCTGTAAGTTATGCTTCGCCCGCCTCTGTATATCTCTCTGGTGATCATCGTACACCCTCTGTCGCTGGTCATCGGTGAGCGCCTCGTAACACTCGCGGCCCATGAGCAATACTCTCACTTCCGAGAGCTGTTTGCCGGGCGTCACGTACCCCGTCTCCTCAAGCAGGCGTTTGAACTGCTGACACCACCTAAAGGGATAATATTCGTGTTAGGGGAGAAAAGTAGGGAATAAGAATAAAGGTTTACTAGCCCTTGAGTAGAATACAGGGGGCCTAGCGGGAATATTTATAATCTTATACTTTAAACGAGACGATCTTGTATATTGTAGTGTGTGTATGTATCACCTCCCTATCTATTGTAATGTAAGTGTATTGAATAAGGAGTTAATAAACGTTATTCGCGAGCACAACATCTTTGATTAGACTCCCCAAGCCTGCACATTGCAATATATATTATCGGTATCTCGACAACGGCTACAAGAGGGTATATGTATAATAATAAAAATCTTAAATATGTGTATAGTATAACAGTATAAAATATATTTCCGTTGTCTGGTTCCCGTGATACAAGTTCTTCGGATACTTAGTACATACAATTATTTAAAAACACCAAAACTTACTCAAAGTTTGTCTGTTTCTCCTGTGCCTCGTGCAAGTAGGTTTTGAATACAGCGGCCGCTTCGTTCGTCTCGAGTATTTCGTACGGTATCTTCTGCGACTGACCAAGAGTCTGAAATACAATAAAAACTTCTCGATAATATTTACAACCCCAAGTAGTATCGACCCCACGAAAAAAAAAACAGATATTTCGTTGCATAAATTACTACCCACTCAATAATTCAAAACTTAAAAGTAAGGTGTTTTAATTGTTCTTAGGGTCTCTAAAGAACCATTTGCCTAAATCTCCTTTATGCAACTAAACTGACATTAATTTGTATTTATAAGTTTTGCAGTTTGGAAACAACAAGTCACGTGTGCCTCTTTGGTGTTGGAGATATTTTACGGGTCTTTCTGCCGCTAGGGGGCAAACCCAACGCACACAAAGCGTCATCTGGTGGCGTAAGAATTTTCGATTCTTTTTATGTCACCAGGCGGCGCTTGGTCCGACGATCCATGTCGTGTCAAAAAGCTGTTAGATGTCACGAATTTAAAAACCCTCATTCACTACATAAGATCAACTCACCTGGTATCGGGCCCGCTCGCCCACGCGTAGGGTCGTGTCGGCCCCCAGCGGGCTGTCGGGCTCGGTGCCGCTGCCGGAGCCGGACGAGTGCGCGCGCGTCTCCGTGAAGTATACCGAGAAGTCGCGGTGCGCGCGTAACTGACGTAGAACCATGCCCCAGTCACTGAAACACACGATAGATATATCGATAACCCCTGGCCTTATTATCGTGATGAAGGGAGTGTTTGATTTTTATAGATATAAAAATAATAGCAGTCTTCATTGTGCTTATGAACAAAGTACAATCACTGCTCAACAATATTTATTTCAATAGGCTACTTGACTCATATTTAATTTCATAGCATTGAAGCACTTGGTTTTGGAAAACGTATTTAGCGATATCATCAACTAAAAGCTTAAGATTGATAAATAAAGTTGATTTAAAAATACGTATATTTGTTTTTTAATTTCTACTGATGAAAACACCTCGAAGTAACGACACAAACACACTAAAAACGATATATCATGTAGTTGTGAAACGGAACGTTCCTGTAAATAAATAGTTCATGACATCTTTTAAGTTATTTATGTCAAAACGTCAAACGGAACGTCACACCGCCATTTTGTTTGAGCGGACTATAGCACAGATTACAATTAGTACTAGTATGACGTCACAGCACAGATAATAATCTATCAACCAACATGGCGAATAGTGTTTTCGGCGGTTTTTAAAAAGCGTATTTTTAAATATTTTTTTGTATGTCTTCAGGTTTCAAAATAAGGTAATATATATTTTTTTTATGTAATGGAACAATTATGAAGCGTTTAGGACATAAATAAAAACAAGATCACGTAGCCTATTGTTTATCAAATAAATAATAACTAGAGGTCACCTTGTAGGCGAAATTTGCTTATATCATATTTTTTTTATTAATATAATATTTTTTTGTTTGAACTTTATAAGGGTTATTTTGCCTCTCAGGCTAAGAACTCACGGAGTGGTTTATTCCCGTGCCCGCTGCGGTCGTGGAACTGGGGTTTTATTTCTAAACTCACGAGACCGGTTATTTGCGCGGTTACGCAGCCACGCCGCGGTTGAGATTATCGCCCGCAAACGTGGCGGGCGAAGATCGTGCGGTTGCAAAAAGGCAAATATATATGTACAATACAATTTCTGAATTTCGCCTGCAAACCGAACGCAGAGCGCGCGGGCGCAGCCCGCCGAGGATTCTACTAGTTGTGCGCCGGTGCAGCGGGACCTGCAAAAACCGCGCACACCGCGGTTGTAAAACGCGCCGTGAGTTGTGCTTTAATTTTTTACATACATATCTGCATTGTACAGATGTTGCGGACCCGCAACCGCGGCGGGCGCGGGTGAAAACCACTCCGTGAGTTCTTAGCCTTAGATAGAAAAAATAAAAAGTAAATGTTGTGACAGATTGTACATCAACATGTAACAAAATTCTGTTTATCAAACGCACGGTAGTCTGTGTTAATAATCTGAGGTAGTGTGTGTTGTGTTATTTTTATTAATTATGTGTATTTCTAAGCATCATTTAAAAACAAATTAGCTTTCTGCACACCTTCCTTCACATAAAATTAAACTGTGGCAAATATTATACTCTTCCGTCCGCACAATTCTCGTAGAACTGTACTGAAAGTTTTCGCTTCACATATTAATGTAATATAATATGATGACTTAAAAATTTATGGAAAACTTTTTTCAAAGAAGCCGATACCTGTCACGCAAGTCGTCAGTGGGCAGCTGCAATCTCGACAGCACTTGAGGCAATTTGGCGAGCTGCTTCCTCAGCTTCTTGGTGGTCCGCTCTTCCTTGAGTCGCCTGATGTGTCTCCGAAACACCACCTGATGGTGCACAGATTGCAACTTTGTTCATCTTTATTTTTTCGATTTTGTTCTCGCGTTTCGTTTTCAATATTTTACATAAGGGGAAAATTAAGAAGAAAACAAAATCAGTAAAAGTAGTTTAACTTACTTGCGTCGCTTTTTTGTATTAAAAGGTTAACAATATTACTTCATAAATTACTTCGTCAAATTTATCATATTTACCTGTGTTCCGTCATTGCCATATTTACCTGTGTTCCGTCATTGCCATATTTACCTGTGTTCCGTCATTGCCATATTTACCTGTGTTCCGTCATTGCCATATTTACCTGTGTTCCGTCATTGCCAAATTGTTGTACAAATTTTGTCCACTCTGGATAGTGACATAATCTTTTGCTGACGACAGACCACATTTCCCTTTAAAAAAAAGTTATTGAATATAATAATACAACTTTAAATAAAAAATTACATTCATACTTAATAAGGAAATAGCTGTTATACACTTTTGAAGTTGCCAAGCCTACCCATACAAAAATATTTCCTTCTGGAAACATTTGTCATAGTAGCGTAACCTAGTTCGTAGTTCGTACTAATTAAGCTTCAAATAAAATAAAAAATGACACTTACTTATGATCCTGTACATGTATCCTTATTAATTGTGTAAATGCTTCAGTAACAAAATCTAAAGTCTCCCTTCGTATTCTTAAAGCTTCCGCATAGTTTGCCACCTGGAAAAAAAGACAATAATTTTTAATAACTCTTAAGAAGATATTACCAAGACTAGATTAACAAGAATTATATTACAGAATCGTGGATAACCAACTAAAATGATAAGTAAGAGGTCGTCTATAAATTATAAATAAATCTTTGAATATTATAACTATTATGTTTAAATCGCATAACTAGATTCCTATCGGCTTCACTTACCTCTTACCTTTTGAAGTCCCTCATCCAAATCCCTACCTATTATACAGGCTAGGGCTTCCTATGAAGGAGAGCCAACCTTCGCTAGTAGTATGTATGTATACTTGTTCCATCGTAGTGCCAAATTCCGATTTTTATGAATAAGGTAATTTTAATCAATAGATCGTAATGATGGCCTGGGTTACATGAGCTATATAATTTACGTAGTTGGGTTATATATCTGTATGTACTATATATATATATACAGGGTGTGGCGAAATTAATGGATATTCCTTCACCTGCAGCTGGAGAATATCATAACGGATCAGAAAAATACAATTATTCATGTTTAGTAAAAGTATCATGGTTTTTTAGTTATCGGCCATTTTTTTTAATTATGAAAATTTTACCCATGCTCACTAATTTTGTTGTCACAGTCGCAAAAACATAAATTATCTCTATCAGGTTTTTATTTATTATACTTGAATAGTTGTATTATCAAATGTATCATGTCATTTTTGTACTGTTGTCTATTTTATTTTTACAAATGCTACCGAAAATAAGTTTTTTTTCTTTCAAATCTTTTTTTCTTTGTGTTTGATCGCACATATCATAAAAAAAATGTATGGGGACTTGACTGAACAGTTTACAAATAATTAGAATATTTAATTGAGATTGTAAAAAGGTATAACACATGGTATATTTTAAAGTGATAAGATTAAGATTTCTATTTCCCTAAGATTTCAAAGTGATTACCTAATGACTTTGATGAAGGCCTATTTTCCTAAAAACATACGTCTCAGAAAATATATTTTTTATTTTTTTTATATTTATAATATCTTTTTCACTATCACATTATACATTTTATAATAAGGACAAAGCAAAGCTATTCAACTCGTAGAAAAATTCCCACCGAAATACCCAGACCCAACTTTTTGTACCTGCTTTATTACCTGCTCCGACGACGAAAAACAAAAGACGGAAAAGTTGTCCCACTCTTTCATGCAATGGGTGAAAGAGACACACAGAAGACTAACATAATTGTTTGTCGTAGTGATACTAGTTTTAGAGGGTTGCTAGAGTCAGTGTGCTACCATACTACTTCCAAGAGATACGTTTTATTAGCAAGAAAGAATTTATTATTATTGATAAAGTGCTGTGACCTCGGACTTGATTTTGCTCAGTGACATTCGACACAGTCAGGTCAGCCACACTGACCGTAAATAAAATGCATTTCTGCATATTCCGCGGGTGTGTATACAAATCGAGGCATTGCACTCGATGCGCGGTATGACCAGGTTAAAAGTCCAAATCACTAGCAATAAACAAGTCCGGGGTTAGAGCACAAGATCAATATTTGTGTCACGGGATTACCAAGTCCATGTCACTGAGCAAAATCAAGTCCGAGGTCACATACATACAAAAACCTGATAGAGATAATTCATGTTTTTGCGACTGTGACAACAAAATTAGTGAGCAAGGGTAAAATTTCCATAATTTTTAAAAAATGGCCGATAACTAAAAAACCATGATACTTTTACTAAACATGAATTGTATTTTTCTGATCCGTTATGATATTCTCCAGCTGCAGGTGAAGAATTATCCATTAATTACGCCACACCCGTATATATAGCCAATCGCCGAGGCCGAAAACGGTCTGTACCTCTATATATCTAACGGCCTCGGCGATTGGCTTCTAGTTTATAGGGCTACGTTGGTGAGCCCTCACGTGACTGACATATCTTATTTTTGAAGCACATGTGCGTCCACATATACTACATGTCAGCACTCCTCCCACATACCGACCACAGGTGATCGGGCCTTGAGCTCATCCCGTTTGGCGTCGAGCTCCTCTCTTCGTCTTCTTTCAAACTCCGACACCTTAGTGTTCACTGTATGCCTCCACTGAGACCGATCCGCCGCTGATGCTTCCCAATGTGAGGGGTTTATATCGCAGCGGTTCATGTGACGTTTTAGCACATCTTTATACCGTAGGAATTGGCCACTAGATTTTCGTTTGCCATCCTGAACCTCTGAGTAGAAGATGCGCTTAGTCACTCGGTCCTCAGACAGGCGAGAAAGGTACCCTGCCCATTGCAATTGCCATCGCATCAGATAAGCCTCTATTCCTCCGACATTAGCTCGTCTTAGGACATCAGTGTTTCTAACACGATCCGACCATTGAATGATCATAATGTCACGCAGGCAGTTTTAAGTGAAATTTATCTAATGTACGGATGTGCATTCGGTATGCGCACCATGTTTCTGAGGCATACAGTAGATTAGATAACAATTGCCATGTATACGGTTATTTTCGTAGGGAGTTTTGTCGTGCGAGCGGAATAGCTTGCGGCGAAGTTTGCCAAATGCTGCAGCAGCTGCTCCAATTATACTGTTTACTTCACTGTCAAGGTGACATTTCGATGTACTACTTTTCTATTAACAACGTGTCGGTTAATGATGACATTACCTTAATCCTAGCCTTCGACTTGTCCACCATCTGTGCCAGTAGGACGAAAGCCTGGTCCACATTGACGTTGTCATGACTCGAAGTCTCCACAATAGGTATGGCGCCTTTGAATTCCTTACGTTGGACCAGACGCTCCGCCTCGCGGACACCTTGTTCACAGGCTTCATCGTTCTTGGTGGTCACTAGCACAACGGGCTTCTTAAGTTTGACTATGTTTAGAAGTAGCGCTGCTAGAGTTTCGCTCTGGAATAAAATGATTAATTACGTTTAAACACAGACTACTACTGCATTTAACGTATCAGATTAGCATAATTATAAGATCCTCAAAAAATGATTTTATTTCTAAATGTGCCATATACCTCTGGCAGATGTATAATATAGTCAATACTAAAATGCATACTTTAATAGTGCTTTTAAAATATGCCTGAAGATATTTTAAATGTTTTTATCCCAGTTTCCCAACCTGTTATTTATCATGCCACAAGGAATATACCAAATAGCCTACCTGTTTCAACCAATTACTTCCGGGCACAAGACTAACATCACACACATAGAGGAATCCGTCCACAGACAATTTCCGGCAAGAGCGTCTACTTGTACTCCTTATGTATGCCTATCTGGTAGATGATGATGAGGATAGTTCTAGAGCATTCTAAACACATACCTGTTTCTCCCAACTCCGTCCGGGCACGAGACTGACGTCATACACACAGAGGAACCCGTCCACGGACAGTTTTCCGTCCGGCATTAGTTTCTGCTCGTATTCCTTCTCTATGCCCAGCTGGTTCTTACACACATACATGAGCTTCTCTGCTGACTGGAGCTTTGTGGCGACACATCTCTTCACGTACGTCTCAGTTTTACCAACGGCTGAAATAAATGATATAAATGAACAGAAGGTCGATTCTACTAATTAAATCCTGCATATGATATCAAGATGATTCATTTCTAATTTTATTAAAAGTAAAATGAAAGTGTCAGTTGATTGCTAGAATTGGGATTCAGGTTGGCGCAGAATTATCTAAAGTTAATATCTCCATTAAAATTTTGTGAGAAGAGGCTTCTATGATCGTAAATTAACAAGAGTGACGACATCATTCAGTATTTAGCGTAACTTAAATTGCAAATACGTAAATGTAATTTATATGGATATAAGTATTTATATCCATATATTTATATCGTTTATTACGGAACTAATGCAAAAAATGAGTTGCATAGTTAAAATATTATTTTAGTCATAACTATTCCTAAAACTAAACATTCAACAGCTAGAACATGACTCTTTGTCGTTGTTCACGCCGATCGACGCCCAATCACCTTTGAACGGCTGGAAACAGGCGTCGTCCACGAACTCCGTCTGCTCCACCACCTCGAACCTGTACTCCAGCTCATCCTGCTCCTTGCCCACGCTGCCCCAGTACAGGAAGTGGTCGTTATTGACCACGCGACCGCTGAAGTCCGACTGCGAATCAAACGATGACGTCACAGTAAATGATGGGACCACACTATGGTTATGGGGCGAATAGAATGGACTTCATACTCATGTTATACCCGGATTATTCTAAAAACCTGCAGCCTGCAACGTCGTTAATGAAAGGGACTTTAAACGTTTGTTTAGCCAAGACTTTGAGGCGATTCTATATAAAAGAAACTATCATCACGACAATCAAGTTTTTTTTTAATTCTTTATTTTAAGGATTTTAGTACATGAAATGAATATGCCAATCCTATTACTCTTAACTGTAAATACTCTTAACAGTAAACACAAAACATTTATAAAAAAGAACGAACTTAAATACTAACACTAATTAAGTACATATTAAATCTAGTATAAAAACTATCCACTAGCATCGAAAGCTACCAAATCATGTCTTAAATAATATAATATTATAGCGTAATGACTAACACGCTAGGCAAGCGGATTATCCTACTACTATTATAAATGTGAAGGTTTATTAGGATGGATTGATGGATGTTTGTTACTCTTTCACGCAAAAACTACTGAATATATTTTAACGAAATTTGGTATGGTAGTAGTTGAGGCTCTGGATTAAAACATGGGCTACATTTTATCCCAAAAAAGTAGTGTTCCTATGGGATACTGTACTTATGCGGGCGGAGTCGCGGGCAAAAGCTAGTAATCTTCATAAATACCTGACTCAACACGGAGATGTGATCAACATTGTAGTCGTCGGCGTCGGTCCTGACGAAGCGGTTGCAGAGGCACGATTTACCCACGCCAAGCTGCCCTTTGTCTTTCTCGGTTCCTGAAAATAAAAAAAAGAACATTAAATAAAAATGCAGCATCCAGGCTGATGGCGTGATGAAGTCTTATGTTAAGTCGTATCTCGAGATAGATGATGAGAGCCGCGAGACACTTCATAACATTCACGTTTTCCAGGGCTTCTCGGCGAGTTCTAAAGTAATAATTATAGTTTAAAAAAAACTAAAAAAACACGCTTTTATAGAAAATCTAACTAAAAAATAAAAAATAAAATTTAATAAATTTGGATTAAGAATAGTGTAAATGAAAAATAAATGTTTATTATTGTAAAAAAGCGTGGGGTGCAGTGTCTTCACCTGTACGTTTGTTTGTAAAAATGAACCTCGCGGTCGTCCGAAGACTTTGGTCGACAATGACGAATTAAAGGCGATCGTGGAAGCTGATGATACACAATCTACGGCTGAATTAGCAGCAGCTTTCGTCGTTAGCGTCAAAACAATATTGGTCCATTTGCGTCAAATTGGCAAGGTAAAAAAGCTTGACAAATGGGTGCCCCACGAACTCAATGATCGCCAGTGCGAAGTACGCGTCGAGACGTGCCTTGCACTGCTCAACAGACACACAAATGAAGGAATTTTGAACCGCATTGTTACCTGCGATGAAAAATGGATTGTTTAATAACTGCAAGCGCTCAGCAAGTTGGTTGGATCCTGGTTCAGCAACTAAACAATGCCCTAAACGAAAACTTACCCCTAGAAAAGTGATGGTCACTGTTTTGTGGTCTAGCGCCGGTGTGATTCATCACAGCTTCTTACCAAACGGGGTGAGCATTACTGCAGATGTGTACTGTGAAGAACTGAACACAATGATGGAGAAGCTGGCACATCTCCAACCAATATTGGTCAATCGCTCGTCTCCGCTGCTCCTGCACGACAACGCGCGACCTCATACTGCACAGCAGACGGTCTCCAAGTTGCAAGAACTGGGGTTGGAAGCTCTCCGTCATCCGCCCTACTCACCAGACCTTGCGCCTACGGACTACTACTTTTTCCAGAATTTGGATTAACTTCTTGGCGGGAAAAAAATTCAATACCCGAGAGACAGTACAAAATGCCTTTGAAGAATTTGTTGCCTCCCGTCCAACTGATTTCTTTAAGAAGGGAATCAATAAACTGCGTTGGCAAAGATGCATTGATTGCATGGGTGATTACTTCGATTAATACAAATAAAAAATACATTAAAAAATTTCGTTTACATTTTTTCATACAAAACGGCAATTTCATAGGTACTAATATTATAAATGTGAAAGTTTGTGAGGATGGATGGATGTTTGTTACTCTTTCACGCAAAAACTACTGAACGGATTTCAATGAAATTTCGTACGGTAGTAGTTTATGCTCTGGATTAAAACATAGGATACCTTTTATCCCGAAAAAGTACAGTGTTGTATATTTACGCGGGTGAAGCCGCGGGCATCAGCTAGTATTTAATAATATAAAAACCAAAAAAAGTTTAGTCTGTATTTTTTTTATTGAAAAAACTGCAATTCATTAATTTTCACGTAGATATTGATATTTATTATTGTCTAGCATATTAATATCCATATTTTTTTAACAACTACGTAAAACGGAATAAGAAGAAGAACTTTTTTTCGAATATCCATTGCCATTCGAAAAAAAGTTCTTCTTCTTATTCTTTAAAGTGGCTCCTTAGTGATTCGCCAATGTGTTGTTGACGAAAACTCTGCCTTATGAGTGGGTTTTATGAATAAACAAGGGCACGGTGTACAGGAGGAAGTCTGTTGAATAATCTAAAACCTAGAACAAACATTTAGGGTCAGTACCACAGTTTTCTTTTGTTAATATGTATGTACATAAAGTTTCAGTAAAAGGAGTATTTATAAAACACAGAACATATTTGTTGTTAGGGCGAGGAATTGTAGGAGGGAGAGGATCATATAATGAGGATTGTTTTTTGGGCAGCAAACAAAAGTTCTACTGTCAAGTGTCAAATCAAGTCACTTATGTTTTGACTTTTATCTTTGGTATTGAGTGCTATTAATATAAATCAAATAGGTAATTCGTTTAATGTAAATTAATAATTAAAATCGAAAATATTTCTATAAATACTCGACACTGGCAGAATGGTGCAAAACCTTTGCAACCGCGATTACCAAAAAAAAGAATAAGTATCAACAAGCATCTTTTTTATAACTTTAATTTGTGTTGAGTATGTAGTGTAAATTATGAGTTTGTTTAATCATAAGTATTTAGATTTTAATTTACATAATTGTAACACAACCAAAAACACAACAAATAATATTGTACTGTATCCCAAGCCGTACTCAAGTCAAGGTTTGACTGTACCCACGAAACCGCGTCTCAAGTAACAGTTTGACAGCAATGACAGCGTACTTGAGTAACGAGTCTCGTTTAATAATTCGCACTCACTTGATACGCCGTACCTACAGCTGTACTTAAGTACGGTCTATTAATTAAAACAACATCTTATGTACTTTCTTGAGAATTGTCTTAGAGATAAGAACGCTTTATTAATACGGGCCTTAGTGTACCTACAAACTACATGTACCCAAATAACACGTGTCTCACAAATTCTAAAGAGCGATCAAATTAATGTTAACAGTAATACACACAATGGGAAGACTGAAGACTGCAACGTAATATGTTAAGCGATATTTAAGTAAAATAAACATCGGCTTGTATAGGAACTTACTTAGTCAAGTTTAAAGCCTACACACACTGCCTATTAAACTTATTACTGTCGTAAGGACAGGCCACGCGGCATGCCCACCCGTAAAATGTATTTCAACGTTAATGCTAAATATTTGGGGCCAACGCGACGTGTCATCTAAAGCCAGCCACACATGTAACGTTTTATTGTAGCCATTAAACTGTGCAAATTCCATGTCCATTGTGTGTATACTGTATTGTCAACGATGGGCGATAATTTGCAACGATATACAGACACAGTAGTTTTTGTTTTATTCAAAAATATTAAGTAGTTTGATTTTACACGCGTTCTAAGTTAATATCGAATCTCCTTAAATGTCGCGTGACGTCACGATATAAACCGGCCTTGATTACTCGAAAGTGTCAATAATTGTTGCACAGTATACTTGTATTAAAAGGGTTTATTTAAAGTGTTCTTAGGGACTCATCATCACTTTCGAAATCATTGCTACCCACCACGTTTTGATCGAAGGTACGGGGAGTCACGTATATGAATCTATGTAAACGATGTCTATAAATTTTTTAATTTAGATACGTGTATTTCATTTAGGGCCGTATAATACATCAGTAAACAAAGGAGCATCGTGCGATGAGATCATACCTTGACAAAAGACTAAAATGCTTCCTTTTTATCAAATACACCACTCAGATAATAGATAGTAACATAATAATACATATTATGAAGGATCTTAGATACTTACTCATTACTCAAAAGAAGTGAAACTGATACTAATGTCGGTAAGAGGAGATAAATTGCGGTGTAAGGCTACGTTCCCACGAGCTTTATTGTATTAGCGCAGAGTTCTATTTACAGTGCAGATTTTCTGTCGCGATCACAAAAAAAAACGCTCGTGAGAAAAAAAATGTTTAGTTTAAATTATATGTAATACTCAGAAATATTGAGGCATTACCAATTGATAAACGTAATTGATAAAAAATAAAATATTTGTTCGCGCCAACACTAGCGCGACGTTTAGAATAAACACAAAGGACATCACTACGTGATGTATGGCCGACCGAAAGGGGCGCTGTCAGAGAGTGACGAACACTTGCATTTAGATCCCCTTCCGCGCCGGATGCATTTTCAGCTCATCCCGAAACCTAGTGAACGCGAACGCGTGTGCGCATATTTATTTGTGCTCGTTAATATAATACCAAATTCGCCGGCGAACCACGATAAATCTATCGATAATCCGCTCAACAGCTGTGTAGTGTAGTGAGAAGAAACCTCCGCCCAGATACAGAACCACCAGCTCAACAATAAGGTCAGTCCCAGATTTCTCCAGCCCTCACATTAACCTATATACCTACTTCCCTCAGCTCAAAGTCGTATGTGTAAGTTCCTAGCTTACACATTTCTTGGTCCATCGAGCCTTCGTGAAGCCCTTCCCCCTATTACCGGCGTTGGGCCTCATTAGAACCAGCACCTACAGTTCCACTCCGCCCAATTCTGCACATAAAATCAGCTCGATTATTTATATTTTGTCCAATTAATTCTGGCCAGGGGGCCGCCCCGCCATTTAAAAACCAAGTTGCAGTCCATTCCCATTATCAATTCGGCACATTTAACATTAAACCCCTATTCTGTACTTTGATATTAACCTATATGTTAATTATTTAAATTATTTTGTGCATATTTCGGCCCATAAATTCATAGGAAAAACCCAAAAAAATAAAAAATAAAAAAAAAATAGTGGGTAGGTTGTCGGCTTATTGTCGAACAAAGAACTCGAACATTCCAGAACTTCCCTAACGTACCTAATACATAATTTGTGCCAATAATATCTCATATAATTTTCTCAGCTCTTAATTACTTACAAAATATTTTAATGTTTGATTCGCATATAAAATAAGTAATAACTAGTGCGTATTGTGAATTACGTTCGGCTCATAACAGAATTGTAAATCGTCGTTGCATTACTAAGTTTGAATTATTTTATCTATATATAACGTTTATATCTTCATATTCTCAAATTTTAAAACACAATATTAATTAACTTAGCATTATTTTAATAGTTACGGGTTGCATAACATCTCAAGTGCCCATACTAACATCGTCGGCTCGCTTCGATACAGAAAACTTGATTTGTGTGCATTCTGTAGGTAATAGGTACCTACACGGCGCCCGTGCAAACAACAGCTGTTACATTCATTCTCAATTAGGTATTCTTCATAGAATAAATAGTGACCTTCACATTGAATTCATATCTTATCTACGTTCTGTGTCTATACAAAAATATTATTAGGTGTTACGTTACAGCTGTTTTAAATAAGAATTCTTATCGACGTTCTGTGTTTATACAAATATATTATAGGTGTTACGTTACAGCTGTTTTGAATAAGTCGGCACACTATTGAGATTGAACCTGCTCATACCTACTTACATTGTTTTCATTACGTTATTTTGTTTCTAACGCGCCCGCTAAGATTTGTTTATATTCAAACTTCAGGACATTAATATAATATTACAGACGACTTCTAACGCATTAATCTCCGCTCATCAAACATACACTAATACTATATTAGCATCAGGCGATCGGTCAGCTCATTTGTTAATTAACTCGTACACATTTTATGATAAAATTGTATACATTGTCGGCACATTATTAAAATCTATTTTCTGCGTTTTAATTAATTGCGCGCGTATTTTCCGCTCATTACTTTTAAATATTTAACTTAGTTACACGCATATATTTTTAAACATGCCTACAAAATCGCAAGCGGCCATATTTAGGCAAACTATAAAATCTATTAGTCGGCTCAGAGAGATCGCATTGGCATTACACAAAGGTGACTCAAAGTCTAACAAAACGGAGTTTAATGCGCGTTTTAAAGACCTACAAAATTTGAAACAAAAATTAGAAAATTTATACTGCGAAATTTTAGACGACGGCAGTGTTACAGAAGAAATTGAAAAGTTTTATACAGCCGGTTACGAGAACGCGCTATCCGAATATTATGATATTTTAACTGCAGCGGAAAATATAAGTTCCACTTCAGAGTCAAGTCAGCTCACTCCTGCCGTTCTGCCCAAAATTGAACTGCCAAAATTCAGCTCACGCGTTGAGGACTGGCCATCGTTTATTACGATTTTTAGGAGTCTTACAGACGACATGACGTCACTTACAGATGCAGTTAAGCTGCACTATCTTTTGTCTTGCCTATCGGGGGAGGCGCTCAGCATGATTGCGCATTTAAAAATCACAAATGATAATTACAGCGTCGCGCTCGATATACTCACACGTAGGTATGAAAACCGCCGTGTTCTGATAGATGGGTTTGTTGATATAATACTCGGCCTACCTAATATTCATATTCGATCAAGCATACGCGCGACGTTTTTAACTCCGCTCATTTCCGCACAAAGCGCATTAAATAATCTGCGTTAACCTATGGATAGTAATTACGTATTTGTGTCTATTGTAGTTAGAAAATTACGAGGCGAGCTCCGCACCCTGTTCGAAAGAAGATACGGCATCTCGGACACTCTGCCCACCTTAGGTGATTTGATTTCTTTTTTAGAGGAGCACGCGCGCTGTATCGAAACCGAATATTCTAATGCAACGCGCGGTGTTACCTACTCACCACAAACTGGGCCCTCTCGTCAACACACACCCCCCGCAAACTCTCCGCGCAGTCCACGCTTTAGACCAATTAGTCCCGCGTATCCTCGTAATACTCAGCGCTCGCCATCGGCTCACACTTTAAATAGCTATCACGTCAGCCCAGTTCCTCATTACCCTCAACGCTACTGGCCCCCTCCCCCCGAACAGAGCGGCGCGAGTACTCAGCCCGGAATACAGATAAACACAAGCGATTCTACTGCCCCTATTGTAGGAATACAGAACACAAACTTATCGCGTGTCCAAAATATAATCATTAGCCCACTCAAGGTCGTTGGGATTTCATAGAAGCCAACGACAGATGTCGTAAATGTCTAGGTCCGCATTTTGAAAATGAATGTCGTTCGACAAACTCATGCAAAGAGTGTGGAAGTGCAAATCACCACACCTCGCTTCATCGTCACGGAACTCCAAATTCTCCGGTGTCATCAGCGCATTTGCTTCCTCCTCATTTACGTGCACAGCCCCGCCGGCGTGCTCAAGACAAGCCACATACCTACACGGCCTACACACAACATACGCGTGCACATCAATCATCATCATCAGACCCCAACCAATCGTCTGATCATGCACCGTCTACAACTCATCAATCTCAAAACAAAAAACAATGACTACCTACAATCACGGAGCACATAGAATTAGAAGATCAACCCAATAATTTAAAATGTCATTCAGCTCATAGTACACCTGCATCACATTCAGCTCATAAAATATCTAAATCTAGTTCAGCCCAATATTCTGTAGAATCAGCCCAAGTAAATTCAACTCAGCACATAGAAAACCCATTAAAAACTCCAGTGTTACTTCCCACAGTCGTTTTAAATATATCTGATAAATGCGGAGAATATCACAAAGCTCGGGCTTTATTGGACTGTGGTAGCATGATAACGCTCATAACTCAGCGCATGACTAGAAATCTTAATTTGCAACCAAAACAATGTTCATTAAAAATTACAGGTGTAGGTGATCAGCACATACAAAATTCTAAAGGTTGGGTCACAATAACATTTAGGCCCACACACCGTGACACGCCATCTATTACTACTACCGCTCATATTCTCAAAGACGTTACAGGTTATTTACCTTTGCAAAAAATACCAGATGTTGTACAAGACTCAGCTCATCAGCCCATTCCATTGGCGGATCAAGCTTATCATACTCCTGCGCCCATTGATCTCATTTTAGGCTCAGACGTTTTGGGTCACGTTTTGGATGGTACTAAGATTGCTTTGGGCCCGGGGAAGCCCATAGCCTTCGGCACGATTTTTGATTTTGCACTCATAGGACTCGTTGAGCACTCATGCGATTCACCTGTAGCTCAAGTTGGCTCTGCTCATGTTACTCATAGTCATTATACTCAGTCGGCTCACTCTACACATTCTGCTCATTCTACTCATGATATTTGCAAAAGCCTGGAAAGATTCTGGGAGTCGGAAGAACCCCAGCCGCGTTCTGCTCATTCAAACCCGCTACACGAGCAATGTGAACACATATTCAGCTCAACCACCATTCGTGACGATTCAGGCCGTTACATGGTGACTCTTCCCTTCTTATCAGATGCACCCGTATTAGGTAGTACTCATGCTATTGCTCTACGTAGATTTCTCAATCTAGAAAAACGGTTGCAATCCGATCACACACTGCGACAAAAATATATAGAATTCATGAACGAATACATAAACTTAGGACACATGACACCGTGTCATCCGTCTACATTTACTCATAAACCTCATTATTATATTCCTCATCATGGCGTGTTCAAATCAGGTACTGACAAACTCCGCACAGTATTTGATGGCAGTTGTAAGTCATCCAATGGAGTCAGTTTAAACGATTGCCTGCACACAGGTCCAGCACTTCAACGAGACATTGTAGATATTATTATATCATTCCGCGCACATCGTATAGTATTCAGCACTGACATAAAAATGATGTTTAGAAATATTCTCTTAAGACCAGACCAAAGACACTATCAGCTCATACTCTGGCGATCGTCTCCAGATCGACCTCTGCTCACATATGCACTCAACACTGTTACATACGGATTGCGCTCAAGTCCATATCATGCTATCCGCACATTATTACAATTAGCTGAAGATGAAGGTCATCGCTATCCTCAGGCTGCCGAAATTTTGCGTAAATTTGTTTTCGTGGATGATGTACTTTGCGGCCATGACACCATAGAAGAAGCATCAGCACTCCAAACTCAGCTCATTGATTTGTTATCACTCGGTGGATTTAAACTTAGTAAATGGACATCAAACACACCTCAGCTCTTGCAAAGATTTCCAGACGATCAAAGCGAAATGCCTAAAGACTTTGACATCAGCGCAGAGTCTCCATCAATTAAGGTTTTGGGTATTAGATGGATTCCCCGGTCTGATGAATTTACATATCACATCTCATTACCACCAGTTACCCACATTACAAAACGTTCAATTCTTAGCACAGTAGCTTCTCTCTATGACCCAAACGGTGGGGTTACACCCGTCATATTCCGCGCAAAAATACTTCTTCAAAGGTTATGGTTAACTAAATTGGACTGGGACGATCCCACTCCAAATAATATTACAGATAATTGGCAGCGCATCTATCATGATCTTCCGCACATCTCAGATATACATTTTCCCAGACATATCGCTCCACACAAATTCAAATCAACATACTCACTTCACGGATTCGCAGATGCTTCGGAAAGCGGTTTTGCTGCAGTGATATATTTACAAGAATCAGCTCACAACAGATCTGTTAACGTTCACCTCATAATTGCTAAATCTAAAGTCGCACTGATTAAAAATAAACTCACAATCCCCAAATTAGAGTTGTCTGCTGCAACTCTATTATCTCAGCTCATGTTGCGTGTCTCCCAACAATTGTCTGCTCATCTCACAATTACACATCACATTTGTTGGTCAGATAGTACCATAGTGCTTGCATGGATAAAAACTCCGCCTCATCGTTTACAAACATTTGAATCAAATAGAGTAACAAAAATTAACTCAAATTCACTCACACTTAAGTGGCGTCATGTACCTTCCCAATTAAATCCTGCTGACTGTGCAAGCAGAGGATTATCAGCTCAAGCTCTCTCCGCTCATGATTTATGGTGGTCTCCTCCTTGGCTCAAATTGCCAGAGGATACCTGGCCCAAGATGCCTTCAGCTCATACTCGACAAGACTTGCCAGGGCTCAAACCAAAATACGTACCATGCAATTTCTCGATACCCGGTGTCGATAGTGATCTGCTCACTCGCTTCAGCTCTT
Organism: Phengaris alcon alcon; assembly: GCA_037179445.1. Lineage (NCBI taxonomy): Eukaryota > Metazoa > Arthropoda > Insecta > Lepidoptera > Lycaenidae > Phengaris > Phengaris alcon. The sequence goes on along the minus strand of JAYRCH010000087.1, from coordinate 2,198,391 downwards.
TAGAAAAACTAACTGGTGTCACTGCCTACATGAGGCGATTCATTCGTAACTGTAAACTAAATTCAAACTCGCGACAACTAGGCCCTCTAACTGTAAGTGAACGTAGAGAAGCATTACTCTTCTGGATCCGCTCTGTACAGCAGAATGCATTCGCAGAAGATATTCACCGCCTGCAAACCGATAGAATCTGCACAGTACGGCTACAACGTCTGTCGCCTTTTACGCAGGACGGTCTCCTCAGAGTAGGAGGTAGACTCACTCGTTCGGAACTCACATACGATGCTCAACACCCATACATTTTGCCTAGTTCTAGTCCGCTCGTAGACCTCATAATAGATGACTATCATCGCATACACTGCCACCCTGGCACGGACACGCTACATGCTATTTTACGTCAGCAATTTTGGATATTATCTGCCCGCCGCATTATAAGGCACAGAACGTTTAAATGAATAAGATGTTTCCGTTGCCGCGCTCAGCCCGAAGTACCTATCATGGCTGACCTGCCAGCTGATAGAGTCATACCTCAGCCCGTATTTAGTCACGTATCAACAGATTTCGCCGGACCGTTTCTGCTCAAATCAAGTCAATTACGTAATGCTAAGTTAATTAAGGGATATTTTTGCATATTTGTTTGCCTCACTACAAAGGCGGTTCACTTAGAACCAGTCTCATCGCTCACTGCCGAAGCGTTTATTGCAACATTACAAAGGTTCTGCTCACGTCGCGGACTTCCGGTATTGATACGTTCGGATTGTGGCACAAATTATGTAGGAGCTAGGAATCATCTACTAGAGGTACAACAATTTCTCAATGACAATAACGACGCCATTTCTCATAAACTCTCAACTCAAAATATAACTTGGTTACTCAATCCGCCTAAAGCCCCATGGATGGGAGGTATCCATGAGATTAATGTTAAATCCACAAAGCAACTTCTATACCATGTTATCGGTGAGCAACACCTCACTTTCGAGGAATTCTTAACTCTGCTCACTAAAATCGAAGCTGTGTTAAACTCTCGGCCCATCAGTCCACTTTCGTCCGATCCCACGGACTATCAGCCCCTTACTGCTGGCCACTTTCTCATTGGCCGTCCGCTCACAGCTCTCCCCGAGCTGACTCTAGATGAAAGAGTAATATCTCCGCTCAAACGCTTTCAGCTCATTCAATCACTCTCTCAGCGCTTTTGGAACCTTTGGACCAAGTCCTACCTCCATACCCTTCAAATCCGCTCCAAATGGCTTTCCTCTTCCTCTCCACCCAAAATTGGAGAACTGGTTCTGCTCAAGGAGGACAATTTGCCTCCTCTACAATGGAAGATGGGAAGAATCTCACGTCTGCTACCTGGGAAGGATGGAGTCATCAGAGTTGTGGACTTGGACACGACTCAAGGCCAGCTGCGGAGGCCTGTCGGCAAGATTGCCCGGCTCCCACTGGATTCTGCTCAGGATGCCCCTCAGCTCGCCGCCTGTGCGGGCCCCCCAGGATGTTCGCGCCAACACTAGCGCGACGTTTAGAATAAACACAAAGGACATCACTACGTGATGTATGGCCGACCGAAAGGGGCGCTGTCAGAGAGTGACGAACACTTGCATTTAGATCCCCTTTCGCGCCGGATGCATTTTCAGCTCATCCCGAAACCTAGTGAACGCGAACGCGTGTGCGCATATTTATTTGTGCTCGTTAATATAATACCAAATTCGCCGGCGAACCACGATAAATCTATCGATAATCCGCTCAACAGCTGTGTAGTGTAGTGAGAAGAAACCTCCGCCCAGATACAGAACCACCAGCTCAACAATAAGGTCAGTCCCAGATTTCTCCAGCCCTCACATTAACCTATATACCTACTTCCCTCAGCTCAAAGTCGTATGTGTAAGTTCCTAGCTTACACAATATTTTATTAGTCCATTGAAATGTTACATTTTTTAGACCTTACCTTGCGTTTCTTAGAGGACGCAATTTTATTTTTTTGATGTGTAGGGGGGGTCAGTGTAAAGCTAAAACCAAGTTTGTGGGGTTGCCACCCTTGTCCCACGGCCGCCATCTTGAAAATAGGGGTTGAAATGGTTTTTACGATATATCTCTTAAACTATTTATCTGATAAAAAAAATTATTAACATTTTTTTTGCAAATTAAATTCTCTACAACTTTTATCCAGTAACTTTTTGTCTTAGAACTATAAATAAAAATGTTATAAGCGAAAATGTTCAGAAATTCGAGAAAAATATTTATATTTACTAATATAAATATAACTTTTTTTTTATCATTTTACGAAAAAATGATATCAGACCGTTTTTGTAGATCGTTTTATAAGGAACAACTTTTATAAACAACATTTTTTCATTTCATTTCAACATTAAGTCAATAGCTAAGGTTTTACAGCGCTCCGAAGTGAGTACTATTTTTCAGTACTCTTAACTATACATATATATACGTGTGTACTAAATTATTATTTTTAACCTCTCTTATTGTAAGAATAGCTGATAATATTGTGTTGAAGTTGCCGTTCAACTTATATCTTTTAGTTGTGCTACATATTTCTCTACGTGCGGATGTATTTTATTGTTTTTTTTTCCTACGTTGTATTGTGAAGACGATTTCGAATGATTTTAGACACGTATTTAACTTCAGTGAAAATCATTTTTTTTATTAGCATTTAGACTTTTTAAGCGTGCTTTTTCTATTACTCCATCATGAGTGATTGTTTTATTCGTAAAAAACCTTTAGGTGAAAATAAAATAAGAACTGTGAAGGCAAAAGGTGTAAAAACCTTACTAGACCGGGCTGCAGCAAAAAATGATGAGGTTAATGAACAATTTTTACGAACTGTTTCAGAAGTTACTGTACATATTGCGTGTTATTGTTATTACGTGGACAATCGAACCGATAATGTTGTTCGTCGTCGCAGCAGCAGCACTAGTAGTTTATCGTCAGTTTCAGAAGCTCCAGAGCCAGACTTTGATTTTTTGAACAATTGCTTCATCTGTGCCAAATTGGTTCAGGAACCAAGTAATTCACGTATAAGCCGACAACCGCGGGTTTGTATTGTACGTAATGAGAGTACAAAAACAAGTATTATGGACCTTATAAACAGACGTTCCGATGACGTTGCAATGGACATTGCTAATCGCATAGCTAATATTCCCAGCTTAGTGGAAGTTGGAGCAAAGTATCGTAACAACTGCAGCAAGCAATTGTATTCCAAAAAATGGTCGGTCACAAATAAAAAGGATGAACGTAAAAATAATATTGACGCAGCAATGGTGGATGTTTTTTCTTACTTGCATGAAAATAGTGAAGAGTGTCAATTCTTCATGACGGATTTAATGAAATCGATTACAGGAGAGTACATTCCCCAGAAGCGTACAATCATTGAACGATTGAAAGCAAAGTACAGAGACGAAATTGTATTTTTCAACGAATCCGGTCACGATTGTATAGTGTGTTTTAAAGGGTTCATTTATAAAATTATATCAAACAAACCACCTTCTCATAAAAAATGATGTTCGTGAAGAGAGATTACAAATAGTTAGAGATGCAGCTGCTATTATTTTGGAATATATTCGTTCACAGTATTACGAGACAAAGGAGTATCCACCTTCTGGTAGTTTTCTGAAGGATGTTAATACACTCTAATTCCCGAAACTTTATCAGTTTTATTAAAAGGAATTATTTGCCAATCAAAACGTAAGTCACTAAATGCAGCGGAAAGAAAATGCGCATCAATTGCTCACTCTATCATTGCAGCAACTCGACCTGCTTCATTTATTTCTCCTCTGCTACTTGGAGTTGGATCTTTCTTGTATAAAAAGTATGGCTCCAGTAATCTTATTGATGTTCTTTCATCGTTAGGATTCGCCGCATCCTATAATGCCATTTCATTGTTCGAAGATTCTTGTGCTTTTCGTCCGGCGCGTAATATCTTACCTCATGCTTTGTTTCAGTTTGTTTTTGACAATGCTGATTTTTATAGTTAATTTTAATAGTTACAATTGATGGTAAAAATACTTTCCATGCGATGGGTGGTATTCAATGCGTTACACCTTACGACAGTATCGAAACTGATACCAGTTTACCACGAGCATTCAAAAAAATACCAGCTTCAATTAAATCTACGCTTGGGTTAATTCCTCTTGCATCCTACTCAAAAGACAAAACCGTTGGTCTGAGTAAAATAAATGTTTCAGTAATTGAAAGGGCCACACAATCGATCAAACAAATTGCTCCTACACCTTGTGATTTTATGTGGCTGTATGGTAAATGGAATCATGCACTGTGAATATCAGCCGATGGAACGGATTTATGATCGAAGCAACTGCTGAAAAACCTTTTCAAAGAAGTAGAATTATATGTTTTCCATTTATAAACGCTCCGCCAACAGATTATAACACAATTTTAACATCACTTCTGTTTTCTATTGAAAAATGTAAAACTTCCAATCAACATACATGAATTGTGACATTTGATCAACCGCTATATTGGAAGGCTCGAGACATTACAGCTGCTGCTGATCCTAATACCGATCTATCGAAGGTCGTAGTTCGATTAGGTGGGTTCCATTTGCTCATGTCGTTCATAGGTGCGATTGGATATATCATGTCTGGTAATGGACTCGAAGATATCTTCAAATTAATTTATGCTGAGAACTGCGTACAGCACATAATGTCTAGACATGCGTATGGTAGGGCTGTACGTGCTCATTTGCTAGTGCATTTATCAGTAACAAAAATAGTTATGGATTCAACAGAATTTACAGAAGAAGAACGAGATTTTCTGGATGATAATAGTACTGATATTGATAGAACAAGAATGTGGAAAGTAAAGGACCAACAGCAACATTATGGGTTCAATATTATAGATTGGTCACTCTTTTGAAACATTTCATAGAGGCAGAACGCTTCGGAAATTGGTATTTGCATCTGAAGACTATCAGAAACATGCTCCCGATTTTCCACTCAAGTGGGCATTTCTTGTATGCCAAGTCGAGTCATCTATACTTGCAAGATATGCTGAATCTTGAGAAAATAATGACTCCTGAAGAATTTCACTCTTTCACAGCTTTAGGTTATTTTACTATTAGACGAACGGATAAATTTTGGAGTGGGATCATGTCTGATCAAACTATTGAGAAGACTCTTATGAGAATGTTTAAATCATCTGGTGGATTAACGCACGGCCGTGGTATTACTGAGAGTACGCTGGCATCGTGGACCCTTGGAATGAAACGTCTACAAGATGTTTGTGAGCAAATAACAGAATACTGCAACCTTTCAATGGATATTTCAGAACAACATATTGATTACCGAGATTCACGCATACAACGTGACAACGAAGATCTTGAAAAAATCGATAATTGGTTCGCAACTCATATCTTTACCCTAGATCGCTCTGAATTAATATGCATTGCTAACGGTATAGTTGCTTCAGAGACGGGCCTTTGAGATAGGAGAAGATTTGATTACTAATATCACAGGATCTGATTTTCAACGGTTTTTGACGGCCATTTCGGCGTAAAAATAAGGTTCTTCCTTTCAGCGCTATGACAAGTACTATTGAAGTTGATAAATCTCGTGTCGTCATTACTCTCATTTCAACGAATGTCCATTTCAAGAGAAACAGTCGGTGATGTCAAAGAATACTTAGGGTATGAATTAGCAGTTTTCCCATTGTCATTATTCGCGGAGGATGGCATGAGAAAAGGTACTAAGTCATCTTTGTTTAATGCCTTTACATCGGTGGAACGATCCTCTAACACCAGCGCCAGAAGTCATTTTGTCATTGACGGTGGTTTTCTTTTACATAAAGTAGTTTGGGATCGAAATTCATCGTTCAATGATATAACTACTAAATATGTCAACTATGTACAAGAACACTTTCTCTGCAAGCATTGTGTTTGACGGTTACTCAGACGACCCTGATATCGCAGGAACAAAGTCTTGGGAGCGTTTGCGCCGCACAAAAAAACACCAGTCGACAGAAGTAATATTTGACAAGAACACCATGCCGACGTTATCACAAGAGAAATTTATTGGTAATGAGAAGAACAAATCTAACTTTATTATACTTCTTAAAACTGCATTCTCGAAAATAGGTTTCACTGTTGACCAAGCAGAATCAGATGCAGACACTCTTATCGTTCGCTCTGCTCTTGCTGCATCTCCATTATTCAATACCGTTACTATTGTAGCTGAAGATATTGACATACTGATATTGCTCACAGCACTTGGTAGAGAACAAGCAAATGTATTTTTTTTAAACCATCAAAAGGACGAACAGCAGAACAATTATATTGTGCGTCAGGTTTTATATACGGAGATGTCATTGCGGACAACTTGCTGTTTCTTCATGCTTTTTCAGGATGTGACACAACTTCAGCTCCTTACAATATCGGTAAAATGAAATTTGTGAAAACCCTGGAAAAACATTTAGAATTTGCAAGTGGAACGGCTTTGTTTCTCAACAAGAGAGTTGACCCTGCTTTGCTCACTGTAATTGGTGAAGATTTTTTTATCTCTTTATACGGTGATAATAAACATGATAATTCTCATGACAGCCTAAGATATAAACAATTCGCCAAGACAGTGACAAAAAGTACATTTAACTTATCTTCACTTCCTCCAACAAAAGACACAGCTCACTTTCATAGTTTCCGAGTCTACCATCAGGTCCAGTCGTGGCTTGGTAATTATAAACCTCCATCACCTCCTGAGCTTCTAAAAATTGATCTTTTGTAAATGCAAAGGAAACTGTGGAGCGATGTGTGGATGTCGAAAAGCAGGGCTGAAATGTTCTGCAGTGTGCTTCCATTGTTCTGGAGAGACTTGCAGCAACGTAATGGAGCTCTAGAATTAATAAATGAAAATGACTTTGATGATGAACCGCCGACATTAACACCCCTTCCTTCTCCAGTTCTCCCACTGATATTTAATTCAGAAAGCCGATCAGATGCTGAGCCGCAGCCTGGTCCATCGAAAAGACTGAGGACGGAGTAGTTCTAATTTAGAAAATACCGTGGATTATGCCTATTGGGAATACCACGTAAAAAAAACGCGCCACTAGACTCTACCTCGTGGGTGGTGGGGAAAAGAGTCAATAATTAATTATTAATAATATTGCAAAATTAATAATCCAAAAAATTATAATAACAAAATTTAAAAAAAAAACAATAACTGATGACAAATTATTTAGTACACACGTATAATATATGTATAGTTAAGAGTACTGAAAAATAGTACTCACTTCGGAGTGCTGTAAAACCTTAGCTATTGACTTAATGAAAAAATGTTGCTTATAAAAAATGTTCCTCAAAAAAATATTTTTTTCGTAAAATGATAAAAAAAAAGTTATATTGAAAAATATTAAAAAAATTATCGAATTCCTGAACATTTTCGCTTATAACTTTTTTATTTATAGTTCTACGACAAAAAGTTACTGGACCAAAGTTGTAGAGAATTTAACAATTTGGAACAAAAAATGTTAATAAATTTTTCTATTGAAAAATGTAAAACTTCCAATCAACATACATGAATTGTGACATTTGATCAACCGCTATATTGGAAGGCTCGAGACATTACAGCTGCTGCTGATCCTAATACCGATCTATCGAAGGTCGTAGTTCGATTAGGTGGGTTCCATTTGCTCATGTCGTTCATAGGTGCGATTGGATATATCATGTCTGGTAATGGACTCGAAGATATCTTCAAATTAATTTATGCTGAGAACTGCGTACAGCACATAATGTCTAGACATGCGTATGGTAGGGCTGTACGTGCTCATTTGCTAGTGCATTTATCAGTAACAAAAATAGTTATGGATTCAACAGAATTTACAGAAGAAGAACGAGATTTTCTGGATGATAATAGTACTGATATTGATAGAACAAGAATGTGGAAAGTAAAGGACCAACAGCAACATTATGGGTTCAATATTATAGATTGGTCACTCTTTTGAAACATTTCATAGAGGCAGAACGCTTCGGAAATTGGTATTTGCATCTGAAGACTATCAGAAACATGCTCCCGATTTTCCACTCAAGTGGGCATTTCTTGTATGCCAAGTCGAGTCATCTATACTTGCAAGATATGCTGAATCTTGAGAAAATAATGACTCCTGAAGAATTTCACTCTTTCACAGCTTTAGGTTATTTTACTATTAGACGAACGGATAAATTTTGGAGTGGGATCATGTCTGATCAAACTATTGAGAAGACTCTTATGAGAATGTTTAAATCATCTGGTGGATTAACGCACGGCCGTGGTATTACTGAGAGTACGCTGGCATCGTGGACCCTTGGAATGAAACGTCTACAAGATGTTTGTGAGCAAATAACAGAATACTGCAACCTTTCAATGGATATTTCAGAACAACATATTGATTACCGAGATTCACGCATACAACGTGACAACGAAGATCTTGAAAAAATCGATAATTGGTTCGCAACTCATATCTTTACCCTAGATCGCTCTGAATTAATATGCATTGCTAACGGTATAGTTGCTTCAGAGACGGGCCTTTGAGATAGGAGAAGATTTGATTACTAATATCACAGGATCTGATTTTCAACGGTTTTTGACGGCCATTTCGGCGTAAAAATAAGGTTCTTCCTTTCAGCGCTATGACAAGTACTATTGAAGTTGATAAATCTCGTGTCGTCATTACTCTCATTTCAACGAATGTCCATTTCAAGAGAAACAGTCGGTGATGTCAAAGAATACTTAGGGTATGAATTAGCAGTTTTCCCATTGTCATTATTCGCGGAGGATGGCATGAGAAAAGGTACTAAGTCATCTTTGTTTAATGCCTTTACATCGGTGGAACGATCCTCTAACACCAGCGCCAGAAGTCATTTTGTCATTGACGGTGGTTTTCTTTTACATAAAGTAGTTTGGGATCGAAATTCATCGTTCAATGATATAACTACTAAATATGTCAACTATGTACAAGAACACTTTCTCTGCAAGCATTGTGTTTGACGGTTACTCAGACGACCCTGATATCGCAGGAACAAAGTCTTGGGAGCGTTTGCGCCGCACAAAAAAACACCAGTCGACAGAAGTAATATTTGACAAGAACACCATGCCGACGTTATCACAAGAGAAATTTATTGGTAATGAGAAGAACAAATCTAACTTTATTATACTTCTTAAAACTGCATTCTCGAAAATAGGTTTCACTGTTGACCAAGCAGAATCAGATGCAGACACTCTTATCGTTCGCTCTGCTCTTGCTGCATCTCCATTATTCAATACCGTTACTATTGTAGCTGAAGATATTGACATACTGATATTGCTCACAGCACTTGGTAGAGAACAAGCAAATGTATTTTTTTTAAACCATCAAAAGGACGAACAGCAGAACAATTATATTGTGCGTCAGGTTTTATATACGGAGATGTCATTGCGGACAACTTGCTGTTTCTTCATGCTTTTTCAGGATGTGACACAACTTCAGCTCCTTACAATATCGGTAAAATGAAATTTGTGAAAACCCTGGAAAAACATTTAGAATTTGCAAGTGGAACGGCTTTGTTTCTCAACAAGAGAGTTGACCCTGCTTTGCTCACTGTAATTGGTGAAGATTTTTTTATCTCTTTATACGGTGATAATAAACATGATAATTCTCATGACAGCCTAAGATATAAACAATTCGCCAAGACAGTGACAAAAAGTACATTTAACTTATCTTCACTTCCTCCAACAAAAGACACAGCTCACTTTCATAGTTTCCGAGTCTACCATCAGGTCCAGTCGTGGCTTGGTAATTATAAACCTCCATCACCTCCTGAGCTTCTAAAAATTGATCTTTTGTAAATGCAAAGGAAACTGTGGAGCGATGTGTGGATGTCGAAAAGCAGGGCTGAAATGTTCTGCAGTGTGCTTCCATTGTTCTGGAGAGACTTGCAGCAACGTAATGGAGCTCTAGAATTAATAAATGAAAATGACTTTGATGATGAACCGCCGACATTAACACCCCTTCCTTCTCCAGTTCTCCCACTGATATTTAATTCAGAAAGCCGATCAGATGCTGAGCCGCAGCCTGGTCCATCGAAAAGACTGAGGACGGAGTAGTTCTAATTTAGAAAATACCGTGGATTATGCCTATTGGGAATACCACGTAAAAAAACGCGCCACTAGACTCTACCTCGTGGGTGGTGGGGAAAAGAGTCAATAATTAATTATTAATAATATTGCAAAATTAATAATCCAAAAAATTATAATAACAAAATTTAAAAAAAAAAACAATAACTGATGACAAATTATTTAGTACACACGTATAATATATGTATAGTTAAGAGTACTGAAAAATAGTACTCACTTCGGAGTGCTGTAAAACCTTAGCTATTGACTTAATGAAAAAATGTTGCTTATAAAAAATGTTCCTCAAAAAAATATTTTTTTCGTAAAATGATAAAAAAAAAGTTATATTGAAAAATATTAAAAAAATTATCGAATTCCTGAACATTTTCGCTTATAACTTTTTTATTTATAGTTCTACGACAAAAAGTTACTGGACCAAAGTTGTAGAGAATTTAACAATTTGGAACAAAAAATGTTAATAAATTTTTATCAGATAAATAGTTTAAGAGATATATCGTAAAAACCATTTCAACCCCTATTTTCAAAATGGCGGCCGTGGGACGAGGGTGGCGACCCCACAATCTTGGTTTTAGCTTTACACTGACCATCTACACATCAAAAAAATAAAATTGCGTCCTCTAAAAAACGCAATCCCAAATGTAACTTTTCAATGGACTATATGTGGTTTGGTAACTAGATGTAACATCTAAAAAATTAAAAAAATGCTTCTATTTTTTTTGATAAATTAGTAAACAAAACCTACATCTTTAGTTAACTTACATGATCTTAAATACAAAAACATTAATTACAGTAAGTAGGAACTTAAACACACAAATTTCGGCGATATTTACAAATATGTTCCTGCGGTCTTTTAATAAATACCTAATAGTGCGTCACAGTAAGGTACGCTTTTTGTATTGAGCGTTTTCACGACTTGCGAAATTTTGTAAACAAACCTATGAAAATATTGATTTTTAGTATTGTTTTATTTTATTGCTCTGTTTAAACGTTTGTTTGTATGTTGCGAAAGAATGAAGGGATTAAATTAATATTTCAATAACTTTAACCTCAGATTAATTACTTTAACGTTCAACTTACGATCAGCTGATAAATTCTGGCAAAAAATATTACATTACCGTACCAACATATTTAGCTATCAGTCGTAATTTTTTAACGCGGCAATCCTTTTCTGGGATGGCGAAAAATGTTAGTCGGTTAATTGAAAAGATAATTAAACTCTATGAAGGACAGGAATAAAGAGGCCCTTATTTATAACAGCCATACTTTATTGTAGAGGTCTTAATCCTTACTAATATTATAAATGCGAAATCCGTATGGATGGATGGATGTTTGTTACTCTTTCACGCAAAAACTACTAAAGTAATTTCGATGAAATTTGGTATGGTAGTTTACGCTCTGGATTAAAACATGATACTTTTTATCCCGAAAAAGTACAGTGTTCATATGGGATACTGTATTTACGCAGGCGGAGCCGCGGGTAACAGCTAGTATGTTATACGTAAACGCGCCTACATATTTTGATGAAATTTGGTACTGGGGTAGATTAGAGCTTGAGGAAGAACATAGGCGACTGTATCGCGTCAACTGTCGACTGTATCGTTTTCTTTTTAAAAAAGTTTGCGATAATCACACTGCATACACCGCCATACAACTTCATTCCCATATTAGGTTTGCAATTTCCTGATTAAAATTCACTGTACAACGGAAGTAATCTACAAACTTCGATTCACTATTTAAAACATTAATTTACAGTCGATTTCAATATCAATGCCCAATTTACTTAACTTAAACTTTTGAATCTAGATCAGACATCGGCACATATTATTTTATTACAGAATTGGCTTTCTGAGCGAAAACGGACAAATTCGGCCAAGTGCAGGTCGGACTCGCGCATGGAGGGTTTCATCCGGCGTAAAATTTAACATCATCTGTAAAAATTTCAACTGTCTAGTTAAAACTATTTAAATGAGATACAGCCTATTGACAGACAGGCTGACGGACAACAAAGTCTCGGCCTCCATATCCCATACAACAAAGTGATTTTTTTGCCTGGTCTATCTCGATATTAATAACAGCAACAGGTTCATGCTCGATAATTAATATACACACTATATTAAACTACACTATATACAGAATATTTAACTGTATATTCTGTTAAAAAAATATATTTTAATTAAAATAAAATTAATATTTAGCAGTGGCTGCCATTCGACAGATATGATTATTTTTTACGGTTTTGTAATATTTTAATACATGTGCTAGTTGTATAAACAATGGTATGCTACCGTTAATGTGCGAATCCGACTTGCTCCGGTTTTTAATTCAATTCTCACCTATTGTAATTCCACATTTATATTTTATTTTTTTGTTTATTTCTCATTACTTATTAAGTTTTTGTCTAATTTGTAAATTATATTAATTCATATTATATAATTCCCCCTGAAATTATGTAAGTACTTATAAAAGTTGCAAGCTGTATTACACCTATAATAAAGGCAGCATTTAGATAGAAACAACATGAATGTACAATTTTAGCTTTTAACAATGTTTGTTTCTTTGTCGGTCTATTATATAAATAAATAATATTATTCTCCAAGAAGATAATAAAAACAAAACAAATTTTTAGCATGTATTTGTAAATCTTAATGTTCAGTAAATTTGTATGTTAATATAAACCAAACATACATTGAACAATGCATGTTTATAAACAGATAAGCGGCTCGGAGGAAGCAATCAATAAAATAGGAAGTGCACAAGATGTGATAATACAACAATAGACATGAACTGTACAATTGATCCCTTGAGTATTCACTCTATTTATCCAATAAATACTGACAGTGAGTGACTTTAGTGTACTTAATAATGTACAAGCAGAGTAAGTTATACTTAGATTGAGCAGAATAAGCTAGATTGGCATGAGATAGATGGACCATGCTTTAGCTGGGCGGCAGAGATGTCTGTTTGTGCTGGCTTCATCTGAGAAATAGTAGGCCATCACAAAAAATGGTGTGGAATCACATTTTCATTGTATTACAATTTATTTGCACCAAATGTATAACAAGGTTTAAGGACCAGTGCACCTGCAACAATATAGGAGTTCCAGGTGTCTCACACACCATTAGACTTCTGCTGGTGATGCCCAAGTAATTAATACACAATGTCTCTTACAAAGAACACCCAAATATTTTGCATTGTTTTCTAAATTATTATATTTAACATTAAATATCTAAGTACTGAACCTGCATCCTAGCATAATCTAAGGCCTCATTTTTCTATTTTGCCATAAACCAAAAATAATTATGCTATGAGGTTGCTGTATTTCATCAGACTTATTTTATATTATATGCTTAAGTTTTTTGGAAAGACTATGATAGCAAAAGTTCTAACATAAGAGTATTACATCTTACAACTTGCTGTTGGTAAATCTACGGGCTTGGTCCGTAAAGAATATACAGGTGACTTTAAAACAAAAATTTTATAATTATGGCCAGATTGTCCTATATAAATTACTTAAATTCGATTCATAATAGTATGGCCAAACTGTATGGCGGGTGCATGACCTTCAAATACACATGCAACATACAGCAGTATGAGGGTGTCCATGCAGTGAAATTTTCAGTTATGCATGCTAATGTTGGTTTAAATATTTCATTGGGTTAAAAATACACCTTATAGTGTCAGTGCTACTGAGTTAAAATAATATGTCCTTCAGGATATAGATAACTGAACTAATAAAAATTGTTGATTGACCTCTATAGTCTGTTTAATATCAGTCAGTAGTAAAATTTCCAATCACTTTGACCTACGGTATCCAGCTACGGGGAACCGCATCCTCATCAACTATAGCGATCCTGCAAAGGTTCCAGTCAAAAACCCTGCGAATTATAACTGGTCCCCCCTGGTATATAACAAATATGCATCTTCATAAAGACCTGAATGTGCAGTCTGTTAAGGAGGAAATAAAAAACTAATAATCACCCCAACCTCCTGGCTAGAGGGTTGATGAGCAAAGAGCCAAGCCTTCAAAAGGCTTAAAAGATGCTCCACAAGGACCTAATTGCGTGAGGAGTTAGCACCAATATGGACATGTCACTGGATATTGTACCATACACACCCACAACACATTTACCTAAAAATCCAGCTTAATGTTAAAAAGACAGATCGCAGGAGAATAGGAGTTAAAAAGAGAAAAGTTTTAACTACCTAAGATAAGAAGAATACAATGGCAGTAAATGAACGAATTATACAATCACTTTTAATGATTACAATATCGGAAAAGTTCCTACTGTTCTAGGACACCTCAAAATATTTTTAAATAAAGGAAGAGACTGCATCGACTGCACACGTGGTTCAAGTGCATACTTACACATGAGTATTTGTGCATGTGTCCAATTTTTTGGTGCTGTTATGCAATTTTGATCTTATGGCATTTTGATCGAGTGGCAATTAGCTTAGTTTTTCTGTGTTATGTGTCTCCTATTTGTTTTTGGTGCAATAAAAAGTTTTTCATTCATTCATAGTTTGTTGTTTGATAGTACATACATAGCATGATTTAAGTTAAAATTACTATCTAAAGTTGTTGTTGTAATAATAAAGATTGCTTCCAAATAAGACAAATTAGCTCAGTTTGTCTTCTTTGGATTTTCTAGTAAAAACAACTTAAACTTACCTGAAAGTCCCACAACTGAAACTGTCACCAATTTTCCCCCAGTGTTCTCAGATTTTTTGGCCATTTTTCATTGATTTAACACATTAGTTTCAAGACTGTACAATATACTGTTAGATGCACTCATCACAACACAGAGTCTACTACACAAAAAATGTTCAAGATAAATGTGTACCAACAAATTTATAGACCGTTTGAGGCGATTATTTAACAAATTATTACGATGGATTCGAGATTATATTTACAATGTGATGGAAATGTAAGGTTCAGTAAAATTTAGTGACGGAAATGAAATATTGCTGTGTTCTCGAGAGAAAAGTCGGCAGACAGATGTATTAATATCGACATTTCATAGCACTTATACAAACATTAAAAAAAGGACGATTAGGATATATATTAATTTATAACTTGATATGTATTATTTATTTGTAATATTGCAGTTAGGAACACGTATTGAATAGAATGTAGTTGGATTGAAAACCCGCAGTTTGACACATTAGTAAAAACTGATAATGCACAGCTACTAAAAATAAAGAAAATACGCGGGTTATTAACTGTCTATTAATTTGTAACATACATAATTATCAATTTAGAACCGAATTGTTCACATTTTATCAATAATCCAATTAATTTTGGATAAAAATTAAAATCGCAATATTCTAGCACTGACACTGCTCGCGTTGCTTTGTACTTGAAAATTGTTGCTGGCTTCAAAAAATCCAATGAGCTTATAAATTTCAGCCACAGACAGACTATTAATTTACTTATCTACCATACGGCTTTAGCCTCGCGTTAGCGCACACGGCCCACGGCCCATCCAGCAAATCCAGCACCGGTACTGATAGCCGTCATTAGTGTTAATAGAGGCAATCATATAAAATTTTTGCTTACAAGTACGCGGCCTTGGGCTTGCAGGCTTAGGCTACGTTCCGACGAGCTATTTTTTATGGTGCAACCAAAAAACGTTAGGAAAGATTATGTTCTATATATGCCGCCTTTAATGAGACAATCTTGTTTACTGTTTAAATATAATCGAAATCTCGGCAATGGCTACAATTATTACCATGAAATTTAGTATGCAGGGAGTTTTGGGGGCGAAAAAATCGATCTAGCTAGGTCTTGTTCCGTAGAAAATGTGCACTTTTTAAGCAATATGTGTTTGTTTCTTTCGTCGTGCAACAATATATCATTATAATCGTCTCTTTTACGTCAGTTTGATTGGCAGCTTGGTATGCGTACCTATGTATAATTTTTTGTTGCGTTGTTTGGAAATTTTGTATGTGGTGGGTTCGAATCCCGGTCAGATAAATATTTTTGTGATACTTACTATTTCTTATTTTATATTTTTTTCATATTTATTTTTAATTATTTTATCGTTCTCCTAAAAACCCAAGCAAAGCTCGGTCTCCCAGGTACGGTACACTTATGCGCCACGGCTACAATTAGGTATTCAAAGTTCGATACGCAAGTGGAAGTTTTGCATTTTGTTTGTTCACAGGCGTTATGTCGAGGATAGTTAAGTTGAATCTTCTATGAAATAAAGTAACATAGTCCTGACTGACTGATTCATCAACGCCGAAGCAGAACTACTGAAGCTAGAAACGTAATATTTGGACCGTGGCTTCCTATTGGGACGTATAGGTCCACTAAGAAGGGATTTTGTGAAACTCCCAAACCCCTAAAGGGGTAAAAAGGGTATCTACGTTTGTATGTAACATTTTTGTTTGTTGTCAGTTCTGTTTGAAATTTCGTGATATTGCTCTTTGACATGATCTATTAAAACTCTAATTCAATATATTCTAAAACTCGATCTATTAATTGGTAACAAGGGGTACTTTGTATGGGGAAAAATATTAAATGAGCATTTTGGCTTGGAACTTTGTAAATGTAGTGCACCACAAAAAATCGCTCGTGGGTACGTAGCCTTATAGTTCATAATTATTATTATAAATATCTACAATCCCTTTGATTAACAGAAGGTAAGAAGACGAATAATTATGTAGTCCATTCTTCTTGAGTTATTTATAGGTATGGTAGGTACTTAGGTACCATACGAAATTTTTTTCAAAGGCACACAAATAGTAGCCAGTCTTTACTCAAAGTGGACATAGCTGCTCTATTTGCTCGATATACATTTATGCCTAGTTTTTGGGAAAATTAAAAATTATCCAATATGGTTTTAATAATTTGCCTTGGTTTTAATTTTGACAAATTGACAACTGACAGCGACCAATATTCTAAGGACTTAAAACAGACTGACATTTTTTTTATTAATTTATTCATGACCATGGATACAAAGTCCTTCAGTCGGACAGACTGACACTATAGAGAGTGTTGCCAGTATATTTAATCTTTAGCATCGTAGCACACACAGCCACACGTGACACGTATTATATTATGGAACGTATATTTTATTATTAAGTATTATTTTCAAGTAAAGAGGTATCTATGTATGTAAATGTAATATAGGTATGTAAATAGGACTTTGAGCCATTTTAATGACAACAATAAACTCAAAAATAATAAAGAAACATAAAACAAATATAAGTGTTCATTCCAGTAGCAACCCTAATCAATATTGTCATTTTTAATCTCCTACTTCAGTTAATAATGTCTTATATGTCAAAACTCAAAATGTATCCGACTGAAGGACTTTGTATCCATGGTCATGAATAAATTAATAAAAAAAAATTGACATTTTTAATAATTTCAACTAGTAACATCAGTATAATTTGACAGCACATTACGAAAACACAAGCGCATAAATGTCTCTCCGCGATATATTCCTGAGAAATGACTTCTACAAATGATGGAAGTAATCTAAGAAGTGGACAAAAAGATAAGAGATATTACATAGAAAGTTTTCAAGTAAGTGCTTTCAGTTTTTTGTAAATATTATGAAATTTAACGTGACGCCGTTTCAATAGAGTTCATGGTGTCCGCCATATTTGTCTCATATACGGTCTTGTTTTTTCATATTATTATTCTCTACTTTTTGTTTTGTTGTTTCTATGATATTATCTCACATCTTTTACATTACTATGAAATAATTTCAACAGATTCGGTAGCTCCTAAATACATAGAACAGGGATACATTCTTACCGATCTTTGAGGGATGTAGGATTTCGTGAACAAATACTTTTCGTTCTATTTTTAAAGTTACTAATCTAATGCCGATTATGGATTGTTACTTTTTGATATGTGGTTATTCTGATATTTATCATTCAACAAAGTTTTGATGATTCAATCTTGGTCAAACATCAGCCATTTGCGTGTACTATACGGTCACGTACTGTACCTACCTATACACATCCTATACATAATAATAATATTGTGTTTCGCTTGGGTGCTTTTATGTGAACTTTAGGTTATTTGTTATGGGATATGATGTCATTGAAACAACAATATGTTCTCTTAAATTGGTTTACAAATCAATTTATCATCAAAATATCACCATAGTTAGCCAAATAACAATGTTACATGTAACATCGATGATGATGATGATGTCAATAACTTGTAATAACAAAATCATATCAAATAAATGAAAATGTTTCATGTCAATCCAAAACACACTATCAACAATAAGTTATATTGTGTGTAGTTTTAAGTTTGACTGCATATTCAGTTAACCAAAACACAGTCTCACATTTTACTTAAAAAAAAACAAAATTATCTATTCTGGTGCTTTTGTGTCCACATATAGATGTATGCCTGGTTAAAAATAAAAGTTAATAATCCATAGCCATAGTAACTAAAACTTCTTACAATATTATAGGTAAAATTCTTATCTTTCATTAAAGGCCCTGTTCACAATCTTCTAATAAGTTTTGGATAGCTTATTGTAAAGTTTTGTTTCAGCTTACTTTATATTGAGTGACAGAGATAAAACATACAATTAAGCTATCTAACACTACAGTACACTAAAGTAAACTGTAGATTGTGAAACAGGCCCTGAGTATTGTTATGTTATGGGTAACCATTAACCATAATTTGAGAGGTATTTATTTATCATCACCAATTACAACAACAGCTTCTTACATTGTCTGTTATTCTCAGTATTTCGGGTATTTCCAGAATCAGAACTGAGGATGGATGTTTTTGATTCTTTAATCCAAAAATCTTCTAAACAGATTTTGACAAAATTTTACAGTAATATAGTTTACCTTGTAAAAACCCAATTAAATGTGGGCAAAGCTGTGGGCAAAAGCTGATATCTAATATAGACAAATCTCAAAGTAATAGAATTAACATAACTACATAATGAAGTGGTTTTAGACAAATGAAGTCTACATCAACTCATAATGAAATGTAGTCTTCATATATTTCAGTAATCGTTGTCTTCGTGCAACACATTATACTGTATCATAATATGAACTAAAATAGGTTAATCAAAGTAATATGAATAAAGAGGTTTTGTGTTAACTCATTTTAACCTTTCACAAATTATAGTTGCTAACAATATCAAAAATTGATTATCATATTCCTTTATAATGATTACTATTAGAAATATTTTTTTTTGTTTCAATAAAGTTGGTGATGATTTAAACCAATGAATAAGTTTGCTGTCTTAATTGTAATGAAGAATTTTAAAATTTTGTGAATTTGAATAATAGTATGCAAAAGAATAGGTAGGTGATGATGATGTCTTTATATTATATCCGCTTAACATAATAACAATACACTTGCCACTTTGTAATTGTATATGTGCATAAAATGCATGTATAGCAGTTTAAAATGTATTATGGAAACAGTTGACATTGCCAATCTGTTTGATACTCTTCTTTAACAAAGCCAAAAAAATAATAAACATCTTGTTTTGATGTTTGCTGCAGTAATAACAATATTTTATTGATTTACTGATTACTCCTTAAGAGCCCTATTACAAATCGGCACTCTGCGAGATTAGGTATTTGAAGCGTTCCCGACATTTCGGATTTTGTAGTAATTTTACAGTTGTATTTATCGTTTTTATTGAAATGGGTTTAAATGGTTAATAATAACATGACAAAACTTTTTTATACACTTTTCCCCTTTATTTAGGTTTTTACAATAATTTATATATAAACACGACAGCTTTCGATTAACTCATCATCAGGAGTTTATCGAAACCGGAAATATATAAAAATATATATAAAAATAAAATATCACTTAGAAGAAAGTCCTGGGTACACTTGAATAATTTTAACTAAGAAAAAATTGTCGAAAACTGACTTCCTTTACAAAAATCAATATTGTCCAAAATTTAAGAAACAATCTAGCAAGTGTCATACCATTTTGGAATCCTTAATAACTGCGCCAACTTTTAAAATTACCTACCAAACAAGCGTAGTACATTTTTTTTCCAGTACAGTCAGTTAAAGTCGAGCAAACTATTAAATTCGAATCATTGTTTTGGGCAAAAAGCTTCATTTCCTTTCAAGTCGGAGTCGTTTGATTTAAATCTTAGGCACCAGTTTACTAAAGCATTATTCAGGATTACATACAAAAAAAAATTACAAAAGAAGTAGAAATTTGTAGTGCCGGGAACTAAAAAACCACCACAAGATGTCGATTTTTCGATTTTTTTTAAAAGCTTTGTATTTTTTGAGACACATTACTTGGATTTTTTTAAAAATTTTCTGATAAGTCTTGTAACTTGGCCTATCACGGGTTTATGGCTTGACGTCGATTTACGGGACACCCTGTATAACACCTTTTTATATATTTCCGGTTTCGATAAACTCCTGATGATGAGTTAATCGAAAGCTGTCGTGTTTATATATAAATTATTGTAAAAAACCTAAATAAAGTGGAAAAGTGTATAAAAAAAGTTTTGTCATGTTATTATGAATATGAATTTCCGCCAAGTGCAGTATACTCAATCAGTTATAAATATTTAATTATATTTTTTTTTTAGTTTTAATCCACTAATTTACTTGACACACTTTCATTTAGATTGTTTACTGCTGTTATACAGAATATGAGTCGCATATTATAAAGCATATATATAACCATGGTTCATAACATCAATACGGACATGCATTTGTGTTAGATCAGCAAAATTCTTATATTTTCCGAAAGGCAACATAAATATGGACCGAAAGTGTAAAAAGTACAGTAATTAGTTGCTAAATATAAAAGTAAATTAAAAAAATATATTTTTTTCTTTTACTGTAAAATTTAAATTACTGTATAAATTATATTATGTCATTTGTGTCATTTTTTGTTACAACAAAATGGTGTACATAAACGCAGTATTTAAGTTAGTAAGACCAATTTTATATTTATCTTCATACATTGTCAACTGCAGTGACGTCACTTGTGCATAATTGTTTGTATAGAACATTTTTAATGCTCTACAACCATCTCACTTTTGTGATGACTTTATTTCGTTTAACGGTTGATCGTAGATATGCCATTACAGAGACAATATTTCCTGGCTTATTATCAGGGTTGGAAAAAATCATAATTTAAAAAAAAACGAAAAAGTACTTTTTTTAAATCCTAATTAATCACGATTTTTTCGTTTTATTATTAAATTTAAGTATATTTTTGCGCAAAACGGAACGAGCCCTCAAGGGATTGCGCGGACACGGTGCGGAAATTTTAGATGGAGAGCTACTAGGAAATTTAGAGCAGGTGTTTGAGGCAAGCTGAAACCTTGTCCTATACTTCTCCTATACCCCAACTACGTCCGGTGGTCAGAAGTGGGGCTAAGTCAATATATAATTAATTTTAAAGTTATTTTTTTAACCCTAAAAATATGTTTGAGGCAATTTGAAATTTTGATGTAGTGTTAGTTGAATGTTTAAGGAGTTGGGGAAAAATAAAGCCAGAACATTTACGGGACAACCCGTTTCAATAACCTATCTAATAGGTCTTTACTTATGGAATTGCCGTTCTGCAGTACTGGCTATTTCGAATCAAAATAATTTTTGTTTGGCTAAGAATTCTAATTTCAAATTAATTTTATTTTAAAACATGGAATTCTTTTTCCAAAAGTAGTCATTTGTTTATTGATTAGAGTTACATTTTCATCGCATTTCAATCTTTTTCGTCATCATGGATACGTTAAAAATTCGAGTAATTATGGAATATGAGTACCGTCGTGGCAGCAACGCGGCACAAACGGCACGGAACATCAACGACGTTTACGGAGTTAACACTACAAACAAACGCACCACCTGTTATTGGTTTGCTCGCTTCCGTTCTGGAAATTTCGACCTGATAAATGAACCTCGCGGTCGTCCGAAGACTTTGGTCGACAATGACGGCGATTGTGAAAGCTGATGATACACAATCTACGGCTGAATTAGCAGCAGCTTTCGACGTTAGCTTCAAAACAATATTGGTCCATTTGCGTCAAATTGGCTAGATAAAAAAGCTTGACAAATGGGTGCCCCACAAACTCAATGATCGCCAGCGCGAAGTACGCGTCGAGACGTGCCTTGCACTGCTCAACAGACACACAAATGAAGGAATTTTGAACCGCATTGTTACCTGCGATGAAAAATGGATTCTGTTTGATAACCGCAAGCGCTCAGCAATTTGGTTGGATCCTGATTCAGCACCTAAACAATGCCCTAAACGAATACTTACCCCTAGAAAAGTGATGGTCACTGTTTGGTGGTCTAGCGCCGGTGTGATTCATCACAGCTTCTTACCAAACGGGGTGAGCATTACTGCAGATGTGTACTGTGAAGAACTAAACACAATGATGGAGAAGCTGGCACATCTCCAACCAGCATTGGTCAATCGCTCGTCTCCGTTGCTCCTGCACGACAACGCGCGACCTCATACTGCACAGCAGACGGTCTCCAAGTTGCAAGAACTGGGGTTGGAAGCTCTCCGTCATCCGCCCTACTCACCAGACCTTGCGCCTACGGACTACTTCTTTTTCCAGAATTTGGATAACTTCTTGGCGGGAAAATAATTCAATACCCGAGAGGCAGTACAAAATGCCTTTGAAGAATTTGTTGCGTCCCGTCCAGCTGATTTCTTTAAGAAGGGCATCAATAAACTGACACTGCGTTGGCAAATATGCATTGATTGCATGGGTGATTACTTCGATTAATACAAATAAAAAATACATGAAAAAAATTCGTTTAAATTATTTCATACAAAACGGCAATTTCATAGGTAAATACCTGACATAACTATTTGTTAAAAACGTCGCCATTCAATCATTTGACGATTTTTTGAGATACACGTTTGACGTTTCTAACAAATAGTTATTGGTAGATAGGTTATTGAAACGGGCCATTAGTCGTGGTTGTAACTATTCCATTCCAGTCTAAAAGTAAATTGGAAATATGCTGGCTATCAATTCATGATTTTATGACATCTATCGGTCATTTTATGAACTACGATCTTCATATTATCAATGTATAGTAGACTCGATCGTAGTTCATAAAATGACCGATAGATGTAAACAAATCATGAATTGATAGCCAGCATATTTCCAATTTACTTTTACCGACTGGGAATTAAAAAGGCTATATATTTCGTAGTTTGTAACTTAATTATAATGTTTAAATCTGTTTTTATGTTAATTTCTGTAAAAGAAAGTGAACTTAAACATTTTTGATTAAATCATTGATTTTTATAGAAAACATCATTTGATCAAAATCGTGATTGAAATCAAAATGATTTATTCATGCCAATCCTGCTTATTATGTAATTTTTGAAAATCAAAAAAAATAAAAATTATGCATGTTTCCATTACAATCCAAAAAGATAAAAGTTTAATTAAATCACAGAAAGGACCACCAGACAATTATACAAATAATTTAGGGACAAGTAAATGGATTATACTTACATATTTTAATTAATGCATGGTACATCATTGAGACTTGATAAAGAATCCTAGACATTTATAAGAGAATCCTACTACTATTATAAATGTGAAAGTTTGTGAGGATGAATGTATGGATGAATGTTTGTTATTCTTTCACGCAAAAAGGATTTTGATGAAATTTGGTATGGAAGTAATTTGAGCTCTGGATTAACACATAGGCTACTTTTTATCCCGAAAACATACGGTGTTCCCGTGTGATACTGTATTTATGAGGACTGAACTGCGGGCAAAAGCTACAGATAAATATTATAAATGGTAGAGTAGGGCTTAGCTACCTGCTTAGTGCTGACCTCTGACTCCGTAAAATTAAATTATACTGAAATAAATTAAATGCAATAAGCATGATGAGTGATAAGAAGTTAGCAATGGTCTTTAAGATTATTTGAATAGCTTTTACACATTTAAAAAAAACAGCTTAAATATACCAATTACCAGCTTAAATATACCAATAACCAGCTTAAATAAAAATATATAATCAGACTAGCTATCCTATAGGATCAAAAATCTTTAGGACCAATGACCATTTAACATCGCCAAAACTTCTGCCATACATCCAAAAGAAAACACCAGACATCTATCTGTCACTTACCTTAAAATAAGGTGACAAAAGTGAATATACTCTTCCACAGTTATAAAAAGGCCCTTATGATTTTAAACGCCTTGGGGGGACACATGGTGTCCGAAACGGCGTGGTTAGTTTTTTGTGTGGCAGTCAAAAGGTTAAAAAGAAACATACATACAAGATACGCGCGAAAAACATAACCCTTCCTGGCAGTTGGGCAAAAAGAAAATACTAATAATAAATTCAAATATTACTTACAAAATCAAAAGTTGTAAATAAACTTGTAAGTTTAATATAAAAGTTAAATAAAATATTGCAACTTATGCTACTACGCAATAGACTTATTGTTATTATAAGTGATTTCCCCAAAAGTTTAAGTTCTAGCAAGAGTATATTAAATCAATGTCTAGCAACCATACTTTTTTTTTATATGTTTTTATGTATGTCCTTAGGTCCTTTGAATTACTTAATAAGCATACATGACTTAATTATTATAACATATTTCGTTGTGATAAATATAAGGCAATACTACAAATAACTGCTTTTTAATTAGATAATAATACATCATCTTGGAATGATACAAAAAATGTGTTTCTACACTGCCATGCTGTACACAAGTGGCGTCTATCTTAATTTATATGATTTATTATTTTTCTCAGAGTCTAGAGGCGCGCCTCAACGGGCCGGCTTCTACGGAGCAGCGGACACAGAATGTGTGTGAAGCGTGGCGGTTAGTTCACGGGCTCTGTTCGCACTCCACGCCCGACACGCGCTCACATCTGCTGTCATGGATACAGCGGAACACGGCGTATGCCATATTACAGGTAATCAGTACATACTATGAATTCTCAAAACAACATGAAAAGAGAGTCCTCCCTTTTATGCAAAAAACACACAACAGTACGAAGCAAAAAATAATGTACAATATCAACAAACTTCCTGCTCGACCAGTTTCTTAAACGCCTCAAAATATTTAAACACAAAGTGATCGCAACGACTGCAGACGTAGTTGAACTACGTATTTACAAGTGAGTATGTGTGCGTGCGCACGACTCAACGGCGCTGTTAAGCGATTTTCATCTTACGCCTGGTCGAGCGGCAACTTGTTCGATAGTTGGTACATAGGTCGGAATATTTAGTTAGTGTCGGCATTGTAAAGCATCATATTCTGTCAAACTCTGCTACTGCTAGAAATAAAGTTAACTGTCACTGCTTTTCGCGTAAGAGAAAACGTCTCGTTTTCGAAGGTGGTTGAGTTTTCTTGGCTGAGTACTGAAAAGAAAGTTTTCCTACTGCCATACTGCATACACCATACTGCCTATCGTCCAATCGGGATTACGGTGCAGGCATGTTCCAATCTGCAGTTTGTCCACATACACCACAAATATATAACTGTCATGCTAATCAACACCCATACACGGTCAATTCTAACTGATCCAATTGGTCGCCATGCCGATTGGACGATCGGCATCGACATCGGCAGTATGGTGTATGGTTAGTTGGTTACTCTTAGTTATCGTGCAGTCTTTAACAAAGCTGCATATTAAGTTAAAGTTTAAGTGTTTTATAAATTTATTCGTTTTTATTGATTGAACTTTTAAATTAGTAATATATTTATTTTTCTTCATAGGATGAATGGCGTTCACCCGAAAACAAACCACAACATGTCGAATTGGAGAAAGCCATTAATGATTTCATCCTTGAGTGTCACGAGACAGACACCCTCCTGATCTGGGAGACCACATTGCTGCGGAGGGCCGTGTGGTACAAGGGTGTTCTGTCAAACCCTTGGGGACATGCTGTCCTCAAGGCATTGCTGGACCCAAAAGGCATTCAACCAACAGATCAAGAAGGTATTTATTACTCTTTGCTATTTGCTGCATTTCATGCACCCGCGACTTTGTGCGTGCAAAAAGAAATCCCGCGGAAGCCGTACATATTGCCGCGATAAAAAGCCTATCCTTCACCATGCTCTATTCTATATATGTGCCAAAATTCATCAATATCGGTCCAGTAGTTTCGCATCCTATTCAATGCAAACAAATAAACCTTTCCTCTTTATTACATTTGTATAGAAGTATAGATATATATAGATATTGTCTATATAGAATCATTGCAAGTAACTATTTTAATGTCAAAAATTCTAGCATAGAAGTCCAATTCTCGTAGCTAAAACGTAACAATATGGCTCTAGCAACAGTGTCGTATTTGCACCTTCATCAATTAATCGCGGGTGTCAGTTTGCAACAGCATGGCCTATCGCTGGACTGCTGGAGCCATACTGTAAATTGTCAAGTTATAATTACAAGAAGTGCCCCCCCGGCTACAAACATACCCACTGAGAAGATCCGGCGACACAAACTCATCCATCATGTTTTGTAGTTTTCTTAGCTATAATTTATCATGATCAGCTCGCAAACTGCTTGGCAATTCGGAGGTTACTTAAAATTTTTATTTTTTCATGTTATGCCATAATATAATCATCTTACAGTAATAGGATGGCTGCGCGAGGAACGAGCCATGATGTTCGTGACTCGCCTGCGCGTGATGGCGCGGGCGAAGCGGCTCATAGACCTGGCGCTGGTGCTAGTGTCGGCGGTCATGACGCGCGCACGCCGAGTTACGCCAGCGCAGAGCGACGCAAGCCATGCCGACACCACACCAGGTAAGCCATTTTTTATTAAATCAATACAATAATAACATTGTTACATACCAATGTATATCATAAATGTAATTAATTAATAAATTACTATACACTACAAAACGATTGCGGACCTTCTTGAATAGTTGCAATGGCTGCCTGCTCCATATATTATTAATTATATTGTAAATACAGAAAGTATTACTTGAGAATATTGAAAGTTGAAACACAAGTTAAGTACATTAAGAGCTGCTTGGCATAATGATAATGACAGTATGTGACTTGAGTACCACTTAATTTAATTAGCGATTCAGTATTCGACCGTTGTTAGTCATAAAGTAAGACTTGTATTTTATTTACAGGGGTACAAGGAGGAAGTAAGGGTTCTAATTTTGTGGAGACCCTGAGTAGAGAGGCCGGCTTCACAAAGGATGTATGGGAGTTGCTTATCGACATTGAGTTTGTGTTGCTTCACAAACAGGATCAATCGACTTGCATTGACTTGGTAATTTCTAAAATAAAATTGGGCTACCCAACGTTTTGGCAAATTTTCTCCAAAAGTATAAAACACACATTTATGAAATTTATACCTACAATTCCCTTAGCATAACCACCATAGAAATAGATTCTTTCTACGGAAGAATAGACAAAATGACAGATTGACACAGGAAAGCTGTCATTTTGTCCATATTATCTGTTAGTATGTCTATTCTTATGTAGACAAAACGTATTTTTATGGTGGTCATGCTAAGCGTGAATATAGAGAATTTAATCACGATCAAACAAAACAAACAAACACTTTCATTTTTTGAGAACAACTTTTGTGTTTATAAATGATTTTACAAAGGAATGTCATTTTCTACAGTATAAAACATTCTGGAAATAACAAATAAAAATCAGAGCTGAAAATAATAAATAAAATGTTATTGTTAATAGTGTATTTAAAAACTATATTGGACAGATTGAAGTTTTCCGTTTTACGCCACGTACTTACTGGGGATTTAAAACGTCATGATAAAAATATGATACATCGTAATTATTATTATAATTGTAGGTATACAATTATTTACTTAACAAAAAAAAAATATCAGTCATATTATTTTTAGTTCCATTAAAATACGAAACATAATTTACATTCATGCTTTTCATGAACCGCCCTAGACCATTACAATATATCCTCCTTCATAAGTCACAGTTTTATACAAAGCCACTTTAAAAATCTCTAGGGTGACGATATATTCTCTCTCTATCACTTCCATGTAGACTTCTGGTCCCATCAGGGAATGGAACATGACAGATGACTACACTGCTCGAACGTCGAATCCCTTATGTTCTCGAGCACGCTGAAGTCGTACTCGGTGGTGGGCTATCGCCAGCAGGTAATGTTGGCTGCTCCTTGGAGTCAGGTTCCGTTCAGCGAGTCTCCTCCTAACTGTGGCGACTCTTACTATTATTTGTCATTCATTTCGCAGACTTTTTTGGACTTGTAACCGCGATAAGACGGTGATTTTTTTTTAAATTTAATGCATTTTAATGCAATGCAATTTTAAAACAATTTAATGTATCGATCGAACGTTGCTTTTTTATAAAGTTAAATGGAGACACTATAAGAATACATTTATTGTCATTGTTATCATCATTAAATTCCTTTGTTTAGGTACAATTTTCATACACTTAAGTTTCATAGTTTTTGAGAAAATAGAAAAGAGTGTCTAACCGGGTTGGCTTATTTGCTGACTAGTGTACATACTTGTTTTTAATATTATTTAACTTAGAAGCTAAACACAATTATGTAATTTGTTTTTTGTTATAGGCAAAGAAGATTCCCCTAAAAGATGGAAAAAGAATAGTGGAGCGTCTGCGCTTTCGACTGGACAAATCGCCGGCTGACAAGAAGTTGTGGAAGAAGGCTAAAGATGTAGCCATTCTTATTGCCCAGGTATGAATAAAGGGGCAACAATATTGTAAGTATGATAGATAATAGGACTATTATATTGGACAATTGTAATATTTTTAAATTAAAATTTGTTTCTATTTATACTAAAGTTGGCACGTTCACATTACTCACACACATGAAATTTATATACAGTGTGTTAAAAATATAATTGAAAATTTAGGCTCGTTTGGATTTTATAAAGTTGGGTGGGCTCATATTATATTGTTTCTCGATTTTTCTCGTGAATATTTTGCCAGAAGGAATATTTATCAACACGAAAATGCTAATACTTTACTTTTTACACTTTGCGGCTCCGTCCGCAACCGATTACTATAGTTATTTATAGTATACAGTTATAATTTATACTCTACCTTTTGTTAAGAAAGAAGTCGTCGTACATTTACTGCCTGGTAATTAAAATACGTGGCCACAAAAAGTATTTATTGTAAGTTGTACTTTATGAACATAGAAACAAAAAGCAATAATGTTATACATCAAACTTGGAGAATCAAAGATAATTGATTAAATATAACCTAACAAATTGTTCAATAAATTGCTCTAGTGGTGGTTTGCCGAAAATCGACATATATTAGTTGTGAGGTCAATTACATAATGAAATGAATAACTAGTTTTTTTGGAAACGCAATATGCTAACAGATAAATGATAGATGTCGTTTTTACGTTACCAAAAACATAATAATCATTTTTCCTGGTCTAAATATAAATAGTATAGAGGGATCTACTTCACACCCCAAGTAAGTTTTTTCAATAAATTTTTACTAAACTGTTGAACCATATAAAAAGAAAATAACTTTATACTCTAATAAAAATAAATCTATCTATTGGGCCAGTAGATGGAGCTTTTACGCCTTAAATTGACAATTTACAGCATGATAACCATAGACTATACAGATATGATGACAACGATTACCACAGATAATCACAATATGAATTCTCTGATATTCGGAGATTCATTATTTTTTATTCCCAAGTCCTAAAACATAATATTTTTTTATATAATAACTTTTTAAGTCGTATAAAACCACATATGTTCGAATCTTGGCCGCTCTTGATGGAAAATCGAGCAGCATTCGCCCGTGTCCTTTGCTTGTAAAAGTATGGATGATGTATAGTGCGATTTTAAATGCATTGCTTGGCACTTACAAGTGTTTATTCTATTCTATAGTAAGATTAAAACGTCGCTTGTGGAACAGTCAGCGAAATAAGAAAATCCATTTCTATTAATTTTATGAGTTCTGTGTAATTTAGTAGCAGTAACAAAACAATTATTGTCTCCTTTATAATTAAAAGTTTGACCAGGCGAGTGAGTGTGACGGAGACATCATTATGACGGGTAATGCAATGCTACGTCATGTAATGCTTATTCATAGACAGCACACAACGTAACATGTATTTATATGTGGTATGCGCCAACTCTTACCGAACGGCCTATACGAGTGAAAAAAAATAAAGTTACGCCAATTGTGTACAATTTTTGTCAATACTTCGTAAGAGTTTGATCTACATACAATCTATTCTCATCCATTTTAATCTTTTGGTAAACAAAAAGATAATAGAGCACTATAATAATTTAAATGTCACTTATTTTACCTTGAAATAAGGAAAGAAATACATGATATGTTATTGATTGTACTGTAGGTTCTTGGTGGAAATTCAAGTTTCACAGTAATGTAGTACACAACACAACACACAGGACTTCTTGCACAGTAGTCTTGCACTACTGTGCAAGAAGTCCTGTGTTATTACTGTGAAAGAAATACATGACACATTAATGTGGTCGATAAATTCGATCTGTTTGTTTACAAACTGATTGTTATCAGTATTTACAATAATAATTTTATTTTAATTAAATTTTATTTCTAAGTACGAGTGATAAATCAAAGCTAGGCTTATTCTGTAGATTATATTTATTAATACTTTGCAAAGAGTTTAAGTTACTTATTTTTGGTTGTATGGTTTACTCTTTCCTAATAAATTATGCATTTCAACGGGGAATAGAACATTATTGATTTTAATTTTGTCTCATATAGGTGGTGATCACCCGTTGCATGGTGGTGACGTCATGTGCGGGCGCTGTGTTAGACGCGCTGACGGGGTGCGCGAGCGCATTAGCCCAGCTGCTGGACGGCTCTCGCCTGCCGCAGGCTGCCGCCGCCTTGGCCGCGCCCGCCGCCACCTCCACACACCTGTACGCGTTCGCTGACGCCATCGCCCATCAGGTATTAGGCTGGTTTCAGAGTCGCGCTGACCGTCAGCGCCGACACCGAAATATATGAACGGCGCGTGCTTATTCAAAAACGCTTCCCAGAATTTCATATTATATTTCGGCCTGACTGACATGACGTAGCTCTTTCCTAGCGACGACCTAGGGAACAAAGAAGAAATTGTAATATTTGTCCGGGTGGGTTTTAATTTAAAATTTACCTTTATTCCCTTATATCAAACAAGAGTTTTATAATATAATGTATGAAATTCTAAGACATATTAATTTTATATTACAGTGCAAAGACAAAATCGACCGGCAGCCGTTTATTTGTGAGCTTTACGTACGTGCTATCACTGCAGGCATGAACGAATTGGAGAGACTGAAGCTTGAAAAAGATAAGGTAAATATTATGTTACAATGAGTACTAAGATCTGACAAGTAAATTATTTTACTTTCTGTCTAAGGCACTGAAACAAGTTAAGTAAGGTAAAGGCTATTATTAAAAATTTTGTTGGACGCCCATACGTTTTTAAAATAGCTTAAAAGAAGGGGTAAGGTCATTTTGGTATATAGTGAGATTTCTATTTGGTATTCCTTAAAT
The DNA here is from genome assembly GCA_037179445.1 of Phengaris alcon alcon. NCBI lineage: Eukaryota > Metazoa > Arthropoda > Insecta > Lepidoptera > Lycaenidae > Phengaris > Phengaris alcon. Next base: position 2,166,819 of record JAYRCH010000087.1, on the reverse strand, counting down.
TAATTTCACTTTTTTGTTTCTTACAGGAAGCCGAAGTGTGCGCTCTACAGCATACCCTGAGCGGATGGTTTACCCAACTAGGCGAAGTGCTGTCGTCGAGCGCCCGCCTGCGCTGCGAGTGTCTGCTCACCGCATTCTCTTTGCACCCCTCTGCGAATATGTACGAGCTGGTGGTGACATTGCCACCCCTGGCCACGCCTGACAAGTCACCTAAAGTAGGTTCTTCATTGTACACCAGCATCGTAACGTTTTTGGTGGGTAACTCTGGTGTTTTTGACGTGCCTATCTCTTAAGTACGTATCAATAATATTACAATCGTTACAACAGGTCCAGTCAAACACGTTACGACAGGTATAGTGATATACGAGGCAAATTTTCAATGTATTTATGCTTAAAAGTGACACTTCTTGTATCACATTAGGAAACAATATAAGAACTTTTTTTTACAAAAACTATTAAATAATATCAGATTTGCCTGTAGCCTTTGTGTGTTTGTGTGTGCGGCAGAGGAATTTAAAGTTTTTGACCATAATGTTTTTGTTGTTTATAGTACATTTCGAAATTGATCTCAGTGTCATCATTGCCCAAAAATGCCTTCCTGATGTTGATTCCAGAAATGAAACCAACATCTGAATATTCATAACCATTCATATACAAAACGTGAGAATGAAACAAAGAAACTTGTAACCGTATAAAATTTTGATCGGAGTATGTATGACCCTCTATCTCAAAAACTATTTGACGCATTTTTTTGGTATAAAATTTATTCCCTACAACTAAATGCAAAGACATTAGGAAGCTGACTTACTTGAATATCTAGGGCAGGGTTTTCCAACCCCATGGGATTATAAATACTACTTTGTATGGAAATAAATTACTACTGTAACTTGCCTAAACTTTTCTAATAGCGACTGACGAGGCGTCGATTAATATTTGTGATTAAAAAAAAATTTTAATTTTCATCTCACACATTGGCATTTGTGATTTTGAGATAATTTGTAATGCTTAAATAAAATAATGTTTGTACAAAAATTCAGCTTCACATTCCGTTAGATTCCGAGGTAAACTTCTTTTTCTGACTTATTTTAAAATTATATTTTATTTTTGACAGCATTTTGACGAATGATTATTGTTTACATAAAGTATTATTGTTGTGGTCGTTTATACTTTAGTATAACTTACGTGCGTACATAAGAAAACACGTTGATGAATTTATATTACGTTTTACAGCAAGAAACATCGGAAGTGACCTCAGAATTCGGTAGTTGGGCAACCGACAGTCGTACGTCGTCTAATTTCGTAAAAACCTCCGAAACGCTAAACCTGAAACAAACCCAAAAGCAGACAAATATTCTGTCGTCTTCGATGTTCGATACCGAGTGTGATGCATTGGGCTTAAAATCGGAACTTTGTGAAGACTTAGCTGTTCTGCTTTCAGGACCTAGAGTCAAAACTCTATCGTGGGATATGGACAGGTGAGTTAATAATATTATTTTGCTATCATATATCATTTAGCTATCATATCATTTCTTACGGGAAATGCGATTCTTGTTTACTCGGTAAAACTACCGAGATGCCAACTATTTCCATTTTTGGATAATAACAATCAGTTTTCGGATTTATACAATAACTGATGATTTATTTTTGTTTTTTATGAATTATGACACATCATATATTGGCATGATGACTAATTTAAAAAAAAACTACTATTCTATAATATTCTTAAGTATCTATTGTAAGAAAAAGCATAATATTTCTACATGTTTCGAAATTAGCGCAGAAACGGCCACTGGTGTCAAATAATGAAAATTCTTCTCTCTGGAACGCATGGGTGTTGGAAATTTTCATTATTTTCGTTCACATTCCTTTTTGATAGTCAGTTGTTACATTTGCATTAAATTGGTAAATATAATCTGATCGATAATAATTGAAGTAAAACTACCTTACGCACGCTTGACTTGGGGAGTAAGCTGAAGAATGCGTGACGAGAGCGTTACGAAAAAAAACGGGCGAGGCGAACGGAAGTTGAGAGGGAGATATAAATGAAGATAGAAAGAGAGAGATTACGTTTGGTATATTACTGTACGGGCAGGAGAACGAGGTTGTCACACATTTTCTTTCTCTCTCTGTGTCATAGCCAGTTACGTTTCGTATATCTAAGACACAATGTGATATAGTATGATACAGACAATAGGCCTGCTATTGTCTGTATCATACTGGAGAGAGAGCAGTGCGCCCATTTTCTCTCTCTGTTTCTCTCATAGCCTATGCATGAAAAAAGGAGTTTAACTTCAGTTGTGTGGTCTAAAGCAGGTTCAAAGTTCACCTAGAAATTTTTTGGAGGTATACCACAAATTAAAAATGAGTTTATTTTAGTATCTTTCATACCCTTACTTACTAAAAATAAGTTTTTAAGATAACCGTGTTATCCCAAAGCACACAAACTAATGACCACGGTACACAAGTGTGCCGCGGTACACACTTTGTGGAACGCTGGTCTAAAGCACACTCATTTTTTTTAATATTTCCGTTAAAAGAAACAACTTTTTTTTCGTGAAAACGTTTTCTTAAAACTTTGCGTTTGGATACGAGGGCGGCACTGAAAATTTCGGGAATCAAGGAAGTGACACAACATTACTATTTAAAAATGTATTTATTGCTTTTCGAAGTATTCTCCGCGAAATTTGACACATTTTTCCATACGACGGAACCAATCATTGAAGCAACCATTCCATTCGGAAGTTGGGGTCTCCAAAATGGCCGTTTTGTAGGCGTCCACAGCTTCTTCAGGTGATAAAAATCTCTGACCACGCAATTTATTCTTTATTTTAGGGAAAGTATAGAAATCATTAGGGCTTAGGTCGGGGCTGTACGGCGGATGGTCTAATAATTCTATGATTTCTTGCTCTAAAAACTCTTTTGTTCTGTGCGCGGTGTGAGAACTCGCATTGTCGTGATGGAGGATGATGCGGCGGTTGCAGTTCTCTTTACGGAGTTCAGAAACGACCTGTGGCAAACAAATGTTAGCATACCACTGTGCATTAACCGTTCTTTGTCCCTCGAGAGGAATAGTCGCAACATGGCCGGTTTTGGAGACAAACGTGGCAACCATTTTTTTGCAACACTCCGTGAACGAACAATTTTTGTTGGCTTTAACTCATTTTCGAACACCCAAACTCGTGACTGGTTTTTTGTTTCGGGTTCGTACGCGTATATCCAGGATTCGTCACCTGATACGATTTTGTATACAGCATTTGAGGATCCTGCGTGGAATCTTTCGAGAGTTCTGACGCGAGCCGCTTTTTGCTCTTCACAGAACAAATGCGGTATCCATCGGGAAAACAACTTTTTTACACCTAAGTGTTCATGCAAGATTATTTGTATTTGACTCATGCCAATGTCTAAAGTTGCCTGAATTTCGCGGTATGTCACATGTCGATCTTCCTCAATCAGCTTACGCACAGCATCAACGTTTTCTTGGGTGACTGCAGTTTTTGGACGACCTTGACGGGGATCATCACTGAGCTTGACACGTCCACGTTGAAATTCAGGAAACCCGCGATAAATTGTGGTTTTGGATGGGGCTTCATCACCAAATGCAGAAATCATCCGGTCAACACACTGTTTTTGTGTTAAACCACTTCGAAAGTCATAATAAATCATCGCTCTAGAATTTTCTCGAGTCAATTCCATTTTCTCAACGACTAAACAAGTTTCACAAGACCTTGTGACAAGACCGATTATCTTTTTTTAAATAAATAAACGGTATTCGATTTTTAAAACCAAGGAGTTTTAAATTAAAAAGATTTTAATATGACAGGAAGAGTGGAAATATTCCATTCCCGATACTTTTAGTGCAGCCCTCGTACCATTAACAGCGAATGAAACATGCCAATACCAAAACAATAGACAATGCCTTACAATATAATAATACACTAATAATCATAATACAAAATAACCGACAAATTGGTCCTTTTGACATCAAAGTGGTGACCTGATGATGGGATTCATGAGGAATCAAGGGAACTCCTCGAAATTTATATGGACACATAATATGCTGATTTCGTTTTTTTATGAAATAATCCAAGCATATGCTACCAAAAAGTAAGATTTTGCACCAAAAACCTACCCTGGATCCAAAAATTCTTTCTGCTACATTTCTTCCGCCGACTACTACAATTCATAATAATCATAATTTAATAATATTGTATCTAATCATTATCATCACTGGTGATTTTTTATTAGGTCTACAGAACAGAACGCTAATGCTTATTTGGGAAAGTACCACGGTCTCTCAGAAAACTGGCATAAAGTAACACATAAAGCGTAGCGCTTTTGCGTATTTATAACTTTCTTAAAATGTGTTAATAATAATAATATAATAAATATAACTAAAAAGAGAAAAAATATTATATTTAAACAAAAAATTGAAACTGAATTTGGCTAAAATTTTAACTATTTCTCTAATCAATCTTCATAATTTTGAAGTCGGTACCAGCCAACTTGAATGTGAGTTCTATTTTAAATATTGTATAATCAGGATGTTGTTTTTGGGCTTGGTACCAACTTATTAGAAAATAAGTTTTATTTCATACTTTTTTGTGCATTTTTACTTTGGTAGTCTGTCGTAAAGAAATATTATAAACAAAAAATGATAACCGAATATATCTAATCTTAATATTTCTTTGCAATAGTCATCATACTTATTTTGTGTTGAAATGAAACAAACAGAAATGTTACATTGCGTTAAGTTGTCATGTCTGTTTTGTAAAGTCAATATTGTTATCATACTTATTGTATGTCCGTGTATTACAGAGAAACATTACTTGAGAATTGTCGTCTGTACAAGGAAAGGACACAAGAGGGCACTCGAGCTCTCACAACGGAACTTAAATACCTGAATTTAGACCCTAAATCCTATGACCATTTGCCTGAGGAAGAGGATGACGAAGATAATTATTATGGTATCGAAAAAGGTATGTTTTATTTTAATATGTTTTTTAAAAATTGTGTTAAAATAATTTATGACTTATATTTTATTAACATACACTTAAATAATTTTTTGTACTGTAAAATTTTTCGACTTGGACATTTTTACACAAATCAAAATAAATACCTCCAAAACATAACTAACGGTCTAGAAAATTAATTAATAAATATTAATAATTAATCTGTTAAATAACTATAAATTATATTTTTTTTTTGTTTAATAGGTTATGAGCTGTCATTAGAATACGAGGATATTTGGTCAGATAATAATATTGATTATATGGAGAGATGTGAAAGTGCTTGCTCTATTAGCACAGTAGACTCTACAAAAACCTCGACCAAACCTAAAAATAGGAAAGATCCTGTAAAATATTATGATGATGAAAGTGATCCATTATCATTTGATACAGAAACGAATTGCAATCAAAGCACATCAGAGATCAGTAAAAACTTAGGTAAAAAGCAGATTGAAGGAATCAAGAAAAAATCCAAGCCCAAAAAGTGCGACGACCGAGACTCAAAGAAATTAAGTGAAAGTGATCAGGAGAAGGAGTTACTAAAGAAACAAAAAAGAAAAGAAAGAAGAGAACGTAAAAAGAGAGAAAAAATGGAAATGTTATTAAAGCAAGAGCTGCAAATCGGAATGGATGATAATATAACTAATCTCATTGACACAAAAATTTTGAGTGCTGGAATAGAACCAGTAAAAGAAAGGCGAAAACAAAAGACTGTAAGAAGAACTCAACATGTTTCTGCCACTGACAGTGATTACGACAGCCAAGGAAAATCTTCCTTGGCCTCCGTAAACTCCGAAGGAAATGACACTTCTGATGTTTTATTTGATGGTTTATTCTCAATGGACGAAATTAGGTCGCCCGAAAAGACTACATGTAACAATTTAAGTGCCACATATGACACAAATAAAGAACAAATAATAACTAAACAAAAAAGAGAAAATCAAAAAATGGTTACAGATAAACTAAAAAAGCTTTTGCAATTTAGACATCACAAAAAACAAATCAACTTCCATAACAATAGTACAGGAGATTCAAAATATATCGAAAATATAAAAAGTACATCAAATAGTAACATTTATAGGCCAGAAGGCATTACGCCGCAAGTTCAAAGTGCGTCACCAAGTGTTAATACTTCCAAGACTACCGAGCCTGAAAAGTTAAACAACAATTTAAAACAGTCTGAGAAATTTGATGGTATGATTGCTTCTAAGAGAAATTTATCTGGTAACAATATTATTAAAAAGAATTATGTTGCTCCAAGCCAAAAACAATTTCAAACATTTTCAGGAAATCAGGCAGCAGCAAGAACATCTGGTTTACTTATCTCTGATCCACATCAAAAACAATTTCAGGAATTTCTAAAGCTTCAAAACATTCCTATTACATACAATGCAACGAGACAAAATAAAGCAACCATTACTAAAGTAATACATTCTGAACTTGCCCAAAGAAATCCAGTATTAACTGGTTTGATTCAACAGAAGCCAGACGTACGTCATAATGTCAATTCTGTAAAAGATATTAACGAACCCAGTAGCAGTTTATTAAATTCAGAAGTACTTAAATTACAGAATTTACCAATTGTCGAGACTAAGAAACATTTAAAACCTCAAAAACATGGAGTTGATAATGTACCAAATACATTTTCTCGATTAAGTTATATGCATAAAAACAAACAAGCAGATATGAAATATAAACATTCAAATGAACAAGAAGAAGTAAAAACACATATAGCTAAAATTATTGATAATGATTCATTTGTAAAAATTAACAACTTGCAAGCTAAGGGTGAAATATTTATATCTAAAGCGCTTAAGCGAAATAGCATGACTATAAACAGAGATAATCCTGCACTGATTAGACAAGGAGACCGTATACATAATCCTTCAACTTCAGCAACTATGCATACCAAAGATTTAAGATTAAATATTGTAAATGTTTCAAAAGTTACGAAAGAAATTGTCGAAAACAAAGTTATAATAAAAAAAGATCCAAAGAAGACGATGCCTGTTGACCTGCAATATATTATCCATCAGACAAATTTGGACGTCGGTAGTAATTGGAAAAGTCAGTATCCAAATACAACAATTGAAAAGTCAACTGATGTATCACCATTAAAGATAGGTAATTCATCTAATGAGGACAAAGTTGTGGTGCTTGGAGTTGCAAATAAAGAGACTACAAATGATATGACAATACAGCAAGAAAACAGTACTAAAGTTATTGTATCACACTCAGGCCACTTGAATAGCAAATATGATTCTAGAGCGACGCTACATAAAGAAGGAGAAACGGAAAACTCGGAAGATTGGAAGTTTGTGATGAATAAATTAAGATCACTAAAATCAGCAAAGAGAAGTGTAGATGCCCTTGAAATGGCATTGAGCAGTAATTCAAGTACTAAGGGACGTGCAGAAATCTTACGTAATTTGCATAAATATGCTCTTAGTACAAAAGGTAATGATTCTCGAGACCACATTAATATGCCTTCTAAACAAAAAGTACGTTCAAGTCTTATTGATTCTAAACAGACCACTATAAAAAATGAAATAGCACAAAAGTCGAATCAATCAGGTATTGTTAAAAAGATTACAAAAAAAGCTGTCGCCAAATGTAATGATCTTACAAAATCATTGGCCATATCTAAAACATTAAAAACGAGTAATGTAGTAATGCCACAAATACATAATTCTGACTATGATCAGCTGGATGACTTAATAGACGATGAACTACGACAAGAAATAGAAGAAAGTTCTCCATTGAATTCACAGGTGGACATAGTATATGGATCAGCTCGTGTAACTACAGCAATGCCAAAAAAGGAGAAACTACCCAAAACTGAAAGTAGTCAAGAAATAAACTCAGTACAATCAAGCAATGTAAATCATAATATGAAACAAACATCTGGACAATCTCCTATAGAAAGCGTGCTTAATCCTGTAACTAGAACTTGTTCAGTGATAAAAGAAAAAATACAAGGTTCTCCTTTAAAGACAAAATTACATATTATTTCGGATCAAATTCTATCTCCTTATACAAAATCTTCTGATACCAAAAATGAGAAATATTGTTCGAAAAGTAATACAAGTGAAAATCGGTCTTCAGTTATAGCTGAACGGCCAATATCATACACAGACAAAATACCATGTGTTACTGGTAGTAATATAAGTAATATGAGTATTATTACTAGTCCAATAAATATAGTCCATCCAGCTAATGTGATATTAAGAAATGTCTCTCACATAAATCAAGCGCAAAATCTAATGCTTATCACCCCAACAAATACCATATCCGACTCGAACCATCAGATTCGAATAATTGAACAACAATTGCCATTGACTTCAAATGTGAATAACCAAACAGCATATGTTTTGAAACCAAAAAACACTTGTTTATTTAGTTCGCCTCAAATCACTGCGCAGGCTGTAAATCCGAATATCATTGGAAATGCGACGACAAATATAGCTCCAAGTATGTCAAGTGTGTATACTGATCCGCCGATACCGCACCATCAATTATGTCGTAATGATATGTTAAAATCTAAAGATTCCAAGGAATATGTTAGTGCAAATAAAAGAACAGAGGTAATACGTCAGTCAAACTTAATTGGACATGAATTATACGTAAATCATGCAAAAAAAGATAGCAAAATCGAACCAAATAGGCTCAAAGAAGAAATAATTCAATCTGACTCGATTAATCAGAATGTTGCGCAATGTTGTGACGAGATCTTGAAAACAAATTTAATAGACGGACAAGCTCTTCCGATCTGTCCTAATCAGATAAGAGACTGTAATATAGACATACTTAATCTACCTATTATTGAGAAACATTTTCAGCGTACCGATGAAACATTTAATACAAATACGAAAAGTGAAACTGAATTTATACATCCAAATCGAGAAATAATAAGTGTATTTCCTTATAAAAACGAATTTCATCAAAATGCCGGACACTTACCAAAGAGTGTAAGTAAAGAAGAATCTAAGTATGACGATGTTTCTAGTAAACCTAATGAAACAATTGCAACTGAAAGTGATGTAATTGAAAATAACCCGGAAAATATTAATAAAGAGAAAGAGGGAAGTCCTTCTATTCTAAGCGAAAGCTATGATAAAATTATTGATTCAGAATTTACTACAGCCGTGAGAAGTGAAATTGCCAAAACAGAAAAAGATCAAGAAAACAATGACTGTAAGCAATCTTATAAAGAAAATAAATTAAAGGTTCGGGTTGAAGAGTCATTAGAAATAGATGATTGTAGTAAAAGTGACAAACGACCAAAGCTTGAAGGGGAAGTCTGTAAATCACAAGAGGTCAAAATCTTAAATGAACCTATCGAATCAACACTCAGTACTAAAGTGGTAACTGATAGAGTTTTTGAAAACGAAAAGAATTTAGTTGCCAAAATGTCAAGAACAAAATCTTATAATTCCGATAAACCTAATATGTCTGTAACAATATACATACCTCGGAAAAAAATATTTGAATCATCTACTATCGATAATATGCCTACTAAATTTTGTGAGAGAAAAGTTTTATCTGAAGTTCAAGAAAATCACTTAGCCAGCGAAATAACAGAAAACAAGAAAAACTTAAAAAACAAACATTCTCTAGATTTTAAACTTCACTCCGATGAAGAAACGGAAAGACTAAGGAATAAACGGTTATCCATTATACATAGAGAAATTAACCATTATATAGTATCTGAGCCCATTGCTCTTATGTATGCTCCAATTTACTTCGAAAAAAGTATTAGTAATGATAAGATAATTAAAGCTACTTCCCCTAGTCAAAATAACGTGACAGATAAAACAGAACAAAGACTGATTTTGGATAATAAAAGTAATGAAACAACAAGCAAAACTACAAGCTCTGAAGAATCATCTCTAAAAAAGGAACAGTGTATAGATAAAATCGATAATATACCTACCCGACGCTTGCGCTCTTCTAATTCATTTCGAAGTTCAAAATGTTCAGCACTTGATGAATCAAAACTTAGTCTATCTAATTCAGAACAACAAACTAACTATAATAACACAATCGAGGCAAAGAAAACTGCACCAAAACGGAGTTCGGAAAATGACTCATCAACGGATAATTCCATCATGAAAATACAGAAAAAGGAATTACACGATGTTTCGCACAATATTAATGAAATCAATGTGAATAATGAGCAGAAATATATTGATGAGATACACAGAAATTCAAATGTTATCCATTCAGCAGATATTAATACAATTGATTTAACTGATACCGAACCAACATATAATTTACATTCCACGAAAAAAACATCTGATTGTGGTTTATTAAATAGGGAAACTGTGACGACAGTTGAACACTATACAATTCCTTTAGATCGACCTATTAAGAATGCATGCAAACCAAAACGGTCAGTTCAAAAAATATATCACCGCCCAATACACAAAATGTCCCAGGAAACTAATTTAAAGAAAGAAGTCACTGTCCTTGAAATTAAAGAACTGCCATCGCCTAATGGTGATGCCATGAAAAAAATATTAAGGATTAAACTATCGAACGGAAACATTTTCCGGGCAACGGTGACTGGTAACTTAAAAGTGGATATAAAGACAGTTTTATCAGAACCATCAATAAAATCATTGCTCAATACCAATATTCTGCAAAGCCAATGTTGTACTGTGAATGTGAAACACATTACTGATTCTAAAAATGATATTAGTAAAAAAGAAGTAACCATCTCTAGTGTACTTACAAGAAAACCTGATCCTGTCAATACAGAAGTAATAGAGTTAAGTGATGATGAGGATGAAAATATTTATTATTTTAAAACTGAATTTGGTACTTATAAGACAAAGTCAATATATTCCAAAGCATATGAGAAGCATCAAAACAAATTTTCGCAAAAATGCATCGTAAAAATACAAAAGTCTAAAATTGTTAAGAACATGAATTTAAATAGTCATAAAAAGTCATTACCCGACGTCATAATGCAAAACAATATTGGTAGTGAAACAAAAATTGGTGATGTTACAAACGAATGCGGAAATATGAATGATGAAATAACAAATTATTCTGAAACAATAAATGTCATGGAGCAAATAGAAATAAATTCTGAACCACCTAATTCGAAAACTGAAAGCACATCGGACACATTGCAAAATTTACAATCAACACTTTTGGAATCACAAATAGTACAATTGCATAATGTTTGTCGTGTTAATTTGGCAAGATGCGATCAACAATTAAAATATAATGATTGTTGCATTAGTTCTGCTAGCGTATTAAAAGAACCAAAAAGGTCCGAGAATAGTCCTCTAAATGAAGAATATAATGATAAGATTCCTATTATAAGAAGTAATTATTTTTCATTATTATCAGATATAGAAAAAGTCGATGGAAATACATTAAGATCAAAATCATCTAGTCTTATAGCTGAGTCACGTATTTTACCATCTTTTGACCAAAACTGTTGCAATTCTGATTGGATATTATGCACAAAATCAATATACAGTTTGGAAGCAAAAAGAATAATGCAGCGGAAATACTTAAAGTCAGTGCATGGTTTTAGAGTTAAACCTCATAATTTAGAAGATTCTAAAAGTAGTGATTCCTTTTCGAATTTATCAGGTATAGAAAAAAATGATAAAATTATATTAAGATCAGTATCGCCCTCCATTATTGCAGATTTAGAGTCTCAAGCAAAACAGAGCAGTTATTCGTGGTCTTTTGACCAAAGCCTTTGTAATTCTGATTGGATGTTATGTACAAAATCAACAATTCACAGTTTAGAAGTAAAGCAGCAAAAATGTGTAAAGACAATACTTGATTCTCAAGTAAATGTTGATATCAATTTAGATAGTTCTACGGATTGTGACAGTGACATAGAATTTCATGATATAAGGCAGAAAAATGAAGAACAGGAAGTTGTATTTCAAGTTCCTTCCCTCCTTAGTCTCGCGTACACGTTGATTACTAGTGATGTGGATATATTGGAAAGGTACATCATTCAAAAAAATGAAAATAGCGATGTCTTTAATAGCCCAATACAAAACTTGAAAAGGAAACATAATACGTTTGATAAAAGAAATAATTGCAAAATCTCTAAGATTGATGGAAACACACCCTCTAGTAATTTTAATGTACCTCTAACGGTTGTAGTTGATAAGCAAGATAACAATTTTAGTAAAAATATAACAACAAGAGAATTAGAGCACCCAACAATTATCGTTGAAACTACGGTTCTATATTCAAAAGATGGCGTGCCAAGCTTTGCAAATGAGAAGGCTAATGAAGCAAATCTTGTTAAAACTGTTGATTATGTATTAATCTCAGACTCGAGTAATAATAATAACATCCATACATGTGAGGAAAAAGTTAGTAATTTAGAGTTCGAAATTACTAAAGAAAATAATCTGCCAATTAATAAAACTTCCAGAGAATTACAAACATTTACAAATAAGAAGAACAGTAATAAAAACCAACTGGAATTTAATGATCAAGAACCTAAGGATGCTATGGAAGTTCCATCACAAATGCAAAATATTGAAAAGAGAAGACAACTAGAACACCCGAAAATTGTCGAAACTAAGATTCAACATACAAAAGATTGCATGCCAAAATTTGAAACTGCAATCGCTAATGAAACAAATTTTGATGAAAATGAGGACAATGTTGTATCTGTCTCAAAGGTGTTATGTCATATAGGCTCTAAACTAGAGAACCCAACAATTGTCAAAACTACAATTCAATATACAAAGGACACCATGCCAAAAATTTTTAATGCAGCAAATATTGATAATGTTATATCTGCCTCCAAGGTTTTATGTGAAACAGACTATAGTAGAAATATTAATAACCATGAACGCGAAGAAAATGAAAGTAATTCAGAGTTGGAAGTTTTTCAAAAAGAATATGTAACAATGAATAACACTAATAGAGACATGCAAATTTTTAAAATCAAGAATGACAGTAATAAAAACCAACTAAAGTGTAATGATGAAAAACCTACGTATGTTATGGAAAATCAAAGAAAAGTACAAACGCAAATGCAAAGTACTGAAAAGGAAAGAGAACTAGAAAACTCAAAAATAGACGAAACTACGATTCATACAAAAGATTGCATGCATAAATTTGCAACTACAAGTGTTAATGAAACAAATCTTGATGAAAATGGGGACAATGTTGTATCTGTCTCAAAGGTGTTATGTCATACAGGCTCTAGTAGTGATGTTGCCAACTATAAATGTGAAGGAATTATTCATACGGACAACAATATCCGCAAATTAAGTAATTTTTTTTCAAGTCTGCATACTGACAACAACAAAGATATTTTAGTCGGTATTAATAACGTGGTCGACCAAACAAGCAGTACAGACGTAGCGTTTGAAATGAAAAAAAATAAAAATAATGAAGATACAATGGCGAACACATTAGAAATCACAACCATTGAAGATGAATCTAATTCCATACCATTAATAGTTAGTGAAAAGGCCAGTGACATAAAATCGGAGTATAATCTTTGTAATTCCCAAGAAGTTGTGTTAAATAATGAAGATACAATGCCGAACACATTAGAAATCACAACCATTCAAGATGAATCGAATTCAATACCATTAATAGTTTGTAAAAAGGCCAATGACATAAAGTCGGAGTATAATCTTTATAATTCCCAAGAAGTTGTGGAAAAGGCTAAAGTACTATGTGATTTGGAGAAATTAACTCGGGAAGAAGACTTTGATGAAAATACAAATGACGAGAAAATGACAGAAAATGGAAACACGATTCAAACAAAAATGAGTATATCGCAAGAAACTTGCAAAAAATTAAATCATCGATATGCAGTAGAAACCCCACAAAAATTCATAAGCGGCAAAAGTAATTTAAAAGATAAATCAATACTAACAACTGAATATGACACGTGTGGTACTGAAGATAATATATTAAACAATAAAAAGTATAATAATTTTGAACAAATACTTCTAGAAGAATCAGTTGTCACTGCTGGCATCGAAATTCCTTCTGAAAAACTATTGAATTCAAGTAAATGTATGAATGTTACTACTTTGGAAGCCACTAACTATGCACACTCGGAATCATTTAGTAACAATATGGCTACGAAAAATAACACTATCGAAACAGACACATCTATTTCTTATAACATAGAACTTCCTAATGCTTCTGAACAAAAGGCTCACATATTAGATAAAGATCATAATCTACATCAATCATTAATAATCACTAATTCCGAAGAAAAAGTAAAAAAATCCATGCAAGACTGTGAAACCTTTTGTCGGAATCCCGTGGTAAACCAGTCTAATGAATTTGCTAACTCTTATGTAAGCTTTAATAATTATTATTCTACTGGATCCTTTATGAGCCCTGCTTGTTTTCTTGAGCCTGAGAAAAACAATTCAGAAAACCAATTACAAAAGATACCTCCTGAAGGAAACGAAAATACATCAGGCATTTCTGAAAGTAAAACTATTGTTGAAAACTTTACAGACAACGATAGAATAAAAGTTGAAAATAACGAAAGACGAAAAAATGAGCATGAAAGTGTAACTCTAATTTATAAGGGTAATTCAAATGTTGTACTTAAAGGATCCCCGTATGTAGACCCAGTCGTTGGAACATGCTATATTTTTCCATTATCAAGTAGCACCTGTAGTCGAAAAGAATTTACTAGTTTAAACACTAACCAAACGATGAACATGATAAAGTCGTTAAAAAAGAAAAGTTTAAGTGAAAATGATAATATTATGATAGAACAATCAAACTTTTCTGTAATTTTACCAAAAATAACATATTCAAGATTTCATGCCAATCAGTCTAGAAATGGCTGTTCAAACACAAATACACGACAATTGAAGCGTAAAAGTGACTCAAAAAATGACTGCAAACTTGAAAGAAAATACAGGAAAGGAAAAAATATTGACACATGTAAGCCAACTACTGAAATATATGCTAAAATAGCATATGCTTATCAATATAAGCAACTATTAGAATACTGTACAACTATAAAATTTTCTTACTCTAGGCCGTTTCATAAAATTTCTATAGATCCTTCAAACTTATTGAAAAATTGGCCAATTCAAAATAGTATCAACGATAATTATTCAACTGCACCGCTTGAAGAAGGTGAGAAACTTATCTTTATTGATATTGATAAAGAAAATAAGACATATTTTGATCCTTTACAACAAACGCTAGCAGAAGAGATAGCTATGGAATACAATAACGTAAATGAATACTCGCAGTTCAGTCAAATTGAAGATTCTAATTTTAATATGGGTTTTGGTGAGGTGTCCGACAGAGTCATACAAAATTTAGCAAATGGAATATATACCTCAAAATTTTCGGCTGCGACTCTGTCGGACGTAAAACTACCTCAGCCGTTTTTTACGACCCGAGATAAAAAACAAAATATACCTCAAATTATTAAAAAGACAAATGATGAAGAATTGGCTAACATGAAAAGATGTATTTCATTTATCCAGCTACGCGATAAAGTAAAGGATTTCTTTAGAAAAAGCGCATCAGAGTTACACTGGAATTTGAACTTGACGAAGAGGTCCAGCAAAACTATACTATATGATTTAACCAGTCCCCAATTTTTTAATCCGCCGAAGCAAGTGGCTGTAGTAAATGTAGTTCAAGTTGGGCAGCTGCCTGTGAGTGCTTCTGCGCAAAATCCAGTAACTTGTGATCCCAGGGTAACTCATGTTTCCAATGCAAGTCCTCCCCAATGTTCTGCAGAAAATAGTCCAGACGGTGATCAAAATGCCAGTAAAACAGAATATACGGAACTTACTACTGCAGATATTAGTTTACCACTTGTACAGGAATATCAACAGAGCAGTCAAGTAATTATGAGTTCTCAAAGTCAGTTAAGTGTTCCAGTAGCTTCAAAGGTGTCCATGGATATTAATTGTGAATCAAAACTTGAACACCAAGAAGAAATTGTGGCCAAGAACGAAAATACAGAAGTAATGAATAATTTCTTACCTGAACACAAGAATATACCTAATATATCATATTCGTATAAACCCGAAAATGACTCCTTCAAATCCGGAAATTCATATAAATCTGAAAATGATTCTTACAAGTCTGATAGTATACATAAAACGGAGAAAAAATTATGTAAGCCTGAGAGTAATGCTTTACAATCTGATAATTCACGAATATTAGATATAGAATCACAAAATGCAATATTCGATTCTTTATTAAAGGAAGATACTGATTATGTTTTCAAAGCAAAAACTACAAACGGAACATCTGAAAAAACGGATCAAATTGCCCATGCCATGAATGCAGCTGGTATAACTACAGGCACAGATTCGATAAGTAACAATAATAGAGCACACGCTCTTGTCAACATTTTATCACAGAAAATACGTCAAAATACCGTTAACACAACCCAAACTTCAGTTAACAGTTATACTAAAGGATCGCCCATTAACGCCATGGCCTTGCAGCAAGCACTAGCTCAAATACTACCGCCGCCGCTTAATCAAACTAATTCTTCAGACCACCAAAACGCTTCTATTACACCGCAGGTGTTGCACATAGTCCAAGGAAAAAATACATCTAGTAATCAAATAACAATTGTCGATAATCAACAAAATTCTGTTATTAACAATTCAAATAATACACCTGTTTTACATATTGTACAAAATAAAAGCGCAATTGGCAATTCTACGTCCAATTCAAATAGTGCCACACAAAATAATAATTCATTCAGCGGCCTTTCTTTAGTGGATGCTGGAATTCAACAGGGTGGCAATCAGCTTCTGCATATTGTTAATACAGGTCAAAAGAATAGTACATCAGGGCAGCTACTTAAAAGAGTTAATCTCTTAACAAATCTAACAAACGTTCAAGGCAACAATGAGCAAAAAATGGTACAGTTTGTTTGTAAGTCGGCAGATGGAAAGTCCATTCAGTTAAATGCACCACACCAAAGAAGTATGGTTCTTCGATTACAGCCAATTGAATCGACAAATGTACCCAATGTCGCTAAATCTGAAGGTCAAGATATAATTCAGAGCCCAAATTTTGTTTCTACTAAAGAAAACAATAACACACAACAACAAGAAATTAAGTCGCGTTCAGTTTATGAAGAAAATTATGCAAAGTTTATTCAAAATTCATCACCAAAACCTTCCATGCCTGAAAAATCAACAAGCTTACCAAAATTTAACCAAGCATTTGGTAAGCAGGTGTTTCAAGATAATAATCAGAAAAATAACGAAATGCAATCAAACAGTAGTTCACATGTAGCAAATGCGAATACCTCGAATGAAAATGTTGAATGTTCATCAAACGACAATGCTATAAATTTGGAACATATAAATCAAATAAACAATCCACCATTGTTACTAAGGAAATCCCCAGCCCAGACATCACAATCTCAGCAAGGTCAGTCCAACTTAGTTCAGCAAATAAAACAAACAATAGCTCCTGTAAACATACAGACTATGCACGGAGGTGTTATATATACACGCCAAATACCAGTTAATATTGGTGGTGGACAGACGATTAATCTTATAACTGTTCCGAGCACTGACCTCATAGACGAAACGGGCCAAAAACAACAAAGTGAAGTAAAATTTGTCAATCAAAATGAAATAGAACCATCAATTATAAAAATTGTTCCTCAAAGTCAAAATAGTTCTACATCGGAAGTCGCTTCTGAGGACAACAGCACATTAAATGCTACAAATGATACACCAAATACTACCACTGCAACACATACGCAGCCGGTTCTGACACAAATGCGTATCAAGTTGCCTATGCTTAGCAAAACTCCGCAGATGGTTTCAGGTGCACGTTTGGTGAGGCCTTCGTTTTTCCAAATACAAAGAAATGTGATCGGTGGTGCAAATCAACCTGTTTACCAACAATTAGTTCTAACTGCTGCACCATCTTTAGGACAGCAGACGGTTCGACCACCTCAAGCACAACCAACAAGAGTCAAGACTACAGAAAATCAAACGTCATCCGAATCACAAATGAGTTCATCGACATTGGAACAATTGCGAGAATTTGATATGGTTTTAGAACAAGTTAAGGAGAGAAGTACAGTACAACCTAATTCAAATACAAATAATACATATACCAAACTACAATCTCCGACAGAAACTACCGACAGTAACACTCCAGCAAGCGTTATAACAACGGACCCAACTCAACAAGTACTTTATTCAATTGGTAATAACAATTCATTAAACGTGGCCTACGTTAATAGAAAACCGGCTGCTACGACACCAGCAACGTCAACTTTTGCACGATCACCAGATTCTTCAGGAGTAGCGGATTCTCCTACGTCTTCTACTCATGTTCAAATACCTACACATAGTTCTAGTAATGAGACATCAAGCGACACTTCACCTCAACAAAGTCAACCGAAGCCAAAATCGAGTTCAAAATCTAAATCGAGACCTAAAACAAGCTCTAATCCCACAACTTCTATGAAAATAAATACAGTTCCACCGAAAACCTCCACGCAAAAACCATTAGAAGATGAACAAACAACCCAAAGAATATTATATATACTAGCTGAATATAAAGAGCAAGTAGAAAATTCTCCAGATAAAGATAAACCAGCACCACGAAGAAGATCGAATCCGCCATCTAATCCGGGCTCATCAAAACGGAAGAAGAGTTCTAGCGGATCACGTCGACCTGGTGGTCGGGATATGAGCCCAATTCACGGGGAAGATACCTGTCGAACGATGGGATCGGAGGACAGTAGCTGCGGTACGTCACAAGGTGACTGCACCGAGAATTGTCTCGAGACTCACTCGCCTCAGGACAGCCCGAGAAAAGTTGTTAGAAAACTTACATTCGAAAACGAAACACCAAACGCAACACCGAGGCAACAACCGGCTCGGAACGTCATAGTAGCTGACGGCCAAACGATAACGGTCGCGAGAGGGACCGCCGGGAAACCGGCTACGGCGGTTCTGATGCCGGCGAATTATATTTTGCCAGTGTCAATGGTGAAGGGAGGTCAACAGATAGCTATAGTTACGAATCGTGGTCCAAAAATCTTAACAGTCGGAGGAGAAGGCGGCGGTAACGCTCTTTTGCTGCAGCGGCTTATAGGCCCGGCCGGTTTGAAGCCGGTACTGACTCGTCCTGGGGTTCGCCATGTACGTTTGCCGACTGCGGCACTCCACAACCTACAAGCTTTTAACATTGCGACTGCAGCGAATGTTCAGCCGCCCGATAGTACCGCGTCGCCCGCGCCGGCACCCACTCCGCCAGACCTCGTGGAAACTAGAGCCACAACCTCACCCTGGCCTGATCGAGATTCGCAAGACGTCAAGCCGGAACGCAGCTCCAGCCCAGAGGGCTCCGAGCCCTGGAATCTGCCTTCATCGGCCAACCCCCACGACTACTCCTACGAGGAAACCGTACGCGCAGAAAACCTGGACCGGACAGTGCTGGTGAGTGATTTTATTTTATTTCCACATGTAATATAACAAGTATTATGGTATAAAAAGGTCCATAAAAGTAACTTTTCCAGAGTTACCATAATATTTATTAAAAAGTGTATGTAAGTGTACATATTTCTCTATTTAATATATTTTTAACTAGTCGGTTATTTGAAAATTGACTGGGACATACCTTTTTATACAATGCTTTATACACATGCCTAAATGTTGTTTTCAATCGGTTAAAGTGGACACGTTAGCTACTAGTTCCATTGTGACACACATTTTGATCCTTCAGGACGCGATCCCAGATCGGTACAGTCCAGATATGGAGGCGCAAAGGATTTTTGATAAGATGTTCGACGTAGACACGAGAAAGTCGTACATAGATTCTCAAGACAATTCACCGCGATGCGGTTACGATATTGACGCGTCAGATTGCGACGATAAGGGTTGCCATCAGGTGAACGTATCGTAGTACTGACGCCCCCCGAACTAGAAGCCTCTTGTAGACCTGCACGCCTTGATTTCTTTTGTCCGCTTTTCTTGAGTAGAATGTTTGTTTGTCCTAGCTCGTTCTATAAACACGACTCAACATACACTTGTATGTTACACTTGCTTACCTAGTTTAAAAATTTATGTAAGCTGTTGGTGCAGTATGGTGTAATTAACTGGATATTGTCAATTATAAAAAATCTTAAACTTGTGGAGAGGATATTTGATTTGTCCCAAAACATATAAAAATAAATAAAATGCAGTAAAAAATACTCTTGACACTTTTACCAATTTAAATTAATTAGTTTATTCAATTGTGCAATTCAATTATTTATTTGCAGCGTGTCGTTTATTAGGACATCAAACATAACACCAAGAAAAATCGTTGTCTATATTAAAAGTTTCGCCTCGATTCATCTAGCTTAAAACATTAAACATCATTAATTAAGTTAGAATATTGACTTCATGCTTTTTTTCTTACTTCATACTTAGTACAGGTCCTGCTAAACTTTAGCCCGCTCTAAAGTTACTTCGCGTTACTTTGCGGATCAAATTTGAGAGGTATGCGCTTGCGCAAAGTGGCGAGAAGTAAATTCAGCCCTCTCGAGCACAATAGGGTATTTGCCTGTATTTTTTTATTACATAAATGAATAGTGCTGTGTAAAATAAGAAAGTTTGCAAGAGGAATAGTATACTAAAAATCAATATTTTTGAAGAAATTGCGGATTGTTCTAAGCACTTTTGTGAGTCTTGTGAAAACGCTATCACTTGCGCTTGTAAGTTGCAACGTGCAACGAAATGTATGGTTATGTGCACAAAATTTTCTCTTCGAAATTTGCGCGTTTATGTTCATACTTACCATAATAAATATTGTTGTATTATTTTTATAGTAGGTACTGTTGTAAAAATATTACTTTTTTGTAACTTTTAACGCTCCTAATTACAAAACTACTCATAAAATCTTAATTCTTTTTACTATTACCAAGTTGTAATACCTAATTATTTCTGAATGTTAAAAAGACCTCACTTTTTACATGTAGGCAAATACCCGATTGCACGTAGCTCAAATATCTTGACATGACTCGCTCTCTCCCCTATTGAGACGGGAGAGCCATGTTTGTCAACATATTATCTAGTGGCGCGAGAAGGCATGATGTCCTATGTTGAGATATATCGCGTCTTCGCGCAATTGTACTAGGAAGTCAGAGAGGTCTAGAAGTCACGCGCGACAAGTAATTAATAAATGTTGTCTATGAATCGTGCATGTGTCAATGAAATTGGATTAACCTAACGTAAGTCCCGCATCATTGTGCATGCAAACCGTCACGTTTCAAACTAAAAACACATGATTGTGTCCTATTATGTACTAAACGTTAAATCCATACTTAAATAGAGTATGCTTTATGTCATAATTTGCGAATATAAATCATTAGCTTTAAAATTTTCTAGATAAATCGATGTATGTGATAGATATTTCTTCAATCGTTTCTCCTGCAATTTATAAGCATAGTTAAATACTTATTATTTCCCTTTATTTAATAAATGTAATTATTTTTGTAATCTTATTTTCGTTGCAAGGGAGATACTTTGAAATGTAATGAGTACTTGTATGTTCTCTATTTTAAACTCCTCTATTTTTATATAAAAATTCTTTTAGAATTTTCTGCTTCAATTTAACATTTTAACGAAACTGTATTGTTTTAAAGGATCTCCTTTAGAGCCATTTAGTAGAAAATGTTTATTGTATTTAACAATATGGTGTATTGTAGGTTGTGCAGAAGAGAGACCAGCGCCAGCACAGACTGGCCCACGTGTCGGCTGCAGCTCTCAGACATAAATACGCCATACTAGAACATGAGCTGAGATTGCAGGTATGAAAATTAAGTACTACACTTTTAAAATGCCATTATTTTTTTAAATTAGTAGAATTGAGAGATTAAAAAAAAACCTTTCGAAGGCCAGTATAGTTCTTGTCTAAATTCCGATTTTTAATCTTAGCCAGTAAAATGACAACCAAAACGTTAGAACTTTTAAGTTTCTCCCACACTATCACCTCCTTACTAATAAACATATTTACACAACGGATAAACTGTAATGTTGCTGTCTTTGTATGTCAAGTGACTTTTCCGATGTATCAGACAAAAACAGCAACATTGAATAGCTTATCCGTCGTGTAAATATTTTTATTAGTAAAGGGGTAATGATTCTTCTTTATACATACAGTTGTATTAAAAATACCTTACAGTTGTATCAGAAAAACCTTATTTAACGTCGAGTTTTGCATTCGAGCTGAAACCATGGTGTACATAACTCTCTATTATATTAAGTATACCTGTACAGATACGTTTTATTGTATTGCTGTCCGGCTATAGTGATTTTGGGGCGACCGTAAATAGCGAGATACTTTTTTGAGGATTCTTTACCTCCCCTACCCATCTGCAGGCTTAGCATGTGCGCCCTAGAAACACCGAAGAATCGACAAAATGACAGATTGCAGAAACATTAATACCATTCGGAGCAAAATAGTTCTTATTGTAAGCAAGGTCGATGCATCGTCGTTATGAGAAACAAAATTTCTTTTCTTCCCGAGCATGAGCTCACAAAATGGCCTCTTTTGACAGCTAAAATAGAAACGTTTTCTTAATTCAATGTCAAATAGTCTTACAATAATGTCAACTACTCCACATCATGGCGGTCCAAGACAAATAGTTTCTTTACGTTCAGTAATTTACTTGAAAATTTGATCTTTTTTGACAGATTTCCCGGCAGCCATTTAAAAAAAATATAGCTATTTAGAAATGTTGACTTTTATTGACGACCTTGTTACCATGGATTAAGAACTATTTTGCAACGAACTGTTTTGGATAGAATATTTTTTCTTTAAAATTATTTCTTTGGATCGCCATGCTAAGCCTGCAGGTGAGATATCGTGAGATACGCTTCGACACCCGCCCACTTCTCCACATGAGTAAAAGATGACGCTTAAGCAGTGTTCACATTCATCAATTGAAGTAAGCCATTCAAATAGTACAGACGCGTTATCGTATTTTTCAAACTTTTTAATTTAACCAAATTTTATCGCATTTTCAAACTATTCTTTGCCAGAAAAAATACGTGCATATTTGCTGAGACCCCACTTTCCCCCAATTGAGATTTTGGTCAGATTTTGCTGGACCTGCCCCTAAATACCCCACGTAATTTATGGTCGCCCCCTTAAATAAATATTGCCATACTTGGTTAATATTATCAAAACCCGTTTTTGTTTTTACAGAAGTCCCTATCAGAGGAATGCGAGGATCTAGGCGTGGATTCACCATCTGCGTCCGAGCTGTTTCCCGAAGCCGAGCTACTGTTCGCCTCGTCGCCGGCGCACGAGAGCTCCCATCATGGACATACACGTAAGTTTTTCGTTTTGTTGGCATGGTTACATTTTTATAATTGATCAAAATTTCGGCCCTTATGGGCATGGAATAATATTAGTACATAGTTAAAAAAATAGTATCATATTAGTGAACAATTATACCTTTATTAGTATCTGTGTTAGGCATCTCTCATATGTAATACGTATCTGTGTTAAGCATATCTCTCATAAGTACTAATAAATGAGAATATAAGAATTGTTGCTGTATTATTACTATCACCACTCAAGCGTAAAAAGGATATGTAAAAACCAAGACGTCGTAGTTCTCAACATGGTGTCAGAAGTGCACTAAGAAAAAAGAAACGAAAATTATGAACGCAAAAGAGGGTACATCGGCAACTACAGAGGCTTCGAGACAATCTGGGTGCGGTAACTTAACAATGGCTGGAAACGGAGTGCAGAAGCTTGAAATTTCTACAGAAATTATCAACAATAATGCTGAAAATTTCAAGAAATGGACGCGATCATTCGAGATATTCCTATTGGCGTCGGGGATGGAGAAAACGAAAGACAAAAGGAAAATTGCAATCATGCTGCATTCCATGGGAGATAAAGGTTTAAATATCTACAATTCCTTCAATTTGGACCTAAGCACTGCTACATTCCAAGAGGTCAAGGCAAAATTCGTCGAGTATTTTGCACCCAAAAAGAATTTGACGGTGGCGCGGCACAAATTCTTTACGTTGAAGCAACGTGTGAACGAATCCTTGGAAATTTTTCTAATGGAATTAGAAAATGCAAGTCATGCCTGCGAGTTTGGTTCGCTACGCGATTCCCTTGTAAGGGAATGTCCCTTTGCTCATTGCTAATATGGGTGGCCAAACTCGCGATTTCGGCAAAAGCTCCTACAAGAGCAAGATTATCCCTAAAATGAGCCAATCTTCTGTGTTGAACACTCACGATGGCGCAGAAAAGTGAAGAATCAATTAATGCAGCCGATGGATGAGAAGAAGCCACAATACACAAGCTACACAAAAGTCGTCGGGCCAGTTCTCCCCCATACCAGAAAAGAAGAAAGTCAAGATCCCCATCACGCCAAGGTCACCGTCAAGGTCAGCTACACCTGGATCCAGAACAACGTGTGTAAAGTGCAACACATCGCATGGTTGCCGCAACTGTCCAGCATGGAAACACAGATACGTCTACACTATAGCCTTTATATATAGCCTTTTGGCTAACTAGATAGGCTGTGCTTGTGATATCTGTCAATATGACATTGATATTTCTACTTTATAATACTGTTATATTATGCAACATATACAAACATACAAAGTCCACATATCAACTACTTATACTTATAGCTGTTAAGTCATAAGATATTATTTAAAAAAAAACCATAGTGTGTAGCTGCTATCAGTGTCAAAATAAAAAATAAAACTAAAAGAGATCAAAGCATCATGGCTTATATGTGGCTTGTGCACAATATTTTAACTTTTTAACCATGGAGGAAGTAAATATAAATTATAAGCAATTTGAGAGATCTATGAGTGTCACATCTTTTATTCGACGAGCTAGTTTCTGATTAACAAAATAAGATTTTGGCGAGAATCATGCTACCTTCCGCCTAAGGTATTACATCACAGGCATACATCACAGGTATTTCATATTAAGTTTTTTTACATTTCCATTGTATATTTGCAGTAGGTACCTATTAATACTGTAACTGTATACATTTTTTATTTCAGCACCCCAAGGGGGTGGGATGTTTTTCTGGAAGTTACTGGCGAATATAAAACAGTTTCAATCTATTCACATTACCACCACATATCACATTTCAAGCCTAGCAAACAATAAAAATAATCCCTCTTGTTCAACATAATTAAAAAGAAATATCATATTATTGTACCAATTTAAAATACTTATATACAACGTTTGTTAATTCTAATACATAGAAGAAAGATAAAATCATAATATTAAATCATAATCACACACTTATTAAATAAATTGGATATAAAAATAGATGTCCTACAATAATAATTTAAATGTTTGTGTACTTATTTAAAAGAAAGTCATCATAAGTATAGAATATAGATAAAAGGTTAATTACAGTTATTAAATTAAAAATTTATTTCATGTATTTTTTATTTGTATTAATCGAAGTAATCAGTGGCGTGCACAGGATTATGACACTGGGTATGCGGCGAACTTTTTCGTTTATAGATTTTTAGCATAGCTACAGCCAAGCGACGGATCTCTAAGTCGAAACCATGCCAACAGAGCAAGTCTTAGATGTACTACTATTCATGTACATCTTCTACGGCAACGCAGACAAAACAGCGATCGATCGTCGCGGCGGAAGAAATTCTAATAAGTAAAATAATAACCATATTTTAAAATATTATAACTACTCACCAGTCAGTCAGCTTCAATTTTCACATATTCAAGGTTCCGGTTACTTGAGATTACTATATCCCGATGTAAATTACTAAATAATATACAAGGAAAACATTATAATTTAATCGTGTGTACACAACCACACAGCCAGTTATACGTTTCATAACTTTTAACATGAAATTTTCGAGTTACTTTATTTTTTTGCTGGTTTAATTGTTGTAACTCGGGTACACACCTACCTTTAGACAGAATTTGAATCTTTTCACTGAATGACAATTGTGAGAACTTGTTATTTTTAATTTTTAATAAACACATTTTCAAAACCTCACAGTCAAATAACATTTAAAAAAATCGACTAACACTAGTAAAAGCAAATCACTACAATTATTATAGAAACTCAGTAATAAACTGTTAAATGTACACACTTTCAAATGTTAAAATGAAAAATATTTTAAGAAAACTATAAATAAACTGGAGCGATTAAATTGTAAACAATTCTTATCACATGAAATATGCAATATGGCCCCCGCGAAACACAAAACGTTTTTTCTATTTAAACAAATAAAACCTTACTAAACAAAAATGCATAATGTGCATACGTGATTTATTAGATTTCCGACTATTCTTTTTACTCGGATTATTTTTTACTCGGCAACGAATAATTTCCGACAAGCCAGTTCGGCGGTTTTCGGAAGCGATCGGATAGCCGAGGCCCGAGAGCCATCGCCTGCCGCGGGACTTGACGTTATATAATCATGTCGATATTCATGGGTGTGTGCGTTTGCGAAGTATGAAAATTATACATACATGCGATGATTTGTCCTGCACAAAGCAACCGCATGAGTTGCTATTTATAAAATATGAGGCGTTTTAAAGTTAATATATATTTTAATTAATTAATTTACTATTAATTAAAGTCATCTAAAATGTGCGAACGTTTTATTAAAATATCTGTGAATGACAAGTAAAGCACTGCATTTCTGCCTATATGGAGCGCAGGGGCGTGCGCCTATTTGAGTACTTTTTACATGATAAGACACAACATTTCATAATTTTCTTAGGAACTCGAAAAGTACAAAAAGTTATCGAAATCTCTATAGGTGTGCACAGTACGGACGCTGACAGTATATTGATTTAGGCCACGCCCATTGTGATGACATTGGGACCGAGTAGAAATCACAGTGCACAGTTGCTTATGCCGTTTCCTCTCATATATCAGCTCCATGCTATCACCTAACCGCGTGGCTGCCGCGTTGTGTATCTTGGTGTCATATAAACGCACCCTTAGGCCATCTGTCTGGTCCTTTGCTGTTGATAAACTAAAAAAAAAAGAATAGACAATGTCTTGGAAAAAGATTTACCAGTTACAAAGTCACCGAAAAGTAGTTTCGTCGAATAAATCACATGATTTAGTTTCTGACTCTATACGACTCAAGCCCGAAAAAAAATAAGCTGATATCATATAATATTTTCGTCAACATTTAAACATAATTTTCTCTATTCATTTTAGCTCAACCTGGCATTAGCCAAAGTACCATACCGCAGCCGGATATGGATGACCAGATAGCCACGGACCAGCTGCTGAACAGAACCCTACAAGATGACCATCAAGATCTGGATGTGACTCTAGGCCTGGACGAGGGTATAGTGACCGTCAGTGAGGATGGCATGCAGGCTACCATCACTTTAGACCAAGAGGAGTTTGCTCGTTCGCACCCAAACACCACTTTTCATAGTGAACCTACTGAGGAGGAGAATGTATGTGAAAAAGCTTTGTTTTTTTACATCATTATTTCGCCTAATATACAAAAAAATTAATATTGTTATTGCTTTTTGAATAGTTAAAAATAAGTAAATTCTGATTGGCAGTCTCGGTCAGTGAAACAACAGTATAATGTAGTATCTACTCACTGATACAATATTATATTAATATATTTTTATTGATTACAAATAAACAGGAATGAGGCAAATAAAATTACATTTTTCTGGCTGAGATTATAAAAAAAAACTTAGGCCTTTTCATCCGTTATTGGATGATTTATACAGTTTTCTCCGAGCGAAGTAACCACTCTTGAAATACTGCAGTGACTGGGAAAGTCAGTATTTAAATGTCGTTTGGTTGCCCATGCACATACGGCATTCTCACAACACAGTCAGCCTACTCCAGAGAAATGACTGGTCAATACGTCTGGCGCCAACCATGTGCGTGTTTCGTTACGATGTTTTCCTTCACCGTTAGAGCGTCCGTATAATGTACATGAGATCTGAAAAAGTCTCATTGGTACACGCCACAACCTGGGAATCGAACCTGCACTCTCTCGAGTGCGAATCAAACAGTCTATCCACTACGCCACGGAGCTCTATAGATATATGAGATTATAAATCTGTGGATAATTTTATAGCAAGGATATACCTAATAATCAAGCATAAAATATTACAAATGTTTAATATTTTACTTGTATACATTCTAGGTTCAACCATACACAGTATCTGGCATCAAGGGTCGTCACATAACGTCGACGATATTCCACGCCGGCCGCGCGCCCGCCACCGTGCTAATGACGGCGCCACAGACGACCGTCATTTCCCAGGCCCTACCGGACCAGCAGCACACCAATATCAAATATATCGAAAACATCATGAACCCAGGACACAACAACATATGTCTCTCCTCTGTCCTCGTTAAAGATGATGGACTAACAAAATATGATAATATACTCAATGATTCAAGGGAACTACATCTGTCCAACACAGCCTCGGCCATAGTCCATTCCAACACTACCCAGGTTATACGCAGAGTGTGCTATGACGATGACAAGAGAGACTCGAGATTTTTATTAGACGAAAACGACGCACTTATAGCCGGAGATGACGCGAAAATGATAGCGGAGGATAGCTCGAGAGATGCCACACTGGAATCTATAGCCGACGACCGATCCTCTCCGGAGAGACACACAGAGTTGTTCTGGGAGTCTAACTCGGCCTCGGAACGCTCCGACAGTAGACGACCTTTGGACTTCAGCAGCGACAGTGACAAGTGCTGCAAGAGTCCCCTATACGACGAGACCAACTCGACAGACTCCAGCGGAGTTGGCACCCACATGCGCTTGGACTCGGTGATCAAAGACGCCAGGGGCTTGGATCGCAGCGGCAGCGCCGACAACTCCTCTGCGGATGACACTCTTCCCCCGCTGCGGACTTACCCACCCAAACGGATGTACCACGTCGACGGAGAGATAGAGAGAAGTGTGTCAGGCAAGACCAGAGCCGGAGAGAGGTCTCCGGATGGCCACGAGGTGAGGAGACGTGCCTCCGTCAGAGGAGTCGTCAAGCGCGGCTGCCACTGTTGCAACGGCTCCCCGGCACCACCGAGACCCAAGAAATCTAGACAGAAGAAACCCAGTATCGACTTTAATAATTAGGGCGACTTAGGAGTTATCGTAATAGGTTGTCAGACTGATCACCGTACGGCGAGGCTTTATGAAGATGTAAAAATATGTTGTTAAAATTTGTTTCTGTACATAATTCCTAATATATGTTCCACTAAACGTTTTGTTACAAAGAATTACAAGTTCAGTTGTTATTATTTCAAAGTTATCGTAAGTTAGATTTTTTAATGTACCTCCCTTATATTTTTAGATATGACAAATAGTGTAAATGTAATTATTAAAAGAGCCCTTATTCAAAAGGAAGTAACAGCTGTAATGGTTTAACAAAGTATTTGCATTATTTTTATCGTGAGAATGATTTTATTTTATACTTTTATTTCTTAAATTGTGTAATATATCCAATATACATATTGTATTAATACATAAATGTATAAACTGTTCGATAGGTTTCGATAGGTAGGAATAAGTGTTTCCACTAGTGGACAAAGGCTATACTCAAAAAATGTGAATTTGTCTTAGTGTTAAAGTTGTATTAATAAAAATTTAACCCATGATTAAGCTAGACTGAAGTTAATATAGTTGTTTTCCATAATTGATTTGGAAGTCGTATTTTATACAATGATTTTGTATAACGTATTATGTTGATAATTTAAGCTTCCATATGAACTGCACAAAAATATTTGAGCGATGGACTTGGCTTGAGAATGAGTCGCGTGCCAAAACTCGGCAGACGCTTTTGTTTCTGTAGTATTAGATACAGATGTTAAGTATGTAATAACCCGACTTCGCTGTACATACTTTTGGACCCAGATCATTGTTTAGGGGTCTCTAGTCACTAACGTATGTCTAGATAAAATGTGTAGATTGTGTGCGGTTTGGCGCCCGCCGACCGCGTGTATATAATATATAGATATTGTAATCCATTTTCGACGGCATACGGGATTTCTAGCGTCCGATACGCTCTTGTATATAGTATTAGTGAATTTAGTGAGAGGTCTTTCGATACGAGACCGATACATTGGTAGAATAAGTATAGCGTATTAGTTGGAAGTAACTTTGTCTGGTATTTCAAGGTTTAATCGTACGACCGTATGCTCGTCGCGTGACTCCCATTTTTAAATTCATTTTCTCTAAAATAAAGTCTGCCATTTTTAAAATTCAAATTTTTTATATAATCCCGTATATTGTTAGTAGGAGATACTACAGATTATTGATGTAAAACTTAAATTTTGTTATTTTATTTTAATGGGAAAATAATTGTACATTGATCACTAGGATTACAATAATTTTAGCCAGAAGTCGTTTCGTGGTTATGTAAACATTATTTTTTAAAGTGCTGAAAAAGAAATGATCATTAAAACTTATCTATTAAATAAATATTTGTTTTAATGATTTATTAATGGCCCGTTTCAATAACCTATTCACCTATAACTATTTGTTAGAAACGTCAAATTTGTAACGCAAAATACCCTCAAATGATTGAATGAAGACGTTTTTAAGGGGAGCTGGTTCAGATATTCCTGCAAAATACGTTTCTAGTTATTCATTTTTGAAGTAGTAAACAGTGAAATTGTCATCTAATAAATTTTATTGATATTGTTGAGGGTATATTAAAGAGAATGTATGCGATGGAAACATGATTTGATAAAGTTGGCTCGATAGAATAAATTCACAAAGTTACCTCTTTTCGGGTCATTTTATCTTCTATTTTCGATTTTATTTTTAAAATAACTGATTTGATATTATGAGCTATTTACCAAAATAAAGTACATATATATCTGGAGGTATTACATGCGATCGTTTTTTTTAAATTATATCTATTAATTTTTTAATCGTATATTCAAGTGGTTTTCGATCCACGAGGCACTCGCATTGTCCCGCGGGACGTTACCGAGGTAGTACTTGTGTTAAATTTTCGCGCGCGCGTCCCTTTCTGTTACGTAAAAGTATATTATAAAATAATAATAATTTTTATTTATAGAACAAATAATATTAGTAGGTTAAGCTAATCATTAAAGTTATATAAGTTTTCTTGTGTAAATATTACATATAAGACCGTATTAGTGTGATTGTTCTGTGAAAATGGGAAATAAAAAAAAATGAAAAAATCAAACATTCACGGTTGAAGAAGAAAAACATAGCGAAGAAAATATGGTAAGCTTTATTTTTTTTCGTATTTTTAATATTAGTATGGATTCAATATCCGTACCTACTGACCACAGTCTAACTTTGTCAGTAGGTTCAAAGAGAGTGATAATGATGAGAGATACTTATAATCATAAATTTATTACTACTTACGTCCTTTATTTGCTAGAATCATCATCATCATCATCATCAGCCTCTATCCGTCCACTGCTGAACATAGAATATGGTAACAAAATTGGTCTTAACTTCAAAAAAAAAAAAAAACTATTGTAAAATTGTATGAGTGATGATAAAACACGTTTACAATTATTCCCCCGCACCGCAGCCATTGAGAACACTTCACAATACAAATATATATTATATACCTAATTATTAATGTATTGTTTAAGTTCAAAAATAGCTAGAAATAAGAAAGAACATTGGAGCCTGTTGATTTACAGTTGCAACCCTCTACTACTAAGTAAGTTTTTTGTGTTTCAGTGTCATACAGTACAGATCTGAAATTATTTGTTTTGTACAGACATTGTTTATAGATTTAAAAAAAAAAATATTTATTATTATTTCAGGACAGTGATATCGCCAACTGACGTAAATTTAAAAGATATTCCTATGTCTTCGTCATTTGCGTCAGAACCAGTTACTAATTCTGAAGCTACCTAGTAAGTTATTTGAACCAACTGTGAGCCTTTGTAGTTTTTTTTGAAGTAGGTATATTAAAAAAAAACAATCATCCAAGCGTGTAAATTCTGGTATCATCTTCTACATTCAGAGGAGCCAGGACACGCTTGTAATTAACACTATTTGACATTTTTTTACGAGAGCGACTGTCATCTGGTGCTTGTAATATTCATAAGTCGTTGAATAGCTTCTCCAGCGTATGCAGGCTTTCTCACGAAAATTTTTCATTCTCCGTTTTGAACAAGTGACAACTTAGAAACATACTAAATTATATAAGTTATTAATTAACCTAGAAACATTGATAAGTTCGTACATTAGTCAGAAATAACTCATCAATATAGGCACCGATTACGCCGCGAACCTAATACCTCTAGGATATAGAATTTATTTTGGATCTATGTAATCCTACCTTGATATCTTATTTGTTGTTGCAGCGAAACTGATGCAAGCGACGACGGGTTTGTGATTGAAATGGTTAATGAAGAAGAACATTTCCAACCCATATCAGGACGGCGGATAATTGATATCAATTACTTTTTAAAAGAATTAAAAGAAAGCACGACACAATAATTTGTTTAATTGTAATTTAAGTAACTTATGCTTAGTTGGTGAAAGAAGAAATGGACTTATATCGACCTTTAAATTTGAATGTAATATGTGTAAAGAAGTTTGTTTAATTCCATCCGAAAACACGACAAATACTGAGCAGGTGAATGCTAATATAGCTGCTACCACTGGAGTAGTAGCCTCTGGTATAGGATTTTCTCAGATGGAAGAGTTATTTTCGGCTATAAATATTCCAATATTTTCATCAAAATATTTTAATACTCTGCAAAATAAAGTTTATAAGAAATGGGAAGAAACTGCATATGTGACAATGGAAGCTGCAGCTCGTAAAGAAAAAGAAATTGCTTTGGCAGAAGGCCGGACCAAAAACGGCTATTCTGTTATAGACGTCTATGTTGATGGGGCATGGTTTGCTAGGTCGTATGGTACGAAATATAAAGCTGCATCGGCACTGCAGCCATAATCGGCAGAAAAACAGGTGAGGTCCTGTACTACCATAGTACCTCACCTGTTTTTCTCAAAAACAAATATTGCCTAGTGTGTACCCGAGCTGAAAATTTAAAAGTTACGCCCCAAGTTCATGTTTGTTTCAAAAATTTTGAAGGATCATCAAGCTCAATGGAAGCTGACATAATCGTAGAAGTTTTTAAAACATCGATTTCGACATATGGTCTTATATATGGCAGAATGGTTGGAGACGGTGATGCTTCGACGTACGCGAAAATTCTTAATCCAAATCCGTACGAAACCCAGAATCTGAGCGTTGAGAAACTTGAGTGCCGCAATCACGTATTGCGTAATTTTTGTAAAAAGTTAAGAGTGATCACCACAGAAACGAAGTACATGTTAGCGCACCGAAAAACTCTCACTAATCAAAAAATTATGACAATGAGAAAGGCAATAGTGAAATCTATTAAACATCACAATACCTCACAAATACTAAAAATGAAGCAATATCAGTTTTGCACAATGATATCATTAACTCTATCGCCCACGCTTATGGTAATCATCAGTTGTGTCAAAATTACTTCTGCGACAAAGACAAAAACAATAATGTCGAACTGAAGAAAATTGAAAATTCAATTTTTCTGTTTAGATTAAATGCGATCATATCTAACTTTGCTTCAAAAGCACGAAGTTTAATCGAAAATGTAAACACGAACAAGGAAGAGTGCTTTAACAGCATAATAGTAAAATTTACTGGCGGCAAAAGAATAAATTTTGCATTAAAAGGGGGCTACCAAGGAAGATGTGCGGCCACCGTTGTTTCGTTTAATACAAAAGCTGCAGTATCAACAATCCACACTGCTTTAACAGGTAACACTTCTGGGGGTAAATCTAAAGAAATTGAAGAAAGGCGTGCAAAAAACGAAAACAAAATAAGGAACACCCAGTAAAAAAGAAGAGTTCTAAAAATATAAACTATGGGTAAAACGACTATGGTCTTACCTGTTCAGCGCCGGATATGTCGCCAAAAGAATATGACACAGCGAAGGAAGAATTTCTAAAAAATTTAAAAACTCTTACATCTGACAGACATAAAGTGGAAAGATCTACAATATTGCAGAGAGACAGCGGTGAGTGGCTTGAAATCAGAAAAAACCTAGTAACTGCTTCAAACTTTGGGCTTATATGTAAAAGAAAGGTATCTTCAAGTACAGCTCCACTCGTAAAAAACTTATTGTACAAAAACAAATTGGCCCACGTCACATCTATTGCACACGGAATCGAGCATGAGCAACAAGCGTTGCAACAATTACAAAAACAGAAAGGTGTTATTATTGCACCCTGTGGTTTATTCATTGACAAAGATTACCCTATTATAGGGGCAACGCCTGACGGATTGATTGGACACGATACTATCGAATCGAAGTCAAGTGTCCAATTACAACATATAAAAAAAGGCTTTTGTAATGCTGTAGAAGATAACAAAATACAAATTTTAAAGTATAATAAAAACACCAAAACAACCATAATTAATAAAAAATCCAACTGGTACTTCCAAATACAAGGACAGTTACATATATCAGAACGACAAAAGCGTCTTTTAGCCATATGGGCAGGCGAGAATGAAAAAATATACACACAATTCATAGAAAAGGATGATATGTTTTGGGACATTAATATGAAACCGAAATTATTAACATTTTATATAAATTGCTTGCTGCCTGAAATCATAGACAGTAGAAATGCAAGAGGTATGCCCATTAGAGACATGTCAATTCAAAAGGAAAATGAAAAGCTTACCCCAGATCCTCCTAACGCTCATAGCCCTGATGATTCAATGCCGGCACAAAGCACACGCCAATTAAATTTAGATGAGTTATAAAATAATTTTGACACTAGTTTAAACTAAACAGCGCTACATGACAAACAATACACTCGCACACAGTTCAAAATGAATATATTATTTTTTTTATTTTAATAAAATACTATTACAAAATTTTAAAGTATGTCTGTTTGTCTGCTACATTTTTTACGCCTAAGCCGATAGCTATTTTTAAATTCATCACCATACTAACATACAACAATTAATTTATCATATAATCATTACAGGCTACGTTATTGAGATAATACATAATAGGTAATATTTTAAATTTAATATGTAATTTGTTTTATTTGATACTCTTTATTCTATTTATGCTAAACAATTTTTAAAATAAATAAACTTGAAATCCTTTACTTTACTTCTTTTATTTATTTATAAAACTCTTATTTATCAATACTATAAAAAAATATTATAATAAATTCATTTCTATTTTAAAGCCAAATCCATCTTACTGCTTAATTCTGACGGCGGGGTCATGTTGGCAATGCATGTTCACTGCCGTTGTGCCGGGATAGCGTTAAGTGCCTACTTATGCAGGAATACCCTTGGAATTTTTATCTACTTCTCTTAAATATTCAATGTTAATTACGATCGCATCCTGAAGGCACAGTATAAAATGCAACATGTATTTTATACTGTGCCTTCAAGATCAAAAACAAAACCACAAAAAGTAATTATAATATAATTAAAGTAAAAAAAACCTAGTAAGTTGCACTACTGTTAAAATTATACTAGAACGCACAGTTTGTTCACTGTCGCCGCGCGGGGTTAGAGAGAGTTCATTTGATCGGAGACTTCGTGCAACTATTCGCGCGGGGAGTGGGGTAGCGCTTAAAGCGTACTACGCTCGAACATCCTGGCCTTAACATAATATATAGATACATAATATATAGGTTATTGAAACGGGCCGTAAATTGTTGTTTCGCCTATGTGTCATCTTAATTCTGTTTTTTTTTTAATAATAAGACAGGTAATTTTTAGAAACTAGTAAGACATTGATAGTACAAAATACAAATAACTAATAAGTAAGTAAAATATTTCAACAATAAAACGTTAACCTAATTCCTAAACTCGAAATATATTATATCTGTACATACAATTCTTTTTATAGTTTAACTTTTGGGGCATTTCTCGTCAAGCGGACAACCAAAAAATATCATGTTTATAAAAGATTACAAACAGTTATTTTTGGATGCTTAATATTTTCATCAATTGATTTGTAACAAAAACCAAAAAGTATTGTTTCTTATAGTTAAAAAGTTGAAATTTTTAATTTTTTCTAAATCGTAATATTGGTATAATGGTACGGAACCCTACGTGAGCGAGTCCGACTCGCACTTGGCCGGTTTATTATAGCTACGAGATGGCGTTACCTACTGGTGTAATTTCATAGTCGTATTTAGAAATTCGTATTCGTTCGTCGTTCGAAATATCGTAGTTTTTGAAATTAATCTTTTGTATGAACTTGTCATTATTTATTATAACAATTGCGTATATTTCTAATTTTAATTATATTTTATAAAAAAATCGTTTATTTTATATTTTTTCATGTTAGAATGAACAAATAAAATGTTAGTAGCTTAGTATTTTAGCACGTTAGCGCATAAACCCGATTGCTCAGAAAGTGCTCATAGCTATGTACTCTATACAGGTGACCTGAAATTCGATACATTCCTTTGAAAGACAGAAAGTAGACCTCATTTACAGTAATATTTTTCATGGCATCCCCTATCCGAAAGTTGATATTTACAAAGTAATTGAAATTTCAAATTTTTTTTCTTTATTTTCGACTTTTTGACTTTGACATGACGTATTTTTAAAAATGTTTGTCTTTTTAGTGATTTTTTTATGTATTTTAACCGTCAATGAGTCAAATATTATTTTTAAGGAATAAATAGGGACAAACTAAGCGAGAATTTTTCATTATGAGACATGAAACAAAATTTTCTTTTAAGAAAAATGCACATTTTTCTTAAAAGCAGGTGATTTTCCAATGCGTACCAATATTCTAAATAACTTCCTTATCTCATTAGCTTTCCAAAAAGGTGCAAATGTCTACATAAAAATATGACGTTGTAGTAAACATATTAGAAGTAAAATGAAATAATGTCTAAATCGATTTATTTGCGATAAGGTTAAAATAAAATATTTTGTTCAAAATGGGAACCTCTGTTTCTGATACAGGCCCGTAGTCTTCTCCGTACCTCTGTTTTGATTATTCTGGTAGTAAGACTAGTTTTGATTTCTTCTGCTGCATTTCTTATGCGGCTTCTGAGCTCCTCTACAGTAGTTATGGGTGTAGCCAAAGCCTTCATATGACCCCAAAGATAAAAATCACACGGGGTTAAATCGGGACACCGTGCTGGCCAAGGAATTGGCCCACCTCGACCTATCCAGCGATGTGGGTAAGTTTGGTCTAGCCACTGGCGTACGCCGAGGCGGAAGTGGGCCGGGCAACCATCATGCTGGAAAATCATATTACGACGAGTTGCTATTGGCACATCTTCCATTAAACCAGTAATCTCCTCTCTTAGGAAATGTTCGTACATTTCACCATTTAAATTTTGAGGCAAAAAATGAGGTCCAACTAAATTATTATTAATTATACCCATCCAGACATTTAGACTGAATCTGGTTTGATGGGCCCTTTCTTTTTTTCATCCTGGGGTTTTCTCCTTTTGGTGCCCAGTAATGTGTGTTGTGGAAATTGTTTATTCCGTCACGGTCAAATTTCGATTCATCCGTCCACAATGTTCTTGAGAAGAAATTGCGATCCACCATGTCTACATTTATCATAAAACGGCAGAATTCCATTCTTCTAACCGGGTCTCCCTCTTCCAACGCTTGGACAGGTGTGTAGTGAAATGGATGTAGACGCGCTGTGTTTACTGTAAACCACACCTTCCATTGACTCAATCCAAGTCTTCTAGCTGCCGCTCTTGTAGAAATAGAAGGACCATTTTGAAAAAGTGTTAAAATTTCTTCTTCTTCTTCTGGAGCATACAAACGAGGTCTGCCTGAATCGCCACGTCTTCTATCAACACGGCCGCTTTCCCGAATTCGTCGAAATGTTGTTGAAAACACTCTAACGTTTGGCACTCGTCGATTCGGAAAACGTTCAACGTATGTTCTTCGTGCAGCAGCAGCATTACCATTACAAAGTCCGTAACAAAACAAGATGTCAGCGTATTAATCGTACTCAAAAGCAGCCATCGCGATACAAAAAAATCACAAGTAGAAGTAAGGGTGTAGTTTAAAGCAACAATACGTCCGTACACGGCAATAGTTGACTTAAAACTAATATTAACTACTAAATTTGCTCTCTAAGCCAGTCGGTAACTCATTGACAAAGGGCCGCGACGACAGTAGCCGAAACATCCCGAAGTTTGAACAAAGGAAACAATTGAAAAAAAAGGTCGCCTCAGGTAGAGTAATTCTTGAGATAACGTTACCTGATTGTTTTGTCTTTGTTTATTACATGTTCATATTTTTAAGTACATATTTGTACCTTTTTTGGAAGCTTATGAGGTAAGAAAGTTATTTAAGGTATTTGTACGCATTGTATCATACATTTTTTTAAGAAAATCACCTGCTTTTAAGAAAAATGTGCATTTTTCTTAAAAGAAAATTCTGTTTCATGTCTCATAATGAAAAATTCTCGCTTAGTTTGTCCCTATTTATTCCTTAAAAACAATATTTGACTCATTGACGGTTAAAATACATAAAAAAATCACTAAAAAGACAAACATTTTTAAAAATACGTCATGTCAAAGTCAAAGTCGAAAATAAAGAAAAATTTTTTGAAATTTCATTTACTTTGTAAATATCAACTTTCGGATAGGGGATGCCATGAAAAATATTACTGTAAATGAGGTCTACTTTCTGTCTTTCAAAGGAATGTATCGAATTTCAGGTCACCTGTATTATGCTCTCTTGAAACTATTAGCGATCACTTTTTTTTTGTGAAGAACTAGTACATTTAAAGCTTTAATTCAAGGTTAAAATATTTAAAAATAAAAAGGTCGAAGTTACTCAAATATCGATTTGAGTTTTGCACTTCCGGTTTACTATAGGTACCCAAAAAAAAATCAAATTTAGAACTCGTTAAAAAAATAAAAATTTCAACTTTTTAACTTTAAGAAATAATCGTAATCTAAAATAAAAACTCCGTAATAGTTAGTTGCAAATTTTTCAGGAACAATTGATAACTACGTATTCGTAACGTTATCAAATGTCAATTGTATGGACGCTGTCATAATTTTCATACAACTTTGAAATTTTGATAACTTTACGAATGCATAGCTGTTGTCAATGAGGGTTTTTAAATTCGTGACATCCGACAGCTTTTTGACACGACAAGGACCGTCGGGCTGCCAAGCGCCGCCTGGTGACAGAAAAATAATCGAAAATTCTTATTGACCCGTTTTTGATACCACTTACTCCACCAGATGACGCTTTGTGTGACTTGGGTCTGCCCCCTAACGGCAGAAAAATATCAAAAACTATCATTGTTACTAACACCATAGTAACGTGTGTGATGTGTCACAAGTTTTTCAGGTATGTGCGGCATCTTAATACATTAGCAATAAATTTATCATTTTGCTACACTATCGCCGGCTCATGAGGAATGAGTTTACAGCCGTACGACACGGCACTGGCGCCAAGCCGTCGTTTCCCCGGCAGCCGGGAAGTAGAAACACTAGCATGGTACTCGACAGACAGACAGACAGACAATTCAAAAGGATTCACGATTTTTATAGTGTCATGCCTAGTAAAAATCTGTAATTAGAAATATCATATTTCTGAATAATATGTTGAGGCCATCAAAGCTACTCGTACAATTAAACAGTCATTATGATGCCATTAATCTCTTGACTTGTAATTCTCTAGCATTACTCCAAACCCAAATGGATTTCGTCT
The DNA here is from genome assembly GCA_037179445.1 of Phengaris alcon alcon. NCBI lineage: Eukaryota > Metazoa > Arthropoda > Insecta > Lepidoptera > Lycaenidae > Phengaris > Phengaris alcon. The sequence continues at coordinate 2,127,115 of JAYRCH010000087.1, read as the reverse complement.
TCTTATTAAACTAAATATTAGTCAGTCTTTGTATAAACTCCGGAACTGCGTGAAAACTTTAAAAACGTTTAGGCTTATCTCTTAGTAGAATTAGGCTTCAATAGATTGGGTCATTACGTTTATCTTTTATCCGTTTCATTAAAGCGAGAACTTCTAACCTGAACTCTAGCCTTTCATCTTCAGAATAATTAACAACAGACGGCAGTAGCGAGGCGAAGAAAGCTTCATCTTCGTTCATAACTCTAGGATCATTGTAGACATCAATTTCAGAAATTTCTGGTTCATTTAACAATTTACTCTGTCTAGTACTAGTATTTTCTTTCTTTCTCTTCTTTTTGTAGCTTTCGTCTTCTGAGCTCTCGCTATCTTCTGTTTTCAAGTATTGTGGGGCGTATGTCTCTTCCGCTTTGTGTTCTGCATAATCCTCCGTTTCTTCAACGTGTTGGGTTCCTTTTAGCAAGAATGTCAAGTGTTTATGAAGTACGTATCTCCTCTTCGGTCTTCCAGCTCTTGTTTTTAATGATTTAACGAAGGTATCTCGCATGTTGGTCCATTTGTTAATGATACGTTCACCTAAAACAAATAAGAAGTACAATTTAATAATTTTAACGGCCTCTGTGGCTCAGTGGTTAGCGCGTTGGCGCTTAAGGTTGGTTCGAATCCGGCCAGGGAACAAAAAAGTTTTCTGTGTTCCTGGTTCATGGATGTATATTAAATATGTGTATTATATAATACAAATCTTAGATATATGGATAATATAAAAGTATTAAATATATTTCGTTGTCTGGTACCCGTAATTAACACAAGTTCTTCAAGAACTTACCACGGTACCAGATTGACGTGGTGTGAAAGCATTCATAGATATACTATATTTAATTAATATTATATTTTGCATTTTTTCGCGGGATATTGCAAGATATAATATTAATTGAATTGTATGCTATGGAACGGATTTCCGTAAAGTAACGCCTGATTCTATAATCTAAATCAGTGGTTCCCAGACTCTTTTGTTTCATAGACCACTTTCAAAATTTTGCTGGATCCGGTGGACCCCCTGCATCTACATTCTACATTACTACCAATAAAATTTCTAAATCTCGAAAAAAAGTGAAGATTAGATCTATCTATCTATGGAAACTTGCGTTGTGGCTGAGTGTCAACGACAAATTAACAGTTTTCAAAAAAAAAAGGTTAGAATTTATTGCTTGATAGGGTTGATTATTTGATAATAAAGTAGGTAGACTAAACAAATTTTCAATTAAATTTTAATTCATTGTGTTGTGAGTGGATGTCAAAAAAGCATAGTTGGCCAATCGAAAAAGTGACTCCATCCAACTTTACTTTTTTGAAATCTACAGTGACAGCACAAGGACCAATCAATTACACAAATTTTATTAAGAAGACGTCCCATTCGGAGTGGCAAAAAGAAATATAGTATATTTCCTTGTGTTGTAGGTATATATATATATATATATATATATATATATATATATATATATATATATATATATATATATGCCTACAAGATGTCTTCCATCCATTTCATTATTATATAAAATAATAATGAAATGGATGTACTTGATGGTTCGACACCAAATTATCAATATTTGGCTTGAGTTTTGTAAGGAATAACCGCAAATCTCCCCGTTCTGTGATATTCAATTCCTTTTTTTGTTAATAAGGTTTTTAAATGTCACTTTCAACTCTTCATTAGTGCTAAGCTCGAGTAGCTCCTCTTTTAATATTACATTCTCCATTTCCGTTTCATCAAATGGATTTATGATCCATGGTGGTATTTGCATCAACAGAATGTCTTCAAATCTGATTTTAAAATCATCATGCAGGGCAATTAAATGTTGTCTGAATATCTTCATCAAGGCATTCTACCTGCGATAAGTTTGAAAATAGTGAAATTTCAATTTAACCTGAAATTACACTCTATGTTTTTATTAAATTAAGTAATTGTAATTGTAAGTTGAGGTCATGAAATTTTTTGAACAAATCTGTCAAATACGCGATGTCTGCTTTAAAATTGATTAGGTTTTTTTAAAAAAAAATCACCCAGTTCATTAAATATGGATTCACCTTTAATGTCCGTCTTTGAGGTTTTCGCAAATAGTAGCTCTTCATGAATTTTTTCGGCAATAACAAATCGAACATATGCCAATAATAATGCTTCATTGCCAGGTAAAGTTGACTCGTCCAGTTGAATAGAAAAATGAGTTGTTTGCAGATAATCACACAAGAAACTTTCAACATCAGACCTCATTTCATCAATACGTCCTTGTACAGTGTTGTTACTCAAAGGAATTCTTTTGAGTATGTCAAATGAATATTTGTGCAGAATAGTTTTTAAAACCTCTTCAACAGCAGGTAAAATTAACTGTTCTCCAATGGTGTGCGGTTTTCCAGATTTTACTATAAGTAATGAGATATTGTAAGATGCTCGCAAGCCATCATCGTTGCTTTCAGACGTTGAAGCGAACATACTGTGCACAGTGGGCCTCTTTTCATATGTTTCCTTTAATTTTTGAATATATTTTAAATCTTGTGTGGCTCAATAAGTTATAAATGAAATTGAAAAAGGAAAGTGGCATAGGGCCGGATAGCTCAACTGGTAGAGCACTCGGCGCGATATCGACATGGTCTGGGTTCGACTCCCAGTTCGGTACTATCCATTTTTTTCTCAATTTATTTATAAATTGTCTTATTGAGAAGGTTTAATTTAGGTATCATATTATATAAATAACAAGCCAACATTTTAGTTCTTCACTATCGAAACCAAATTAATTTTCATGCATCCCTGCTAACGATTGTAGACCCCCATTTTTTGTCACGTCCAACGTAAGCCCCCGTCGAGTCTCCGTGGACCCCTGGGGGTCCACCTGCACCACTTTGGGAATTACTGATCTAAATAAAAGGTAGTTACATACCTATTGATAAACAAAGTACATAATACTTTTACTAAAATATCCTAGCATCTTATCTAATCTTATAATGTAAAATACAATTTTCGCCTGTTTAATGTACGGTCGCCGACAAGCCGGTGTACCACTTGTCTACCTTTCCTGATACAGTAGCGGTCACCTGCGGTGTACCGTGTGCGGTGGTTGAGTTTTGAACCTTCATTGAATATGATAGAATTTACAAGTCTAATCTTAAAATGTTTATAATATACATAGTGAAATGAAAAAGAACTAATTGTTACCTAATAACCTCTTTTCTTCTTTATCCGTAATATCGTCAAATGATTCGTCGAGCGACCGAAAGACTTCCAACCACGCAGATCTTCGTTCTGTCCGGTCTTTGTACAGTTCACATGTCCTATCCCAAATACACGGTCTATCCCGTACAGCTTCAATTAATTGAACAATATCATATTTAAATTCGCGCGACATCGTAACGAAAATGCCGTGTTCTCGTCCCGTTGCTACGAACGTCACTGTAAAATGGCGCCGGCCTTCGTTTCTCGTTTCGGAGTATTCTAGCGTCTCGCTCTAATACCTCGCGTTTGAGAGAGACAGATAAATGCTTCCGTGTTCACCGACGTGAGCGGCGCGACGTTGCCGTGACTCGTTTTCTGACGATATTGACGTCCATTTTGTTCGTGATTGTCAATATTGTGCTTTATTAAAAGGATATAAAGTACTTATATTGTATTGTGTATAATTTATACCAGCGGTGTTTTATTGTATTTTATTGTGTAGTAATTAATGCCGAACTGCGAACGTACTTTGCGATGCGGCACGATATTGTAATATTGGGGCCACACTTTACATATTTTATCATAGACGTATATATTATAGACGAGGCATGTTGTGGCAAAAAGTGTCTCCAGTTAAATGGCCCCTAATTTTGATTAGATAAAATTTAATTTAGATAATTTTTGGGGCTATTTTGACATTTGAAGTATGGTGAAAACAAGATGGCTGACATTCGAAGTATGGTGAAAACACGATGACTGACATATTTTGAAGTATGGTGAAAACCGAGATGGCGTAACTTTTTATTGTATGAATTTGTTCGATTGAGATTTGTTCTGTCAAATGTACGTCATAGCCTGTCTTGACTTTTTATCGCGGGTTTTTTTCTATGAAACGAACCAGAAAACGAGCAGACCGATCGCTAGATGGAAAACGCACAAAGCTCCGTACACAGCGGCAAAAAAATACGTTTGTTGTATAGGATCCCTACTTATTTTATTCTGTTTTTAGTATTTGTTTATAGCGGCAACAGAGATGCATCACCTGTGGCTCACTGACAGCAGGCTAGACTCTAGCTAATAGTAGGGTTCTGACTTTACCCTTTGGGCACGGAACCCAAAAATTGTCTTAGCAACCTCTCAATGTAAAATAGTAAGTAATAGTAAGCAATGTATAAGGTAAGCCACAGATTAATAAAAGAAAGCTAGGATAAGTATATAAGTATTTTTACTCTGTGTCGGTCAACCGAAGACGGATAGATAGATGTGACGAAACTGTTAGGTTTCTGACTTCTCAGACGTGAACTACCGTACCCTAGAAATGGATTGCAATTCCAATGTCTCGCTAAAACTCGAGAACGACTGGACCGATTTGGCTAATTTTGGTCTTGGAATAATTGTGGAAGTTCAGGGAAGGTTTAAGCGGCGAGTAATATTGGAAAAATTTCGTGGAAAATACTAAAAACGACGATTGAATTTCCCATATTAACTTTTCACTGTTTTCAATTTGTCACTTGACTGTTAAATATTTAAAGGTGCATTCAGTTTACCTGTTTGGTTAATTTAAATCGGCCGGGCCCAGTAGGTTGGTAGGTGTAGATGTTGGTGTAGGTTGTAAGTTGTGGGTATAAGTGTAGCTATTAATTTATTCCAGTTCATATCTGTAAAGACAACGTATGTAATAACAGCTAATAATAAACCTATGAAATTGCCGTTCTGCAGTACTGGCCATTTCAAATCAAAATAATTTTTGTTTGGCTAAGAATTCTAATTTTATTTTAAAAACATGGAATTCTTTTTCTAAAAGTAGTAATTTGTTTATTGATTAGTGTTACATTTTCATCGCATTTCAATCTTTTTCGTCATCATGGAAACGTTAAAAATTCGAGTAATTATGGAATATGAGTACCGTCGTGGCAGCAACGCGGCACAAGCGGCACGCAACATCAACGACGTTTACGGAGCTAACACTACAAACCAACGCACCGCCTGTTATTGGTTTGCTCGCTTCCGTTCTGGAAATTTCGACCTGAAAAATTAACCTCGCGATCGTCCGAAGACTTTGGTCGACAATGACGAGTTAAAGGCGATTATGGAAGCTGATGTTACACAATCTACGGCTGAATTAGCAGCAGCTTTCGACGTTAGCGTCAAAACAATATTGATCCATTTGCGTCAAATTGGCAAGGTAAAAAAGCTTGACAAATGGGTGCCCCACGAACTCAATGATCGCCAGCGCGAAGTACGCGTCGAGACGTGCATTGCACTGCTCAACAGACACACAAATGAAGGAATTTTGAACCGCATTGTTACCTGCGATGAAAAATGGATTCTGTTTGATAACCGCAAGCGCTCAGCAAGTTGGTTGGATCCTGGTTCAGCACCTAAACAATGCCCTAAACGAAAACTTACCCCTAGAAAAAAGATGGTCACTGTTTGGTGGTCTAGCGCCGGTGTGATTCATCACAGCTTCTTACCAAACGGGGTGAGCATTACTGCAGATGTGTACTGTGAAGAACTGAACACAATGATGGAGAAGCTGGCACATCTCCAACGCCCAGTCAATCGCTCGTCTCCGCTGCTCCTGCACGACAACGCGCGACCTCATACTGCACAGCAGACGGTCTCCAAGTTGCAAGAACTGGGGTTGGAAGCTCTCCATCATCCGATCTACTCACCAGACCTTGCGCCTGCAGACTACTACTTTTTCCAGAATTTGGATAACTTCTTGGCGGGAAAAAAATTCAATACCCGAGAGGCAGTACAAAATGCCTTTGAAGAATTTGTTGCCTCCCGTCCAGCTGATTTCTTTAAGAAGGGCATCAATAAACTGCCACTGCGTTGGCAAAGATGCATTGATTGCATGGGTGATTACTTCGATTAATACAAATAAAAAATACATGAAAAAAATTCGTTTAATTTTTTCATACAAAACGGCAATTTCATAGGTAGGTATATACTTAAATATTATATAAGATGCAGATGCAAGTATTCTGATGATGTCACATAACGCGGCGCGTATCGCATTCACTTATTAACCGACATTCAAAAAAGGAATAGGTTATTTTATTTTGATTATGAGATTGCAGGCCCATTTTGCATTCTGGGAGAGCGGCTGTTTCAGAGTGGTTCGCTAAAACCCGAAATGCCATAGAAACATAAGAAAACATAGAAGCATGTCTGAGTACCTAGTACCTACGATCTTATAGCATAATTCATCTAGTTAAAGAAACCTTAGGAATGACAGAGATAAAATAGAAATAGAGTGATATAGATGAATATAACGTCAAGTGCGAGTTGATCGATGTGGTGAAGGGTTCCGCGTTTACATAAGTACCTACACTATAAGTTCTCTGTTCAGATCCAATTTAATCAAAAATGGGGTCCGGGTACGCACATAATTTATTAAATGAAAATTATGTGCGTACCCGGAGGTACGCACATAATTTTCAGAGAAATTTCGAAAAAACTCGTTGAGGCCACCCGAGACCCTAGGGCCGGCGGTACCTATCTGGCCCAAAGAGCGAGTATCACAATCCAGCGAGGAAACTCTCTGAGCCTTCTGGGTTCTCTGCCTGGTGGGTACGACCTGGGAGATTTCTTTTTGTATGTAGCTTTTTTTATTTGTAATTTTGTATTATAATTTTCTTTTACTACTTTTATATCCAGTGGATTCTACCTAACCTAACCTATCATCTTAATGTTACGTTTCCTAGCCACATCGAAAAAAAAATAATAATCAAAACGTAAACAAAAAGACTATTAATACATTATAATGCTACCAATTTAAATGTCTCTTATTTACTGTGCAATAAAGAAACAGAACGACAACTTAATTTGGTCGAAATTAATTTGAACAGAGTATCTATACATTACAGAATTCACCAACAAAGCTTTCGTACTTTGTTACATTTCAATTTTGCATAGTGTAGTTTACATTTCTATGAATATAGCATGTAACCACGTTAGTTACTATTGGCTCTACAGCTCTATACAACATAGAATATACAACCTTCGTGTATCGATCACGTTGCGCGCGCATTAACCTCCTGTCACTTATATTTTCCATGAAAATTCTCACATACGGCATTGGAGGGGTTATATTCCATGCCTTTTAGTTTAATGCAGGTTTTATTTATTTAATTGTTAATATACTTTGCTGGTTTTTATTTATTTTAGCTATTTTGTGTGTAAAAACTTTGTGTCAGCATGTTTGGAAAGTAATTTTTTTGCCGGTGACTGGAGTTCAAAGTAAGTTTAAAATGCAACATTAGTAATTATTTATTGCTCTAAATGGTAAATTCTGAAACTGTTGTAACAAATATTTCTGCCTTTTCATTTAACAAAAGCGACACCCAATTTAATAATTGTAATTCTGAGGAAATTCATCACCTTGGCTCCGACACTGAGATCTCTGTGACCATTTTTATTGTGAAACAGAACTATGATAGTTCTTTTCATTATAGTAACTTAGCAACATAATATATTGAAACTACTACTACAACCTACCAATATTCTTTTTTAACTTAGCCAGCTTATGAAATGGCCTATCCAATATTCATGGCTAATTTAGGCCATCCAATCTACCGTCCAATCGGCTTGATCAGTTCGATCGGATTAATTAGAACTGACCGGGTATGAGCGTAGATTGTCGTGGATTGGCTTGACGGTCTATACATTTGATTTTTTTTAATGGGCAAGGGACATGCTGAATCAGTCTTATTCAGAAGAATGTAGGAGGAGTAGGAAGTGTAATATTTGATAGTTGATAGATATAGGTACTAGACTATACATTTGATAGTTGACAGATATACAGACTAGACTATACATTTGATAGTAGACAGGTATACAGACTAGACTATACATTTGATAGTTGACAGATATACAGACTAGAGTGTACATTTGATAGTTGACAGATATACAGACTAGACTGTACATTTGATAGTTGACAGATATACAGACTAGACTGTACATTTGATAGTTGACAGATATACAGACTAGACTGTATATTTGATAGTTGACAGATATACAGACTAGACCGTACATTTGATAGTTGACAGATATACAGATAGACTGTACACTTGATAGTTGACAGATATACAGACTAGAGTGTACATTTGATAGTTGACAGATATGCAGACTAGACTGTACATTTGATAGTTGACAGATATGCAGACTAGACTATACATTTGATAGTTGACAGATATACATAGTAGATAGTTGTGTCCTCGGACCAAGTAACTTGAGTTCAGGACTATTACACTTACCCTATATTTTTCCCCATGATTCCCTAGGTGATCATGTGGACAGTCTGCATCCCCGGCTGGGGCGCTATGGTGGTGGCGGGCACCCTGCTGCTGTACAGCACGCTGGACGTCGCATACTTCGCGCGCATGATGTACACCGTCGCTAAGGCGAGGTACTTCAGAAAGAAGATCTGTATACTGGAGTCTACTGAGGTCGAATGTGAGTAGACGCACTTGCGATTCCTTTGGTGTGGTAGATGGCAGACGTGGCGTGAAATGAGAAGGTCGATTCTGCTTATTAAATCCTGCAATAATACAGTTACAATCCAGTCCCATTATGTTAAAACTTCAAAATGGTAAATAGGTCATAAACGTCAAACCCGTTTTGATTGGTCCGAACTCTAAAAATCAGTTTATGGTACTAAGACGTTTCATTTAAAATTCAATTTTTTTTAATTACGAGAACTTTGTTGCATCGACAATGCAATCGACATGCCAGAACAGACTGTCAGCCCAGCGCATCTAAATGTTCGTTTCCTGCTGTTATGGGGGGCTATTATAATCTCATATTAAATATATATACTATGATTAGATATATTTAATGTTCCACCAAAGGAATATACATTATACAATACATACAAATCTCAATAGAGAATAGAGATGAATAATTTCATCTGTAAGGTTTGAACAGCAATCAACTGTTGTAGGACTTCGAAGCGGCTTCGTAGCAAGATGAAGCGCATAGTGGATACATTTTGATACACTAGCTGGTGCCCGCAACTTCGTTTGTAGTATCGTATATATTTCATACGCATTTAATGAACAGCTGTTAATTTAAAATTACAAACATAAATTTCAAGAGATACACAATTTTATTTCATTGTATAGGTAACTAGCTGGTGCCCGCAACTTCGTTTGCTTGGAACTACCGGAAACGGATCTCTACTTTTTTAAACGGGACCCTAAGTTATAAAAGTAGCCTAAGTTACTCCTTATTACATCAGCTATTTGCCAGTGAAAGTGCCGTGAAAATCGGTCCAGCCGTTTCAGATATTAGCCGGAACAAACAGACTGACAGACGGACAGATAAAAATATAACAAATTGATTTTATTGTAACTACCGCACATACTTTCGTATGAATTTAGTGAAAAGCTGTTAATTTAAAATTACGAACAGACATTTCAACAGACAAACAATTTTATTTAATTGTATAGATAATAATGAGCTTTTTCACATGTTCTAACCTTTTTCTATATAAGTATCTATATAGCAAGCATATAGTATTTAAGAATGTGTACAGTACAACCATGTTGCAATCGGCGTTTTTCTCTGGAAACGACAAACGATGTATGAAAAACGACGATTGCCGAAAGACATTGAGGTCGTGGTCATACTGTAGTTTGTTTGTTGCTCTGTCACGTAAACCTCGTAACAGAATGGAGTGAAAATATTTGAAATTTAGTTTATAGCTCCTATTATCACTAATGCTACTTTATGCAAGCCCAGAACAATGTACGGTTTCGGCGATCGTGAGAACTATATATAGAATATTATAACTCTCCCCGTACCGATTTCGGTGACGGTGGCCGGTTTCATTGAAACCAGACCAGTTACGCAGGAGTAATTTTATGGTGCCCAAGTGTGTACACAGCGCACAAGAGCACTCCTTTACTCTCGTAACCCAGTGGGACGGATTTAATTATGTCAAATCCCATACATTTTTGTTTTTGAACTTCATCGTCGTAAAAGGAAATATGCATAGTTTTTTTATTGGCTTTTCGAAAAGTACATAATAATTCAGAAAACAATATTGTTTTTTGCACTGGCATATCTACGATCAACCGTTGACGAAATACAGTCATCACAAAAGCGAGATCGTCGGGGAGCATTAAAAACGCTCCATACAAAAATCATACACGAGTGACATCGCAGCAGTTGAAAATGTATGAAAATAAATACAAATTTGAATTTATTTACTTGAATACCTACTGCGTTTATGTATATCATTGTTTTAGCAAAAAATGTCACAAATAACATTAGGATTACAACAAGTAATTTTCGTTTTCCAACCATAGCAAAAAAATAATTTGTTTTCCAAGTCCTCTTAAATTTAGCAACTGATTCCTGGACTTTTTGCATTTTTCGGTCCATATTTATGTTGCCGTTTGGAAAAAAAAAAATTTGCTGATTAAAAACAAATGCATGTTCCATTAGCGATGGCAACTTGGTTAAAGGCTCTATTTACATTTACAGCGTGGTGTCTCCTCACCGACATCGACACACTCCTCTACCACATGAACAACGCACGCTACCTCCGAGAGCTTGACTTCGCCAGAGCGGACTTCTACGAACGTTCTGGACTGTATGCCAACATCAAGGCAGCAGGCGGTGCTGTGCTGCAGGCCGCTACTACTATACGATATAGAAGATATCTGAAGCCTTTTACCAAGTTCACTATTACGTCTAAGGTAAGAGAAAGAAAAAATAGATAAGTTTGGAGTAAGGTAGAAAGAGATAGACGTCTGAAGCGAAATGAGAAAAATTGACATGGACTTATAGGGGATTTATATGGGTCGATTTTCTCCGCACTACCGTCGACCTTCGGTCGGTAAATTCGGCTAGCTCGCAAGGTAATTATACCTAAATAAATGGCAAGGTGATTTGTAAAGCGACTAGCCGCACGGCGGGAATCAACCCGTGTACATCCCCCATTATGAGCATACAATGTTGCACGATCTTTAAAGCTATATTTCTGAAGGCCACGATCAGAATTTACTACAGAAAATAATATTATTGTGTATTTAAAACCATTTTGCAAACGCGCTTATAAAGAGCTCAATATACACAAAACCTGGATACCAAGTTTATTAGAAAACTCCATCCCCACGTTCAATAGACAAAATATACTACAAATAGAAAAGAACTAAATTCTATGAAAACCTTTACGACCAGAAAGACCATAACAGCGTTATCATCTCCTTTGGCCCTCAAAATAAAGAAAACATAGAGTGGGGCGTATCTGAAATATATAGAGAAATAAAGAAATTGAAATCATTCAAGAGCCCATGACCAGACGGAATTCCTAACGAGGCACTCAAATTAGGACGAACCCTGCTAACACCTACAATAACTTATTTATTTAATATTATACTTAAAGAGAAGGGAGTGCTGGAACAATGGACGAAATCAAATATTATAACTACTCTACAAAAAAGGTGACCCGAACGAAATAGGAAATTACCATCCCATCAGTCTACTGCCGAGCCTCCACAAACTTAGTTTTTTTTTTAAAAAACGTTTTTTGTTAAAAACGTTTTCGCAATGCATTTTATGCCAGATATCTGCAAAAATAGACAATAATCAGTATGTAGAGCAGGCGGGGTTTCGCAGGGGTTTCTCTACTGTAGAACATATCCAAACCTTGGATAACATAATAGAAAAGTACAAGGAATTCCAAAGACCTTTACTTAGTCTTCATTGGCTACCAAAAGACTTTTGACTCTATTTCACATAATTCTATACGGGACCTCTGAAGATGAACAACATAGACAGCACATACTGCAGTATAATCAAAAACATATACGACAGAAGTACAAGTAAAATCAGCCTTGAAACAAGCGGTCCTGAAATAAAAAGAGGCCTAAAACAGGGCGATACATTGTCTCCAAAGCTCTTCATTACGGTATTACAGATGGTATTCAAGAAACTTAACTGGAAAAACCTAGGCATCTTATTAAATAAAGAATACCTTACCCATCTGCGCTTCGCTGATGATATAGTCTTATTTTCTGAAAAAGGCTTTCAATTAGAAATTATGATACAACATCTAGAAAATGAAAGTGCAAACGTCGAACTGGAAATGAACCTACAAAATACTAAATTAATGACCAACTTTTTCAAAGCACCCATAAAGATAGTAAACGACAACCTGGAATATGTGGACGCCTATGTTTATCTAGGCAAACAAGTCTCATTTCACCGGAATAACCTAGACGAAATAGCTAGAAGTATAAATATAACATGGCAAAAACACTGGGCTCACAGGGAAATACTGAAAGGAGACATGCCGCATACAATGAAAAAGAAAGTGATGGATAGCAGTATCCTTCCCTGTTTGATATACGACTCACAGATCTGGGGTATATACAAAACAAGCGAAAAAAAAATAAGAATTTGTCAATCTGTCATGGAAATATCCATATTAGGAGTCCGTAAAAGAGTTAGAGGACGCCTTACTAAGATAAGACGAAGAAAGACGAAACAAATAGACTTCGTACTACACTCCATGAAAATTATATGGAAATGGGCAGGTGATGTAGCCAGAACAGAGGACTCTCGATGGTCAAAATGCGTCGCTATCCTATGGAAAGGGTCAAAGGGGAAAAGGAAAAGAGGCAGACCGTTTAGAAGATGGACTGACGATATTAAAGATATAGCAGGAGAAGAGTGGCAAGAAAAGGCAAAAGATAGAGAGAAACGGACCAAAATGGAGGAGGCCTTTACCCTACAAAGGGGTTCTCATTCAAAAAGTAAATAATAATAATAATGGCAAAATAAATTAAAATTTTATAAAACATGTTAGATTTCAATTTAAATAAAATAAATATGCATGGGTACGACTTAGATAATAATTTAGATTTATATTGATGGAGATTTATAAATTAATTAATAATAAATTTGATACTTATGTAATTTGATCCAAAATTGATTTGATTTTAATTAAATTATGAGCCTATTCTATATTTTAATATTGTAAAAGATTGGGAAATAATAAAGGCTTTTTTATTTTATTTATTTAAAACCATTTTAAGCACCCTCTCTATTCGAGCAAAGATTTTTATCCTTGAATGGAGAACCATTTGAATTGTTAAGTAGAACATTTCTAATTTCTTGTTTATATGAACTTGTGGTATATGAACGTTACTCATTATTCCTTATTCCAGGCGATCTACTGGGACGAGAAGACGTTCTTCATGGAGCACGAGTTCATAGGCCCCGGTGGGTTCGTGCACGCGGTCGCGCTGTGTCGCCAGCGCGTCATCGACACTTCCGTTGCTGCGATAGCGGAGCTGCTGCTGCAGCTGCACTGTGCGGGAACATGCAAGCCGCCGCCGGATAAGATGCCTTCTGAGGTGAGCTGACTTGAATGATCGCATGCAGACATCGACAAAGAATAAAATTGATATCTTCTGATGAGTTGACTTAAGTCAATGATTGAAAGGCATTAAAAACGAACAACAAGATGTTTTCTGAGGTACCTAAGCTACGAAGCTGATTATTTCGCGCGCCGTATGCTTGCCTGTGCGCTATTATTTTCACTTCTGTTCGAATTCCCGGAGTGGCACTGTCTTTTACTTATCAAACGTACTGTCGATTCCAGTTGGAGCTATGGGTCCAAAGCAACGAGGTCAGCTCGGCGAAGCTCAGGCCATCGGTTGCGCAGCTGCCCCTGGACCAACCCACCTGCGAGCCGCTGGGCTGCGGCGAGCAGATGCCCCGCGCTATTGAATGAGGGCTACCCCGCCCGGACGAGAACCTGCGGTCCAGGAAGAACTAAAGTGATGGATGGATTGTAGTAAGGTCGAGGTCAAATACTCCTGTAGAAAATAGGTGAAGGTAATTCATCTGGTTTAGCTGATTTAGCCATAAGGCTCGGCATAAACCCGCCACCGATGACTAAGATTGAACGCCGCCGCTACATAATTTTATTTATTTCAAATTGCCGCGACTGCTACACCGCGTAGCTACTGTGTGTGCTCTGGGGGCCTAGCAGGAACAATAGACAGCAACGTAATCATGGCCTTCATTTTTGATTTCGAACTTCGCAGTCGAAATTATCGAATGCATCTTGACTAAAGGCCCAGAACTATATGAAAATCATGATAGTATGTACGTATTTGTCAGTTGTTCATGCTTACCCCTCAGTAGTGCCGACTCGTCAAAAATGTATGCCAATTTACAATCGTGACGATCGGTCACCGTTCACCTATTGGTAAATGGTGACCGATCGCAATAGGGAAAACACATAGAACAGAAAATTTACTTAAAACAATAATATATACTAGGATGAAATACAAAAAAAGAAATAACGAAATCACTAATATCTCTTGAAACATAAACAAGTCAAAGTGTTTAATCTATATCTTTCTAGCAAAACGAAATTTAGAATGAACTTTGTATGCAAGTCGTGTAATGTGACGTCACGTTACACATCGGATCACTCTGTCTAATTGACAACTGTAAACGTTCTTTGTTATATTCAATGATATCCAAAAACTGATTGTACTAGACGGTTTATCAAACAAGATATATCCATAACAAGATATATAATATATATATATATATATATATATATATATATATATATATATATATATATATATATCAAATATAACCTATAAATAAAAAACACGTGCATATTCCCTATTGCTGATAGCCCCGCCCCATTGCACCGAGCCTATATTTGAATAAGTCTACCTCTGTCCAAGAAGTGTAAATAAAAAAGGAGTTGCCATCATACCCTGCTACAATCCTAGTCGTTTCGAGTGTTGAGAATTTTCGTTCGGGTGTGAATTTCTATTCATAAAAGACTTTTACATGATTCATGATGTGCTAACTGTTTAACATTGTATATATGGCGTAGTTTTAAACGTGTATTTTAGAAAGATACACATAAAGATACAAAATATCTATAGTCTCGGATTTTTTTTATTTAGGTATAAAATTTAAAAAAAAAGTTGGTGCTTGAGCGCTCACATTTTTGATAAGATACTTGGCCTTTGTGCATGCGAGTGGCGTTTAAGTCAATCCATACTAAGTAGCTCATAATCGGATCGCAGCGAAGGGAAATTCTGATTATAGCAAATCCACCATTATGTAATGAACATAGTGTAATGCACATATTCATTCTGTGTTAATAAGAAATCGCGTGAATTCGCACGCCTGTACACGACCGACACTCCATTCTTATCTCAGAAGGAATGGTGCATTACGTTGTGGACACAAGGGTGAATTAAATTTTCAGATTTACGCTTCGGCGCGCTTCGACTCTGCGCTAGTATGAATTGACCTTAAGAAACTTTGTTGGTTACCGTGCCACTGGCATTACTGGCACGGTGACCAGAAGTTTGACGCTTTGAGGTGAAGTTTTTGCTTTATTTTAACGGATTTTCTTGGAAAAGCAATTCACAATAATGAAACGAGTCGTTTTTTCTTAGATACAAAATTCTCGTATCACAGTGTTTGTAACCAAACTCCTCCGAAACGGCTTGACCGGTAGGTCTGAGATAGGTCGTAAGCTATTTTTTAAATACCAACAAGATATCATTTATATGGCAGACCAATATTTGCTAGTAGTAAAGTATAGTTATGTATAGTTTAAACAAGGGATATTATTTTTTGTATCTTATAAAGTGACAATCCGGAAATGTTTTTATGTCCAAGGTTAAATAAAATGTTGTCGGGCAAACAGCCAAGCTCTTAGTAATACGGAATTTGTCTAATTTCCTTATACTGAACAACACGGTTTTCGAGTTTCGACAATGACACTGCCGATTCTTGGAAGGATTATATTTGTTGTAATTTTTTGGTCTCTTTCCAGACTATATTAAATTCTATAATGTGTCGAAAAAATTGCGGTAGAGGCAGCAAACCAACAGAAAACAAATTAACAATTTCAATAATTATTACCTGATAATAATAATAATTAATAATATGGCTATAACAGGATTTATAGTCTATTCGCTTTAAGAATGCAGTGAACTATGTTTGAAAATATCACAATTAACCAATGACGGTTAAGCCGTGTTCACATTAACCAAGTTAAGTAAGCCATTTTGAAATTTGTACTGATGATTCGCTGCATTCTTAACGCGAACTGACTATAGATATCACATGATATTTTGTTGTTATCGGTAATAATATTTGATTCATACCGAAAATACGAGTCGCGATTAATAGGTATCTATTATTTTTAATCGGGTAGGTGTGTAAGATGTCTTTATTATGTTGACTTTTCCTATTATTTATTTACTAGATGATGAATTCGTGCGTCAAAAGGAAATCGCGCGGAAACCGTACATTTGCCGAGATAAAAAGTAGCGTATGTCCTAGCCTGTCGTCTGTGCGTAATTTCATCTAATTCGGTTCGCCGTTCGGTAGTTTTTGAGCTTATTCAATGCAATCAAACAAAAAATCAAATCTTTCCTCGTTATAATATTAGTGGACTGTTATTACTGCAGTATCTGCAGCAATATTTTTTGCTTAGAACAAACGGAAATGGTGACATTTTTTTCTCAAATAAATGTTTAAGTTACTTCTTATATGCTAGAGAAGAAATTGTATTATGTTTTTCTTTGTTTCTGTCGTCATAGATCTATAATATATTATAGACGAGACATATCGAGGCAAAATATGTCCACACATAAACTGTCACTGAACAGTCGAGGTTTGACATTTGTCATCTTGACATTTTTACGACTTTTTTAAATATATGGTGGAATGCATTAAACCATTGCCAGTGACAATTTAGAAAGGCGGGAAAGATTTTTTTTAAAAGCTTTCAACACCGTTTTTCTAAATCGTCAAGTCCAAAGTCAACATAAATCGTCTGTGCAGTCAATAAGTTAAGTCAGTCGATTCAGTAAAGTGGTAGACGCTTTACTGAAACTTCCTAGGGAGTTTTGGAGGGAACACAAAATAGCACGCTTTTTGTAGTTGTACCACTTGCCCACACTTGTGCACGTCAACGAATATCTAATGGATAATATTCTACCAATATTACACATTAAGAACCGAAATAACGCAAATTTTGGAGGAAATACAAAAACAACAACGTCGCCCATTGACATACCCGGTAAAACTCTCCTTTCCGCAGTTCAATCGGTTCGCATAAAATTGACAAAATCTTCTGATATCAAGATGGCGCGACTTTTTCTTGTATGAAGATTTGTTTCTGACAAATGTACGTCCTTTTACGGTACGGATTCAGACCTTTGTTTTTTATGAAAATAATGAATATAGTGTTGTCTCAGTAGGTTCAACGTTTAAATTAAACAGTGGTAAATTTGACACCATTGATTACCTATCTAACATTCACTCCCGCTTTTTTCACGATCAACTTTCCTTGCCACCCAACACGTGACCACGCGTGTTAATGCATGGTAATGTCTCCCATACACTATCTCGGTGTCGTAAGTCCACAAATTATACATTCTTCCCGCTGCAAATTGTGACGTCAATAGCAAGCCCGTGTCCGACTTCATGAATGATTTTGTACATTGTCGCGGCGATGCGTTACTTCGCAATGTAAAAAATATCTATTGTAATACTCCAATGAAAGCAGATGATAATGTACAGAATTTTTAAAACATTGTGTCACAGAGTAGAAATATACATAATACTTACAGACAGAGAAACAGCTTTCATAGAACAACCTACTCGATCCAAATTACAAAATTTTGACGTCCCCCTTCAACAACCCACAATTTTTCCACACAATCGTGGACACAGCGTATACTTGTAGTAGTGCAATCAAATCGAAAGCTATCTATGGAGTTGCTTATCTGTTCCTCTATTCTTTTTTTAATCTGTGATAATGTGCTATATTATAAAATTATACCACGGCGGATCTACTGGTTTTTTCAAAGTTCAATAGAAAGTAGTAGAAATACAGAAGCGATTCAGAATTATTATATTATTAATACGTCATACGTGAAGTAAAAACTTAAAAAACTCGGTACAGTTATACGAGAGTTGTGCAACCGGAGGAATATACAATTTGGCCGCTAATTTAAAGTTTAGGTGGAGGAAGGTGTGCATAAAGCTAATATTATTTGAATTAATGCTTAGAAATACAAAAAAATTATAAAATAACAGCAACACACACTAGCTCAGATTATTAACACACACTACCCTGCGTTTGTTTGCAATACAATTTTGTTACACATTGACGTTTGTCAATCTGTCACAACATTAAAAAAAATCTATTTAAGAGGCAAAGGAACCTTTATAAAGTTTAAACTTATAAAAATTATATGAATTTCTGTGTATGAATTTCGATTATAGGGCGCTGGGTTGCTCAGTTCTGTTTTATTTTATAATTGATTATTAATTAACTGACACTTTAAAGCTACGCCATGTAAAAATAATTTAAGAAGAGAAAGTTCGTAATTTTCGTAATGAATTGTTACTTAGATTTAATTACATACGATAATAGTAATTACCAAGTTATTACTTTAAAAAGCTTTTCATGAGAGCTTTACGTGTTGATTGATTTCTAAATTATTAATTGAGAGTATCTATTACATCTATTCTGTGGTCTGTATAAACATGGAGACTAGAGTTAGGCTGGAACTGTTATGATCCGGAATCCGGCGAGCTCGGGAAAATTCAGAGCACTGAGAATAAAACTCTGCGCAAGTACAATAGAGTTGAAAATCGAAGTGTCGATTGACGAGCTGTCTTAAATGACATTGGCATTTGACTCGACACTTGTGTGTTCCATTTTCAGCTCTATTGTATTAGTGCAGTTTTATTTTCAGTGCTCTGAATTTTCCCCGGTCCTACGGAATCCGGGACAGTATAGTCCTAGCCTTATGGAGTACCTGCTCTATATATGAAAAAGTCTGTAAAAACCGTTAAATAGGTGGCGCTACTGTCGCAAGGGTATAACGCGGCAAAATTTACACGGGGAATTAAATCTTCGGTTATATTTATAAAAATATTTTCGATTACGCGAGTAATTAGAATTATCATGATTTTCTGAATTAACTACTTAAAACTAGTAAAAACGTCAAAAATTTATATAACTAATTTCATCTCACTTCACTCCTAACTTTACACCATCTCTTATTGCTAACTTCATATCACACCCTCTTCTGACTCTAGCGCCATTATGGCCAGTTTTGGAACAATTATTTAATTACTATTATCGGACACTTTTTAGCTTTTCTGTCTTAGAGAGATGGTGCTCCTTAACTCTAGACTCCCATGTGTAGAAAGGAGATTCCAATGATTCTTACTCGTATCGACCATGTGTCTTGGGGAAGCCGTTATATGCTGCTGCACGAATGGGCCGGTTCTAGCGGAGAAATTCTACGGGCTCACAGAAGACAGACGCTTAGTTGAGTACAATGCACAGTAAAACTTAGCGTCGGCTCACACCAAAACGAGACAAATTGCGACGTGGCGCTTTATTTAAAAAATATCCAGTAAAAATTTAAATATATTCACAGTCACTACACAAGAAGATGCACGTTTCATTGCAAGAGCGGCACCGCGACACACAGCGCGGTGACAGATCGAAATTCGAAGTCTTGCAGTAAAACGTGTATCTTCTTGTGTAGTGAATAAAGTTCAATTTTGAGTGGATATTTTAAAAATGTAGCGCCGCGTCGTGTATCGTCCCGTTTCAGTGTGAGCTGACCCTTGAAGAAATGTCTGTACATTTGCAACGAAATTTTACTGTAATCTCGAAATCGAGAGTCGTCGCTTTTTGAACATAGTTTATATTGCCGGGGGCCATTAAGGTTTTAGTTGCACTCTACCAAACTGAGTGAACTAAGCGAAGGGGTTAGTACCTTATTCATGAAATTACCTTACTTCAAGATTCTATGTAATAATCAGATTGGAATATTGGATTTTGTATCCGTACTGCAGATCACATCGATGTAATAGATGCTTAAGTGCTTATTAGCTACAGGTAAAGCAAAAGTCTGCATGAATTGATAATAATATTGATATTGTCCATTAATATTATTGCAATCAAAAATGATGATTTAAAATGTTTATTGGTATAATAAAATTGCAATTGTTTATAATTATGGAAAATGGTGCACAAAATTATATTACGATCGAATATTATTTTATAATACGAATTTACCATATGGCTAGCTAAGCTAGATATAAGATATTATGAAGCGTGTATATATACTCCAATGTAACTTATTTTCAATAAATGGTGATTATGATTTAAAGGAAACTTTTATTACCATCCTCAACGACGTTAATGTTGCCGTTACCAAAGAATTTATATTACAAACGTAAAGAACCGCCATTCAATAGATTTACACGAATGACAGCTTGCGGATATGTGTGCGTGGCTAGACGTGCGGGGGGTGCGCGCGGCGAGCGGGGCGTTAGTTTTATCAAGGACTTTCATTCACGGAGCTGGCCGCTGGTCGTTTCTTTCTTTGACATAATTTACAATATAATTCCCTAATATATTTGATACATTTGTCTGACGTGTCGTTTAAAACTATTTTTGTGTCAACCTTAGGTTTACGTCAACATGGCTGACATTCGGCGGTGCTCGAGCTGTCATTTATAGAGAATGTCGACTGTCGCCCCTGTGGCGTTAAGATGGCAAACTGTAAATAATAGGGATGTTGCTTAGTGTCGCAATAACATTTTTACACATTAAATTTTAAAATTGTTGAATAGAGATACATAAACCTAAAAGAAAAAGTGTTTTAGGTTGAGGCGATTAAACATTATACTCAAGAAAAAAATATTGCCTATTTTTTACGTCATAATCTGCTACAATCAAATGTATAGCGGTACCACGTCGTGACGTCACAGGCCGATATACCTGGGCTGATTGATAACTGGCCGAAACGACGAACTTAAAAAAATGATACGCAAAAAAGGAATATTACATTATATTCTGGCATCTTTTTGAAAATAGAACGCCAAATTTGAATTTAATCGAACTGATGGAATTTGTTTGAGAGGACGTAGAACTTTCTCTGTCGTAAATTTTCTTAACATTGGAAAGAAACGAAATTCGTGCGGTGATAAAGTTTTACGTTTTAAAAGAGAAAACAGCAACTCAGATTAAAACCAAGCTAGACAGTGTTTTAGGTATTATTTTAGGTATTATTAGGTAGTTTCTGCTCCTGCATTGAGTACAATTCACACCTGGGTAACTGATTTTAAACGTGGAAGACAGAGCTCCGAAGACGCCCACAGGTCAGGCCGTCCAAATGAAGTCACGAATCCGGACATGATCAAAAAAATTCCCAAAATTGTATTGAATGATCGGCGCTTAAAGATGCGAGAGATAGCAGAGATGGTGAGCATTTCATCTGAACGCGTTTTTAATATTTTGCACCAACATTTGGGAATGAAAAAGCTTTGCGCGCGATGGGTGCCGCGTTTGCTCACTGTAGACCAAAAGCAACGGTGAGTGGACGATTCATCGGAGTGTTTGGCGCTGTTTAACCGAGATCCTAATGAGTTTTTGCGGCGTTATGTAACAGTGGATGAAACCTGGATACATCATTATACTCCCGAGACAAAAGAACAATCTAAGCAGTGGACTGAGAGCGGAAAACCTGCGCCGAAGAAAGCAAAAACGGTTTTGTCGGCCGGCAAAGTGATGGCGACTGTTTTTTGGGATGCTCGAGGGATTATTTTAGTGGATTATCTGCAAAAAGGAAAAACAATAAATGGAGAGTACTACGCAAGCTTGCTGCAATCATTAAGTGAAGAAATCCAGAAGAAACGACCACATTTGGCCAAGAAAAAAATTTTGTTCCACCATGACAACGCACCTACACACACGTCAATGGTTGCAGTCGCCAACCTCCATGAATTGTGGTTCGAATTGCTACCGCATCCACCCTATTCCCCGGATCTGGCCCCGTGCGACTTCCACTTATTCCCAAACCTGAAGAAATGGTTAGGTGGCCAGAGATTTTCATCAAATGAAGAAGTCATTGTTGCCGTGGACGAGTATTTTGAGGGGTTGGAGAAAACATTTTATCAAACTGGTGTAACGGCATTGGAGAAGCGCTGGACTAAATGCATCGAGGTAGAAGGAAACTACGTTGAGAAATTAATTTATTTTAAATAGATTTTTGAAGTTTTTCTTTGTCGTTTCGGAAACTTATCAATCAGCCCTCGTATCGCTCTCTTTCATATTGTATTTTTTTTTGTATCTTCATTATTTTTTCAGGATTTTAAAAATGTGTTTTAGATTGTGTAACATTTAATAGACGCAAAATATTTATTTAGTCAATGTGTATATTATATTATATATCGTATCTCCTATATTATATATTACTATATATAATATACGAGCGGACCCGACAGACGTTGTCCTGCCGGGCTGATTTGTGAATCTAAACCATCCAGGGCGCCACCCAAACGCATACAATAAAATTCATTCAAATCGGTCCAGCCGTTTAGGAGGAGTTCAGTGACATACACACGTACAGTAGAATTATAAGATAAGATGTATATTATGTAACCTCATAGCTTTTCCTTGATATTTATTTATTTAAATATATGTCATCGCAGGCGTCGGCTTAAATTCATTTGCCAGTGCCATGTTGAAAAGGCGGGAAATAGAATTTTCGTTTCATTTTTCAACACCGTATTCCTAAATCGTCAAGTCTAAAGTCTAGTCAGAGTCCAAATAAATAGTCAGTGCAGTCAATGAGTCAAGTCAGTCGATTCAGTAAAGTGGTAGAAGCTTTACTGAAAGTTCATAGGGAGTTTTGGAGGGAACACAAAATAGCACGTTTTTTGAAGTTGTACCACTTGCCCACACTTGTGCACGTTAACGAATATTTAATGGTTATTATTCTACCAATATTACACATTAAGAAGAAAAGAAGAAAAAATTGTGTTATTGTGTCAAAAACCACAACGTCACCCATTGAATCCCCGGCAAAACTAAGGAGTTTTGCAATAAAAATTTTTCCTGTACCATAGACGCAAAAGAACGTACGTCAATTTTTAGGAAAAATCAATTTTTATGGTAAATACAAAACATACCAAATATATCAATTAATTTAGACCCTTTACATAATTTATTGAGAAAAGGGCAATAATTTGTTCGGTCAAAAAAGTGTGAATAATCTTTTCAGTTGATTAAAAACTTAATGTGCCAGAAGCATAATATATTAACTATTTTTAATCCTGATTTACTAATACATATTTATACTGCCGCCAGCATACTGGGTATTGGCGCTGTCATGAAACAGCCACAGCTTAATGGAAAGGAAAAGCCATGTGCATATTTTTCAAGAACTATCAGATTGAGGTCCGGGCTGTTAAACAACGGTTACCACGGCCATGTGTGTCTGCGTCAATAAACACAAGTTCAGTTCGAGCATCCATCGATATGCCGCCCCAAACCATACAAGACCCGCCTCCAAATGGTACCCTCTCCTCAATGCAATTTTGAGCATATCGCTCTCCTCGTCTACGGTAGACTAGTCTGCGACCATCAGCACCGTACAAACAAGTCCTACACTCATCAGTGAATAATACGGAAGCCCATTGCTCTTCAGTCCAATTTAAGTGTTCACGAGCAAATCTTAGTCGATCTTGCCTGTGAGCTGCAGACAATTTTAGTCCATTTGTGGGTCTAAAAGGTGTGATATCACGCTCTTCTTATGGTTCGTGCACTAACTTCTACGTCACGTACCCGGTGGAGCTCATTTTTAATACTTATAGACATTAAAACCGAAGTTGTCACAATAAACCTGTCATCACGAGACGATGTCACCCGAGTTCGGCCGGTTCCACGTCTTCTTTTGAATGGACCTGTCTCCATAAACCTTCTGTAAACTCGGGAAACCGTAGACTGGTTTAGATTTAAATCTGCAGCAATTGTTTGTTGGTCTAGGATTTGAAATCTTAGGCAATGGAATAATATTGGCCTGCTTCCATGTTGAGGGAAATATAGTTGAGGATAGGGAGAAGTTTAGTATGTGAGTGAGAATTGGTAACAAAGAGGGAAGTATCAATTTGATCATTTTTGAGCACAATTGATCACAGCCGACTGCTTGAGATGAAATTGATAAGACCGCTGTTCTGACATCTGATTCAGTTGCATTAGAAAAGGAAAAAGGTGAGGATGTTATAGGTAATTTAGATATTTGCTTAAAGGTGTTATCTTTTACACTAGAACACAAAGTAACAGGGGGTTTGGAGAAGAAGTTATTTAGTGCATCTAAGTCCAAATCGCTGGGTAAAGTGGTGGAAGATTTTACAATACCGATAGACTTCAGAAACTTCCAGGCGTCAGCACATGTACGATTTTCAAGAGACACATAGAAGTGACGACGCTTAGCAGCACGACACAATCTGTTGCACTGGTTTCGCAAAGTTTTATAATTTTTAACATTCGTGTCGTATTATGTATATATTATTTAATTTGTGAAATATTAGAATTAAATGTTGTTTTAGTTGTACAGCAACACATCTTTTATTTCCATATTGTTAAAAATATTATTTTATATATATACGATATTACTATATAGTATATAATATATACGATAATATAGGATCACGCAGAATAATGATAATATTGAGATTAAGAAATTGTTATTAAAATTTCAATTGCAATAGCCAACCGTATTTTCCTTAGTAGGTGGGCTCCCGTAATAATACTGTAAAGAAGACTAAAGTTTTAAGATCACATAAAATCTGCAATGATAGGTTGGGGAATGCTGATTGTACTTTTTCGGGTATTTCACTGATATTTTGTTCCGTAGGGTTCCGTAGTTCACGCATCGCAACCCGTATGTGTAGTTTCGTCATGTTCGTCCGTCTTCGGCTTACAACGGTCCAAACGGTTAGTGCTAGAAAGATGAAACTCTCGATGATAGCTATCACGTCGACAAAGTACTATAATAAAATCACAAAAAAATGTGGTACTTATAGTCAGGCGATCGTCTGCTTGTTTAAAGTCGTTCTTATTTTTCTTCAAGTTTCATATTAACTTAAGCATTTTTACCCGTCTGCCGAAAAAGGAGGGGCATAAAATATTAAATTAAATAATGAAAAAGGCTTAAAAACATTTTTTTTTAATAAATAAATAAAATGCATTTTCCCGAATTTTCCTTGTAAGTATATCACCTATTTAAAATATAATTTCTTTCAAGTTTCAAGAACAAAGACAGCAGGAAACAATATTTGTTGTTGTTTATCTACTTAATCCAAAATTGATGTGTTATCAAAGTGCATGTCCGGTTGCTATCATTGATATCATATAATCAATAAAAATAATAAAATATAGCCGAACGTATAACCGCCTCCTTTTTTTGGAAGTCGGTTAAAAACTGGTTATTACTATGTAACATACAGATGATTACGTAGGGACCATCAATTCATCACGGTCTAGACTTGTCATATCGTTTTTACTCGTTCATTACTTATAATTATCCTACTACTTATAATAGGTTAGAAACTTACTAGGACTTGTAACACCTACTGTAATGGCTACATACAACGTAATATATTTTTACCGTGTAGGTTAAATTCTGCTGACGAAGGGAAATGAACCAGTAAGATTTTGCTACACGGTATTTTAAGGCGCTATTATTTCTTCGAACATAGTGGTGTGTTCCGTATTCATGACGGTTATAACTTTTAGCAGGTTTAAAATAATTTCGTTCTAGAAATTAAACTGTTATTAATTTTTTCAACAACACATGCAATATAGAATTTGAAAACGTAACATTTTTATATTTTGCATTTTTGGTAAAGTATTCCTAGCAATAATAAAGAGATTAGTTGATCTTTAAAACATGAAAATAAAAACGAATCAGACTTCAACAAAATCATTCATGACCATGAAACTGCTGTATGGAATCAAATGGTCTTGGCAAATTGCCGTAATTGGTGTTATATTGATGCAATAGATCGATATTATCTGAATCTGCCCCTTATGACTAGCTTCTTGTTCACTTTCACTGTCATTGCTGAGTTCAGGTAAATGGCCGTTATGGATGGTGCCGGGAGTCTTCATTGTCGGAACCAGATTCTACTAACCACGCAACAATTCTAGGGTCACTTGACAAATATATTTTCACTAAAAACCTATAAAAACAAAGTTAATTAATATAAAACACTAAATAATCAAATTAAAATAAGTCACGAAATTACTACGCAAGCTATGACGATGAGTCAAGATGACTCATTTTAACTTGACGCTTGTGTATCTCCCAGCGCACGCGGCGTAGCACTGATTGTACCAATAAAGAGGGTGGAGGAAGGCCATATCTCCAGCTACACAAAAGTTCGAACCACACGACCGACGCAAATAGAAAATAGTTCAAATTATAGTATATAGTACCTCGGGTCAATATGACCCAGGGTCATTGTCGCCGGGCTAACAACTATCCCCCTTACTAATAAAAATATTTACACAACGGATAAGTTAAACAACGTTGCTGTCTTTGTCTGTCAAGTGATTTTTCCAACGTATCAGACAAAGACAGCAACGTTGTTTAACTTATCCGTTGTGTAAATATTTTTATTAGTAAGGGGGTATAACATTAACGTGCTTGCTCATAATGCAAAATAATAAATAACTGATATTTTATAAGCATTTTTTAACTTGGTTCAAATACCCGGCAGAGCATCTACCTACCTGGGGTATTTGAATCAACGATATATAAGTTTATTAAAATTGTATAGGTACATGCTCTGCGGGGTATTTGAACCAAGTTATCGTTGATTTGAATTTAATTCAAGTATCAATTCGACATTAAGTTAATCTGATTTTGAGAAATATGATTTTCTATTCCTATCAATTGAAAGTTCTCTATTTTCGCAATTTAGTAAGTACTCTCTCCGGGTAGGCTGATTTGCAATTTTACTGGTTCTGCCACTTTATATTATTATAGATTTAGGTAAATTATTTTTAACTTTGTAAATTAATTAGTAAGGAATAGTTTGAGCCTATTGTATCTAATAAAATGGTAAAGTTCAAGACGCTTGATTTTTTTTACCTGCTAAAAAAGGTTAACCTCGTAAGTCCTAATACGAGTATAAAGTAGTTTCTTCAAAACACGCCACTACAAAGCATTTTCACGTTATTTTCAGCACTTATCACTATTAGTTTCCGCTATATAAAAAAGTCAGAGCTTGATTGGAAACAATATAATCTAAAAAGCTCAGTCGTCATTAATCTTATTGAGACATGAGAGATTTCGATTTTAGCATTTGAATAATTTCTTTTACGGTCGTCTCCACCGTATACGATAGGTATTTTGCTAATATTTCCACTATTAAATAATATTATAATATTATTTTTTTTCTAATCTATTCAGATTTTTGTATTTTCTTACAGATAATATATATACTTCGTCTAAGGATAATTATCATTTCTTAACAATTTTGTTTTGTACTTAATATATATTGTTTAATATCCTTTGACGAAACTGTATTTAATTACTATGGGGATAGTGAAATAAAATTCATGTTTAATGTACACAATTTATTCATATCGTATAGTGTATCTTATACAAAGATATAAATTGTAAAATCCTCTTTCGCGGTATTAATAAATAAATACTTAGCTCCATCAGTCCTATCACATGCCTTGGGCTACTAGGAGTACTTATAATACTTTAAACCCCCATCCATGGTCAGACGACACTAAATGTATACAAATATTACAAAAATTATAATACTCTTCACGATTACATCGTGCATGGTGGGGCCACACGACTGAATATCCGAGGAGTTTCAGGAACTGGCTCAAACTACTAGAAACTGGTTTAAGCCAGTCTCTATCGGTTTAAGCCAGTCTCTATCGGTTTAAGCCAGTTCAAATGTGCAATTCCTGGTTTAAACTTTAAGTCTATTCTCCGGATATCTAATCGTATGCAATATTGAACAAAATTGCTTCTCTAATAAATGTACAAAAATATTTTTAAGGGAGGTATGTATATAGCAAAGGCACTGGTATCCATATTCGGAATATAACTCTGTAAATATGCGATTTCTCGGAGAGGATAGTTTTTTGGTTTGGAATCAGACATTCCTGAGAAAAAGATTCACAATTATAAATAACCATCTAGGTTGACTTAATTACACTTACATTGACTTAGAGTCTAACTTAATATACTGAAATAGTCTTTAGCCATCGTATTTTCTAACGAATCTTCGAATAGATGAAACAGATCTACTACGCTTACAATTAACATATACATAGTTTCACCACTAAAAATGCATCATTTTATATCTATCACTGAGTAGACAAGTTTTATCTGCTCGAAAAGTCTGAAACCGAATGAAAATTAGTCTTATAGTAAACAGGGGGTCCTCCGCACCTTCGATCGGTGCGGACGCTACGTTACATTAACACCGATACATCATACAACTACTAGGAAGGATAACAGTTAGGCGATGCGACTTAGCCGCGTACAGCTGCACAATATTATACAAATATATCTCTCTTTACATAGTGGTAACTTCGACTACTAGGGAGGGGCGGGAGACACTTTGTACGAACAGATCGACACACTCGCTCCTCTGGCAGCGGCAAGTCGCTGCGGGGTTCAGGCGCAGCGGGTACGAGGACCGGCCTCAGTGCTCCATGGCGCGAGATTTGTTCTGGTGCATCATGTTCTTGAGCGTCGCAACTTCGGTCGCCAGCCGCGCGAGCTCGGCCTTGAGGTGGGCGTCGTCTTCCTCCACCAGCCTTTCATCGGGTCTCTGCGGCCTGTACTCGGCGCCTAGTGAGATCCCGGAGTCCCTCTCGTCGCTGGAGCCCTCGCCGTCCCACGACGGTGAGGAGCGGGGCCCGGGCTCCTGCTTTATATGCTGGAGGGACAGGAGGGCGCTGGCGACGTCCTTGTCCCCGAGGTGCGATTTGTGGCGGAGTTTGAGGGGGAGACAATTGTTTTCTGGGGCGTAGGGTTCGGCGGTCTCGTCTCCTGAGCCGGATAGGGAGGACAGCTCGTAGGGGGACGGAGCCCGGCGAGATCTGGACAAGTTGAGGACGGAACCTGGCGGCTCGTAGTGTGCTGGGTGTGGGTAGAACGATTCTGGGGCCGGGAGCCTCTCCTGGTACGGCTCTGGGGCGCGCTGTGGTGGTGGGGACGGCGGCGATGCAGGAGGTACAGACGCCGGCGGCGGTGGGGCCGGGGGATATAAGGCTCCACTCGTCAGCTTTGTCCTCTTGGTTACGCATAACACTTGGTCGCAGGTCGGCAGAGTGGCTAGGACCTGATCGATGCTGATAAGTGTCTCGCCGCAGATACCGTACTTCTCCTTAATGGCGTCCAACTGCGCTTTCAGGACGTGGTTCTCCTTCGACAGTTCCACGACTCGTTGCTCGAGCACCATGTCGTTGAATCGCCTCTTTTCGCGGGAGCGTTTGGCGGCCTCATTATTTCGGCGCCTGCGATCCCAGTAGCCGTCATCTTTCTTGTTGTCGGGGATGAATTCCCGTTGCTTGCGCTGTCCGAAGAAATCCTTCCTCTTGGAGAAATCGAAGTTGGGTCCGTACTCGTTGGGGTCGCCGTGCATGCTGGGCTGGGGCGACGGATCCAACGGGAAATGGGGTGATACTGAGAGGCGTGCGTGGGATGGCGGTGGCACGCGGGATGGCGACGGGGATGGGCCTAGGGGACCCGCCCCCGCGGTCAGCAGCTGCTGCTGGCTGAGGATGAACTCGGCGACCATGTTTCGGCGGACGACGCCTGGTCCGCACGGATCCTCTCTATGATTCTGCAACAAACAAGAAGGTTACGTTAGTTTTGCCATGCCAATTGTTACAAAAGTGTAAATTCGTGTCGCAAGTATTGGTGTAACTGTTAGTTATATAACTGTTTTTATGCATATATGTTTATAAGCAATATTAGTTTATTCTCATACTATAAAGTAGTTATTTATGGTGCAAAAAAAAAAAATTGATTTTAATATTTATTCAACAATCTTTTCGGAATTCTTTATTCTTTTCGACCACATAAAAATTGCCCCATGTTTTCAGTAATCAAAATTCAAATAAAGAATTATTTAAGCTGTTGCATAAAATATTTTTTAATAGATAATAACTGTTAGTAGAAGATGATGATGAATTATTATAAAAGGTAATTAAATACATTATTGCACGCACGCTCTGATCCATGTGACTTCCTGACTAAGCGTTATTATTGCGATGCTCGCGACGTGGATTCATATTGCAGCCTTCGCTTCTTGTGCAATTAATCTTTTTTATTTTATAACTAATAATTAATGTAAAAAATATATCATGTTATCACTACTTATACACTTGAATTGATAGAACAAACGTAGGAAGTCAATGAAACTAATGAAACATAAAAGGTTTCATTTCAATAACAACGTTATCAAGGCAACAATTATTAATTGCCTATTGTGGCATTTCTATTTCCTTTTCTATCTCCGAGCAGTCACGTTCCGTTCCACGCGGCGAATGTATGAGGGGTCAACGTGAGAGTTCTTTCTAAACCTAAAATTATTCGTTTAGGAAGGAATTACCATGCAATTGACTACGATAAGCGACCAACACGTGCTCACGCGCATTATACGACATTATACACTTTACTCCTTATGAAATTCGAAAAGCTCATTACCGGTGACTGTAGAGAATTTTAAGATGTTTTCAAAATTACGAATCCAGAATTTATATAACCAGTCGAGTCTCCGCTGTTTGAGTTTTGAATTTGTTTTTTTTTTTTCACAATTTATATTTTACGCAAAATAGTATGATCAAAATTCTTTATTTCAATTTGAATAAATTAAAAAAGACAAGGAGGTACAAGAATCTAATGGTTAGCCGGTTCGGTGTCAGTGGGGCGGCCCGGTTGCGCGCGCGCCGTTACACTAACTGTTCGATACACGCCAACTCTAATTGGAAATGTCAGTAGGTCTCAATATTAAACGCTGTAATTACCAATAGCTTTCTTGTTGTTGTAATAACTGTTTTATTCTTTTACCAATGTGTTAAACATGATTTTATCTAATCTAGATTGATTTATGTATATTGATTAATTATTATTGATTTATATCTGAAACTGATTTGAAATTGTTATTTGTAGATATTTTCATTATAAGATAAATTCTAAACTACTAACTATTAAAATGTACCTGCTAACCATAATGAAATTGGTTTCGTAGCATATTTAAATACCTATGTAGATAAAAACATTCTATTTTTAAATGTAATTGTATCCAATATAAGTAAACCAACTTTTAAAAATAGAACATTAACTTTTTTATCACATTTTTTCGTGTCAAGGGGTATCAAGTAATTCCTTTATGTTTCTAATCTAATATGACCCAGTTAGTGGTGAAGTAACGTTTCAATTTGCGAGTAAAAAATGTCCGTTAGGTGACGCTTGGTGGAGCAAACGGACGGACAGACAGTTTGTTCTCGTTAAAATAACTGTTACTTTATTGTGCAAAACCAGCATGCAATTTTATCACAGGTTTTTTAATAGCAAAAAATACAGTTATGCATTCAAATTGTATATATTATAATATATTATGTATAAATTACGACACAAGGTAACTGACGATGATGTAATGTTTGATACCGTTAAATTTTAAGTACTGGTTAAACTTGTATTTGAAGATAGTGACAAAGACAATAAATAACACAATCAATTACAATAGAGAATTCACAGTAAAAAGCGTATATAAGCGTAATAATATTATCCATACAGAATATCCAACGAAATAAACGAATACAAGTTTATTTTCAATTTTGACAATATCTACTGAAAGTATTGAGACAATAGCATTGAACTTAGTATAATAGGTTACGGAGCATTTAAGATGAAATATTACAAAATAAAAAAATTCAAACGTAATAATACGTACTCACTAAAATAATTCTAATAGAAAGAACCGACAAGAAAAAATAAATAAATTAGAATCTAACAGTTTTCGCTCGAATCGATCAAGTGACTATCACTAATAGTGGACCGTTACCCAAAACTGGGACTGTACGGTACAACGTTTTTTACATCTCTAAAACTTGTAATACTGTTATGAAACCGACTTTCGTCATCCAAGGTTGGATTGGGCAACCACTTGCACAACTGTGGGATATATCCCACCGGCACAAGGTTATAACTTATCATATTTATAACGATTAACAAATTCAACCTTTATCTAATTTGATATTATGTTCTGTTTTGTGTAATTTAATTTTATTTACAATAATTACTAAGTATTTCTTTTAAAAAAAATCATATTGAAACGGCATTCACGAGAAATTCCAGTCTTAACTTTTTTGAACATTTATAAAATTATCTGCTGGGCAATGAAGATCAGTTCAGTTACTTATTTCTTATAATATAAATAAATATATCATCAATTTTAGTTATCGTGATTTATTCGTGAGTTATAAATATGAACCGTGACATTCGTAGTCCCGCGACCGTGAACTTGTCAGTTAAGTTTCAACCTTAACATTCGACGCTAATCGGATTGGTTTTGCACAGGCCACTGTCACGTGTTGGTACATACGTGCGATGCGGCGGAACGCTAAAGTCGTAATAATCACGGCTTCCATCTCGTTCTAATGCATTAGGTAAAACTTTGTCTTTTGTTTTTTTCGCATTTCAAAGACATGCCCAACTTTTATTAATTCTATGATGCACAACACAGAACCCAAAACTGATGTGAACGTTTCCTAATCTTGTTATAATATTTGATCATTATTCAAACAAAATTCCAGTGGAGATATTTCTCGCGTGATGCAATATTTTTAATCAGCCTTTGTTCAGATTTAAGCCAATTTCGTAATACTTGCAAGTCGGTGTGAGTCATAGATAACCGCATTCCTAACTTTAACTTTATTATTTAACTGAGCGTTCTATTTTCGTATCATACTCATACTGTTTAAGTTATTGACAGACATTTTTATCTGAGATTATAATAAACTATGTTTATTGTTCAATTATGCTAAAATGTTCCAAAATATTGACTGAACTGTATTTTTGCCGTCAGCTTAACAACTCTCTTGTGAAAATTTCTAGTTTCAAATTAAAATCTAATGTTTTTATTAATCGCATACTCCTATCTGCAAGGCATATGACCTTACCTAGCGTGATTGTCCTACCGGCGAACACGTGCTGGGCGAAGCTAGTCACGCAGCCGCTCTTGAACCTCACGTTGCGCTTGCGTAATAACCGAAGCACGTTTAGTCTTCTGCTTACCGTTATATAAACCCAACGTGATTGTACAACGTGAACCTAATTAGCCGCAATTAAAGCCCTTGACCATTACTATTAATTGATTATTTAAAGCTTTTAAAACAAGACAATTACGAGAAGTCGAATCAAAAAGATTGTCTCATTGTTTTGATTGCGCGTAATATTTATTTATAACTCGCACGTCATTTACATCGAATGAGGGTTTTTGATATTTTTTCTGCCGTTAGGGGGCAGACCCAACTCACACAAAGCATCATCTGGTGGCTTAAGTGGTATCAAAAACGGTCAATAAGAATTTTCGATTCTTTTTCTGTCACCAGGCGGCGCTTGGTAGCACGACGGTCCTTGTCGTGTCCAAAAGCTGTCAGATGTCACGAATTAAAAAACCCTCATTAATATATTATGGTACGTTTATACGTACGACCTCCATTTATCACAGATATTTGTTTGTTTATCCATAGATATCGACCATCTTGGAAAAAGTAGAGAAAGTAGTGCATTGGTAACTTTCCACACGCGAGCCGTTTGCGCGGGAGAAGTGGGTCGTCGAGTCCGCCATGTTTGATTTGGAAATTTACCGTAACATTGTCCATAGGTTTTGATTAGCAAGGTCCGTTGCAAACTTTGCGGAAGGTTAATTTTCTGGATCGTTACCAATTCGAAAAGTTATACTTGACCGATATTCGCGTTTGTTTGGGCCAATCGCGTTCTATTTTGGGCCGACGCGTCTCCCGATACTGATATCGTGTCAAGGTTCCGTTTTGTAACAGACGATAAATGTGTCAAGGCTGGCGCACTTTTCCGGTTACTCGTATCTGATAAGATTAACTCACCTGAATTCAAAGCAAATACTGCCAACCTAAAAACTAATTACAGTTAAATATTTGGAAACACAACCTATTTTCTGTAAATCGTGACCTCGGTGTGTTTTTGGCAATGGAGGAAAATCCGTCTTGACAAAGCAATGTCTAGGAAGAAACAATAGTTAGTTATCATAAAATAATTGAAGTTCTTAAATAGAATAGAACTACTTGGAATGGAATAAAATTATTTCTTACTAAAATATAGCGAAGGGCTTAATTCTATTTTTAATTTCAAACTTCCAAATTCAATTTATGTCATTCATTCAGACATTCATCTTTCCAAATTATTGATTGTGAGTATTACATTAATTTCGTTTATCACATTGATAATATGATAAATTTTATCAAATGCTTCATAATCGTTGCAATTATCAATCATTTCATCATCATGTTCTAGTTTTTCTGATCTCAATATTGTCACATCGCAATTGGATGTTCATGTGCCTCAGTAAGTAGGTTACGAGCAAGATAAAAAAATGGGTCAAGTTATCTTTACTCGTCCTCGCTGATGAAATTATCGTTATTGCGCGTGAATTTTTTTGTTACATAACGTAATGTATCGTACAAACAATGTAATGTGTTGTACTAATTCAGTATTCTTTGTTAAAGAATTTTTGGTTTGTATGGTCCCTTGTATTGACCTAGTCGATGAGAGCACTTTAAATTGTGTTTAAAAATCTGCAATATATTAGTGTATCTAATTTATAATATCTTCTCAAATCATTATTTTACGTGGACGATAACATTCCGAGTAAGCACGGTCGAAAAAGGTATTATATGCGTTCTGCACGATCCAAGTGCATGCGGGTTCGGCCTTCTACAGTCTATACCTTCCGGAGAACCTTGCTTCAACTTCCTATATTACATCACTGCAGAACTCGAACGCGCTCGCTACATTTCTTTGTACGATTACAATTGCGGAAATGTTCGTAATTGTTTTCCAATGCCTCGCTAAATATAAACTCCAACATGCAACAATTAAAATTATCATTTGCGTCGACTTTCTTTTGTTATAGTGTCGTCAACATTTTTTTGTTTATAAAAAACATCAATGACACAAATGATAACAACTATGTATATATTATATCCGTTTACTCGTCTCGTTCGATCGAACTATCTAGTGGGTAGTGTGTGTGTTGCAGTGTTGCGCAATACCGCCCTAGGGACGTTGCGTCATAACGAACTGACCTTTACACAATCGATTCGTGTCTCTTTACTTTATGATAGTTGATAGCACGACAGTAACATTTCTACTAGTAACGGCACAACTATTTATTACTAGACGTTGCCCGCAACTTCGTGCACGCAAAAGTTAATGTCGTGGAAAGCGTACATTTTTCCGCGGTAAAAAGGAGCCTATATCCTTCCCCGTGGTCTACTCTATATCTGTGTCAAATTTCATCAAAATCTACCCAGTAGTTTAGGAGCCTATTTAATGCAACAAACAAACATACAAACAAACACAAACTTTTCCTCTTAATAATATTAGTATAGATAAGTGGAGTTAGCACGACTACAATACTATCATATTTTTTTGCACATAAGTTTTTTTATATACGTTATTATATTTATTCAAGCGAAATAATTGTCTCGCGTCTTCTACCGCCTTTTACTTGTTTTTTTTTTAACTAAGTAATGAATGCGAAAGAATTGTAACGCGTGTCAACATCTTGTTCTAGTTTCCGAGTCCGCGGGTGCCGCGGGCGAATGCACGCCGGATTGGAACCTTGAACCAATTGTGTAAGCGCTTACAATGGCTTACAACACAGTTTACGACATTAAGCCGTTTGACTAATTAATTTCTGTAATTTACCCTTTGCTTAGTAATGTTAAACAAAAAAAAAATACTATTTATATTTTTTAAATAATTATATTATTAGATTAAATATATGAATATTCTGATGCTATATGAATATTCTTTCTGCATTAATAAAGTATAATTATTGAATTCGAATTTACGTTATCTCCGATTAATCTATGCTAACAAAAAATTAAGTAAGTATAAAACGAAAAATGCTAGAATAATTGACCGCTAAATAAAATACACAAAGCAAATTTTACAAACAAAAGCAGATTCCAAAATTAAAATTAAGACGTATTCGGTTTACGTGTATTTGAATGAATAACGCAATAAAAAAAAATTCGAAGCATTCAAACGTGTTTCACGTGTGATGAACGCAATATTTTGGCACAGAACGAGTGGGGCATGAGTAAACAATTTTGCTCAAAGTCAATGACATTGCCCAGATTTTACGAACGTTTGAATCATTATCTTAAGTCATAGAATGAGGTAAACTACGTTTTATCATCTCATTTGGTTAAATTTTTTTTTTCATTAACAAGGTTAATAATTTTATCATAAAGAAAAAAAAATCTTGATAATAAGAAATATTTTTGCAAAAATTAATCTACAGATTTTCATCATCATTTTGGGGTTTGATTTGATAATGCAATATTTAACATTGAGTAGGTAGGTACTTATTTTATGTAATGATTTTAAAACAATTTGGAGAAACTAATAGCAATTGTTCTATAATTTAAATAATATGATTTAAGCTTAATAACATTAGAGAACAATTTTTTTTTACAAACATATTTTGTAAATAATTTATTTTCAGTATGGGATGGAAAAGACCGGCAAAAAATTAATATTAACCTAGGAATAAATAAAAATAGCAACATACCTAACTAACAATAAATAAAACTTACAAGTTTTAAGAGAAATCAATATTGTGGGTAGTGTAATTTTCAAAAATGGGAGTCATGAAAATTAAAAATTTCAGGCATAAGTTTGTGCTTATGAATAAGGAAATAAAATAAAATAGTCAAAAGGAAATAATATTACCTACTCAATATGTAATATAAAAATTACTGACACGATAACAATATTCAATATTGAAAAAAAAATGTACTTACGAAAATATTTGCGGCAATTTCGCACTCCTTATCCAGAATTATCCAAATTGTGGCAAAGTTCACACAAAACGTTCACAATGTTTAGTTTGTAGTGCGTATAAACAATAAATGCATAAAACGATGTCACTTCACAATAGTATGACGAAACACTGCGTTGTACTCTAGTCACTTGGACACGTCCAACCTCTGCGAAGTCTAGAGTGCGACTGAATTTTGTAGTGGGGTCGGCCGACCGTCTGCAGCGCGCACACAGACGTCGTCCATGTGTGTGTGCGGCGCGTGTGTGCGGGCAAGTGCATGTGTGTGTTGTTTACGTAACGTGCCAGTAATCGGCGCTAGTGTTATTCAGCTAATCTGCCAAATTGAGTCATTTTTGTTGTTCCACGAATGACTGATGCACGATGATAAGAATATTGGGCAATCTAATGGCGCATGTGCTTTTTGTTTTTCGTGTACCTGGTACCTACACGTTTGGATGGTATCAATGGATTAGTAATACTAATAGCGAATTACAACATAATAATCATGAATTGAAAAAAATACGAATTATTTTCGTAATTATTTTCGTATTTATAACTAGCTGACCCGTGCCCACTTTGTTGGGCGTCTAACATTTTTTTATTAATGATGATGATAAAAAGTATCCTAAGTTACTCCTTATAACATCAGTTAACTACCAGTGAAAGTGCCATGAAAATCGGTCCAGCCGTTTCAGAGATGAACCGGAACAAACAGACAGACAGAGAGACGGACAGATAAAAATTAAAAAAGTGCTTTTTTATTGTTAGTACCGTATATTATACTTTCATATTATGCATTTAGTTAAAAGTTTAAAATTACAAACAGACACTTCAATTTATTTATTTGTATAGATTTGTTTTTACCTATGTTAATAATAAAAATATTTAAAGTTATTCTGACAGTTTTTACTATTTTGTATAGACACTTTTTTGTGTCTTCAACTTTATTTTGTTTTGCCCTATTGAAATAATATTCCTTATTCATATTAAGATTATTGTGCATATTGCAATTTGCAACACTCAACTTAGAACGAATAACATCTTTATAGTTTTAACCCCCGACGAAAATATCGTCCCCCGACCCTTCGTGTTATGAGTTTCACTTATGATTGTTGTGTGTGTCTGTCCGTGGCATCGTAGCTCCCAAACGGATGAACCGATTTTCATCTAGTTTTTTTTTATTTAAAAGCTGACATGTTCGGGAGTGTTTTCAGCTATAATTCATCATCATCAGCTCGCTCGCTGCTTTAAAATGAAGGGTTACTTAATTTTTAAAATTTTGTTTTAAATAATATTTAAATAATACCTTATACCTAATAATATTATAACATTTAACAGGCTAGAGTATATTTTTATCAAAGTTTAATCGGGCGTATTGTATCAATCACGAATTACAAGTACGTTAACAAATATAATTATTTGTTATTTAGATATGTAATTTTTGGGCATTAATTGTTTATATAATGATTTATGTAAACAATTAATGGCCAAAAATTACTGAAAATGTACTGTATATTAATGCCTCAATGTGTCGTATACATTTCATTTAAATTTTGGCATGCACCTAAATTAGCGTTATTGACTACACTTCGTAGCTCTTCGTAGCGAAGAAATTTGATTCGTAGGCTATCGTAGCATTACGTAACGCTGCCGCTACGAGCGCTACGAACTTTGTCTACTAATTACTACTAAGGGTCGGTTCACACCGCGACGATACGCGACGTTACGCGGCGCTGCATTTGTAAGATAGCTATTGAAAATTGAACTTTATTCACTACACAAAAAGATACAGGTTTCATATGAGATCAGTCATACACTGCACATGCGGCAATATGACATTCGAACTCTTACAATGAAACGTGTATCTTCTTGTGTATTGAATAAAATTCAAATTTGACAAGCTATCCTAAAAATGCAGCGTCATGTCGCGTATCGCTTCGTTTCGAAGTGAATTGACCCTTGGGCACAAAACACACTTTTTTTGTAAAATCACCCAGTATAGCAAAATTACCACATTTTGAAAATGTTGTCACTTAGAAATACGTTACAACTGTGTATACGGTGAAATTCTTTCAGTATCATGACTGCGTGTGGATAGACCAGCTCGGAGTTTTCTGCCGCGCACAATTAAACCCTAGAATTAACTGTCGCCAACAGTATTTAGAGACCACCACGAGTTATGACCTTCAACTCCTTTCTGAAAGGCCGGCAATGCACTTCTGGTGTCCATGGGTGATGGTAATCATTTTCCATCAGGTGGTCCGTCTGCTTCTTTGCTCCATATATCATTAAAAAAAGGTTTTTATATATTGCCCTGTAAATCCCACCTACTACAATTATTATAAACGTGAAAGTTTGTCAGGATGGATGGATGGATGGGTAGACGGGTGGATGGATGTTTGTTACTCTTTGATGGACGCGGGCGGAGACACGGACAAAGGCTAGTATTCAATAAAGGAAAACTTAACCTCATCGATATGTTATCATTCGAAAGCAAATCCAAAGTAAAAAATCATAAAGTGATATCACCCAGTTTAAAGCATTTTGCTCGTGAATGTCAGGGACGCGGCTCCCGTGCGAGCCAAGGTCACGCGACTATGGCCGTGAACAGCAACAGACGGACAAACATTTTTTTTTCGAAGACTTGTCTAGAATTAAGATCACTTAAAACCCCGACGAAAACGGAGGGGTGGTATAAATTTGACGTGTCTGTCTCTGTGTGCCTGTCCGTGGCATCGTAGCTCCCAAACGGATGAACCGATTTTGATCTAGTTTTTTTGTTCGAAAGCTGCCGGGATCGAGGGTGTCCTTAGCTATAATTCATCATCATCAGCTCGCTAACTGCTCGACAATCTCGTGGTTTACGTATAGTTTTTAATTTTGTTATTCATTAGGTTGTCGCCGGACTGGTACAGACAGACAACTCTTTCCATAGGTAGTAAGATTTTTTCAGATTTACCAATCATGGATTAGGACACTAATTATTGTCATTGAAAATTTTCGAAGGATCGCTAAGACTGCGTTTAACCGACTTCCAAAAAAGGAGGCGGTTATACGGCGGTTATAAAGTACTGAACAGAACTCCTGACTCCTTATATAAACATGTTTGGGGATTTCGGCGTAGCTTAAAGAACTTCAAGCATATGCCATTATGTAACTTACAGTAATCATCATCATTATCATATATACGATACCTATTAGAAGCTTGGCGCGTATTCAATTATACATTCGATCGTTTATTTTAAACGTTCTTAAAATGTGTTTATAATAATTTAACAAATATCACTAAAAAGGGAAAAATGATTATTGTTTTTAAACAAAAAATTAAACCGACTTCCAAAGTAAAAATGCACAAAAAAGTCACCAGCCCGAACAACATCCTGATAAAATAATATTTAAAATAGAACACACGCTCAAGTTGGCTGGTACCGACTTCAAAATTATGAAGATCGAGTTGAGAAAAGTTAAAATTTCAGCCAAATCCAAAAGGGGAATTATTTAGAAAATAAGTTTTATTTCATACTTTTTTTGCATTTTTACTTTGGAAGTCGGTTTAATTTTTTGTTTATAATATACCTATAAATTGCAAAACTATGGAGGAAATACCTTGTTTTCGTTGTGAGGAGAACCCCAACCCCAGGACTGCAGTGTTGGTGATACGTGAGTGTTGGTGTTATAATGTCCTATTTATATTCGTTAAGGAAAATTTACTATATAAATGTTTTTTTTTATAATTTTTCCGTGTATTTGTTTCTAAATCTTCTAATAAGTTTCAGATAGCTTATTCGGAAGTTTCGTCACTGCTTACTTTATATGGAGCGACGGAACAAAATATTTAAATAAGCTATTTGATATTTATCAGTAGATTGTGAAAAAGCCCCTTAACATGATACGCACCACGCTGAGTGAAGTGTATGTTGCATTAAAAATTATTTCTTAATTGCTAACAATGCATTTACTAAATTGTTTTATCGTTAATAAATGTAACGTGAAATAAGCAAACACTAAATTAAAAAATACAGTGTTTTTGCATAATAATGCTTATTCCGCTCGGATTAAGGTCTACTGTAGGCCAAT
Organism: Phengaris alcon alcon; assembly: GCA_037179445.1. Classification (NCBI taxonomy): domain Eukaryota; kingdom Metazoa; phylum Arthropoda; class Insecta; order Lepidoptera; family Lycaenidae; genus Phengaris; species Phengaris alcon. The sequence goes on along the minus strand of JAYRCH010000087.1, from coordinate 2,085,858 downwards.
ATTTCGTTTTTGTCATAAAACGTTTATTTATCGAGTAACATAATGTTTTAATACCATGTATTATAAAAAATTTAACACTTCAAAGTGCTAACACACGTACGGATTCGGTACAGAGCGGACCACGGATTTGGTCCGATCCGTACCAAATCCGTCCGTGTGTAGAGTAGTCGGGCGATTGGGCCGGACAACGATCTCAGTGTTGCTGACTTAGGGATTTTCCCCCCAAAATTAGGGAAAAAATCTACGGGGGTTTACTAGGGGGCAGGATTTTTAGAGCTTACTCCTTAAAAGTCAATATTGATATGTGTATATATCACGGGGTATGAAAATTTATAGGGAGTGAAATCAGATTAAGACACGTTAATTTTATGTCATTTACGCGTAAGTCTTTATGAAAAACACATAGCCTATTTTTATACCTTATTATATCTTATACTTGCAAATAGTATAACTAATCAGGGTCGAATTAAGGGTTAAGTTTGGGGAGAAATATTTTTGAGTGTTGGTATCACTGCACGATTTCAATTGATTGGAATCATCGTCGTCGTCGAAAAACAGCACTGTAAATAGAACTCTGCGCTAATACAATAGAGCTGAAAATCGAACACACGAGAGTCGAGTTTTTAATTCGGTCTGCCGGACCAAATGCGTGCGTCTGTAGCGACACCGGATTGGGTTCGCGGATATGGTCCGCGGACCAAATCGAGTTCGAGTGTCTGTTAACACTATTATTAAGCAAAACAAAATACTGTATTTTTTTGCGGTAAAGCGCGTATTTAACGTAGTTTTCGCTATCTCTTTCGCTCACTGCTGTTGCGTGGATGTTTATTGGAGTATTACTACTACAGTATAGCACGTAAAGGGTTAGTTATATTTTATCATGGCAAATTACCTGAAAATAATAATTTTGCCGATGTAATTTTACAAGAAAAGCGGAGAACTTTTTAAAACTTTCCACGCTCTTTTCTCAAAACTGACTTCGGAAATACAGTATTTGACCTTTTCACGTTAGAAATGTTTGATACTATCTTAAACACAGTAAAAAAATAGCTTATATGTTATATGTTTATAATGTAGCCTATAATGCACCTATTAATATTATAGGATATGACAGTCTCCAGTGGAAATTTTCAGCACATTACATGATATTTTCTGACCTTGGCATCAAATATATTCTGTTTTTTCTAAGGAAACTTATATAAGCCGCGTGTTGCGCGGCCATTTTGAAAACACTCATATTTTTCAAACCGACCCACTTCCGCGTAGGAAGGCCGATTAAAGCTTGGTTTAGATGTAGAGAAATTGAAGCAAACTATTTCCCTACTAGGTTCATTTTTAGGGTTCACTCGTTTACGTCTCGGAACCTGTATGGTTTCGCCATGCCCGTCCGTCCCTCCGTCTTCGGAATTGTCCTATTTCGATCAAGATAATTTTCCTAAAGAGTATTAGGGGGGGTCGACTTATGAACCACTTTAGAGGTACTTGAAAATAGATCAATTTATAAAAAAGTTATGTATAAAACCTCACTTTTTAATCGACTTCCAAAAAATGGAGGCGGTTCTACGTTCGGCTGTATGTTTTTTTTGTATGTTCAACGATAACTCCGCCGTCTGTTGACCGATTTTCAAAATTCTTTTTTTGATGTAAAGTGTACACTTTGAAGTTGGTCACTTTTTGTGAAGTGGTGATCTGATGATGGAATCCATGAGGAATCGAGGGAACTCTTCAAAATTCATAAGGACACATAGTGATTTCGACTTTCTTTGAAGTAGCCCAAGCATATGCTACCAAAAAGTAAGATTTTGCACCAAGGACCCTGGATCCAAAAGTACTGAACATAACTCCTGACTCCTTATAGATACATGTTTGGGGATTTCGGCGTTGCTTAAAGAACTGCAAGCATAAGCCACTATGTCAATTAAAGTAATCATCATCATCACCACCATCGTATCACCATAAATCATGACATAATGATGATATAATAGGTACTTCTCATAATATTTTACACCGATACGGATGTCTTTGAACATTACCCTGCCGTTTATGGACCAATTTTCAAAATTATTTTTTTGATATATTGGGTATAATCCAAAATTGGTCTCGTTGTCACCAAAGCGGTGACCTGATGATGGCATTCATGAGGAATCGAGGCAACTCCTCGAAATTCATATGGACATATATAGTGATTTTGACTTTTTCAGAAGTAACCCAAGCATACATTCGGTCGTTTATTTTAAACGTTCTTAAAATGTGTTAATAATAATTTAACATATATCACTAAAAAGGGAAAAAATATTATTTTTTATTATTTTTAAACAAAAAATTAAACCGACTTCCAAAGTAAAAATGCACAAAAAAGTATGAAATAAAACTTATTTTCTAAATAATTTCCCTTTGTAATTTGGCTGAAATTTTAACTATTCCTCTACTCAATCTTCAAAATTTTGAAGTCGGTACCAGTCACTTGAACGTGTGTTCTATTTTTAATATTGTTTTATCAGGATTTTTTTCGGGCTGGTACCGACTTCATAATTATTATTACAGAAGTAAGAAGAGTGGACAGACAGACAGATGGACGGACAGAGTGAAACTTTATAGGGTTGCTTGTTGATTTACAGGACTTTTACCTTCTTTTATATTTTTTATACTCACTTGAAATTCTTAGAGAAAATTGAAAATGTAATGTAAGTGTTGGTGTGCATACAGCTTGGCGAAATAAAAAATATGTTTTGTCAGAGAAACATTACATAATATATTTTTGGTGTACGTAAGTATACCTGTTGTTTTATTTATGAAAAATCATTACAATAAATTTATAAAAAGTGTTTACATGACTCGGTTTCGTGATGTTAAAAAAATTGGTTTGCCTGCATATTGCATAAGGTTTTTGCTCGAACTTGGAAGGCACTTGGATTTTTTATTGCTTTTATAGCATGAAACATATTTTGTATGTTTGAAAATTGTGTAGGTACCTACGACGAACTGCTCCAAATTGTTTTACTCATGTTATCTCCTACGCCATGTGAATTAGGCTGCCAAGTTCCAGCTCAATCCTTTTACTGGCTGGCGGAGTGTTAATAGACCAAGTCAGAAGTCATAAAAGATAGACATCAAAAAACATAAATTACTGTATAAGGTTATTTAAAATCAGTTACAGATAATATTTGGAGCATGATATTATGATCTACTGCTTAATTATGTAAAGACGTTTAGACAGAAAAATAATTTTACGAAAAAAGAAAATACTAAATAAAATTACGTTGATCTCTCTAAGGCGTTATGGTACATATTAATTAATAGTTATTACGTAACAGATAGATCACACCCATACAAAAGCGAAAATACCTACGCTAAAATAACCTTACTAAATCTTAATAATAATATCTGTTTTTCACAGCGAGAAAAAAATACCATAAGTACGCGCACAAAGAGTCGAGATTGTGTTGCCGGATTGCGTGATTGCACGAATGCGCCAGGGTTGTACCTAGGAGGATTATTGTAATTTATTTGTCAATCAATTAAGTTATAAAATTATTTATATGTTTTTTAACTTTCATTGATTTCTCGATTATTACATATTATTATAGTTGAAAATATCCTAAATCGCGTAATTTATTTAATAGGTATATAATAATAAGGAAAATAGCGAAGGAAAATCAATAACTTCTTAAATAAGTAGCTATTGCAATTTTAAAAATTGCAATACATATTTAAAAACACTCTTTAAAATTTTTCTGGCTGGAGGCTATTTCCTACAAAAAAAACTACCAAGAACTGAATGCCTACTAAAAAGGTCAAAACCTACTAAATTTAGATGTTAACTACTACACTGCAGCCATCCACTGCTGGCATTTCGACCGTTTGAAGGACATAACAAATAGATAATATTTGTAAAATACTTTCTACGATAATAAATAATAATAAACGATTTAATAATTTAAAATACACGTTTTTTCTTAATCAATCTAACTAGTAACATTAATATTGTTTATTGACCGCACATACACATCACAATTGTTATTTACATCTTATTCTTAGTAATGTTTAGAATACCAGCCCCTCATAACAATATGACAATCGTTAGAATGTAGCAACTTTGTAAATTATGTGTTTGTTATAAAACTATCTTTGAGGTACAGCTAGATGGAAGTCAAAGGCCTAATAGTTTTCCAGTGCCATCGGTCGGTCGTGGCCTGCTATAGTCCTATTAATCCTATTATAAATGTGAAAGTTTGTGACGATGGATGGATGGATGTTTGACTCTAATGGTAGCGTTCACGATCGAGCAATATCTAATAAAATATAAAGGCTATATAATCTATATTTTATGAGTGACAATTGGTCACGATACATTAAAATTTCGCGCATGATAGTCCAATCATAAGTTATTTATGTTCCATATTATGTCATTGTTTTGGCGCTAATTCTGCGAAGCGATAAAAAAGTGCGCAAAATGCATGGAGGCCATCCGATATTGCGCAAATGTTTATCTGGAAGTGTTATTATGTCCTGCAGACGATCCATCATCATCATGTTTGCTGGGACTGGGGTAGCAGGCTGTGGTCCACCACGCTATACTGTATTCAGATGCAATTTAATCTAGACGTAAACAAAAAAAAACGATCGAATTAGTGTGTTAGGCTGGGACTATATGCTCCGGAATCCGGAAAGCCGTAGAAAATTCAGAACATTGAAAAGTGAACTCTGCGATAACACAATAGAGTTGAAAATGGAAGTTTAGAGTGTCGTGCTGTCATAATATATGACATTGACATTTGACTCGACAATCATGTTTTTTAACTCTATTGTAATAGTGCAGAGTTCTATTTTCAATGCTCAGAATTTTCTACTGCTTTCCTGATTCCGGAGCATATAGTCCCGGCCTTATTGTATAGAAATACAATAAGGGGTCCCATACACGGTCCGGTTTTCCTTCAGTTCGGCCTGAACGGATGCAAAATCGTATCGTCTGTGTGCGATTTCGAGATCGCATCAGTCGGCCGGATGGACTGACACGAATCGCTCCAGTGTTGCCAACTCTGTTTTTGTTAAACTACTAAACTCGCGTCGTTTCCTACTAGAAACTACTAATAGAGTACCGATAACTATAAAAAAGCTACTAACCTTAGAAATCCCAAAAAAAACAACAAAAAACCACTGCATTTTCAGTTTTAATATATTGAAAATATTATAATTTTACCGTAAAATATAAAAATATAGTAGGAAATATAACGTAATATATAAATTAAATCGGTAGTTTTAAGCGACTTACGGACGCGTGCTACTATGTGCTATTAAGATAAGGTGTCTTAATAGCACGTAATAGCAGGCCATTTTGCATATTATGATTACTGTCTAGCTATTTTCTACAAAACTACTACTATAACAACTAAATTCCTACTAAAGAGGGAATAAAATACTAAATTTACCAGTAAAACTTTGTAAAACAACTAAGTTAACAACATTAATTCTGACCTGTACGGTTGGACTGAACGGTAATAAAATTGGACTAAACGGTAATAAAATTCGAGTGTAAACCCGGTAAAACCGGTCAAGTGCGATTTGGCATGAGGGGTTCCGTACAAAACGGTAAAAATCACGTTTTTTGTATGGGAATCTCAATTTTTTTTTGATTCTGTTTTTAGTATTTGTTGTTATAACGGCAATAGAAATAAATACCTACATCATTTGTGAAAATGTTAACTGTCGAGCTAACACGGTATAAGAAGGTTAAGTTATAGCTTGGTGACAGACGGACGGACAGCAAAGTCTCAGTAATAGGGTACCGTTTTTTTACCCTTTTGGTACGGAACCCTAGAAATGGCAACGTTTTCTAAAGAATACTTATTAGAGTTCATTGAAGTAGACTGTACTTACTGTGTACTTTAGAGCCACTATGGTTGATAAAATCTAAAGACTATATACACAAACCAAAGAGAAATGATTTCTATAACAATTATTACTGGAAAATGTATGGCACAATAATTCGGTTTCATCGATAGAATGACCATAGTTACAGCAAAATACAATTAATAAATAAAGTTATATTGTGTTTAAGATGTTTATATATACCACTGTATGTTTTCCAAATAATAAAAAATAATAATAACCTAACCAAGAGCATGTCACGACATTTCTAAGGAGGGTTCCGTAACTATCAACGCGCAATAGGTTCAAAAGTTATTGTCATAAAGTTATTACAGAAGCTAGGAGAGCGGACAGACAGATATACAAACAGACGGACGGATAGAGCGAAACTATAAGGGTTTCTTAAGTATTACAAAACCCTAAAAACACGACCGAAGCTCGCGGCAAACCAGACGGGATTTTCCGTGTATGTGCTCGAATCCGTTCAGGCCGAACCTTAGATTATAACGCCTAGAAACCGGGTACGCGCATGAAAAGTGAAGCAAATCATCCTGAGCCATTTCGGCTCAGTTTGTTCGAACGACCCGTCAGTTGTCAAGCGCTAGTGCATACTACATCTCCCGACTATTTTTTAATAGTCAGACGTTATGACGGTTTGTGTCGTTTTAAGGTGTCACAATGCATCGGAAAAGAATTAAAAAAGCTTAGGACATAACATTTCATATGTAAGTACTACAACTTGACTTGTATTAAGCCAAATATTTAAAACATTTTAAAATAAAATCACACTTTGTCGCCATCTTGCTGCCCTGTTGTGAATTATGAAAATGTTACTAGTAATAAGAAATTTATTTCAAAATTTTCATGGCTAACCAATAGTTGTCCCTCGAATTTGGTATTCTTAAACGTAATTTCTGCCTCAGCTGTTTGCTTGTTAAAAAAAAATTCAAATTTTAACATCAGTGTCATTGTCAAGTGTGATGTGGGTGAAGTGTGAACTGTGGTGTGTGAACCCCTAACTTGCATTGTCGTGTTGATATTTTCGTTGATATTTTCACGTTAAGTTTTGTATAGGTAATCCAGAAACTCCAAAAAATCCTCCACGCTTTCTTTAAATAAGTAGCCCTCTGTAATTGCGTAATTGCTTCAAATAATTCCCACTCTGTCTATAAAAAGAATTGATTTAAATATCGGAAATACGCTCGAGAGAGACTCAAAGTACCTCAGGACGTACGTCCTGAGGTACTTTAAGTTTGACAATTGATTCCTCGACTCGCGTAAGGAAATTTATAATTCGAGGACATTTTGTTGAAATAATGATACAATTTTCGTAGATTGAGGTTGATTCGAGTGGAGGAAATCTCAAGGAAATAAGTAACGTACGGTTACGGGTGTGATAATGCCACCGAACAAGGAGAACACTCTCTCGTTTTCAACAGATGTCGGTTTAATTGTATTTAATGCTTTAATTGTATTTAACGCTTTATATCTGACGACCTCTGCGGCTCAGTGGTTAAGCGTGTAGGTGCTCAAACCGGGGGTCGCCGGTTCGAATCCCGCCGAAAGAATAAAAAGTTTTTCTGTATTCCTGGGTCATGGATGTATATTAAATATGCGTATAATATAATATAAATCTTAAATATATGTATAGTACAAAAAGTATTAAATTTATTTCCGTTGCCTGGTACCCGTAACACAAGTTCTTCGAGAACTTACCACGGGACCAGATTGACGTGGTGTGAAGCGTCCATAGATATTAATATTATTATTAGATATTATATACAGTAGTTCCGGTTGCTTCAAACAACTGAAACTCTTTTTTTAATGTTGCTCTTGTTTTTTTTCCAGAATCTCGGATATTTTCTTTGATATTTTATCGCTTGTTCCATTTGATTTAGGCTCGTTGTGTACTGGAGAGCTACTGGTGCTAGGTTTAGCGCTCATTATTTCCACACCTGGTGTCCGGATACTATGGATATTTACGAAAATCCTACAATACAGTACTTCCGCAATTCGCCTCGAGTGTCGATTCGAAAGTCCCGGGACTCGAGATAGCTAAAATTATGAAAAGTCCTGAGACTTCGAGACACGTAAGGTTCCGGGACCCACACCCTAAATTTATATTAACGACAAAATGTCGCTGCTTACTAGTTTACATCGAGAGACAGAGACAATAAATCAAGCACATAAGCTTTCTGACACTTATTATTATTTATTTATTATTCCATAACAATTAACACAAAATATACACCTACAAAACTGTTCTTCAGTTTGTCTGTATCAATGTTACAAACTTAATATAGACAGAGTATTAAAACAAATCAGTAGTATGTGCAACAGGCCATGAGACTTACAGTTAAGAGTCATAAATGTATTATGCAAAAGTCCATTGCCTTTGCAGACAGATGTATGGATGTTCCACGCAATCACAGCTTTAGACGGTTTTCCAGAAAACTTTACAATATGTAATTGTAGTAGGTAATCTTTGGACTGAATTAAGCTTAAAAATACACTTGACTGATTTTTTTGTTGCATAAATGATTGATTGATTTCATGATGTGTGAGTGTGTGATGAATGATTTAATTTCAAAATCGAGCTAGTAACTTTTATTCCTCAAGTATCTCGTATGTTCTTACTTTCCAGATTTTTTTTTCCTATCAGCAACACTGTATTTTTTCAAACACCAATGCATTCGATTCCGATAATGTTTTAATTTTTTTTGTTGTATCCTTACAGAAATACACATAAACTAATGTTCTATTTTTTTACATTTATTAAGTAATAATACCTTAATATTTTTCTGAATATATTATTTTAGACACAAAATATCTTCCTTCCCTTCTTTTTACCCGTAGTAGGGTAACAATGTGCACCTTAAAAGTGGTTTTCCTGTATTCAATTCATGGAAAGTTTTGATAAGCTTCATAATAATTATGCGAGATGATCATTGACGTTTTGTGGTATTTCCTCAAGCGGATCACGTTTGCACGTTAACTATGTACCTTGCTTGTTATTATAATATAATTGATATTATATTTCTATTTTATTAGTATTTTAATCCTACATTATTTTTGATATTATAGAATCTATAACAAATAGAAATAACGAAAGTAGTAGGAGTTGTGTCTTGGACCAATTTTTTTATTATTTATCTACTTGCTTTTGCCCGCGGCTCCGCCCGCGTGAGTACAGTATGCCACGGGAACACTGTATTTTTTCGGGCTAAATAGTAGTCTATGTGTAAATCCAGAACCGAAATCCGTTCGGTAATTTTTTTGTGAAAGAGTATTGTTACCTACTCTTTCAAAAAAAAAAAACCGAACGGACATCCATACTTTCGCGTTTATGTATTAGTAAGGATCGTTCAAAACTCAATTCTATATATTTACCTATAATTTCCAAAAACTAGATTACATTTTGCAAATAAAAAATGTGCGCCACATTTTAGGAAGAATGAGTCATAAGAAGCCATAACGTAATATAATGTAAACGAATCTGATTCTAGCTACCGTGAGTCAGGGGCGCCGTGCGCCGCGTCACACATGCTCCATACATCCATCCACGTCAATAATATCTAGTAATTGTATTCATTAATAGTCTATTCTACTTATTATAAGCTATTGCGATTTCTTGTAAATATGTGGCGTTATGAGACCAATATTTCATTCAGTTTTCTAAGGTTCCGTTGTTTTCGTCTCGGAACTCTTATGGTTTCTTCATCGTCCATCCGTCCGACTTAGGCTGACCATCCAAACGGCTAGTGCTAGAAAGATGAAACTTTGCATAAATATGTGTATTTACCACGTCGACAAAGTGCTGAAATAAAATCACGAAAAATATTTTGTTTTGGGGTGCCTACATCCCTTTATATTATTTATTAACAACTTGTAAAATACGCTTACTTGGAAAACGTCGTACAAAAATAACAAAACAATAAGTAAACATATAAAATATTGGTATAACGGTACGGAACCCTACGTGCGCGAGTTCGACGCTCACTTGACCGGTTCTTTTATTTAACTACTAGCGACTAACTTGAAACTAGGCTGACTGAGTTATTAGTCTGAACTCTGAGGTAGTGTAATTAAAGTATTATTTTTATTAATTAAGTAAGTATATTTTTTATGAATTATTAGAGAAAATGTCAATGCAGTTCACTCCTTTTCCATATAAGCTTTAACTGCTTTGCCAAATTTCGTACTCTCCCGATGGCTTAAGTTTTTGCTTCACGTATTAATATAAACGACTAGCTTTTGCCCGCGGCTACGCCTGCGTGAAATTGGATTTTAATAATAAATAGCGACCCGCCCGAAATACAATTGATAAATTATGGTTTTAATCTACTCTTATCTAATCTAATGTACTTATTATATGTGCGGTTTAAAAATTAATCTTTATACTCGACGCTTTTATTTAGTATTTCAATAATTTTTTTAATGTAAAAAACTACTTTTTAGACTTATATATAAAAGTTAGACATATGCTGTCGCTGACTTTTTTGTAGACATTATCAAGCTCTACAACTTCTCTCTAGAATCTAGGACTTGATCATATATCTCCCATCGGTAAGGCAGCGTTCGTAAGAAACGTTTTCGTTTGACCGTTTTTTCTCCGACTTACTTTGCAAATCCGGCTACCACGAAAAGGTCTTTTAATTTTTCGGCTTCATATATAGCGTATATCACTCACAAATAACGTAGCCTTCTATTGGTAAAGAATTTTCAAAATCTGTTCAGTAGATCCAGAGATTACCCCCTACAACCGCACAAACTTTACCTCTGTATAATATTAGTGTAGAAGTATAGATAGATGATGATGATTATAATTAAATGTTTATATCACGTACTTCAAATTTTGCATTTTATTGCAGTGAAAATAAGTGTAATAATAAAATTGGCGTACGAGTTTAATTGGTAGCATTATTGGGCGCTATTGTTTCCTTGTCTACGTTAAGATTAAATTAGATTTGAACGGATTATAGTGGAATGACGTACGAGTACCTGAAGGACCACTAGCGCAGACCAGAGGGTCAATTCTGCTAAATAAAACCTGCAATAATACAATTACAATCAAGTCCCGACACGCTAAAACTGTCAAACCGGTATTCTCGTAAACGTTAAAGCGGCGTCTAACGCCTCCTGATTGGTCCAAACGAAGTCACTCTATGACGTATTTTTTTTTTTTTTTTTTTAGAGACTTCTCCTCGCACGCCGGGCCCCTGAAAAGGGCCTTGGGCGGGGAACCAATACCAGGGGCTAAGCCCCTCTAATTGGAGTGGACGACGCACCCAGTACGAATACTGGGCGCATAAAGTCAGTTTTAAGGGAAGACCCCCCGCGGCAGAACGCGGGGGAAACCCGAGGTGGCAGAGGGAATGACGCGTTAGCAAGGGCCGTGGGCGGCCAAGACCTGCGGTCGACTCCGACAACGCGTGGGGTCCTGGTCCGGGGACCAGGAAGCGTGTATGGGTCCACTCCCACACGCGCCGCTTTTGTCGACCACGGACACAACCGACCAGGGAAATGAGGGGGGGGGGGGAAGGGTATTTCCCGAGCCCCAGACTTTTTATGTCGGGGGGGAAGGGGCTGCCACGGGGCTGACGTGTGGGCAATAGGGCTGCCCCACATCACACTCCGGGCGCACAAACAGAAGCATTGCGCCGGTTTGAGCCGGCGCGGGGTAAAGAGGGCGGGGGCATCGATCCAACGGTGCATAATACAGGGGGGCGCACCGCGCATGGGGCGTCTCGGCAGCGTGGCTCCGGGATGCTCCCTGCGTCTGGTGTCGTCAGAGCGGTTGCTGCGTGCGAGCGGGCATGCCACGGCAGCAGGTCAGTTGACCGGGCACGCGGCTGTCGCTCGATCAGAGAAACAGGTGATCCTGCAACTAAGAATAAAAAATTAACGCGTTCAAGGAGCGCGGGGGGGCGGTGCATAGCACACGAGTGTCCCGAGTCCGGGACGCGCGTCGTGGATCTCCGGCAATCACAGTCGGCTCCTATAATAGGAGCTTCTGGATGCCGGAGATATCCAGGCGCGGGTCCGAGCTAGGGCCTGGGGAGCCAGACTTTTATTAGGGCTGCGATGGTGGGGGAGCCTTTTAGGAGGGCCTGTATGATGGCTTGGAGTGCTTCTTCCCCGGCCTGAACCCTGAGAACTAAGTCCATGACCAGGGAGAGGAGGGACTGCAGAAGCTCTGCAGTCGATGCGGGGGCCTCGCTTTGCACCGGCTCTTGGGGCGGCAAAGCGAGCACCGGAGTCTGTGGGTACGGAGCGGCCGCGTGATTTGCGGGCTCCGGGACGATACTATTTCCCACGACTGTGATAGCCGAGGAGGTGGCACTAGGTGTGCGCGAGGAGCGCTGGGTGCGCGGGGAGCGCGAGGGGCGCGGGGTGCGCGAGGGGCGCAAGGCGCGCGGAGAGCGCTGCGAGTCCCGCTTGAGGTCAGGCTGCGGTGGAGCGAGCACAAGTGGCTCCAGCTCCGCTTTGATGCTGTCTGAGGGAGAGACTGTATCACAGGGGGCGGACACAGGAGAAGCGGCATCTTTCCTCCTGGTTTTCGGCTTCTTTGCTCTCCGTGCGGAGGAGATAGAGGCCGAGGGGGCAACGACTCTAGGGATGCAATCGTTAGCCTCCGCCATCAAGGAAGTTGAAGTTGGCGGAGGAGGTGGGGCCTCCCGCACGGGGGGAGGCAGGTCGGGTTTGGCGCAGGGGGGGGGGGAGGGGGGAGCGATTTCTGGTCGCTTCCTTGCCTCCCTGCGGAACATTGGACAGTCCCTGCTGTTTCCAGGGTGGGCCCCCACTGCAGTTTGCGCAGAAGGGCGGCTCGGTGGAGGGGCGGGAGCAATCCCGCGCGGTGTGTTTGCCGGCACACCGTGCACAGACTACCACGCGGTGGCAGTTCTGGCTGGAGTGCCCGAACCGGAGACATCGGTGGCACTGGGCCGGGCCGCCGCGGCCCCGCCAGGCTTCGATGTAAATACCCGGCATATACAGAAGTTCAGTGACCTTATATATGCCGGGGACGACGCCAGGGGCCCTGACGATGCGGGCGAAATATATGCATCCGCCGGGTTCGGATCTCGCCGGGACTTCGGACACGTACTCCGCCACGTATCCTAGTTCGGCGAGTCCGGCCTTGATTCCTTCGGTGTCCGTGGCGGAAGGTAGGCCCCTGATTCCTACCTTGATAGCCCTATCTTGCGGTAAGGAAAAAGAGAACCAGGAGGCCTGTCCCTGCTTTTCCAGGTCCGTGAGGTAAGATTTAGTGACCCGGTATTCATGTTCGCTTCGGGGCGTGAAGCGAATACCCGAGCCACTTTTTTTGGCATTGGGTGTGTGCCCCAGAATGTCCCGGAGGCGCCGGAAATGGCGCACCCAGTCGTCGATCTTCTCGACGACCAGGGGCGGGTAGCGAGATGTGTTGGGGGGTGGCGACATTTTTGCCGGCACAGGTGTGGGGGCTGAGAGTCGGTAGGTGTCGGTAGGTACGGTAGGTACCTGTAAGATGGTGGCACTCACCTCGGCGTAGGTAGGCTGGCGGCCGGTGTACCTGGCCGTCGGTGGTGTAGGCAGGTCAATGAGTGGTGGCGGGAAAATGGGCGCGCGGTGGCGGTACTCGCGCGGCGTGCATATGCGGGGATCTGTGGCCGCACGGGGTGCAGCACGGCGGTTGTCGCACGGCTGTGGTGCCGGCGAGGCATCAGGCGAGCGCGGGGTGCTCGCAGTGGGCTGGTGTGAGCCGTGCGGCTGAATAGCCAGCGCGGCATGATGGTATCGCGGCTGGGTAGCCAGCGAGAGGCGGGCTGAGCCCGCGGTGTCGCGGGATGTATCCGCTATCGGGACGCTGTGGCGTCCAGGGGGTGCAGCAGGGTAGCGAGAGTCGCTCGTCTGCGCAGAGCGGCGCGATGTGCGCCGGGTTTGGGCCGAACCCTGTTCGGCTGCGCGGGACAGGGGCCCAGACTCGCCGCAGGCCGCCATCGGAAGGCATTGGGGCGGGGGGGTGCCAGTACACCCCCGCGAGAATGCCGAGGGCGACCCGGGGCGGGCGGTATCCTGTCCGCACATGCTAGGCTCGGTGAGCGGGCGGTAGTGCGCGCGGTCCGGGATCGAGCGTGAGCTAGACCTCGACGAGGCCAGGCTGTACGACGACTCGGAGTCCGCACAAGAGTCTTGGTAGTCGCGGCTGTAAAGCCGCGGGTCATGGTTTGTCATGCTCTACACGAGTGGAGCACAACATACAACACACAAGTCACACAAACAGTTACACTGACGGCAACAAGTGTACGTCTTCTAAAATTGAGGTAATCACAGAAACAAAAACGGGAACACTAAGTGTACGCACACGAGGACGGTACACACACTTAGGGGGGCTGTCTCCTCGTGACCCAACGCTGAGCCGAAACTCAACGGGAGGCCAAGAGCAGGGCAACTCCCCAGCAAGGCGCAAATCCACAGCTTATTCTAATGAATAAGGTGTGGATTCACGATCGCTATCGGGAACACTTGGCACTGCTCTAGTGAAGGGGGTCGGCACGATCGCGGAGTGAGCGCGACACTCGACGCGTTTCCGAGCGAGACGGCACTACCGCGGAGTGAGCGAATCACTACTACGCGGATAGAGCGGGACGACACGAAAACGCGGAGTGAGCGAGACACTCGACGCGCTTGGAGCGAGACGACACTAACGCGGAGTGAGCGAGTCACTACTACGCAGTTAGAGCGAGACGGCACGAAACGCGGAGCGAGACACTAACACACGCGACTAGGAGACAGGACGATCCTCTATGACGTAGTAGACATGTCTACTTTAAATACGAGAATTGAGGTTCGGAGTTAAAGTTAACCCTGGCTTAAAATATCATTCCTTCCCTTTCATAAATAAGAGGAACGAGAGAGATAACATGATATTTAACCCAGGCTTAACATTAACCCAGATCTATACAAGCGGGCCTAAAGATACAATGGTCTTTTCTGCGTGCTCACAGGCAACTATTGGCTTCCAGACGAGCGAAGTCACAGGACACGCCTAGTGCATTGTGTAGGTCACACCACAAAGGCTGGGGTGACCTGTACTGTAATCCGTATTATCAGCACTGATAAACATTTCATAATGTTATTGAGTACTGACGCATCATCAGCAAGCCTTATCAACCAGACACGTCAATAAATATAAAATAATAATATCTATGGACACTTTCACACCACTTAAATCTGGTCCCGTGGTAAGTTCTCGAGTGTTACGGGTACCAGACAACGGATATATATTTAATACTTTTATACTATACAGTGTACACATATTTAAGATATTTATTATGTAATACACGCAGGTATTTAATACACATCCATGACCCAGGAACACAGAGAACTTTTTTGTTCCCTGGCGGGATTCATACCCGCGGCCTCCGGCTTAAGCACCAACGCAATTACCACTGAGCCACAGAGGTCGTCAAAATATGACATGGATAAAATATATGATTCTGTAAAATTCTAAATAATAGAAACATTATTAGTTATTACCGAATATCATAGCTTCACATAGCTTCACAAAGCTCCATAAATCTCAGGCTTTTTCAGTGTGACCATGTTTCTAATGGTTTTAGACAGGTGCCAATTTCAACCTCTGACGCAATAAGAAAAGGGTGTTATAAGTTTGAATTGTCTGTCTGTCTGTCTGTCTGTCTGTGTAGAAGTTGTAGTTATTCTGTGAAAGGTTTGATTGCCGTATGAATTTTCAACGGTTTCTGGATATCCGTTTAATTTGAGCCATTGATACCAAAAAGTGAGTCAAGCAGGTAAATACCCCATTTCCTTTGTCCTATATAAAAACATAATTGTCATTGCGCAATGCATTTGTCACACATGGAATTTGGTTTATCTAGAAATTTCTAGATAAGCCGATAAACATGTGGCTAAATTATTTTTAGCTTGTAAACATAATACTGCGCAGTATGAGAGTAATGCTAATTTGAACCGTACTATGCTGTTTCAAGGTTCATTATTGAGTGCAGTTATGCGCTATGGCGAAGAAAAGTCACGTTCATATTCATTTTTTTTAATATTATCATCAACAAGAATAACTTTTTTTGAAATACAGCGGTATGAATTGACCATAATCAATTCGCGTACCCATCAAAATCCGTTGAGAGGTTTTGGTATGATTGTGAAACAGCCAGACAGGGTTACTTTAGCATATGTAATATTAGTTAGAATCTAATGTACACTTATAGTAAGGACGAGAAACGTGACGTCAACTGGAAATTTACTATACTTTACTAAATCCCCTTTCCCGGATCAACAATTCTGCAAAGTCGCATCGTCAATGTCCAATGATATAATTACTATGACTTCATATAATATGACGATGTGGACGTTATTACGTCTTCTATACTATGACGCGGAACTTAATGAATTCAAAGAAGCACATTGAGAACTGGTTTTATATTATTATGTTTATATCATAGCGTTTCCTACATACGATATTGGTATCGGTTGCCGATATCGTCAGTAAAATGAAACATGTCTTACCCTATAACCGATATCGGATAGGATAACGTGAAAACACTGAAATTTTACTAACTACTAGCTTTTTTCCCGCGGCTCCACCCGAGTATATACAGTATTCCATGAAATCCAGAATTATGAATTTTTCCGGGATAAAAAGTTCGTCCATCCATCCATCTATTCATCCTCACAAACTTTCACATTCATAACAGTAGTAGGATGTGTGTATTTTGTCTAAAATCCGCTAACAGTTTATTATAAATAGGTATACTTTCTGTCTAATGAATTTTATTCTAAACCAAACGTTTACAACTAAAATGTGAAATAATAAAAAAAATACTCTTTAGAAAAAATATTTTAGCGAAATCGGACAGTAAATTACAAGTAATTTAAAGAAAACCTATTGCGCGTTAGTTAGAATGCCTACACACGTACCGATTTGGTCTGGAGCAGACCATAATGACAGCACGACACTCGTGTGTTTGATTTTCAGCTCTATTGTATTAACACAAAGTACTATTTACAGTAGATTTCGATTTTTGTGCATTGTTCCAACTTTCAAAAATATTTCTCCCCGAACTTAAATAAACTGATAAATAAATAATAAAAAAAATCCGTAATATAATACTGTCCTTTTTACACTAAAATATACTTCCAAAAGTTTATTTTCTACAGGTTGACTTTTTAAATTCTTTTCAACAAAAAAAACTATCAATTAGATTGCACTGCTACAAGCATACGACGTGTGCACAATTCTCCTATCGCGTACTTGGCAGTAGTGGAAAAATCCGGTTAAGATTGTGTCCCCTCGAAGGGATGTCTAATTAACCGACTTCCAGAAATAGCCTCCTATTTGCATTCGGCTGTATATTTTTGTTGTATGTTCAACGATAATTCCGCCGTCTGTAGACCGATTTTCAAAATTATTTTTTTGATGTAAAGGGTCCCAAGTTGGTCCCGTTTTCACCAAAATGGTGACCTGATGATGGGATTTATGAGGAATCGAGGGAACTCCTCGAAATTTATATGGACACGTATGGTAATATCTTTTTTTTCTGAAGTAGTCCAAGCATATGCTACCAAAAAGTAAGACTTTGCACCATAAGTATACCCTGGATCCAAAAGTACTGAACAGAACTTCTGACTCTTTATAAATCCATGTTTGTGGATTCCATCGTTGTTCAAAGAACTGCAAGCATATGCCATACTACCACTTACAGTAATTATCATCATCTTCTTCTCGCGCTTCGCGCGTCTTACAACCCGGCATCGAACCTGCACGAGGGTTCACCGTCGTGCAGGTTCGATGCCGGGTTGTGGTGTGTACCAATTAGATTTTCTCAATAACCGCATACTGACGCTAAGCTCAGCTTAATTTACCCGCATCTTCTGTGACAACCCTGACAAAATTCGGATCGTTCTATGAAAGGTGTTCCTCTGTACGTAAGTACTTTTACTCGTGTCTGCGGCATGTGTAAGCGTACTTAGTGCTTTGTTTGGTGTTTTTCCTCTGTCGAAATCGGTACCCACGCCACGCCATTACCTGGTATATTTATAGACTGACATTTCAAAATCTATTTATTCACGTGCAAGGCCAAAACCTGTTTTTAACTTGGACTGCCTGCAAATTATTTGTGTATTTGTTTGTAAGTGTGTGATATATTATATACCGATTTTATTATCAATAACCTCGCACTTTTATATTGTAATAATAATTATTATAGTAAGATTTCAACTAAGTAACTGTACATCTTGTGCAACAATAATAATAAGTAATATAAGTATTTTATTTTTAGATATCTTTTACGTGTTTTAATGGCATTTCCGGTCATACTATTTTCGACTTTTCCTATAAACTAGTTGGACAGTGGTCCAATGGTTTACCCGTGATTCCTGTAACGAGGATAATAGGGTTGTCTACTAAAAGAAAACAAAAGAATTACGTCTTTGGGAAAATTAATGCAACATTTAAAAATTAAGCCAACAACTGATGGCCTCTGTGGCTCAGGGGTTAGCGCGCAGCTCGCGGGTTTGAATCCCGCCAAAGGAAGAAAAAAGTTCCTGGGTAATGGATGTGTATTAAATATGTATATAATAGGTATAATAGGTAAATAGGTATACGTATAAAAATCTTAAATATGTGTATAGTATAAAAGTACTAAATATATTTTCGTTGTCGGTACCCGTAACACAAGTTTTTCGATAACTTACCACGGGACCAGATTGACGTGGTGTGAAAGCGTCCATAGATATTATTACTAACTCGACGCACTGAAGACAGACTTTGGATTTTTTCACCTTGTCACGTGGATTAAATAATTTGATTCGAACAACCCTGTTTCACCCCCCCCCGTTCACGACAGACTCGACTCCACCCAACCCCCCGTGTGACTCGCGTGTGCGGGCGCCGTGCGCGTCCGCGCTCACGTGACTCTTGCGTAACGGACAAGGTCGCGTTACATAACTAACCACGTCTAATAAGGATTATAAATATGTTAGATCAGGGCTGTCACTAGATGTATGTGACAATGTTGTGTAGGGTTATCACTTGTCACAAATTAATAAAGTATGTACTAGAACGAAGGACTGTTACCACAGATTACAAAAAGAGAAACAGATAAACAGCTACAAAGTTAGCTTTCGATTTGATTGCACTACAACAAGCATACGGTGTGTCCACGATTGCGTGTCGAAAAATGGTGGGCCGTTGAAGGGGACGACGTAACTTACTAATGCTAATGCTAGGATTGTCACTAGTTAATAAAGGAAGAAAGATAGGTAACTTTGTTCTAAAAATATTGAAATAATTTTAACGTAGAGTTGTGACACGAATGAATGTAGGATAAAGTAGGATAGATTTCTCAATAGTTACTTTGTTAGTAAAGTAAAATAGTCTAATTATTAAGGAAATTTATAAGCGTATTAATGAGTTATAATTATAAGGTGTTAAACTTCTCTTTGAGTGGACAGGGAGGTTGTGTTTTTAAAAATATACTACCGAAATAACTTTCAAATGTACAGCGAACACGTGAAAATTTAAGCGTGTGTATAAAGTTTAAATTAAAATTAATTTCATGTTAAAATTGATAATTATAAATTTTCTACGAAATTCCTTACGCAATTACGCCTAAAAGCATTATAATTATACAATATAATAAAATATAATAAATAACATAATAACAATAATTTGAAAGTAAGAGAACAATGCTTCGGCACAAATGTACCGGCTCGTCCAGAGAGATATCACTTCAAAGAAAGAGAGGCTTTACAGAAAAACGGCTTAAAGGTTCTAAAAAGTAAAAAAAAAAGATGTATTTTATTATAAATAGCATTTTTCTGTCATTTTAATTCACAAATCTTTAATCTTTTAAAAGTCGCCATATTTTTATAAAGATTAATATCGTCAAAAATAGGTTAAAACGCTTATCTAGGATACTTTAACCTAGTGTAACATCACCGGAGATAACCGTTATGTTGTAATGTGATTGCTACACATAACCTTATTTGCTATGTATCGATTTATGTGGTAAGCGAGCTGAGTCGCCTGATGGAAAGTACCATACAAACAGCAGGAGTGAAAAGTACGTTGTTGCTTTTTGAATTTTTTTTTGAATAACTATACATTTCTTCTGTGTTTAAACTTTTTACTGAGTAATAAGAATTTAATCTACGAGTACATTAGGGCGGAAATAATAGTTTTACTCATACAATTTTTATTAAAAGCTATAACCCGACTACGTAAATTAAATAGCCTATATTACCCGAGCCATAATTACGGATCTATTGTAAGTAATTGACACCTCATTTATTAAAATCTGACCAGTGGTTTAGGCGTTACGATGGAACAAACATACATACACACATAGACTGCCAAAATCATTACCCTTCCAATTTATATTTTTAAAAATAAATTATAAGAATATTTTCCTAATAAGATCTAAATTTGTTTCTGTCGTTATTGTATATTATATCTTTTATTATGTTTAAATTTAATGAAGCTTTCTTAGTTTGTACACCTACACTATCTTTTAATTTTCTATGACCGATCTCATAAACAAAAGGTTGGCTGGTAGAGATTGCTTATTAGCAATAAGTACGCCTTTTGTACATCATTTTATGTAAAATTTATTGTAAAAATTGTTTAATTTTGTAGATTTTGGTGTGCAATAAAGTGGTATTGAATTGTTTTTACCCATTGGGTACGAAACCCTAAAAACCATTTTCAATATTGTATCCAGAAGTATATTTCAGTGAGTAGAGTTATTTGCTAAAGAAGATTTTTCCAACAACACTATTCCATGCGGGCGAAGCCGCGGGCAAAATATATTTGGTTCGCCACACGGATAAATCACAATCGTATACAAATATGTCACACTATGCTATCGCGCTTGGATAATACAGTGTTATGAAATAAACTTGCAAGTTGTTGACCTGTCTTATCAGTTTTTCCTCGACTTCGCCCGTAGACGTGACCAAGTGAACGTATTATAAACTCTCCTTCTTATAACCACAATCCCAATTTTGCTGTTTTAACATATCGAGACTGCATTGTAACTGTATTATTGTAATGTATATTTAATTAGCAGAGTCGACTTACTGGCACAGATTAAAAAATGTATCTGTTACGTCGTAACGTAACAGATACACCACTCCCATACAAAAGCGAAAATAAATCTACTTTACGCAGCGAGAAATATTTTACCATAAGTACGCGCAAAAAGAGTCGAGATTGTGTTCCATCGGACGAATACGCCAGGGTTGTACCTATGAGGATTATTGTAATTTATATTTTGCCAAACAAATATGTTATAAATTATTTATACATTTTTAAGCTTCACTGAATTCTCGATTATTAAATTTTATAATTGAAAATATATATATCCTATCAGTGGCGTGCACAGGATTATGACACTGGGTATGCGGCGAAGTACTCGGTCACAAAAACTTTTTCGTTTATAGATTTTTAGCATAGCTACAGCCAAGCGACGGATCTCTAAGTCGAAACCATGCCAACAGAGCAAGTCTTAGATGTACTACTATTCATGTATATCTTCTACGGCAACGCAGACAAAACAGCGATCGATCGTCGCGACGGAAGAAACTCTAATAAGTAAATAATAAGCATATTTTAAAATATTATAACCTCACCAGTAAGTCAGCTTCAATTTTCACATATTCAACTTTCAAGGTTCCGGTTACTTGAGATTACTATATCCCGATGTAAATTACTAAATAATATGCAAGGAAAACAATATAATTTAATCGTGTGTACACAACCACACAGCCAGTTATACGTTTCATAACTTTTAACATGAAATTTTCGAGTTACATTATTTTTTTGCTGGTTTAATTGTTGTAACTCGGGTACACACCTACCTTTAAACATAATTTGAATCTTTTCACTGCATGACAATTGTGAGAACTTGTTTTGAATTGAATTTTCAACACAAACCTTACATTCAAATAACATTTAAAAAAAATCAACTAACTCACTAGTAAAAGCAAATCACTACAATTATTATAGAAACTCAGTAAGAAACTGTTAAATGTACACACTTTCAAATGTTAAAATGAAAAATCTTTTAAGAAAACTATAAATAAACTGGAGCGATTAAATTGTAAACAATGCTTATCACATGAAATATGCAATATGGCCCCCGCGAAACACAAAACGTTTCTTCTATTTAAACAAATAAAACCTTACTAAACAAAAATGCATAATGTGCATACGTGATTTATATTCTTTTTACAAGCCAGTTCGGCGGTTTTCGGAAGCGATTGGATAGCCGGACCCATCGCCTGCCGCGCCTTGCCGCTATATAATCATGTCGATATTCATGGGTGTGTGCGTTTGCGAAGTATGAAAATTACACATACATGCGATGATTTGTCCTGCCGAACGCAGCGGCATGAGATGAGTTGCTATTTATAAAATATTAGTCGTTTTTAAGTTATTATATTTTTTAAATTTATTTATTTACTATTAAAGTCGTTATTTACTATTAATCATTAAAGTCATCTAAAACGTACGAACGTTTTATTAAAATATCTGTGAATGACAAGTAAAGCACTGCATTTCTGCCTATAAGGAGCGCACGCCCCTGTATCCTATAATAAGGAAAACCATTAAATTCTTAAATAAGTAGCTGTTGCAATTTCAAAATTTGCAATACTTATTTAAAATTCTATCTTTATAATTTTTTCTAGCTGGAAGCTATTTCCTACAAAAAAGGAACTACTAAGAACTAAATGCCAATTAAAGAGGTCAAAACTACTAAATTTGGTTGTTAAACTACTACACTGCAGCCATCCACTGCACAATAATAACTTACACGGCATTTCGATACGTAAACGCAGAAATGCGCGTTATGAATGCTCTGGCAGGTGTGCGGCAGCCCTTTGTCGATTGTACCGTAAGAGATACACCAAGCAGTAGGCAAATAACGTCCTTGAGCGAGTCACGAACGCCTGCTACTGCTAAGATAGACGGCCGAAGAATTCAATGACATCTGCCTGGTGTCCCGCGGCGGCTGATTCACTTTCACGACGTTTATTCTGGTTTCCGATTACGAAGGTCTGGTTTTCCATTACAAGAGAGTCTAGAGTGTTGAAGGTGTGAAACTGCGACAGTTCTTGATACGCTGTTTAGTGTGTCACTTTTTAGGGTTCTGTACCCAAAGGGTAAAAACGGGATCCTTTTACTAAGGCTTTTACAATCTAGACGCACCCTAAGAAGGGATTTATAAAAATTAAACCCTTGAATGGGTAAATAGGGGTAGAAATTTTGTATGGAAATTAATCTTTGAATCTACACCACCGATTTCGATGAAAATTGAGATTCATACCCTTAAATATATTTAATTAAATATGTGTTTCAGGGTTTATTACAATTCGCTCTCTGAGGGTGTTAAATAGGGGTTGAAATTTTGTATGGAAAATCTGTCACGATTTTCATCAATTTTTTAATGTTTTTTATTTTTAAATGTTATATACAAATTATTGAGTATTGTATTTTATAGTTATTTGTAATTGGATGAATTACAAATAACTAATTTCACCCTAAAGGGTGAAATCCCCCATTTCCACAGTTTGTATGGTGAAATATACCTATAACACTGAACTTATTGTGCTGAAGGCAAGCAGATAGTTATTATGAGGTAGTCATATATTCTCGAAATTCATTCCGCACGGGAACTACGCGGACGAGGTCACTTACAAAAGCTAGTCTCTAACATGATTCTATTTATAAGGTTTGAATCTTCTTTCTTGTATATAAAAATTTATTGCAATTCATTTGTATAGCTAAAACTCGAGAACGGCTGGACTGATTTCGCTAATTTTGGTCGTGAAACAATAATTGTGGAAGTTCAGGGGTGGTTTAAACGGTGAGAAATATTGGGAAAATAGTGGAGAAAATATTAAAAACGACGATTTAATTTGTAGGTGTAGATGTAGTTAACTCCAGTTCATAGCTTAGACAGAACATCGTGTGTCGGGACAACTAGTCTGAAATAAAACAAATTATTAACGTAATACGAAACACTCGAAGTGGCATTCTGTACCTGCTGTTCTACTTACAAGTTACTGGGCGTGTTCTTACAAAGCTCATATAGGACTATACCGACCTATAAAGGACCATATTTAACCTCTACGCCCCACTTACATTACGCCACGATCGTCACACCACGTGACGCGCTCACGTTGCCTTTCAATTTCGTCGTATCATCAGTTGCACTTTATATAATTTAATATGTAATAATATCTGATTGAGAGTGTTTACGATAGTGCTTAATATTTTCATATTTATCTACTTACAAAATACATACTTTATATTACATAATCTTCGTTTAGAGGTAAGTGGACAAGACCACCGAGCCCTATAGGGGTAGGCAGAGACACAGACACAGAGCCCCACATTTACATACAATATATACTTTTTACTGAATAAAGCACTGTATCTGCTATTCTTAACAAAATATAATAGTAATTAATTTAAGCAAAATAAAAATCTCTTGTTAATGTAAACTTCAAAATTTTCAAACGCTTCTTAATGAGTTTTTAAGTCACATGCCATCTTTATCGTTCTGATAAGCAATGTTATTTAAGTGGCCCTTTACTTTAAAATTGAAATTTCGAGTTAGACGCGTGATTTTATTGATTTTGTTTAGGTAAAAGGCTTAACATAGAATATCATAACTGCCAAAACAGGACCCCAGGTGTGAATACTAATCAGATTATCCATGTGAATATCCATTCACCAGTCCACGAGACCTGGTCCACGAGGGACTTTGTCCCTCACGTTTATGGCCGTGAATTTCACGTGATTTGTCAATAACACTCTCACCATAGAGTAAAGAAAGCCATAGAAAGGGCTGGTAAAATTATTTAAAGGCTATGTTTTTTTTTTCCAGTTTTTGTAAATCAAAAGAGATATTTATGGAAGGTCAAAGCAAAATCTTTTCCACTGGTTCGCTGAATCAATCATCCACTGAGAAGAACCGGTGTAAGAAACTAAGCGGGGTCAAAAAGTGTTGGCAGTAAAAAAATCTACTGCATATACTTGATACGTATGTTTGATGATCGGGATAGCCCTGCGTGATTTTTCATCTGTTGTAATCAATCATTTTGTATGTATTTCTGTCTGGCTCCGTGATCCAGTGGCTTAGAGCTTGGCTCTCGACTCCGAGGTCGTGGGTTCTCGATTCCCGGATTGGAACAAAAAATGTTGTTTCCAAGTTTGGTTAGGATAATGCAGGCTGATCACCTGATTGTCTGACAAGAAAGATGATCCATACGTCGGATGGGCATTTAAATAGTCGGTCCTGCGCCTGATCTCTCGCCAGTCGTGTTGGTTATCCGTCCCACTAGGTCTCCAGAGTAAAGGAAGAGAGAGTGCTCTTGTGTACTGCGCATACACTTGGACACTATAAAATAAACTTCTGCGTAGCTGGACCCGTTTCAATGAAACCGGCCACCGTTACCGAAATCGGTAACGTTTTATACAATAGTTAATTTACAAATATTAATTCATATTGAACACAATTTTTTTTTAACGCCAGGGCTCATTTCGCGAAAACATATCGGATTTAATTGTATTTTTCCACGTATTTGCGATGTAGCTTGTTGTTGTTATATGTACAATGTACATATTGTGCATGTATGTTGAGTCATGTTACATAAGGACGTGATATATGTTGGTTGTTATGTCACGATTTCGTGTGATAGCCGAGGAATTTTATCAAGTTCAGATGTTGATCCTATTGCGATTAAAAAATAATGTTTCTTTCTTTTAGATAATTCTGTGTGCTACTAGTCTTTGGATTATACCTACCTACGGATCAAAATGATATCAAACTTACTGTTTGTGATACACAAAGTTATAGGTATTAGGTACTACGACGAGCTGCTTGTTATAGCTATATATGCTAGCTTGCTAAGGGAATTTCAGGGTTGCCGTGCCGGGTGAGGGTCCCCTTCGGCGGCATCTATTGCTTCCCATTAAAATGAGAAGATTGTTGGGAGCAGAATAGTTTATTTGTGATAAAATAATTATATTCAAACACATAAACATGCTTAGACCAATCTCCCATTAGGGATAGAAAGAGACCAATGAGGCCAATAGGGGTAGGCAGAGACCATCTTACCTCATAGGGGTTACAACCGCATAGGCCACGTGGAATCCCTTACGTACTGCGAACAATGTAGTCGTTTCCTGCTCCAATGTTATCAATATACATAATTATGTTATAATACACATCTGTCGGGGAATTCCAAGGGAGCATAGTATTATTAGGTATACAAAATAAAATGAAATTGTAAATTTAATTCTTTCTTATGTAACTAAACCATAATTAGTAATATATAATATGCTCTATTTGAATGTTTTCTCATAATTTGTAGTTTATAGTTATGGAGGATCACTTATAAACTATTTTTCAAGATTAAGGCCCACTTGCGCAGACCTGTGTTAAAATTATCGTGTTATCTCTCTCGTTGTTCGTATTTATGAAAGAAAAAGCATGATATTTTAGCCAAGGGTTAACTTTAACACCGGGAGTGAAATGATATGAAATAGTTTGTATGGAAAAAATATTATACTTACATTATAATTATTATTTTTACCTGCAGAACAATTAAAATCAGTACGATACTAGCAGAGTATCATGTTATGAGTACATAGAAATAGTTTACCGGAATAGATAAAACATAGATAAAGATAATATCTTCTATGACATAAGCAGTTATTATAATTATATAATACAAAATACAAATACGTGTTCGTAATCAAATCGTGCGAAATCGTAATGTAAAGCGAAAATTTGTTTTTCCATGGTGACCATACATTTTGTTGGGTTTTAAATTGGACTGGAGATGAACTATAATAATAATAATTTATTATATATATTATGTGTAAATGAATAGCTTTAAATGCACATTTCTCCATCCTCACACATTTAATATATTGTGTGGAAATCCGACTTGTGGTTAGTGTTCCGGGTTAAGTGGAACATATTCCATCTTGCCCTAGCAGTTATTTGGAAAATTACATAATATTAAACAAAAATATAATATTAGGATACAAGGAATATAAAACAATTAATTTTGGCCGGTTTATATTTTTCCTCTGAAAATATACTTACCAAATTAATACTTGTACGAAACTACCAATTAGCGCCAGAATCCGGAATCGCGCTATCGAAGTTTTCACAGTTCAGCGCTATATACACATCAACTGAAAGCTACTACAGTGGGCTTCGGCCTGACCGAGCATACCGCCTCGTTCGGTCGACGATCCCCCTTTGGTGATTCCAATATCCCACATTGGTGACCTTCGACAGAACACGCTTCCTTCGGACATCATAATCATCACTCACCGCCCGTCAGCACCACGCCAGCCAGTATTCAGCCTATTCGGGTACCTCGACCACCAGCCTCAACTCACCGCGGCCTGGTCGAGCCCCGGTCAGCAAGAAGAGCATATTATCTCTCCTGGTCATAGCGTAGCACTGACCCCGCACGGCAGCATCTCCGAATCACAGAAGCCCGTACAATAGCAGCACAGTTCCGTCTCACTGGTAAACCAGCACACTGCAATAGTTCCGACTCACTGATGAGCTGGGATTCGATTATTTTCGATATTCCAGGTTTGGAGACGTTTTAGAAGATATGACGTCATACTACTTCCCGTTTTTGGTAAAGTGGTACTAATTAAAAATAGTTGGAATACAGACGCGTAAATTATTACAACTCTATAACTTGTATGTAACCCATAAACAACACAGTAGTAAGTCATTTGTGGCAAAACCTTTATAACGATAAACGCTTAATTATATCTAAGTATTGAACTACTATTATAGACTAAGCCGAATGACGTCACTAGTATCGTGAGCCGCGGGACATGTGTCTGCACGTTTGGCCACAAACGAAGTGTGTTGCGGTATGTAAAAATAGTGAAAAAAAAGTTAAACCCAGAAAAAGTTAAAAATATAACCCGACTACGCAACATGTTTGGCGTATGTTACCCGGGCTATTATTACGGGCGACTCTATTGACAACTCATTCGTTAATCGGATCAGTATTCAGTAGCTTAGGCGCTACGTTGAAACAAACATACTATTCATTTACACACATAGACATCCAAAGTCATTACGCTTCCTTTTGGCTTCGCTGTAGTCGTATACGGCCTTTCTGTAAATAAGCTGCCTAATTCTGTATTAAGGAAACAGAAATGAGAATGAGCCGCGATAATATCCGTAAAAAAACGTTCATTTTGACGAGTGACTTTCATGGATTAACATGGAAAATTGATTTATATTGTGATTGATGGCTCCGCCCGCCTAAATGCAGTATGCCACGGGAACATTGTACGTTTTCCGTTATAATTTTCGTTCAGTATCCTATATTTTAATCCAGAACTTAAACTACTACCATACCAAATTTGATCCAAATCGGTTCAGTAGTTTTTGCGTGAAAGAGTAACAAACATCCAACCATCCAACCATTCATCCATCCATCTATCCATCCTCACAAACTTTCACATTTATAACATTAGTATGATTTACATAATACTATATCATTATAGTTATCATCATCATGGCAAGTGACAATGATGATCATCACGTGATGAAAGGGACACGAGAATGTATACGTCCAAATTTACTAATAACACGTACCTAAATAATACAACAAGGTATTGAGAAGGGAAGAAGACGCCAAATCTGACGCCAAAAATGAATGAAATACTCTTTATTGTGCACACATATATTTTCACGTTGCTATACATTTACTGCCTGGTAATTAAAATACGTGGTTACAAAAAATATTGATTTTAAGTTGTATTTTATGAATATAGGAACAAAACCAAACTCGGGGGATAAAAGATAATTTATTAAATATAATCTATTGTTCAATAAATTGCCCTAATGGTGGTTTGCGGACAAGTGACATCTATTAGTTGTGATGTAAACGCAATATGCTAACACTAAACAAAAACATAATGATTGTTTTTCTTGGTATAAATATAAATAGTGTAGAAGAATCTATTTTACCCCCCAAGTAACATTTTTTTATTTATGTTCTATTTATATTTCATTAAAACTAGTACTAAACTGTTGAACTAAACAAAAAGAAAATCACTTTATACTCCAATAAAAATAAATCTATGTCTTGGGCCAATAGATGGAGCTTTTACGCCTCAAACTGACAATTTACAGCAAGATAACTGTACAGGACTGTATAAATTCACAGGGGTTCAACCGCCGGCTCAGATTAGACTCGAAGATAGCAAGGTTACACCGATTTGGGCAGAGCCGGGGCGATAATAAAACACTTATTTGAGGAGAACGTTTTTTCACTTTTTCGATTCGCTTACCTGGCTCATGGCAATGCCGTATAGAGAGCCCCGCCCGTACGCCTCTTTCGGGCCGATCTTCCATTTCATTTTTACCTCTCTATACGGCTATTTTCCATAATTTTCCCCATTTTCCATGAGCCAGGTGAAGCAAAACGCGTTGTGTGAAATACTTTATTATCATAACCAGACATATAAACCCTTATATACTAAACATCTTATTCTATAGAGAAGTTATTTACATTTTAAGGTTCAACTTATATGAAATGTTGTACATTTTTACCACTGTTTTCGTAATAATTTCTTAACCATTTATTATATAACCTTAAGCGCTATACTACACGTTATGTACTACGTTTATTTATATAAATCAAAAGAAGCTACGTTAAAATTAGCTTTAGTTAAAAATATATAATCAAAATAACCCGCACTTGATAAAACACCATTTTAACACTATTTTTCCACACTGATGCCATATAAATCTATACATATAGTCACTGAGTGTCCACTATTCTAGTTTTACGTACCGTTTTAATTACACGTTTATTGTTCACATTAAAATTCACTCATGTTTTTCGTTACGAGGCCGCTGTCCTTAACATCCTCCCCCCGGCGCAGTAGCCAGGGTCTACGCAGCCTCCTCAGGTGACTGCGGGCTCGCCGATCCCGCCGTGGACTGCTCCGGTGACTGCGAGCTGCTCGTGCTCGCTGTAGGCTGCTCCGGCGGCGACTGCGGGCCGTCCGCGCCCGCCGCAGACTGCTCCGGCGAATGCGAGCTGTGTGAACTCGCTGCGGGCCGCTCCGGCGACTGCGAGCTGTCCGTGCTCGCTGTAGGCTGCTCCGACGCTCGTTCCGCGCCCGGCGCCGTTCCCGGCGTCGTCCGCTCCGCTCCCGGCTCCGTCTGCTCCGCCAGCGGTCGCAACTGCGACTGTGGCGCCTCCTCCAGCACCGCCAGCTTCGACGTCGGCCTCCGGAACACGCCACTGCGCGTGCGAACGTCCGCACAGCGCACTTGTCCGTCCTGGCCGGGGTAGACTCGGTGCACGACCCCCCGCGGCCACGTATTACGCGGCAGCGTCGGGTCGACCACGACAACCAGGTCCCCTGGTACAAGGACTCGGTTGCTCAGCGGGGCCCCGTAGCGTGGTGTGAGCGTGGGAAGGTATTCCTTCACCCAGCGCCTCCAGAACTCGTCGGCAAGGGCTTGCGCGACCCTCCATGTTTTTTTGTCCGCCGGCACACACGGTCCGACGTACGGCAGTCCGGTGGACGACCCGAGGAGGAAATGATTCGGTGTAATCGCCTCCGGGTCGTTGGGGTCCACCGATACGTGCACAAGCGGTCGAGCGTTCACTGAGTACTCCGCCTCGGCCATCAGTGTCTGGAGTACCTCTTCCCTGGGCGACTTCTCGTTCAGCGTGGCTAGCAGGGCGGTTTTCACCGACCTCACCAGTCTTTCCCAGGCACCTCCTTGACTCGGCGCCCCGGGCGGTGTAAACTTCCACTGCATCCGATGAGTGAGGCCCAGCTGAGCCATAGCCGGCGCCCACTCGGCGTACGCCTGCCGCAGCTCGACGTCCGCGCCTCTAAAATTTGTCCCATTGTCGCTGTACATGACTGCCGGCCATCCTCGCCGCGCAGCCATTCTTCTCATTGCCATCAGTGCAGAGTCCGTCGACAGCGAAGCCACCAGCTCCAGGTGGACTGCCCGCGTCGTCAGACATGTGAAGAGAGCTCCCCACCTCTTCTCGTGACGTCGGCCGATGGTGACCGTCATCGGGCCGAAACAGTCGAGACCACAGTACGAAAATGGTCTCTGGAACGCCCCCAGGCGCTCGGCTGGCAGGTCTCCAGTTGGCGGGGTCCTCGGGTGTGCCCGTCGTAGCCGACAGAACGCACATCGGCTCATGATAGTACGCACCGTCGGCCGCACCTTCAATATCCAGAATTTCTGCCTGGGGTCGTTCACGACTCTCTCGCGGCTCCCGTGTCCCGCTCTGGCGTGCTCCCTTGCCACCAGTAACCTTGTGAAGCGATGTCTTCCATCCAGGATGATAGGGTTTTTCATTTCGGCCGGCACCTGCGCCGCTTTGATCCTTCCGTCTAGTACGAGCAGCCCGTCCTTGTACACCGGGTTGAGCCGGTACAAGGAGCTCCATCTAGGCACCGTCTTGCCACTTGCCATCTTCTCGATTTCTTGTGCGAAGCTGTCTCGTTGTGATTTTTGATACCACAACCTCTCGGCCCTCTCCAGGTGTCGTACGTCGAGGTGGGCCCGACGATCTCGGCACTTCTCGACGAACAGCAAGACCATCGCCGTGCATCTTACGAGGCGCTCGTAGTTTGAAAAGCGCGTCACATCTGGTAGACAGCTCAGCTCGCTCGCCTCCGTGGTGTGGAAGGCGACGTATTCTTCTTGATTTTCGATTCTAGCGGGACTCTCCGCGGGCCACTCGTTCATCGGCCTGCGCAGGAAGTCCGGCCCCCGGAACCAAGGGTCCTCGTCGCTCTTCGGAACGTAGCCCGTTCTGGTGGCTAAGTCGGCGACGTTGCTCTTCGTGCTCAGCCATCTCCACTGGTGAACGGACGTCAGCTCGGCAATCTCCCCTAGCCGATGCGCGACGTACGGTGTGTATTTGCGGCTGCCGTTCTGTATCCAACACAGAACCACTTGTGCGTCGATCCAGTAGAAAACCGTGTCCGTTTTCCATCTGTGTTCTGCTGCGACTGCGTTTCCCAGCCTTGCTCCGACCAGGGCAGCCTGTAGCTCCATCCTTGGTATTGTCTGTGCCTTCAGCGGCGCCACCTTGGCCTTGGCGGCGGCCAACACGACTCGTACTTCCCCATTTCCTTGCAATCTGCAGTCCGCACGACTCCCCCCGCCGTTCTCTGGGGTTGTTACAGCTCCCGCGTGCCACTGGAATCCCGGTCCCGCCCTGCAGATTGTCCGGCTCCCCCCGTTGTAACCCCGGGGTAATGTGACGCCCTCTTTGCGCCACTGGAGCCCCACTTCGAATCGACCTTCTTCCATCCGTTTGGCCGTTTTGCCAAAGAGGTCGATGACTCGCTGATCTTCTGGTCAGCTTTGCCTTGGACGCTATTCCCCGTGCGTCTGTTTCGAAGTGTTTCTTCACCATTTCCTCCCGTCGTTCGCCTCGGGTCTCGATCGTAGACACGTGCAGGATTTTCTCGTGTTTTTCCTGCTTTGCGAGGCGTCTGGGAATGTTTCCATGGATTACCCAGCCGAGCTTCGTCTTCGAGGCTGCAGGCTGGTTTCTCTTGCCGATCCTCAGCTCCCTAGATACAATGAGCTGCCAGTTGTCCGTGCCGATGAGAAGTTGGGGTTTCTTGTCTTCATAGCATATCTCTTCGTTCTTGAGATCATGCAGGTGAGCAAGTCGAAACAGTGATTCCGGGACGGACTGAGTAAGTAGGTTCAATCCGGCCACGGTTCTCGCAGTGACGTCATATCTGGTACCGTCGTGACCCCGTACGCCAAGTTGTACGAGTCGGCTTTTTTCTTCCCTTCTCTCGGCATTGATCCCATGCATTCTCAGCACCTTCGGTGGGCCGTCTGCGCCGATAGCCTTCGCGACGTCTTCATCCAGTAGTGTCACTGTCGAGCCCTCGTCGAACAGCGCGAAGATATCCGCTTCGCCCCGTGGACCGACAACTTGAATTCTTCTCATCTTAAGTTTCACCGCACGGTCGGAGGTGACCGATGCGGTAATCACGGCGTCCTCTGTCTGTGGGGCGCCGCCGGACCTGTCTTCGTGCAGCAGCGCATGATGAGGCAAGTTGCAGCCCTTCACGCCGCACGGCTTCGCCCTGCAGTTGTATCTTCTGTGCCTGCTTCGTATGCACCGGAAACACAGCCCTTCCTTTTTGACCGTGTCCCATCTCTTTTGCATGCTCAGTTTCTTGAAAGCAGCGCAGCGAAATAGAGCGTGATCTTCGGCACATATCGGGCACTTCGTTGACTCCTCGCGTATTCTCTTTGGCTGGCTGCGACTCGGCGAATCCCTGCCCTCGTCTGCTATCGCGAAGACTGGCTTCCTCGTTCGGGCTTCGTTCTTGTTAGGAGGTGGACGCGGTGTTTCCTTCTTCAGTGCCGTGCTGAACCCGTAGCGCAGCGCCCTGTCCGCTTCTCTCATTAAGAATTCAGAGAGAAGGACGACATCGGGCTCGTTCCTGAAGCGCGACGTCTCTTCTGCGTAGTCGTACCACTTGCTCTTCTCGTATGGGCTGAGCTTCTCGAGGATGTCTCTCGTGAGCAACGGGTTAAAGAGATACCCGTGCCTCAGCTTCCTCAGGATGGCTACCATGTTCTGAATCTTCACTGCAAATCGGTTGAGTTCTGCCGCCGAACCTCCGAGCCTCGGTATCCTCTTCAGATCTTCCATCATGCGATCGACCATAACCTCGGGTCGACCGAAGCATTGTTCCAAGGTCTTCATAATTTGTTCAGGCGGCGTCGCGACGCTCAGCAGTGGTGCCACGGCTTCTCTTGCTTCTCCCCGTAGGCAGCTTCTCAGACGAGCTAAGTTCTCGATCGGCTTGAGCTTGTAGAACGCAGTGGTGTCTTCCATGGCTGCTTTGAATGGCAACCATTCAGTGGGAGCGCCCGAGAATATGGGCAACTCCGTAGTGTGGCGCGACTGGCGTTGGTTTAGCAGTTTATCCAATGTTTCGGCAAGTTGTTCCACTCCATTAGCCCTAGACGTGGGCGGTGTGGGTGAGCGTGGGCGGCGTTGCTGCGGCCACTCGAACCTCGTCTTCTGGGCTCCCTTCGGTGGCATGTCTTCTGGCTTCGGCGTCTCTCTTTCTTCCATTGATGTCGGCTCTTGTCTAGCCTCTTCGGGTTCGGGACCCTGTTCGCTTAGCCAGGCTCGGACACGTTGCTCCACCTGTTCTGATGGCTCGTCGTCGTCGGGGCTGCTACCATCTTCTGCAGCGGCGACGTCAGCGGCGAGCTTCTTTATAAGTTCTGCTTCGATCTGCAGTTCCTTCTTACGAAGAGCGGCGAGTTTCTCCTCCGCCTCGTAATGCATACGCGCGACGACACTTGCTGTCGATCGACGCGATCTAATTGAAATAGCCTTCTTTCTGGCTAGGGTTCGTACTTCCGAGGATGCAGGCGCCTTGCTGGTACCTGGTCTCGGTTTCAAAATAGTTTGAAGCAGATCCGCTCTTCCCTCGGTCGGCGGCGGCTGGCTTGTAGCGGCAGCGGACGGCGATCGTGGCGGATCCGGAAATCGATGTGGTTGCTGCTGGTTCTCCTCGGCCCCACTCTGACTTCTTGTTATAACCATCTTCAAATGTTAATCTCAAATGTTAATCTTCAATGTTAATCTTCAATGTTAATCTTCCATAATAATCTTCCTTTTCAAGAATCTTCGGGAGGTTTTTCCGATGAAAAATCTGCGAATCCTTGCTTCCGTTCGCAGCGGTGTATCCTTGTATCCTCGAGTCCGATCTTCTGAGTCCAATCTAATCCCTGGCGTTGATTCCCGTTGATAAATCTTGATAAAGTTTCCAATGTTCTGACTTAAATCTTCAAAAAATTTCTATGTTCAGAACAGCTGACGAAAATTTTCAAGTCCAGTCTTCAGTAAAAATTTCTATCTTGATTCTTCGGAAATTTTTCTATGTTCAGAACAGCTGACGAAAATTTTCTAAGTCCAGTCTTCAGTAAAAATTTCTATCTTGATTCTTCGGAAATTTTTCTATGTTCAGAACAGCTGACGAAAATTTTCTAAGTGCCGTCTTCGTTATTTTCAACTTGATATGGACTTCAAATTTTTCTTCGATCTTGATATTCGGCTCGCCAAAGGACCACGCACTACTGTACAGGACTGTATAAATTCACAGGGGTTCAACCGCCGGCTCAGATTAGACTCGAAGATAGCAAGGTTACACCGATTTGGGCAGAGCCGGGGCGATAATAAAACACTTATTTGAGGAGAACGTTTTTTCACTTTTTCGATTCGCTTACCTGGCTCATGGCAATGCCGTATAGAGAGCCCCGCCCGTACGCCTCTTTCGGGCCGATCTTCCATTTCATTTTTACCTCTCTATACGGCTATTTTCCATAATTTTCCCCATTTTCCATGAGCCAGGTGAAGCAAAACGCGTTGTGTGAAATACTTTATTATCATAACCAGACATATAAACCCTTATATACTAAACATCTTATTCTATAGAGAAGTTATTTACATTTTAAGGTTCAACTTATATGAAATGTTGTACATTTTTACCACTGTTTTCGTAATAATTTCTTAACCATTTATTATATAACCTTAAGCGCTATACTACACGTTATGTACTACGTTTATTTATATAAATCAAAAGAAGCTACGTTAAAATTAGCTTTAGTTAAAAATATATAATCAAAATAACCCGCACTTGATAAAACACCATTTTAACACTATTTTTCCACACTGATGCCATATAAATCTATACATATAGTCACTGAGTGTCCACTATTCTAGTTTTACGTACCGTTTTAATTACACGTTTATTGTTCACATTAAAATTCACTCATGTTTTTCGTTACGAGGCCGCTGTCCTTAACAATAACCATAGACTATACAGATATGATGACAGAGATTATCACAAATAAGTACGTATTTTGCACATGAATTCTCTGATATTCGGTCTTGATGGAAAATCAGGCAGGATTCTCCAGTGTCCTTTACCAACAATCTATATTATTAAACAATGGTGAAAACAATAGCGGCCATATTATTATTTATTAATTTCTTCCAGGCAACTACGGGTAGAGGACAGTAATAATGTATTATGTAACAAAGTAATAATTAAAGATGTCCTCCATCGTGGTCTACTCTACATGTGTACCAAATTTCATCAAAATCGATCAAGTAGTTTTGTGACCTATTCAATGAAAATAAACAAATCTTTCCTCTTTATAATATTACTTAATATAGATTACATTAAGTCTATTTGCGTTAAGAAGTCAGTGAATCATGTGTACATGTGACAAAATGGCTTACTTTAAGTTTTTTTTTCTTTTATTTACCAAAAATAAAAAGATACAAATTTACTACAATATAAACTGCATTTAAAACCACTGAGGTTTGTCCAACGTGGTTAATGTGAACACAGCTTAAATGCGTCATTGATCAATTTTGACATATTTTGTACGCATTATTCGCCTCTTTAACGCGAATAGGCTTTTGTGTTGAGTATAACACTGTGGCGAATGCTGATTCTCCTTCATAGGGAAGCGCTAGCCTGTAATAGTAGGGATTTGGATGAGGGTCTTCAAAAGGGAAGTAATAAGTGAAGCCGATAGGAATGGGGTTATAGGAACCACACGACACTGGTACCCTACCTACATAAAAATAGTACTAGGTACAAATAAATCATAATGACCCTCATCTCAGCTAGGTGATGATGATGTAATGATGATCACGTGAGCTGAGTGTCGGCTTATCACGCTATCAATTGCACTATTACTGTGCAATGATCGCCCTGTCACTCACACTTAGTTCCTAAGTGCAGCTGATAGGTTACGGTGTGCGCATACTCACAGATTTGTAGGAAAATAAATTGATCTAGAGGTTGCGTTGCGGATAACTATATTATAGTGGAAAAAGAACCCGTGTAAAGTTCAAACTAAAAAAAATAAGTTTGAACTTAATAAGGGTTGTTTTACATCTAATAAAGAAAAAAAGGGTTAATGTTATGACAGATTGTCAAACGTCGACGTGTATAAAAATTGTATACTTGATTGTATCTGTCAAACGCATGGTAGGATGTGTTAATAATCTGCGGCAGTGTGTTGTGGTTATTTTCAAGAATTAAAATATGTATTTCTAAGCATTATTAAAAACATATTAGCTTTCTACATACCTTGCTCCCACATAAACTGTACTGAAGTTTTTGCTTCACGTATTAATACACGTTATATAAATAGACAGAACATGATATTTTTGACAAAAATAAAATAACACGATACTGACCAGCTGTTAGGTCACTAACCTCTCCAGCTGATCTCAAAATAATTTTAATAATATTAATTCTATCAACTGAAATCACAGCTTATTAGGTGAAATGACCATTATAGCGTCATACTACTCATTTACACTAGACATTTTTTTCGAATTTCATTACTTTTTCTGCCTAAACTTCATTACATAGGCACTAAAACATTTTGCCAAAGTTTCCGTAAATGATTTTGCTAAACGTTACATAGACAAGTGGCGAAGGCTGGCGATTTGCTAGCTAGGGATTTGGATGAGGGTCTTCAAAAGGTAAGTTGTAAGCGAAGCCGATAGGAATGGAGTTATAGGTACCCCACACCACTGATAGAGAACAAACTCGATAGTCGTTAACAACAGTAAACGCAAGTCGCAGCGGCTACGATAGTATGAGATGAAGTTGATTGTAAGCACGTGAACGTGAAACGTGACGTTTCCCGTACATAATGACCTACATTACCACGTAGATAGCGCACGAAAAATTTCTGAAAAACCTCCTATATTATTATTACGATTTATAACTGAAACTAAAGGATAGCTTAAGAGGAGCACCGACTTTATTAGCTACTAGATGTCGCCCGCGACTTCGTACGCGCAAAAGGTAATACTGTGGGAACCATACATTTTGCCGCTATAAAAAGTAGCCCATGTCCTTTCTCGTGGTCTACTCTATATCTGTGCCAAATTTTATCAAATTCGGTCCAGTAGCTTATCCACACAAAACAAACATACAAACAAATCATTCCTCTTTATAATATTACCTATTATAGATTAGTAATGATTACGATTAGCTATGCAGATTAATTTATCTCGGCCTTTAGGCAACGTATCACGTTGAGCTTAAGTTAAATTATCAGAAAATTAACTGGGAATATAGCATTTCAATCCGTTCATTTTTAGGGTTCCGTAGTACTACAGGGAACCCTTATAGTTTCGCTCTGCCGTTCGTCTGATATAAATGGATGAGTTTCAATTATGGGTTGTGTATAGATCTCTAATTATAAATATATATATATATATATATATAACATTTCCAAATTTAAATATTAATTTTCTTTAAATTACCTACTTCAAAAGTTATTGTCCGATTTTGCTCAAAATAATTTTCCTAAAGCCTACAAAGGAGATCGAAAATTATAATTATTTTATGATGCTAAAACCGAGATCTATATACAGACTTTAACTATGCCGAATTTCATTCATTTGCATTTATAATTACAGAAACTAGAGGCGCGGACAAGCTAGAGGTAGACAGACAGACAGACAGACAGACGGACGGACGGACAGAGCGTAACTGTAAGGGCTCCTTGAGTATTACGGAACCCTAAAAAAGCAATAATATTATACATCAAACTCGAGGGATAAAAGATAATTGATTAAATATAACCTAACCTATTGTTCAATAAATTGCCCTAGTGGCTGTTTGCGGAAAAGCGACATCTATTAGATGTAAATTACGTAATGAAATGAATAACTATTTTGTTTGGAAACGCAATATGCGAACAGATAAATGATAGATTTTTATATGATATTTCACGTTACAAAATCAAAATCACAATAATTATTTTTCTTGGTGTACCTAAATATAAATAGTATAGAGGGATCTATTTCACACCACAAGTAACTTTTTTTTTCATAAATCTAGTACTAAACTGTTGAACTATAGAAAAAGAAAATAACTTTCTACTCCAATAAAAAATAAATATATCTATTAGTCCACTAGAAGGAGTTTTTAAAAAAATTGACAATTTACAGCATGATAACCATAGACAATACAGATATGATGATAACGATTGCCACAGTTAAGTATGTATTTTGCACATGAATTCTCCGATATTTGGAGATTTATAACTTTTTATTCCCTAAAAATATAATATTTTTTTTTATATAATAACTTTTTAAGTAGTATAACCACATATGTTTGAAACTTGGTCGCTCTTGATGGAAAGTCGGACAAGATTTCAAGAGATCCTTTATGTGTCGTATATAAAAATATTTTCTATCATCGTTTCACGTGTATGAAGAGCCACCATAAAATATAGAATTATTATTATTTTATAATGCCATAACATACACAACCTATATATATATATATATGCTTCGGTAGCGTTATATGTTAGGCTGAATATTCTGACGAAATTATTCCCATAACTTGCTACGAACTTATAATCACGTACCATTCAGAGTACCTAGTGCCTACAGAGTACAAACAGACAGACGACACTTATTGAAAGATTACGTAATCGGTGAAGAAATATTTGTAAATAAATAATTTTTATTAAACTACTATTATAGACTAAGCCGAATGACGTCACTAGTATCGTGAGCCGCGGGACATGTGTCTGCACGTTTGGCCACAAACGAAGTGTGTTGCGGTATGTAAAAATAGTGAAAAAAAAGTTAAACCCAGAAAAAGTTAAAAATATAACCCGACTACGCAACATGTTTGGCGTATGTTACCCGGGCTATTATTACGGGCGACTCTATTGACAACTCATTCGTTAATCGGATCAGTATTCAGTAGCTTAGGCGCTACGTTGAAACAAACATACTATTCATTTACACACATAGACATCCAAAGTCATTACGCTTCCTTTTGGCTTCGCTGTAGTCGTATACGGCCTTTCTGTAAATAAGCTGCCTAATTCTGTATTAAGGAAACAGAAATGAGAATGAGCCGCGATAATATCCGTAAAAAAACGTTCATTTTGACGAGTGACTTTCATGGATTAACATGGAAAATTGATTTATATTGTGATTGATGGCTCCGCCCGCCTAAATGCAGTATGCCACGGGAACATTGTACGTTTTCCGTTATAATTTTCGTTCAGTATCCTATATTTTAATCCAGAACTTAAACTACTACCATACCAAATTTGATCCAAATCGGTTCAGTAGTTTTTGCGTGAAAGAGTAACAAACATCCAACCATCCAACCATTCATCCATCCATCTATCCATCCTCACAAACTTTCACATTTATAACATTAGTATGATTTACATTATTATGTAAATACTATAATTATATTACATTATTATGTAAATACTATAATGATATAGTATTCTATATCATTATAGTTATCATCATCATGGCAAGTGACAATGATGATCATCACGTGATGAAAGGGACACGAGAATGTATACGTCCAAATTTACTAATAACACGTACCTAAATAATACAACAAGGTATTGAGAAGGGAAGAAGACGCCAAATCTGACGCCAAAAATGAATGAAATACTCTTTATTGTGCACACATATATTTTCACGTTGCTATACATTTACTGCCTGGTAATTAAAATACGTGGTTACAAAAAATATTGATTTTAAGTTGTATTTTATGAATATAGGAACAAAACCAAACTCGGGGGATAAAAGATAATTTATTAAATATAATCTATTGTTCAATAAATTGCCCTAATGGTGGTTTGCGGACAAGTGACATCTATTAGTTGTGATGTAAACGCAATATGCTAACACTAAACAAAAACATAATGATTGTTTTTCTTGGTATAAATATAAATAGTGTAGAAGAATCTATTTTACCCCCCAAGTAACATTTTTTTATTTATGTTCTATTTATATTTCATTAAAACTAGTACTAAACTGTTGAACTAAACAAAAAGAAAATCACTTTATACTCCAATAAAAATAAATCTATGTCTTGGGCCAATAGATGGAGCTTTTACGCCTCAAACTGACAATTTACAGCAAGATAACCATAGACTATACAGATATGATGACAGAGATTATCACAAATAAGTACGTATTTTGCACATGAATTCTCTGATATTCGGTCTTGATGGAAAATCAGGCAGGATTCTCCAGTGTCCTTTACCAACAATCTATATTATTAAACAATGGTGAAAACAATAGCGGCCATATTATTATTTATTAATTTCTTCCAGGCAACTACGGGTAGAGGACAGTAATAATGTATTATGTAACAAAGTAATAATTAAAGATGTCCTCCATCGTGGTCTACTCTACATGTGTACCAAATTTCATCAAAATCGATCAAGTAGTTTTGTGACCTATTCAATGAAAATAAACAAATCTTTCCTCTTTATAATATTACTTAATATAGATTACATTAAGTCTATTTGCGTTAAGAAGTCAGTGAATCATGTGTACATGTGACAAAATGGCTTACTTTAAGTTTTTTTTTCTTTTATTTACCAAAAATAAAAAGATACAAATTTACTACAATATAAACTGCATTTAAAACCACTGAGGTTTGTCCAACGTGGTTAATGTGAACACAGCTTAAATGCGTCATTGATCAATTTTGACATATTTTGTACGCATTATTCGCCTCTTTAACGCGAATAGGCTTTTGTGTTGAGTATAACACTGTGGCGAATGCTGATTCTCCTTCATAGGGAAGCGCTAGCCTGTAATAGTAGGGATTTGGATGAGGGTCTTCAAAAGGGAAGTAATAAGTGAAGCCGATAGGAATGGGGTTATAGGAACCACACGACACTGGTACCCTACCTACATAAAAATAGTACTAGGTACAAATAAATCATAATGACCCTCATCTCAGCTAGGTGATGATGATGTAATGATGATCACGTGAGCTGAGTGTCGGCTTATCACGCTATCAATTGCACTATTACTGTGCAATGATCGCCCTGTCACTCACACTTAGTTCCTAAGTGCAGCTGATAGGTTACGGTGTGCGCATACTCACAGATTTGTAGGAAAATAAATTGATCTAGAGGTTGCGTTGCGGATAACTATATTATAGTGGAAAAAGAACCCGTGTAAAGTTCAAACTAAAAAAAATAAGTTTGAACTTAATAAGGGTTGTTTTACATCTAATAAAGAAAAAAAGGGTTAATGTTATGACAGATTGTCAAACGTCGACGTGTATAAAAATTGTATACTTGATTGTATCTGTCAAACGCATGGTAGGATGTGTTAATAATCTGCGGCAGTGTGTTGTGGTTATTTTCAAGAATTAAAATATGTATTTCTAAGCATTATTAAAAACATATTAGCTTTCTACATACCTTGCTCCCACATAAACTGTACTGAAGTTTTTGCTTCACGTATTAATACACGTTATATAAATAGACAGAACATGATATTTTTGACAAAAATAAAATAACACGATACTGACCAGCTGTTAGGTCACTAACCTCTCCAGCTGATCTCAAAATAATTTTAATAATATTAATTCTATCAACTGAAATCACAGCTTATTAGGTGAAATGACCATTATAGCGTCATACTACTCATTTACACTAGACATTTTTTTCGAATTTCATTACTTTTTCTGCCTAAACTTCATTACATAGGCACTAAAACATTTTGCCAAAGTTTCCGTAAATGATTTTGCTAAACGTTACATAGACAAGTGGCGAAGGCTGGCGATTTGCTAGCTAGGGATTTGGATGAGGGTCTTCAAAAGGTAAGTTGTAAGCGAAGCCGATAGGAATGGAGTTATAGGTACCCCACACCACTGATAGAGAACAAACTCGATAGTCGTTAACAACAGTAAACGCAAGTCGCAGCGGCTACGATAGTATGAGATGAAGTTGATTGTAAGCACGTGAACGTGAAACGTGACGTTTCCCGTACATAATGACCTACATTACCACGTAGATAGCGCACGAAAAATTTCTGAAAAACCTCCTATATTATTATTACGATTTATAACTGAAACTAAAGGATAGCTTAAGAGGAGCACCGACTTTATTAGCTACTAGATGTCGCCCGCGACTTCGTACGCGCAAAAGGTAATACTGTGGGAACCATACATTTTGCCGCTATAAAAAGTAGCCCATGTCCTTTCTCGTGGTCTACTCTATATCTGTGCCAAATTTTATCAAATTCGGTCCAGTAGCTTATCCACACAAAACAAACATACAAACAAATCATTCCTCTTTATAATATTACCTATTATAGATTAGTAATGATTACGATTAGCTATGCAGATTAATTTATCTCGGCCTTTAGGCAACGTATCACGTTGAGCTTAAGTTAAATTATCAGAAAATTAACTGGGAATATAGCATTTCAATCCGTTCATTTTTAGGGTTCCGTAGTACTACAGGGAACCCTTATAGTTTCGCTCTGCCGTTCGTCTGATATAAATGGATGAGTTTCAATTATGGGTTGT
Source organism: Phengaris alcon alcon (assembly GCA_037179445.1). Classification (NCBI taxonomy): domain Eukaryota; kingdom Metazoa; phylum Arthropoda; class Insecta; order Lepidoptera; family Lycaenidae; genus Phengaris; species Phengaris alcon. Next base: position 2,042,510 of record JAYRCH010000087.1, on the reverse strand, counting down.
GTATAGATCTCTAATTATAAATATATATATATATATATATATATATAACATTTCCAAATTTAAATATTAATTTTCTTTAAATTACCTACTTCAAAAGTTATTGTCCGATTTTGCTCAAAATAATTTTCCTAAAGCCTACAAAGGAGATCGAAAATTATAATTATTTTATGATGCTAAAACCGAGATCTATATACAGACTTTAACTATGCCGAATTTCATTCATTTGCATTTATAATTACAGAAACTAGAGGCGCGGACAAGCTAGAGGTAGACAGACAGACAGACAGACAGACGGACGGACGGACAGAGCGTAACTGTAAGGGCTCCTTGAGTATTACGGAACCCTAAAAAAGCAATAATATTATACATCAAACTCGAGGGATAAAAGATAATTGATTAAATATAACCTAACCTATTGTTCAATAAATTGCCCTAGTGGCTGTTTGCGGAAAAGCGACATCTATTAGATGTAAATTACGTAATGAAATGAATAACTATTTTGTTTGGAAACGCAATATGCGAACAGATAAATGATAGATTTTTATATGATATTTCACGTTACAAAATCAAAATCACAATAATTATTTTTCTTGGTGTACCTAAATATAAATAGTATAGAGGGATCTATTTCACACCACAAGTAACTTTTTTTTTCATAAATCTAGTACTAAACTGTTGAACTATAGAAAAAGAAAATAACTTTCTACTCCAATAAAAAATAAATATATCTATTAGTCCACTAGAAGGAGTTTTTAAAAAAATTGACAATTTACAGCATGATAACCATAGACAATACAGATATGATGATAACGATTGCCACAGTTAAGTATGTATTTTGCACATGAATTCTCCGATATTTGGAGATTTATAACTTTTTATTCCCTAAAAATATAATATTTTTTTTTATATAATAACTTTTTAAGTAGTATAACCACATATGTTTGAAACTTGGTCGCTCTTGATGGAAAGTCGGACAAGATTTCAAGAGATCCTTTATGTGTCGTATATAAAAATATTTTCTATCATCGTTTCACGTGTATGAAGAGCCACCATAAAATATAGAATTATTATTATTTTATAATGCCATAACATACACAACCTATATATATATATATATGCTTCGGTAGCGTTATATGTTAGGCTGAATATTCTGACGAAATTATTCCCATAACTTGCTACGAACTTATAATCACGTACCATTCAGAGTACCTAGTGCCTACAGAGTACAAACAGACAGACGACACTTATTGAAAGATTACGTAATCGGTGAAGAAATATTTGTAAATAAATAATTTTTATTAATCAATATTTTATTTTTTTGTGTGACAACATTTTCCATTCAAGGTTTCCCAATGCAACAGTTTATTTTCAGTAATATACGATATAAAATAAAATAAAAAAATTGGATGGGCCTTACGGAATAGCTTATAGCCCCCTCTCATACCTACGGAATACACCTTACAAAATTTCATAGAAATTGGTCAAGCCGGTTCGGAGAAGTTCTGTGACGAACCCACCACGAGAATTTTATTCATAAGAATATTAATAATCTGACTTGTATGATAATAATTTGAGTATTACACAATATTCATCCAAGTGTCCGGACTCCGGTCACGTTTCTGAATAAATAATGTCTTACTTAGCCTCGTGGCCTTGACTTTGGTGTGTTTGTCTTGCTTGACAGCGGCTCTCAACATTACTGCGAATTCAAATCAAAATTTGCATCCTAGAGATAATCTCCTTTTTTGTGACTATTATGGATCATAGACATAGGTACTTTTTTGCGCCCCTTTTTGCTTCCTAGATATATTGTCGATGTTGCCCGCGACTTCGTGCGCACAAACTGTACATTTTTCCTCGATAAAAAGTAGCCTATGTCCTTCCCCGTAGTTTACTCTACATTTGTACCAATTTTTATCAAAATCGGTCAAGTAGTTTCGGAGCCTATTCAGTGCAAACAAACAAACGTTTCCTCTTTATAATATTAGTATAGATATATTATTTTTTGCACCTTTTTTGCATCCAATATAATATACCTAGGTGTGGCATTTTTTTCATCCTTGATAAAATATGTGTTTTTTTCACCTTAGATATTTTTGAGCTCATTGTATCATATACCTCTGTCATGCATCGCTGATTAATAAAGTTATTGAAATAGTATTCAATTATGTACTGCAGTATTGTATTACAGATTTAGAAAGAAGAGGCAGACCGCCGTCCACACTAGTTACACTAGTTAGTTACCACTAGTCCATGCTAGTCCATGGAGGTTGAGGACGTCGTGAGCTACATCCGTGAGAAGACCACCTACACTTTGGGGCTGAGCGTCTGCAGTCTTGCCGAAAGGTGAACTTCAGTTCCCTTGTGGTAAGAGTGCCGATATATTTTTGTCTACCCTCGAGGTGGAGGCGTTCTGGCTGTCGGGTGTAGTTTACCGAAGGTTCCGGGGGAGACTCCCAACGAAGCACGCATCACGTTTCCGAAAGAGATAATACATACGTCATAAACTATTTTTTTGTGTGTTGCATCTGTGTGTCTGTGTGTGTGTGTGTTGTGTGTGTATGTGATAATATTTTATAGTATAGAATTGTTAAATGTATATCCGTTGTCTGATTGCCATAACACAAGTCTTAATTAAGCATGGGATTAGATTGATGTGATGCATATTATATGTTTATTCTATTGTATATTATTATTTGTGATTATTATAAAGAATTTTAATACAGTGAAAACTTACTCTCGCTCGGTGACGCGTCACGTTATTTGCCACCCTGAGCGGTGAAGTGTGAGATAATTATGATATGGACATTTTACGGTCTTACTATTCCAGCGTGTGACATTAGATGTTACTATACTGTGAGGTATAATATATAATAAATTTTCACACGTCCTTTTTAATTTTAAGATAATATCTCCTATATATATTATAGGCGAGGCATGTTGAGGCAAAAACTAATATGGTCTAATGGAGTTTTTATTTGGAGTTGGATTTTGACATTTGAAGTATGGTGAAATCAAGATGGCTGACATTTGAGGTATGGTGAAAACCAAGATGGCGTAACTTTTTCTCGTAGGAATATTAATTTGTTATGTCAAATGTACGTCATAGCCTATCTCTACTTTTGAAATCTTTGTCGAAAATAGAAATTATTGCATCATTATTGGATACCTAGTACCTACTAATTTTGATAGATACAGCCAACCCAACATTTACACCTATACCACTTATATCTTAATTAGAAAAATAATAGACGGTGAAATTAAAAGTGAATTGTCTTTTGTTCACTTGTGATTTTACGACAAAAGACAATTCATTCGAAGCAATCGCCGGCCAAATTGATCAGTTTTACCTAAAATACGTACGAACTATGCCTTTTGAAGGAGCACAACTTAATAATAGTTAACCCGACCATTATAAAAATATTAACTCTTTAATAGCTTAGATAGAGAACATACATACGTATAGACTGCCAAAATTATTGCCCTTCCTTTTGGCTTCCCCGTAGTTCGGGTAAATAAAAATGTTTTGCAAAAGCTTTCTGTAATTTGTATAATGAACGAATGAATGAAAGATTTATTTTTTCCAAGAAATTGGTAATACATGGATGTTACAATTTCAGGATTGGGCGTGGAAATATTACAATGATTTTAATTATTTTAAATATTACAATTAATCAAAAACTTAGACATTTATTAATTTAAAAAATACAATTGAATTCAATGCAATAATAATTTATATAGAATTATTTAAAAAAAAACATTAAATAAGAAAAGTACTTACATCTAACATTCTTTTAAATTATATAGTATAGTAATAAAGAGGTTATATTTTGAGCATCGTGGCCCATACCGCATGCGTGGCATATTTTTCGATAACTATGTGCAGGCTGCAGAATATATAGTTAAGTATAATTACAATTTTACAATCAAGTACAAGATAATATATATGTCGTAATAGTAATATACTGGATAAAAACATAAGCTACTTTTTATTCCGAAAAGTACAGTATTCCCGTGGGATACTATATTTACGCGGTCGGACTCGCGGATAAAAGTTAGTTATTAATAAATGTGTATTATTTTACCTAAAGGCTTGGGTTTAATAATATTAAGTAGGTCACGAAGGTGCAGTGTAAGTGAAAATTACCCATGGCCATGGCAGAACAATGTTAGGGACACAGGGAACACTGACATACACTGTATGTAATTATTCCATACTGGATGTTTCCCGCGACTTCGTACGCGCGAAAGTAAATAAAAAGTAACCTATGTCCTTCCTCGTGATCTACTCTATATCCGTGGTAAATTTCATCAAAATCGGCCCAGCAGTTTCGAAGCCTGTTCAATGCAAATAAACAAACACACAAACCTTTGTTCTTTATAATAGTAGTATAGGTAGCTTACATTGCACGCAAAACTAACAGTTTTAATTTTTAAGAATCATAATTTTATATCAAAAAAAGTATATTTTGCCATGGACAATGAAATATTACAGCACATTATACACATTTGAATTGTAATAAGCACGTTACTATCAACGTGATGAAACATATTATGTTTATCATATTACGCGAAGTGTGCTGCATTTTTTGGGGTCGTCGGTTCAATGCCCGATTTTTCCAAATCTACAATTATTATAACAAGATAATTTTTATCGCTATGTACTATGTTATATTAATAAGAAGTTTTGTCTTGTTACCAAAATAAATACGTTTTTTTACTGATTTTTATGTTACGTGTAAATAACGTGGCACATCTCAGGGTGTGCTTAATCGGATTGAGATCTGGATATAAAATGCATTAGTATCGATTCATCATCTATATTTGCTAAATACGGCCTTGCATACTCTTTGAGAATCTCTTAAGAATATCTTTCTCCAGTAGTTAAGAGTGTCAATTTTCATGGCCACTAACTCTGTGCGACTTTCTGAAGGTATGCCAGCCCATACACTGCCCTACCATCCTCTTGCCTTGCCATCACAAGGTCTTGTCCGATGGTTTTCAGTCTATTTGGCGTTCGCTTCATATTCTAAACGGTTCGTAACATCACACACGCCATACTTGCAGTACGACGCATACTGATGCCCAGTAGACAGAAAAATCATCAGTAAATTCTTCAGGTGAAAGGACTATGGCCTATTATAAATAAAGTTTAAATCTGCTGTTAACTCTGCTTTTGTAACAAGACTCGTCGATCAAGAAAAAATTTGAAAACATAAAAAGACAAAATAAACTATGGTTAAGTTGTAATTCTAAAAAGGTTATTTTTGTTTTTAAAGATGTTTTACCCATTTTTCAAAGAATTTTTCCAACTACGAAGTTTTTTTACATAAAATTAAAGTCTTTTTATTTTTTCAGTTTATCTTGTTTACTTAAAAAGCTATTGAAATAAATTAAATATATATATTAGGTCATTACATATGAAATTGGCGTTTTGTAAAGGAGTAACATAAAGTAGATTTTTTTAAAACATAATATATTTATTTAATCAAAGTATATACCATTGCTATCTATGCACTTTTGCCATCTCATAAGTAGTTCATTGATTCCTTTACTAAAAAAACCATTCGGACAGGAATCAATAAAATCTATATAATAAGGGCGCTTTGGACTGCTCCATCGGAGTTGAATTTTTTCCCTTGCAAGAAGTTATCTAAATTTCGAAAAAAATGGTAATCTGTTGGAGCAAGATCCGGGGAGTATGGTCGATGTCTAAGACATTCCAATTGAAGCTCCTCTAATTTAGTAGCCGTCTGTTGTGCAGTGTGTGGTCTAGCGTTGTCCTGAAGCAGCAGTGGCCTACAGCGAAGGACCAACCTCGGTTGTTTAGCAGCTAGCTTTTCCATCATGATTTGCAGTTGCTAGCAATAGACATCTACCGTAATCGTCTGGCCAGATTTAAGAAAGCTGCAGTGAACGACACCGGCACTAGTCCACCAAACGCTCACAAGTAACTTTTTTGAGTCAATTTTTGCTTGGGGCAGGCTTTGGCTGGTTCGCCAGGGTTCAGCCATTGCTATGAGTGTTTCAGATTATCGTACAGGATCCACTTTTCATCACAGGTAATGATTCGATTTAAAATCCCTTCATTATTGTGTCGGTTGAGTAATGTAACGCAGCAGTCGACGCGCGTTTGTCGGTTTGCTGCACTCAATTCATGAGGTACCCACCTATCAAGCTATTTCACCTTCCCAATTTGCTTCAAGTGGATTAAAACAGTTTTATCACTAACACCGCAGCCTGCAGCTAACTCGGACGTGGTTTGCGATGAATCTGCTTCCACAATAGCCTTCAATTCTTCATTATCAGCTTTGGTCTCCGGCCGTCCACGGGGCTTGTCCTGCAGGTCGAAATTTCCAGAACGAAAAAGATGGAACCAAAAACACACTGTGTTTTCTTTTGCGACAACGTCGCCATACACATTATTAATCCTTCGAGCCGTTTCTGCAGCACTAGTGCCACGGTGGAACTCGTACTCGAAAATAATACGATATTTCAAGATTTCCATTTTGTAAACAGAGTGACGCAAATAAAAAACCAAAAGAGGAAAAAACAAATTAATTACCGTATTCGAAACACAAATGCATGAGTAAATAGCGGTATAAATTTGAAAATGGAATTCCTAACCAAAGAAGATATTTGAGATCAAAGTGGCCAGTACGACAAAACGCTAATTTCATATGTAATGACCTAATATATATGTGCACCCGATTGTATAATCGCCTCCTTTTTTGGAAATCGGTTAAAAAGAGACTGTTGTTAAACAAATTCTTTCAATCAGAACCCCAATCATCGTATTTAACTTTGACTTGCAAATTACTTTCAATGAATTATAAATGAATCGTCGTGATATAAACAGATTTTTGGCGTTTGGACTGATCAAAACGCGTTTGATTTTTTTTTTATTTTTTTTGTTCTCATCCCCCTAACGTAATCAGGGCTTGTTGTTGTTTTTTTTAAATCTTTTTCTGTTTAATTCTTTTTCTATTTTTCTTTTCTAAATATCTTACATTTAATTTTTATACAATTTTTCTTTTTCTTTTTAATTTTAACATTTACAATACTTTTTTGCTTCGTTCTATTGTGTTGTTGTTGTTCTATTGTCTATTGCGTACATTCTTTTATATTACATAGTAATAAAGTCATCAACTATGTACTTGTCAGTTATTTACACTGAGTAAAAAGTCGAAACAGATATAAATACAGTTGTTTAAAAAAACGCAGTAAAATTCAATAAAATCCAATAAAAAAAATTCAATAAAATACATTACAATTTACAAATTCAAAATGTCAATAAAACAATAAAATCAATAAATAATAATTCCAATAAAATACAAACACAATTAAATTAAAAATGTCAAAATAAAAACAACAACACACACATTCAACTTAACCATACTATCACAATTTAAAACTTAATCTAGAGCCTACACTAATATCACACTAATTTATCACAGTTCTTTCTGTTTACGTCCACAACAATTTTCTTACAAAAATCGAGGAAGATGTCCCTCTTTTTGCCCCCCAGGATGGAAAGCAGATTCTCACCTGTCATGGATGTGCCCAATTTCTGCTCAATATCATATCTATTGCTAGCAAAAATTGGGCACTCCAGTAACAGGTGAGGAACCGTCTCCTCAACTCCCGGCTGACACGAACACGACGGATCCTCCTTCAACTTGAATCTGTTCAAGTAGAAGGCGAATACGCCGTGTCCGGTCAGAATCTGTGTGGTGTGATGTGTGATGTCTATTTTATTGACTATCTTGTATGCAGCAGCAGCGCTTGGGAAAAAGAGCTTCGTGACTCCTGTCCCATTCCTCAACCGTATCCACTCTTAAGATACGCTTGACGAATGAAAACGCGTTTGATATTGGTTTGACCTACTATAGGTCGATTCTGCTAATTAAATCTTACAATATTATACTTCGATGCAGTCTCGATATGCTTATACAGCTAAATTATATTCTCCTATACGTCAAACCAATGACAAACGCGTTTATAGCTATGACACAGATTCCTCCAAAATTGTAACTTCGTAAGATATGCTTTAGCCAATGAATTATGATGACACTTACATAACTTCTTATTCTGCTATTGTATATACATTGTGTACATATCGGCGAAGTGGCCTATTTACTTGACCGTGGCTGTGTCAATGCTATCGCGTGTCTAATGATCTAACATCCTCGTCTTGCGCTAGGGCTGTACATTAAATATATACAATCGCAAACGTTTTTTTAAGTGAAACTGCTTTAGCGGCGTTGAGAGTGAAATTTCAAGGTCGCGTCACGTTACGACACGATTTTTGATATAACATCTGTTGGAAGCTACTTATACTTCTTACATAACAACTTAGCTTTCTTAAGTACGACTAAATACACAGATGATGTACAAATTTTAAATATTCTATTCTTTTTTGAAGTAATGTTCCTAGGGCACGATGAGAGTATATTGAGAGCATATGAGAGATATATGAGAGCAGATTTTAAATGATGAATGAAGTTACACATTTTGATAAATAAAACTTTTCAAGCCGTTTTCTACACACTTCAATCATTAATTCAAACTTACAACGCTTAGCCAGGCCTAGGAACTCGTGACTGTATTTATTAAATATTATTGCAAACTTTGTGGGTATGTTATTATTCGACTAATTTTACTATTCGAATGTAAAATTTATTCGAATAATAACATAACATATAGTAGTAGTGTCTAGAAATTATTCGAAGTTGGTATAAGCTACAAAAATATATATCTATATATACATATACAGCCGAATGCATAACCGTCTACCTTTTTTGGAAGTCGGTTAATATAAGTAACGATTAACATTTGCCTTCATATTTTAATAATATAAAAATATTTATTCATTATAAGTTTTCACAATTAACTCACCAAAATTAAGCAAGCAAACCAATTGTTACAAAATTAAAAAAAAAAACGAAAACAACGCATTTTTAAACAAAAAGCCTATTTTAACATAGTATAAATATACTGGCCGGCAAAACTAACTTAAAAAAAATAAATAAATTGTAATAGCTTTTTAAGTAGTAACAAGATAAACTGACAAAATAAAAAGACTAATTATGTGTAAATACTTCGTAGTCTGAAAAAATCTTTGACAAATGGGTAAAAAATCTTTAGAAACAAACAAATCTTTTCGAATTACAACTTAACCATCATTTATTTTGTCTTTTTATGTTTTCAGATTTTTTCTTGATCGAGTCTTGTTACAAAAGCAAAGTTAACAGCAGATTTAAACTTTATTTATAATAGGCCATTTATAATAGGCCGGCGGGATGCGTCGTACTGCAGGAATGAACCGTTTAGAATATGAAGCGAACGCACGAAGAGACTGAAAACCATCGGACAAGACTTTTTGATGACAGACCCTGGTGTACTAGCACCCGAGAAGACCGTTCAATTGTTTCTACTTGTTTAAAATCGTTACTTCAACGCAGTTAAGTTCAGCAACAGACCCGAAGGGACTACATTACTGACGATACACTGAGAAGTCAAGTAGCAATACTGTGATACACCCGTGAACACATAAGTAGGATGAACGAGAATGGTCAAGAATTGGTTCTAAATGAGTCGGTTCTCACTTTAACTTCTGACTACAGGTGACATGGCAGGCGACATTTTCAAGCCTACTCATCAGTTCTCAGAAAGAGTCCAGTATGGTAGGTAAGTGTATGGGCTGGCATACCTTCAGAAAGTCGCACAGAGTTAGTGGCCATGAAAATTGACACTAGCTACTGGAGAAAGATATTCCTAAGAGATTCTCAAAGAGTATGCAAGGCCGTATTTAGCAAATATAGGCGATGAATCGATACTAATGCATTTTATGTCCAGATCTCAATCCGATTAAGCACACCCTGAGATGAAATTCGAAGGCTAGTTAGAAGCCGCAGACTATCAACTAGTACCCTCAGAGCACTAAAACACCCCGATAGAAGAATGGGAGAATATTGCATAAAATCGACTCCAAATCCTCTTTTTTGTATGACAAACCCGCTCCAAGCTGTGTTAAATCCCTAGAAGTTATTAAAAACCACAATAACACTTATAAAATATGTCAATTCAGTTTTTTGAGGCTAAAATTAAAATAGTTATTTTTTGTATAAAATTAAAAAATGTTTTTTTTTTATGTTTAAAATGTTACTGATAGCTTACTAATTTCAAAGGAAACTGATAAAACTTGTTATAAAACGTCTTTCAATTTCATTCTCTTACTACTATTTAGTTTAGAAAATATTTAAATTTTAAAAGATTTATACTTAGTTTCGCAGGCCGGTGTTATATCGTACTGCATTGTAAGAATCAACTCAACTAGGTATATATTTGTTGTAATAGGTAGGTAATTAAGAAGTTTTGTTAACATTTAGTTGTTTTTAACGTTGCGCGTGAACGTGGCGTTCTTTCGCTGTAGTAAATATGCACCTATATTTTTTTTTATAATCAAATCAGATTTACTGATTAACAAACAGTGTAGTATATCAGTTTTTACATATCATTGACGACAATATTAATAAATCATGATAATAATTAGTAACGTAAGTTTTCCACTGTATGCAAGTTTATTTTATCTATTATTAACATATTGAAAAATATTCGTATATAAATATACGTATTATCCGAATAGTGATTCCAGTATTCGAATAAAAAAATTACGAATATTCTAATAATACGAATATTCGAATAATATTATACCCTAGCGGGTAGCCCTATAGCGCTGCGTCGGCGCGGGCGCACATGGGAGCGAACGTGTTAGCCCCACGTGCGCGTTGCAACACCGCACACCGTGCACCGCGCACCGCGATAAGCTGGACTTGCTAATGTCAATAATTGTTTGTAGTAGGATCATTGCAAAATATAGTAATGTCATAGATCATTCTGTAAGGTGTAGCATATATGAAATTATGCTCATATGCGTTTCTATTATATACATATTGTGGTATGTAGCACATATAGTGGTCAGGTGCCCCTGGTTCGTCTTAAGAGCCCTATTACAAATCTGCACTTGCGAGATTAGGTATATGAAGCGTTCCCGACATTTCGCATTTTGTAGTAATTTTGCAGTTGTATTTATCGTTTTTATTGAAATAAATAATTAATTAATAATTAACTTTAATAAATTCATGCTTTAAAATTATAAAATCTCTATTCCTCATGAAGTAACAATTGTTCTGGTATAAATTTTGCTTAGTAATACTATCGTAGAGTACTACTAGTACTATTAGTAATTCACAGTTAATGCAATTTTCGAAGACTTTTTGCTTTAGAATAACATTTTTTTCTATATTAAATTCTAAGGCTGCTACGAACTATACGACTATACTTCGTCAGGCCATAAATGCTGTTACAATTAAAAATAAACAAAATATTACATTTGAATTTGGAATCTGTCATTTTTATATGATTGTTATATGTAGCATACATTATGTTTGGCGCCAATGCATTGTACAATATTTTGCGATATTAAAATGGAGTGGGGTGATAAAGAGAACCGAATCGCTGTGATTGCATTACACAAAGTAGGTATGGAGCCAAATGCAATTTTTAAAACTCTCCATACGCTTGGTCTTAGTAAAATGTTTGTGTACCGGGCTATCAATAGGTACAATGAGACCTCCTCTGTTTGTGACAGAAAAAGATCTGAAAGAAGAAAAATGTGGTCAAAGCAGTAAGGGAAAGAATTCGAAGAAGTCCTGTCCGAAAGCAAAAGATTTTATCTCGGGAGATGAAGATAGCACCTAGAACCATGTCGCGTATTTTAAAAGATGACTTAAGTCTTGCAGCCTATAAGAGACGTACTGGTCATTTCTTAACTGATAATTTAAAAAAGAATAGTGTGGTAAAATCGAAACAACTACTGAAGCGGTACGCAAAAAAAATTAAAAAAATTAAAATGTACAGAAAAATTTTGTTTACAGATGAGATTTTTTTTACAATTGAGCAACATTTTAAGCTCAAAGCTCTAAGGAAGCTTCCCAATTAGTCGACAGAGTGCAACGTGGGCACTATCCGACTTCAGTGATGGTTTGGTGGGGTATTAGCTATGAAGGAGTGACTGAGCGGATGTTTTGATACCTTTTGTGAAAAAGGTATCAAAACATCGGCACAAGTGTATCAAGATCCATTCTTGAGAAGGTAGTGAAGCCCCTTAACAACACCATGTTCAATAATCAAGAATGGTCCTTCCAACAAGACTCGGCGTCGGGTCATAAAGCTCGGTCTACGCAGTCTTGGTTGGAAACGAACGTGTCGAACTTCATCAGAGCTGAAGACTGGCCGTCGTCTAGTCCCGATCTTAATTTGCTGGATTATGATTTATGGTCAGTTTTAGAGAGTACGGCTTGCTCTAAACGCCATGATAATTTGGAGTCCCTAAAACAATCCGTACGATTGGCAGTGAAGAATTTTCCCATGGAAAGAGTGCGTGCTTCTATTGATAACTGGCCTCAACGTTTGAAGGACTGTATTGCAGCCAATGGAGACCACTTCGAGTAAGCTTTTTATATTTTAAATTGTTTTATATTTATGTATGTTAGTTTAAACACACTGTAAAAGTAATAAATGTTATTTGCAATAGAATTTGTTTTCTTTGTTTCAGTATTTATGGCAAGACTAGGTATAGGAGATAACATTCTCATTTTATTATTTCATTTGCTTAGAACAGTAGTTCAATCCAGGAGCTCAAAAAAGTTCGCGCATTTTATGAAAATCTTTCTCTGCAATTTTGGGTTTAATTAAAATGTTAAGCAAAATTTACAAAAAGCGCTAAGCAAAATTTACAAAGATCGCTACGAACTAGGCCAATAGCTATTCTGCACTATTCAATACGTCTAAATTGTGAATGTACCTTTGTTTCTGAGATCAAGAACGCCATAATTGGCCATTTTACGCAAAAATCACAGTCGAGATGTAATATGCCTCTTAAGAGTTACTTCAATAAGAACAGTTATTATTTGGTATCCGTAAAGGTATGTTGCCTCTACCGGGTCTAATTGCAAATCTAAACCATTCTCGAATCCACTTGAACACACAAAAAAATTCATAAAAATTTGTCCAATATGAATAATTTTCCCCGTTTTTGCAAACATTTTTCTCTGATGCTTCGCTACTATTGGTCGCAGCGTAAAGTTATATAGCTTAAAGCCTTCCTCGACAAATGAACTATCCAACACAAAAATAATTTTTCAATTCGATCTAGCAGTTCCTGAGATCAGCGCGTTCAAACAAACAACGAAAGCCCTCAAAGATGAATAATTTTCCCCGTTTTTTCCACATTTTCTGCTGATTCTTCGCTTCTATTGGTCGCAGCGTGATGTTTTATAGCCTAAAGCCTTCCTCGATAAATGTACTATCCAACACAAAAATTTTTTTTTTATTCGAACCAGTAGTTCCTGAGATTAGCGCGTTCAAACAAACAAACAAACAAACTCTTCAGCTTTATAATATTAGTATAGATAATAATATTATATTATGTAGTCCTAAATGCAAATATTTTATTTATCTCCTAATACAATTCGCCTTGGCAATTCTTTCATCTAAATAGTTGTCTAGAGATAAACCATTCTAATAAAACCGGCCAATTACGTGTCGGATTCGCGCACGTTTCATCCCGTTATACCAACATTTTATATGTTTTACTTATTATGTAAGTTTATTTCGTTATTTTTGTACGAAGTTTTATAAGTAAACGCATTTAAAGTATACATAACTCCTGGACAAACAAAGTTATTTAAGCTGTTATAACAGCTTTTCCTTCAAAGTTCATCACATCATTCACATGGACTACTTTCGGATTTTTCGAGTCAGCTGATTAGATTTAAGTGGAGGGGGGGGGGGGGGGGGATTATTTTAACAAAAAAAAACCATTTTTAATTTAAATAACTTGCAAACGGATAACTAAATCAAAAAATCATCTTAACAACCTTTCAGTGTTTTTTGATACCACCCCACATTATGGTGTAAACGTGAATAAAAAAAATACGTGAATGAATGATGGATGGACACATCTGTCATGAAGTAACCTGAAAATTGTCACTTAAGTTCCAGTACCCCACCTGTAAGTATAAGAACTAAGAGCTGATAATTTGTTTGCATTTACAGAATTTTAGCGGCTTCATTTTCGAGCAATAATTTGCTAAGAGCTATTTTATACTTATTAAGTAACTACCTTTTATTCGCGTAAATACAATATCCCCGGGAACACTGTATTTGTCGGCATAAAATGTACCCTATGTTTTAATCCAGAGCGTAAGCTACTACCATACCTAATTTTATCAAAAAAATCCGTTCAGTAGTTTGTGCGTGAAAAAGTCATCATATCCACCCATCGCCACAAACTTTCCGATTTATAATAGTAAATAGGATATGAGATATGTAAGTTACAATCACAACCACTTACTTACTACTTACTTATAACCTAAGTGGTTACTAATAGGTAGTAACATTTACATAACAATCTATTGTTGGAATAGGAAATACCATTAGTTATTCAAGCAAGGAAGTGTGGAGGGCTGGAGCCTTGGTGTGGAGGAAAAGTGTGATCTGACATAAACTAGTCATTTAATGTCTTGTACGTAGCAAGGATCATTGGCTAATGGAGCCTTAAGGCAGTGTTAAACAACCTTTTTCCGTCTAAGACATTCCTAGATGTGTCACTGGTTGGAAACACCTCGGTTATTGGGTCACTCATTGGAAACGCCTGCATAGAGCCAGGTGGTAAATATTCAAAAAGAGTTTTTCACCCACGGTATAATAAGTGAATCGTATAATACTTATACCTAGTAGCAGAGATTTAAACTTTAAAAAAAAACTACAATAAAACAGAAAAGCATATCTTCTGTTACTATTTTAAAAGTTTTTATTACCTACTCAAACATATCAAAAGATTTATATTTAATTTGAAAGCTACATTACATCATACAAAACAGCATTAATACAGAAAAGCAAAAATTATAATTAATTAATTAAAAACATATCTACCAATTACCAAAAAACAGAAAAGTAAAAATTACTCTTCTCAGTAGAATGATTTCATTTGCGATACCTAGCATCTGCCGTGGCCACATGGCGCCAAAAAAAGGAACATCTGATGTAAGAGCATCGACCTAGACCCCCTAAATTAGCTAATTATTTTACAGTTTATTAATTTACATTAACAGTTTAGTCAATAATAAAAATACCAACTGTAAAGTGTTGCATTTTTGTTCCTTTTGTAAGAGTTTACTAATAAAGTGCGAGAATTAAACTTTCTTCCACACGTTCCGGAAAGAAAATACATATTTTGAAGTTTGATATAAACCCGCCAGTCTGGCGGTTCTAAGCCTGGCAGATTTTTTTTTTTATCAACCAAAATGTGTGAATATTTTTTGAGTAAAAAAAGGTCATAGCGGACAAGAAAACTGTCACACCGCTGCGCGCCAACTAGAAACCGATAAAAATGCAAGTCTGGCAGTTTCCAGCCAGACCGTTATGTACGTGTATGAATTTTCAGTAAAAAAAGGTCACAGGGAACAAGGTCAAGTAATACGTCAATCTGTTTGTCTCCTACTCCTCTTCCAAAAACCGTGGGTCTGGCATGCTCAAACCTGGCCAAAACTCAGCCAGACCGGAATAAAGTTACCTCCTGTTGATATTTTTTAATGCTTAGGTAAGTAATGATTTTAATAGATTCGTATGTATTCTTTCCGAATTTAAAGTTCGCTACCTCATATTGCTACCACTCGATCCGTCATCTTGAAAAAATGGCGATGTCTTGAAATATTTTGGCTATATCTCTTTACACACATACTTTACGATAAAAATATGTTCTACAAATATGAACTACTAGCTTTTGCCCGCGGCTTCGCCCGCGTGAAATTAGGTTTTAATAATAAATAACGACCCACCCGAAATACAATAATTGATAAATTATGGTTTTAATACCGACGTTTTTACTAAGTATGACCTAACGATTTTAATTATTTTTCAATATAAAAAACTACTTTTTAGTTACTTTTTATATATAAAATACATAATATTGTGCTGTCGCTGACTTTTTTGTAGACATTATCAAGCTCTATAACTTCTCTCTAGAATCTAGGACTTGATCATATTATATCTCCCATCGGTAAGGCAGCGTTCGTAAGAAACGTTTTCTTTCGACCGTTTTTTCTCCGACTTACTTTGCAAATCCGGCTACCACGAAAAAGTATTTTCATTTTTCGTGTTAATATATCGTATATGTCACTTACAAATAACGTAGCCTTCTATTGGTAAAGAATTTTCAAAATCGGTTCAGTAGATCCAGAGACTACCCCCTACAACCGCACAAACTTTACCTGTATAAAATTAGTGTAGATACAATTTTCTATAATTTATTCTTTGAGTATTTTTGCGTCAAATTGATAGTTTTAGCGCTGTAGAACCTTAGAGGGAAAATTAATTTATATTGGTGATATTTTTGTTAATCAACTATATTCTACTCTTTAAGTCTTAAGCCCTTTCAGATGATACCCTTATCGAGAAGTTTGTAAATAAACATGAAGACCGCCATTTTATGACGGTGGCCATTTTAAATCACAATCATTTTTAATATACCAAATTTTAGTGTCAATAAAACCTAGCGATTTGCAGTCGTCAATGCTTGTTCGCGATGACCTCCTTTTTCGATGCCGCGCTCTAGCTATAATAGTGTTCAAACTGTTATTAATTTTCGTTATTCACTCTCGTATCTTAGGTAAAGTCCAATGAATCTAATCTAAGACTGACAATATTATTCACAATAATTAACTTATAACTATTAACTTCATTTAAAGATGTCAAGTGACCTAAATAACATTGTACCAATCTTTTTCGACCTCCCGTCGTACAAAATACAACACGACCAATAAAAGCAGTTTTATTACATCTTATAATGAATGAGAATCAGCTCGTAAATTCGTACATCTGTGGTTTACACCTGTTTGTCCAACAGGTGTAAGCCACCGCGGTAGGGGTAAGTGCCGTAATCTTTAGATAAATATTAGGCAAAACTAATTAGTATTTCAAATTAGTTTTGCATAATATTTAAGATGACTTATTGATGACGAGGCCGGATGGGTTGCATACCCCTATATGGGGGTTGCGCGCGCAGAATTTTTTTACATAGAAAATCAATTTCATAGCAATTCGTAATGGAAGGGGCGTTTGCGACAACATATTTCATCCGTGTAATTTAAAACTATACATCATACAATATACATGTATTATACATTATACTTCAATTGATTTTCGAACAAATCAAGCAACAAACAGGGTCAAGCTAAAGAAACAATATTTTAGATATATTTTGGAAACATAAATCCCTTTCGAATGTAAAAAAATCTGTTTTGTATAGGTCTCTATAAAGATCTCTGGATTTATAGAGGTATTTTTGAATAATTATTATGTTATTTACGTTGTTCAATTATTTTATGCTGGAGCTAAACAAAGCTCTTATAGGTCATTAATACTAAATTTAGCCTTGGTAATTGGTGAGAAAATGAGGCTTCCCCCGCTTCCTCGCAAACTAAGTCTCTCATGCGTCCTCTTAATGTTAATTGATATTTAAAACTTGATTTATACAACATCAACAACATCATCAGCAAATCCGTCCGCCGTCCACTGCTGAACGTAGGCCTCCACCAATGAGCGCCCAACCATCCCGATCTTAGGCAGCCCCAATCCATCCACTGCCACCCACCTTCTTCAAATCGTCGGTCCATCGTGCCGCAGGACGTCCTACACTAAGTTTGCCTAAGCGTGGTCTTCACTCTTATACTTGTCTGCTCCATCGACCGTCTGTCCGTCTGCAAACATAGCCGGCCCACTTCTACTTCAACGTGCTAATTTGTTGAGCAAACGGTCGGTGACTTTAGTTCTCTGGCGAATGACATCGTTACGAATTTTATCCACTCGAGATACCCTCAACATTGCTCTTTCCATCGCACGCTGAGCAACCCTGAACTTGTGAACCAGCCCTACGGTGTGCTTCGGCTCTGTATGTCATTACCGGTAGAACGCATTGATTAAACTCTCGAGTCGAGAAGATAAGTCTTAAGGGATCGACGATTCAAAGATGTCCCGGAGCTTCCCGAATGCAGCCCAGTCCAAGCGTATTCTTAGTTGAATAGTTTGGCCAAGATATATAATATATTCTTGCACAACTTCGAGACTAGACCATTCACGACGACAGGTCTCGGGAGTAATTAATAATTAATATTAATTATTTTAATACATTCATTGTACATTGACAATAATAACTAGAAAGTCAACCTAGGTACATTAAACGTTACAACTTTCGGTCAGGTAAAGAGGAATGTGCCCAGGCGTCGTTTACCGTTTCCTGTGACGTCATAGTATTTTTCCAATCGTGCTGATCCATTCGGGGCGTGGCAAGGACCTCTTGACCACGCCACTACTAACGAGTCGATAATTTTGCAATTTCATACAATAAATAACCCATCATCTCATAGTCTGTTCATCTGGTCTCTTTCTAAGGGCAAGGCGACGCCACATCGACTGTCTACAAAATGAAATAACTCACGTAAACCTATAAATACTTCAAGGTGGTAAGGAAGCGTTTGTTATGCAAGCTGGCTGCTGCAGAAGGCCGGCCTCACCTGGGGTCAGCGCGTAGGAAGTGGAGAGGAAGACGTATCGGAAAATTATCACATTGTATGTTGTTTTGTTATATAAAAAGGCCAAGTACGAGTCAGACTCGCACACGAAGGGTTCTGTACAAAACGGCAAAAATACGTTTGTTGGATAACGTTGGATTGGTCGGTTTTTGATTGGTTGGTTGGTACTTGGATTTTACTTTATTCTGTTTTTTTGGTTCACGGTTCATGAGATACAGACAGACAGACGGTACGGACAGTGGAGTCTTAGTAAAAAAGTCCCGTTTTCACCCTTTGGGTACAGAACTCTAAAAAGTAAGGGTTCATATATAAAGGGGGAAGACAAAATATAAAAACGATCAGTTGACGTATCGTATGTAGATTTTATTCGTCTAAATAATGGAAGCGCGCTATAATTATAATATTATGTTTGTCTTGGCGTGTATCATTGTAATACTTTTATGATTTCCAAATCTTACTACTATTATAAAAGTTTGTGAGGATTGATGGACGGGTCATCCCACCCATCCATCCATCCTCACAAACTTTGTGATTTTTTCACGCAAAAAACTACTCAACGGATTTTGATGAAATTTGATATGGTTGTAGTTTAGGTAGTGGATTAAAACATAGGCTACATTTTATCCCGAAAATGTACAGTGTTCCCGTTGGATAATGTTTTATTTACGCGGTTGGAGCCGCGGGCAAAAGGCTAGCTTTTATACGGACGCTCAAACGATGAAAGAAAATGGAATTAGAAGAGAAGGGTTTAGAAGACCCACAATCTTAGAAGAACAGGAGGGAAAAGTGGATTAATTCCTACTCCTCCTATCTTTCTTCTGATTAATTTCGTTGCTGGTCCCAAGACAGATTTAGCATGTCCCTCGGGCACCCCTGAGGACATATCAAAGGTTTTTGTGGTTGGTTACCACTGTCGACCCTCGTTACCAGTGGCGAAGGCTGGTTCTCCTTCACAGGGAAGCCCTAGCCGGTATAATAGGTAGGGACTTGGATCAGGGTCCTTAAAACGTAAGTGGTAAGTGAAGCCGATAGGAATGTAATCATAGGAACCCTTCCTGGCTACACAGGAGTTGCAGTGGTGGTAGTGTGTAGTGGATCCTAGTGATGATGCTTGTAATTATGGTCAGCAAAAATTCATGAACAGTATACCATTTATCGTATTAAATAAAAATATTTATGTCGCACTTAAAACTACTAAGAAAGTCACAACAATAATTTGACGATCTCTGTAGTTCAGAGCGTGTTGGTGCTCAAGCCGGGGGTAGCGGGTTCGAATTCCGCCGTAGGTACGAACAAAAAGTTTTACTGTGTTCCTGGGTCATGGATGTATATATAAATATGTGTTATTTGTATAATATAATAAAAAACCTAAAATGTAATATGTTTAATAATAAAAGCATTAATTAAACTTCCCGTTGCCCGCTCCCCGTAACACAAGTTCTTCGAGTACTTAGCACGGGACCAGATTGACGTGGTGTAAAGCGTCCAAAGATGTTACTATTATTACTTTATTAATAAAAACAGCCTCCGTGGTCCAGTGGCTTAGAGCTTGGCTCTCGACTCGGAGGTCGTGGGTTCGATTCCCGCACTGGAATAACAAAAAATTTTGCTTCCAAGTTTGGTTAGGACAATGCAGGCTGATCACCTGATTGTCTGACAAGAAAGATGATCCATGCGTCGGATGGGCATGTAAAAAGTAGGACCTGCGCCTGATCTCTCGCCAGTCGTGTTGGTCTGTCCGTCCCACTGGATTTCGAGAGTAAAGGAAAAGAGTGTGCTCTTGTGTACTGCGCACACACTTGGGCACTATAAAAAATGACTCCTGCTTAGCTGGCCGTCCCCGAAATCGGTATGGGGAGCTATTATTAATAAAAAAATATTATATTTTAGAAATAAGGTGAATTCGACATGCTTTCCTCATTTCACAATTTCCTCAAACATGTCTTAACTACAGACGTGGGAATGTGCTTCAAAACACAACACATTGCTCAAGTTGTCTACGTGATTTTAAAATATTGTTGTTATTGTAAATTTTTGTAATTGATTCCGAGAACTTTTGTAGAGGAAGTAAAAATTTATGTGGAATACGATGTTTTCCAACTATTCGAAACTATTGAAAACTGTTAGTTCCTTTAAATAAAATTATCGAACTAAAAAAGTAATAATTAAGTATGTTATCTTTATCTTCAATACCTGTGGTAGCAGCGTATCTACAATGTCTCTACATAATCTTGACAAATAAACAAAAATTGAAGTGTATTTTTGTAATTCTAAATTAACAGCTTTTCACTAAATGCGTAATATGTATATACTAACCATAAAAAATCAAATTTAAAAAAAATTGTCCGTATGTTCCGGCTTATCTCAGAAACGGCTGGACCGATTTTCACGGGACTTTTACTGGCAGACAGGTAAAAGGCTACTTTTATTTACGGGTTCCGTATAAAAATAGTGTTCCGTTAGTTATGCGCAAACAAACCAGCCAGTATTATATTATTTTTGTTAAAACCACCCATTCAATCATCGGTATTCGATAACTGACATGTTTTTATAAGTAGATAGCTTACTACTTACTTTATAGGAAACGTGTAAAAAGTATCTATAATCATATACCTATTTTTTAACTGCAAGTAAAAATTATTGTGGGCCCAACTGGCTTGGTCTGTGTTATCGCCCCTTGAAAATTCAACCAACACACAAAAGGAGTAGTATATTATGGACGAGGCAAGAAGTGTCTTATACGTAATTTAACAAATTCTTCTGAAATCAGGGTCGTAACTTTTTCTGTTATGAAAAATTTTGCTGTCAAATGTACCTCATAGCCCACCCTAAGGGTTAATTCACGTCGAAAAGAAACGATACCCGACATGGCGCTGGATTTTTTTAGGATTATTTTTGGAGGTTTGTATGTTGCTTGTTTTTAATAAGATTAAGCTATTGATCGATGAACATTGACAAGCGATTTGAAAAGTCAATCTGTAGAAAATAAACTTTTGTAAGTATATTTTAATGTATAAAGGACATAATAATATTACAGAATATATTTTTTTAATTATTTGTTTATCAATTTATTAAAGTTTGGGAAGAAATATTCTTGAGTGTTGGAACACTGTGTTGGAATGTATTGTAAATAGAACTGGAACACTGCACAAAAATCTGAATGCACTGTAAATAGAACTCTGTACTAATAATAGGTTTTTACCTATGAGTGCAGTTCTGCAGTGCTGGCCATTTCAAATCAAATTATTGTTTGGCTAAGAATTCTAATTTCAAATTAATTTTATTTTAAAAACATGGAGTTCTTTTCCCAAAAGTAGTCATTTGTTTATTGATTAGTGTTACATTGTCATCCCATTTCAATCTTTTTCGTCATCATGGATACGTTAAAAATTCGAGTAATTATGGAATATGAGTACCGTCGTGGCAGCAACGCGGCACAAGAGACACGCAACATCAACGACGTTTACGGAGCTAACACTACAAACCAACGCACCACCTGTTATTGGTTTGCTCGCTTCCGTTCTGGAAATTTCGACCTGAAAAATGAACCTCGCGGTCGTCCGAAGACTTTGGTCGACAATGACGAATTATAGGCGATTGTGGAAGCTGATGATACACAATCTACGACTGAATTAGCAGCAGCTTTCGACGTTAGCGTCAAAACAATATTGGTCCATTTGCGTCAAATTAGTAAGGTAAAAAAGCTTGACAAATGGGTGCCCCACGAACTCAATGATCGCCAGCGCGAAGTACGCGTCGAGACGTGCCTTGCACTGCTCTGCAGACACACAAATGAAGGAATTTTGAACCGCATTGTTACCTGCGATGAAAAATGGATTGTTTAATAACTGCAAGCGCTCAGCAAGTTGGTTGGATCCTGGTTCAGCAACTAAACAATGCCCTAAACGAAAACTTACCCCTAGAAAAGTGATGGTCACTGTTTTGTGGTCTAGCGCCGGTGTGATTCATCACAGCTTCTTACCAAACAGGGTGAGCATTATCGCAGATGTGTACTGTGAAGAACTGAACACAATGATGGAGAAGCTGGCACATCTCCAACCATTAGTCAATCGCTCGTCTCCGCTGCTCCTGCACGACAACGCGCGACCTCATTCTGCACAGCAGACGGTCTCCAAGTTGCAAGAACTGGGGTTGGAAGTCTCCGTCATCCGCCCTGCTCACCAGACCTTGCGCCTACAGATTACTACTTTTTTCAGAATTTGGATAACTTCTTGGCGGGAAAAAAATTCAATACCCGAGAGGCAGTACAAAATACCTTTGAAGATTTCTTTAAGAAAGGGCATCAATAAACTGCCACTGCGTTGGCAAAGATGCATTGATTGCATGAGTGATTACTTCGATTAATACGAATAAAAAATACATGAAAAAAAATTCGTTTAAATTTTTTCATACAAAACGGCAATTTCATAGGTAAAGACCTAATACAATAGAGCTGAAAATTAAATACACGAGTCTCGTGCTGTCATAATGGTTCGCTCCAGACCAAATCGATACGTGTGTAAGCATTCTTAGGGCTCTCAAACATAACTGCGAATTCGCACGAATTCACATCGCATCCCCGAGCTTGGATACCTACTAGAGCCCATATACGAGCTCGCAGATATTTGCGATGCGAATTCGCAATTATGTGTGGTAGCCGTAAGTGTTGAAATCATTGCCTTAAATACTTATTTACTTTACAATTCCAATAATAAACAAAAAAAGTAAAAAATGTGCCTGAATCACGTGAACGGTACAGCCGAGCTCGCACGGGGCAGTTCGGGGATCACGTTCACATTCCGCTGTACGCAGATACCTTGCAAATTTAGCTTCAGACGCCTACGTATTGGGACTATTATAATTAAATGTGCCACGTGAACTTTATTTCGGTTAAAAAGGACATTGGGAATTTTATTGCGGAACAATGGGGAAAATGCATTACTTTTTTCATTGGCTTTTCGAAAAGTACTCAAGCTGGAGGTCGCGGGTTCGAATGCTAAATTATTTTATTACAGGCTTTTATCGTTAGGGTCAGTTCACACCGCGACGATACGCTTCGCGGTGCTGTATTTTTAAGATAGCTATTGAAAATTTTACTTTATTCACTACATAAAAATATACAGGTTTCAGTTTCTTATGACATCAGTGATACACTTTTCATGCGCTGTGCAGCGCAGTGCAACATGGCATTTGAACTATTACAATGAAACGTGTATCTTCTTGTGTAATGAATTAAACCCAATTTTAAATTATTCTTCTTCTTTAATTCAGGGGAAGGCCGTTATCGGTGGAGCTTCCGCCTCATTTCTCTATCCTCCACCTTCAGCTCTCTATAGGATATGACATTAACATTCTCTACAAGTTGACTAATATAGTTTTTCCTTGGCCTTCCCCCACTTCTCTTTCCTTCTAATATTGTCCTCATGAATATGTCATGTCTTATAAGATGCCCGATCATATTTCCTCTTCTATTTTCAGTGTTCTATTTCTAATTTTGAATAGCTATCTTAAGAATGCAGCGCCGCGTATCGTTTCGTTTTAGTGTGAATTGACCCTAAATTTCTTTGTGTAGTGTAAAGTACGATTTTTTTTTCTTTTTTTATTATTAAAACGTTTATCTAACGTACGGAAATCGAACATTTTTCTAGAACATAAAGTAACCTTGTCAATGTCTAAAACTCAGACTAAGAATAAGATTTTACAAAGTCGTACTATAAATAAATTTAATTAAAAAAAAAAATTCAGAACAATGAAACGTCCAAAACACACGTTGTTTATGACAGCTGACGTAAAAGCCAATTTGTATTATAATTGGTCACAAAGCTAATCTTTAGTTATCTTTCATTATTATACATGTATCAAAGAAATAGTATAAACATTATTGTTTAATTGTATTATTAAAATATTAGCCAGGTATAAACTTATATTGAGGTCGTGGTTTAACACATTATGAGATTAAAAAAGAAGGAAAATTTAATATTTTTCCTCGGTAGTATTCATTTTAAATATTTTTGTAAATTATAACGTAATACATATATAAATTACATTGTTATCAAAAATGCACATGTAATATAAATATTACATTTATATATTACGCATTTTTTTGTTGCGATCTTGAATTTTAAGTTTGTGGAGTTTAGGTAGTTTGATAGTCTAGATTTAGTGTAAGGTTCGAGTCATATCCGTAGTACTCGAGTAGTTACATATCTAGTAGTTAAGTAGTTACCGCTTATTTTAAATAAGTATATCTAATCATACAATGTCGAAAACAGACACAAACGGACAGAGCGAAACTATAAAGGTTCCATGAGTACACGGAACCCTAAAAAACGATATTTAATTTCAACATATTTGTGCATCCAATAAAAGATTTATTTCATTTACTTCTCGTAGTTTATTATATCAGCGCCTAAGCTTCGTAGTTTATGCTATTTTTTTTTACTTACTGCCGCAAAGCCAGTAAAAAATATATTTGTTAGCTTAGTATATTCGCAGCCAGCGCTTAGACTACGTCAGTACGGTGTGGTTACGTAAGGCACGTGGCTGCGCCCGGCTCACGTGCGCCTTACGTCAGAGGGGGTGATCGAGGTTATAATACTTAATAAATATATCTATATAGTACATAGGTGTTATTACATTAATTGTATTATCTATGTATTTTATATCAAAGGAGATCACTGACTCACTAACATAATAAAGACGCTCGCACAGCCAAAACCGCTAACGGTAGAAATGTAAGATTAGGACAGTTGTTATAATATATAACGTAGACACACACTGAGAAGGGATTTTGAAAAATTCCAACCACAAAGGTGTTAAATAGGGGTTGAAATTTTGTATAGAAAAACTTTAATGCTGCACAGATTTCGTTGAAAATTGGGATTCGCACTCTTTAATATATTTTATTGAATACTCATTACAAGCTTTATTAGAATTCACCATCTGAGGGTATAAATAAGGGTTGAAAGTTTGTATGGAGAAGATTTCAAATCTGCCGCGATTTCCATGGTTTTTTTTTTTTTTTTTTTTTTTGTCTTGTTCCCCCGACCATTAGCCAGGACAATTGTCTGCATTGTTTTTAATTATGGCTAGTATATTTTAATTTAATCCTAATACAATTTTTGATTTTACTGTGTTTACATACTTTCTATTTTGTTTACATTCATTTTCTTCACTAATCGATTTACATTTCTCTTTTTAATTACAATTACATTTTACATTTTGTACTTCCTAACATTATTTTCTGTTACATTTGTTTATACATTGTATTTTGTCTTCATCTGTTCTTACTTATTTATATTACATTTATTTTTACATTCTTATCTTTCTTACTTTTTTAATTGCATACATTCAGAAAATTTCTTTTGCTTATGTAATTTTAACTTTTCCCTTTACATTTCTATTTTGGTTTATGTCATAACATTATTTTCAGTTACATTTATTAACAGGATTTTATTTTGTTTTTTATTTATTCTTTACTTATTTATATTATATTTCTATTTGATTTTCAACTATCTTACTTTTAACTTGTATACATTCATATTGTTTCTTTTGTCTTGTCTAACATCTCTCTTATCCTCTTACATTTCTGTATGTTTGTTTACATTATTTAAATCTATAAATTTGCATCATTGGTATTTTACACTTCTTATTTATTTCTATTTTAATATGACATTATTCTATCTATTATATTTTACATTTGTCTTTTGTACTTATTGTCAGTATTTTCAATTACATTTATTTATTTACTTATTTATTTCTATTTTACCTTAATTCACATTACCTCCATTATTGACAATTTGTATTCCATTCAATTCATTTCAATTTCCCTTTACCTTTACGTTTCTGTTTTAATTTACATCATGTTTAACAATTATATTTACTTTCATAGCTCCAGCATTCTTTTGATTTTTAACTTTCCGTTTATTGGTGCCTCTATTTCCCGCTCTTACATAAGCCCCATCGCATTCATTTTTATTTTCCTTGTTACATTACTATCCCTATTTCATTCTAGTCTCATTTATCACTCATTTTTCTTGTTTTTTGTCCCAGTCAATCTCAGTTATAGTCACCTCATCTGTTCATCGAGGTCAAAGTGCTCGCCCCGACAATTCGTATGCTCAAGGTTCATACTACTATGAATCCTTCGCATTCTTTGTGAGCCTCCATGGCGCGCACATACGCTAATAGTCCAGTTTTGGTTACTATGGCTATATATGCTGATTTATGTCACCATAATCATATATATGCCTAGCTCCCCCCCAACAGTGTCGCACCGTCCACTAGTTTTTGTCTGATTGGTGTTGTTTAAAAATGCATTTTTAATTCCATCCAATTTTTCGCCCGGACGGTACTGACACTATTGGTCCTCCGGACTATAAGCGACTGTTGCGCGCGCCATAGCGTCCCACTTTTGCCGGACCGGGCACTCCACACTAAATGCGTTATGCTCCGTGTTTTTACTGCCGGCCTTCTCGCAGTTTATGCAGCGCGGCTTGGTCCCTGACCTACGCTCCTCGCACCGAGACTGGTGATGTGCCCCAGAGCAATGGCTGCACCTCTCCTCGGCGGTAGTGCAGAATCGCCGCCCATGCCCGTACCCTAGACAGCTCGAGCACTGAATTAGGGGGGACTGGTCGGCGACTCGAACACGCTGCATATCTATGTAAAGATAGCCCGCCTTGGTGAAGCACATCCACATCTCCGGTGACACGGTCATCACCACGTGCTCGGTGCCCTCATCCTTCCCACGCTTCCTGTATCTTACCTTCATCCTATCCTCATCCCCGTCCAGGATATGCTCTATGAGGTGCTCATTTTGCGTTCTTATCGCATCGTATATATCGTCGTCCGTATTTGACTTGAGCACCCCATACAGCACAACCTGCGGATCCTTGTTCTCTATGCTTTGCACTTCAAGCTTACCTCCGCTTTCCTCTATCTTATTTATAACCCTATCTCTATCTTTCCTATTCCTAATACCTATAATAACTTTTCTGTCCTTTCCTTTTCTTATTCTATCTATTTTTATACCTTCGTTTTTTGCTTTTATAACTTTTCCTATCTCTTCTACTATCTCTGATCCCGTCATGAAGTCCTCTTTGTCAGTAACTACCAGCGAGTGGAGGGTCATGCGCCTGGGGTCCAGTGATGTGGCCTGGATTCCCCCCTGGCCACTCGCCACACTCGCGTAGGTCGCGGGTTGTGGGTTTGTGGGGGCATCGGTCCTCCACTGCTCCACTACTTCTACTACCTTATCTATATTCTCTTTATTCCCGTCTATCACTTCTTCGTAGTTCGATCTTATTTCTTTTGTTAGTATTTCTATTGTATTTTCATTCACTTCCCTCACATACTCTCTTATACTTTCTTCCTTCTTAATTATCAATGCTTTCAGTCTTGAATAAAACTCGAGAAATACTTCCTTAATTTCAATATCTTTCATATCTAATGCACATTCCCTCAGGTCCTCCCTTGCATCCTTTTCACACTGCACTTCCACTTCCCTTGTTTCCCTACTTTCCCTTTCACTATACATTTCCGTCCTTTTTCTGCTCAACAAAGCAACCTTTCCTATCTGTTTTGAAATTCTGGTAAGGTTATTTGCCAAGCCGGACCTTAAATCTCCCCTCATGTTTCTGGTCTGGTTTAGCAAATAAACGCTATTTTGTACGGTTTTCGACGTCTCGGCCAGGAGGGCGTCGAGAGAGTCGACAGCATGCCGGACCCGATCATCGACCACCGGACTACCTCGGCGGCTACTGCCTCCATGGAATTTAATACCCGAGCTAATAAATTAAATTGTTGAGTACATATTTTATAGTTTGTTTATTCGTCCCTTGCGGGTGTTACATAGGGGTTAAAAG
Source organism: Phengaris alcon alcon (assembly GCA_037179445.1). Lineage (NCBI taxonomy): Eukaryota > Metazoa > Arthropoda > Insecta > Lepidoptera > Lycaenidae > Phengaris > Phengaris alcon. The sequence continues at coordinate 2,013,988 of JAYRCH010000087.1, read as the reverse complement.
TTTTGAGGCGACGGCAGCTTGCCACCACTGTGGAGCAGAAGAAGACTCCACTCAACACACTTTTGAAGTGTGCCCTGCATGGAATAATCAAAGGCAGACTTTAGTTGAATGCGTAGGAACAGATCTCTCTTTGAAGGCAGTCATCTCTGCTATGATCAGCGATGATCGCACTTGGAGAACAGTTGTCTCCTTTTGTGACACCGTTATGGTGCAGAAGGAGACGGCTGAGCGGGTCCGAGAGAGATCTGATCCCTTGCGACGAGCTAGAAGACGTCATGGTGCTACCTCCCGTCGTAACTAGAGGATCATGGTTTTATGGAGTAGGGGGGTCTTTGTAACTGGTATGAGCCGAGAGGCATGGTGTTGGTACCATTATACCATTTGAAGCGGTACGGACTTTGAGCTTAAAAGCACGATGCGAGGGGTCTGCGGATGTGTTCATTGAGTTCCCGTAGCCTCTATATTGCATCGAAGTAGGCCGCCGCAGGGGTTTTAGTGGGTAAAAATCCCACATAACCTACTCTTGCCAATGTCCCCAAGGCTAGTCTAGGTATCTTCCGAAGATTTCCCCTGCGAAAAAATAAGGGGGTTAAAAGTTTGTATAGTAAAAAAAGAAAATCTTTACTGATTTCTATAAAATTAAATATACGGGCTAACAAATAGAAATTATCTGGTTATTAATATTATTTCTCACGGGTTAACCCATTTTTAAAATGTTTTGGGTGCGTTCGACGCCATTTTCGTCCGAATTTTCCACCAAGGTCCATTTTGTAATTAATGTAGATTGTAAAAAAAAACAATTATTTCGTAGTCTATAGTAAAAACGTAGTTTGTAGAATTTGATTTTGATTTTCGACTACTATTATATATATGTGGAAGTTCGTGAGGATGGATGGATGTTTGTTACAGCACTTTGACGCAATAACTACTGAATAGATTTTGATGAAATTTGGTATGGCAGTAGTTTAGGCTATGGATAAGCAAATGGGCAACTTTTGACGTGATAACGTCTTATAATTCGTTGGAGCCGGCTGCACGCACGAAAAAACATGACTCATGCGGCGTTACCGGCGTTACCTCGCTAAGCATGACTCATGCGGCGTTACCTCGCTCTGTTCCATTTTTTATGACGTTGTCACGTTCAACTATCGTCAGTAAACCGACTTTACAGACAACCGATTTTTTTAAAATGTACGGTTCCGTGAGATTTATTTGCGCGCACGAAGTCGCGGTCAATATCAAGTAGGTATTATAATATTTCAACTGTTTTTACAATAGAAGTTTACGTAATAATATCTGTTGTAAATATTCCGTAAACTTCTCACATATTTATTCTATAGGTAAATAAGACACGTGATTATTTTTTGCGAAATATTATATTTTAAATTTTTGTTTTGTTTATTGAAAACATCACGTTTAGTGTAATTGTAATTTATTGAAAAAAATGTGTTTTTGTAAGTGCTAAAACTTTAAATATGGATCATATCATATTTTTTCGGATGCGCGGGTTTCCACACGATGTTTTCATTGACTATTCAGAACGTCTGTAGATATAACTAGCTTTCGGCCGCCGCTTCGCCCGCGTAAATACAGTATCCCACGGGATCACTGTACATTTTCGGGATAAAATGTAGCTCATGTGTTAATCCAGAGCCTAAGCTACTACCATACCAAATTTCATTAAAATCCGTTCAGCAATTTTTGCGTGACAGAGTCACAAACACCCTGGATGGGTGTTTGTGACTTGTGATCATCCATCTATCCTCACAAACTTTCACATTTATGATAGTCATAGGATGTACGTGAGAGATCACTAAACTCTCATTGGTATGTACCAATGAGAGTTTTAATCACCACCATCCCGGATGGTGGCATGTGCCACCATCCGGGATCGAAAGCACCTACTTGAGTTTAGATCAAACAATCCACCATAAGGTCACGAACGGCTACGCTGCAACTACCATGATATTGTGGCAATGAGTAGACGGTTCGACTGATTTGAGATAAATAGTTCGCCAGTTTTTAAAACCACCAAACCCTCGGGCCTTCGGTGGCATGACGGTGATGATTACGAATTTACCTAATTCTAGCTAAATAATAGTTAAAGTATGATAGTGGCTCTGTTGTCGCAACCACCAAGGTTCCTGTCGAAATCTCTACATAATGGGTCGTTTACACTGTTGAAATGTTTTTGAAATACCGTTTTGTATGTTCTACAATTGCAGCTTAATTTTTAGTTAAGTAAAAATTTAATTCTTCTTTAACATAATATTTTCGAGCTAATTACTCTGTGACTAAATTAAAGTTTAAATAAAAAATATATTAGTTGGTTTTATTACTTGTTTAAGCTCCAAATTCTCAAACGCGTCTTAAAGTTAAGAGGCTCTCTAGTCTCCAAGACAGTGACAGGCAGAGGTTTACGAAGCCCTGAACTTTAAAAAGCGTTTTAGATTCCAGCGGACAACAAGGTATAGTTTATTCTGTATGCTCCTTTCAAATCCAATAACATCTAAATGTAAACGAAGATAAAGTAGCGTACTATAACGCTACCAAATGAAATGTCACTTCGATCGACTTTATATTTTTAAATCTGAACAAAGTATAGAGAAGGTAATATTAATTTGATGAAGCAATTATTAGAAGAAAATAACAAAAAATTTATGTAAGAAAACTAGCTTTTGTCCGCAGTTTCGCCCGCGCCCGAGTGTACGTGGCAAAAAACTTCTTTAGCAAATATACCTACTGCAAAATAGTAATAGCACAGAGTAAAAATATATATACTTATAATAAATATCCACATGTAATTTTTTAGTTTTAAACTTCATTTCAGGATCATTTTTTTAAACTTAGAATGGGTATAGTAACCTATCCTTAAAATATAGACATAATATCTATGCTATCGCAGACTTTTTATCGCAGACACCATGGTACCGACTTCAAAAATATGAAGATTGAGTAGAGAAATAGTTAAAATTTAAGCCGAATTTAAAAGGGGGAATTATTTGGAAAAGAAGTTTTATTTCATACTTTTTTGTGTATTTTTACTTAGGGAGTGGGTTTTAATTTTTTGTTTAAAAATAATATTTTTTTCCTTTTTTGTTTAATTCATTATTGTTAACACATTTTAAAAGCGTTAATAATACAAAAAAAGCCGCCGGTATTCTCACTCTCTCGGCAAAACAAACTCAAGCGTTGTTTTATGTCGGTTTTCTGAGAAGACGTGGTATTTCCTCAAATAAGCATTACCGATCTGTGGACCAAATAAACAATCACCAGTGATGATAATGATTAGACACTATATTATTAAATAATGATTATTATCTATTGTAGTAGGCGGAAAAAATGTAGCAGTCAGCATTAAATATAATATTATAGTGATGATGATGATCATGAATATAATTTTGGCAATAGCAAAATTTCAAATACATTGATATCTGTGTACTAAACTATGAGGAATACCTATGTGCCATAATAATATGTTGGTGTATCGTAAGAAGATGGTGGTGATGATGATGATGATTATGATGATGATTACTGTAAGTGGCATATGCTTGCAGTTCTATAAACAATGCCGAAATTTCCAAACAATCAGTGCTTTTGGATCTAGGGTACACCTTGGCACAAAATTTTACTTACTATAAAAGTCGAAATCACTATAAATGTCCTTATAATTTTGTGGAGTTCTCTCGAGTCCTCATGGATCCCATCATCAGGTCACCACTTTGATGTCAAAAAGACTAATTGGGGATTACACTCTTTACAAGTTGGCAAAATAATATTTTTGAAAATCGGTCCACAGGCGGCGGAGTAATCGTTGAACATACAAAAAAATATATAATTATAAGCAGCTGAATGTATAATCGCCTCCTTTTTTCGAAGTCGGTTATTTAAATGTTAAGTGGAGTGGCGTTACCAAAACGCATTAGTGAAAACCGCATTCGAATCGGTTAAGCCGTTGACTTTGTACGCGCAAAAACAAATATCGCAGGAACCGTACATTTTTCCGTAATAAAAAAGTAGACTATGTGTTAATCCAGTGTCTTAACTACTACCATACCAAATTTCATAAAAAATCTGTTCAGTAGATTGGCGTCAGAATCTGAGATTAGCGCTTACAAACGTACAGACAAACAGATAAACGGACAACAATTCTAAAAATCATTGTTTTGGGTTCTATACCGTTCATAAAGCCCCCTGTAATAGTTTTTTTTTTTATTTATCTTACATGTACAGACAGCGACCAGTTACAAATTTATTATAATGTGTATAGATATAGATGTTAATACATAGCACGAATCTTGAAAGAAGAATATATAATATAGGGTTTTCCAATAAGGACTTGACAACTTTTTTTCAAAATAAAATGAAAACCATTTGAGATATTTCAAAAACTTTATTATCGGGTTGAAGTACATTAAAAAATTTATGAATGGAACTCGACTTCGCTCATATGGCCACCACGGGCACGTTTGCAGCGGTCGATTCGTTGGACCCAATTTTCCATGACTCGGCCACACATTTCGGCCGAAACGGCTGCTATTTCGCGTTCAATGTTGGCTTTGAGCTCTTCCAACGTCGTCGGCTTATTAGCATAGGCCATAGACCAATGTCTTGACGTAGCCCCAAAGAAAAAAATCTAGAGGCGTTAAATCGCACGAACGAGGCGGCCAATCGACTGGTCCATTTCTTGAGATAACACGCTCATCAATCTTGTTCTTCAATAAATCGATTGTAATGTGTGCTGTGTGGCTTGTGGCGCCGTTCTGTTGAAACCACATGCTGTCCAAGTCCATATATTCCAATTCGGGCCAAAAATAATCGATAATTATGGCGCGATAACGATCACCATTCACAGTAACGTGGCGACCACTATCGTCGACAAAAAAATATGGCCCTATGACGCCGACGGCATGCAAACCGCATCAAACAGTTATCTTTTGTGGATGAAGTGGTTTTTCATTAAGCACATGTGGATTTTCACCCGCCCAATACCGCATATTTTGTTTATTGACAAACCCATTGAGCCAGAAATGAGCTTCGTCAATGAAGATGATTTTGCGGAGTTAACGCTCTTAAAGTAGCGGCCACCGACTCCGAATTTCTGTAGTAAATTTTTAAGATATGCAGACGTTGTTCGTTTGTGTACTTCACCATGATGAAAAGGTTATGTCTACTGAATAAACTAACAGTGACAGTTCGATGTTATGTGAAAAGGTGCGTTCACAAACTAAATTCAAAATTGTCAAGTCCCTATTGGAAAACCCCTTATTTATGCATGGAAGGAGTATTAAAATCGAAAGCTATCTGTCTTACAAGATATCATTGGCAAAAACCCATAAGAGTGAAAGAGAAAGCAAATCCATGTCTTCTCGATTTTTTTTCTAAGACTTTTTGTGTCCTTTTTACGATGTTGGTCGTTGGAATTACGACTTTATGCAATCCTACTAATATTATAAATGTGAAAGTTTGTGAGGATGGATGGATGGATGTATGGATGGATGGATGTTTGTTACTCTTTCACGCAAAAACTTCTGATCGGATTTCGATGAAATTTGGCATGATAGTAGTTTAGGCTCTATTCCCCCGGCCCAGAGATGAGAACAGTATTCCATGTGAAGCTAAACCTGTGCCTAAATAGAGTTGTAGGCGTCGGGCTTTCTGTCGCGCGTTTTCAATTTCAAAAAATTTGGTTGTTGTAATATTGATTTATTATTATGTTAATACGAAATAACATTAGATAGTTAACATCCTCCGTGGTCCAGTGGTTTAGAGCTTGGCTCTCGACTCGGAGGTCGTGGGTTCGATTCCCGCATTGGAATAACAAAAAATGTTATTTCCAAGTTTGGTTAGGACAATGCAGGCTGATCACCTGATTGTCTAACAAGAAAGATGATCCATGCGTCGGATGGGCATGTAAAAAGGCGGACCTACGCCTGATATCTCGCCAATCGTGTCGGTCTGTCCACTAGGTTTCGAGAGTAAAGGAGGAGAGAGTGCTCTTGTGTACTGCGCACACACTTGGACACTATAAAAAAACTTCTGCGTGTAACCAGGCCACCGTCACCGCAATCGGTGCGGGGAGCTATTGTTATATTATTATGATCCATTGCAAACAAATCGTTTTATGGATTTTATCGCGGTTCATTGTAAATTTTTTTCCCACTTTTTTTCGTTTATTTCGTTCGTTTATAATTGTTCCCACTTTTCGGCCACTTTTGGAGCGACTGTGAGCGCGGAAAGAAATGTGCGTGTAGTTTTATTTGCAACAGAAATTCCAATTTCAATGTTACAATTTCATATCGATCATTGTGTTAATATGACACACATAATATTGTAACAGAATGCTGTGCAAAAAGTATGTAACAATACTGCAACGATTGGTAGTGTCGGCTTGAGCAACATTGCGATTAATGCAACGTTACACTTCATTATTTAACTTTGAAACTGTTTAGTAATTAAACGCCAAAACAATTACCAAACGCTTACGTTTTTTATTTTATTTTAATACCAGCTGATGCAACAAACACTGTTCTATCTTTACTATGAACTGAAATAAATAAATATCTACCTACATACAACAACACCTTTCCTTACAATATACAATGTCATGTGTGAAAGAGTTATATCGACAACTCAGGGTTGAAGATTTATATAGTACTATTATCGCTATTAAACTATAAGGGTTGGTGTTAGAAGGGTGAACATTTCCTTACAACTCGCACTAAGCATGGACTACCGTACAACGCGCCGAGTTTGGAAGTCACGCGCCCGCCGCGCTGTATCGGCTACGCAGTTATGAACTTAATTTCACTATTTTAACGATCTGTATAATAACACAAAATTTAAGGTCACATGTCTTAAATAATTTTGGAAAGAGAATCGAATTAACAAAAACCAATGTTACTAACAGATTCAGACAATAGTCTAGTCGAGTTGAGAAGTCAGTGAACCATTCGTATATATGTTAATGGCTTAAGTTCTTAAGCCGCGCCGGTGGGATACATCACGTAGACCGACGTTCAGAAAGTGTATAAAGTTCGGAATAATATTTTTATTACTTTGACTTTTCTTTAATTGGTTAATGTGATCACGGCTTATGTGTTATGGGTCAATTTTGATATTTGTACGCATGATTCACTGACTTCTTAACGGGAATAGACTAGCAACAAGGTGAAGATTTGGTTACAGTCGTGAAACTCCGATCATCCGATACGCCACTTAGCTTGCAATGTAAAGGTCCTTACACAATGTACTATTGTAATAATATTATTATAGTTTTGTAATGTAAAGGACCTTGCACAATGTAAGCTATTGTGAGTGTGAGATCCTTGCGAAATAATGATATGAATACTTGATATTATGATATTATACTAGCTTTTGTCCGCGGATTCACAAGCGTGGAATAGAGTTAGTAGCGACAAACTTTTTTAACAAATGAAAAGGCCTACTGCAATATACTTCTGGGAATTATATTAAATGTTTTAAGGGTTCCGTACCTAAAAACGGCCTTATTCCGTCGTCATCGTCGTCGGAGCGATGGGTAGTGCGAGGCCACTTGAATTTATTTTATCGCGCGTAATTTTAAATTTTTACGACAAGTCATAAAATATTAATTTAAACTGAATGATGTACGGGGCTATTAGAATGTGTATGAAATGCTTAAAGTAACCAATGTATTTAATTTAATAAGGATTAAAATCTATAATATATATATATATATATATAATAGGTAGACATACCAACACCATGCCGAGCTTTTTTGTAGGCTTATAAAAGAGAAATTCCATATTAAGTAGTTTCAACGGAATAGACAGCGTTTTCGATGATAGCCTCCAGCTTGTTTTTTTTTCCGCCACCACTTCAACCAATTTCCACAAAATCTTAACAAATTATATACTTTAACCTTTCTCGGGATCCACTATGTCGATAAATGAAAATCGCATGAAAATCCGTTCAGTAGTTTTTGAGGGTATCGCCAACATACAGACAGACAAACTCGGGGGCTGTAAGTTATAAAATTGAAAGATTTTGCATTAATGATTGTACTATATGAATAATAAACATTATCGTGGTTTTTTTTTAAATAATATGCAGTATGCATATAACAGTACATTTTTTTTGTTTGTCAGGACAAATTGTCTCTAATTTTACTAGGAAAAGAAATGGAAAAGAAGACTACACTTCTTCGACAATATTATGTTTTGAAACACACTGTTAGAGCCGTATTATATGTCCTATTAGGTACAAATTATATTTTCGATGGGATTACAGTAGTAGGTCATAATATGCCCAAAATATCCGTAGTTGATTTTATCAAACCTTATATAATTATTTTGTAAGAATTGTCAAGACTTTAAGTTGCATTGTCAAATTACCTACCCAAACATTCATGTTCTATTCTCATTGAATTAGTAATTAAAATATATAAATGTTTTTATGCACTTTAGTATTTCGCAGTTTTGTCAAACAGTTTCTCGAAACGGCGGAAAGGCGTCAAGGACATAACGTAACACCACGCTCCACCGAGCTCCATCGAGCCCCTTATGAAATGTGACCACGAAGGTTGCAACTGCAACCTGCACACGAACTCATAAACTCGATAATTATTGAGTTAGTGAGTATTTTATGACAGTTACGCATAGTAGTGCAGCTCACAATTCGAACTCTTGAAATGAAACGTGTTTTCTTTTTGTGTATTAAATAAAGTTAAATTTCTAATCACTTAAAAGTGCCCGCCGCGTCGCGGTTCGGTGTGAATGACACTTAATTGTAATATTTATTTGTTCCGACGATAGTCCTGAAATTCCGACTTCATGAGATTTTGCCCCGATATTTTAGTCTCTTCTGACAGCACTACCTGCAGGGGTGGAATAACTTTTGCTTGGAGATGATCGATACGTAGCTACTACACTCACCGAACTGTATCAGACTTTCCGATTTGTTAACATATAATAAGTTAAAAAATAAGGAACACGCATTTGTTTTAAATCAGCAAAATTCTTATATTTTCCGAAGGGCATCATAAATATGGACCGAAAAATGCAAAAAGTAAAGTAATCGGTTGCTAAATCAAAAAAGTACAGGACTAAAAAGGACTAAAAAAACGACTTTTTTTTTGCTATGATTCATCAATCTGAATCTGATCATTATGAGAATCAAAAATTACTGTTCAAATCCTTATTTTATGTGTGTCATTTTTGTTAAAATAATGATATACATAAACGCAGTACCTATTTAAGTTAATAAAATCAATTTTGTATTTGTCACATTATTTTCAACTGCTGTGACGTCACTCGTGCACAATCTTTTGTATAGAGCGTTATAATGATCTCCAATGATCCCACTTTTGTGATTGTATTTCGTCAACGGTTAATAGTAGATATGCCATTGTAAAGACAATATTTCCTGGCTTATTATGTGCTTTTTGAAAAACCAATAAAAAAACTATTCATGTTCCCCACTCGTTTTCTTGCCCGGTGCTAAAAAAATTGTAAAGTTTATAAGTTTTTCATCGTCCTATTACATAAAATTACAAGACATCCTGCTGCATGTTTCCTTCGCGTTGCTGTATCGAACGGCAATAGGTACATGGCGAAACTGGTTCCGTAGATATGTCAACACCGCTTGCTAAGCATACATACAGGTAATGTGCATGCGACTTATATACACAACAGTGAATAGTTAGTATGGGATAATTCAATCGTTGTTTCTAGTATTTTCCCCGCAAATTTTCCAATATCTCTCACCGTTTAAACCTTCCCTGAACTTCCACAATTGTTTCCAGTCCAAAATTAGCCAAATCGGTCCGGTCCAGCCGTTCTCCAGTTTTAGCGAGACATTGAAATTTTAATCCAATTTTTTTTTCAATTAATTTAGGTATGCACTACATACTGTGCACACTATGTCCATGTACGAGAGCACTATCACTATGTCCGGCCCCAAAATTTCAAAGAAATGTACGATCAACGGACACATGCTGTCCTTATCATTTCGGCAAGTCCTGTTCTCTCGGTTTCTCGGGTTGGAATCCCGGTCAGATGAATATTTTGTGATTCTTTTTTTTTGTTATCTACTAGAACTCCGAGCAAAGCTCGGTTATCCAGGTATTTTTTTTGTTTGTGCACGAGATTGTCGCGTTGTATCACATATCTACGCATACTATTTTGTCTAATGTATAGACTGTAGCTGTATATGTATATTGTATATTATTACAAAACAAAAGCTTTTTGTAAAAGCTTTTTTGGCAGTTACTCTTGTATTATATTTGGCTGTCATTGTTTGGAAAGTATGATAGTTTTTGCCCAACAAAAATTAAATCGTGCACCCCAGTGTAGCGCACACACAGTACAACAGACCTTCAAGCCGTTTCAACACGAGTGAGTGACCTATTGCAATTCGGCTGAGAACCTCAAATAATTGTGTTAAAGTGCCTAGCTCCTAAGCTCTATACATTTAGTTTCAGATAAGCTCAATACTTGTAGCTTCTAAGCTCAATGCTAGCTTTTGAGCTCAGTACTAGTATTTTAAATAATAAATATACTTTTGCTTGGTAAGCAGGATCCGCGCGGGAGCTTTGGAAACGGTGAATAAAAGTTATGTTTGGCTTGCGCGGTTACCTAGCATTGTAGTTTAGAAGGTAATAGGTAAGTATGTAACTTTTTTTGTTGCTGCTTATTAGTATTTGCATTTTTAGACGCTTCAGTTACATTACTTCCTGTAATGAAATTCAGTAAATAGATTTAAGAAAGTCTTTCCAAAATTTTATAAAAAAAATCAATGTCTGAAGTTTGTGTGGGACAACTGTGTATTTTTTATTTTTTTTTTAAATAAGAGAAAAAAGATCACCGTCACCTATGGACGCACCACTAGAGAGGTCACGAGAGCATTACCTTGCAAAAATAAAAACGTTCTTTTCTTGAAGATTTAAACTTTGAAGATCGTGAAGAAACTCGCAAGCAAGAGCTGTTACAATATTTATGTAAATTTTGGCAACGCAGAATTCCGTAAACTGGTACACTATATTGGGTATATGAGGTAATAATTTCATAAACGTTATGTATTTCTAAATATTTTGCACGAAGGTCTCGCAGTTTGGACACTGAACTTTTGAAATAAACTGCAATGTAAGAACGAGTTCACACGAATATTCTATTCTTATATTATTACTATCACAGTATTCTTATATTATTGCAAGTAAAATGTTATGTGCCTGCAGAAAGCATACTGATTAATTGTACCAAAATGCATGTAACTATCAAGAAAATTTATTCACTTATCAGTCAAATCAACCTACGAAGGCACTCCAGCACAATTGATTAGTTGATTAGATAAATGCAAATTGATTAGATGAATACAAAGTAGATTTACACGGGCTGATTTTGCCGCACCATTTCCGCCGCACGGCGAAAATCGACCGTGTAGGGCTACGTTCCCACGAGAATTTCTTAGTGGTTGCGACTGAAAAAAACAGCTCGGTAAATAGAGCTGAAAGTCGAAGTGTCAAGTTGTCAAATTTAGAATTTGACGCGACACAATCCTTAGAGTGATGTCAAGTGTGTCGATTTTTGATATCTTCTCGACTGTTCTCTGGACTCGTCGCAATTAATTGTGCTTTCAAGGAAGGCTAATCAGACATTATACATTTATATGCTGCCTGAATTATACAGTACTTAATTTATATAATCAGTAGGCAGCTATCGGTAGGGCCATATAAACACATCGGCATATTTAACACAAAAAAAAGGTCCATAATTAAAAAAATATGGTTTTATTTTAAAATCTACTTACTACACTTCTTTTGTTATATAAAGTTTCATTTGTTTTACTTAAAATGAGATCACATTAAGAACAGATTTTGCGAGTAAAGGCTATTTGTGAAAAATGGTTCATTTTTGAACTTTTCATGTAACCGGGAAAAGTGAAAAATAATATTAAAATAACAATTAATTAAATTAGAAAAATGGTGATTAATATCGCGTATTTCCTCCACGTGCTCTTATTAAAGTTTATAACCGTCTAGGCATACTGAGAATGATGTTATCGATGTTCTCCTGGGATAGTCTCCGCCATTCATCAACTACGGCGATTCGCAGTTCGCCCACGTTGGCAGGAGCTGGAATTCTGGACTTAACTTTTCTTTTCAGCAAGTCCCAAACGTACTCTATTGGGTTCATATCCGGTGATCTCGCCGGTCACTCCATAACAGTGATATTCATATCATTAAGATAAGCTTGAGTTACCCGAGCGGTATGCGGCCGAGCATTATTCTGCATAAAAACAAAATCGTCACCGATATATGGAGCAAACGGTACGACATTTACTTCTAAAACTTCTCTGATATAGCGGTCTGCAGTCAGACTCCCTCTGTCAATCACTACCAAGACTGTGCGAGCTCCCAAACAAATGCCCGCCCAAACCATTATTGATCCACCACCGTATGCAACTGTAGTTTCAAAATTTGTCTGAATGTATCGTTCTCCTTTGCGTCTGTATATTCTTTGCCTGCCGTCAATTTGATTTAAGAGAATTCTACACTCATCACTAAACAATACCTTACTCCGTTCCAAAGTCGATGTTCCTGAGCAAAAGTTAACCTGTTTCTACGATGATTTACCTCGAGCCTGGGAGCCTTGGCGGGCACAAATGAACCCAAACCAGCTTCTTCGAACCTTCTTCGTACCGTACGCTCAATTACGGTTACACCCCGCACTGCTTCTAACTCATGTTGGGCTTGGACGGCCGTCAAACGGGGGTTCCTACGTACCCGAAGCCGAATGAAACGATTATCCCTACTCGAAGTGCGTCTTTTTCTGCCTTGTCCTGCTCTTCTCACATAAGTACCGGTCTCCCTGAACCGTTGGATACTGCGATGGATCGTTGAAACTGATCGACGAAGATCTTTGGATATCACTCTGTAGGTTTGACCATTTCTTCGCATTTCGAGTGCCCTGGCAATCTCCGTTGGGGCTAAGTCAGGCATAATTCAGTCCTCAACTCCAAAAAGGTACGCGATTAAAAAAAACTAACAAAAAGCAGTATTTCAATGAAATTTTAGATCAAACTCAGAAGGAAGAAATACTCGAAGTTCGCTCCAGATAAGGTGTATTTGAATAAAATTAAAACAATTGCATAAAATGTGATGTTCAGTTGTTTTCTTAATTTGAAAATATTTCTTTTTAAATTAAATGACGTATAAACCAGCCAGCAACCTTATATGATACTGATATCAAACCTTTATTTTATGTTCCGCTAAATATGCCGGTGTGTGTACATAGGACCATATAAAAAATTGAGGTGGAAGAGTTTTAACTACTAAGTCGGCGATACAAGCTAACCCCCAATTCTCGTATTTACCTTAGACTTTCAACAGATTTTTGCAGTTTGGACCAATCAAAACGCATATAAAGTTGGTTTGACGTTCATGATACTACCATTTTGCTGTTATAGTAAATCGAGACTGCATCGAAACTGTATCATTGTAAGATTTAAATAGCAGAATCGACCTACTGGTCTAAATTGATATTTTCCAATTGTGAACTAGCGATGCCTTTTACATTTTTTAAATAAACATGTGGAAATCCGCTTAAAACTTTAATCTTCTTAAAAAGTAGAAAAGCGATGTTAAACGAAAACTCAATAAGTTGGCAACACTCAATTGGCACTTGCGAAAGTACCTACACCACTTGCACCAGGCCCTTGACACGTAACGTAACCAGCAAGGTGAAGAGCGGTGATGTAACTGCAATTGTAACCACATTCTATCATCATCATCACCACCACCACCATATCATACACATCACGAGTATCATTATAATGATCAACTTACATCATCCCTGAGAACAATCAAGCATTACACTTGATACAGCAGTTTCGGCATTCATTAGTCGAGCAAACACTACTAAAGAGTTGTGTTCCAAGTTTTTCTCGTTGTAATGTAAACATTAATAACAGTAGGAAAGCTATACTAGACCGGACTGGCTGACTGACTGACTGGCCGGACTTTTGACGGCCTCTGTGGCTCAGTGCTTAGCGCGTCGACGCTCAGGCTGGAGGTCGCGGGTTCGAATCCCGCCGAGGGAACAAAAATAAAGTTTTCAATGTTCCTGGGTCGTGGATGTGTATAAAATATGTTTATAATTCTTCTAAAATCTTAAATATACCTATGTAAAGTATAAAAGTATTAAATATACTTCCCGTTGTCTGGTGCCAGTAAAACAAGTTCTTCGGATAATTACCACGGGGCCAGATTGACGTGGTGTGAAGCGTCCATAGATATTTTATGAGTCCACGACCCGGCTACTGGTTCCATAGTGATTATAATGTTAGGTATCTAACATCTATGCCCTACGGCAAATTTTTTGCACACGACCCCACCCGTTTGATATTGGAAGATAATTTTAAATAATCGAACAATTTTTTTGAACATTACGTGAACGAGTGTTCGATACAATATTTCATTTCTGATTTTTCATTTGATTCTGGTGACCCATAATATATTATTTAATAGCATTTTCTCCGAGTAGGAACACATAACGCGCGACGCATAGGCGAACCAAGCTCTGTGCGCTGATTGACCACCCACAAATTTGTTCGACAAATGTGCTAGCGGGATTGGCTAAAATGGCAAACCGATTACATGTCCCACTATCGCCACCAGAATGCTGTAACTTGTAGGTACGCGTTATTTTCTCTTTTTTCTTTGCAAATTAAAGTCGTGCACATCATTTTAAAATCTCCGATCCCGAGCGAGCCTCGATGTCAGTATGAGCGTCACCTTAGCGTCAGCTTACACCGTGATGCGACGCGGCGCGCACTTTTTAAGGTAGCGATTTAATATTGAACTTTATTTACTGCCAGAAAACGGCGACGCTCAGCGCGGTGCTAACAATTCGAACTCTTGCAATGTAACGTGTATTTTAACGCGTGTACATAAATTTCATATTTATTCGCTACCTTACAAAGTGTGCGTCGTGTAGCATCACTGTGTAAGCTAAGGCGATGCTCATACTGACATCGAGCCTCGCTCGGGGACTACTGTCTGAAGCCGACCTAAGTATGCACAATTCATGTATTTTCGCATGAAACACCTCCTTTCGTAACGTCTTATAATAAGTGTATTGTGAAACATTTCTACATCCATCATGTCCTCTACATTATCGCACAAAGTGAGTGTTGTCACATCACTACGATAGTGATGTAACGTGTCAAGGTTAGTGTTGTGCCGCAGTAGTGTTGCCATTCTTTTACTTCGACATAAGCCATTAAATATAAATGCTAGATTTACACGCGAGCAAAGTCGCTTTAAATTTTCGTTCGTACAGAATATTATATTTTAAAATAATACCTAATTATTTCAAGATTGATTTAAAACTTACCTTCTACGTCGTAAACACTTCTTATATTTTAAATATGTAATAATATTTCAGACACAATTTTAATTTATAAGAGACTTAATAAAATAAATTGCCATACCTACTAATGACCGGTTTTTGTGGTGAATTTTAAGGTAGCTTAGGTAGTCAATAGCGCTTTTGTTTTTATTCAATAGGAATATTTATTACAATATGTAAAATACTTAGTTTAATTCATATAATATTCAAAAATATTGAGATGGCCTCTGTGGCTCAGTGATTGAGCGCGTTGGTGCTCAAGCCGGGGATCGCAGGCTCAAATCCCGCCGAAGGAACAAACAAGTTCCTGGGTCATGGATGTGTATTAAACCTGACGTGTACCTATAATAGATTTAAAATTTATAAAAGTATTAAATATACTTCCCGTGGTATGGTCCCCGTAACACAAGTTCTTTGGATACTTACTACGAGGCCATTTATCATATTAATAATAATAATAATATCTATGGACGCTTCACACCACGTCAATCTGGCCCCGTGCTAAGTATCAGAAGAACATGTGTTACAGGGTTACCAGGAAACGGGAAGTATATTTAATAACTTTATACTATACGTATATTTAAGATTTTTATTATATTATATACATATTTAATACACATCCATGACCCAGGAACACGGAAAATCTTTTTGTTCCTTCGGCGGGATTCGAACCCGCGACCCGGCTTGAGCACCAACGCGCTAAACCACTGAGCTACAGAGGTCGTCATATTGCCGCGGTGTGAAGGGTCCATGGATATTATTATTATATTATTGAGGTATCTACTTGATAACAATTTAAAATCTGGCTAACAATTTACATTGTTATTTATTGATACGATACCTATGATATTTAGTGGGAAGCGATTGTAATCAAATGCTAGTGATCGTTATGTAATGTACTAATGTAGTCCAAACAAGTGGTCTGCTATGAGTCACAGTGCGTCACACTATGACATAATATTTGCTCCGAGCGCGCTTAGGCGGGGACTATATGATCCGGAATGCGGCGGGCCCGGGAAAATTTGGAGCACTGAAAATATAACTCTGAGCTAATACAATAGAGTTGAAAATCGAAGTGTCGAGTGTCGAGCTGTCAATTGCCACATATGACATCGACATTTGACTCGACACTTGTGTGTTTGATTTACAGCTCTATGGTATTAGCGCTGAGTTCTATTTTCAATGCTCTGAATTTTTATATTTTTAGCGATATATCGGCCTGTGACGTCACCAATTCCTACCGCCCGCGCCATTCATTTTTCATAAGCAATGTATGACGATAACAGTTTGTGACGTAACAAATCGTTTTGCGAGACAGAGATGGGGAATATTTTTCTTTTGTTTATAATTTTTATTCGCGTCAACCTAATTAACTATTGCTATTACATTTATGTATTTTTATCTAACGTTTGTTTAATTTAATTTGTAAAAATGAGATTTTCGATACTTTGCCCTGAGGAACCCGGTTGGGTTGTGGGAGTGTAAACATCCATTTCGCAATGCAAATCTGGGCCATAGATCTCCGATTACTTACTTAATGAGTTGCATCACAATCGGGCCAGCCGTATGTTGGCCAAGGTTTTGAGTTCAGGTCGACTTTTTAAGGGCATGATTTTATATGTGTTATGCTGTTCGCAAAAATGTGGGTTCTTTTGTTGTTGTGTGTACGCTAATTATTTAACATAATGTTGCATGAACACTTACATAAACATAGTATTAACATTCCAATTTACTTTATTAGATTTTGTAAATAAGCTGTAAAATTAATTGTACCAATAATAAACATCTGGTGGTACCAAAATATTCAATCTTTGATGTTTGTTTTAATTTACAATACAACTAGATGTGGCCCACGACTTCGTGCGCGCAAAAGGTAATGCTGAGTGAAGCATAAATTTTTCCGCAATAAAAAGTAGCCTATATCATTCCAGGTGGTCTAATCTATATCTGTAACAAATTGCATCAAAATCGGTAAAGCAGTTTCGGTGAAAAACAAACAAACACTCTTTTCCTTTTTATAATATTAGTATAGAATTAAAGATGTTGATTAATTAAAAATGTTAAGCTATTTCAATTATTTTTAGTCATTCGGTTAAAACTTTAACTGCATAATATTATAAAATA
This sequence comes from Phengaris alcon alcon, assembly GCA_037179445.1. Lineage (NCBI taxonomy): Eukaryota > Metazoa > Arthropoda > Insecta > Lepidoptera > Lycaenidae > Phengaris > Phengaris alcon. The sequence goes on along the minus strand of JAYRCH010000087.1, from coordinate 1,996,475 downwards.
TATTATTATTGTTTGTCACGCTGTTAACTATTATTAAATAGGGCAGACGGATCGCCTGATAGCAAGCGACTGCCGCCGCGCATGGTGTCTCGCTAGGTAGAATACGAGGGCTGCACTAAAAGTATCGGGAATGGAATATTTCCACTGTTCCTGTCATATTAAAATCTTTTTAAATTAAAACTCCTTGGTTTTAAAAATCGAATACCGTTTATTTATTTAAAAAAAGATAATCGGTCTTGTCACAAGGTCTTGTCAAACTTGTTTAGTCGTTGAGAAAATTGAATTGACTCGAGAAAATTCTAGAGCGATGATTTATTATGACTTTCGAAGTGGTTTAACACAAAAACAGTGTGTTGACCGGATGATTTCTGCATTTGGTGATGAAGCCCCATCCAAAACCACAATTTATCGCGGGTTTCCTGAATTTCAACGTGGACGTGTCAAGCTCAGTGATGATCCCCGTCAAGGTCGTCCAAAAACTGCAGTCACCCAAGAAAACGTTGATGCTGTGCGTAAGCTGATTGAGGAAGATCGACATGTGACATACCGCGAAATTCAGGCAACTTTAGACATTGGCATGAGTCAAATACAAATAATCTTGCATGAACACTTAGGTGTAAAAAAGTTGTTTTCCCGATGGATACCGCATTTGCTCTGTGAAGAGCAAAAAGCGGCTCGCGTCAGAACTCTCGAAAGATTCCACGCAGGATCCTCAAATGCTGTATACAAAATCGTATCAGGTGACGAAACCTGGATATACGCGTACGAACCCGAAACAAAAAACCAGTCACGAGTTTGGGTGTTCGAAAATGAGTTAAAGCCAACAAAAATTGTTCGTTCACGGAGTGTTGCAAAAAAAATGGTGGCCACGTTTGTCTCCAAAACCGGCCATGTTGCGACTATTCCTCTTGAGGGACAAAGAACGGTTAATGCAGAATGGTATGCTAACATTTGTTTGCCACAGGTCGTTTCTGAACTCCGTAAAGAGAACTGCAACCTCCGCATCATCCTCCATCACGACAATGCGAGTTCTCACACCGCGCACAGAACAAAAGAGTTTTTAGAGCAAGAAATCATAGAATTATTAGACCATCCGCCGTACAGCCCCGACCTAAGCCATAATGATTTCTATACTTTCCCTAAAATAAAGAATAAATTGCGTGGTCAGAGATTTTCATCACCTTAAGAAGTTGTGGACGCCTACAAAACGGCCATTTTGGAGACCCCAACTTCCGAATGGAATGGTTGCTTCAATGATTGGTTGATGAATGATTGGTATGGAAAAATGTGTCAAATTTCGCGGAGAATACTTCGAAAAGCAATAAATACATTTTTAAATAGTAATGTTGTGTCACTTCCTTGATTCCCGAAATTTTCAGTGCCGCCCTCGTATTTAACACCATCACGCGTAGGTGCTGTGGTATGATTACTACAAGAATGGGTTATTTCTACTGAGAGATTTTTTAATACATTCAGAAATAATGAGGTGTTAGACTGGGACTATATGCTCCGGAATCCGGAAGGCCGTAGAAAATTCTGAGCAATGAAAATAGAACTCTGGGCTAATGCAATAGAGTTGAAAATCGAATTGTCAAGTCTCGAGCTGTCATATATGGAAATTGACATTTGACTCGACACTTGTGTGTTAGATTTTCAGCTCTATTGTATTAGCGCAGAGTTCTATTTCCAATGCTCAGAATTTTCTACGGCCTTCCGGATTCTGGCGCATATAGTCCCAGCCATACAACTTGATAAAAGAATATAAAAATATTTTATTTGCACTTTTCTAATTATTTGCAATAAATAATGCAGTGCCGCGTCGCGTCTCGGTGTGAGATGACACTTAGTCTGTCTAACAAACACCTTTTGTATTTCAAACTTAACAATATACGAAATCACCAAGATAAATCCACTTATAATAGAAACATGGCTTTCGACACAGCTAATATTAGCTGGCGAACTCAAAACCAGCGTGCTAGACCTCCACCCCCCTTCCACCTCAAATGATTTGAGGTCAGAGCGGGGTAAGTGAACTCGACCGGGAGACCAACATATTCTGGTCGCTCCCACAGTAATGTACGAATGTTATGCAACTGTGACCTTAAATTGCCTTACGTAATAGTTGGCTAAATGCATCCAGGTTGATTTAAACTTTATGCAGCTGGCTTAGAGTCGGTTTTGCTTTAAATGGCTCGTGAAATGAATTAGGTTAGAACATGTATGTTGAAATTATTGAAGCCTAATCTGTTTTAGAGGTTTGAACTGGCAGTTATTTTGTCTGGTATTTTGATAGTGCTTGTTCCTCGGAGTTAGGATTGTATTTATGATGTATGTTTAACAGCCGACGAAATGTCTGTCTGTGTATGTGTGTGTGTGTGTGTTTTTGATCTGCGGATGCGCCGATTTTGATCTAGTTTTTTTTTGTTTAAAAGCTGACATGATCGAAAGTGTTCTTAGTTACAATTCATCATCATCGTCTCGCGGTGGCCGGACAATTCGAGGGTTAATTATTACCTAGGTCCGAGGAGAATCTTAACATACTTAGGCACAAGCCGATTCTCGTCCGGGAGGACACTCGGGAAAGGCCACAAACCACAGTATGTAAATGCGTAAATTCATGACCCAGGAACAGGAACGAACCCGCGACTTCCGGCATGAGCACTGACGCTCTCAACCACTGAGCCACAGAGGTCGTCAAAGGAAAGATTAGTTTGTTTGCATCAAATAGGCTCTGAAACTACTGAATCGAATGATGAAATTTGACACAGATACCGAGTAGACCATGGGGAGGACCAGACGTGAGGACAGGCGCCAAAAAAAATCGCGACTTGGGTCTATAAACCGGCACTTCCAAAAATGTTTAACTCAAATCGGAACGTAGGCAAAATGTATTTTTTTTTGGTCGCTATACTCGTAGCTATGATTTTACGTGAAGAATATAATTCAGTTTAGGCGAGCTAACAATCATTTTTTCCAATATTACTTGTATTTATTTGAAAGACTGGAAAAAAACAATAAAAACAAAATAGCAAAACAGAACATTTACTATGCGATATTTTCATAATTACAATGATTTATCGGGACTAAATGTCTCGATAAATATAGGCGTCCCGATCAGGTGCAAACCGGGACGCGTCCACATAGGGACACCTGGCAATCCTAGCCGAAGGACATATGCCACTGTTTATCGCGTGGATTTAAATGGCGGCCCCCACGAGATTATCTTTAGCGCGCACGAAGTCGGCAACATCTAGTAAATTATAATATTATTTTAAAGATTTCATTAGAAAAAAGCCCAAAACTGAACGGATTTGACAACGCCAACTGCGCAACATCAACTAGTTTAGTTTTGATTTGAGGTTACATAACGGCACCGTAAGTGGGTAATTGCCTCAAACGAGCTCGCGTCACCTGATCCTACGCACCGCTGCTCGACATTGATACTTGACCCACACCTAACAACGTTGCCGGTACCACATTCCCGCGTTATCATAACACTTGAAGACACACTAAAACATGGCGTCTTTCTTATGGTATGTGACTATTGAGCGTTAGACAAAATGTGACAAAATCCTACTACTATAATAAATGGGACAGTTTGTGAGAATGGATGTTTGTGACTCTGTCGCGCAAGAACTACTGAACGAATTTTGATTAAATGACACCGGAGCCGGTGGCAAAAGCTAGTTTAAGATACTGATAAAATATAATAAATAATATATCAAATCGTAGTATACGTGTGTACGATGAATGTATGTAATTATATTTTCCACGTTTTGTGAGCCAATTTTCCTGCTACACACTTTTAATATGGAATACTTAGAGCACAACTTCTTATATATTATTACCCTCTAATCATCATCAGCATCATCTTTTCCTAGCCGATTTCAGCTCCGGCTACTAGCTCGTTCTGTGGACTATGTGTTTCGCCCTTAGGTGGCTGACATAAACTATTTTGAGGCAGAACGTGCGGCCAGATGCGCACGTCAGGTCACCGTTGACAGAATTATAGGTTATGTCAGGAGGATATTTGCTTCGAATATGGTCTCGCTTCAAGTCTAATTCTCGCCTTCTTTCATTTTCAAAATCGTAGACCTTTGAATGTATGTGATTCGTCCCTTCTGTACGTTTAGCCGCAAATGACTCCCAAGAGGATGACTCTATGTTGCATCTTTTCATATGTCTTTTCTGAACATCTTTAAAGCGTAGGAACTGGCCACCGCGCTTCCGCTTACCAAGTTCGAGTTCAGAAAAGAAGTTCCTCTTCGCCTTCCTCTCGTCTGACATACTGGCGCCTCATCAAATAAGCTTCAGTGCCACAGACTTGAGCCCGTGGCAGTACAGTCGCGTTGCGGACTCGATCTGACCATCTGAGATTTAGTAGTATGTCGCGAAGACATTTGAGATGGAACCCATCTAATGTGCGTATATGCCTGCGGTACAAGCACCACGTCTCTGAGGAGTATTAGATATTAGGCAAAACAACGGCCGTCGGCCATGTACACTTTTATTTTAGTTTTAAGTTTTATATCATGGGATCCGAACACTCGGTTTCGGAGTTTCGCAAAAGCAGCCAATCCAAGTCTGCTATGGCTGCTTTTTACTCCTTTTACTCATAATAATATAACAATAATAATATCGAAACCACGTCAATCTGGCCCCATGCTAAGTATCCGAAGAACTTATGTTACGGGGACCAGACAACGGGAAGTATATTTAATACTTTTATACCATACATATATTTAAGATATTTATTAAATTATACAAATATTTAACACATCTGTGACTCAGTACTACAGAAAACTTTTGTTCCCTTGGTGGGATTCGAACCCTCAACCTCCGGCTTGAGCGCCAACCCTCTAACTCTAACAACAACCGTTGCTAGCTCCTATACTATAATATGTTTCTGAAATTTCAGTTCCTTACGATCGATTTCATGTAAGTGGGGAACTTAAACACAGATTAAAAATAGAGGAACAGATAAACAGCTACATAGTTATCGATTTGATTGGACTACTACAAGCATACGGAGTGTCCACGATTGTGTGGAAAAAAATTCCTTCAACGGAGGGGGATGTCAAAATTTTCAAATTAGTATCGATTTGGATCGTTCTATGAAAACAGTTTCTCTGTACGTAAGTATAATATATTTTTTTGATTCTGTTAGATCTATACATGACATGGATGTCACGGGGTGACGGGACCCTGACGTGCCGCAGACAATGTGGTTCCCAGCAACAGGGCCGCTGACATAATCCGCTTACCCACTAACGATGCGGATCCGTGCAGGGTTGGCACTGCCGACTTTTCCATTTTACATTAAATTTCATACATACGCGAAAAATTTGGATGAAATCAAAAAGTACCCAAAAACCAAAAATTCACTACAGAAAAGTAATATATAGCCTTTTTTATCCATCTTTTATCCACATTCATACATGAAGAGTATGAAATAATAAGAGTAGAGAGAGCATGTGTGGATGTGGATAAAAGAAATAAGTCAGAAATTAAGATTAAGCCAAATGAACCTTTCTCAGTCCTCCTGAATTACCGTATGTATGTGTATATGTAAAATTCTACTATAAAGCATGTATGAATAGATTAAAAAAATTAAAATCAAAAAGGAGCTAAATAACTATTTTTCACTCCAGCTTATGTATGTGAATTAAGTAAGCGTGTATGAATGTGTATGACTTCATCTATCGTGTATTACATTACGCAAGTATGAGGTTATGAACAAATTGGGTGTATCGATGGCGGCCTTCGTATTTGAACGTAGGCAGTTTTGGCTGAGTACTGATGCAACGTAATTGCAGGCAACGACGGGTCATTATCGAGTCGCACTTTGTAACAACGTTAAATAAATGTAGATACAAATAAATATTAACATACGACCTGAAGTGATATTAAGTATAAATGAAAACGTTTTATACATTATTTAATGACGCATCCGTTGTATCGTTTAAAGGTTTTTTTTTGGACTTTATTCTACATTATATCTTATTGCTATCTCACCGTACATTTTCTCTAACTTCTCAAAGTTTTTATATTTACAGTGAATTTAAAATTAACATTCAATTTTATTTTTTTTATTGTTAAATAGTTGTTAATTAAAAGAAAAGTATCGTTGTACAGCCCTAGAAGTGCGCAACAGGGATGTGTACAGCGAATGCTAGCCTACTGCACGTAACGGGACTTGCTGTTGGAAACTAGTGGATACGCCTGTTGAGTTGAGTTTATTTTGAAATATCTTAATTTTTTTTAAAGTTAGTTATTAAATTAAAATTAATAACTAACTTACTATATATAACTACTAAATATAAAAATAAAAAAGTTTAATTATGAATAGCTGCCTTAAAATGTGCATGCAGCGTCGCGTCGAGTCACGTCTCGGCGGGAACTGTGAATTGATCCTTAGAATAACAAACGTTAAACATTTTAGAATTTAGATTTACATGAAGATACATATTAAGATGAAGTACAGGTTGGCAAAAAAGAAAATGACGCGGTGACAGCAGAAACTAAAAACATTTTTGATTGCATCATCTTTTATCCTTATTAGATTATAATGAAATCTATTATATTTATTAATTTGTTATATTATAATATATTTAAATTAAAAATGTCATTCCAATCTAATAAGGTAAAAAGATGATCCAGTCGAAAATGTTTTTAGTTCCTGCTGTCGCCGCGTCATACGTTTTTTTGTCAAGCTGTATCTTTTCACATTATTTTATTAATGAGTTTACGAACATTTTTCAAGTTTTTGCTTGCGCATTACAAAATAGATGTCCTATCCAAACAAATCCTACACTAGTGGCTGACATACTGCTCCAAATGTAAGGTATTGATAAGTGCACAGATAGTACAGATCACACGCCAGGAGAATGTAGACTACGCCTTAATATTACACTGCAAGCGAAACTCTACCTTATTACTTATAGCAAGGTTTCATTTATCAAACAGAAGAAAAAAAAACGCCTTCTTAAGATACTGCAAGTGAAATTCAACCGTATGTACGTTGTGTTAGGATGGACTTGATAACGACAAAACAGAAAAAAATATACCCAATGAGAATAAAAAAAAAATGAATAAAAATTTTAATGTCGATTCATTCTAAATGAATAGATTCACATAGTTTCAGGTGTAACTGGTAAGGCTAGTTGGGGCAAAAGTGGCACACTTTGTTTTTCTTTCCGAGTCAAAAGGAAAATACTTTTTGTATGGCATTCACAATCTCTAGACATATATCATCTTGCCCCAACGATTTTCATTGCAAGAGCAACGCGGCGCCGCGTGCAGCGCAACTCAAAACTCGAACTCTTGCAATGAAATCTCTTTGTGTAGTGAATAAAGTTCAATTTTGAATCGTTATCTCAAAAATGTGTGATGTGAACTGACTAATATTAACAAAAGACTTATCTCTCAATAATTAAACCGGTGATAAAAATTAAATCAAAATAACAGTCGCAATTAAATTATACGTGTCAAAATTTCGTCAGTGAAAATTTTTCCCAGAACCTTCTTACCTATATAGATAGAAAGTCATATAAAAGGGTCAGTGTGTTACAAACATGCAGTTTAGCAAACATGAAGTGGGCTGCATTACTTGTTCTCGTAAGTATAGAACCAAATCATAATATATTATAAAATCATACTAACAATTTATATTATCAAAACTTTTAAGCCATAAAAAATTACGATTCCCGCGGGAAAGGCAGATTTTCTTTTGTAAAAATAGTCGCGGCCAAAATCTACGAGTGTCAATTGTGTCCTATATTAAACTAAGTAAATATACACAAGTATATTGTGTCTTCAAAACATAACTTTAAATGATGGCATCAAAATATTACGTGGTTAATATGTCTCTACTCTCTATTTTTTACAGATAGCTAAAACTTTAGCATACCCTTCCACGGAACCCACGACCATCCAAATTCAGAACTACGATGGTCCCATCTTCCTTCACATACCTGCCCAAAACGATGAAACTTGTCCCCAAAGTTGTCCTACTAATCAGCAAACTGAGATAGAATGCACTTGTATAGCCAAACCATTGATGAAATATATCCCTATCAATACAGCCTCCGAATCTAGTTGTCACAATAGAAAAAGCTATAGAAATTATAATAGCTGGAGTAATGATGGAACTTGTACCTGTGGAACTTTTAATGATGGGAAACATTGTGGAACATGTACCTGTGGAAATAATAATAGCGGGAACAATGGCGGGACTTGTACCTGCGGAAGTTATGATAACGGAAAACATTGTAGAACATGTACCTGTGAAACCAATTCTAGCGAGAACAGTGGCGGCACTTGTACTTGTGGAACTTATAATTGCAGGAGCTGTGGTAGAACGTGTACCTGTGGAACCAATTATATCGGAAGTTGTACCTGTGGAACTAATGACAGCGGAAGTTGTACCTGTGGAACTAATAACAGCGGAAGTGGTATCTGTGGAACCAATAATGGTGAAATGCAATTTTATAATGAACAAGGTTATAAAGGAATTGATAAAATAAGCTACACTCTAGACATCGTAAAACCTTGCAGCATTGACTCAGGCTACAATAAATGCATTTGCCATAAATGTCCATGCTATTAGGTTTAAAGATTCTTTATTATCAAAAAAGGCTAGCTGCCACTTATTTGATAACATTGATTACTTAATGTCTAGATACAATTTCATCGTTCGTCGTCGAAAATACAATAAAAGTACAGTTAAATTATTTTATGTTATAATCAATTGAATAAAATATTTTATACTAATACTGCGTGTGTCATTTAACTTAATCCTACTGGTATTATAAATGTAAAAGTTTGTGAGGATGGATGTATGGATGGATGGATGTTTGTTACTCTTTCACGCAAAAACAACTAAACGGATTTTGACGAAATTTGGTATGGTAGTAGTTTAAGCTTAAAATTAATCCAGAGATTAATACATAGGCAATTTCTTATCCCGAAAAGTACAATGTTCTCGTGGGTTTCTGTATTTTCGCGGGTGGAGCCGCGAGCATACTTAATTATCTATCTTCGTTACATTATAAAATTTTCTATCATTAACTATTTAAAAACTACGGCGATTTTGAATATTAAAAACTAGACGTTGCCTGCGACTTCGTGCGCTCAAAAAGAAATCCCGCGGGAACCATACATTTTACCTCGATATAAAATAGCCTATGTGCTTTCAGGGGTCTGTTCTATATTTGTGCCAAATTTCATCAAAATCTATCAAGTAGTTTCCGAGCCGAATGCCTACAAACAAACTAGCAAATTCTTCCTCTATTATGTTGCTGTAGATAAAAGTTCCTCCTGCTGGAACTCCAGTCAATCCTCAGCATAAGGAGAGCTACTAAGCACTAACAAAAAATTAAAGCAAAATTAGAAAATTTAACTAACCCCCAAAATGTCAAGTATATCTAAGATCACTCTCGATAATGTCAGCTTTCAAACATAAGTACGAGAACAAAATCGGTTCATCCGCTCGGGCGCGACGATGCCACGGACAGACACACACACAGACACAAACAGACAGACAAACAGAGTCATGTCATATTAAACCTCTCAGTTTTGGTCGGGCGGCCAAAAATGTGGATATTTAAAATGGGTTATTTTTGACACCTTAAACGTCGAACCTACGAATTCCAGTCGACTTACGCCATTATCCGCTGCTGCAGTGTAAGTAATTGTGAAAACCTTGAATTATTAGTACATTATCAGTATTACATTATTCGCAACGTATAATGTCAATCAAACGTGCAATAGATGTTGCAAGCCGTGCAACACCGGGCTCCGGAGTTAGTTTACAAAACTTCATTTTTTCGGTGATTAATTTTGTTCGAGTGTTTTTTATATCATTATGAAACGTGACTTCGTTGATTAGATTAGTAATGATTACTAGATAGGTTTTCGATGTTGATAGATGAATGTTGTTTTGACAAGAGTGTTTGGAATATTTGAGAAACCGCGGATAGCGAAACCAAAAACGGCAAAACGCCATTTCAAATAGTCTGTGTACTTCTAAAAATGTGTACAATTTCAGCAACTTCTCTCCAACTCAAGTCGCGAGTTTAAATAAAAGTCTGCAAATTACATTCAAAAAGTCAAAACTCCAGTTCAAAATAGTCTGCATAGGACTTCTTAAAATGTTACAATTTTAAGAAAGTTATCTGTCACTCATAAAGTCGCAATAAAAAAAAAGCATGCACACCAGTTCAAAAAAGTCAAAACACCAGTTCAAAAAAGTCAAAACGCCAGTTCGAAATAGTCAGAATACCACTTCTTAAAATATTACAATTTCAAAAAAGTTCTCTCAATCATTCATAAATCCGATAGTTCAAAAAAGCTTACACACCAGTTTAAATAAGTCAAAACGCAAGTTCAAAAAAGTCAAAACACCAGTTTAAAATAGTCAGCATACCACTTCTTAAATTATTATAATTTCAAAATAGTTCTCTCGAACTCGACATAAAGCCGCGACTTCAAAAAAGCCTGCACTGCACACCAGTTCAAAAAAGGTCAAAACTACTTCAAAAAAAATTAAATAGCCTATTTACCCGCGGCATTATTACGAATCCATTCACACCTAATTTATTAAAATCAGACCAGTACCTTAGACGCTACGATGGATCAAACATACATACATACATACATAGACTGCCAAAACCATTACCCTTCCTTTTGGCTTCGCCGTACTTGGGTAAAAAGTTCAAAGAACGTTAGGAAACGCTTCCGTAACGTCGGAACGGTGACGCAAGACCCAAGGATACTTTACACAACGCCGTCTTAGGAAAGGAGCTATGTGTCAAGGTGGCTGGGCTCCTTTCGTTTCTTGCGCAATGGGACGAATGCCAGCGTATTTAGGATACCTGAGTGTTACGAAACTGGATAATGGGTTAGAATTAGCTTTTTATTAAATGGTAGTCAGTAGCGAGGCGTGTACACACCTCGACGTTATATCGACTTCCCTTATGAATATTACTTAACAGATGGCGCTAAGTGCAATAAAAATAAAGTATCTTTGTTCTGTACTACAATAGACATTAGCTTACGCGTCTTACTTTTCCGCAGGTGATGTTAGGGAGGGTCAAAGAGGGTCAAACCCTCCCATCGTCTCTTACTTAGGTGATTTGATTTGAGTTGATTAGTCAACTAGCCACCAGGCTAATTGTAGTCCGACGAAGCTACTGCGGTCTTAACCCGACCGTTAGCGTAGACCATTTCGAAAAAAAAAAACTTTTCCGCACCCACCATAACGACTAGCCAATCGGCAGTCATAGTCCGACGAAGCTAAGACGGCCATTAGCATAGACCCATTCGAAAAAAAAACTTTTCCGCAGCTCTCACGCTTCGCCACCGATGAGTGATGTGAGTAATATCTATTTTTACCCGACTACGGCCAAGCCAAAAGGAAGGGTAATGATTTTGGTAGTCTTTGGTAGTCTATGTATGTATGTTAGTTCTACCTTTAACTACTAATCCGATTTTAATGAACAAGATGTCAATAGATCCGTAGTAGTGGGTAGCAAAAGCTATATAATTTACGTAGTCGGGTTATAGTTAAAAAAATGTAGTTATTATTAGTAAACATAAAATAGATTTTATTAATTATAGAATGAATTTCATTAATAAACAAAATAACTTAATCCTCCAAATATTTTTTTACAAAAGAGGTTAATTTTATTTTTATTAAAACAACATTTAACAACTGTACCTATACTATTTAAATATTATTTAATAACATTTTTTTTTTCACGCTTATCATCATCATCGTAACTATTTGGCACCCATTACTTAAGTATTGCACCTTACTACACGAGAAATGAGTGGGTGCTATATACCTACGTTGTATAATTTACTGAAGTGATGTGTGAAATCACTAGATAATTATCATATCGTTATCTATTTGCGTATGAAATCACGACATGATTATTGCCATAATACCAAGTAAGTTACTTGACCTGAAATAAATAATAATATCACCCAACTTTTTTATACACTATTCCACTTCATTTAGGTGTTTACAATAATTTATATATAAACACGACCTGTTCCGATCAACTCATCATCAGGTGTCTCAGGAGTTCATTACTTGGTATTATGGCAATATTCATGTCGTGATTTCATTTCAACTGTACTAACAGTTTCTATATCTTATAACAGCATAATATGGTATTCTCATAACGTCAAACCAAGATCAAACGCGTTTTGATTGACCAAATCAGTTTAGGAGTAACGGAGATTAGAACGGAGAGGTTCTTCTTGTGCGTCGTTTTAAAAGCCACCGCCGCTCCGATACTCTTTCACGCACAAAACTACTTAACGGATTTTCATGAAATTTGGTATGGTAGTAGTTTAGGCTCTGAATTAAAACATAGGCTACGTTTTATCTCCGGATATACAGTATTCCTGCTGGATACTCGATATATATTTTCCACAAAACGCCCAAGTATCAGATAGAAGTTTTTTAAGACACTTACAGACCGGTGTAAACAAAAATTCAGCTCACTAGGATTTTTTCCGCAGATTTAAAATTTTAAAATGCCTAAAATTACTGGGCTATTATATTACATTAATTAAATAATATAGTATAAGTAGCTTGCTAAAATAAACAGCGCCGCCACTTACTATCAGGGTCTCCATCTTCTCGTTTGCCGGTCTCATACATGGCGCCTAATGACAATACATGTAGGTATTAGGTGTGGGTAAGGTCGTACTCCGGCAAACCAGGCAGACCTCGGCACTCACCTTCGTCTTATCACATCAATGGACTACGTGCCAATAATGATAATGAGCCTGTATCACTTAATGCCGATGTCAAACAAAGACCGGTAATGCACTTGCAAGTCCTCTGGTGTTGCGGATATTATCCATGGGCGACGGCAGTCGCTTTCCATCATGCGATCGGTTCGCATGTTCGCCCTGAACAAAAAAAATTAAGTAACCCCCTGATGATGATTATATACTTAGCTAAGAATTCCTTAAATCATGTCAGCTTTCGGTATCAGAATCGGAGCTACGATGTCACGGACACACAGAGACACTTCAAACTTATAACCGCTCTGTTTTCATTAGGGGCTTAATATACAAGTATGGTCGTTCAATGGGATCCACAGTGAACAAGTGCAACACCAGAGTATTTACACATGCAACTCCTCTGGTGTTGCGCACTTGCGCGCCTGGTCCTTAAAAACCTCGACCCCCCTTGGGACTCATGGCTATCTGTTGTATATTAGCGGGACGAACGCTGTATCACGACGACTCACCTTATAATGACTTATTCAATAATCTTCGGTGATTATACGGCCAATTGTTATCTAAGAGCTCCGTGGCCTAGTGGGTAGACCCCGTTTGATTAGCACTCGAGAGAGTGCAGGTTCGATTCATAGGTTGTGGCGTGTACCAATTAGACTTTTTCAGATCTCAAGTACATTATAAGGACGCTCTAACGGTGAAGGAAAACATCGTGAAGAAGCCCGCACATGGTTGGCCCCAGACGTATTGACCAGGCATTCCTCTGGACTAGGCTGACTATGCTGTGAGAACGCCGTATGTGCTTGGACAACCATACGATATTTAAAAACCAACTGTCACCAGACACTACAGTATTTCAAGAGTGGTTACTTCACTCGGAGAATACTGTATAAATCATGCAATAACGGACGAAAAGGCTTAAGTAGTTTTTATTATCTCATGCTTTGTTATCATGAATTATTCTTGGCGCATGGCGTGGTAACCTCGCGCAGAGGTCAACCGGAAGGTAAGGTGACGCCGGAAGTCACCCACCCACAAGGTGACCAGTTATATCATCAACAAGCGCATTTTTTTATAATTATTGCATGTTTTTTTGTTTGCTGGTTTTCGCGATTTATACTTTTTATTATGTCATTATTACGCGTACGTATAAAGGCATGTACCGTTCATTATTAGGGATATATGGTTGCTTCATAATCTATATATATATATATATATATATATATATATATATATATATATATATATATATATATAAAAGGAAGTCGTGTTAGTTACACTATTTATAACTCAAGAACGGCTGAACCGATTTGGCTGAAAATTGGTGGGGAGATAGCTTAGAACCAGGAGACGGACATAGGATGCGTGCCCCGCCGAGTCCTTCTGTCTGTATGTTCGCGATAATCTCAAAAACTTCTGAAAGGATTTTCATGCCGTTTACATTTACCGACTGGTTCCTTAGGAAGGTTTTGGACGATAATAATTTTGTAGAAATTGTTTTATTTATGACGATATTTGTTGAAGGTGTCGGAAAAAACCAAGCCGTCTGGGAACTTTTATCGAAAATGCTGCCTAACCTAACCCGTTGGAAATTAAGTAACAAAACAATATATGGTGGCATTGTTTCTCTTTTATAGGTCTACAAAAAAGTCCGCGATGGCATAGATATCTATCTTTTAAGGATAGGTCACTATACACATTCTATGTTTAAAAAAATTATCAGAAATAATGTGGTATTTTCAGAAGCTATTTAGGCGGATACAATTTATTTATACTTATCTAGCGGATTATATCTATGAGATATCTTAAAATTAAAAAGCACGTGTTAAAATTTATTATAAAGTATATATTACTTAATAAATAAATAAAGTAAATACATATAGTATAATATATACATATAGTAATCTATATTGCAGTTATATTTGATGAAGAAGTGTTTGCCACGAACTCTCCCCTCGGGCGAATCTTATACTTTAAACGAGACAATCTTGAATATATATATAATTGAATTATTACCATGAATTTAGTATTCAGTTTTGCGGGAGAAAAATTGATTTAGCTAGGTCTTATCCCTCGGAAACTGCGCATTTTTAAGCTACATATGTATTTTCTTTCGTCGTGCAACAATATAATTATATATAATTTCGATTCTATTATGTCAGTCCGATTGTCAGTTTGGTATGCGTGTGTTTAATTTTTGCTTTGTTCAAAAATTCGGAATGTGGTGGGTTCGAATCGCGGTCAGATGATTTTTGTGATTCTTTTTATTTTAAATTTTATCAGAACCCCGAGCAAAGCTCTTTATTATTAATCCTTCACCGTAAAATCATTGTGAGGAAACCAGCACATGGTTGCCCCAGACGTATTGACCAGTAATTCCTCTGGACTGACGGACTATGTTGTGAGAATGCCGTATGTGCTTGGGTAACCATACGACATTTAAAAACCAACTGTCCCAGGCACTACAGTATTTCAAGAGTGGTTACTTCGCTCGGAGAATACTGTAGAAATCATCCAAAACCGGATGAAAAGGTCTAATTTAGTTTTATTATTATTAATAATAATAATAATATCTATGGCCGCTTCACACCACGTCAATCTGGCTACGTGCTAAGTATCCGATGAACTTGTGTTACAGGTAGCAGAAAACGGGAAGTATATTTAATACTTTACATATATTTAAGATTTTTATTATATTATTTACATATTTAATACACATCCATGACCCAGGAATACAGAAATACTATTTTTGTTCCTTCGGCGGGATTCGAACCCGCGACCCCCGGCTTGAGCTTGTGTTTAATCCAAGTTATAAGCATCTGTGTGCCTTTTGTGAAATCCTTAGAGAAGTTGCAGGAATTGTAATAAGCCGTCTACCATCCTTCCATATATCTATATTAATATTACGAGAGGAAAGATTTGTTTGTGTTTCCATTGAATAGGTTCCGAAACTACTGGAACGATTTTGATGAAATTTGCCACAGATATAGAGTGAAACAGTAGCTACTTTATATCACGGGAAAATTTACGTTTCCCGAGGGATTTTCTTTTGCGCGTACGAAGTCGCTGGGAACACCTAATCAGCTGATAGACATAAATATTATGCTACGAATTACGAGTAGAAAGTCAGTTTACTGACGATAGTTTAACGTGACAACGTCATAAGAAATGGAACAGAGCGAGGTAACGCCGCATCATGTTTAGCGAGGTTACGCTGGTAACGCCAAATGAGTCATGTTTAGCGAGGTTACGCTGGTAACGCCAAATGAGTCATGTTTTTTCGTGCGTGCAGCCGGCTCCATCGAATTATAAGACGTTGTCACGTCAAAAGACAGACTAATCGTAGGTATGCGTCTGGTCTAAGAATTATATGATTTAATATTATATCATAGCTTTAGATATAGCCCCAAATAGTATGCGCGGGGCCTAAGTCTGACAATTGATCCGGACCGGTCGAGCACAATGCCGTGTGGAAACGGCGTTACGCAACCGGCGCGCGCGCAACACCGAACTGGGCCAGCTCGTGCAAGGCGCCTGAAAATGTTACAATAAGTTCACGGGACTAAATACTTAATGTTAGTAAGTTGATTACCTACTCATTTAACATGTAATAAGCAGAAATAAAAAGGCGCATGTTTTTTTCCAAAGTTTATTATTAACTAATATAATAATATTATACATATTGTACATAATATATAGATTGACACTGCCGCGATAAAAAGCCACCTATGGCCTTCCCCGAGGTCTAATCTGTATTTTTGCAAAATTTCCTCCAAATAGGTCCAGTAGTTTCGGAGCCTATTCAATACAAACAAACAAATGTTTCCTTTTAATAACATTAGTATAGATTAGCCTAGTAAGTGTCGAATAGCTTATTTAGAAGTCTTGTCATCAAACTTACAACACCCCTCTGTTTTCGACGAGTGTTAAAAAATATGTCGTTGTTTAGGCCTTTGATCCTTTCCTATAAAACACATTGATCTTTGTAGAGTTGACTTGGATGCATAAAACACTGCATATTTGAAAATATATTTTAATAAAATAAAAAATAAATTAAGTAGCCTCCAAATTATCAAGTAGTGAGCGACCTGATGATGATGAATTACAGCTAAGATCACTCTCTGTCTTGGCAGCTTTCCCACATAAAAAACTAGATCAAATTCGGTTTATACAACTTACCTAGACACGTCAAATATAATACAAATCTGTTTCCGTCGGGGTTTAATAATGCTGGGTGCCATGATTGTTTCTACATTAAATAAGAATAAATTAATACTTTTATATTGTAATGATTTGCTAATTAAAGTATTCTACCTATTTTTAGTAAGCAATACGATTTTTTTGACACAAGCGATTAAAAACTCTTATCGAAGTGATGAGTGGTAAGCACTTGTCACAAACTGGGTCACTGGTTACGTAACCAATAATAATATTGGTATTAGTTAGCGATAATAGTAATTACAATCGTCATATTGCCAAGTGCTTTGGATGAAGGTAAAAAGTAAAAGAAGGTAACTCCCACCCCATAACATTAAAAATACTCGATGACGCCCGCGGCTTCGTGGCGCGCAAAAAGATATTTCGCGGGAACCATACATTTTGCCGCGATGAAGTAGCCTATGTCCTTCTACGTGGTCTATTTTACGTCTGTACTAAATTTCATGATGATCGGTTAAGTAGTTTTTACGTGAAATAGAAACAAACAAACAAACTCACTTTCACATTTAAATAATAGGTTAACCTATGAAATTGCCGTTCTGTACTGGCCATTTCAAATCAAAATAATTTTTGTTTGGCTAAGAATTCTAATTTCAAATTAATTTTATTTTAAAAACATGGATTTCTTTTTCCAAAAGTAGTCATTTGTTTATTGATTAGTGTTACATTTTCATCGCATTTCAATCTTTTTCGTCATCATGGATACGTTAAAAATTCGAGTAATTATGGAATATGAGTACCGTCGTGGCAGCAATGTGGCACAAGCGGCACGGAACATGAACGACGTTTATGGAGCTAACACTACAAACCAACGTACCACCTGTTATTGGTTTGCTCGCTTCGCTTCTGGAAATTTCGACCTGAATAATGAACCTCGCGGTCGTCTGAAGACTTTGGTCGACAATGACGAATTAAAGGCGATTGTGGAAGCTGATGATACACAATCTACGGCTGAATTAGCAGCAGCTTTCGACGTTAGAGTCAAAACAATATTGGTCCATTTGCGTCAAATTGGCAAGGTAAAAAAGCTTGACAAATGGATGCCCCACGAACTCAATGATCGCCAGCGCGAAGTACGCGTCGAGACGTGCCTTGCACTGCTCAACAGACACACAAATGAAGGAATTTTGAACCGCATTGTTACCTGCGATGAAAAATGGATTCTGTTTGATATGGATCCTGATTCAGCACCTAAACAATGCCCTAAACGAAAACTTACCGCTAGAAAAGTGATGGTCACTGTTTGGTGGTCTAGCGCCAGTGTGATTCATCACAGCTTCTTACCAAACGGGGTGAGCATTACTGCAGATGTGTACTGTGAAGAACTGAACACAATGATGGAGAAGCTGGCACATCTCCAACCAGCATTGGTCAATCGCTCGTCTCCGCTGCTCCTGCACGACACGCACGACGCGCGACCTCATACTGCACAGCAGACGGTCTCCAAGTTGCAAGAACTGGGGTTGGAAGCTCTCCGTCATCCGCCCTACTCACCAGAACTCGCGCCTGCAGACTACTACTTTTTCCAGAATTTGGATAACTTCTTGGCGGGAAAAAAATTCAATACCCGAGAGGCAGTACAAAATGCCTTTGAAGAATTTGTTGCCTCCCGTCCAGCTGATTTCTTTTAGAAGGGCATCAATAAACTGCCACTGCGTTGACAAAGATGCATTGTTTGCATGGCTGATTACTTCGATTAATACAAATAAAAAATACATGAAAAAAATTCGTTTAAATTTTTTCATACAAAACGGCAATTTCATAGGTAAAGACCTAATATATAACATAAAATATTGTATAATATTAGTAAGGATTCTTATTTTATGAATCCAAAACCGAAATCTATACACATTACACAGTTTAGACTGACAGACAGACAGACAAAGAGACCGATAGACGGACGGACAGAGCTATAAGTGTTCCTTGTAGAGTACTACAGGACTATGATCTTGCTTGTAGCTCTAGGTGTAGTCACCTACTTTTTAACACGTTCTCTATACGTAACGATCGCGTACTTTCCGCAATTGCGGCGTCGAAAATGTTGTTCTTTCCCATCTTGCTACGCTATATCTCATAAAGTAATTGAAAATATGATAAGACAAATATATTGTTTTGTTTGTTATATTAAATACTCTAGTATTATAAACAAAACAATATATGACACTGGGTAGTTAAGAAAGTACGAGTCAGATGTGATACTAACACGTCAATTTTGTTTATTAAGGCACGTGTCATTTCTGGTCGTACGTATGATACCGATTTTTGCGATAAGAAAGGTTATGCATGCAATTTTTGAATCAAAAGAACAACCGTACAAGCACCGATAATACAAAGAATGAAACTATTAATCACGACGACCCTCAATAATATTAGAATTTGAAAACCTGTATCCTTGATGGCAAAAACCATAAAAAAATACCAGATTTTAGTTCAGTGCAGGCAAAAAGATCACTGTTCTCTAAAATGCGTCATTTGGTGGTAACAATGAAGCATAAAAAGTAAATATTTTGTACGTAATCGATGATGTTATTTTCAAAGCTCTAGTCATTTGTCGATAGAATTTCAATCGGTTGCGGTACGCATCATTTCTGACTCGCAACCTAGGAAGATGTCGCCTACGGACGTGTGGTACACGAACCATATATTATGATACACGAATTAGACACGCAATGTCTTGTAAAACAATGTTAGGAACCCCGTGCTACAGAACAATATACTTGTGTCATGTAGAAGCCATTTTTGCACGATAATTAGAGAATTATAGACTTTCAAACATGGTACAGACTACGAGTCAGAAGTGATACGTGCAGTCGGAATGGAAAGTCTATAATAAATCAGATCTGACTCGTATAGCATTTTGGGAAAGTCTACTGATACAGGCGCAGCATCGAAGGTGTCAATTTAAATGATTTACCTACACACTAGTCTAGCAACTTGGTAAGCAGGCGAAATCTGTAGCCAAGCAGCTCGCCTGGCGAGCGCGGACGCCATAAGAAACATAATATTATACAAGGTGATTTACTTATCTATCTGTAGTTACATACATTGTATAGGATTAAATAAGCACATGTAACAAGTGGGTCGGTGTCGCAACTGTCGCTGCGGCCGGTCGCTGGTGGTTGCGACACATCGTGCGACTCACTGTGATTGACCGTTGACATGTTTTTGATATGTTTACAAATCAACTATTTAGTATTTACCTTGATAAAAGCAATAAATTATACAGTTGCGTGTGGTTCCTATAACTCTATTCCCATCGGTTTCACTTACTACTTACTTTTTTGGTCCCTCATCCAAATCCTTACCTATTAAACAGGCCAGCCTTCGCCACTGATAGGTATAGATACACGCATTTTTTTTCAAAGAACATTTAATTTAAAGAGCATCTTATTCATTAAAATATTTAAATATTTCATCGAGGAAAATTTAAAGCATTAGTCGATAGCAGTACTTAAAAGTTTCCTATAAACTGTTAAAAAATGGGATGTGGCGTCGTCGTGAATACGCGTTAAACTTACCTCAAAATAGCAGCTCTCTCCCTCACCACGTGCAATGCATCACAGACAGAAACAGACCTCACACTTAGCATAATGAATTATTTGATCCTTCAGCTATCCCAGCGGTTTGATAATTGCATTTTACTAAAAATTACGATGTAAACAACTATACTATATTCGCGTTGAGAATTAACTAATGAAAGTAAGCCATTTTGACATTTGCACTGATGATTCGCTGCGTTTTTAACGCGAAAAGATTTTAATTAGCTTTTCTGTAACCTTCTTTAAAGATATTTTCATACTTGTTCACGTGCACAGTGGGCGACATTAAATAGTTATTTAACAATTCGGACGTATCTGAGTCATATCATATGTTCGTTATATAAGTGATAATATTATTTATAAACGATGGCACGTCCAGCACATAAATATATTATGATAGCTTATCGATATATAAATAACTTTTGCCTTGATTAATGTACTAGATTCATAATAATTATCTTTGTATGTGTGTTGTTTCATTTCAGGGTGGCAATACTCAAGACTATGTGTTTAATTCGCTGTCTGGTTCCAGTGTCAGAGAATGCTGTTCGGAAACTAGCCCGGCGAGAACATCCGGCGCGCGGCGAGGCGTAAGAACCCCGCGATCTATTCAGATCAACTTATTCTACAAACAGTATTGTGAAACATACTTAAAAATTAAAACAAATTATAATTTTGTTTTAATTTTTAATTTCAAAGTAGTACTAGTTACCAGTGGCGAAGATTTCTCCTGCATGAGGAAGCCCTAGCCTGTATAATAGGTAGGGATTTGAATGAAGGTTTTCAAAAGATATGTGGCAAGTGAAGATGATAGGAATGGAGTAATAGGAACCCCACGCCACTGCTAGTTACACCTCCTTTATTAATAAAAATACCATCCCAGACTACCCTGGGACCATCTTGTCACTTTCTGGCTCCATTTATCATCATCTCTAGTCGTGTGCCCTGTGTGAACCACTTATGAATGAATGAAATGAATGAAAAACTCTTTATTGCACCAAAAACAAATAGGACACACAGAACATAGAAAAACTAAACATAAATAAGCACAAAAGGCGGTCTTATCGCTACAAGCGACTTCTACCAGACAACCTATATAATCATGGCCTTATAGACAGGCAAAGGGAAAATTATGTTAACACATATTGTAATTTAAGATTTCATAATACTTTTTATAAGATATATACTATTTAGGTACACTACTTTATAATATTTGTTAATACATACACAAATACTACACATCGTACTATAGAATATACCCACTTAGGTGTATAAAATAAGTTATTATTATCACTTTAAGTAACAATAAATGTATGAATCGATAGTTTTAGTGTGCGCGCCCCAAGTCTAGACTTCAGACGTCTGGAAATTAACTGTTTACCTAACTCAACCTAGCTCCACATCTAGGATTAGAATATCTATTGCAAGGTCTAGCACTAGCTTTCTTCAGCTTTGCTTGCTGCTTTTAAAATGATTGTAGGCCTTTACGTTTAGTATACCTAACTCACAGACACTAACTCGCGTTATGCCTGAATGTCATTTTCAAATAGCTATTGGGCTTACGCGCTGTTTGCCTATTTCCCGTTATACCTACTTCGCTTTAGAACTACTTCGCTGTACATCTAAATCTTATATGGCATAACTTGCGTCTGCCTAAAATGTTGTGCATAGATAAGATATTCTTACGATATGATGTAAGGTTCGACCACGTATAACCATCACATAACAATGATACTTTTAGGATACCTATTCAATTGTCTTTCGTCTGTGGGATGCCATGCTTCGGCCAATCCTCCCAGGAATTCCGACTAGTAGGAAGGTTTCCAATGATTTCAAAACTAAGGATGGGCTATGCCTATCTATCAAAGCATCATATAGATAGTACTCGTATGTTCTATCAAATGTATTATATGTTAAAAAAAATTTAAACCTATTCAAAAAGAAAAGTGACAACCACAATAGAAATACCCGAAATAAGCATAAGCTTGATGTACCAGCGACTAGACTTAGTAAAGTAATTCGTTTAAAGGCCAGTGTATGCGCCTATACAATAAGATCCCTGAAAGCGTTCAAAATTTTTCAATCAATAAATTTAAAAAAGTAGTTAAAGGACGTTTGTGTGCTAAAGCCTATTATAAAGTAAATGATTTTATGAATGATAGCACATCTTGGGAATGAGGTGACCCTCTTCAAGGCTACTTCTAAATTACATATATTATTGTACTCTTGTTATGTAGTTTTAGTCATAACATTGTTATACATATATGCCTTTTTTATATTTTTAAAAGAACAATTTTCCATCTTTTTGATAAAAGATGGCCCGCGCGAGTTTCTTACGCCGGTTCTTCTCGCCGGGCTAGTTCCCGAACCGGTGGTAGGCATCATGTAGATCAACGTTCAGAAAGTGTATATAAATACCTATTTTGAATAAAAATTTTTGACTTTGACTTTGCCGTACATTTGACAGAACAAATCTTATATAATATAGTACTTAAATATAGTATCGGATGTCCCACGGGAAGGAAGCCTATGTTTTAATGCAGAGCCTAAACTACTACCATACCAAATTTAATCGAAATTCGTTCAGTCGTTTTTGCGTGTACCAAACGTCCATCCAGCGAAAGTGTACTAAACATCCATCCATCCTCACAAACTTTCACATTACGTCTATGAAGGTTTGTAAGAAGTCACTTTAGCTTTATGGCTCAATCTCAGTATGCTTATGAGACTAACTCTCGTTTTGCCTACTTCGCGATTTGATTTTGGCATAACGCTATAGAGTTAGTCGTTTTGTAAATTGGTTATGCCAAGCGTAAATATAAAAATTATAGGTATATAAAAATGTGTGCAAAACATATAGGCTATAAGTAAAACCTTAAAAAACGTAAGCAAAACATATAGGCTATAAGTAAAACCTTAAAAAACGTAAGCAAATGCATTTCTTATTTTGATGTCGCTTGTTAATTCACCTCTCCGCGTTAGTTTTACCGTAACAGCTAAGCTAAACTTATACAAGACATGAAGAAGCCAAGAAATATAACAATAGCACTGACTAATATTGCATAAGGTGTCATTGTCACGGGGGGAGGCGACAGTCACGGAGGGGGGCAACCGACGGTCACGGGGGGAGGGCGGAGGCCAACACACGGCCACAGAGGGGGGTGATTCGTCCAGGGGGGAGGGGTAACGTCGCGACGGCTGTGACTCATGTTACCGAGAATGGGCCGCGGTCTTTCGACTTCTTTAATAGTAAGGTTGTACACAGTCGTGCGATTTTCAGTCCGACTTTCTGGATTGTCTTTTGCAGTGAACGAGGGAACTATATAACAAAATAATTGTTTATCTGTCATATGAACGCCGCGCTTATTAACAATTATCGCTGATGATGATGGTGTGACTGTGAGTGACCCTAAGATGAGACAAATTAAATCACGCGCAAGTCCAGACTAACTTAGCACCACGCAACCATTACATGATAATAACAGCGAAAAAAAATTATGAAAAATATTAATCTTATATATTATAATCTAATATAATAATAATATTATATAATATATTGTTTTTACTAAGTTTTCCTTTTGGTTATCAATTCTGGTTATTAATTACTTTGTTATCAGTATTTTTTGTTGATTCACTTAATGCATACCTAATGCTGAGGGTTAGAGACAAGACTCTATAATATTTGTGTCGTGCTTGATATAAACAGTTTTTTGTTAATGATTTAAACTAATTCACGTTTTAAATAAAAACATCTAAGTAAACTTTATACAACTAGCCGCCCGCGTAAATACAGTATTCTACGGGAACAGACTACATTTTCGGGTTAAAAAGTAGTCTATGTGTTAATACGGAGCCTACACTACTTCCATACTAAATTTGATCAAAATCCGTTCAGTAGTTTTTGCGTGAAAGAGTCACAAATATCCATCCATCCAGATGGATAGATATGTTGAGCTTATGTATAATATGATGGATATATATCCATCCTCAACAACTTTCACTATTTTAATAGCAGTAGGATGCATTCAAAAACAAGGGAAGGTTCATTTTAAAAAGTAATTCCTCTGTAAGCGGCCTTATTGGTTGTTTGCGTTGTATTAGGTGCCGTTCTGAGTATCATACATAGTTTGTTTGAAGATGTGTATTTTTTTAATTAAATTTATGAACCAACTGTTTATATTTGATGACACGAATCAATGCATGTACAATGTAGTCATAAATATGAGCACAATTCGTAATAAGTTCACAAATCACTATATATTAATACACAGTATTTATACGTCAAATTCGGGTCTAAATTTGGAAGGTTTGGGCTCTGGATTGATACGACAGGCTTATCGCGGCAAAATGTACGGTTCACGCGGCATATCTTTTTGAGCGCAAGACGTCTGCAACATCTGCAACTCTCAAATCTTTACGGTTTTTATAGCGTGTTATTTTAACTTTCCCTGGCGGCGACGCCACGGATATGTTTATCATTCACGCATCATTATGGGAGGACTGGTGGTAAACGTGAAGAATCTATACTAATTATTGTTAGACTAGCTTTTGCCCGCGGCTCCGCCCGCCAAAATACAGTATCCCACGAGAACGAGGTACTTTTTCGGGATAAAAAGTAGTATATGTGTTAAACCAGAGCCCAAACTTCTTCCAATACTAAATTTCATCGAAATCCGTTCAGTAGTTTTTGCATGAAAGTGTAACAAAAATCCATCCATCCTCACAAACTTTTACATTTATAATATTAGTAGGATTGCTCGCTAAATAAGTGACTATAAGTAGAATTATAGTGTTCTATTGTGTTTTTCTTTACTTTTAGATTAAATCTGAACATTGAACAAAATTGTAAATTTGCAAAAAATGTTTTCCTCATCGTTTGCGGCATAGTTTCAGATTGCATTCAAGTTCATTACCACGACTGTAGACTGAGGTAGGTGTAGGTATATAATACTGCTGCATACAATAAACAACCATGACATAATGCAGTAAAGCGCCGTTTACATAGATCCGGCGGGCAGAGTATTAAAGAGGCGAAAACTCACACATAAAATTTAATATACAATCCGAATCTAATACTCCTCCTGTTGTACAGTTATCGTTAACCTGTAATTAATTATAATAATATCTAAGGATGCTTCACACCAAGTCAATCTGGCCCCGTGAAAAGTATCCGAAGAACTTGCGTTACGACGACCGGACCGGACAGCGGGAAGTACATTTAATACTTTTATACTATACATATACGTTACCTTACTAATAAAAAGATTAACACAACGGGTAATTTAAGCAACGTTGCTGTCTTTGTCTGATGCGTTGGAAAAGTCACTTGACAGACAAAGACAGCAACGTTGTTTAAGCTATCCATTGTGTAAATATTTTTGTTAGTAAGGGAGATATTATTTTAGTTTGTTGTTGTGTTAAAAACATATTTATTGCACATCCATGACCCAGGAACATTGAAAACTTTACCTTTCTACGGCGAGATTCGAACCCGCGAGCTCTAGCTTGAGCACCGACGCGATAGGCCACTGACCCACAGAGGCCGTCATCGACCTTTACTTTATATCACTTAGGGTTTATAAATATTCAAAACTACTAACGACAAAACATTAAAGAAAATACATACGAAATGATGATTAGGTATCGTGTCTGATTTTCTATCATACGGATCATTTCGATGTATTTTAAAATACGGAAATTTTGTACAAAAAAGGGTTACCCATATAATTATATTAAATTGTATCGAATATATTGTATGTATATGTGTTTGCACGTTTTAGTGCCGATTTTTTAATATATTTAAATTTTTTATTAATTATCACCACATAACGAGTCACATTTAACAGTGTTCAGTTTTATGATAAAAAATTACTTATTGCACAGTCGTGAAGGCGCTACATTTTTCTGTCTGTAGGTCGCGTGTAGCCGGCGCTTAATGATGAAACACGTCGTGAATCACATCACTTATAGCCCTTCCTGGAATTGAGTCTAGATGCTCTCTTCTGCCCAAGGATAACAACTATTAACTGACATTGAACGCAAAATGCAGTTTGTCTGACTGTCCATTGTCCAATGTACTATCAAAGAAGTTGCGGCTTGACCAGGCATAAGATGAAAATCGCATAACAGCGCCGCACACACATTCTCACCTGTACCTCATTATAGTAGATGAAATAGATAAAGATGGTTGAGTGGCTTACAAATCTCACCGTGCTATAATAAATGCTATAATACTGGTCGATAGTTCAAATCCCGCTCCGAATACGAGAAACTTCTATTTAGTTGGATATTGAAATGGTCTTATATTTAAAACCAATCTTGTTCCAAATGCTGGATGTCGCCCGCTTCGTTTGAACAGAAATAAATATGTACTTTACTATCCCACGAGAACCGTACAGTTTCATAGGATATAAAGTAGCATAATATGTATTACGAATCATGTTCATTATCTGTATTTCAAATTTCATTCGTCTTTTGTCATTTCTTCGACAGTTTTTTATGAATACCTATGGCATACCCTCCCCTCACACAATCTTTTGCGCTTATAACATTATGATTTTAAAAAGCCTCGCCGTTGAATAAAAAAAAAACTATATTGAATGCAGTTTTTATAGCACAAAAGATAAAGGTACGGCCAACAAACTTCTAACCATAATATTCAATCAAGTTGGCAGGGGTAAGGACCCGTCGTAGGACAAAAACACAGACGACCTTGCAATACTAACCTACGACTATTCCGGGAATGGAACCCGGGACACGTTGGGGTAGGTCACAGTGACACAGGGATCACCTTGAGGCCGTTGACCCGATAGCCTTGGGGGTCTAAGGGTACCAAATTGTTGTCCTTTCAAGTACAAATGTTTACTTAGGGTTGAAAATGAATTATATTCTGTTCAGACGCATTTTTTTTCTAAACAAAAAGATTTAATTCGACCATTGCCGTTGTATTTCTTTATTAGTTGTTGCCCGCGGCTCCGCCCGTCTAAATACACTATACAGTATCCCTCAGGAATACTGTACTTTTTCGGGATCAAAAGTAGCCTATATTTTAATCCAGAGCCTAAACTACTATCATACTAAATTTTATAGAAATCCGTTCAGTAGCTTTTGCGTGAAAGAGTAACAAACATCCATCCATCTTCATTCATACATTTATAATATTAGTAGGATTGCTAGCTAAATAAGTGACTTTAAGTAGCATTATAGTGTTCTATTGTTTTTATTTACGTTTAGATTAAATCTGAACACCATCTCTCGTAATTAACTTACACTCTATTTACCTTTATTGAATTATTAGTGATTCGTCTTATGTTTATCGATATATAAATCGAAACGGGTTTGACGTTTATGAGAATACCATTTTGCAGTTGTAAGATAATCGGGACCGGATTATTGTGTTATTGCAGGATTTTTATGTTGGCATAGTATTTCATAGTGGTTGAATCAGTTGTAGATAATAATATGTTTTGTATAAGCATAATACACAGATTGAAGCTATATTAAGCTATCAAAAACATATTCTTCGATGCGTAATACAATAATATTTTGAGTGACTAACTTTAGAATACTGAAGCGACACTTTTGACACATCTAATAACGGCTACTCAAATTTTGAGTAGCCTCCAAACTCAAAATGAGTTATAGGAATTTCGTGTTTAGGGTCTCAAGGTAAAACAAAACAAAAAAACAGAAATTAACTAATTTTTTTTCTTTTTTTAGGGGCGATGTAAAATGTTATGCAAGAGACGGTGGCAGGGACCTTCAACCGGGCAAGGTGACCCCCTTTGTTTTTGCCTTACGATGCCGTCTGTGAGTTTGTACCTATATCTGGAGCTTTATACTAAGGGCAGTTTCACAATCTTCTAAGTGTCTGATAGCTTATTCGGAAGTTTTGCCGCTGCTTACTTTACAAGGAGCGATAGAGACAAAACATGCAAATAAGCTATCTGACACGTATCAGTAGACCCACAAAGCACGTTTATTGTATCGAATTTTAGGAAGTGCAGAAGTCAAATGGTGTATCATAAAATTATTTCTATCCGTTGACAGTGACTGATGAAATGCAGAATTATTAAACAATTTTTCTATTTTTGACTGATAAAATGCAGATAGACTAAGGGCCTGATTCACAATATTCAAATTAGAGTCGGATAGCTTATTCGGAAATTTTTTCGCTGATTTCTTTTTATCGAGCGACAGAGATAAAGCACGCAAATAATACTTATTACAAAATTGTAGTACAGGACCTAAAACTGCTTTTTATCATCACGTTTGCTGTTTTCTCTATGTGACATATCGGCTTATATATAATAAGAAACTAATTCTCCTAAAATCCATTTAATTGTCGGCCGGATTCAACCGAGCTTCTCGTTTTCTCAAAAGTATTTTTTACTTATTAGTAAACTACAAGTTTTTATAGAGTTTTTTTCCTTTTCGTATCTTCCTTTACAGAAAAACGGGTTGCAGTTTTTACTGTCTCACTAATAACCTAAGAACTAACTTACTATTTATATAGAAATATTTATGTGGCAGCTCAGGGAACTTTAAAACTGTAGGATATATATGGAAAAAATACGAGGAAAATATTAAAAAGGACGAATGAATTTGCCCATTGTGACTGTTCCTACCTGTCAAATGTTTGATGTTCGTTTCGTTCGGTAGCGTAAATTTCTAGGTGCGTTCAGTTCATCTGTTGGTGTGTGTAGGTACTAGTTGGTAGGTGTAGATAATAGATGGAGTAGGTTTAGTAATATATGTAACTAAAACTTTGGTTGATCAATTACGATGAAAAAGTCTTACTAATATTATAAACGCGAAAGATTGTACGTATGGATGTGTGCATGTTTGTCACTCTTGCACGCAATAACTGCTGAACGGATTCGATGAAACTTGGTATGGTAGTAGTTTCTGCTCTGGATTAACACATAGGCTACACATTTTTTTCGCCTACTTTTTAAAAACAATATTATTCGACGGCCTCTGTGACTCAGTGGTTCGCAAGTCGGAGGTCGCGGGATCGAATCCCGCCGAGGGAACCAAAAAACGACAAATTTTTAACGTCCCTGGGTCCTGGATGTATTAAATATGTGTATAATAAATTTATATAGTATATACCTAGGAAGGTATAGTATAAAATTATTAATAGGCCCCGTTGTCTGGCCCCTGTAGGTGTCCATAGATGTAAAAAAAATAAGATGAACGATTACATAATTTTTGCTGCGTAAGAGTATTTACGTATTTATGACATATTTTTCGCGGAAAACATACTCTCATATATAAATCTAAGAACCGCACGTGTTCACGTGTCGTGGCGTTATTTACGTTGTGTCAACACGTGTTTACGTTATTTGCGTGGTCTACGCCACGTGCTACGTTATACAATGTTCACGTGAGCTATTATATTCTGACAATGCAATGGGTTTATTCATTACATAAATGGATTTTAGATGCATATTATATGTCATACATAAGATGCTTATCGGTATAGGTCGTGTTACATATTATGTTATTTACATATTGTGTCATAGTCTGAACTGTATATTATAATTCAATTGTCTATCCCTGAAAGTACTATATAAAGATTTTTTTTCAGATTTTATCAGAGGATAGATGCTGGTAATTATATGAATACGTTTATTTAAATAATTTAAGTAATTAACTATTACCTGAATTCATAAAAATTCTCAAGTATTATGCAATGTCAAACACGTGTGCATTTTTTTAAAATTTATTATCCAAGACAACAAAAATTCAATTTTTTTTGGGTTTTTAGTCATCATCAGAATCCCTACATGTTAATGACTTAACAAAACATTTTATAAACTAGCACACTGAGAAAACAGTTAAGGAATACTTGTGAGCAAAAGCAAAATATAAACCGCTGAAGGTAGCCTTCCGATCTATGTCTAATATGACGTGAGACCGGGACGCGAGACCGGGACGCGAGACCGGGACGCGAGATCGCGACCGGCGACCAGCGAATCAGGTTCTCTGACCACGAACACCGGTTTTTATTATATAAAAAACTGTTTTGTTTAACTGTAATAGCTATTTCTAAAATTGGAGTGCATTACGTTTTTGTTCGTGATTGTACAATGTACATACATCATAATCAAGAATTTATTGAAATCTAAGATTTCGTATAAAATGACTTATGCATTCACCTGTAGATACTTATCTTGTGGATAACAGGATGAAGTGCTATCTTGTTTTGCTTTGAATTATTTCACGTTTTCTTGCGTAATTTTTCTTTATGAGTTATAAATACAGAATGCTCATATACATACATAGTTAATATATATTATTAAACATATTAATAATATTATTGAGTTACTTTCCATGTTTTTATTAAATCATACCTACACATCCATGACCCAGGAACACAGAAAACTTTTGTTCCCTTGGCGGGATTCATTCCCGCGACCTCCGGCTTGAGCACCAACTCGCCAACCAGTGAGCCACAGAGGTCGTCGAAAAGTAATGTTTAGCTAAGACAAAGATGCAAGCGGCACATGCTACTGTTTGACGGATAAGCTGTTTTAATTCAATGACATTTTTATGAAAGGAGTTGGACCGAAATAGACCCATAGTCCACAACAACAAAATGATTGCCTATTTCACTTTAAAATTTGATGTCACCTAAAGGGCAATCCCGAAATAAGCCGGGTATAGAAGTTATGAGCAAGAATAAAATCCTATGTCATGATAGGTGTAGATGTTGGTGTGGATATGTTTGTTCCTGTAGGAACTGATTGGGTTGATGTTGTGGGCGAAAAACCAATAAACCAGAAAATAATATAATTTTAAGTGAACCCACTACCAAACATTTCATAGCCTTCGGCCCTGAATTTCTTTCGTATGGATTTTGGACCATGTAATTTCTAATCTTAATCAGTATTCTACATTTTTTTTATTTATAAGAGACCGAACATCATATAAACAAATACTCCAAAAGCCCATATGCAGTCTTTTGATTCTAACATAAAAACCTCCGAAACCCGTTCCCTATTGTCCTCCAAGCCCTCGGGTCTCAGGGTCACCTTGGGGTCAACGACCGCTTGCGTAAGCGTTGCGTCACTGTGCAGAAATGCGCATTAGTGCTCCCCTATGCGACCTCTTTTTCTAACAACGTACGCCATACGGGCGAGAAAGGGATGCAGGATCGTGGTTTTCTTTTTAATTTTAAGTCTAGAACTGCAATGGTTTCGAGTCTCCAACTTTAATTTCATTTACACATCATCATTATCGCTAAAATATCATATAACTTTGTCCGTTTTTCTTGCCTAATATAATTAATAAAGAAGTACATACCGAATTACTATATGATCTGTTTTTTTTTTCGGAACAAAAATTAAATTTTTGCAATGTGAAGCATAAAATATTTTATATGATGTTGGGAATAACCAAGACAGCCTATTAAGTATTTACAGAACTTTCAAATAAGTATTTTTAATATATTTTAAGCCGGCGAATTATATAGCATGCAATTATCAAAGCATTTTAGTCTGAAAATCAGTACCGTGAGAAAAGGGAAAACTCCGAAGGGCTTTCCAGTCCGGCGACTTAGAAAGACCTCTTGCCTGCATGTTTGTAATAGTGTTTTAGGGTTCCGTACTTAAAGAGTAAAATCGAAACCCTATTACTGGGACTTCGCTGTTCCGTCCGTCTGTCACCAGCTGTATTTCGTGAACCGTGATAGCTAGACAGTTGAAATTTTCACAGATGATATATTTCTCTTGCCGGCATAACAACAAAATGTTTGAGTGGGGCTCCCATACTCATATACAGATAATAGTACGGAAGCCTTAGTGTGCGAGTCCGACTCGGTTTTTTTGCTGGTATTTTCCAGTGAGCTTCGAATGCAACTGTGTAAATACTGTAACCTACCGTTGCGGTTTTATATTATTATTACTATTTCGCGTCGCTTTTTGCTGCTAACCATGTTGCAAACTCTGCCGTGAATAATTTTGTGAGTAAACATTTGCGTGGCCAATTTTTTACTAATTTTTAGGGCCCAGAGCCTTTAGCCAAGATGCTTTCACGAATCACAATGTCGAATTTAGGAATCAAAAATGTGTGGTTTTATCAATTCCATATATTTTCAATACCGAGGATCGTCGTTGTAATTAACGATGAAATGTTGGCTAAGCCCTCTGTTCTGTCATTTAAATCACAAATAATTGACGACCATATTCTCTACCTACCGAACCTACCGAATATACACAATTTTTACGTTTCCAAACAGTTTGGTGACACGAGAATTTAATATATTAGATATATAGATATACCAATTTAACACACACTCCAAAACAAAGGGATATGTATTGGTTCTCGTCCCGCCCTTGCGGCCGGGCGTTGAACCCGCACCAAGGTCGACTGACGCAGACGTTTCAATACTGAATACTTTATAGGTATTAGGTATTTTGTATAATACTTGTCTGCAACTCCTGTGTTTTATCAAGCCATGCATTACTCAAACCACTGAAACGATTGCACAAATTATACAGAATTTGTGCAGATTCTCTAATATTGAATACTATACCTATAGGTATTTTGTATAATACCTGTCTGTAACTTGAAACTTCGTTATACACGCGGAATTTATTTTCTATGTCTCTTAGTCATAAGACATATAACTGCATAATAAGTACATATACTCTTTGAGCAAATTCCCTATTCTGCATTTTCACTATATAGGGAGGTAGCCCGAGAGGAGATTTTTGTAGTAACTCGAGCGCGTCAGATTAAGATAAATATAGGTATACAGTACCACAAGTCTCGGGCAAAGAAGTATCAAAATTAAATCAGGAGCGTAAGCTTAAAATGGAGATTTTCAGTAGACCTCAAAGAAGATCCAACTTAAAGTACGGGCGATTTGAAGGTCAGCAAAGCCCGTAGGGACTTATTTAAAATTAAAAAAAAAGCTCGGAATAATAGAGTATCACGGATAGTTTATAGTGGTCCTGCTTTACCAAAATCTGATCATAAATTACCTATTTAAGCTACTTTTATATGACACTTTCTTTTTTCCAATTTTAATAAGGCTGTACCTATACCTACTTTGATAAGTAGGTATAGGTACAGCCTGAGGGCTGCTGAGGGCTGAGAGCTGCAGGGCTTTAATGGTGTGATACACCATTAAAGCCCTGCAGCTCTTCTGATGTTGCGAGTGCCCATGGGCGACGGTAGTTGCTTACCATCAGGTAACCCGTTTGCTCGCTTGCCCCCTTATTTAATAAAAAATAATAATAATAATAATAATAATAAACATTTGTACATTTTTAAACAAGACGCTCGAATAACTACATATTTAGCATCCTGGACTCCCCTACTATCATAGTTTTGGATTACACATACTAGGCCAAGTTGAAAAATTTGCTCTGTATAAGCGATGTAAAAAACGTGAATTTTTTTACAATAAAAATATTTTTATTGTAAAAAATTTCAGTTTCTTATTTCATAAATATAAATTTCATAAATAGTTAAAGTAATTTTCAACTTCTTCAAGCTTAAGGTTGATTTATGTTTCGTGAAAACACTTTTTTAACAAAGTGCATTAGAATAATATGTCAAAATAAATGATTTATTTTCATAATTTATGTAACAATTCAGATATTTGCGGTAAATGAGACTCCTTATTAATGAATTACTTTACACACAATATAATAAATTATATTTATTGCTAAAATGTAATGTCTTGTAACCAGTAAGAATATTAAATGATTTGTCCGCTTAAAAATCTGATGATATGCATACAAGTGATACTATCGCATAACACTAGAGGAATTACAATTTTAAATAATTTTCTGATGATAGTCAACCCAAACTAACAGATGGACTAGTCAGATGTGTAATTTCACTTCTATACATTACCTGAATACATTTGCTTTTATGCACTTACCGATCGATATAAAAGTAGGCAAGGAATAACAGGTTTTAAAATATTCTCTACATGCAACGACAACGACACGACATATAATAAGTATTCTCAATAAAATGTGGTCACTTGGTTAATAATAATAATATCTATGGACGCTTTCACACCACGTCAATCTGGTCCCGTGCTTAGTTCTCGACGGACTTGTGTTACTGGCAACAGACAACGGACATATTATGATATATTCTAATAATTATATATTATACACATATTTAAGATTTTATTAAATTATACACATTTTCAATACATGGACCCAGGAACATAGAAATCTTTTTTGTTCTTTTGGAAGGATTCGAACCTCCGGCTTCAGCACTGACGCGCTCAACCACTGACCCACAGAGGTCGTCGAATGCTACTACTCTTATGTAATCGTAGAATCGTTTATTATAACTTATGTATTAATGTAAAAGTGCTTATAACTAAATCTTAAAGTACTTAATCTACAAAAGTCTTTATTTTCTATTAAACCGTAAGAAAACAAATGCCCACTTACGGCCGGTTTCAATAACCTATCTATCTATAAATATTTGTTAAAAACGTCGTCATTCAATCATTTAAGGGTATTTTGCGATACAAATTCAACGATCTTATACATTACAAATTTGACGTTTCTAACAAATAGTTATTGGGACAGATAATAGATAGGTTATTGAAACGGGCCATTAATCAACACTAATAATATAATAAAGACGAAAGATTACTTTGTTTGTTTGCATTGAATAGGCTCCTAGGAAACTACTGGACCGATTTTGATGAAATTTGGCACAGATATAGAATATACCACGGGGAAGGACATAGTATTTTTTTTATAAATATACGGTTCGGTTCCCGCGGCATTACCCTTTGCGCGTACGAAGTCGTGGGCAACATCTAGATTCTAGTAAGATTCTGTCGGATTTATTCTTTAAGGCCGACTTGTGCAGATCTGGGTTAAAGTTAACCCTGGTGCTTGCGGGGTGTGAGGAGTCACGAACGAAGACTAAATCATATGAACTATTTATTGATTTTTTTTTGGGATACAAAATATTAAATGTTTGAGAAATACATACGAACTACCTATTGTTTTACCCGTTACAAATTAGGTAATTACACAAAAGGCCATCATTATATTTTGTTTATTATTGAGGCCCAAAGATTTCAACACTCAAGATAGGCTATGACGTACATTTGACAGAACAAATCTTCATACAAGAAAAAGTCACGCCATCTTGGTTTGTCAAAATGACCCCAAAAATAACAAAATTGGGGCCATTTAACTGAAGACAATTTATGCCTCGTCAACATGCCTATAACATTATATACGTCTATGTTGAGGCCAATTACTGTTCTATTTCAATCTATTTTATAGACAAAATAATTATTTTGAAAATGTATTCGTCACATATAGATAACTACTATTATAAATGTGAAAGTTTGTGATGTGGATGGACGCAAAAACTACTGAACAGATTTCTATTAAATTTGGCATGATAGTAGTTTATGCTCTAGATTAAAACATAGGCTACTGTTTTACTCCATCATAGACGGGGAAGATACTATACATAATGTTTTAAGTTAAAACTAAAATATCGCTTGATATACAGTTTGTATGAACTAACGGATGGCTAAGGTACTATATATTTTCATATTACGTACTGCAATATGAAATATATCCAGACATCTTGAGATGAAATAATATACTTTTATTATATAGTATAAATATAATAAAAGTATACTTATATATTTTATAAGCTGTATTCATCACAAGAAGAATACAGTAAAGTGTGTGGAAATAATAATGTGTGTGGAAAGTGTATCTACATGTTTCATTGTAAGAGTTCGAATGTAAATTGGCAGCTCAGCACAGGGCATGTGCAGTGTGTGACTGATGATCAATAAAGTTAATTTTTGAATAGTTATCTTAAAAATGCAGCGCCGCGTAGCTTGTCGCGGTGTGAACTGACCTTTAGAGTATGAAATACAATTTCAAACTAACCACATAAAACTGCTTCAACCTGAATTCGTAAATAGTTTAAAAACTGTTATTTCCGCCTACAATTTTAGAGAGATTATGTTGCGCTTTATTTGGTGGTATAGCATTTTATAAAAAGCTTTAGGGTCTATGAAATAAGGAAAATTGTACCATAATTCACTTTAAACTGAATTGTGATTCTGTTTTCTTGAAAACTCAATTCGGTAATAATGAAATCTCAATTCGCGCGTAATCTGATTTAAATTCAAGTTCATTGCCAAATGAATGAACAGTTCAGACAGTCATTAATTATTATAAATGTCCTTTAAATCAATTATTCGATTCGTCGATTCTGTTGGTATTAAAACATTAAAAGTCTTTATCAGTGTTTAATAGTCAAATCATTTTAATTAAAATATGTCTTGATGAAAACATTTATGTATCCCTTTTTTATCAAAATTATAAAATTAATTCCTTAGACACACATGACGAAAAAGTCCGCATATCTGAGGTTTGTAGCATGAAAAACAAATTGTATGTCCTAATATTAACCTGCAGCCGTGTATCCTGCCAAACAAAACATCTAAAATTAGGAATCATACATACATCAATTGTAAATATTTTAAAATAGATAAGAAGTCATATTATTATGTAACTGGTGTATTATTTTTATGTTTGTGACAAAATTTACTCATTTAAAAAACGTCGACGATGAAAATGTCTGTCTGTCTGCAAAAAAAAATTTAATAAGTTTGAGTCAATCCTCTTTCAACTAGAAAAACACACGATGCTGCGACGTAACATACACACAGACTTTTAACCCGTCTTTTTACTTAGGTTGAAAACTATAGATCTAACATATTTAGCATTAGCATTGATAGGTTACCTACAACCATAGCCTACATTTACATAATACTCATTATAACCTGCCTGCCCCGTTTCCAGCATACAAGAGCTGTGGTACCGTTGCGCACACTAGATTCCGCGGGTCTGCAGGTACAACCACCGCCAGTCGCGCTAGTACATTCGTGGCCAGGTGGCCGATTTTTATGTTAGTAGGATTGCTAACTGTAAGGGCTGGTCGGCCAGGTGTATGACAACACAGGGTAGGTAATGACAGAGCGTTTTAAATAAATCATTATTGTAGACATTCTTGTGATACGAGAAAAAATATTTTGACCGCAATCGGACAATAACTTTTGAAGTAGAGCATGTGAGTTTATTGTTTAAACACAAAAAATTGAACCTTATGATGTTAGATTTAGTTAATTGTACAATTGGTTTTTATTGGATATACCGGTCCACTTGACCCATTATATATTCTTTACATTAAAACACAATAATATGATATTAAATTATAAAATGTAAAAATTGGCAAAAAAATCGCCAATATCTAATGAACCTCTATCTAAGCTAAATGAATCAAAGTTCAAAATCAAATCAATCAACCAAAATATAAAATCTATGTATCTCTCTCTACCAAACCAAATTTAGTATAAGCTTTCTATGCATGTCATGTAATATGACGTCACGTTACACATCAGATCTCTATATCTAATTATCTATTTTAAACATTTATACCAATGTTATTTTCAATGATATCCAAAAACTGATTATACTACACGGATTATTTAACAAGATATATCTATTTAAAATATTTCCTATTTACTGTGAATAAAACTGTTACCTCTGACTATTCCTAATCTATGCTCCGTCTAGGATACCAGGCAAGCTCGTACTAAGAGAACTCTATTATAACAGAAATAGAGTATATTTCTTGGAAAAGCATTAACTATGATGGAGCTATAATAATTATATAGATTCTTGCACACACTGTAGCCTTATTGAAGTTCTAATCAATGTTTAGATCTTTATTTGCTGTAAAGTTAGATTGGAAGAGGTGCAATCCATAGCGAAAGCTGGTTCCCCTCCATAGGGAAGCCCTAGCCTGTATAATAGGTAGAGATTTGGATGAGGGTCTTCAAAAGGTAAGTGAGAAGTGAAGCCAATAGGAATGGAGTTATAGGAACCCCACACCGCTAATGTATTCTTTTTCTTCTGGGTCAAGAGAAACATGGATTTTCTTTGCCATTAGACTGTTTTGCGCCATCTGACAAAATTTTACTAGCTTATTTCCGCGACTCGGTTTGCGTTACCTTTTCGTTCGTTCGTCCTTAAAGAAATCGTGAAAAAAAAACACTTCAAAGCGACCTCATTTAGTGAGCCACGTATTATAAATTTTGAGTTATATCATGGTATAACATTATCAGTATTTTAATGTTATCGTTTCGGTAGTTTATAAGACCCTTCAATGGCGTTGAAGTAACAGATCTTTACCATAGAAATGTTAGTACATGGAGACAATAGAGATACGGAGAACAATCTGTGTACGGTAGATTTACCAAAAAGTGTCCATAAAACAATAAAAAAATATGCACCGAGTCGCCAAGATTGTTCGCCAATCACATGCTATACTAGTGTAACCCTCCTCTCCTTACAATTTTACCTTTTGACCCCAGTTGTTCAGATTTAGAAACTTAGAGCATTAAACCAACTTAAAATGACATAGTATGAAACACTATGTAAGACTCTTTGTGGCACCGGCACATTATAATTTGATTCTCAAAAATATTTAAATTTGAAACTTAATGTCAGATTTTTTCGTTTAAAATTATTTCTTATTGATTTAACCTCATGTATACATAAAAAATGTAAACATTGTCACCATAAACGTATATATTATAGACGGGGCATGTCGTGGCAAAAACTGTACACGCTTAAAAGGCCCCACTTTTGGGGTTGTTTGGGGCCATTTTGAGGTATGATGAAATCAATATGGCGTAACTTATTTAGTATGAAGATTCTTTCTGTCAAAATATGTGCGTCTTTAGTTTTGAAAACTTTGCTTATCACCCTAAAATATTATTATTTTTGACCACGTTATTTATTATTCAAGACTTACACGTTATATATATCCGAATAGACCTTCCGTTTTGAATACCAGTGGAGCCATAATAATACATATCTCTACTTAACAATTTACACTTTTGCGACAGTGGCGTCTCCTATTTAATACACTTTAATGGAGGCTGTTACTTTCGAGTTACGAGTAACGAGTACTGAGATAGGGCTCCTTTATCTCTTGTCCCCATGGGCAGTATTCTGTAATTGATTCGTGTATTTCTAGTAAACATGTATCAGTCCTCCTCTAGTCCTCATTACACTAATCAAAAATTTAACAGATTAAGGGAGAACAACATTGTTATAAATTTCAAATTGTATACAATTGAATTTACGCGAACTATTATATAATCATGTTTAAAACATAATGGACTGAGATCCCAGCCCCGCCAGGCTCCCCTTAAATTCTTACTGATAAAATGTATGTCATATTGTAGTATTAGTTGTGTACAATAAACGTTTGTATACCCGCCAGATTGTGCGGTGGGAAAATTCTCAGGTACAGGGCGCCAAGTAAGGTGAGTACATTTTTTTTGTACCTTTGGCTTAGAATAAGATTTTTTTCTATATTAAATCAAAGATATTTCAAAATTCAAAGGCCG
This sequence comes from Phengaris alcon alcon, assembly GCA_037179445.1. Lineage (NCBI taxonomy): Eukaryota > Metazoa > Arthropoda > Insecta > Lepidoptera > Lycaenidae > Phengaris > Phengaris alcon. The sequence continues at coordinate 1,956,509 of JAYRCH010000087.1, read as the reverse complement.
CTACGAACTATTAACGGTACTCTGCCCTGTACCTGAGAATTGGCCCACCGCACAATCTGGCGGTTTAATTTAGGTAATCTAATTTTTTCTCTTTTTAGGGTTCCGTAATACACAATCCGTCCGTCTGTCTGTCTGTCTGTCCTCGCTTCTAGCTTCCGTAATTATGAATATAAATTGATGAAATTTGATACAGTTAAAGACTGTGTATAGATTTCGGTTTTGGCATATTTGGCATAAAATAATAATAATTTCACATTTTAGGGGTGGCTCCCCATACATGTGAAGTTGAAAATAAAGGCAAGATTTTATACATGACTCTATTACAAAGTCAACCATTTTCGAGTAATCGGCTTCCTAAGTGGTTTATAAGTTGGCCTCCCCTGGCATTTCTAAACTATGAGACTTACAAACTTTCAATTTTCCATGCTGATATTATCATACTAAATATTCTTTAAGAAAACTATTTTGAACGAAATTGGAAAGTAATTTTTTAAGGAATTTGCGAAAAACCTATTACGCGTTTAATGTTAAGGAACCCCTCCTTAGATATAGTCCTGACGTGCTCTTGGTTAGGTTATTTAAGACCATTTTTGCCAGAAAAAAGTACGTGATGTTAGCTGAGACCCGAAGTGAGATTTGGTGAGATTCGTCTCGATTTCCCTCCCCCTAAATAGAGGAATATAAAGTGATATTAAAAAATCAGTGACAAAACTATTAATATTTTATCAGCAGCTTCTGAAAATCCAGATAGTTCTATAAATTTTGCTATTTGAATCTATACTCTATTCTCCATTCCATAAGGCTTGTTTTCACATAGCAAACCATTTTCGAGCTCACTTGTCCTAGCACGAGAGCCAATCTCCATACTTGCGTAAACGTATCCACTATACACAAATTAAAATGAAAGTGACATTTATTCCGTTTAGAATCAATAAATAAATATAAATAAAAGACCCGCATAATCTTATTACATGTCGACTGTGATTTTTGCGTAAAATGGCCAATTATGGCGTTCTTGATCTCAGAAACAAAGATACATTAACAATTTTGACATATTGAACAGTGCAGAATAGCTATTGGCCTAGTTCGTAGCGGCCTAGTTTTATGTAAATTTTGCTTAACTTTTTAATTAAACACAAAATTGCAGAGAAATATTTTCATAAAATGCGCGAAGGCTCTTTTTTCAGCTCCTGGATTGAACTACTGTTCTAAGCAAATTAAATAATAAAATGAAAATGTTATCTCCTATATAGTCGTATAGTTCGTAGCGCCCTTAGAAAATTTTATTTCTAAGCCAAAAAACTTCGAAAATAGCTTTAAGTTAACTGTGGATTACTCCTATCTACGATAATATTATTAAGCAAAATTTATACCAGAACAATTGTTACTTCATGAGGAATAAAATTTTATAATTTTAAAGTATGAATATTTAACATATTTCAATAAAAACGATAAATACAACTGCAAAATTACTACAAAATACGAAGTGTCGGGAACGCTTCAAATACTTAATCTCGCAGAGTGCAGATTTGTAATAGGGCTCTTAATTAACTTAATAAGATCGGTCGTTGTAGTTTTGAATAGTAGTTTCTGTTTCTTAAGCTAAGCTAAATTTGTTCAGGTTTTGTCTTAATGTACTATCAGGGAATCTAATTCATACTGCTTAAGAGTGTTCTCGTAATTTATTTAATTATAATGACGGTAGGCAATCACAGTACAATTATCAATGAAATCTCAGTGTGATATCATAATAATACGAAAATACGAACAAATTATGACAACGAACAACCTACTTATTAATTAGATTCCCATATAGTACATAAATATTGCAAGCCCAAAAAACCTATTTATTAGTGCATAACTGAATATTTCTAGCTTTTGCAGACAATGAAGCAGAGTTTATTAAGCTATTTCAGAGTATTTTTTGTCCCAGCTCGTTCTTGAATAAGTTCTTGAATATTTGAATAAGTAATTATTAATTAAATACATTTTTTTCTTTATAGTTTCGCATTTCGCCTACTATGTCCATTTGAAAAATTCCCAATGTATTAGAGTCTTAACAGTATGAAGACATGTTGGTTCATCTTAAGTGTTGAATAATTCGCCTCACTAACACTAGGCCCAAGTAACGGCGGTGTTTGTACTAACAAATGCCGCCGTTACTTAACTATAGTAGGGCTAACGGGAGAGGTTACGGTTAAGATAATAGCCAGTTAAGTTGTAAGTGATATATATTGTTATATCCTACTACTACTATAAATGTTAAAGCACGTGATGGATGGATGTTTGTTACTCTTTCACGCAAAAACTACTGAATGGATTTTGATGAAATTTGGTATGATAGTAGTTTAAGATCTGGAGCGAAAAGTACAGTGATTTCGTGGCATACTGTATTTACTCTTATTTCATTATTATTATATTTTATTCAAAAACTTACAGATAACTAATGATAACATTAATAGTTTATCTAAAAAATAACTAATTACATAAGCTGAAAAGTGATTAGGTAGATCTTATAATAATCTCAAATACGGGAAAAACTTGAAATTTTACTTAACTCTTATATCTAATAATATATGATTAGTAGGTATTAAGATTCTTAAACAATAAGAAACATAATGCATTACTCTTGCTTCATCTAACCTTAATTCAATATCAAGGTATTGTAATTTGTAACAGTTTTGTCAACACCTGATGCCGGGTAAAAACAGTCTGGACTTTGGATCAGCTAATCCTTGATCGTGTCCCAGACGTAGTATGACAAAGTTAATGAATATCTTTACTATATGCAGCATTCAAATGCAGATGTGGAGCAGACAACAAAGGCAGCTATATCAGCCGGCGAGACGTTACCGAATATAACACACACACACATAAACATATACACACACACGGCCAGACAGACACCTAAGTTTCGCAAACAAACAAATTAACATTGAAATTAGAATTCATTCAGGTTCAGTTCACACCGAAACGCGACGAGTACTCTCTAAGAGGCAAAAGTACCCTCATAAAGTTCTAATTAAAAAATATATATAAATTATTACGCGCCAATTACGAATTACAAGGGCGACGTCTTGTAAAAAAAAATCAGTCTACCCGCCAGTTGTATCCTGAAAGAGTTTCAAGCATAATATTGTTATGTCGTTCCAAGAAACGCATTCTTTGCGAACTATTACATATTTTATCATATTAACAGAAAGTTAGTAAGCTCATTACAGTTTTATTAAAATTAAACAACTCTCTAACAAACAACAACTATATGAATACTAGGCATGCGGGAGGATTCCACAAAGAGTAATTTCATTACGATAAAAAGCACAGATAAATTAAGTCCCCGGGCACAAAGAAACATATAGCAATATAAAAATATCGCAATATTACGAAAACAGTAACCGAATGTAGGCTATCTGGGGTCGATAACCGATAGCCGATAGCTTATCACGGACACCGTTTGACATTACGTCAAATACTTTTTACGACATTCATAAATGCAATTATTTAGTCGTATTATTAAAATATTATGTAAACGTTTAATACTTATTTTATAATTAAATAAACTTTTACACTCTAAATAAACTGAGTTTATCTGGCGCCAGGTTTCTGAGTCTAAAGATAATTGTGATCTTTTCCAAATTCGAGGATACATTTATTTTGTTTTGCTTTAAATCGTCAATATAACGAATTTTATGAAAATGAAAAACATATTATCTTGCTTTGGTAGTAAAATGGATCTCTTTCAATTATTTTTAACTACGAAAAATAATAATTTTAACCTCTGTGGCTCAGTGGCTAGCGCGTGAGCGCCTTAGCCAGAGGTCGCGGGTCCGAATCCCGCCGATGGGACGACAAAGAGTTTGCTGTGTTCCTGGGTCTTGGATGTGTATTAAATATATGTTTAGTATAGTAAAAATCTTAAATATATGTATAGTATAACAGTATTAAATATACTTCCGTTGGCTGGTACCTGTGATACAAGTTCTTCGGATACTTGGTACTGGACCAGATTGTTGTGATGTGGTGTCCATTAATATTATGGTTCCTTCTTTTTCTGTTCTCTGTTTGAAAACTGTAAGTGCTAAATAGTTATCACAGCCATAAAAAATAAAAACGTCAAACTCGTCTTCTTCGAATAAAGATATAAAATCAATAAACGGCTGAAATTTGTCAGTCAAGTTAAAGTTAAAAGTTTAAACTAAGTTAATCTGTCATTCTTTGTTCAGTCACGCATTTCACAAGATATCTAACCAATAAGCGCTATTGAATATAAAAACAAGTCAAAATCACCTGAAAAACCGGGCATTAGTCGTTTAATAATTAATAAAAGTAATTCAAAGTCTATGCCTATATATATAGATTATTAAAGTCCTGAAGTCCTGACTTTTCAAACATTTTAAGGTTACATGTAAGTTTACAAGTAATTTTTCCAACAATACTGCATACAATAAAATTATGTGAACACTAATCGTTAAACAAAATGTTGACATCGATAAACAACATAGGAAAGTTCGTAGCAGTAGATTATAGATTACGTAGACCTTCTTCGCGGTCGTTCAACCGGCGTAGCGCCTTTTGATACCTCGTAGAGACTGTTGACCTTGCGTAGACAGAGTTACACATACTACTAATATTATAAATGTGAAAGTTTGTGACGATGAATGGATGGATGGATGTATAGATATCCATATATCTATACATTCATATGAATGGATGTTTGTTACTATTTCACGCAAAAACTACTGTAGGGATATTAATGAAATTCGGTATGGTAGTAGTTTAGACTCTGGACTAAAACATAGGCTTATTATCCCGGAAAAGTACAGTATTCCAGCGGGAAACAGCTAGTAAATAATATAAAATAATTTCTAACACTTTGTTTTTTATGATTTTTGCTTATGGATAACGTTTAAAAATATTATAATTGTTTACTTAAAAATATTTAAATACCAAAAAATGTATATTTTCAATATGGTTTGAGTAGTTTTTGGGCTTTGCTTGGCTATTTGTCAAAAGTTAATAAACGTTTCTAACTTTATTTTATTTTTTTTATTATTATTTATTTACACTCAGAGGAAACAGCGTGTATGGCCATGTTAAAATAATATGTTAGTGTTACACTAGCATACTATTGCGGTAGTCAATACCTATTTGCTATAATCTAAAAATATGCAAAATTCCAGAATATTAAAAGCTGGCAACGCACTTGCGACTACTCTGGTGTTGGACACCCGTCCATGGGAGACGGTAATCTCTTTCCATAAGGTAATCCGTCTGCTCGTTTGCATTTCATAAAAAAATATTGTCTATAACCACCACTGCGAAAATTAACGGCGTTTCTCTTTAGTTATGGCCCAGCCCATACGTAGCCCCGGTATCGACTATCAACAATTAATGGCATATCTCCTCAGTATGGCTCCAGCATTATGAAGCCCGGGTGTAGGTGCAGACGGCAGACGATCACCCACGTGACAGAACCTGCGCAGGTGAATGCACCCAGTTTCGTACAACTCATTTCAGGGCTCGTGCCTGAAGTAAGCGATTCCTCCGTACAGGTCTGGACTGAAGGCATTACACGCAGTACATATATTATGATCGATGACTTAAATGAAATGATTTAAAACTAAGGATGGGCTATGACGTACATCCTGATAAATCCAATATTTTATAGAACACACGTTCAAGTTGGCCGGTACCGAAAACAACGCAACAAACATGTATCTAGAATGACTTAGGAGTTCTGTTCAGAACTTTTGGTTCCGGGGTATACCTTGGTGCAAAATCTACATTTTTGGTAGCATGTACAAACAAATTTCGAGAAGTTCCTCGATTCCTTATGTATCCCTTCATCAGGACACCACTTTGGTGACAACGGAACTAGTTTCTGATTATACAGCAAAAAATGAATTTAAAAATTCGGTCCACAGATAGCGGCGGAGTAATAGTTGAACACACAAAGTCATACAAAGAACATTTTGGAAGTCAGTTAAAGACAAAATAGATTTTTTGTAAATAATAAAATTAATAAATTAATTTGATAATGTTGTCGTAATGTGCGTGACATGTTTTCAAGTAAAAAATAAATAAATAATAAATATCTTTATTACTCAACATACATTATTATAACATAATTTTGAGGCATCCCCATTAAGTTACCTAGTACTTGTGTTAGGGCTGTCTCGCTCGGGGGTCTGCCAGTGCGTCCACGTTCGTGCCCCTGGGCAACGCTTGGGTACGCCACCCCGTCTTTGCGGGGTGAGGTACTCACGCGGCTGAAGGCTGGCTCTATCTTTCTTTCTTCTTCTATCTTTCACCACCTTTTTAGTTTAACTTTCTTGTTTTGCTTTAGTTTTTATTTATTTTTCTATCTTTTCACCATCTTTCTTTCTTCTCTTGCTATCTTTCACTTTTATTTACCTCTTCCGATAGGTGACCTCACACCTGAAAAAAGGCCGCGACCCGGGGTGTCGGAGAATTGAGAATGGACAAGCGCAAATTGAAAAATTCTCCCCGGGTGGGTCCCGGCAATGCCGGGGAATCCCACACTTCCTCGAAAGAGGAAGTCTGCCGCACGTATACGGGGGCGGCACAACTTGCGTGTAGTGGAGAGGGAGGCGCGATGGCGCAAGCAGGACCGAAACCGGTGCACCTTACCGCACCGGAGACGGCCCCACTACCGGAGAGGACACAAAGGAGGGATACGGGGGGGTTGCCGCGCGTGTACCTAGAACGCATGCCTGGCGCCCGCCCCAAACCTCCATCCACAGACGTAGACAGCGAGGACTGTCCCTCGGATACCAGCAGCGTGTCTAACATGTCGCTGGACTCCGAGGGGCTGCCCGCAAACCCGGACAGGACTGCCCGTAAGCGGCGTAATACGGATGAGGACATGGCGCCGCCCATCAGTAAGGGGGTGGCGCCCAAACCCAAACGAGGACGTGGCCGGCCGCCGACGACCGGCCAGTATGTCGGCCTGGCCAAGGCAAAGGCCGACTTAAATAGAGAAAAGGCGGAGGCCCTTCGGCTCCAGGCCGAGGAGGAAGTCGCCGCAGTGGCTCGTGGGGCGAGGAATGCTGGAGCGCTCATCCGTTCTAGCCCCTCCCCCACCAGACTCCCCGCTACTTCTCCTACGCGAGAAGAAGCGTCGGAGCGGACGAGCGCTGCGCTGGTCGGAGCAGTGCAGGCTTCGCTGGAGACCGTCTACATGGTCGCCACAAAGTCCTCCAATCTCAAAGGTACCTATCAAAGGTACCTAAAGGAGGCAGTGGTGACTATCGCGTCGGCCTTCAACGAGGTACGATGTCGCACCGCGACAGAGGAGGTGGCAAAGCTGGAGGCCAACAACAAGCGCCTCGAAGAGCAAATGGCCAAATTGCGCCAGGAGCTCGACGAGCTGCGCAAACAGGCCTCCCGCCCCAAGGATAGCGACATGCGTGAGCTATTGGCGGAGGTCTCTAGAGCAAACATAGAGACCTTCGGCAATATGCTCAACGCTAGGCTGGCCGGTCTGGTGGACCGTCTCCTGCCGGAGCCCCGAAGGAGGCCTCCGCTTGCGGCGGACGTGGTCCGGGGTGACATGGCCCCGGCACCCGCGCCGAGCGCCGAAGTGTCGAAGGAGAGGGAGCGGCCAAAGCCGAAAAAGGCAGCGGCCGGGGAGAGGAGTGGAGCGGCGGCAGGCACGGTGGTGCCAACACAGGCTCCCACTGCACCTGCACCGCCCAGGAAAGGAGGGAAGAAGGGGAGGAAGAGGTCTTTGGCCGCACAGGAGGCTGAAGAAGCGAGGGCGTCTGTGACCGCCCCACCTGCGACAGACGCCCCGCGGACCACAGACGTGACACGCGGGCGCGGTCAGAAGAAGAGGAAAAAGGGCGCCGCCAAAAAGGCAGCCCCCAAGAAAAGGAAGGCAAGATTGAAGGCCCCCAAAACCGCGGCGATCACCCTCACCCTCAAGGAGGGGGTGCTCGAGGAGGGGAGGGCGACATACGCCTCCATTCTTAAGGAGGCCAAGATGAAGATCAGCCTGGCGGAACTCGGCATAACAAAGGTCGACTTCCGCCTGGCTGAAACGGGCGCCCGGGTCCTCCAGATATCTGGAGAGGGGGCCCAAGAGAAGGCGGACGCCCTGGCCGAGAAGATGAGGATGGTCCTAGACCATAGCGTAGTGCGAGTAGCCCGCCCGGTGAAAAGAGCAGAAGTTCTCGTCACCGGGCTGGACGATTCGACGACGGCCGCAGACATCGTCGAGGCCGTCGCAAGAGAAGGTAGCTGCCCGGCCGCCGACATTCGGTCGGGCAGAATTGCGATGGGCCCCAAGGGTGCCAGAAGCCTTTGGCTCAGCGTACCAACCGCGGCCGCCAAGAAGCTCATCAGCTCTGGGCGGCTGCCGGTCGGCTGGGTCCAGGCGAGGGTAGTGCTGCTGGCCGCGAGGCCAAGGCGGTGCTACCGTTGCCTGGACACCGGCCACTTGGCGAGTAAGTGCTCGTGCCCGGTGGACCTCAGTGGGAGCTGTTTCCGCTGTGGGAAGCCGGGACACAAGGCGCCCGATTGCACGGCGGCACCCAATTGCCCCGTGTGTGAGGCGCTGAGCAAGGAGAGGCGGGACCACGTGTTGGGGAGCAGCGGCTGTATAACAGCTAAGCCGCCCCCCAACAAAATGACGAAGAGTAAGGCTCCGGCATCGACGGCCCGGCAAAAGCCCAAGGCCAAAGGCGCAAGGGCGGCACCGACCGCCCCCGCCATGGACGTGGAAGCCTAGGCCCGTGGGCGGTGATCGGGGGATCGCCGCCCACATTATGGGCCCCGAGATGGACAGCTCCCCAATGCCCGGGGAGCTCTCGGTGAGGCAGGCGGCGGCATACGAAATAGCCGCCGCGAAGAAGGGGGCCGGACGCGGCAAGCGCTGCGGGGTCGTGGTAGTAGTATCACGCAGTACCCATGACCCCGCATAGGCGCAGAAGGAGGCATGGAGGGGTTTTAGTCGGTAAACCTCGGCGCTCTTCATCACCATTGCGCCGGGGGAGTCCGACATACCCCTGCTGCCCTCCCCCGGGGGCGGCGGGGGATACGTAACGTATTTCCCCTCCCAAAAAAAAAAAAAAAAAAAAAAAAAAAAAAAAAAAAAAAAAAAAAAAAAAAAAAAAAAAAAAAAAGGGCTGTCTCGCTCATTCCTCCAGTAATTACAATATTGAGAAACTTAATGCTAACAAGTAGTGATGAATAAAACATAAGAAAAAGAAAAACATTACAAAATTAAAATTACAAAAAAAAAAACAATGAAAAAAGTAAATAAATAATAATAACATACAGTACTTGGACCTCTGCGAGTCGTTCAATTATTAAATACTTTCTCTATATTATATACTTTTTTACAATAGCTCAGAAACGTGATGTGTGTGTGTGTGTGTGTGTGTGTGTGTGTGTGTGTGTGTATGTGTGTGCGTCTGTGTCTTTGCAGTTACACTAATCTCTGAAGCATATGTTCCAAATCGTCATAGGTTATCATTTTGATCAATCTTATTAGCAACTCCTTACATTTTTACATTTCATGTAAGGTTCTGGGAAAGACATTTAACTTACGATTGATTAAATTGTAAATATATGAAGATTGTACCTCAAGTAGCAATTAATTTAAGTTTTTGAGTTAATATGAATTTGAAATTTGAATATTTAAACTTTTCTAAAAAATTCACATTTAAATATGAATTTTTGACGACCTGCCACTCTACCAGTATGAGGCTCAGTCCTTAGCGCGTCATGTTTGCCATTTAACAGCTCACTGGACGTCGCCCAGTCGAAATTCGCCCATAATGTTTGTAATATAACTTATAAGTTCGAACTATATAAAGGTTCTTTTTAATTTTTTTTAAAATTTAAAAATGTAAATGTTGTCACTCATTGACAAACGTCAAGGCATCGTCGACGTGTAACAAAATTGTCCCTATCAATCGCACGGTAGTGTGTGTTAATAATCTGAGGTAGTGTGTGTTGTTGTTATTTTTACGTATTTTATGTGTTTACTAGCATTAATTAAAAATATTACCTATCCACGTACCTTCCTCCACATAAAGTTAAATTTGCCGGCCAAAATTCATACCCCTTCTAATTAATTCCTAATTCTCGTAAAACTGTACTAGAAGTTTTTGGTTTACGTACATCACTTTTGTGACGGATATTATGAGAAGCGTTTGTGTTTATGACAAAATATAGTATGTAACAATCCGGTCCTGTGCTCGTTTCAAGGCCCAAACAGCATCCTAATCGATGGTGCGTCGACCCCACAGTCCGCGCTGTCCTGAGAAGTGAGAAGTACTTTGAACCGCGTTTGGGCGTTATATAACGGTACGGGCGGTGTGCAGAAAAATGTTTGTTTATATAGGGAAAGTAAGATTGGTTGGTAACGTATATAGCTTCTATCATATGCATTTAGTGCAAAGCAGTTCATTTGACATTACGAACAGACACTTAAATTTGATTTTGACGACCTCTGTGGCTCAGCGGATAGCGCGTTGGCGCACAATCCGGAGGTCGCGGGTTCGTATCCCGCCAAGGGAACAAAAAGTTTTCTGTGCGGGTCATGGATGTGTATTAAATACGTGTATTATTAAATAAAAATCTTGATTATACACCCCCTTACTAATAAAAATATTTACACAATATACAATGTTTTGTCCTTGCTATGAAGTGACTTTTTCAACGTGCCAGACAAGGACAAAAAATACATTTTTATTACTTGGAAATTTTGTAAGAATCCAAAACAAAAATAAAATGCACTTGAAAAATCTTTACCAATTTTCAGGCTAGGTGTGAAAAGTATAAAGTTCGCGAAGAGTTTCAAAGACTAGATATGGCGTCTCTCTGTATAAAGCTCACAGATAATAAATATATTGACGACCTCTGTGGCTCAGTGGTTCAGCGCGTGCTCAAGCCGGGGGTCGCGGGTTCGAATCGTTTTTCTGTGTTCCTGGGTCATGGATGTGTATTAAATATGTGTATAATATAGTAAAAATCTTAAATATATGTATAGTATAAAAATATTAAATATACTTCCCGTTTTCTGGTACCTGTAACACAAGTTCTTCGGATACTTAGCACGGGGCCAGATTGACGTGGTGTGAAACGTCCATAGATATTTATTATTATTATTATTATGATTTATACATATAGTCGACTTATAGACGAGTGTTTAATAAAGTAAAATTATATGCTAAAATATATTAAATGTTTTATACATAGATAATAATATTTTTCTTATGTAAAACTATAAACGCGAACTAACCAACTTTAGAAAAATTACAATTTCATAACATTCGCAGTTCACACGCATTTGAATCAGCATTTGTTATTTTTATGACTTATGAAAATTCCATTTTGACTGCCGTATGATATCACGGTGTGGTAATTGGTATGATGTCATGACAGTAAGAAATATACTATATACGTTTTAAAAAGAAAACCTTACTATTTAACGTGGCACTTAGAATATAAGACTTTATTTTAATTTTTAACGTTAAAAACCCGTCTAGAGGTTTCTAGTTGTTGGCAGATACTTCTAAAGTCAATTTGGTGCGAAAGTTACATAATTATCATCCAAAAATTTAAATTGACATGCAACATAAATATATTAGCCATGTCTACGTATAGAGTAGACATGTCTACGCGTCACGTAGCTCTGCGCCAAGTGAATCAATGGCCCGTCGCCCTTGCAACGACCGACCGTGCGCGCCGCTTATGTTAAGCCATTGAACTATTCTCGTGTTTCCACTGTTACACGGCACACGTCACACCCACGGCGAATTCGAAGGTACTGCGACTAAAATTGACGGACAACATTTGTAAGATATGGGGCTGCCTGCTTAAGGGTCAAAATTTTACACCCAAACGTTACGCTACGTAGCGCTTCATTTTTAACATAGCTATTCGAAATTGAACTTTATTCGTTACACAAGAAGATACACGTTTCATTGTAAAAGTTCGAATGTCAGGTCGCACCACGCTGCACAGCGCATACATGCACGAGCATGTATGACTGATGTCATATGAAACGTGTTTCTTTTTGTGTAGTAAATAAAGTTCAATTTTCAATAGCTATCTTAAAAACGCAGAGCCGCGTATCTTCGCGTATTTTCACGGTGTGAACTGACTGAACTAATACTATATAATTTTTCGTTCTAAAGCAAGTTCTTATTTTAACTTCTACTCATGATTTAGGTATGCTCGGGGATTTCTCGTAACGAACCCCGTTGTAGAAACTGGATCATAAATCAGTACAGCTTTCAGTCAACTTCGTTATGAATATTCATTATTCTGTAGTCTCTGCCTATCCCCATTGGAAGCTGGCGTGAGCATATTAAGTATGTATCTACTAGTAGAAATAATTAATTTACAAGTTGTCTAAATACTAATAAAACAGTTAAATAGACAGCAGGATTATTTTATGTTTTCGTCCAAAATATGCTTTAAAATAATCATATTTTATGTAAAGTGTTTAATTTTAACACAAGGAAAATAAACAACGAAAATTAAATACTTAATATGCAACCTTGGGCTGCAAATTGGGATGTCTGGTTGTTATGTATATTTATTTGTGTTACATATTTATATATTTTATGTATTATTTAGCCTGATTAAAAATTACCAGACTATTACTTAAGAGCAATGATGACGTTACCTTTTTTTCAGATTATGCAAATTCAAAAAGAGAGCAAAAGTGTATGACAATGGAAACAAACCTTAATCCGCCTGCGCCGGTTCATCAGATCATCGCTGATTTCAACTGGGAACAAATAAAAAAATAACAACGCCATATTGTTTGCAAAACATAATTATGGTTGTTTTTAGTTTTGTGTTTTGTTTACGAAACATTTGCATTCCCATTACTTTAAGATGTGTGATTTTATGTAGTTTGTTAATAAATGAAATTTAATGAATTGTTAGGAATATGCTGAAAAAAATGCTTCGAGAACTTACTACGGAACCATATAGACGTGGTGTGAAAGCGTCCATAGATAATATTATTGTTGATAATAATAAGCTCGACAAAATTTTGATAACCTCATTGGTGTGTCAGAATTTTTTGCCATATTTTCTTTGTTGGAAAAGTTGAAACTTTCCTTTGGCATTGCGTACCAAGCAGTGACTAGTTTCGAATGCCTATGATGCACCAATATGTAGTTCCAACAAAAATTTAAATTAACCTATTATCTTATAGTAATACAAGAAAGATACAAATTTTTGTTTGTATTTTATGCCATTTCATAGCTCATTATATACGCAAATATTCCTGTAATTCATGCCGGTTCGACAAAAAGACTCAACTAACTAATATTTCTATAGTCAAATAAGTAAAAATAAAATGTCGTAGGCAAAAATCTAATGAAGATCCAATTACTTATTAAGATCAAAAAAAATATTCGTTTAAAACGCTCATTACAAATTACACAATTAAACTAATATTTCAGAATCAAAGCTAATCAAAACTGACTATCTCTGACGATATTATTTATTTGCCTTTCGTCGACCTCCACAGAGTAATGGCCCAAAAGTTAACAACCTAAGGGCGTGTACCTTTTTTTCAGCCCCCTAGGCACAGGGTTCGTGTCACTGACATAAGGGTTAGAACATTCTAGAAGCTAATATACGAATTTAGATATATTACTTCAATTTTCTTAGTGCCTGTTTCACAATCTTTTTGTTTTGTCGCTGCTTAACTTTTATCGAGCGACAGAGACAAAACATGCAAATAAGCTATTTGACACTTATCAGTGGATTGTGTAACAGGACATCTTTATGTGTTATTATCATAGATAGACTATAGACGAGGCATGTTGAGACAAAAACTGTCTTCACTTAAATGGCTCCACTTTTGGAGTTTTTGGGGCCATTTTGACATTTGAAGTAGTGTGAAATCAAGATGGCTGACATTTGATGTATGGTGAAAACCAAGGTGGCGTAACTTTTTCTTGTATGAAGATTTATTCTGTAAAATTTACGTCATAGCCTATCCTTAGTTTTGAAATATTTGCTTATTATAAAGTTAAGCATGATCTTTCTGTCTAATTTACTTTTACTTCTATCTTTTCATAGTTAGGTTAGGTTAGGTTTTCGTAGTTAGGTTCTAACTTTCTGTAAATTTCAAAGGAAAAAGTTATCATAACCATCATATTTCACCCAAAAATAAATCATAACTTTTACACCACATTCATCTTAAAATATCTATGATAGGTAATCAAAGAATTTTCGTTAAAAAAAATGTAGGTAATACGGAAAATCAACATCGTAATCAAACCTCTTACCTGTATTAGGCACGCGGATTTCCTCAATATGAAAAGTATTTTACATTGGGAAATTTTGTATTTTTCGTAATATTATGTTTTCTAATATTGTATTGACTATATTAATAACAATAGATGATAAAACAATAGTAAACCGACATTAAAATGTAATGAAAAGTAAAAAAATAACTCAATAAATCTCTCAAATCAATAAAAATATTCATAAAATATTATTACGTATAATAAATAAAGGCTAAGTGGGAAAATTATCTAATTATTGGAATAATGAACTAGAAATAATATTAGTAATAATGTTACTAATAAAAATAGTGCAATTACTGATTGCAAATCCTTTGTTACAATGTGATATGATAAAACAAGTTGTGTCATTATTATCCGTCAATACAGAACAATTTTTTAAAAATCTATTTAATTTTTTTTATGATAATAATTATCAATATCATATCAAAAACTTAAAATATTTACGACCGCCGGAGTGCCGGCTGTGCTGAAACCCCCAGAGGGAGGTTTGGCGCGCGACCATGGCAAGAGACCAGACGGTATGACCATGGTCCCTTGGAGAGCGAGACGGAACGGGGTCTTGTATGGGACGCTACTTGCGTCGATACCCTTGCTCCGTCCCATGTTCAGGGCACCTCGAGTACTGCAGGTGCGGCCGTCAATCAGGAGAATGAGAACCGGAGAACCTCAAGCGGCGCAAATATGAGAACCTTAGTGGGGATCTCATATTTGAAAGAAAATGAATGAAAAAAGTTCATGGGGTCCGGGTGCGCACAAACTTTTCAGAGAAATTTCCAAAAAACTAATCGTGGCCCCCCGAGACCCCAGAGCCGGCACCTATCTGGCCCAAAGAGTGAGTATCGCAATCCAGCGGGGAAACTCTTTGAGCCTTCTAGGTACCCTGCCTGGTGGGGACGACCTGGGAGATTTCTTTTCATTGTAGCTTTTTAAGTTTTTCTAGTATTTTTTTTTCTTTTTAATACTTTTATAGTTTATCAAAAACTATTTTGTGTGCCTTATAAATTGTTATTGTTAAATAAATATGAAAAGTTGTAATTCATGTTCAACAAATGTTGGAATGTTGAAAGATGAGATGAAATGGAACCTCCATATGGGGGGGTGGCGGTACTGTGCCTTGGCTTATCCGGTAATCCGGGCTGTGTTCTTGCTAAGTACCAACCTAGTTACATAAAATTAACGAATTCTATTTCGCAATTCGAGTAACGAAGCGCTATTTCAAAATTATATTTCTAACTGTAGTAAATAAAAAAATAAAAAACATAAGAAACAAAAAAAAAAATAATAAATAATTTTGGCGGAACCCTGTTGATTATTCCACGGAACCCATTTTTGGGAACCCGTTGTAGATTATGAAATAAAATCTATGTTACAATTAAATAATTATTAATTTACTTATACGGTCAGATAGCTTAATTGCATGTTTTGTCACTTTCGCTCGATATAAAGTAAGCATCGACAAAACTTCAAAATAAGCTACTTTTTCTGATAGCGCGGTAGCGCTATCGTCAAGTATTATGAGGCCATATCTATCTTTTCTCGAAGCATTTCGCGGCTTTTTCGTGCATGTGGGATCAAATGTTTTTGTGGGATTAGAATATTGTGAAACAGGCTCTTAGAAAAACAAATTACTTACAACTTTTATTTTGAGTTTTATTGGACTGTCGAAGTAGGCTTTATATTTATTAAGAACGCAACAATTTGTTTTACAAAAGTCATTATTGTGTTACTTTAATTACACAAATAACATTACATCACATTTTTAAGTCAGTTATTAAATAAATGCATGCAATAAAGGATCAAGAGTGTGCGGGCAACTGCACAGTGTATGCACGCGTCTGGACTTGCATGTGTGCGTGCACCCTTCCTGTCGCGCAAATTATACTTCAGCATCCAAAAAATACATTTCAACTCGTAAACAATGGTGATATGGTTGGTTTTTGTGTATTTTTTCGTTACTGCATCGCAAGGATCGCTTTGTCGGCTGCTATTTTGAATCACTTGCCCGAAGAGGGGCGTGTATGCATACTGTATGTGTGCGCACGTGTGCGTGTCGATGAATGTGTGCGTTCACCTTGAAAAGCGTCAGTTCTTTGTGCAATGGGTTATTCGGTTAATGGCATCAAGAAAGTCAATGGCGCGCGATGTACCGTCAACATAATATTATGTGTTTCAGTGACTTTCATTTAATTTATCAGCTTTCACGATCAGATTAATGTAATCAGAGGTCGGTCTAAGCTACGCCTCGTAACTACACACTGTGTAACTACACAGTGTAACGAAACTACGCCTTACGTTGTAACGGTGTGTGGTTTTTTATGTATGTTGTGCGTTGTTTTACGTTCACTACATACATAAAACACCGGTCAGTTTCATTTAGTCTGAGTTTTCTCGTATATTCTAAGTGTCACACCTGTCAAATATAATATATCAATATTATGACGTCACTGTTTTTTGTGGAAATCGTTTTTATAATATGTTTTGTGGTTATAGAGTTCGATGAAATCATGACCTTAAAAACGGACTTGATGTAATTTAGTGGTTACCGCCTTTTATTACGTACTAGCTGACCCGTGTCCACTTCGTTGGGCGTCAAACATTTTTTGATGATGATGGTGAGGATAAAAAGTATCCTAAGTTACTCCTTATAACATCAGCTATCTGCCAGTGAAAGTTCTGTGAAAATCGGTCCAGCCGTTTCAGTGATTAGCCGGAAAAAACAGACAGACATACAGACGGACAACGGACGGAGACAAAAATTTAAATTTTTTACTATCGGTACCGTATATACTTTCATATGCATTAACTGAAAAGCTGTAAATTTAAAATTACAAATAGACATTTCAATTTTATTTATTTGTATGTATTTATATTACACATAATTAAGTTGTATTTATATTATACAACTGGTCCAACGCTTACGTATAACATAACCTCAAAGGTGTTATGAGTATGTTAAACCACTTTCAGCCACTTTCTTAGAAAGCATTAAAGTCAGTCTCCAAACGTAAAGTTGGTCACAAGTTTAAAAGTAATTTATCGAATTACTTTTGCCCGCGGCTCCGCCCGCGTAAATACAGTATCCCACGGGTACACTGTACTTTTTAGGGATAAAAAGTGTCATTTGTGTAAATCCTGAATTCAAACTACTACCATACTGAATTTCATCAAAACCCGTTCAGTAATTTTTTCGTGAAAGAGTAACAAACATCCATCCATCCTCACAAACTTTGGTTAGTTAGTAGGATAGTTGTAGACATTGTAATCCATTCTGTCATAAAAGTAAAGGATGTGTTTCTTACAGAATTACTGAACCTACATTGAATGTATTGCAAAAACACATGTACTCCTGTGACATGACGCGCCACCGCGCGGGGCACGTTTTCAGTAATTGAAACTTAATGTGTACATTGAGAACGCATTTAAAAAAAAAAAAGCACAAGTGTAATCTTTGCCCTTACACTTGTAGCGTGATTTACGCTCATTGATGTGTGGCGGAATTTTTGTCCTTATGCGTGTGACAAAAATTCCGCCACATGTCATCGTGTCATCTAAAAATGTGACTATGACATCTACGTACATGCGCGTGTGGCAGAATCTAGGTCCCAGGTATTCAGTACAGGAATAATAAAAACCGTGATGGAAAGGCTTAATCTACTGTAGTAGAATTTGTCGACCTCTGTAGCTCAATGGTTGGTGCGTCAGCGCTCAAGCCGGAAGTCGCGGGTTCGAATCCCCCCGAAGGAACAAAAAGGTTTCTGTGTCCCTGGGTCATGGGTGTGTATTAAATATGTGTATAATATAATAAAAATGTTATATATAAGTATAGAATAAAAGTATTAAATATATTTCCGTTGTTTTGTTTCCGGTACCCGTAACACAAGTTCCTCGTGAACTCACCGCGAGGCCAGATTGAGGTGGTGTGGTGGTGTCCATTTTTTCCGCTCCATCGAGAAAAAAAGTAGTTTCTAGGACATTTACATACGTGGGTATCACATCCATTCCAGGCCAGGCCTCGCGGCTTCGATATGTACCTACACTTGGCCTCATTTCGAATACACATTGAGATTACGTTATAAATATTATTGTACATTATCGAACAAATGTCATAATTAAATTTAATTAAACAATTCAATATTAATTTATTGTAACGCGGAGTCGGTGGCTTTTTATCGTTTTATTTTCCTGCTACATTATTTACTGATAATTTATTTTATAGGAATTGACTAGGTGAAAATATGCTTTAGGAGAAGGGTTGTAAAATTACATAATTTTACCGAAAACGGAAGTAAAACGCGTATTTTACGATATTTTTTATAAATGAAGTAGGTTTAATATTAAGTAAGTAATTTACCGTGGTAATTTCACTGCATTACATCCCTAGTTATGGGTTTCTCATTACAACCTTTATACATAACTACGGTGATATGAAAAGATTGCATATAGACTATAACAGTATAAATATTTAAAATCCATTATAATCTATAGTTACGTCCATAGCCTATATTACGATAGATAGAAAAAAAAATATTTTTCAAAAGATTGGCACTATGTTTAGTTTAGACTTATTATGTACCTGCAGAAGAATAAAAAAAATAAGACAAAGCTTTATCACATACCGAGACAACTCGCCATGCAAGGTAAGGCGTAGTTTCGTTACATGTGGGTGCGTGACACCGTAAGTGCACCATGAGGCGTAGTTGAGACCAGCCTCACATATCTTCACTTTTTTATTTGGTCTAAGTATATACCATAAACTAACTTAAGTTTTCTTTTACAGATAAAAAAAACTCAAAATCCCATAGATCGCTGCTGACGGTACGTGACGTCTCGATATAGCCGGTCGCGGCGCACACGCATAGGCCGTGGTGCGGTAGGTCAGTACCGTTCTAGCTTAAACGGGACAGACAGATGGCAGGCTAAAGTGACGATTTCACACAAATATTTGCCAGGCCAAAGATTTCTCTGGATTGGCCTTGGAAAAAAATACACGACAAAAGATAATTGAAAGTATGAAGCTTGTATGAAGTCTCTCACTTTTTCTTAACATTATGATGCCAGAGCATTTTTCGTATATTCTAAGTTATCTCATTTAGTCTTAAGAAAAAATTTCTCAACCATTTTGTATTTCAAATCAATATATAATGCCGTCTAGGGACGCCCGAAAGAAGCGGACCCTTATTGTTTAAAGAGTAGGTATATTATCTATACTTCTATACTAATATTCTAACTAATATTCTATACAGAGGTAAAGTTTGTGAGGTTGTAGGGGGTAATCTCTGGTTCTACAGAAACGATTTAGAAAATTCTTTTACCAATAGAAGGCTACGTTATTTGTGAGTGACATAGGCTATATATTAAGCCGAAAAATGAAAATACTTTTTCGTGGTAGCCGGATTTGCAAAGTAAGTCGCGGAAAAAACGGTCGAACGAAAACGTTTCTTACGAACTTAAACACGCCTTACCGATGTGAGATACATGATTAAGTCCGAGGGAAAAGTTGTCGAGCTTGATAATATCTAAGTTTATTCTTCACAAATAAATAAAATTCAAGTGTCTGTTTGTAATTTTAAATTAACAGCTATTCGCTAAATGCATATGAAAGTGTACACGGTTGACGGTACTTGCAATAAACAATCAATTTCTTAATTTATTTATCTGTCCATGTGTCTATCTGTCTGTCTGTTTGTTCCGGCTAATCTCTGAAACGGCTGGACCGATTTTCACGGGCAGATAGCTGATGTTATAAGGAGTAACTTAGGCTAATTTTATCTTAGGGTTCCGCTTAAAATAGGTTTCCGTTTCCGTTGGTTCTGCGCAAAAGAAGTTGCGGGCGTCACATAGTATTATATAGAGCAAGTACATATCGTGTAACGTTCTCGGTTATGGTAATGGTAATTATTATCCATTTAAAAAACAAAAACCCGACTCATCGGCGTCGACATTTTGATGTAGATAAACTGTGTCACTTTTACGACGACGAATCTAATGATACCTTTCAAGCAACAAGCCGTTTAGGTTCCAAAGCATGCCAAATAAATACAGACACATACAAACACTCAAAAAATATACCCTCCTGGCTCCAGTAAGGTAAATATCTGACGCTTAACACGAATATATTCAAATTCAAATTCTTTATTCACATATACACATAAAAATATATATAAAGACATTATTAATACATAATTAAATAATGTATATATCTCGTCGATCTAATCCCGTGCTAAGTAGAACTTGTGCAACGGACATATATTTTATACAATACACGCACAATTTTATACTTATAACAATATACAAACTAATAATTTCATACATAATTATATTAATACACACCCCGACTATCTAGTCTCGTGCTATAATAGAAGCTTCGCTACAAAAGCTTCGCTTCAAAAAGCGTAAGATCACTCAAGTTCAGTCGCATGATTGTGGGGATAGTTTACAGACAGAACGAGCGAGGGTGACCAATTGATAAAAGATACGTCATGTTAGACAATCTTTTATAACTGAATCAGAAAACCCACGATTTCCGAATCATGAGACCATACGTCTTCGTCGATGGCAGAAGATTCTCGATAAAGAAGATAATAATATGGTAGGTCATTTTTTTTAAATCGTTACAGACAAAGTTACGATTCCACGACCTCTGTGGCTTAGTGGTTAGCCTGTCGGCGCTCAAACCGGAGGTCACAGGTTCGAATTCCGCCGAGGTAAATGGACGCTTCACACCACATTAATCTGGCTGCGTTGCCTAGTATCCGAAGAACTTGTGTTACGGGGACCAGACAACGGGAAGTACATTTAATACTTTTATATCTACTATGTATACATTTTTATATTGTTGATTTTTATAATGTTATACACATATTAAATACACATCCATGACCCAGGAACATTGAAATCTTATTGTTACCTCAATTTCAATGTTTCAAAGAAATTCCAGGGGACGGACATCTTTTAAACCGACACCACTTCTTACGTATGGAGAGCCTAAAATATAAAAATATAATTATTTTATTATAAGAGATCTAAACAGAATCTATGACTACACCAAATTTCATCAATTTATATTTATAACTAGCTGTTTCCCGCGGCTCCACCCGCGTAATTATACTATCGAGTATCCCGCGGGAATACTGTACTTTTCCGGGATAAAAATGTTTTAATGTAGAGCCTAAACTACTACCATACCAAATTTCATCGAAATCCGTTACGTAGTTTTTGCGTGAAAGGGTAACAAACATCTATCCATCCATCCATCCATCCTCACAAACTTTCATATTTATAATATACTAAAAGTTGCCCACGACCTCGTAACAAAGGTTAATCTCGCGGAAACCGTATATTTTTTCCCCGCAGTAATCTATAACAGTACCAAATTTTATCAAAATCGACCTAGTAGTTTCGGAGGCTATTCAGTGCAAACATACAAACAAACAAACTTTTCCTCTTAAACAAACTAATCCTACATCTATACTATAATATTAGTATAGATGTAGGATTACAGAAGTTAGATGGGTGGACTGACAGACAGACAGACAGACATACGGATAGACAGACGGACAGACAGAGCGAAACTATTGGGGATCTTTGTAGTACTACGGAACGCTAAAAATGAGACTGGAAAATGCATCTTGCACCGTCGAAATATGACCAAAATTCAGATCTTTTTAATCACTTCTCGGCTTCAATCTATTTACCTAATCATCGTCACAACCTTCACCATTGTTCAATATTATTGTAGTAGGGGGTAATCTACAGGATGGCATAACTAATACGTAGGTTGTACCTAAGCCTAGTTAGGTACCAACAGGGAATCTAATCTATAAGCAGGTTGACCGTTGTCAAAACTTTTTCGTATTATAATAATATTGTAACTGACACGTCATTGACAAATTGTATTATGACTGTACGTCGTCAATTTGATAGAGATATATTAGACGAAAACGCTACTGCTTAAGAATTAGATTCCCTAATAGTACATCTTAAGCAATTTAAACTTACTTATCGACTGTACCGTAAGACTTGTGTGACAGAACAAAATAAATGTTATAAATAAGAATGCGAGTGGGAGTTTTGCCGGGGAATTCAATGGGTGACGTTATGGATTTTGCATATCTTTCATAAATTTGTGTTATTTCGGTTCCTAATATGTAATATTGGTGATTATTAACCATTAAATATTCGTTAACGTGCACAAGTGTGGGCAAGTGGTACAACTTCTAAAAACGTGCTATTTTGAGTTTCCCTCCAAAACTCCCTAGGAACTTTCAGTAAAGCTTCTACCACTTTACTGAATCGACTGACATGACTCATGGACTGCACTGACTATTTATTTGGACTTTGACTAGACTTTAGACTTGCCGATTTAGGAATATGGTGTTGAAAATTGAAACGAAAGTTCTATTTCCCGCCTTTTTAACTTGACACTGGCAAATGATTATAAGCCGATGCCATATTGATATATATAAAAAGGATGCGAGTAAATAAACAAAACAATATCTTGTTAGCTGTTAAATATAATTCGAGAATAATGACAGTGTTATGAGGTCGCGGCATTATTTATGTTTCTTGGAATGTTTGTCTTACTCATTTACACATGAAATATTATTTTGACGTCCATTTTTTACAAATAAGCTGGTTTTTGCTAAAATTATGATTTGTTTCTCAAAAGAGTTATTTATGGAGTGTGATCATAATATTTCGCCTAACAATTTTGCAAGAAATTGCGAGCATTTAAAAAAAGAAAGTTTGGACTTCAATAGTAAAACTCTACTATGCTCAACTACGTTAGTTTTGTAAGTTATTGTAAATAGACGAAAGCCTTAATGAAACATAATAGTCACTATAATATCTAAATAAAAAAAAACATTAAATTTACCCTACTCAATTACTCAACTCACCTTTTGAGAAGTTTATGCGGTACTGTTGGCCTAGCGGGAACATTTGACAGCGGCGTAAATGTAACGGTATCGAATAAGAATTGTATGAAAAACCGGCAAAATCATGACAGCGCCCATACAAATTTCATTCGATATCGTTACATTTTCGCCGCTCTCAAATGATCCTGCTAGGCCCCCTGACCACGCCAGTTGTCGATGCTAAGAATCTACTACCAGCCCTAAAATCACGTATCCACTGGGCATCAATTTTTACGTGACGCTCAACATGTCTGGCAACATTGCACGACAACGCGCGACGTTACAATTTACAGGTGGCACGCATCATAAGTAATAGATGCGTAGACAACGTTGCTTGTAACAAAAGTTTCGCGATAGCTTTCAACATGTCGCGCGTTGCCTATTGGATACGAGAAAACAAAGAAAAAACAACAAAAATCAAACTCTTTGTCTCCTTGTTCCATTTACTAATTTCGTAATATTGTGATTATGTGGATCAACACTCAAACAGTATTATCATGAGGAAGATAAACTTTTCTTTCTTCTGGCCTCCATTAATGTTTGTCCTGCCAAGGATCTGTTTGCTGTGGGGCAATGTTGTTTTCCATAATTAATACTTCTGTGTTTTCAAACATTAACAATAACTTGTTATTTTTATGTCACTTGTTACTTTTGTAATTGTCTGTACGTTCTTTTTCGTTCGTTATTTTATTTTTAAATAATTACAAACAAGGAATCGCGCCATACTCTTTTTATGAACGGCGACTATCATTTAAGTTTTAAGTTTCATTTTATATAGCTATGTTTATAATTATGATATTTACATTGTTATTATCATTGATATTACATAAGACACTTACAAAATATTATGAATAGATAATAAAAAAAATATCCGGTATATGTTTTGACAGCGTGCAATATGTCCGTGTGATAGAGTAGCCTATCACACTGACATATTGCACGCTGTCATATTGTCTAATGGAGATAAAGATAGGTCTTTGTACATGTCTGCAAATATGTATAGAAAATAGTTATCTATCGGCCAAAAGTTTCAATGTTATGTTATTTAAAAATAAAAATATTTATGTTTTTTTCTGTGTTTGGTAAACAGTATAAAGGTTTGTTTGTTTTAAAAATGATAGAGGCTTGAGGTCATAATAACTCGTGGTATAAAATATAGCATAAACTAACATAATTATTGTAGGTGTTAACAAAATTAAGTGCATATTACGCACTTCCAATCATTTTATTTGGACTTTAAAGATCCTCCATCTATAGCGTGTTAGATTCTTACTCTTACCTAAAGCTGAGTCTACATGCATCCAGAATCTTCGGCAGGAAAAATACAGCGCTGAAAGTAGGAAACAGAACGTTACGGGAGGTAAACCTTCTTAAGGCAGAAAATTCGGAAAAGGAAGGTCTTTGAGGGGAGATTAACCTCCTTAAGGCAGAAAATTCGGAAAAGGAAGGTCTTTGACCTCACACTGGGACATAGCTGATTTCAAAATGTAAGTTTTTAGTAAAAAAAATAATTAATAATAATAATAATTTTGAAATCAGCTGTGTCACAGTTCACACTGTCAATGACCTTCTCAGCGCAGTTGACTCATTCATACTAGATGTTTTTTTTCGAATTTAATTTTTTTTCTGCCTCAAATTATTTACATAAGCAGTAATCATGTACACAAAGTTTCTGTAATTGATTTTGCAAAAGTCATATAAAAGATCTATGACTTTATGTCGACTTATATATTAACATTTCGTTGCTACAATTAAAATGTCTTGGGTTCATTACCTAAACATTGGACGCAATATTTGAATACAATACTGAAATACCCTTTTATGTTTTTTGGGTCATTTAGACATGTTACGTAATTAGTTGAAAATTTTCCATGTCACAGTTGTTCTAATTAAGCAATTTGTTTCCCCGATATTTCAATGATTGAAATAAATTAATTGTTAAGTGAAAAATAAGTGTTTAAAATTAGCTTTCGACGGCAGCGAAAAAAATGGAATTTTGTTCAATGTGTATTATGGATTTGAATGAACTGCTTGAATGAAATGCTTAACTGTTATAAATTGATATATGAATTTGGTCCATGGAAAGTAATAAATAGTACGCCCTGTAGAGAAACACACAGGGCTATACTTTGTTCTGGGACAATTTTGCTTAATGAAACCTGCAATAATACAATGAGGGTTTTTAAATCGCGATATCTGATAGCTTTTTGATACGACGAGGACCGTCGGGCTACCAAGCGCCGCCTGGTGACAGAAAAAGAATAGAAAATACTTATTGACCGTTTTTGACACCACTTACGCCACCAGATGACGCTTTGTGTGAGTTAGGTCTGCCACCTAACGGCGGAAAAATATCAAAAACCATTGAAATTACAATCAAGTCCCGCCGGTATTCTCGTAAACGTTAAACCAGCGTCAAACACGTCCCGATTGGTCCAAACTTCACAAAGTCATGATTCATTCATCGATCATTCAAGAAGTCATTATGTATCATAATGACTTCTTGACAAGTCGCTTCACATGTAATACAATCAAAGTAAAATGAAAGTCTACTTTAAATACGAGAATTGAGGTTCTGAGTAAATTTAATTAACTGAACGTAAGCAAAAATATTACATTCGACCAAATGACTGTGTCACTGTATTTCTATAATGCACGTTAAGTGACATTTAAATAATGGTCGCATTTTATTGTGTTCTATACCTAATGTATGTAATTATGTACCTAATGTACTAACATTAGGTACATAATTTTGGAAAAAAAAACGAGTATATTTCTATGTTTATGTGTATCACGAGCACTGACAGAGCCGAAATGATTTATAGATCATCAGGTATCCTACTACTATTAAAAATGTGAAAGTTTGTGAGGATGGATGGATGGATGGATGTTTGTTACTCTTTCACGCAAAAACCACTCAACGGTCTCTGAACTCAAATGTCGATTAAATTTGCTATAATTCAGTATCGTCAGCTCGCTTACCGTTTGTCAATAGTTATTTAAAATAAGGGTTTTTTTAATTATGAATTTTGTTTATATAACAGATAACTTCCCGCGGTAACACTACTTTTTCCGGATAAAAAGTAGCTTAAGTATTAATCCAGAGCTCAAATGGTAGTAGTCAGTAGGCCATACCAAATTTCATCAAAATCCGTTCAATAGTTTCTGCGTGAAAGAGTAACAAACATCCGTCTATCCCATGCATCCTCAAAAACTTTCACATTTATAATAGTAAGTGCTCAGTAGGATATTACCAGCTTATCAAACGCTTACCCTGCGTATACCTCTACTGTTCAAAGTTCCCAAACCAATTGAGTCCTGCCATACATTGGTGACCCATTTCTCCAATGAGGACGTCTCGAATCAGTGTAAGGCCACATTATCTGTACCACTGTGCTGTGTATATGTGGGTCACTGTGTTAAGGATACTCTGTATAAACGTTGTCACTCCTTATCTCCCTCAAATAAAGGACGACTCGATTGTGGTGTTTACATTTTTTTATCAAATATGCGGCCTCCTTGGTGAGTGGTCTTGACTCTTGAGCAGCCACGTTTAACTAGGACTTAGGGAGAACTAAAGTACCGACACCGACAATTGATATTGGTCTACGCGACTGTGTACATTGTGACAATTAATTAATTTACATGTGACCAGAATCCCAATTCTCGTAGTACTTACTTTTATTTTCAGAGTTTACTGCTTATGAAACGATTTCCATGTTTCACAGCCCGGGGTATAAAAATCTATGGGAGTAAAATCGAATTCACGGTGTCATGTCTAATTTTGGTCTTCGAATGATTGTGGTAGTTCAGGGAAGGCTTAAACGGTGAGAGATATTGGAAAAATCACACAAGAAGATACACTTTTAATTGTAAGAATGAGTGTTTTCAAATTCGTGACATCTGACAGCTTTTTGACACAACAAGGACCGTCGGGCTACCAAGCGCCGCCTGGTGACAAAAAATAATCGAAAATTCTTATTGACCGTTTTTGATACCACTTACGCCACCAGATGACGGTTTGTGTGCGTCTAGTGGTCTGCCCCCTAACGGCAGAAAAATATCAAACAGCCTCATTCAAATGTACTTTACATTGTACTTAACTTTACATTGTACTTTTTAATGTACTTTACAGCTCGCTGCACAGCGCATGTGCAGTGTATGACTGATGTCATATGATAAATGCAGCGCCGCGTATAGTCACAGATTAATAAATAGGTACTACGTAACATATACATCACTTCCATGCAATAGCGAAAATACCTACGCTATAATTGCCTACAAAATATCTAATATAATATCTGCTTTTCGCAGCGAGAAATATAGTACCATAAGTACGCGAACAAAGAGTCAAGATTGTGATGCCGGCCATGCGACTCACGTTACATCGTACACGTGAGTCACGCGCGACTGCTCACGAACGCGCCAGGGTTGTACCTATGAGGGTTATTGTAATTTATTTGTCAATCAAATATGTTAAAATATAATTTATACATTTTACACCGAGCGGTAGGCAAATACGCGTGTCCTTGGGCGAGTGACGAACGCCTGGTAGCGTCGAGTATTGTCGCGGTGTGAACTGACCCTAATATCTATACGGATTAGGCGAATGGACAGTAGTAATGAAATCGACAAACGCCCTCTCATGCTAAACGCATATGGCATCTCGAATATTCGACAATATACCTAAATGATAAAATGTGTATCCGAAATCGTTCTAATAACAAACAATAATAAAATAACAAAGACTTAACTGCCACTTCCGAACAATTACCACCAAAATATATATTTAATTATGTTTTCCGTTACCAAATTACAACTGAATACAGATACATCTTGTGCGTCGGATATGCACGAAATAAAAAAGGACGCGTACCGTTCGGGAAAGGGGGAGGTGGGTAAAATTAGCCGCACAGGAAATCGTTGGATAGTGAATCATACGTTCTTCATATGGTATTTGATAATAGGTAATGTGCAGTTGATAGTGATTTTTACGTCTACCATCTACCTGCAAAGGTTGGTACTATAGACTACTTAGCGTTTGGTAGTGTAGGTAGAAAACTGTCAATATATTTCCGATCCAAAAAATTATGTAGTCCAACCAGGAAAAATTGAAAACTACATATTCGTAACGTTATGTAATGTCAATTGTATGGGCGCTGTCATAATATTCATACAATTCTCTTTTAAACTTACTTAACAAAAAAAAACTGACGTTACGAATACGAAGTTATCAAATGTTCATGGTAACCCCACTGTATGATTGTTTGAACTGTAATGGGGATCAGTCATAATTTTGTGGGGTATGCAGACTTATGGCGACTAAAAAACCAGTAAATACTGTAATGAAATTATTAAATCGGACCAAAAATGACGAATATACAGCAATTTTAGTGAATTAGTTACAAAAACGCGCCCGAGAATGAAGCTAGTCGCTGTGACGTCATCTGTCATCGTCACCTCCCCTCTAAGCACAACTAAAATATTTAACGTAAACAAAAACAATTCACGCTAGTCACAAGCGTCAATAATCGGAGAATGAATACTTATGCAATAATATGAAGTATGATTACAATCAGGCCGTTTTCGCACGGATCGTGACAGATGACGTCATCGTAACCAAATTCAGCGGAAGCGCGCGTTTCAAACTAGCCGTTCAGAAAAACTTTAATAAATCCACCATTTCTTGACGGATTTTAATAGTTTAAAAATATAATTCTCAGTAAGTTAATACACATACGATGTACTTAGTAAAAATCAGATGTGCTTCTAAGTGATTAATCCTCATTGTGGTAAGCAGTATGAGAAAACTTCTACCGTTAAACTATTACATTAACTTACATTGGTTTATTGTAACACACTAACACCGACCCATCATAATTAAAGCCCTGAGGGATGCTCAACAGTGGAAATATCAGTGATAATATGGTAGCATCAGTGTAAAATAGTTGTTTTGCAGTATATAGGTAAAAGTGTTTTGTATAGTAAATAACAAAGTTCTTGATATAATAGTAAAGGGTTAAATAATTACTTGCAAAAAAAGTGTTGATGATACCTTAGCATTTAGCTGAAATTGTACCTTTGTATGTGAATATTTATAATTGTACATAAATGTGTGCTTATGTTATGCATAGTGTATATGGTTAAATGAATAAAGAGTTTCGGAAAATGTGTTTTAATTATCCCTAGCTCATGGTAAGTATGAAAATCGGCGGAAAATAGCCGTACAAGATACCAAACGTGAGACGGCAAATCGGACCAAAGGGAGCGTGACCAAACGGGTCTCTATACGGCATTGCCATGAACAATCAGAGTAAACTAAATTTTGTGTAGAACCTTCTCCTCAATTCTTCTTGTAACTTTTACGCCTCGCTCTGCCTATATCAGTGCAACCCTTGCTATCCTCGAGTCCGAACCAAACCGGCGGATGTTGGAAAAATCCATGGAGCAGATATAGAGTGGAGACGGCATAAGCAAGTGCACACTGTGATTTTAACTCGGTCCCAACGTCATCACAATGGGCGTGGCCTAAATCAATGTACTGTTAGCGTTCGCACTGTGCACACCTCTGTGATTTCGAGAACTTTTTGTACTTTTCGAGTTTCTAAAAAGAAAATGATTAAATTTTCTGTTATTATGTAAAAAATACTCAAATAGGCGTTCTGATGCTATGAAGGGCATTACATTTCATGTGTAAGTAATTAAAATAAAATTTATTTTAATTGTTGTAGAAAATTCTTTTAGCATCGGTTTAATTATAAATTATTCTATTTGCTAAAAGATGACGTTTTAAGCTTCGATTCCAGATTCTAGATATGTACTAACTCAATATTAATATTTTTTTAATCATCATGAGTACTAACGGTTTTTTTTTGGTACTTTCTAAAGACTTTGCAGCCGAAAAGCAATGTATAGTTTTTCATCATTTTACGCCTCTGTCGACCAAGATGTAATCTTGCGTTTAGTGCCATCTAGTGTGAGATAGCAAACCTATATATTTAAGGTATATAACGAACGAAGTACGTAGTTTGCTATTGGCCGGTAGATGAGTGGACGGAGTCAGACACCCCCTCACACCGCAAAATATCACGCTTTGTTTCATACTGAAATCTACTTACAACACCTATATTTCCTCAATGGAAAAACCCTATGGAAAAATACTGTGCCCTACAAGTAATCAGCTATAGTACTACTTCATGTCGGTATTTTTTGTCCGGGAGTGTGTTGTGCCGGTGACCTAGGATTCGTCCCAGGGTCGGCCAGTCCCCGACAGGCTGGCCTTCGTGCTTCTTCGATAAAGAAAGTAGAGGTGATGCATTGTACGCGTATACTTATGCGCATACATATTGAACTGTCGACTATACCTATTTATGACAAAGACAGCTGGTGCCCGCAACTTCGTTTGCGTAGAACTAACGGAAACGGAACCCTATTTTTTAAACGGAACCCTAAGATAAAGTAGCCTTTGTTATACCTTATAACATCAGCCATCTGCCAGTGAAAGTCCCGTGAAAATTGGTTCTGCCGTTTCAGAGATTAGCCGGAACAAACAAACAGACATACAGACGGACAGATGGACAGGCAAAAGTTAAAAAAAAAAGATTTTTATTGTATGTACTGTATATACTTTCATGTGCATTATGTGAAAAGCAAACAGACACTTCAATTTTATTTCTTTATATAGATAATAGATATAGACTACAGAGGTTAGCTTCACTCGCGTCGAATTTTAGGGAGCCATAGGGTCAATTCACACTGAAAGGAAATTATGCGCGACATGGCGCTGCATTTTTAAGACAGCTATTTAAAATTGAACATTATTAATTAAACAAGAAGATACATTGTTAGAGTTCGAGATAAGCGTCCGTGCTGCACAGCGCATGTGCAGTGTATGTCTGATCTTATATGAAAAGTGTATCTTTTTGTGTAGTGAATATAATTCAATTTTTAATAGCTATCTTAAAAGTACAACGTCGTGTCTTTTAGTTATACCGTTTTTAATCATATTCTGTGATCTGCAGCTATAGCGGACACTATCTCAGCCATTTTCAAAATGATGTCAACTGTGTTTCGGTCCATTTGCTTTTAAAAGGATAGAGGTGAAACCTACAAAATCTAATACTTTAAAAGAGACAATCTTGTATACATATGTATAATCGGTATCTCCAAAACGGCTGAAAGTATCACCACGAAATTTAGTATGTACCTAGGGAGTTTTGGGGGAAAAAATCGATCTAACTAGGTCTTATCCCTGGGAAACGGCGCACTTTTAAGCTATATAATATGTATTACATTTCTTCTTTTGTCGTGAAACAATATATTATATCAACAATTTCGACTGTAATAATTATAAGTCAATCCGATTAGCAGTTATAACTTTTGCATTGTTCGATAATTCGGAATGTGGCCGGTGGGTTTGAATCCCGGTCAGATATAGACATATTTTTGGGACTTTTATTTTTTTAAATTATCAGGACTCCGAGCAAAGCTACCCAGGACTATACCTTATATAAGGTTTTGGTAAAATCAATTACGGATATTTTGGGCAAATGATCTACTGCTTATGTAAAGACGTTTAGCCAGAAAAATAATATAAAAAATCTTAATAAAATTACATTATGTTCTTTACGGTGCCTCGGAAGTCATTGACCTCACACAGCTGATTGAATTGATATTATTTAAGTAAAGATTTGGTTTCGATTTAAAGTAAGTTTCTGTAAGGTTAATGATCTCAGCGCCTTAGAGAGCGCAATGTATTTTTATTATTTAATATAGGTATTACATTTTATTCAAAATTTTTCAAATATTTTTCTGCTTATATATCTTTACATAAGCATTAGATTTTCGTTATAACATTCGCCCAAAATATATGTAATTGATCTCTTCTAAAATAGTTTTATATTTTTTTGTCGCTTTTTCGTTTCATCGTATCATAAAGGAATTTTCTCTATAAAATGCAAAAATCGTACCTACACAGTACGCATGTAACTTGTAAGACATATCTGCGGCGGATGACGCGGCGGTAATTTTAGCGCGGGCGCAGGTTCACGGACGCCGCCATCTTGCTTTTGTTGCAACTGCCGGTGCCCACACGCGGTGCGACTGCGGGACATAGGACATGTCCGACACTTTTCAAATATAGGTAAAGATTGACAGCGCCATACCAGACCATATACATCTTACAGACCCCCTAATAATAAAAATATTTACACAACTGATTAGCGATTCACTGTTGCTGCCTTTGTCTGATACGTTGGAAAAATCACTTGACAAAGATAGCGACATTGAATAGCTAATCGGTTGTGTAAATATTTTTATTAGAAGGGGGGAAATTATGTTCTCTTGAACCGAAAAGAAAGACATAGTATGCCCATCGTACCCTTAATAACTGAAATGTACGTTTCCTTATTCCTAGGTACTTGCTATCTTCAAATCCAAACTGCATAACTATCTTCTGAACAAAGTCACTCGCTGATCTAACTATAAGTACCTATTTATTATTTGAAGAATTGTATATTATTTTGAAAGTTATTCTTGACTTTTCGTATTACCTTGCTTATTTAATTATTTTACCTCTCCTGTGCTGCCGGGTTGCCTGAAAGAGATCGCTTAAAGCGATAAGGCCGCCCTTGCCCACATTTAGATTATAAGTTTAGTTTTAGTCTACTGATTGTATTCTTTAATGTGAGCAATAAAGAGTTAATCTATCTATCTATCTATCTATCTATCTATCTATGTTCATTTTTATAATATGTATTCAAACCACAGGGTTTTTCAGGTGTATTACGTATTCTTTTTTTTTTAAATGAAATGAACCAGGAAACGAGCAGACGGATCGCCTGATGGTAAGCGATTACCGCCGCTCATGGACACTCGCAACACAAACGATTTACACTTGTAACTCCTTTAGTATTGCTACTTGCGTTCCCAGTCCTTAAAATCACCCGATGAAATTTGGTATGTTAGTAGTTTAGACTCCGCATTAAAACACAGGCTACCTATTGTAATATACCTATACGATATACCTATATCGCGAAAATGTAAAGTATTCCCGCGGGATACCCGATACGAAAAAGCTAGTCTTCAATAAGTTTCTACCATGTGGCTGTAATGTTTGCTGGTGAATTACAATTACACGTTATTTATTTAACACAAACGAGACAATGGCTCGTACAGAGACACTCACAAATTGAACGCTCGTGTTATAATGTGAGGATGTAGCAACAATGTATGTAATTTGTAGTGTCACACAAAATTTACCCTTACCTATTAATTATTTACTTGAAAATAAAAATACTTATAGATATATTTTCCAGTACCACTAGAGTCATTTTACAAAAGCCGCATATTAACATTTATGATGTAAATTGTCTCACGTAACGCTTTTTGAAAGCAAAAATAATGACAAAATGTCATTATTTTTGCTTTCAAAAAGCGTATGTAATGGCTTCGTACCGAAAGGAGAAAAAAGAGACTGAGAAAAATAACTTACGTGATATTTTGCCGTTTTGTAAGGAACCTCTCGTGTACGAGTCCGACTCGCAATTGGCCGCGTTTTTTGTGTCGGTAAACAAAAATACACATTTTTCATAACAACAAACAACTAAACATGATAATATTCTTAAAAGTTAAAAACTTCAAGAGAAGACAAATCAAATGGTGAGACAGAATTTATTAAGCATGAATTATTATCGTTTAATCACGTAAATACTAAATGGTCGCTAACGCGCGCACGGTAGCTTTAAGCGTTTTGTAATTCTGTGTCAACTTACTCTAGTCATCAGGTTATCGTATCCACTAGGCTAGGAGGCTAACAGAGCACTATAATAACGTGTAGACTAGTGCACTAGATTTGTTACTCTAGTAACCCTTTACTCTACAGTCTACTGGTCTGGGTAGAGTGTGCTCTAAGGCTTACGCAATAGGGAGCAGAGTTGCATAAGATTAAATTAAAACAATTAAAACTAGAGGTCGTCCTTAGGTAGAAATTCGACCATCCTACTAATCTATGTATCTTCTATATATATATATTAGGCGAAGCTGATTGACTGATGTATCAACGCACAGGCCAAACCCTCAAGGCTAGAAATTTTAAATTTTGCACACGTATATCACATTTGACGCAGGCCTCCACTAAGGAAGATGTTTCAAAATTCAACCCCCAAAGGTAATATAAATAGGTCATAAAAGTTAGTTTGTATGAAACTTTTTATTTCTTGGATAATTTGCATGATATTTCGTATGGATTGAGTACGGAAAAATAATGAGTTACATATTTCAGCGTTTTCTAACCACGTTCATGTTAATTCAAACCCTAGGTGGGTATAATAGGGGATGAAAGTTTTAAACCTAATTTCACACGGGCGAATCCGCGAGCAATTAATGCTAGTATTATTTAAATGTGAAAGTTTGTGGGTATGGATGGATGGATGTTTGTTACTCTTTCACGCAAGAACTATTGAACGGATTTTGATATTAGGTCTGGTAGTATTAATTTTTGGTAATCGCAAGAGAAGTAAAGCCTGGATTTCCAGAATATTCCAAGATCAGATCATCTTATGCCGTTTTCAGATAAAGAAAAGAAAAATGCGTCGTAATTTTTTTTATTGTAACCAGAAGACCTTGAAAAGTTGATTTAATTTTAAGCTATTTTTGGTACAATACGTAAATTCGATTATAATATCCGTTTAAATCAAGATTTACTTCAATAAATACGTCATTTTACGTATGACAAAGGATTTTATTATAAGGAATAATGTTGCCAGCGACAACACGCAACAAAGCGTGGAATACCGCAAGAACCGTACATTTTGCTGCCATAAAATGCAAGCCTATGTCCTTTCCATTAGTCTATTCTATGGCTGTTACAAATTTCATTAAAATCGGACCTGTAATTTCGGATCCTATTCAATGCAAATAAACAAATCTTTTCTGTTCATTAGATTAGTATAGACATCAAGATCTCATGCAAAAAACCCCTAAAATTTTAGAGACAGGATGTGTAAAGTGTCTTTTAATTGGATAACTTTCTCGACAGAATTTCAAGACAAGCTTAGATAAAAAAAATATTGTATCAAGATAACAATTATATATTATATTATAATCTAATAAAATATAATTATAATATTTATACAAAAATACATTTCTTGCTCTATAATTGCATTACTTTTGCTTCAGCAGAGTTCATTATTATCATAAAATTCCGATGCATCAATAAAAACAATTAAAA
This sequence comes from Phengaris alcon alcon, assembly GCA_037179445.1. NCBI lineage: Eukaryota > Metazoa > Arthropoda > Insecta > Lepidoptera > Lycaenidae > Phengaris > Phengaris alcon. Next base: position 1,921,056 of record JAYRCH010000087.1, on the reverse strand, counting down.
GGCGCGGCGCAAAAAATGCAGATTATACTCAATACTTCTAAAGGTCAGTTCATAAGCGGCTAGCATTGAAAAGTTCGTTGATATTACATGCACTTCCTGACTCTCCGAGGCCGTTTCGGCGCCGGCGGCCATTTTGAATGTTTGCGTTTATTTTTGGCGCGCACTTTAAAAATGGAAAAGATATTAACGTATTTTTACGGGTATGTGATGTAACTAATAACTATTGCCTTACTAGCTGTTTCCCGCGACTCCGCCCGCGTAAATATACTATCGAGTATCCCGCAGGAGTACTGTACTTTTCCGGGATGAAAAGTAGCCTATGTTTTAACCCAGAGCCTAACTACTACCATACCAAATTTCATCAAAATCCGTTCAGTAGTTTTTGCGTGAAAGAGTAACAAACATCTATCCATCCTCACAAACTATCACATTTATAATATTAGTAGGATTATTATGTTAAAATAAGTTTTATTGCAATGCGTTGTCCTTTGTTACCTAGTTGCGTTGTAGGCGTAGTACCAGCTTCCGTGAGAAGGAAATTGCTTCATCACCTTGCTATTAAATTTCTGGATGATGGATCCTTTGTTTTTATCCCTATCAAAAATACTTTTTGTTTTCTTTAGTACCTACGCCACAGATCACTTACTATTTTAATATTGTATAATCTATTTTTATTCTTAATTGGTTTTGTCTTGAACTTAAACTTATTTACTTACATTAATTATATAAAATTATATAATTGTATTATTTGTTCTGACTTGGTTTTATATTCAATCAGGTGCACATACTACTAACTGTAGTTTTTATTCTTTTTTTTATTAACCCTTAACCATTGTTACGTAACTACTGACGTCGGTCCTGGAGACCGCTTAAGGAAAACTACCTTTATTTCAGGTTGTACGGTGAGAACAAAGGATTTAAATGCGAAAAATACTTATTTATAATTTAAAAGTTTATACTATTACAGCTTCAAACGACTTAAATAAAAATATTAACTTAAGATTTTTACAGTTTTTTGAAAAGAAGAGATTTTAACACAAAATTATACTCTTACATTATGTGGACCTGATAGTTAAGAAAATAAAAATGTTGACCACTTTGGATTGTTTTGCTTAAAACTCATAATATTAACTATCAAATGTAATAATATAGCAAAAACTTCAACAATATTGAAAATTGCAACCCCAAACATTCATAATTTTCCACCGTAATTTAAGCATATTTTTTTCTCATAATCCAAAGAAATTAGCACTCTAATGGCAATATTGATATTAAAAAAAAAAGTTTTTAATTTTTATGGGATTCTCAACATAACAAACATAACAAACCAAGATTGACTTAGAATAAGATTATTGTTATCATCTGTTATCATTGCAGCATATTTCGAGACTTTATTCAGTATATTTCATTTTTTATCGAAACAAACAAAATTGTGTGAGTGCAAAAAGTCACCTACCACCGGTCTCTCAGACCGCTGGCGAAATATTTTTATCTACCCTGTCCAAACGTGTGCTCGTGTAAACTCGCCAAGCGCAAGGGAGATGCTGACGGACGTGAAGAAAAGGTATATAGACGTACAATGTGCTACGGTACATACATAAAGAAATATTTGAATTTGAAAATGCGTTGCAGTCTCACAGACCACTGATAGATAGGTTGAGGGTTAAGTTAAGTATTTCCCGTGATACGCAAGCTCAACAATTTCTACCACAAGAAAATTTGAATCTTAAATCCTACAAAAATAAAAATCATGTAGAATGATGCCAAGACGACACCAAATGGCTCGCACCGTAAAAAAGTTGTCAGATCTTATTTAGAGCCAAGCTAACTCTACATGTCATAACTCTACAAGGCCTGGCTTCACAATCACTTCATCTTACACAAACACGAGTTTTGTCGGCGAGTTTTGTCGGCGAATATATCAGTCGCCTCTTTAATCTACATTGAAAACTATTTGTGTGTTATGTTTCATAAAAAAATGTTAAGCATTTTTCGTGGAGACTAACAAAAATACCCTCGCATAAACTTTCAAGTAACTTTACATAGCATAAAATGAAGTCGCTTCCTTTCATGTTCGCACGGATGTAGATGATATTATGTTGATGTTAAGAGAGACATAGACTAGAATTCGAGTTATTACGCAAACGTTACAACAAGTTATAACAAATTTGCCATAGCGATTACATCCAGACTATAGAATGTAGTATCAAATCAAATTCTAAAGCATTTTGGGCCTTTATAAGGAATAAAAAATTAACTTCAAATAACTTACCTTCCACAATGTGTAAAGACGACGAGACAGTAAAAGGCCATGCAAACATCGCTAATTTGTTCGCCTCTCAGTTCAGATCAGTATACTCAAATGGCTATCCCAACCGATACGCAGCTCCTGAATACTCCTCGCATCACGAGTCACTGAAATATTTTGCAACCTCTGGTGTTCCTCAAGGTTCACACTTGGGACCAATATTATTTTTATTGTTCATCAACGATATTACAACATGTATTCACCACAGCCGATGTTCCCTGTTCGCCGATGACATGAAGATATCGAAACTGATAAAGTCCCCTTCCGATTCCTTGTTACTACAATCCGATCTTGACCGTGTTTACCAATGGTGTCTAGACAATAATATGAAATTAAACGCTTCTAAATGTCAACACATTAAATTTACAAAGAAGAAGAAAGTTTTATCAACACAATATCACATTAACGGTTGCCCAATTATACTTACACCGGAAATTCCTGATTTAGGAATAATAATCGACTCCAAGCTGACTTTTGCGGCACATTTCGATTACATGATCAAAAAAGCATCCAAGACGTTAGGGTTTGTTAAGCGTAATACAAAAGACTTCAGGCGCACTGATACTAAGATTCTTCTTTATAATAACTTCGTACGCAGTATCTTAGAGTTCGGCAGCATTATATGGAACCCCTGTTACGAAGTCCACTCACAACGTATCGAATCGATTCAAATATCGTTTACTAGACACTTAGCATATGTCACCCCACAGATGAACAACAGAGTACGATACGATAAGAGACTTTCAACTTTTAAAATTGACAAGCTATCAGATCACAGACGAATGCTTGATATGGTTTTCCTCAGAGACCTTGTAACTGGTTCCACTCCCTGCCAGGAACTGCTGGAGACTATAGGACTTGTAGTACCAAGGCCAAATGCTAGGATACGGCAGAAACCTTTTTTTAATACTTCTAGGTATAAAACGAAAAATATTGACCTGATTATTCTAACATTTTTAACGTTTTTATTGTAACATTTTAATTGACATGTTGTATTTCTATTGTAGATACTATGTTATTTAAAAAATTGCTAATTTGCTTAATTTAATTATAATTCCTTGACATGTTATAAAAATAGCTTTCTATAATTTTCATTACTTAATTTCAACGCCAATGCTTTTTTTTTAAATTATATTTTTGTCTTGCTTGTGCATTATTATTGTATTCTATGTTTTTGACAAATATTCTATGTTTGTCCCAACCGGAACCATGACATAATAATAATTTGTGTATATAATAATTAATAACTGAAGGTATATTTTTACTCACCTGAATTTAATAGATTTTTAATTTTGTAAATTTTACTAAAATATGTTGTATTGTGTTTTATAAAACAATGTTGTGCATGTATTTAATTGATATGAACACTGTTAATGGACCAAAATGATAAGTATGTAAGCTTGTGTTTATATTGTTGATATACCAAATAAATAAATAAATAAATATAGATGTACGCAGTTTTCAGCAATACACAGAGTGATTCAACAACTTTTATATTATTATTATTAATAATAATAATAATAATAATAATATCTATGGACGCTTCACGCCACTTCAGTCTGGTCCCGTGGTAAGTATCCGAAGAACTTGTGTTACGGGTACCAGACAACGGAAATATATATAACACTACTTTAACTACATTAAATAACATATTATCATACCTGTAAATACGAAAAACGACAATTATGTTTATTGTTATTCCTCCAGTATGTTATTGAATTAAAATTATTTTGTACATCTTTATATTCTTTGCTATTAACATTTTTCAATAAAATTTGACAATCTCAATAAGACTTCAAAATAATTTCTTCTAAAAATATTTAAATATGTAGCACATAACACTACTTTAAATAAAAACTTACTTTATTATTTACATATATTGAATACTTTTTATACTATACTTATATTTAAGATTTTTATTATATTACACAGATATTTAATAAACATCCATGACCCAGGAACACAGAAAACTTTTTTTGCTCCCTGGCGGGATTCGAACCCGCGACCTCCGGCTTGAGCGCCAATGCGCTAACCACTGAGCCACAGAGGTCGTCTAGATCTATATAGATACTCGAGATATTATTATATATAATTAATACATCGCAACCGTGCGAAGCTATGGCGGATCGATAGTTATGAATAAAAGGGATTATTTTAAGCTCTGTTAATTAAAATTGGAATGAAATCTCGACGACACTCAGACAAAAAAGGGTCAATAAAACATAACGTTTCCAAACACATTCGTGTATCTCAAACACTGTGATTTATGAACTACCATCTCTCATGTCATTTTATCGAAGCAAGGAATCGCAAATAATAGCTATAATAGCCCATGATGCTAATTGTCTAATTACTCGATTGTCGTGGAGACGTCGTAGATTTTGTAGATAAGGAAGAAAAAATATTTCGAAAGTCCGTTTTTATTTTAGAGGTGCGATGAGGGGACAATGGACATATACCCTTATTAAATTTAGAAAAAAGAAAATTGCATAAAAACCAGCTAAATGCCAGTCGGACTAGCGCATGAAGGGCTCCGTACACAAACGGCTAAAAATCCACGTTTGTTGTATGGGAGTCCTCTATAAATATTTATTTTCATATTGTATTACTCTGTTTTTAGTATTTTTAGTTAAAGCGGCTACAGAAATACATCATCTGTGAAATTTTTAACTGTCTAGCTATCACGGCTTATTAGATACAACGAAGCCTCAGTAATTAAATAATGAAAGAGTATTTTACCCTTTGGGTGCGGAACCCTAAAAATCAAATTCTACGTATGTTTATTGTCATTTTATCAACTAAGTGCTTTTATACCACTGAACATCTTATTCAAAATTCAATTTCAAAATTCTTTATTAAACACACACATATATCATCATATACAATAGAACAAAGATGTAATGTACATCACGTCAATCGAATCCCATGCTATAGTAAGACTTGTGTTATGGCAATTGTGTAATCGACGTAGAAGTAGATGAGTGAAGTAGGAGCCAAAATTATGGGTAATGATTTCGGCAGTCTATGGACGTGTATGTAAGTATATTTGTTCCACCGTAGCGCCTAAACCACTAATCCGATTTTAATAAATTAGCTGTCAATAGATTCGTAACAATAGCCCCGGTAACAAAGATTATATAATTAACGTAGTCGGATTATATAATTTTTGTAAAAAATATAGGTAAGTAACTATTAGTTTTCATCACACATATCACATAATTTCAGAAGCATGTCATCCTGCTAAACATTAAATTCTCGATGTTCGACTGTACAACTACAAACGTACGGCCGTGTACATCACAGGACATTGTATGTACCGGACTGGCGGACTGAAAGCGAAATTTCTTGGAAGCGCTCGTCAGCGGACAGAGGCGCGCGGCGTCCGGCCTTGACGTCCGATTCGTGAGCTCCACATTATTTATTCGCCGCTCGTAACCGGCACAGAGAAAGACATAGAGAGCAAAAACGCTACCACTTAGTAAAAATTTAGAACAAGGTATATGCAGTCGGTCAAAGCCTGGCATTACAGTCAGAGTTATTTTACCTTTGTCAGGAACTTTATGCGAACGACATAAGGATCATTCTCATAGAAACTCCGAGTTACAATAACTCTGAACAATTATGGTTCCTACATAATAATAGAAATTGGTGTTATAATCTGGAATCCGGAACACCGGTGAAAATACAGAGCACTGAAAATAGAATTCTGCGCTAATACAATAGAGTTGAAAATGGAATTTTCGAGTGTCTAGCTGTTATGATAATATATGGCATTGACATTTAACTCATGCGTTTTCTACGGCCTTCCGGATTCCGGATCATATTATAGTCCTAGCCTTACTCCTGGCTTGTGAAGCCGAATCGGGCTTACTCTTTATAAATTACGCAATTATTAAATACACAAAACGTTTTACCTGAACCAACATATTTGTAAATATCTCCGATATTTGTGCGTTTAGCTTACTACTTACAATAATTAATGTCTTTGTATATGATGTAAGTAAACTAATGATGTAGGTTATGTTTACTAATTTAGCAAAAAAAAATTAAACTTTTTTGTACTAATCAGACGTATCTAATTACTAAACTACACATAAAATATATATTTCTTTTACATTTACCGAGTAGTAGAGTTAGATATATTGAGGCATTACGCCTCAATATATCTAAGTATATTAATGAAACTAAATAGTTTAGATGTAGTCATCATCTCTATATATCTATAGATTTTTTTTAAAATAAGGTTTAGAAATGTATAAAATTAATAAAAATAAAGTTACACATACTACCTCCCACACAATACCATACGTTTGTATAATAGCAGTAGGTTTGACACAATTGACAATCTTTCTATTACATTCCAAAGACTATATTTACATATTTTTATTTGCGTATCTATAGAGAAGCATATTAATATGAACATTTAAAACTCTAGAAAATAGAAGAGGAAATATGATTCGGCATCTTGACATGACATGACACATTCATGAGGACAATATTAGAAGGATAGATAGAAAGATGGGTAGGGGAAGGCCAAGGAAGGACTATATTAGTCAACTTTTAGAGAATGCAAATGTACTAGTGGAGGATAGAGAAAAGTGGCGGAAGCTTCACCGACAAGGGCCCTGCCCTTAAATTAATGGAGAAGAAGATATAAAAAACAAAAAATACTTAGCTAAATTTTAATTAATATGAGTTACGGTCAAATTTCCACCACTAGGCGAACACTACAAACTATTATAAAGCGTGCGCAATGTATTAAACTGCTTACATTATTCTTTGCGTTTAATAATTGTGTGTGTGTGTGTTTGTTTTGTAAAAAACAAAAAATAAACGCGTAAAGCGTCTCCACGCCTCCCCTGTCCTTGTCCTTGAGCGCGGGCGCGTTGCGGCAGGTCGTACAGTTACTGCACGCGGTTTGCATAAACACCAATAATATCTCGTGTTCGGACAGCCGGTGTTGATGCCCTGTGGACCTTTATAGTTTTCCTGGGGCCAGCCACAGGATTTGGGAGGCAACTGTGTACGCGAATGTGTAATACTCTTCTTCATCTTCTTTGGACCTATATATTTATTTACTATGAATAACCAACAAAAGTTACAATTTTTCATCGTATAAATACATTAGAATTAGAAAAGAGCTGATTGTACTTTAACTACTTATAGGTTATTTCATCATGCAAAACAAAAAACCAAAAAAATATAAAAATATAATTACTTACTTTAAAATTCGTTTACAACATTAATAAGTTAATTCAGAATACTTTGCCTATTTGTTTAAAGAAATTGTTATAAAAAAAGTATAAGCATTTTATAAACCCATTATTACAGCCGCGCGCGTAACCTAAAAATGATGCGCGAAGACCTACAGCGTTAAATTAAATTTAAAAATAAAGGAGATAGGTAATTATAGTTCCAGTAGTACGGAGTTTTTTATTGGAAATATCCTGCTCTTATTTAATATATTTTTCGAATTTTTAAAATTTGTTAAAAACCATAAACACTCTTTTTGACCTCTTTAATCGTTTATAACTTTTGCAATTATTTATGTGCTAATATGCACTTCTAGCACAATTTTCGAGACGTGATTCCGAGTCCAACGAGGTGTCACACATAGCTGTAGGAAATGTCGCCTAGACTACCCCTGTCAAAGATTTCATAACTCAAGATAGGCTATGACGTACATTTGACAGAACAAATCCTCATACAGTAAAAAGTTACGCCATCTCGGTTTTCACCGTACTTTAAATTACAGCGACCTTGTTTTCACCATACTTCAAATGTCGAAATGCCCCAAAAATATCAAAAGTGGGGCCATTTAACTAGATACACTTTTTGCCTCAACATGCCTCGTCTATAATATATAATAAATAAATATCTATGGACGCTTCACACCACGTCAATCTGGCCCCGTGCTAAGTATCCGAAGAACTTGTGTTACAGGTACCAGAAAACGACGAAGTATATTTAATACTTTTATACTATACATATATTTAAGATTTTTTTACAATTTAGTTATAATATTTTTTTCATACACCAATTATTCATTATACAAACTAAAGAAAAACATGCTGAATGATAAAAGCATACGATAAATCCGCAGATACTGTTAAAAAGATCAAATGAACAAATGATTTACATTTACTTCTTAGACATTGAAAACAGTAATTAATCTAAAGTAATCCTGTATGTTCGATGATCTTTTCCTCGCATAAAAACAATTAAAAATAGACTAAACAGCTTTGAAAATAGAACGGGGGAAAAACAAATCATTTCGGACGAGGAATCGCCACCTGCAACCTAAAACTTGTTGCTTCGAGTATAGCGCCTCGATATAAAATAAAAGTTTTGTTTGTCATCAGGGATAAGAAAATTGTATTAGGTAAATGTTGTGACTAAGTAGATAAACCATTCTCCTTATTCATCTCCTTGAAGTACATTCTATATAACCTTTTTTATTATCACGTCAATCATGATAGTGTTGGGTCAGCAGCAGGTTTTGAGTTTGATCTATTAAAAAAAGTGACTATACAAGTAACAAATTCTGGAAAGTAAAGACATGCGGCAAACTGAAGGGAAATCTTTTATTTCAATAAATTGATTCATATTGAGAAAAAACGACCTATCAACCTAACCTAACATAGAGTATAGAAAAAACTAATTTTGTAAAAAAAATGCCCTTTCCTAATGTTTGCCGCGTGTTAATTCTTCCCAGAATTTCTTCCTTAAAATCAAAACTCCCGAATGGTGTGATAATAAAGTATTTATATTTTCACTTTTCACAGACTCCTGGCTTAATCCAGAATTGATTTATCCAGAATCTAGTAATCGTAGTTTCATTAAAATCGGGCTCGCAACTTTCTTCAGCACTTTTATCAATTTTTTATAGTTACGGATTTCGCCTACCATGCCCACAGGAAATTTTCATCCTGTATATCCCATAGGTGTACAACGTATGTGATTGTTTCTTTTTGATTTCATTTTAACAAGTTAAAATAAAATAAATCACAACGATTTTAACATTAGAACAATAATGTTTTCACTTTGATCAGCACACACCAAAAACCAAGATCTAAGTATGTATTTAAATACAATTAAAACAGTACATAAAATAACGCTAATATAAGTTAATCGCGATGTCACAATTTTCATTTCACAAGAGTATCATAAACAATATTGTGTATCTATGACGATACATCATGTAACGGGGTGAATAGACTCGCGAAATTGTGTTAACTGATGCCATTGACCTCCGCTGAAACGATACCTTATCTCTACCGTATCGGCTATGGGAGCCTAGTACTATTTCATCTTAATGTATGAGATAGAATATCACTAGGTTTTGTCTGCGGCTTTGTTCATAATATAGGTTTCCTTCACATTTCATATCCCGGTACTTTTTTTCAGGGATTACAAATTTATGTACAAAATTCTACTTTAAAAAAAGTAAGAATGTACATAAAATAAGTTACTACGTCTGAAGGTATTAGTATACCTTAATAAAAAAATTGATTGATTGTATTCTTCTATCATTATTATTAATATATGTTCAAAAGTGTAACAAACATACATACAAACAATGTATTTGATAGGAATGTAAGTATGTAATTTCTTCTCAATACTTCGGCACTTAGCAACTAATATCTTATCTCTATTGTAAACAGTCTCTCGATGAATATTAGTACCGGACCGTGTATAGGGTTCCATACACGGTCCGGTTTTCCTTCAGTTCGGCCTGAACGGATGCAAAATCGTATCGTCTGTGTGCAATTTCGAGATCGCATCAGTCGACCGGATGGACTGAAGCGATTTGCTCCTGTGAAAAAAGATTACAGATAACTATAAAAAGCTACTAAACATAGAAATCCCTAAAAACAACAAAAAACTACTGCATTTTCAGTTTTAACCGAAAAAAAATATAGTAGGAAATATTACGTAATACAGAAATTAAATCGGTAATTTTAAGCGACTTACGGACGCGTGCTACTATGTGCTATTATGATAAGGTGTCATAATAGCATATGCAAAATGGCGTCCTACCATAGTATTTTGCATATTATGATTACTGTCTGGCTATTTTCCACAAAACCACTACTAACAACTAAATCCTACTAAAGAGGGAATTAAATACTAAATTCAGTAGTAAAACTTTGTAAAACAACTAAGTTGGAAACACTAATTCTGACCTGTACGGATGGACTGAACGGTAATAAAATTGGACTGAAGGGTAATGAAATTCGAGTGTAAAATAAAACGAGTCACGTGCGAGTCGGCATGAGAGGTTCCGTACAAAACGTAAAAAATCACGTTTGTCGTATGTGAGCCTCAAATTTTTATTTTATTCTGTTTTTAGTATTTGTTGTTATAACGGCAATAGAAATAAATCATTTGTGAAAATTTCAACTGTCGAGCTACCACGGTATAAGAAGGTTAAGATGCAGCCTGGTGCCAGACGGACGGACAGCAAAGTCTCAGTAATAGGGTTCCATTTTTAGCCTTTAGGTACGGAACCCTAAAAATAGCAACTTGTTCAAAATAATATTTAATAGCTCATTGAAGTATTTGAAACTTTAGAGCCACTACTGTTGATAAAATCTAAAAACTATTACTATAAAACAAAGAGAAATGATTTCTATAACAATTATACTGGAAAAATGTATGGCACAATAATTCGGATTCGTCGATAGCGTGACTACAGTTACAGCAAAATACATTTAAAAAATAAAGTAATAAAGTAACCAAGAGCATGTCACGACATTTCTAAGGAGGGTTCCGTAACTATCAACGCGCAATAGGTTTTCTTTGAATTACTTCAAAAGTTATTGTCACAAAGTTATTACAGAAGCTAGGAGAGCGGACACAGCACAGACAGACGGACGGACAGAGCGAAACTATAAGGATTTCTTAAGTATTACGGAACCTTAAAAACACGACCGAAGCTCGCTGCAAACCAGATGCGATTTTCCGTGTATGTGCTCAAATCCGTTCAGGCCGAACCTTAGATTAAAACGCCTAGAAACCGGGTACGCGCATGAAAAGTGAAGCAAATCATACTGAGCCATTTCGGCTCAGTTTGTTCGAACGACCCGTCAGTTGTCAAGCGCTAGTGCATACTACATCTCCCGACTATTTTTTAATAGTCGGACATTATGACGGACGGTTTGTGTCGTTATAGGGTGTCACAATGCATCGGAAAAGAATTAAAAAAGCTTGGTACATAACATTTCAAATGTAAGTACTACAACTTGACTTGTATTAAGCCAAATATTTAAAACATTTTAAAATAAAATCACATTTTGTCGCCATTTTGCTGCCCTATTGTGAATTTTAAAAAGTTACTAGTAATAAGAAACTTATTTCAAAATTTACATGGCTAACTAATAATTGCCACTAAGACAAAGTTTTTTTAGTATTTTCTGATTTTTTAACTGTCAATTTAAAGTATTTTCAGTATTAAGGTAATCCTTAATATATTCCTTAATACTGGTTGAATATAAATAATGTTTACAAAACGTGTTTAGATGGTTTAAAATGAAATATAAGTTAAATTTTTACATCTCGCAATATTAAGAAAAACAAATGCAATAATTCCAATTTTAAGAGCAACATTATCCGTGGAAATTGTCACATAAAACTGTACACACTCTACAACATTAAAGTTTTGTGTGCGTGTCGGTATGTAATGCTTACGCCTACATCTATATGTTGCTTGCCTCACTTTGTGCGATACGTTTGTTTGAAGACTATCTAGGCGTTATTAATCTAAGGGCCGAACTGTTGTCAGTTCGGTCGGATGCGATTTTTTTCCGTTTATGTGCTCGAATCCGTTCAGGCCGAACTGACGTCAGTTGTAACTGAAACGATCGGCTTCTCGTCTGTATGGTGATGATAATAAAAAAAAACTGTACGAACGATACGATCACATAAATAACACTTTATTTAATGGGGAATGTGCGTATTTTTTTTAATTGGCTTTTCGAAAAGTGCATAACAAGCCAGGAAAATTTGTCTTTGCATAGGCATATCTACGATCAACCGTTGATGAAATACAGTCATCACAAAAGTGAGATCGTTGAAATATACACGAGTGATGTCATAGCAGTCGAAAATGTATGAAGACAAACACTGCGTTTGTGTATACCACTGTTTTAACAATAAAAATACAAATAAATTAAGGATTTGAACAGAAATTATCTATTTTCAATCATAGCAAAAAATATACTTTTCTAGTCCTGTAACTTTTTATTTAGCAACTGATTACTATATTTTTGCATTTTCGGTCCATATTTATGTGGTCAGTCGGAAAATATGAGAATTTTACTGATTTAAAACAAATACATATTTAATTAAAAAATAAATAACTTCACTTTCGATAGTTTTCGGTTCACATTACTAAGGGATTTATAAATATATTGCTGTACTATCAATATTTTAATTTAATTTTATCATACCTTATTTTCTATCAATCAACCACTATTATAATATTACCTCTAGATACGGCGAACCAGTTCAGTGGTTACCTTACCTAACTCTGACGTCACAGTTCCGCGCTTTCCACGCTTCCGTCCGCTTTCCCGGGGTCATTGACCTTGCTTCGTAACAACATACCACTTAAGTGTATTAAAGGTTATTGATATCAGCCGTGACTTTGAAATTAGAACTAAAATATAATTTTAAATGACTAGGGGATTCTGGCACTCATATTATTGCATATTATGTCGTAACTAGTAGCCCGTAGGATAATTGGAGAGTTAGAATATTTGCGAAAATCTTATGATTATTGAAGAAACAATTGAAAAAAAAATTGTTCCTCGCCCTGGCATATCTAAACTTTATGAGATAGAAATAAATCATGCTAAAACTATTTACGAAAATTATTTTGAACGAAATTGGACTTTAACTTTTGAAGTAATTTAAAGAAACGTCGAAAGCTTCTTAGACATGCCCTGACATGCATCAGATAATATTCAAGTATAGACCTGAAAGTCACAAGTCAGTGTCATGCTGGATTAGCTATAATTGCTTGTCCCACTTTAAGTTCAGCTGTGGGCAACACGTCAATTGGGCGCGGTTCACTCAGGTCATCGGAACCGATTTTTGGGGTTCTTTAACCTAGCCAGGGGCGACAAATTGGGGGCGTTTTCGTGGAAATTTTCAAGCACAATATGAGTTTTCTACTGATGTACATAACACGATGATTGTATGGTTCTGTTCCTAATATAATAATATTATTCAATATGATGGTTCTGTGTTATTTTACACACATAAAAGTAATATAGTGGATTGCAGCCAGAGTTGTTTGTAGTATCTTCAATGAAATTTTCAGCTGTTAATTCTTCGTTTTTTTTTTGCATTTTTGCAAGCGTTTAAAAAATAGATCCTCGGGTCATAATATACTTTACTTAATGCTTGTAATATTCTAAAGCGAACATAACATAATAATATATTTCATGATACACAATAATGAAACATTTAATACAATAATAATTTTCACGTTACTGCAAATAATTTTGTCCACCCTGGATTCTGATGTCATTCTGATGAATTATCTGACAATATTATTCATTGGATTAAGTCATGACTTATTTTATTATAACATTATGACACTATGTCATCAATGGGAAATGTACGTGAAATGGTTTATCGGCCCGTTTCAATAACCTATCAATCTATAACCATTTGTAAAATATTATTATATCATTTATTTTAATAGATTGTAAAAAAATAGTTATGATTCCGAAAGACAATTGTTTAGCTTTACCAGTGACTGATATGTATTATTAACTGATCCTGATATGTGTCATAATGTTCTAAAATCCCTCAAATATTGTAATTTATATGGTTTAATTTCAATAATGTAATAGTGGTCGCTGATAACCTATGTAGTTCTGACCTTAAATAAATAGGAAAAAAAAACATTCCTATACACTTCGTGCGCAGGTTTTCCCGCGCATTTTGTTTCTTTTCGTGGCTACTAGGTGACAGACCGCATTGCGTTGACGTCAGAGCTAACATTAATCATTTCATTCACCCAATATTGATTTCGTCTATAAATATCTAATGATATTATTTTGATTACGGTTTGGAAATGGTAAAACCTTAAACCTAGAAGTATAAGGGCCTGTTTCACAATCTACTGTTAAGTGTCAGATAGCTTATTTGCATGTCTTGTTTCTGTCGCTCGATATAAAGTAAGCAGCGACCAAATTTCCGAGTAAGCTATTCGATGCTCAAAAGATTGTAATAGCAAATAAGCCCTTAGCATGATCACAGTTGAAATGGTTTTCATCTACGAGAGCACATACAAAGTGATAAAAATATATTTACCTATTTTCTGTAGACAAGAAAGACCACTGATCACCATAGAAATGGGTTCTATGGTGATCAGTGGTCTTGATACTTCTGCTGGTAACTTCTTTCCACTTTATTTGTTACGCCCCAAAGAAATTTTCAAAGTAATGTAAACATATTAAACAAAATATGAATCATCCTACTACTAAGTATTATAAATGTGAAAGTTTGTGAGGATGGATGGATGGATGTATGGATGGATGGCTGGATGTTTGTTACTCTTTCACGCAAAACTCCTGAACGGATTTCGATGAAATTTGATATGGCAGCTTAGGCTCTGGATTTTTTTTTTTCCATCCCCTAACATTATCAGGGCTTGTATTCTTTTTTATTCTTTTTCTGTTTTAATTCTTTTTCTATTTTTTAAATAAAGGCTACTACTTTTTATCCCGAAAAAATACAGTATTCCCGTGGGATGCTATATTTATGCGGGTGAAACCGCGGGAATAAGCTAGTATTATATGATTTACGTGATAATAACTCAGCGTATTGCGTGTATTTTGGTGCGTCTAAGTTTCTTGTATTAGTGACAAAGTAGGTGTAGGTGTACCTTCCTTCATCATATTTACATGTTCAACCGGCGATCAACATAAAAGCCCCTGAGAGCAAAGTACAAAACCAACAGTATCAGGACAAACGTGAATTATCGCTATAATCCCTATAATTAATAGGCTTAATCTTGTGTATGGTTTTTATAAAAATAGATTAATGTCTAGGTATATGTGCTATAGCTTCTTGTCGAACGTGCTGAAATACTTTCGGTAAAATACTCAAATGCTACATAAGTTAAGAAGCATTCAAGTTTCTTGCTGTGCAAATGCTTTTGCCAAGCAGACACAGCGACAACGTTTGAGAACCGTTTAGGTGTATTAAAAATTTTATGAGAATATATTCTTGAATCTTTTTTTTGTCAAAATGCTTTAAAATAATCAAAATTGCCGCTTGTGCCCAAAATAAATGTATCTAGTTGGTACGTAGATAGTGTAAATAGTACATCGGCGTTCCGGGTTCAAATCCCGCGGGTAACATAATTTCCGGGGGTCAATAGACTCGGTTACCAGCCTGTTACTGAAACTTTCCTTATCTATTCGCGTTTATATTTGAATGCCACATTTTTCTGCTGTAATTCTATACGATTATTTTTTCTGTTCCACATTTGAAATTCAATTTTTTTTTTTGCAATTACATGTTACTTTGTATTATCACTGAAACTTACGCTATCTTTTGGCCGTTAGTATGTAAATGTTACGATTTTCTTCTATTCTATATTTGAAATTCTAATATTTTTTTTGCATTTCCATCGGTTACGACACTTTGTTATAAGGGTTTTTGATGAGATAAATATAACATAATATGGATCCGTAAAAACTGTAATTTTAATTAATGTCTTATAGTTATTTATTAGTAGGTATTTATTTCAGCATTTTCGTCAAGTATTCAAAATTCAAATATGATTTACTATTATTTAATAGTTGCGATTTAATTTACAGTTATCTACTTAAACATCACTCGTATTCTGTATATAAAAGCTAAGGATTAAAAAGTTTCAGAAACCCCAGAAAAGATTTAAGTTTTACCATAGACCAATGTTTTACTAATAAAAGTCGATAATGTTTTTCAAGGGATTCGAACCCGCGAACAGCGAAATAAAAGTCATCAGATAGCTTTTCCCGCCCTTTCTAACATGACAGATTACTAATTGTTCCAAATTCGAAGATACGTTATTCGAATTCCATACCTACATGTCGGCCAGTGAACCAACTTACGTCAGTGCCCGAATTAGACGATTTTATCATGAATAACATCTTTCATGATGCTTACCTGCTATGAGAAATTGCAGAAGATTTTATAAACTATAGACATCGCCCGCGACTTCGTGCTCGCAGAAGGAAATCCCGCCGAAACGTTACATTTATTTTTATCTAGAACTAGATACTAGAAAGAGAAGGCTATATCCAATACGACAATTCGGGTACCCGATGAATAAGCAGAATTTAATTAAACCTACACCAAAAAAATTAAGAAATTGCGAAAAATGTTAAGTAGGTAGTACTTACTTGGAAAAATACATTCTAATATTATATTACGGTCATACAGCTCCTACATAAAATATGTAACATTAACAAGCTATACTACAAATCATGGAGAGTTCAAACTATAATATTGACCTTCGACCCGCAGCACCCTTTAGCACCCCGCAGCTAATGTCAGAGGTCATCGCCCAAGTTAGGCTATTTTAAGATACATTTCGCTAGTAGAGCTGACAATACAAGTTAGTTTTGTTAAATTAGCTATAAAGTTTTGTAGTGATCACTTCGCTGAAAATGCGCTCAAAATGAGCACGTGTTGGAATTCACAAAAGAGTTTCTGATTTTTTGGTTCCGTAGTTCACGTCTCGGAACCCTTATGGTTTCGCCATGTCCGTCCGTCCGTCCGTCTTCGGCTTACCATTCAAACGGTTAGTGCTAGAAAGGTGAAACTTTTAATCGATATGTGTATTTGACACGTCGACATTTTTTTTTTTTGTATATTTCCCCTACATGTGGGTATGATTTTTTTTTACGTCTACCCACCCCCATCGTGTGTGAATCAAATAATCCCTCTCCCTCTGCAAAATCTCTTTGTAAACATTTTTTGGATTTTCGCAAAGATCCTTATTTTCGAATTATCCTGCGACATATTGCTCGTTTAAAGTAAATATAAGATGTGTATACCTGATAACCTTTAATAGATATTTTATGTAAAGTAGGTATAAACGTATTAAATAACATACTCTCGTTGTTTGGTCTCTGTAACACAAGTTATTCGGGTACCACGGAGCCAGATTGACGTGGTGTGAAGTGTCCATGGATATTATATTATGGCATTGATGATGATGTTGTCGGATTCGGATACATTATGATCATTAGAATGATTCAATAAAAGTGACAACAAGCAATAGAGCTGATGTCACAGAGTTCGTGTCGGCGGGTTCGGCGACCTGTCGGCAACCTGACGGCAACCTTGTTCGCCGACCTTGCGGTTATCGACACTTCGGCGAGTTTTCGGCGTTTTTCTCTGAGGAAAATTTATCGACCAACCATGTTGACCTCCCCCGCGCATCTTTACTTATACAATTTACAAGCACCCTATACGGAAGGAGAGGTCAGTTGTCCTGGGGTTTGCTGGCAATGTTTAACACCCACTTGCTACGTACTATGAATGCACTCTTTTGCGTTTCATTTGCAAGTTTTTGTGACTTTGTGACTTATCTAATTTAATTTAATTGTGGATTATCATTGTCGTTGGAATTTAAGCCGGAGTTCGCCGAGGCAACAAAAAGTTTTCAATGTTCCTGCGTTATGGATGTAACATTTAATACTAGCTTTTGCCCGCAGCTTCGCCCGCGTAAATGAGTGGTCGTGGCTAAAACTCCTTTAGCAAATATACCTGCAGTATAGTAATAGCACAGACTAAAAATATATACTTTATAATAAATTTTCGCACGTACTTTTTAATTTTAACATATCTCCTAGATAAGGATAATTAAATTGTATCCGTCTAATTAGCTTCTGAAATAGCACATTATTTCTGATCATTTTTTTAAACTAAGAAGAAGACTAAACTAAGAATATTAACCTATCCTTAAAATATCTTTCGCGGACTTTTTTGTAGACCTATTAAAGAGAAACAATCCCACCATACATAGTTTTGTTATTTATCTCCAACGGGTTAGGTTAGGCAGCGTTTTAGATAAAAGTTCCCAGATGGCTTGATATTTTCCGACACCTTCAATAATAATCGTCATTCGTCATAAATCAAACAATTTCTGCAAAACTTTAACAAACTATTATCGACTTAAACCTTCCTAAGGAACCACTCTGTCGGTAACGGCATGAAAATCCTTTCAGTAGTTTTTGAGATTATCGCGAACATACCGACAGACAGTCTCGGCGGGGCACTTAAGTATCCTATGTTCGTCTCCTGGTTCTAAGTTACCTCCCTACCAATTTTTAGCCAAATCAGTTCAGCCGTTCTTGATTTATAAATAGTGTAACTAACACGACTTTCTTTTGTATAATATGTAGACGTGTATAATATAATAAAAATCTTAAATAATAATAATATATATGGACGCTTTCATACCACGTCAATCTGGTCCCGTGGTAAGCTCTTGAAGAACTTGTGTTTGAATATATTTCCATCGTCGGGGCCCTGTAACACAAGTTTTGCGAGAAAATTAGCACGGAGCCAGATTGACGTAGTGTAATTAAAAAATAGTACTTAATATAATTATTAATTAAGGATGTAATGTAATTGACTAACATCCTCATTAACCCCCGACGAAAACAAAGGGTTGACGTGTCTGTCTGTC
Source organism: Phengaris alcon alcon (assembly GCA_037179445.1). Lineage (NCBI taxonomy): Eukaryota > Metazoa > Arthropoda > Insecta > Lepidoptera > Lycaenidae > Phengaris > Phengaris alcon. The sequence goes on along the minus strand of JAYRCH010000087.1, from coordinate 1,902,043 downwards.
TGTATGTCTGTCCGTGGCATCGTAGCTCCCAAATGGATGAACCGATTTCTGTCTAGTTTTTGTTCGTTTGACGGCAGTGTTTTTAGCTATGATTCATCAACATCAGCTCACCGCTTTACAATTCGGGGGCTACTTTAATATTTTAATTTTGTTTGTTTGTTTTATGTCTAGATAGTGCAGACTAAATAATGTTTCACCTTATAAGAAGCATGTTCTAAATAAAATATTAAGAGGGTAACAAAAGTTTCTGCTTCGCCAATTATTAAAAAAAAAACTTTTTATACAACTCAAGTTATGGTATATAGTATAAAGTTTATATCTATACTCTTTACTAATATTATAAAGAGGAAAGATTTGTTCGTTTACGTCGAATAGGCTCCTGGACCTGGACCGATTTTGATGAAATTTCGAACAGATGTAGAATATACCACACGAAAGGCTACTTTTTAACGCGGCAAAATGCACGGTTCTCGTGCGAGATTTCCTTTTGGGCGTACAAAGTTGCAGGCATCGTCTAGTTTTTTATTATAAATATAGAATGAGTAAGCTAGAAACAAGCTACAATGTCAGTGTTGATAATATTTTTGTTGACTGATAAAACTTGTGTAACGGATTTGTTCCGTTTGCAATTAATTTTATATCTTCTAGTTACAACTGACAAATTAACGGATTACTTAGAAATAAACTTGTTTATAAGCTAGGTAATACCTATCTAAATAAAAAATATATAGACCAAAAGGAAACACTGACCAAGGGTAACAAAACGGCAAAAAAACACGTTTTTGCATGGAAAACCCACTTAAATATTTATTATTTTCTGTTTTTAGCCCCCGACGAAAAAAGAGGGGAGTTATTCGGTCTTATAACGGCAATCTAAATACATCATCTGTGAATATTTCAACTGTCTAGCAATCGCGGGGCATGAGGTACAGACTGGTGACAGACAGACAAACGAGTGGACAGCTGAGTCTTAATAGCGTCCCGTTTGTACCCTTTAGCTACGGAACCTTATATATAGATAGATAGAATGCCAGTTTTTCTATTGATTAGTTTAAACATCAAAATTGTATTTTATATATTACAAATTATGCGCATTATGCTTATTTAAATATGTAATAGAAACATGTCGAAATGACAAAACACCGATTTGAATACAAAAGAATTTAACAATTTTCATGTCATCCATTTCACGTGTTAGGCTAACGCCCGCTTTGCGAAATAAAAATCTAAATATATAACAAATACTAAGGCATAAATCACGCATTACAAACACACAAACGCACACACACAGTTTTCATCACAGACGGTGTATACAGCGTAGGTGCGTGTGTGTATACCGTAGAAGGCGTCTATGTGTGCGTACTACGGGGCACTGACCGGCAATTTTCGGCAGTGAACTATTCGCACAATGATTTGGGATACCCGGCTGTAGAAAAACGGGTTGTGTTTAGAATTTTATGAAAAATCTCGTATAAGGTTTTGTTTTCTACATAACGCTGTTATGTTGCCGTACTTTACTATGCCAAATTTCGGGACAGCTAATACAATAAGAAACATTCGAATTTTATTATGAAACAAAAACCAACCAACCAATCAACAAACCAACAAAAAAGAAACTAATTTCGTAAGTAACTCTAGGACGTAGGTGATAAAACTTTAGTCTCTGCCAAACGGAAATCAGCCAATATAATATTTTTCTTATTTCTTTGCTGCATTAGCCTTAACTCACACTGATACGAAATTCGAACTCTTGCAATTAATCGTGCATCTTCTTGTGTAGTAGAAAAAGTTCAATTTTGAATCGCTATATCAAAAATGCAGCGCCGCGTAAAGTGGCGTCGCGTCTCGGTATCGTCGCGTCGCGTCTCGGTGTCAGCTGACCCTTAAGGATTAAATATGTTATGGTATAGAAAAATTTTAGAATTTTGGATGCCCATTAGGTGCCTTTAAATCACTGAACAATGAATAACTGGTTTTTTTTCTATTTGAAATTGAATATTTGTTTTTTAAAAACTCTATGTAAATGTTGAGGTTAAATAGCTATGAAAATGGTACAGAAATAAAAAATATTTCATGCAAATATATAAGATAAAAATGAGTAAATATATAATGTATCTTATATAACCACATCATAATTTTTTCGATCGTACATGGGTGATTTGCGAAAACTAGGGAGAGCATACTTTTATTACTTTAAGGAAATTAATTATTAAAAGATTGAGGATAAAACTAACACAAATATTTATATGTTTAATACATAGTTTAATAACATCATTATTGCATAACTATAATATCTCGTAGAACCTAATATTTAATACTATAATAAGGTAACAATCATATTTTAATAAAGCATATGCATCTAAATAATCATCATCATCATTGCCAACATGCCTACGCTGTTCTAAACAGGTGTTTCCTCAACGATCATCCTCAGGAAAAATCCTGAATATAACTCCCATATAGAGCTTTAACTATACGTCAAATACAGATGTGAGAATCCATAAATTTTCCTGTCCCCAATAATTATGACAAATGGTGAGTCTACCAGGTCTTTGACCTGTATTAGCAAAGATGGCGTTCGTCGAACCCGCCAAAATAAAAACACTTTATGTAATGAAGCATTGTCTATATTATGTTTCGGTAGTAACACTTGCGGTGACTCAAAGAAAATAATACAGACTAGGATTATGACGATATGATGTTAAACGCCGATTACACCTGTCATACGTAAGCCGGTAAATTAACTGTGACTTTTTATTTATTAATCTCAGCACATCTCGTGCGTTCAACAGAATGGTTTCGTCGCAATGTGTTAGCGCAATGTTTTGGGTGCAATGGGATCAAATTATTTTTTCGTTTTAAATATGTACCTATTATAAATAAGCAATATTCATAAGGGAATCCGGCTTGTATGGAGCCTCGCTTGTGAATCATAATCCTGTTTCAGTCCGTGCGGTGTCGCATTCACACACGCGTCTATCGCGCGAGAGCGAGTGAGGCAGTACGGGGACCGAAAGAAGATTATGACCACAAATAGCTACGAGAATTATTATTCGGTTTCAGGTTTACTCACTAAAACCTACAGAGCCTCTCACTTCGCCTGGCCGTAGGACCTTTTTTTTACCGCCGAGAAAATGCGTTTAAGCATCTTACGGGGGGATGGGGAGATCCTACCCGTGAGTATGTGAGGCTCTGGTGCGCCCATGACAATGGCAATGGGCGCAGCCCCTACTCACTAAAAACTTGGCGGTACTCCACTCAATACCACCCTTGTCGGGCCACGGATCACGTGAGCCTGCATCGCGACTCCGCCGGCGGGCACCCGCTACCGCAGGCCCTTTTGGATGGGGGCATATATGGGCCGAACAGAGGCCCCTGCATGGGCCATGGCCGCAGAACCTGCTGATGCAATAACAGCTACGGCCTGTTCTGGTCTTTTGTAAACTTACTTCAAATTTTAAATTTTAATTAACCCCCGAATTATCAAGCAGTGAGTGAGCTGATGATGATGATTTGTAGCTAAAACCACTCTCGATCATTTAAGCATGAGAAATATGCAATAGATCGACGCATAAAAATATACTAGAAATATACATAGATGGACGCATACGAAATTGTGAGAAACAATATAAATAAACAAAACTGATCATCGACCTAGGTACTAGAGTCTAGAGTTCTAGACAGTTTCACATCTAAGGTTTCTATTTTGTAATAATTTTCCTGTAACGTTATATGGCCCATTAGCATAGGTACCTATTGTTGTTTCCTAAAATATTGAGTCAATGTAGTTTACATCAAAACAAACACTTTATTTTATGAGGAAAATTTATTGTAATTACGCCATATTATTATTAGACAAAATATTATTGTGTTTTTGTAATTAAGACGTTATATAAATATTTAGAACTAGCTGGTGCCCGCAACTTCGTTTGCTTAGAGAACTAACGGAGACGGAACCCCAAGCTGAGAGTAGCCTAAGTTACTCCTTATAACATCAGCTATCTACTAGTGAAAGTCCCGTGAAAATCGGTCTAGCCGTTTCAGAGCTTAGCCGGAATGAACAGACAGATAGACAGACGGACAGACGGACAAATATATTGTAGTTTTTATTTTTATTTTAAGTACTGTATGTACTTTCATTTCCATTAAGTGAAATGCTGTTAATATAAAATTACAAACAGACACTTCAATCTTATTTATTTGTATAGAAATCAAAACAGTAGGTTGATTCTGCTAATTTAATCTTACAATAATACAGTGTCGATAAAGTCTCGATATGATAAAACAGCAAAATGGTTTTGTCATTAACGTAAAACCAATAACAAACGGGTTTTGATTTGGAACTCCAAACTCCAAAATCCGTTTAAGATATAAGATATAATATACACTGAACTATTATTCTTAAACATAATAGAACATTCATTCATATTAATTGATATTTAAACTTTACATTCAGTCTTAAAAATGACATAAATAGACATTGCCATATTGTGCCTCTTATACTTAAAAATAAATCAACCAGAATCTTTTTTTCTACATAAATTAATTAAACGTAACATCTTCTTGACAAATAACAAATAAATTCAAGGTTTGGCAACCAAAAATGTGTGGTTCAATCACCAGTTCGTGCAGAACATTGCCTACAAACTTCTTCAAACAAGACAAACAAACAAGGCTTATAAGATATGTAACTCATGTGTGCTACCTGAATTACAAATATAATAAGCAGTCTTTTTAAAATTCCGTAATGATAAAGAAATCAATATTTTCAGCATCATCATCATTCGGGATGAAGACGTCGTCTTCTTTTTCTTTATCGTTTGCATCTTCTCCAATTCTTCGCCAACGGGTCAGAAATAGCGACTGTTAGATGCCATTTTATCGATCTAAAACAATAAACTTCACTGTAGTAATAGAAGAACATAATAAAACAAAATAAGTTTTTATTACACAAAGTGTATGGTGGAGTCCACAGGACTCCTCAAGTGTCATGCGGCCGTACACGACCTCTCGCCCTCGCGTCGACCGCGAGACAAGCGACGCTTGAGTAAGCGCACAGCACGGTATGCGGATATTATAAACAAATAAGAATCAAAACAGTTTGGCATGGGAGTCCCTGGGACCTACCCTACAAATTAAGGGTTAAAAAAGTTTAATATAAAATAATTTAAATACCATACAAGAATTGTGTCTCCGAGTAAACATAACTGATAAGAAAGTCCATCGGGACCTTGAAAAGGACATAGAATTGTGTAGTGACTAGTTATTTAAAAACTTTAATTAAAAAGTTATTTCGTAATCTATATAAAACCGTTACATACTATAAAATGAAGTCGCTTCTTTTCCTATTCGCTTAAATCTTTTAAACAACTAAACGGATTTGAATGAAATTTTTAGCAATAGATAGAGTGATTCAAGAGGAAGGCTTATACGTATAGTACATTGCGGGTCGCTGGTACGAGTATAATAAAAAGAGGTAGAGTTAGTGAGTTTGTGTAGTTGTAAGGAGTAATCTCTGGACTTTACTGAACCGATTTTGAAATATCTTTAACCGATAGAAAGCCACATTATATTTTGTGAATGTTATTGGCTATAAACTATAAAGATATCGCGTAAAACCAATTTAATCGCCCGCGGGAAAAAACTATGTAGTTTAAAATAAGAAAGCCGATATTATGTATGTTCAACCCCTAGATTTTCAACCCCCGTCCTATTACGTCCCGTTACGTTGTTATAAGGACGGGAGATGGACATCTAGGGGTTGAACGTTGAACATTACACGGGATAAACAAAAAAAATCCGTTTGACCTTTAAAAAATTTATGAAACCAGAGTTACTTTTAGAATAGACCATCTATGGACGACATCTCCCAAGCTGTACATTATCACGGAGTTAGGCTTATGGGGACTACAAGAAATATTCATGCACACGTTTGAAATTTTTTCGTCACTTTTACGGAGGTCGAGTAAAAATTAAATTTAAAAAATTAAATCTTAGGGCGATTTGCGTAGATCTGGGTTAATGTTAACTCTGGGTTAAAATATTATGACTTCTCTTTCATAAACATTTTCATGAAATAAATACGACGCACGAGAGCGATAACATAATATTTAACCCAGGGTTAACTTGAACCTAGATCTGCGCAAGTGGACCTTAGTATTTTAATTTTATCAAGTCCTTAGCCTTATTGAATTTAAGCCCATATTTCGAGTTTTGCATGTTCCAACCCCCTGAGACCCCTGAGTTTTCCTGCATATTTTCCTGTAGCGCTGGTACCAGGAAAGATTCACTTTATTATGTCACTGTAATTACACAGTAACACGTTGTACTTAGTAGGTACGTATCAATTTAACAGGAATATACTACCGAATCATTGGAAATAAGGAAAACATATTTTGGTAAACATCCTGCATTTACAAAAACAATTACAAAACTACTACTTAATGCGTATGTGTATATTGAGCTCGCAAGATAGTTGCTTTCAGTTTTACCTTGGATGGACCAATTGATCATATTGTAAACAACTTCGTAATATTATGAAGCAATTTTTAATTTATATTACAGGCATTCCATGGTCATTGATTTGATAAAGTGATTTTCGACTTATTTATCTAATTCGTAGTAGGCTAGCCAAAGTCTGAATTTGGATGTGAGAACAATGTTAATAATCGAATGGAAAACATTATGAGACATTCTGGAATCAAAATCAGGAATTTAGTTGTTTAAGTGTAAGATCAATCACAATTAGCAATTTGGATTCATCATGAAACATTATGAAATCAAAATCAGGGATTTAGGTGTAAGATCAATCACAATTCACAATTGGCAATTTGGAATGATCATGGAACATTCTGGTATCAAACTCTAGAGATTAAGCGTAAGAGTATTTATAATTAGCAATTTGTATTTTGGCGCGGACTTTGACTCGTAGGTCGAAAACCTTGTCTAGTCGCTCCGCTAACTGTTTATTTTGTAATTAAAATTAGAATATTTTGGTAAAAACGTCAATTCAACAATAATAAATCACATCATCAGCCCCCAGTATCATCAAGCAAAGACCTTTTACATTTCCAAAACAAACAGAAATTTGGATTTTTCCAATGATTACAAACTACGGGCGTACCTACATTCGACAGACAAAATCTTTATACCAGAAAAAGTTACGCCATCTTTCATTTTTCTTTTTTCCGATTTCAGAAGATTTTGTCAATTATTGTCAAGATGACAAATGTCAAACCTCGACTACCCCAAACAACCTTTGGGGTTGTTTGGGGTAGGGCAGGGCAGATTAATTGTCGACAATATTTGCCTCGACATGCCTCGCAATATAGGTCTATGGATTATTACCCGTTTCACCCCTAGATTTTCAACCCGTGTCCTACTCGACGTCGTTATAAGGACATCGTTAGAAAATCTAGGGATTGAACACGGAATAATTCCAAATATATACTTTTTAACGCTAAAAAATTACAATTTTCTTTAGTTCAAACAGTCCAACTTTTGAATGCCTCCTTCAAGGACCTCCAGAACCTCACTTCTCGTATTAAAAGTAGACTTTCATTTTACGTTGCTTGTATTACAAGTGAAGCGACTTGTGATAACAGGATAACGTCACATAAACTTTGTGACGTTTCGACCAATCAGGACGCGTTTCACGTTGGTTTAACGTTTACGAGAATACCGGTTTGGCAGTTTTAGCGTATCGGGACTTGATTGTAATTGTATTATTGTAGGTTTTGTTTATCAGAATTGACCCTCTGATCTCTCGTTCCTGTGTGCATCCAGAAATTAAATTTTGAGGTTGTTTTAAATAAGCTTTGTAAAATTAAAAAATAGAGACTGATGAATATCCTGTAATTTTGGTAAGCTAGCATTTTTGTCGCTAAACTTTAAAAAAACAGGCCAATTGCGAGTCGCGCACGAAGGGTTCCGTTTAAAAGGGCAAAAAATTCACGTTTGTTGTATGAGCCCCCTTAAATATTTATTTTATTCTGTTTTTTATTACTTGCAACACCAGAAATTCATCATATTATGTGAAAATTTCATCTGTTTAGCTATCACGGTTAAGGAGATACAGTCTGTTAACAGACGGACGGACAGATGAACACATCATACAGATTAATTCACAGGATGATGACAGACAGTGAAGTCTCAGTAAAAGGGCCCCGTTTTTTTAGGATTCCGTAATACACAAGGAACCCTTATAGTTTCGCTCTGTTCGTCTGTCTGTCTGTCGGTCTGAGGTCTGGCTTCTGTAAATATGAATATAAATAGTTGAGATTTGATATAGTTATATACTGTGTATAGATCTCGGTTTTGGCATCATAAAATAATAATAATTTTATATATTAGGGGTAGCGCACTATACATGTGAAGTGGGGATGAATTTTTTTTTTTATTCTAGCCCATCGTTGAATAGGTCTCTCAAAATAAAGGCAAGGTTTGATACATTGATTACAAAGTCGACCATTTTTGAGCAATCAGCCTCCAAATTTGTTTGTAAGCCCCCCCCCCCCCCGGAATTCCTAAAGTATAGGAGATAGAAACTTGTAAGTTTCCATGCTCATAGATAATGCTAAAAACTCTTTAGGAAAATAGTTTTGACTATTTGACTGAATGATTTTGAATAGGTAACTTTTGAATTTATTTGAAATAAATCTATTACACGTTGATAATTACGGAACCCTCCTTAGACATGTTCTGACATGCTCTTGGTTAGGTTATTACCCTTTGGGTTCAAACCCTAAAAATAACCCTTTCGGAAATTTGTATTTACACATAGTAGGTACGGTACGTACATTTATGATTGTAATGATTACTAAACAATAAAATCACTGATGATGATGATGACGGCTATGAGTTATGACGTAATGATCTAACGTAGACTCGAGCACGCGGTGTGAAGGTCGTCGGGTCTTTGACACGATTGCACAACACCGCCGAAATAGAGCGCCCACAATGTTAACTATAAATAGGGGACTTACTGGAAGAATTCTAGTGACCGGGGGGCTCGCGACAAGGTGGCCCCCCTGCGCCACCTCCTACGCCGGAATACCAAGCGGACGTCGCTCTGTTAAGCGAGACCCTTTTGAGCCCGCAGGATCGCTTCCACCTCCCGGGCTTTGTGGCGTATCGCCAGGACTTTCGGGGGGGAAACCGTGTGTGTCGAGGCCTCGCCGTCCTGGTCGGCAGAAGGTTACTCCACCAAGTCCTCCCAGCCCCCCCGGTTACCTCCCTTTACGCACTGGGCATTGAGCTGGCGCTCGGCTCCCATCGCACCCGTCTCTACGCGTGCTATAAACCCCCGGGATCGCATTTAGATATCTCCGACATCCACAGGCTCATATCAGATGAGCCGACTGTGATTGCCGGAGATCTAAATTGCAAGCATCCCGGGTGGGGTTCCCGCACGACCAACGCGGATGGTCGTCGCTTGCACACGGACTCCGTACAGTCCGGGTACTCGGTAGTGGGTACTTATACCCCCACCCACTACCCCGAATGCCCCCAGCACTCGCCAGACGTCCTGGACGTGGCCATTATCTCTCGGCTACCAGGAGCCTTCGCACAAGAAGCTCTTGACGAGGCCCACGGCTCGGACCACCTCCCCGTCCTGGCCTGCATCCGCGCATCACCCGCGAGTGTCCCCCCCCCCCCTCCCCCCTCACCCAGTTCGTGATTGGGAGTTGTTCACCGCGAAGCTGCATGAGAGCACGCCCAATTTCCCGGTCGATTCTGCAGAGGCCGTCGAATCGATGACTCTGCAAATCACCGGGGCAATCTCCGCTGCAATGGAAGCGGCCACCGAACCGCCAACCCTACGGCAGCAGTACAAAAGGCCTCCACTACCCCGCCACATCGCCGACCTAGTGGCACAAAAGAAAAAACTGCGCCACCAATGGCAGAGTACTCGCTGCCCAGTGATGAAGAGCCAGCTCAACCGCCTCACTGCCAAGGTAAAGTTTCTACTTGTAGAACAATACGCTGCAGACTGGACCTCGCGCATCCAGGAGGCGGCCGAGGACTGGCCTTCCCTCCACCGGTTCTGCCGCAGGTTAACCGGCACAGCTGCTCACGTGAGCCCCCTACTCCACCCGGACGGCAACTTGCGCTACCGAGCTGAGGATAGAGCAGAGATCCATGCCAGACACTTGGAACGCCAATTCCAACCGCTGCCCACGACCGCAACGGATCACGTCCGGATGGTCTCCGAGGAGGTAAAGGTCTTTCTCCTTTCCCCCCCCCCTCGCCCCCTACCTTCTCCTTCTCCCCGAGAGAGGTCCAAAGGACTCTCTCTCGCCTCAAACCTAAAAAGGCACCCGGCGCGGATGGTATCCCCAACGCAGCCCTCCGTCACCTTCCCTTTAGAATGGTGGCCGCCCTCACCCGCCTGTTTAACGGCATTGTGAGGACCGGCCACTTCCCCACCCCCTGGAAACTAGGGTTAATTATTAATATTCCCAAGCCCCACAAAAATTTTAGACGGGCCGAGGGCTATCGGCCCATAACACTGCTCTCAACCCTCTCAAAGTCCTTTGAAATCCTCCTTCTTAAATACCTTTCCCCGTACCTCCCTCCTCGAGAGGAACAGTTCGGTTTTAGGTCCCAGCTGAGTACCACCCTCCAGCTGGTACGCGTGATTCACCACCTTTCCGTTGCGGCCAACAAAAAGAACTCGTCAGTCGCGGTCTTTTTAGACATGGAGAAGGCGTTCGATTGTGTCTGGCACGAAGGTCTCCTCTATAAGCTGATCCGTGCCGATGTTCCCCCCTCCCTGATAAGGCTCATGGCCTCATTCCTCACCGGCCGGACTTTCCAGGTACGTGTTGATGGAGTCCTTTCAGGTGAGTACCCCATTGCAGCGGGAGTCCCTCAAGGCAGTGTGCTCTCTCCGGGGCTATACAGCTTCTTCGCCAGCGACGTGCCCAAAGACCCCGGCACCATCGCAGCGCTGTACGCGGACGATACAGCTTTTATCGCCAGCTCGCTGAATCCTGACCATGCCGCCATCAAGCTTCAGAGGACGCTGGACCTCCTCCCTGACTGGCTGAGCAAATGGAGACTATCTGTCAACGCAGGTAAGTCCCAGGCGCTCGCCGTCACCACGAGAGCAAGTTTTCCAGCGCCTCTGAAGATTGGAGACGCCGTGATCCCTTGGGGAAGAACGGCGAAATACCTCGGGGTAACTATTGACCGCCGACTCTCCATGCGCGCCCAGTGTCAGTCTGCGGTGGCCAAGACTGGAGCAGCCATAGCCCAGCTGAGACCAGCCTACGCGTCCCCCCAGATTCCTCTAAATATGCGGTTAGCCCTTTTCAAAACTTATGTCAGATCCCGCCTCACGTACGCGGCACCTGCATGGCACCACCTGCTCTCTGCGCCCCAGAGAGCGTCGCTGCAGAGAGCCCAGAACCGCGTGCTTCGCCGAGTCGTAGGTGCCCCCTGGTACGTGAGGAACGACACCATATCTAGAGACCTGAGGGTGGAGAGCGTCGAGGCTTTCGTGGCCCAGCTCTCCTCCAGACTTTTCGCGCGTGCGGATGCCTCGCGCATGGTCGAACTAACCGACCTGGCGCCCTGGCACGCTCGCCCGCCCGACCGCCACCGCCTGCCCAGGGACGCCGTCCCACCTGGGGACCCAGCGGAGCCACGCAGCCCGCCCCACCGCCCTGAAGAGGAGGAGCCTTGGCGCACTGGAGCGTCACACCCGGCGCACTGACGCGCCTCGGCGCAATCTGCGCCACCACCATCGTGGGATTGTATCCCCCCTTCACCTTCCTCCTACATCGGCAAACCTAATGCCGGTGCAACCTTTTGCAATCTCGTCCGAGGTCTGGCGAGTGGCAGCCCTATTGCCACCCTGCCGACCCCGTGGCGTATCTTCCCCCCCCCGATATCAAAAGTCGGGGCCCGGAAGCCCCCAAAAACTCCTATCCTTTTCCCCAGGTCGCTTGTTTCCGCGGTCCGGTAAACGCGGCGCGTGTGGGAGTGGACCCAAACACGTTTCCCGGCCCCCGGGTCGGGACCCCACGCGCCGTTTGGAGCCGTCCGCTGGTCCTGGTTGTGCCTGGATTGGCAATACTTCATCCCCTTGGTTTTTGTGTTGCCCTCCCTTGGGTTTCCCCCGCGTTCTGCCGCGGGGGGTCTTCCCCTAAAACAGACTAAATGCGCCCAGTATTAGTACTGGGTGCGTCTTCCCACCCCAAGTAGAGGGGCTCTAGCCCCTGGTTTTGGTTCCCCGCCCAGGCCCTTTTCAGGGGCCCGGCGCGCGAGAAGAGTCTCCCTTCTCGAATTCTAGTGAATAGACCCTGAGATCCTGTGAAAATGTTGCAACTACTATTTTGCGAATCCTTCGCTTCGTCACTGGAGACTTGCACAATTAGATTTTCCAAACTTTGTAATTTAAGCTAATTTTCTCGCATTTTAAGACTATTTTTAAGCTCACCTAGGCCGCAAAATAGATTTAGTGAGATTATCTTCTTCTAAAGACCTTACGTAATTTATGGAAAGGCCTGTGAAAAAGGGCTTGACTTTCGTGTAGGTCTGAAGTCATAGTCTTTATAAGCAATGAATATAAGAAGGTTGCGTGTTCAAATCACGTCACCAGGGTCACCAATGTGGGTGTAGTGGAAGCCCTAATGGGAGATCTCCGACCGAGCGAGGTGTTATGCTCGGTCAGGCCGAAGCCCACTTGTAGTCATCTCTATCTACGTCGTCTCACGCCGGGCCCATAAAAGGGCCTTGGGCGGCGAACCATGGTCAGGGGCTTTGCCCCTCTACATGAGGTAGGAATGACAAGCCCAGTACGAATTGAATGACGACGTTTTTATCAAATAGTTATAGATAGGTAGGTTATTGAAACTGGCCGTAAGTCGACAAAAGTCTTGACAAAAGGCTTCATTGCACTTACTACTTAGGTATAAGCTTAATATTATTATTATTGTTATTGCATTACACCTGAATTTAGATTAATGTACCTATAGTATTAAATACAAACTTTTAAAGTAATTTCAAATGACCTCTGTAGTATGTACCAAAGCATTTGAAAAGCGCATTTCTTTTTTTTATGTCCGGTCGTTTTGAATTTCTTAAATTAAATCTTTACTAATACAATAACGTATCTTTACTAATAGAGTACTGGACGCAAGACGTCAGTTTTAAGTGAAGACCCCCCGTAGTCATTTCAGCTTTACAGCTGATATATTGTATATATAGCGCCGAACTACAGAAACTTCGATAGCGCGATTCAGGATTGTGGCGCTAATTGGTAAGAATCATAAGTGTATATTATAATACTCTACACCGTTTCGTAAAAACTATAATTTTATAATCGTTCATAATGCATTTGTTTTTCATAATAATTTTCCTTTCACCGCCTACCTAATATGAGTTATTTGATGTGATGTTCGCCACGCGCAACATGATGAAATTCAGTCAAATCTAATGAGTCATAGTGTTTCTTTTTTGCACGGTAAATTTGTGATATTTAAATTGGTAGTGTTATCTCTATAACACTACCAATTTAAATATCACAAATTTATCGTTAGTGCTATTGTGTATTTTTTCACGTTTAAATTTAATTGGGTTAGGGATCAGAGGGCCTAGCCAACATATTACAATCGTTAAGTTCAATGACGACCTTAGAAAATATATGGGATACAGCCGATACACATTACGTTTGTTAGCGCGCGATACGTCAATACCATATATTTTTGATTTCTAACTTCGACATCGTAACTAGTGATGGATTCTTGGCAAAAGGGCCTATATGGGATTAGACATAAGCATCGCTAAGTGATATAGCGATGCTTAAATCCACTTTTAGCGATGCAGTGATATGTCAAATCCCATACATTTTTGTTTTCGATCTTCGTCATCGTTAATAGCGATAGCAACTTGGTCAAAGACTAAAATGCAAAATGGTATTCTCATAAAAGTCGATCCAACGTCAAACCCATTTTGAGTGGTCCAAACTTCAAAAATCTGTTAACGTTATCAAGACGATTCATTTATAATTCATTAAAAGTATATGAAAGTGTAAGTTATTTTCGAGGATCGGGGTTCTGGTTTCATATCTACCCTAAATGTAGAATAATAATTATTAAATTTGCTAACGTCCATCCAATCCAATCCATTCCCTCCATAGATCCAATCCATCATCATCATCACCTATGTTGCTGGAACTCAGGGTTAGGCTCTCCAGCTTATCTACCAGCTATAGCCAAACAAAGAAAAAAGCTTCATGAGTGTGTACACATTTTTTAAACTACTGTCTTGATGTCGGTTTTCATATTAAGTTTAAGGTCTCCAAAAATCAATTACGCATACTTCAGGCACATGATCCACTGCTTATGTCAAGACGTTTAGCCTGAAATATAAATAAAAATTTGGAAAAAAATTGTACTTAATAAAATTACATTACGCTCTATACGGTTAAAGTTAAAGTCATTGACTTACACGGCTGTATTGATGTTATTTAAGTAAAGTTTTTGCTACCTCCTTAAATCACCTGTTTCTCTGATGTTCAAAATTACATAGCACTCAGCAAATGCTATGTAATTTTATTTAGTATAATTATTTATTTTCTTCAACATATTTCTTTTCCGCCTACTCGTAAATGTCTTAACTTAAGCAATTGATCATATACCCGAAATGTCTACCCGATAATATTATTTGAGAATATATATTCTATGATTTTGTACATACAGTTTATGTACCTATCTACTATCAAGTACGTATATTAAAATGAGACTATGTTGGTTTTTGACGATTTAATTTCATATTTCCTCTTAATGTCACCCCTGTTATTTCCTTTAAACTGTTATTTGTAATTTCTTCTTATCAAATAAACAAATTCCCATAGTACAGTCGGTTTTACCGTTTACCACGCTCACCAAATTCCATTATTATTATCGTCACAATAATTATAGTAAATGAATGAAATAAAATTAATATGTAACACAAGTCTCAATAACATTGGGGTGAAAGTCTACATGGCCAGTCATTTAAACGCGATCTAATACAAACAATTCAGTGAATTTAACTGTTCCCGTGTAGATATACCTATTTTCCTCATAAGACCGATCTCTTGTAGGCGAAAAGTTAGTGAAAATTGCCACAGACATGCCACAAAAATAAAGTGTGTGGGAATCCTTATTGATATTACGTTCAACATTATTTTATAATACTTATTTGAATTTCATATAGAAATCATACATCAAGTTAAATGCATTTTAATTTAATAAAATATACAATTTACTACTTAGCATTTAGTAATGATGTTAATATTATACAGGTACGTTATAATGAGCGATGACTTTAAAATACGTCATTATATTCCTTTACTTAAATTGCATGATAGATATTCACTATATTTACTTCATTAAGTGTTTAAAACACATAGTTCCTAATTAGGTTCTTAGTCTCTGCAGTTCTTTAGGAGGGTGACGTCACAGCTAAAATACCCTGACGTCATCACATTTAACCCTTACAACTTGTGTGTGTGTGTATGTGTGCGTAAAAAATGGTACAGATATATTATAAAATAATATGGAAATGTGGCAGCGCGCGAGTCCCGCGCCGACGCGCGTTTACGCGTCTACGTTTTAAATTATTATATTTTCCATAATATTTTTTTTAAGTAACTTAGTAATGGAAAAATGGAGATGAATGTTATGTTAGGGATGGAAAACGACGCGCCGCGTCGCTTCGACTCTGCGCCAGTGTGAGTTGAGCCTGAGTCTACTACTAGTGATGTCTCTACCATTTTTACACACACACACACAAATGCTTCGATATACTATTTCGACGAGGTCCTGTGACCTTAACCTTGAAGAGAGAAGAAAAGAGAGGGTAAAAGGAGTGACCTATTTTTGTGTCAATAATACATATATTTTATTAGGATAAGATTTTAGTCACTTGACTTGATTATTATTATTATCACCTGTGATTTTATACACATAGTGAGTGTATATACGAACGCTATACAGTTCTTAGAAACTTTTATAAACTTTAAGAGTGAAAATTTAGTGAAAAATATAAGTATTAATTTCATAGCATATTTACACTGATGTAAAATAGTTGTTTTTAACGTAAGTTTATTTAGATCATACCTTAGAAACAGTGGCCTATTTTAACTTATTTTTTTAAAGTACATAGATAAAAGTGTTTAGAAAAGTGTGTAATAAAAATATTAATCATAAAGTAAATGTAAAAAGTTATTACAAAAATAGTGATAAAAATACACGTAGCGTTTGGTTGTAATTTTAACTTTGAATGTAAATATTTCTGATTGTACATAAGTGTGTGTTTATGTAATTAGAAAACCGATTTTTGTGTACACTGTTCTCCTCAACTCGTGTTTTATTTATACGATCTCTTTCGCTCACCTATATCGGTGTAACCTTGCTATCTTTGAGTCCGAACCGGGCCGGCGCGCGGCGCGGCGTTGCAAAGATCCTATGGAAAAATACTGTCCCCTACATAATTATAAAAATGTAGTTAATGAAAGGTTTTCATTGTACTCGCGTTTCGCTGTTAGGGGCAATTCACAACGAAACGATACGGGACATGGCGCTGCATTTTTAAGATTACAAATTTAAATTTAAGCATTACTTAAAACGTATAAGCAACACGCTTCATTGTGAGAATTCGATGTCATGTTGCACCGCGATGCACACTGCACAGCGCATGTGCAGTGTATGACTGATGTGATATCATGTATACTTTTGTGTGGTAATTAAATTTAAATTTAAATAGCTATCTTAAAAGTGCAGCACCGCGTAACGTCGGGTATCGTCGCGGTGTGAACTGACCCTTAGTGTTCGTATAAGCTCATTAAGCAGTGTTATTACTCATCGAATTATAGGGCTTTATATTATGACGTCACAATTCACACAACAGTACAATATTTACATAAAGAAATGGTGAAAGCATGAGTCACGCAAAATTCTGTATGAGTCATGTATGAGCCGATACTTTTCTTTCACTTCCGCATCTGTAGCCATGAAAACTCTGACACGTCATTACACTTGGGAAACACTGAAGGAATATCCTGTTAATTATCATTTTATTTTGGTGTAACATAGCAAAGCAAAGTTTCTGTTAGTATGGCTAGCGTATTATACGAGGGCTGCTAAAGTATCGGGAATGGAATATTTCCACTGTTCCTGTCATATTAAAATCTTTTTAATTTAAAACTCCTTGGTTTTAAAAATCGAATACCGTTTATTTATTTAAAAAAAGATTCTCGGTCTTGTCACAAGGTCTTGTCAAACTTGTTTAGTCGTTGAGAAAATGGAATTGACTCGAGAAAATTCTCGAGCGATGATTTATTATGACTTTCGAAGTGGCTTAACACAAAAACAGTGTGTTGACCGGATGATTTCTGCATTTGGTGATGAAGCCCCATCCAAAACAACAATTTATCGTTGGTTTGCTGAATTTCAACGTAGACGTGTCAAGCTCAGTGATGACCCCCGTCAAGGTCGTCCAAAAACTGCAGTCACCCAAGAAAACGTTGATGCTGTGCGTAAGCTGATTGAGGAAGATCGACATGTGACATGACATACCGCGAAATTCAGGCAACTTTAGACATTGGCATGAGTCAAATACAAATAATCTTGCATGAACAATTAGGTGTAAAAAAGTGGTTTTCCCGATGGATACCGCATTTGCTCTGTGAAGAGCAAAAAGCGGCTCGCGTTACTTGGTGCGTCAGAACTCTCGAAAGATTCCACGCAGGATCCTCAAATGCTGTATACAACATCGTATCAGGTGACGAATCCTGGATATACGCGTACGAACCCGAAACAAAAAACCAGTCACGAGTTTGGGTGTTCGAAAATGAGTTAAAGCCAACAAAAATTGTTCGTTCACGGAGTTTGCAAAAAAAATGGTGGCCACGTTTGTCTCCAAAACCGGCCATGTTGCGACTATTCCTCTTCAGGGACAAAGAACGGTTAATGCAGAATGGTATGCTAACATTTGTTTGCCACAGGTCGTTTCTGAACTTCGTAAAGAGAACTGCAACCGCCGCATCATCCTCCATCACGACAATGCGAGTTCTCACACCGCGCACAGAACAAAAGAGTTTTTAGAGCAAGAAATCATAGAATTAGTAGACCATCCGCGGTACAGCCCCGACCTAAGCCCTAATGATTTCTATACTTTCCCTAAAATAAAGAATAAATTGCGTGGTCAGAGATTTTCATCACCTGGAGAAGCTGTGGACGCCTACAAAACGGCCATTTTGGAGACCCCAACTTCCGAATGGAATGGTTGCTTCAATGATTGGTTCCATCGTATGGAAAAATGTGTCAAATTTCGCGGAGAATACTTCGAAAAGCAATAAATACATTTTTAAATAGTAATGTTGTGTCACTTCCTTGATTTCCGAAATTTGCAGTGCCGCCCTCGTATATGTATATATTTAGCACCGTAAAGCGAGTTGTTGGAACTTGGACAGCTAAGGCTTTTTACAATAATAAATGTAACGACTAAAATGCCTAATATTTAATAAAAATACATATTAATTATGATAAGGGTTCATAACAAATCTGTCTTCAAATATATAAACATAAAAATGCGTTTTTTATTTTATTTTCAGCCGTAGCCAAATACACAATCAAAGGACATAATTTTATTGATCTGACACCAGAATGTCAGTTTTTGGACTTAAGGCTCTGTATAACGCCAGTGACCTTGAGCGTCAAGTCCCATACTAATTTTGGCGACAAGGGCGTTCGCGCCGACCGGAGAGTATTGAAATCGGATAAAAAATCGCTTAAATATTTGAGACAAAATTTGCAAAAACTACAAACGACCTTCCCCTGAGTCTTGTCTTACTTAATATACTGAAATAATTTGGACACTCGTGTGACTTATAAAAGAAGAGAAAAAAGGTTTTAACTTTAAAAAAATGGGTGGACTAAGCAAAATTTTAAATCAATATTTAAATAAAAATTTCAATTTATAAAAAGGACTGTCTTTTTCTGTCTTTCGGCGAAATATAATGCAGATTAACATATCTTTTTTTTGGGATTTTTCAATACAACCATGACTGAGAAAAAAGGTTTCAAAGAACTTCATTTTTCAGTTCTATCGAGCGCACGGGTTGTGCGCTCGATGCGCTTAACAAAACAAACGTAATTATAAAATATGCTGCTTGCGACTACATGCGCAAAAGGAAATATAGACGGAACCGAACATTTTGCCGCTATAAAAAGTAGCATATATCCTTTCCGCTGTTCTACTCTATATTTGTGCAAAATTTCATCTAAATCGGTCTAGTAGTTTCGAAGCCTACTCAATGCAAAAAAAACAAACAAACAAATCTTTCCTCTTAATAATATTAGTATAGATATAGAAAGGCTATTATCAAAGTAAAGAAAAAAAGCCTGCATGCAGTTTACACGCGACAGAAGTGAAACCTTAAGTCATAGTAATTTATTCCACCTATAAAATCTACAAATAAAAGCGGAAGGAGTCTTACAAAATCTCAAAACCCGCTAGGCGCACGACGATGAAATTTGGCAGGGAGGTAGTTTTTTAGCTTTACAGCCTCGTGACAGATAGTTGGACAGACGGACAAACGGATAGACGGACAGACATCGGAGTCTTAATGATGGCAGAGATGAACAGGGTTCCCTTTGGGTTTCCGTACCCTAAAACAAAGGAACTTATGTTAATAATTAAGACATTTTAGAAAGAACACGTATCACAGTGGAAAGGTTAGGGGTTTCCCGATATGACGTCATTATCAGTATTGATCAGATGACGCATAGGGATTGTCTGAAATGCTGACTCACCTGTGAAGTCAAATTGAATGTTAATAATTATCTTTATATGATTAATATTTTATTGCGTATTGACTTTGTTTTAGTGGAAAATGTATCATGGGAAACGTAAAACGTATACATTTTGCTGAGATAAAAAATAGCCTAGACTCTAGTGTGCTAAAGGCTGTATAAACTAAAATAACAACGTAACGAAAAGTTACATCGTGACGAAGAGAAACAAATAAACAAAACTTCACATTTTTGACGTGATAACGTCTTTTAATTCGGTGGAGCCGGCTGCACGCACGAAAAAAAATGACTCATGCGGCGTTACCTAGCTCTGAGGCGTTCCATTTAAGGCTTGAAGTGCAAGCGAGAGCGCGGAATCTGTCTCTCTCCTACTTGAGTGAGCGATTTTCTTATGACGTTGTCACGTTCAACTATCGTCAGTAAACCAACTTTACAGACGACCGATTTTTATTAATAATTTGAAAAACTAGGAAAATCTAGTAGAAGAACGTTATATCAAATAGTGGGTTTAGGTAACCCACATTAAAAACAAGGCAAACGAGCAGACAGATCGCTTGATCGTAAGCAACTAGAGACGCCAATGGGCATTCTACAATTTGAATTTAGTAATACGGGGTATTTTTGTTACAGGACAAGAATAATAAACTGAACGTAACGTTGATGATGATGATGACTGTGACTTTTGGTTACAATGACGTATGTCATTAACATACATGACGACCGGTCACGTTTACAGTTAAGTCACCCACGTGACAGACAAAATACAGATGACCCTGTTGATGAGATCTGAGACTGAGATGAGTTGTAGTGAGATTGACACGAGACGCGAGATTTCGACTATTACGAGTAAGAAAACTGTATCAGATTTTCATAAATACACTCAAGAGATTGACTTACTAGATATAGAACCAGTAGGCCAAGAGGATTGGGGATTTTAATCACCATAGTAAACTGCCCCATGTCCTTTAAACTTTAAGTACACGCGTTCTTTCGGGTAACATGACGTCACGCGTGGGGTCCAGAAGTATCCCCATAAACAATTTACTGATACATCCCGTTATTTTTTCAAAGAATGCTAAATATCAATTATTATTTAAATAAAATATATATTATTATATACGAAAAGTATTTATTATCAGTAATATAATCACTCTTTACACATTAAGAATTTTTAGACAAAATAACATCTTGTTCATATAACTTTTTAAGGTAATTTAACTTGCACCAATTTCAATATAAAAATTAATTTCTGACCAACATAGTCATTAATTTCTAATAGGATAGGAATCAAAAATAAGTAGTCATAAGAAAAATTATTACAAATCAAAATAAAAAAAAATGACAATGTTTTAATGTAGGTACCAATTGTGTAATATCGTAAATAAATATTATTTGGATTGGCAAGGCAAACAATATGTAATTGCAATTGAATGAGGCTTACAAACTACAACTTGTATCTCCTACGGCGGCGCGGCAGCTACTACTGACAATACATCACAACCCGCTATTTCAGACGCCGAATTATTTCATGGTCACATATATCATCCACTTCCTCCTGAATGTTATCTAGCAGTGGTTCCAATATATCTTCGCTTTCAGAGTCACTTAAATCCTGTAGAATTTGTGCAATAGCATTTTTTGATAGTTGGCGACTCAATATTGCAATAACACAGCACTAATTTTGTAAAAAAAAACCAATAACATGAGTAAAGCTAATAACAGCATACGTAAAATCACGGGTTGTGGTGGAGGTCTACAGGTATCCCCACATAAGTAAAATATGTATTTACATGAGAGGAAGCGCAACGTATGTCAACATATTGAGAGACTCTGCGGTGCAGAGAGATGAGCCGAGAGCACGTGATTGAAGTTTGTCAATTTGAAAAAAATACAGTTAAAATCAACGCGTGGGGTATGCTCAGACCCTGCCTGTGACGTCAAAGGTTAAAGGTGATAGTCGAAATTTACCCAGAGTCGACAGCAATGAAATGGTTGCCAATTCACTTTTAATCATATTTGTTGTCACCAAAAGTACAATCCCGACAAACACCGGGTATAGAAGTTATTGTTGTTGCCCCTTTGGTGTCAAATCAAATATGATTTGAAGTAAACCTATCGGCAAACATTTCATAGCTGCCGACGCTGGGTTTTTTTATTATGAATATTGGACCATGCTCTTTTATACGAACATGCGCGCGCGTAAATGTCAATGTCAAAATATAATTCACCTTTTGTTGGCGAATGGCGCGAAAGATTAATCCTATTGTAAACCGTCGGCTAATACTTACATAACCGTTTTGAACTCATAAACCATTAGTTTAACGACCCGATAGAGTCGGTCAACGATTTTTACACGTTTTGTGTATCTGTATCCGGTCAGAAAGTGCTCAAACATCCGTCTTTTCGCGGTTTCACCAAAGCGCGCGGTGCATGCGCAAACGTACGCGGGAAAGTAGTACGCGGAGCGCATACAAACTAATCTATTTTGAAAATTTTTATTTCGATTCTAATTTTTTGACATTTTAACTTTTTTGTTGTGTATTTTCGGCTACGAAATTTTATAGAACATGAATCGTTATCAAGTAGCGTCCTAGGTTAGATTTTGACAGCCTCTTTTATAATTGAGTTAATAATTAATATACATTTTACAAAAATTTAAAAATTGTTGAATGAAGACACATAAATCTAAAAGAAATAGTTATTTAGGTTGACGCAATTAAAAATTGTAAGCGAATAAATATATTGTCCATCTCCTTGCAAAACGATTTGTTAGGTCACAGTCTGTTATCGGCTATCGCCATACATTTTTAATGATAAATGTATGGCGGCAACAACTCAAAACGTCACAGGCCGATTTATCGCTCTCTTTCTAATTGCAAATTTTAATTGTTTGTATTTTATTTATTTTCAAAGATTTACCAAAATGAGTTTTAGATTGCATAATATCGTGTTGTCTAATATTGAATAGACAATATTTTTAGGCAATATGCCTATTATGTAAATAACTACGAACCAATAGACAAACATGGGAAAATAGTGCGGAAAGTTTCCAGGAAAAGCAGCCTAAGTGCAAGGCCGTTGACCTTACGGTTACGCAATAAGGCTGTTGTGGCTGCGCCAGTCATTGCCACCTTATCTCACGTCTACTTGAGCACACTGAGAGAATAGATATTTTTGCAATGTTTATTTGATATTTCGCAAGTTAGGTTGTTATCTTTTGCAAAAGACGGCAGCTGTAATCGGTAGATATTCTTCAAGCCACTAAACGGATTTCCTTAAAAATTTTCATTTATTATTATTATTTAAACGTAGGAATATGTTTAAAACTTAATTACCTATTCAAAGGATATCGAAGAATCGGGGATCCAAAGATTGGGTGGAGACAACGCGAGCGAAGGCATTTATAAAATTAAGATAATGAAACGGCGAGACGTTTCTTTTAAATAAATAAATGTAAGTATTTTTATTATTCATGTAAGTATACAAATTAATGACATATCTTGTGTATTTCTATATGAATTAGACGCGTAAGTGACATAGACTCGCTCAGAAACACGCTCACAATAATAATTTGGAGCGTTTCTTTGAGCGCGTCTATTTCGTAATTAAAATTTCTAGGTAAAATAAACCTGCTAGACAAACTACAGAAAATTTTGTTAAAACCTAACCAAGAGCATGTCAGGACATATCTAAGGTAGGTTCCGTAACTTCGGTAATAGGTTTTCTTTTCAAAAGTTTTTGTCCTATTTCGCTCAAAAAATTTTTCCTAAAGAGTATTTAGCATGACCTATCAGCATCGAAATTTCAAGTTCCTATCTCGTATAGCTTATAAACCACTTTGGAGGCCGGTTACTCGAAAACGGTTAACTTTGTAAAAAAGTCATGTATGAAACCTTACATTTATTTAAAAAGACCTATTCGTCGATGTCCCACACGATGGGGTAAACTGAAAACATATTCTTCATCCATAATGTATTCAAATTCAAGTAATTTATTGTAGGAATGTGGTTTACCTACATGAGGTCTTACAAAATTACAATATTAAAAAGATCCTACATCCTACATCAGAATGGCGTGTGCAAATCATAAACACGCAGGTGAGTAGAGTAAACTTATGATTAATCTAGCTAAGCCAAACATTTTAAATTAAATAGACATACAGTTAATTTCAGGAATCTCAATAACTCAAAACAAATTTAATAATAAATAACTCAAATTAAATTAAAATTTAATCTGAAAAAATATAAATGTCAGCAATATGCAATTAAATAAAAAACAAAGAATAGAACTTGACAAGTGTTACTATCATTAGATAAATTATTTACTCTGATCGAAATAGGTATTAAATAGAATTGGTAAGAGACTTGAGCGCCTCCCCTCGGGAACCCGTGCTTTCTGGTCTCTGGCCAAAGCTATTGAAGGAAATTTCTGCAAGCCAACCCCTACCATCCCTACGCGTAGGAAATGGATCGTTGGCCCACGACGCAAAGGACAAAGCCGATCTTCTGGGCAAGCTCTTTGCGTCAAACTCGACCCTGGATGACGGGGAGCAGAAACCGCCGACCATACCGCGATGCACGAGCATCATGTCGGATATTCGGTTTCATCAGCGCTCAGTGCGAAAAGCCCTCCGTTCCCTTGATATCCAAAAGTCGAGTGGGCCTGACGGAATCCCTCCTATTGTGTTGAAAAAGTGTGCTCCAGAGTTGGCTCCGATCTTAACGCGTCTTTTTCGGTTCTCCTACTCTTCTGGCATCGTCCCGGCTTCTTGGAAGACAGCCTTGGTGCACCCGATCCCCAAAAAAGGTGATCGCTCAAATCCTTCCAACTACAGACCAATCGCTATAACCTCTCTCTTCTCGAAGATAATGGAATCCATTTTCAATAGCCAGCTTCTTCGATACTTGGACGGCCAGGGATTACTAAGCGACAAACAATACGGGTTTCGTAAGGGTCGCTCGGCTGGTGATCTCTTGGCGTACCTAACTCATCGTTGGGCTCAGGCAATTGAGTCGAAGGGAGAGGCATTGGCTGTTAGTTTGGACATTGCGAAGGCCTTTGATCGGGTTTGGCATAAAGCGCTGCTATCAAAGCTTCCATCATACGGGCTGCCCGAGAAATTATGTAAGTGGGTCACTAGTTTCTGAGCAGATAGAAGCATAAAGGTCGTAGAACGGCGAATGCTCGGAAACTCAGTCTGTTGATGCTGGGGTCCCTCAGGGCTGTGTGCTATCGCCTACCCTATTCATACTGCATATCAATGACATGTTACAGACCAACGGCATTAATTGCTATGCGGATGATAGTACAGGTGATGCTGTATATACCGGCTCCCCCAATATTTCTCGGCTAAATTGAGAGTCAAAACGAACTTGTGTCTAAAATAGAGAATTCATTGGAGAAAGTCTCTGAATGGGGTAGACGTAACTTAGTCCAATTCAACCCCGCCAAGACACAAGTCTGCGCGTTCACCACTAAAAGTCACCAATGGTCGTATATCCTCGTTTCGAGGGCACATCTTTAACCATCTCCCCTAGCATTGAGATACTTGGCGTCAGCATATCGAGCGAAGTCCAGTTCCGATATCATCTAGAGGGTAAGGCCAAGTTAGCCTCGAAGAAGCTTGGTGTTCTTAACAGAGCGAGACAGTACTTCAGTCCGGACCAACGCCTACAACTCTACAAGGCGCAGGTTCGGCCTCATATGGAATATTGTTCTCATCTCTGAGCAGGGGCGCCAAAATACCAACTGCTCCCTCTGGATCGTATCCAACGAAGGGCCGCTCGAATTGTTGACTGCCATAGTGTTTCAAACAGCTTGGACCCCTTGGAATTACGCCGAGATGTAGCTTCACTCTGCATCCTCTATCGGTTGTATCACGGGGAGTGCTCTGAGGAATTGTTCGGAATCATACCACCTGCAACTTTTCGCCATCGTCCCACGCGAAAAACATACCATCCTCATCACCTTGATGAGTGGCAGTCTTCCACCGTGCGCTTTTCGCGTAACTTTCTGCCGCGCACTGTAAAACTCTGTAACGAACTGTCACCAGCAGTATTTCCGGACCTATACGACCTGCAAACCTTCAAGAAGAGAGCGTATTCCCTCTTAAAAGGCCGGCAACGCACCTGCAGCTCTTCTGATGTTGCGAGTGTCCATGGGCGACGGTAGTTGCTTACCATCAGGTAACCCGTTTGCTCGCTTGCCCCCTTATTTAATAAAAAAAAAAAGGATATGTCTAAATTCTAGCGTGGCATGTAATATACGTGGTATCCTAATATAATTTGACGAATATGTGCCCAATATTTTGTTGTGCGTTCCGAATTTATACGTTTACCTACAAGTTATATGATATACAAGATACAAAGGGCGAAAGCATTCGTCCCACTGTTTGACATTGACCTCATTAACACGAGGTGCACACAATAAAGGTATAGTTATTTTCTTATTGTATATTTTATGGTATTGTACTTAGTATAATATTCAACTTTTATTACATGATTTTTATTTTATTTCAGCACCCAAATGCATAGGTAAGACGTGTGTGATGCGTTCGTTTCGCTATGTTTAACATTGACACGTGGTGAATACATTGAAGGTAATTGTTTTAATAACCTATAAATTACAATGAGATTATAAGATTGTCTTGTACTAAAACTTTATTTTCAGCACCCAAAAGATGGTGGAATGTTATTTCAGCAGAAGGACGCTAATGTCAAGTGTGTGCGCAGTACACAAGAGCACTTTCTCTTCCTTTACTCTTATAACCCAGTGGGACGGATGACCGACACGACTGGCGAGAGATTAGGCGCAGGTCCGACTTTTTAAATGCCCATCTGACGCGTGGATCATCTTTCTTGTCAGGTGATCAGCCTGCATTGTCCTAACCAAACTTGAAAACAACATTTTTTGTTGTTCCAATGCGGGAATCGAACTCCGAGTCGAGAGCCAAGCTCAAACCACTAGACCACGGAGGCTGTTGATGAGCTC
This sequence comes from Phengaris alcon alcon, assembly GCA_037179445.1. Taxonomy (NCBI): domain Eukaryota; kingdom Metazoa; phylum Arthropoda; class Insecta; order Lepidoptera; family Lycaenidae; genus Phengaris; species Phengaris alcon. The sequence goes on along the minus strand of JAYRCH010000087.1, from coordinate 1,875,245 downwards.
AACATATTATTGTCATCATCACCATAGAATCATAATAATATCAAATAATCATCGTAAAATCTTAATAAATATATTAATATCATGTCAAAACCATTATGATGTCATGATCTTTGCTAATTTAAGTAATATTGGTTAGTCAACAGTCAATATTAATTAAAATTACACATGACAATAAATATAATTTAAAGTAAATTAATTATGCACAAAAGAGATCATCAACACTAAAAAACGTAAAAGCATTTATCTATTAAGTATTTTTTAAATTAATTTTTATTTTTTTGTAATACGCCGTGATAAATTATTATATATTTTAATTGACATGCCGAAAATACTCTTTCTAATTAGTGTTGTTTTAGATTCAAGACGAACATAATATTTTATGTGCTGGCCTTTTGGTATGGAATCGCGTGAATAAAGAAAGGTTTGTTCGTATAAATAAGGCTACTTCATATATGTACAGACATTTATATATATTCCATGTAGTAAGTACTACGAACTCTAAAAACCGACACGCTTCACCACTCTTTTTACCTTACATGTCACCTTCTCGACTCTACCGCGTATCGCTGAGAATGTTGCTACGGGATCTTGTAGCCCTATCCGGTTTTAAGTGGAGCAACCAATAGTTTTTTAGGGTCCCGTACTCAAATGGTAAAACGTGACCCTATTACTAAGACCCCGTTGTCCGTTGTCCGTCTGTCCGTCTGTCACCAGATGCATCTCATGAACCGTGGTCCGTGATATATGGCCGCTATAACAGCAACAACTAAAACAGCAACTCTATACAACAAATGTGATTTTTTTGGTACGGGCCCTCCTAGCGCGCGTGCGCATCCACTAAATATTTACAATATTACAAGTAAACATGATCCGATAAAAAATCGGAAGGTGAACGAGGAAACGGAGGGCGTGAGTTTCCTCAGCGGTTGCGGGTTCAAGGCCCGGTTGTGTAAGCCGTTTCACCTTACGTCATGTTATTGTACTTTCTACGCCCCCCGCGGCCTGCCGGGTTGTGGACATCGTTGCTGGGATCGGGGCTTGCTGAAATTTGAGTGGGGGGTTGCTGAAAATATTTGATTATGCGTTGATTGAATATTCCCTAATTTAATTTTAGTCGCGGTTAAGAGAAATGCTTATTGGAAACTGAATATAACAAATCGCATACTAAATAGATCACGTCAGCTTTCAAACAGAAAAACGCAACTGATTAAGATGACCTTTCGTTTAGGGGCGATGCCACAGACAGACTCACAGACGGACAGACAGACCGGCGGACACGTCAAACTTATAACACCCCTCTTTTTGCGTCGGGGGTTAAAAATACCAGCTTCTTTTCGACCCTCGTGATAATAACGACGGCTAATCGCGAGGGAAAAAAAAGTACTTCATAGCTATCAAACAACGAGGAAAGCAAGGGTAAGTAACTGAGTACTAGCTAATAGTGAAAGTGCGGTCGATGCACTGTGGCGAGTGACAAAATAGCGTAATACGCGTCCTGCATGCGCATTCGGTGATAGTTTAAGGGTCTGTTACACTCCACCAGCTAAGCGATCAAAAGAAAATGAAGCAAAAAATATTAATAATATGTAATATGTAAGTAGTGATAGATGTTGCTCGTGACTTCGTACGCGCAAAAGGTAATCTCGCGGGTACCGTGTACTTTGCCGCGATAAAGAGTAGCCTATGCCCTTTGATTTATTTCATCAAAATCGGTCGCGTATAGTTTCGGATATTCAAATTTCGATGCAAACAAACTTACAAACAAATCTTTTCTCTTTAGTATAGCTGATAGTGCTAGTACTACATTTGACAATAATAATAGAGCGTCCAAAATTCTCTGGTACCTCTTACCTAAATACGAAGAAAAGAAAATCGTAGGCTCGATCCTACGATTTTTATCTCCTTACTGTAACAACTCCCTTGGCTACAACCCCCCCCCCCCCCCCCCCCCAAGTACAAGTATAAGCAAAGGAATTATAATATTAAAATATTTGGTACTATATTAAGTTGAATAAAACTAAATAACTATTTTTGTTTATGAGCTATACGCATTACATTACAAGTTTATTAGAAAAAAAATCAATAAAAGAAATATTTTTTCTTCTTTTTTATAAATATTTTTAAATCTATCCCCTTTACCCCAAAATTTTGTTTATTATCAGAATTCTTGATGATACTGTTATCAGTATAGACGTCAAGATGTAGACAGTTAGCTGTCTACATCTTGACGTCCAACACCAAAACTTTATTCCTTCTGCAGACAACCAGCTGTAGAACAAATTGTCGTACTCGACTGAGATCCCAGCCCCGCCAGACTCCCCTTATATTCTTATGGATAAAATGTATTTCATGTTATAGTATTAGTGTGTACAATGAACCCGCAAGATTGTGTCGTGGGCCAATTTTTAGGTACAAGGCACTGAAGTTGCGAAAAAATTGTACTCACTTTACTTAGATTCTGATAAATATCAATCTTATTTTTTGGATTCAGAATAACGTAAGATACAAAACTTATTCAAGTCATTTTCTCTAAAGTTAGTATGAACAGAGATATAAAGGTTAGGAGAAGTTTAATTATTTTTATTTCTACGTGGACGAATTTCCATTATTTTTTATGAAAACTACAACATAAAAATAAGCAGTGTGTGTAAATTTCACTTTATAGCATTCAAATGTCATTAATCTACTTTAATTTACGTTACATTTCAAAAGCTGTAAGAAAAGTTAGTACAATTTTTTTGTACCTTTACCTACGGTACAGGGCGCGTACCTGAGAATTGGCCCACCGCACAATCTGGCGGGTATACAAACGTTTATTGTACACACTAATGCTACAATATAACATACATTTTATCAATAAAAATATAAGGGGAGTCTGGCGGGACCGGGATCTCAGTCCATACATTATATTATAGTTTAAGCCATTATTTCTAGGTTAAGAAATCAGAGGATACATAGGTCATACAGCTAGTTTTATTGAACACTAGCAGGAGTCTGTTACGAAACCCTACAAGGCCTACTACCTTCTAGCAATTTCCATGTCATTTGCCAACACTAACGTATCCTTGACGAAATATTTTATAATGAAGCTACATGCATTCACAAATTGACAGGTAGCCAAGATGCAAAATCATCATCATCATAATATATTAAGTACATAATATTTTTACTCGGTGGTTATAGATTATGTCGATGTCGATCCTTTAAGGCGTTGTAGTTCCCATCATTTCCAATATTCTCTACAGTTAAACCGATATTCCAAAATTATTTTTACGATATTTTGTACTTTCAAAGTTAAAAATAAAAATCCTAAATTTTTTTTCTTTCTTCTCCATTTATTTTTTCAAAAATTGTTGTTGTGTTTCTATACTTTTTATGTAGCTAATATTTTAACTACATAAAAATTATAATTCTTAATACCACTATTCCCGCTAACTATGTAAACCAAGTTGTATTAGAAGATTGAAAATTAAAAAAATACAATTTTCTTAATTTTTTGTACTTTTTTCTTTAAACACCAATGTCCTTTATGGCTGTCAAAAATGTATATTTTCCAGTTTACAATGATAGATGATTCTATATATTTAATTTGGCGGTATTTTAATTTGGCGTATATATTTTATTATCAGTTTCCAGGGTACAACTATTACAACTGTGCCTAGCCTACCTAACTTTTTAGATTTTTGCATTTTTGCTCTGTTTTGACATTCATTAATTATTGTCAAATTAATTTTATTTGGCGCATATACCTAGCTACTAGCTAGTAATTGTCCCGGGGAGTAAGATACATAACATATACTCGAATAGTCACGAGTAGTAAGATACATGTATCTTACTAATGACTACTCCCACTTACCAATTATTGCTATCAGTTACAAGAGATGAGTCCAAGATGCACATAATCAGGGTTGACAATTAAAAGAAAGTAACCCGGTGCATAGACACGGTGCGGTGCAGAGCTGTACGGTGTACCGTTAGCTTTCGCGTTTCACCAGCAAATCGCGGTCACCTCGATTTTATGCGGCTAGGGTTGTCGCTCGCATCTAACAAGATGTAATTTTTACTATGATGATCATCATCAAGCGGATGCTCAAAATCTAACCAATTTAAAGATAATTTCAAATACAATTTATGATATGAACAGTAAGTATGACTTTCAGGGCTATGGGCGAGCTATAAATTTCACAGTTTTCAAATTGTACCGAAGAAAATAGGTTCGATCAAAAACACTTATGTGAATTTTTAAATTATAATATTTAAAAATTCACGTGTTTTTTTTTTTAAATAAAGACAATAATTATTATTTTTATATTTTCTTAGACTATTGTGTGTTGTTTTAAGAAACCAAGCAGTCCTTCAAAATTGAATTAAAAAAAGGAAAATATTAAGTGCGTATCCATATTTTCCATATCTTGCGCCGCACAACCCGCACCGCTATCTTTGATTTATGGCGTGCATAATATTAGACAGAAATCACAAATTATGTGCATACGACGTCCATTTGTCTTTCTGTCGGTCCATTCCTTGCAGATGTGTGCTAACGATGACGCTTGCTCTATTTATTTGACGACTAGATGTTCTTTCATTTTCATTTCATCTTAGAAACATCTACTTTAGTACATCTTGCGGGAAACGTATTTTGCTGCGATAAAAAGTAGCATACATCCTTCCCTGTGGTCTAATTTATATCTGTGCCGAATTTCATCAAAATCAGCTCAGTAGTTTCGAGGCCTATTCAATGCAAACAAACAAATAAACCTTTTTAAAGGGTGTCACAATCTGTTGAAAAATAATAAATACAAACTACATATAGGTACAAAAAATTCGTTTTTCGAACGAATCTTTTGTATCGAACGTCTAAAACGTTCGAACCAGTGAAGACTAATATTCTATAACGTATAGCTGATAAATATAGCGCGCTATGTACCTACATATTATTATAATTTTATAGTGACGGGGTCGCAAGACTTTTTATTTAAATTTTTGGCTTTTTCGTGGGTCGCAACATAAAAATGGTTGAGAAACGATGCTCTAGATTAATAAAGATAGATGATATCCATCACACTATGTTGATTTACTTTGGGAAGACTAAATAATATGAGAAAATATAGATTGTGTTATAAATGCTATGCAAAGTAAAATATGCATAACTATGTCAAATGACACGGCGAAAAAGTTTACGTAACCACAAAGTTATAAGTTCAAAATTATCCAATGCCAAGATCAAACGTGAATAAACATTTCTAAATAATAATACCATTTCCTATTGTCAACCGGTGAAGGAAATTTTGACATAAATAATTTAATTTTAAATTAAAAAATGTTTCGTGTACGAATTGTACATAGCATAATACCTACTGTGACTTTCTCGTTGTCTTATAATAATTACAATCTTTTCCTAACAACAATAATTCATTTATTTCAATATAATATTATTATTTTAGACTTATGAGGATTAAGACTATAGTTATAAATAACTACAAGAACTACTTAACCAGAAATGCTGTGAGAATAGGAGCATGCCGTAGTGTAGTGGTTAACAGGATTTGTAGAGTAACACAATACGGAGTTTGTGTTACAATGCAATTAAGATAGCGCTATCAAACCCATCTACTACGGTATATGTTAGGTGCACGTTTCAATTAGCAGCACCAAATTTGTGCAGCAGATTCAGCAGCATCATTAAGGAAAGAAAATTTAACAGCTGTTGACAGAATTTGGGGAAATAATAGATGATTAATTTTATTGTTTTAAATAACAATCACACAATTTAATTAATGATGATTTAAATCGTATGCTATGTATTTCAGCAAAGTAACACCTGATTATAGTAACTACAAAATTTATAATTGTTATTAATTTTCCATTTGGCATATTATTTTTAATATGGCGGTTGTATGCTAAATGTTGTCAAATGCACTGAAGATATAGTGATAATGCATTATTTGTTTTAATATATTATTATTATTATAACTGATTTTGTCCATCCGTCATGATTTATTATTGTTTATTTGTATTTATTGTTGAACAAAATCTATGTTTAGAAAATTGATTTTTTATTTAATTGCTAAAATACCTTTTATAAATTAGCACAACATAATTATAATTTTAGACTTAGAGTAATCTAAAGGTTTTGATAAATATGTAGTTTTGTGAACAATATCGATAGTACAGTACAATAATGGAAGTTTGGCAACATGCGCCAGATTAGCTAAGCCGTTTGACCGTAATTGCAACAACAGCATTAACTATAACATTTCAAAATGGCCGATATGCCACCGTATGTTTTTAATTTCTCCGACCCAGATGCATTCACGGTCGGGCACAAGCGAATCTGTGCCGGTGAAAGTCGGGGAAAGGTGATCCCAACTGGGTCAGTTACAGGCGTTACGTGGTGTGACACTTTCTTAATTGAGATGTGGGCATCGATTGACTCATCTTGTTAAAAATGATGTTACATAAAAGCGTTACGCTTTTGTCTTTCTCGTCTCTGGAATTTTTGCAGCATTTTTTTTTCTGAGAGTTTATAATTGACATATGGACATCGATTGACTCGAGTTGTCAAAATGACGTTACGTTTTCGTCATTTTGGTTTCTGTAACTTTTTGCAGCATTTTTATTTTTTTTACAGTTTCAGAGAGATGTAACCGTTGATTGACTCATCTTGTCAAAGTGACGTTACATAAAATGTTTTGCCTTTTTAACGTTACATATGAGCGCTTTTTATTCGTTTTTTCTATATATTTTTTTAATCCTTCGGAGTGTGTATCTTTTCTTTTTATTATTTCAAATTCTCTTATTTTTAATTGAGAATTGAGAAGTTAAACTTACCAAAAAGTGAACCAGGTAGAGTAACTTACTTAAAATACCAAAGATATAACCTGACATAAATAATAGTATAAATTATACTATACTTATATAGTAGACTAATATAACAAAACTGGAGTTTTAGCGCTAACATTCTAGATATTTTTTTAACCGACTTCCAAAAAAAGGAGGCGGTTAAGCATCCAGATGTATATATATATTTTTTTTTGTATGTTCAACGATAATTCCGCCATCTGTGGACCGATTGTCAAAATTATTTTTTTATTGTAAAGGGTATAAAGTGGTCCCGTTTTCACCAAAAGTGGTGACCTGATGATGGTATCCATGAGGAATCGACGGAACTCCTCGAAATTGATATGGACATATATGGTGATTTTGACTTTTTCTGAAGTAGTCTAAGCATACTAAATCCAATCCAAAAGTCCTGACTCCTTATAGATACATGTTTGGGGATTTCGGCGTTTTTTAAAGAGCTGCGAGCATATGTTATAATATATCAATTACATTAATCATAATCATCAACACCATCATCACACCATAGATCATCACATTATGATGATATAATAGTTACTTCTTATAGAATTTTACACCGACATGGATATTTTTAAAAATTAGTCATTACTTTGCCATATGTATTTGCCTATTTGCAAAATTGTTTTGTTGTTGTAAAGGCCATAATTCAAAATTTGTCCCTTAGTCACTACAGTGGAGAGCTGAGTCGAGGGAACTCTTCGAAATTTATATGGACACATATAATGATTTTGACTTTTTCTAAAGTATTCCAAGCATATGCTTCCGAAAAGTAAGCTTTTGTACCAAGCTATACCCTGGATCCAAAAGTACTGAACAGAACTCCTGAGTCCTTATAGATACATGTTTGGGGATTCCGGCGTTGCATCATACCACTTACAGTAATCATCATCATCATCACCACCATCTTCACAAGAAACACCAACATATTATGATGACATATGTACTAACTACTCATCAGAGTTTTGTGCTCTGATATCAATGTCTTTGAAATTTTGCTATATTTTGCTATTGCTAAAATTATATTCGTGATCATCATCATCACTATAATATATTTATTTAAAGCTTACAGCTACATTTTCCCGCCGACTACTACAATAGATAATAATTATTATTCAATAATATAGTATCTAATCAATATTATCACTGGTGATTATTATTAGTAGGTCCACAGATCAGTAATGCTTATTTGGGGAAATACCACGGCCTCTCAGAAAACTGGCATAAAAGAACGCTTGAGTTTGTTTTTCCGAGAGAGTGAGAATAGATGAGGCCGGAGCCTTTTTTGTATTTATTATTATTATTATATTTATTAAAATTTTAAAATAAATATATTATTATTATATTTCTTAAAGTGTGTTAATAATAATAATTTAATAAATATAACTAAAAAGTGATATTTTTTTTAACAAATAATTAAAACCGACTTCCAAAGTAAAAATGCACAAAAAAGTATAAAATAAAACTTCTTTCCTTTATAATTCCCCTTTTAAATTTTGCTAAAAATTTTTTTCATTTAATTCAAAATTTTCATTTCAAAAGCATTTCTCAACTCAATCTTCATAATTTTGAACTCGGTACCAGCCAACTTGTACGTGAGTTCTATAAATATATTGTCTTATCCGGATGTTGTTCATACTTTTTTCTGCATTTTTACTTTGGAAGTCGGTTTTAATTTTTTGTTTATAAATAATTTAAGTCCACTAACAACTATGGGTATAGTAACAGTTAACGAACACTCCAAAAATGCTCTCCTATATAAGCTGAGACAAATCTCATAAGAGTAATAAGTTTCCTAAGTTTAATTTAAAATAATAACAAACTAATTGCATAATTTGCATAACAAGTGCACTTTCACTTCGTAACGGGACTCAAATCTGGAACAGTACAAACGAGTTTTTATCTGCTATCTTTGACATGGATCCGTGGGTTTTAGACAATTTATTTTTATTGAAGAATAAGCTTTTACATTGGCCTTGTGAAGAGTATTATGTGCCTATAAAATCTTATCAACGCATTGGGTATAAATAAATAACGATAACGTCTAAGCGCCTTTAAAATAATAAAAAATAAATAATATTATGTAAATTTATTGGTACATTGCTTTTAGAAAATGTGTTGTGTTAAACATCTGTCTCTTAATTTTTCCCATAATTGAATTGAATAGTTTTTTAACAAAGTAAATGGTGTATTTTTAATTAAATATTTAACCCGACATAGGCTACAACATTACGTAGTTAAGTAATATGCATAACTAAAATAAATAAACAAATAAATCGTTTATTTTCAAGATATTTTACAAACATTAAGTATTTTTTACTAAAAAGCGTAATTTACAGAAAAATAACAATATGATTATCATTACAACTCTAACTACATATTGACACTCGCAGTGCCGTACAACGCAACAGCTTCGAAGGTGTCGCGCCAGCCTCGTTGTATGAGCCGCACGGTTATAAATGTACTTTATAGGATAATCTGATCAAAATTTAAGATTACATCACAAGTTATTTAATGTATTTTTGGAATGAGAATCAAAATATACTGATTAGTGGTTACTTACGCTCCTTGAGTTAATATTTCTGTTTAAAGACCATTCTGTATTATATTAAAATTGCTGTCAAAATAAACTAATTAGATTAAAAAATTACTGTTGTAAACAGCAAAATATTTTAAGTAGGTACTTTAATTAATAGGTAATAATATATTATTATAAGTAAATATTATTTTCTTGTAATTCCAATCCAGTTTTATAAAAATAACTGTGAGTGGCGACTTACTTTTTGTACTTTGTATCTACTTACAAAAATATTTTATTGAATAATTAAAAATTGTAGTAAAACCCATGACGCAAATAAAAGTAAAGTTTTCTGGAATTGTAGGTTGATACAAACTTGTTTTACAAAAGTAGCGCCTTTTCTCAGAATTTATCCTCGAATAAAATCTCAAAGAAAAACAACCAAAAACACACTTAGCAGGCTTTCTAGTTATCTTAGCTAGTTATCCTGCGCGCAAATAAAAAAAAAATGAATTCACTAGCTAAATAAAAAAAGTTAAAAATAGTAGGTATCTAAGTACCTTATTAATTATAACGGTCATTATTTTGACGACACGCCATATTTAATTCATTACAATACGTCTATTAGCATACTACTTTGAATATTACATAACGCTATTAGGTACACGATAATTATTCCGATAATAGAAACGTCATTTAAATGCATGAATAAACGTATGGATTCCGTCGGCGCCAAAAAGTGGAGGAAATGGTGTTGCCACATTATGATGTTAATTATCGACATGACATGAGATGTGTAGACTGTAGAACAATGTGTCATTAGTGTGTTTTACAATTATGCATTTTTATACCTTTTTTAGGATAAACATAACATGCATAAAATACTAACAGATTTTTTTTACTTATTACTTTTAATTAAAAATTAGGACTCAAAATAATTTTAATTAAAAAAAAAAATAATCGGCTACCATATTATTCGTATCATATTACAATTACATCATTTCTCTTTGTTCTTGTACAGTTCTGCGGCTATGATACTGATACAGAACGCTGCTTTCCACCACCGCTTAACAAGAATGATCTAACGTGACAAAGCGAAAAAATGATGCCACCAGACCGCCATATTGGTATGATGGCGGCCCAAAAAAAACTAACGGAATAAAATACCTAACCGCCAAGCGGAGAAAGGCTTTCGATTGTCCCACATTTCTCCTCACGCGAATCGACACCGCAGTTTGACAGCGGTGCAACACTATGATCTAATTTCAAATTAATATACGCTCTTAATACTATTAGCGGTGTAATCAAGTTCGCTTGGCGCGAAAATCTGTATAACTCACACTGTATAATATCAGCTTACGCACGCAATAACATAACATATCTCCTTCCCTCTCCCCGTGGAACAAACATAGCGCTGTCTCGCTTTGCGGCTGACATTGAAAAAGAAAGCAGCAGTTTTTACCGCGACCATTTTACTCGATAGTATGTCAAAGAAAGCTATGCGAGTATGTAATATTAGAAACGTCGATTAAACAGTTGCATTGCATTAGTGAACGTTGCATAAGAAAACAGCATTTCCCTGCATTCACTAGCGACACTGAAACAATTCCATTTTCATTGCGCGCCATTTTCACCAGCAATTTACTAGATATCGGTACCGAAAAGTTTTTCTATCGCCAGCCTATAAAATAAATAAAAGTTGAATTAATAATATGGTTTGAAATATGGGCATTAAAGCTATCATAGACAAATTGTTATTCAAATTATGTCATGGTACAATGAATTAATTTGGCACATTGCATTATACTGACTTACTATGGCGCCGCCAAATTTTCACAAAAATTGCATTTAACACTAAAATATCCAACTTTTTCTTTATTTATAAGTAAATAAATTACTATCTAATAAAATATTAACCCTACATAATGCCTATACCTGATCAGTGACGATTTTTTTTTTAAATCTTTAGCTGTGTGCGCGATTAGCTCTTATTTAAAAAAAATTGCTGCGTGTGTAACTTTTTTGACATTGGAAATGTCGTTTCATTCGGTCCAGTATAGGCTCCGATTTAACGAAAATGTGCGATCCCCTTATATCTCGGAGAGTTGTGGAGATATGATATTCAATAAAGACTCTAAAAACGCGTATTCACGAGAGCTGTAAGTTTCTACAAAAAATATTCGAGAAAGTCAAAAACGAAAAAGTTTTTTATTTTACTTTATTTTAGTGTTTTGGAAACGAAGAATGATATCAAAAAGGACACTGGCGAATCCTGCCTGATTTTCCATACAGAGCGGCCAATTTTGGAACATATATGATTTTATAGTACTTAAAAAGTTATTATATAAAAAATATATTATATTTCTAGGACTTGGGAATAAAACGTTATGAATCTCCGAATATCAGAGAATTGATGTACAAAATACATACTTATCTGTGGTAATCGTTGTCATCATATCTATATAGTTTATGGTTATCATGGTGTAAATTGTCAATTTGAGGCGTAAAAGCTCCTGTAGCGGTCCAGTAGATAGATTTATTTTAATTGTAGTATAAAGTTATTTTCTTTTTCTATAGCTGATCAGTTTCGTACTAGTTTTTATGAAAAAATAATTTACTTGGGGTGTGAAATAGATCCCTCTATACTATTTAATATTTATATTCATATACTAAGAAAAATAATAATTATGTTTTTGGTTTTATAACGTGAAAGCGCGACATCTATCATTTATCTGTTAGCATATTGCGTTTCCAAACAAACTAGTTATTAATTTCATTATGTAATTGATACCGCAAATAATAGATGTCGCTTTTCCGTAACCCACCACTAGAGCAAACAATTGAACACTAAGTTTGGTTATATTTAATCAATTATCTTTTATCCCCCGAGTTTGATGTATAATATTATTGCTTTTTTTGTTCCTATGTTCATAAAGTACAACTTACAATAAATACTTTTTGTAGCCTCGTATTTTAATTACCAGGCAGTAAATGTATGGCGACTTACCGGTCTCTTTTGAGAAAAACTCCTCTGGACAATTTAGTCAGCTACAATTTGAACCTAAAACAAAGATCTGGGTTAAGGGTTAACCTAAAAGCCTGACCTGTTTGCGACAATATTTTTTCGAATCTGTAGATTCATATTTTCCTATGTGCTCGATAGTCATGTGAAGCACGAAATCTATGAATTTTTACTGATTTTTACACAGACCTTATTTATTCATAAAATGTTAAAAATATCCAACTTTACTGTCCTACTACCTACAATCTTAGATACAATCCTCCGATTTAATAAAGCGCGACCACTCAATATACCTATAACGTTGTTCTAAATCTATTACGGATATTTTCGCCAAAATATGATAATAGGTACATGAAAATAACTAAGAAATTCGAAATCATCGATTAGGATATTCCTAAATAAAATTACATTAGGTACACTCTTTACGGCGCTGTTAAGATAATTGACCTCACACAGCCGATTGTATTGATTATTATTGTTATTTAGGAAGTTTTGATACCCCATTAAATCAGCTATTTCTAAGAGGTTAATGACCTCAGCGCCTTCTGCCTAAACGTTTATGATCAAAATAACCATGATTATATTTTAACAACGTTATAATATATTACCAGCGTTTAAATAAATATACACATATTTAAATCATACGTACATTTTACTTTCTTTACATGGAAGGCTCTCGAACAAAACAAGTAGATTTGGAGGTCGTGTGATACTTTGGTTACAATAAGTTTCCAAAACGTGAAGAAGAGATTTTATCGCGAACTTTGTCATCGAATTAATTTTTTGTATAAAACTAGCTATTTCCGCGGCTCTGCCCGCGTAAATATACACTAAGGGGCACATTTAACCGGCCACCTACAATTTGTCAATTTCTTCAAAATTCTATGGTAATTTAGCTAACTTTGTTATAATATTACATTGAGTGAATCTTTACGAAAACAAATGAAACATGTATGTGTTATTGAAATAGTGTGTTATGAAATTGTTTAATTAAGACAAAATAAAAAAAATTTGGAATATGCAGTTTTCTTACAAAAATTAAAATTTGCAAAATATGAATTTAAAAAAAGTGTGCTCTAAATTATCGAATTAATAATGTGTATTTCCTCCTCTGGCCCTAATGACCTTTTGCAATCGATTAGGAAGCCCGTCCATTATGTCTATATGTCGTTTTGCGGAATGTTTTCCCACTCTTCAACAGCTGCAGTTTTTAGCTCACTGATGGTCGTAGGAGCTGGTATACAACTCCAAATCCGTCTTTTTAGGTCGTCCTTTAATGGAGGAATTTAATTAATTTAATTTAATTTTATAATGTAATAAATTTAATTTCCTTTCCTTTTTCCTTATTTTCCTTTTTCTTTTAATACTCTATTGGGTTCAAGTCAGGACTACGAGCTGGCCATGGTAATCGCTGAATATTGACGGCGTCCACGTAATCGGTGACAATTCTAGCGTTGTGTGCACGAGCGTTGTCGTGTATTAAAACAAAATTATCGCCAATGAATGGCGTAAACGGAATCACATGTGGTTCTAGGACTTCTGTCACGTACTTGTGAGCAATAACGCTGCCTATATCGAAGATGACCAACTCTGTATGGGCGTCGTAACAAATGCCACCCCACACCATTATCGAGCCTCCCTCGTAGCCCACTGTTCCAACCACAGCACATTCAGCAAACCTTTCACGCGCTGACGTCCATCAGGACTTCGTAAAGCGATTCTTGATTAATCAGAGAAGAGAGCCTTCCATTGCTCTGAAGTCCAGTTTAAATATTCTCGAGCTAATGCAAGTATCGCTCTTTTGTGCGCTGCGGTCAGCTGTGGGACGCGAACTGGTCGAAATGCTCTCACCATCCCTCTCAACTAAACTTCTTCTTATTGTTCTTAGGCTCACACTTACATTTCGTACCTCAAACAAGCGGTTACGAGCCTCAGAAGCCGTTGTGAACTGGTTTCGAAGAACGTTCGAGTCGATGTAACGATCATCTCTCTCTGATGTACACCTTCTACGACCTTGCCCTGGTCTTCTTGTGTAGGAACCAGTTTGTCTGGAACGCCGGATAGCATCTTGAATACCACCATCCAAGCATCCGTCCAATTCGACGCTGGCTAAATCCAGCATCTGCAAGTGCTACAGCCCTGGCTGCTCCAGTGGCATCTTTTTTGGTGTAAATTAAATCAGAGCACTCTTACACCTCGGTTTTATTCGAGGAAATGGTAAACAAACGGTATGCATCTAGAGATGGGACCGGTTAAATGTGCCCCTAAGTGTAGTATCGGGTTGGAATGCTGTACTTTTTCGGCATAAAAAGTAGCCTGTTTTAAAGCCTAACCTACTACCATACCACATTGCACCGAAATCAGTTCAGTAGATTTGCGTGAAAGAGTAACAAATATCCATTCATCTTTCCATCCATATATCCTCACAAACTTTTACATTTATAATAGTAGTAGGATAGTGGACAAACGAGCAAACGGATCGCCTGATGTACAGCGATTACCGTCACCAGAGAATTCACAAGTGCGTTGCCGGCCTTTCAAAAAAGACTGGACTGTGCGCGTTACTAAAATTCGCGGTCGCGGAGCACGTAGAATTTCGTACATTGATTCATCGCTACTTGCCTCTTTCACTCGCGCAGGAATATATTGCTGTCGTGCTCCCAACGCGAACCTGTGTAAACGCGATAGCCATAGTGCGCGAGTGAAAGAGACAAGTAGCCATGAGGAGTCAATGTACGAAATTCTACGTGCTTCGCGAACGCACTTTAGTAAACTTACCAATGCGCACGGTCTAAAGACGTAAAAGTACATAATATTAAGTAAAATAATTTTTTAAGTTCAAGGTTGGCCCATTTATACATAACGTAATAAATCATTGTTACTACCTACGTAACAGACCATTTATAATAAGAACGTGATCTGCGCAATTTCTCGGCTCAAAATCAGAAAGCGCGAAGTTTAATACAGAGCTACATTACGCTTTACAATACAACGCTGGTTTACCTAAACGGAAGGTTCACCATTATATGAAAAATGTGCAATGTATTAATAGTGCAGAAATAATAACAATAAGGTTATTTAATTCAATACAGAATCATATAAAAAATTACATGTAGGTACGTTCGTACAATGCTGGTTCGCTCACTCGAAAATTGTACTGATAATGCAAAACCAGCAATGGAAGTATTGGAAGAAGATTACAACAGTAAGGTTATTTAATACAATACAGAATCACAGCGAAAATGTTCATGTGGGTCACTGCCTCGAATAACGGCGCGCGCTCGATGGCCGCCCGCGTTACGTTACGTGTGGGAAATTCGAATTTAGAACACCAACTTTTTTTCTATCCAGTCAGCCATTGTTATTTACATTGTTTGCACCGGTTTCACTTTATTGATGTCAAATATACCGTTGCTGTCATATTGCCCGCTTATGTCCATGTTGAAACTCTTAATTAGAATAATAGTTGGGTCAGTAATCAGTTTATTGGAATTTCGAATAAAATTTTAGTCTCTCTACCCATTTTTATATACATTTTTATACCCGACTGCCGAAGAAGGGTAGGTTATGTAGTTAGATAAACCTATAAAAATAAAAAAAAAACAGTCGGATTATCGATTTTTTGATTTAATAATACTAGTTCATCATCACTAATTGAAACTCTAAATTACAATAAATTACATAGAACTCACGTTCAAATTTGCTGGTACCGACTTTAAAATTAGGAAGATTGAGTAGAGGAATAGTTAAAGTTTAGCCGATTTTAAAAGGGGAATTATTTAGAAAATAAGTTTTATTTCATACTTTTTTGTGCATTTTTACTTTGGAAGTCGGTTTTAATTTTTTGTATAAAATAATAATTTTAGAGGCTTGTACTGTCGTAAATAAACACATTTTTATGCGCTTACATTGCAAACCCTGGCTGAACCCTACGAGATAGATCAAAACAATTTTTTTTTTAATTAATTTATTCATGACCATGGATACAAAGTCCTTCAGTCGGATACATTTTGAGTTTTGACATATGACATTATTAACTGAAGTAGGAGAAGTATAACATTTTACAGATCAAAACAATGTACTACAGTATTGTATACCTTAAAAAGGTCTACAAAAAAGTCCGCGATGGCATGTATCTATCTCTTTCGGATAACCCACAATAACCATTTTTTATCCTTTAATTTTTACGAGAAATAATGGCTTATTTACGAAGCGATTTTAAGCAATACAGCATTAATCCTTATCCAATTCAATTAAGTACCTTTGTGTATTTAATATAGATCAATATGGCCCTTTACAGCATATAATTTAAATGATTATTTTCGAAGATATTACAGATTTAAAATGCAGGGGCATTGTGGTTGGACCGGCTGGGGGGGCCGGGGGGGCCGGTGGCGTACACATTATGGATCCTTATCAAATTAAAACGTAGTAGCCCTCTAAGCTATACAGTTTAAATTAATATCTCATATTTAGTATATATACATTATATTAATATCTCCCACTTATTTATATACTATAAAATTGAAGTGAAGAAGTTTTTTCTCCAAGAACACTATTCCATGCAGGCGAAGCCGCAGGCAAAAGCTAGTATGCTTATATTTTATCCTCACACTACATGATACGGAATGTTTTTTTTTGGCCGGAGATTCCGGGTAATGTAGTCCCAGTCTTAAAGTAGAATCTTCTAGGATATTTCTTTGTTTGTATAGTTACCATAATTAACATAACATAATGCTGATAATGATGAGGAATTAATAATCTTGAGCGTTTAATATTCATGTCCGTTAGCCAGTATCGGCAGTTAGCCTGTCACCCACTTCAATGCTTACTTTCCCCGGCTTAAGATCTTATAGGTGCTAGTTAAACACTAAGTAAGTACCTATTAGGTTTTGAATAGTCTTGATGCTTGGTGCTAAAGCATCGCGTGTAAGCTAGCTAACTTTAGATATCTATTTCACTTTTGAAATTTGCAAATCTTAAGGTTCGGACTATTTTGTCCGGAATCTCTTCTGCCAGAGAAAATTCAGAGCGCTGAAAATCTAACTAATGGTAACACACTGCAGCCATTTAAAAACTCGACACTCGTGTGTTTAATGAAAACGGTGTACCTATTTAAACTACGATAAAAAATAAAAAAAAAATTAATTTAAACGTTTTATTTCTTTGTTTTCGGAGGATGAGTTCTTCTTAAGCTTAAAAAACATATGACAGAAAATAGAAAATATATTAGCAAGCATTAGCAAGTTTCAATAAGTCCCGGTCGAGCTGTATGCAGTAACTGAGCTTTCACTGCAATTTACGTGTACTGCGATCGCCTTGACTTACAACTATTATTTAATAATACTTAACAGTGTCAATAGTTTTAAATTATTAATAATCGTCTTGTTCCTAGCACGTTTAATCATCGTCATCTCTTCTGGGATTGAAAATTTATGTTTAATATGTATTTATGATTCTAAAAGAATATTCTGCAAAAGGAGTTTAATAATTTATATGCATAGATATACAATATTATAAAGAATGGAATGAAATCTTTCTTTCTTTTTGCCAGGAGCTTGTTAATAAGAAGAATTGTAGTTTTTTTTTCTCAACTAATTATACTTAGGTACCTATTACCTAATTAATATTTTTAGTGAAAACTTGTTTTATTACCGATTTGTCCAAATATTTCAAAACTGAAGATAGGCTATGACGTACATTTGACAAAACAAATCTTCATACAAGAAAAAAAAAATTCCGCCATCATGATTTCACCATACTTCAAATGTCAAAATGGCCTCAAAAATTCCAAAAGTGGGGCCATTTAAGTGGAGACAGTTTTAGCCTCACATGCCTCATCTAGAATAATTATATACATCTATGGATTTGTCAAACAACTTTACCTAACCTTACCTGAGGTTAACGCAAAAATTATTTTCGAACTTAAGAGTTAATTTGTTTTAATTATATTTTATTATAATTAATTTTATGTTTGTCGTTTTGTCGATTTTCTACTACCTATTTTAATCCATTGCATCCGTTTCCAATATATGTTATCAATATAGAAATTGTAAATTAATTTTTATCAGTCGTGACTGGTACGCATTATTATTAACTTACGTATTAAATTAAAAACAATACCGTGATGCACGAATATCTGTCGTTAAGCCGGACAGTTCCTGCCGCTTTCCGCTCATGTAACATTAGCGTAAAAGTAACGCGTAACCTGGCATTGGCATTGCATGCGTAGACGCAACACGCACACTCGCGCTTAGTGTGTTTACACTGTACGCGCCGCGCGCGTGTGAGTGAAGAAAGGTGTTTAACTGGGTGAAATGGGAACAGAGTTATGTGTGACGATGGCACACTTTACAGCAATTAAAAACGATTAACATGTTATATTACAGTTGTGTGCTGTGATACTTACAAGTGTGAATAAATGATGAGGAGAAATTTTGTTATAGCTGTTAAATCACTATTAGAACTGAATTAGTTTTGTAAGATTAATATTTTATCCTTACCAATTGTTTTAATCGTTACCAATTAATTAACTTAATGAGTATTTAAAGCACGTATACTTTTTGATGATGTCCGCTCATTAAACTACTTCATGTATGAAATATAAACTTAAGTTTAATTTTAAAATTGAACCACGAAGATATGAATTATTTTTTGTTACAATTTATTCTTTCTCTATTAAAATATTATATTTAGGAACATAATATTACTAATTGATTTACCAAAAAGTATTTGAATATTATTAAAATAATACCTAGATATAGTAGATGTAAATACTTTGACTAAAACTAAAGTCCAATTACGGTAAATGAAAAGTGGGTAAATTGGGATACTCGACGAGCACATAATGCATCCAATTTCACCCAAACATTTTAATTCAAATGAAACAATGAATCACCTACTTATATTATTATTCGTCCTTTAAGTATTTGCCAAAGAATAAAAATACTGATAGGTCAAATAAACATTGACCTTATTTATTATGTAAATTAAAACCTGTTCGTTTGTTCGTGAGTATACTTAGGTATTATAATATTAGTGATCTGTCCTACTTTTCACGATTTTCTCTTAGTGAAAGGGCTGGTAAGTTCTAGAACCGTTAGGAGTAGTCCTAGAACCTGTACAATGACTGTGATAGCGACATAACTAT
The DNA here is from genome assembly GCA_037179445.1 of Phengaris alcon alcon. Lineage (NCBI taxonomy): Eukaryota > Metazoa > Arthropoda > Insecta > Lepidoptera > Lycaenidae > Phengaris > Phengaris alcon. The sequence goes on along the minus strand of JAYRCH010000087.1, from coordinate 1,855,697 downwards.
AAATTATCGTAGGTTATTAAAATTATATTGTGCCTACCTACTATCTGGAAATCTAATTCAAAAGCCCGTTTTATGCAACCGAAAATCGCGTTGTATTATAAAATTACAATATCACACTGACATATCTTAAAAATTTCTTTTGTGATTTGTGACGGACATTTTGTCATTAGAATACAAACAAATTAAGAGTACACTCTAACTCATAACTCATAAGCAGATGAATAAGATTCCCTGATAGTACGTAGATAAAGTGGTAAAGGAGGAAGGACGTTATTAATATTTCTTGTTAAATTAGGTAGGTATATGTGTCATCTGTCTAGGTATCATCTGTGCAAATGTCAAAATTGCTTAGGTACTTGAATTGGTCAATGTGAATACGGCGCAAACTTATCGCGAATGAACCATAATATATAGATTAGGTTATGTAGATTTACATCAAACGGTCTACATACATATCTGCTATAATATGATATTATAGAATCTATAAAAATGATGTTATTAACAAAGATTTCGAAACTAAAGATAGACTACGACGTCCCTACATTTGACAGTCCAAATCTTAAATACTAGAAAAAGTTACGCCATATCGATTTCTTATACCTCAAATGTCATCCATCTTGATTTCACCATACCATATAATGTCAAAATTGCCACAAACAGCACCAGAAGTGGGGACAGTTTTTAACCTTGACGTGCCTCGCCTATAGATAATAATATACGTCTTGGTCATTAATGAACAATTAACTGAAGTAATAGATAGCTTTATTTGACGGTAAATCATTATATTGTTAACTGTCATAGTGATAACTGAAAACTGATACCCCTTTAACCTTCTGGCCACGTACTCCGGCGGCAGCGAGTGTGACTACCTAGTACCTGTCCATAGAAAAGTTGGTGAGGGTGATGATAAAGTTTTCTAATAAAGTCCACGACCAGGACGTCCAAGCTTAAGACTATGGCGACCGCGAGGTAGTCAGATGAGCCTAAAAGTATCAGGGGGTCAATGGCTTAGAAAACAATGATTATCCAACTCATATTATAAAATATGTGAAAGTTATGAGGATAGGTTGGACGTAGGATGGACGTTTGTTACTTTTTAACGCAAAAACTATTGAATGGATTTCGATAAAATTTTGTATAGTAGTAGTTTAGGCTCTGGATTAAAATATAGGCTAAATAAAATAACAACAAGCACAGTATTTATTCCCTTTGTATACTGCATTTACGCGGGTGGAGCCGTTGACAAAAGCTAGTCGTCTATATCTTGCAACTTGCTACCTACGGCACGGCGAATAAGTGACTTTTAAATTGGTAGCGTTATAGTAAGCTATCGTCACTTTGGTAACCTGCGTTTAGATTAAATTGGATAAGCGGGTCTATTCATAATTCCAGTTCGACTCGAATTCTATAACTTCTACTAATTAACTAATAAACGCTCGCTAAGCGTTGATTAATAACCGCGCGGTGAGTTTTAGAATTCGAGTCAAACGGAAATTGTGATTTGCCCCGCTCTAGGAGAAACGCTGAATCCGTGGCAACACAACAAGAGAAAAGCTAGTAGGGGCATGGCAGTCTAGACTTTCTTCAAGTTCTGGGTCACGATTGGCGTAATTCTTTGTTTACGATTCACGTGCTTGTTTATTTGTCTTTATATGGCTTTATTGCTTTGTGATGGTTAAGTCTTTCACCGAGATGACGTCATTATGACACCAAAATGATGTTCGGTTGCTTAAGACTTGCTTTGCACTATAAAACAAAAAATATGACAGCCGTCTCCGTGGTCCAATGGTTTAGACTTAGAGCTACGACTCCGGAGGTCGTGAGTTCGATTCCCGCGTTGGAATAAACCTATGCAATTTGACACACTATACTTTTTTTAAAATTATATATGGCATCGGCTTGCAACCATTTGCCAGTGTCAAGTTAAAAAGGCGGGAAATAGAACTTTCGTTTCAATTTTCAACACCGTATTCGTATGTCGTAAAGTCTAAAGTCTAATCAAAGTCCAAATAAATAGTCAGTGCAGTCAATGAGTCAAGTCAGTCGATTCAGTAAAGTGGTAGAAGCTTTACTGAAAGTTCCTAGGAAGTTTTGGAGGGTACACAAAATAGCACGTTTTTTGAAGTTGTACCACTTGCCCACACTTGTGCACGTTAACTAATATTTCCATTAATATTCTACCAATATTACACATTAAAAACCGTAATAACACAAATTTATGAAGCAAATTTATGAGGTCATACAAAATACACAACGTCACCCATTGAACTCCCCGGCAAAACTCCCACACTATACTTATGTACCTACTTATAGAAAATATTCACTTTAAATATGGAATACAAACCTACAAAACTCTTTGCGCTAAAACGGCGCAACAGGCACAGTAGATTTATAATTATAATATCTACTGTGATATGGGCATTGGGCGACTATAATGCATCCAATTTAAACGTCGCTTACCTACTTATTCGCCGCGCAATAAATAAATACACTGTCACATTAATTTGGTAGAATTTATTTTTTTTGTTTTCATTTTGGATTACTTACATTTAATTATAACAGTAACTAGGTATTTCACTTGACTAGTTACTAAATCATTCAGGACGTCAGGTGGAATACGCGCTATAATCATCTCGCACGCATGAAACAGTGTCAGCCATGAAAGGGCTGTCAGAAGGCTAGAAACTGTGTCTTGTGACCTTAGCCAGGTCCGGTCACGATGTGAAAGCGGAGCCCTAGCTTTCCCTTCGCTTGTCCTGTCTAGGGCTGCACATTGTCTGATATTGTAAAAACAGAATACGATAGAAGTGAAACCATCAAAATATACCTTTCATTAATCAAATATTTTTCTTGGATGACGAATCTATGCCTTTTGAGGGTTCCGTAATGATTAGAGGGGAAGTAATGGAGCATAGTAAAAAATAAAACCAAATAAATAACGTTAAAAGCGCCATCTATACCCCGAAGTTCGAATTGAAACGAAGCATGTTTATAAGCGTCATCTCTTGTCGAGCTATAATGTGTCTATAGAGCACCATCTCTTATCTCAATATATAACTAAATTATTTTTTTTTAATTTATTCATGACCATGGATACAAAGTCCTTCAGTCGGATACATTTTGAGTTATATATATTATAACTAATTTTTTTTTTAAATTTATTCATGACCATGGATACAAAGTCCTTCAGTCGGATACATTTATATATATAATTAAATAAGGTCAGAATTGCTATCTTTAAAAATAACACAAGAATTTAAGAGCTGAGACTTTTCAAAACATTATCTTGTTTAATAATATAAATGATATCCTTCGAATATTCTCATATTAGTTTTTAAGTTATTTGAAACATTAATATTAAAAATAATGTAAAGTAGGTATTGCGCTAAAATAAGACTAAAAAATTTAAATGCAGCTAATATTTATTGCGCTGGCCACCCTAACCGGGTCAATCTCGAAGAATTGAGGAAGTGCAGAATTTTTTGTATTTTAATTTATTAATTCCGGAGTTTTTAACAATGAAATGATGGTACATAAAACATATGAAATAATTCCGAGGTGATATGAGATGTGTATGTGTGTTGATAGCGGAGGAAATATGAGCTAAATCGTTATCAAGAAAAGCAGGTGTGACAGCAATAGATACCGCATAGGGGCCCGATTAAAAAAATAATTAAATTTGCATATAAATTATAAATGGGTTGCGAAAAATGTAAATCGATATGAATATACTGTGTTCTAGTGCTACAAATAAGACTTGTTATAATGTAACATAATTGTCATAACATTTGACCCAATTAGGAAGCCTTGTAGTTGACCTATTGGGTCCGAATGCGGACTAAAGTGGGTGTTATTTTTAGGATAGAGCTTTGCGGATAATTAAATATTTATAAATGCCTTTCGAGATGCACAATTACAATTGGAATACTATTGGGAAAACATCGCTAGCTTGCGTAAACGAAGTATGGTAAGTTCTTTGTTTTATTTCAAGTGATTATCTTCATTTGTCTTAGTAACTTTTAAATTGTGCCAAAATAATTTTGAGTAATCGTTATCAGCTTCTGGATAAAGTAAATAGCTTTGCTTAAAATATTTATATAAAACTTATGCAAAAAGTCTGTAATAGCTACACTCTTTTGTATTTGATTGTAAGCAGTCCATAAAAATTCTATGAAAGTAATGTAAATAAACTTTGTATTATTTAAATCCATTTTTATTGATATTGATGTAGTTAATTTTATTGCAGAGTTTACTAACATTGTAGGTAAGCCTTGTAAAATACAATATATATCTGACTAATTCAGTCTCATTTTTGCATAAAAACTTGCATAAGTGAATACTAGGAAGTCTATCGATATTGTTATTTTAAAGCATGTTTTAAAAAAAGACATTGTAAAATACCGGTAATGAAAGCCTGAACTTGGCTTGCTCTGATAAATCACAACAAAAACAAAAAAAAAATGATTAAAAATATACATTGTTCTTTTTAGGGTTCCGTGTCTCGAAAGGAAATAACGTACCCCTCATAGGAACACTTTTCTAAGTTTTAAAGAGTGTAGCAAATATGAACTGTGATAATTAACTTATCACAGTTCATATTTGCTACACTCTTTAAAACTTAGAAAATAATTATGAATTTATTCATATGTGGCAATCGAATTTGTTTTCTAATATTCGTTACTTTTTTAGATGGTGATGGAACTGTCAACAGACAAAGAAATGTAATGTAATGTAATTCACAAACATTCCTCAATGGGATAAGCTGCCATGATATCCTCACATTTCACTCTAGATATACTAGAATAATGGTAGTTTTTGTAATCATAGATAATGTAATTCGAAATTAAAACATCGTAGAATTATGGTCACTTAGTATGGTGAATGAGTGATTTGTTAGCGGGCCTTACGCCCTAAGGCCAAGTCACTTGTCAGTGATGAAGAAGCAAAATGTTCGCACTCTATCGTTAATTGTGTGCACATTCACATACTTGTTGGTGGGAGCCGCCGTGTTCGACTCGCTGGAATCTGACACCGAGAAGAATCGATTTGAAGTTTTACAAGGTAATTTTACCAGTAAATCCCATTGCCTAGTATCGAATACTACATTTTTACAAATTAAATTTTACCATTGTTGAATAGAGACACATAAATATAAATGAAATGGTTACTTATGTTGACCCAATTAAATATTAGGTCATTACATAATATGAAATTGGCGTTTTGTAAATGAGGAACATGAAGTCGATTTTTTTTAACGTAATATATTTATTTAATCAAAGTATATACTCTCTCATAGGTAGTTCATTGATTCCTTAACTAAAAAAACATTTGGATAGAAATCAATAAAATCTTTGAAGGCGCTTTGGACTGCCCATCGGAGTGCCCCAATTGCGAAAAAAATTGTAATCTCTCGGAGCAAGGTCCGGGGAGTATGGTGGATGTCTTAAACATTCCAATTGAAGCTCCTCTAATTTGGTAGCCGTCTGTTGTGCGGTGTGTGGTCTAGCGTTGTCCGGAAGCAGCAGTGGCCTAGAGCGAATGACCAATCTCGGTTGTTTAGCAGCTAGCTTTTCCATCATCATTTGCAGTTGCTGGCAATAGACATCTGTCAATCGTCTGGCCAGATTTAGGAAAGTTGTAGTGAACGACACCGGCACTAGTCCATCAAACACTCACAAGTAACTTTTTTTGGGTCAATTTTCGCTTGGGGCAGGCTTTGGCTGGTTCGCCAGGGTTCAGCCATTGCGATGAGCATTTCCGATTATTGTACAGGATCCACTTTTCATCACAGGTAATGTTCGATTTAAAATCCCTTAATTATTGTGCCGGTTGAGTAATGTAACGCAGCAGTCGACGCGCGTTTGTCGGTTTGCTGCACTCAATTCATGAGGTACGCACCTTTCAAGCTTTTTCACCTACCCAATTTGCTTCAAGTGGATTAAAATAGTTTTTTCACTAACACCGCAGCCTGCAGCTAACTCGGACGTGGTTTGCGATGGATCCGCTTCCACAATAGCCTTCAATTCTTCATTATCAACTTTGGTCTCCGGCCGTCCACGGGGCTTGTTCTGCAGGTCGAAATTTCCAGAACGAAAACGTTGGAACCAAAAACGCACTGTGTTTTCTTTAGTGACACCGCCGCCATATACATCATTAATCCTTCGAGCCGTTTCTGCAGCACTGGTGTCACGGTGGAACACGCACTCGAAAATAATACGATATTTCAAGTTTTCCATTTTGTAAACAGAGTGACGCAAAGAAAAAACCAAAGGAGGAAGAAACAAATAAATTACGGTTTTCGAAACACAAATGCATGAGTAAATAGCGGTATAAATTTTGAAATTGGAATTCCTAACCAAAGAAGATATATTTGAGATCAAAGTGACCAGTACGACAAAACGCCATATTCATATGTAAGGACCTAATATTATAAGCAAACGAAAAATATTGCCTATCTCTTTTTTGTTAAAAATAAAACAAATGTATGGCGTTAGCAACTCGTGACATCATAGGCCGATATATCGCTCTCTTTCTTATTGTAAATTTAAATTGTTTTTGTATCTTTGTTGTTTCTTAAGATTTTCAAAAATGGATTCTAGATTGTTTCTTAACATGTTGTCTTACATCGAATTGACGAAAAAAATTTATAGGCAACATGCCTATAATTATGTATTATACTCTGATCAGATCCAATCTTATCTAAATGTAATCAAATAAACAAGAGCGCACTATAAAAAATAATGCTACCAATTTAAATGTCATTTATTTACCATGCAATAAGGAAAGACAATGAATTCTGTTCAGATTGAATTTTATATTGGTCGAACAGAGTTAATAACATTTTGTATATATTTTTTAGTTGTAAGTTTATCAAAAAATTATTAACTTCCAAATAAATAAAAATATAAATATTGCTGAAATGAAAAATTCTAAAGGCAACCAATAACAAAATTCTAGTCATTTATAGATTTTGTTATGTTATTGACCTGTAAGTTCAATTCTAGGTAAAAACTTACCTATAGAACTTATGTTCTATTTATAGTCGTAATGCTCTTAAGTTAACAGATTCTATAATTGTTTAAAATTTAAATAAATAGTATTTGTTTCATTTGAAATTAAAAAATAATAATAATTAAGCAGTGTTAACCCACTGTCAAGCAGTGAACGAGCTGATGAATTGTAGTTAGAAGTTAGAACACTCATTTGACTCACTGACAGCTTTTGAACAAAAAAAAAACTAAATCAATCCATCCGTTTGGGAGCTACAATGCCACAGACACACAGACAGACACGTTAAACCAGAACACCCTGTGTCCTCGTCGGGGGTTTGTGAACGTTGGTGGTTATATATGGACTCAAAGAAAAGAAAAAGGGTAGGGCGAGGCCACAACGCTGCGTTGCGACTTGCGACGAAGCATCGCCGATAACGAAGTCTCATTGCAATACAATTTACAAGAATTATTGTGCGACGTCGTTCATAGATTATACAGATATATAGTAGTAGACGTCGTATTCGCGTTGCGTCGTCGCAGTGTTGTGGCCTCGCACATACACAAGCATTAACCTTTTGTCTTCAAAGCCTGAAACTGTTGCGCCTTTCTTTCTCGTAAAATGTTGCATCTGATTTTCACGAAAATTGTTACCAAGCTTCAAACTTCAGTTCACAAATCACACCGAAACGCGAGAAAAAAGTCGTCGTGCACGCGTGTACGGAGGGCAAAATCGGAGGGTAGATTATTTTATTATGAAGAAGGCCCCGTACGAGTTTCTTACGCCGGTTCTTCTCGGCGGGCGGGTTCCGAAAAAAGCTTGTTAAGTTTCATTTGGAAATATTTTTAGTTTTGGGTTTAAAGTTTTAAGTTAAACGGGGCTTGGGCCTCCGATAGTCGGTACACACACTCTCAGTGAGACATAAGTAACAAGAGCTTTATGCCGGTTTTTAGTAAGCTCATGGTCGTTCCAGTCGAACCCATACGCGCCGAAGTGATGATTTGAAGTAAAACAAACTCATCACAAACACAGCGAATGCGATCAAGTTTATTTTTAGTTATGCCAACTAAAAACAACGGCGTTATATAGGTCAATTTAAAGCATATTCTAGGGTAATATTTTTAGCGCAGCACATTTTCGTGTTTCTTTTATTTTAAAATATCGATATTGTATAAGTGAGGTGATGGAGTGTGGACGTGTGAAATGAAATAGTTATATACAAAAGTAAAAAAAACTAGATCAAAATCGGTCAATCCCTTTACGTTGTGCTACGATGTCACAGACCGACATACAGATACACACAAACAGACACGTCAAACTTAAAACCCCACTTTTTGCATCCGGGGTTAAAATTTCGTGTCTAGATCACAAATTCAAGGCTTAAAACATGTGTAGTGCTACTGCCCCTTTTTGGTAACCTTGGACTAAGGCTAGAACTATATTATTATGATCTGGGCGGGCCCGGGAAAATTCAGAGCACTAAAAAAATAGAACTCTGCGCTAGTACAATAGAGTTGAAAATCGAAGTGTCGAGTGTCGAGCTGTCATATAGTAGTTTATTTGTAGAGTCAAATTTCCAAGTCAGGAAATTTGACTCTACACTTGTGTGTTCGATTTTCAGCTTTATTGTATTAGCGCAGAGTTCTATTTTCAGTTCTCTGAATTTTCACCGCCGCTGCCTTACGTACCCCGGATCATATAGTCCCAGGCCTTATCCATATAATTTTACACTCGTAAATAATATCATCATAGACTAGTTGGAGTCCCATGTCTCTACAATGTGAGGAGACCATGTTATATCCTTAAGTTTATTAAGGTCGAAGTTGGTCCTTTTATTCAAGTTTAAACGTAAATGTATCTTCACTAAGTCAATATCGATCTTTGATAATAAAAGAAACACAAAGGATGAACCGATTTTGATCTAGTTTTTATGGTTTGAAAGGTGATTTAATTGAGTGTCATTAGCCATCATCATTACGGACATTATCCACTAGACTCTAGACAACCGTTCTTTTGCAACATTGACAGACATGTCGCGCGTCAATCGACGCCTCGTTGATACGCGGCTTGATTTTTACCATCTTGTAACCAATTTCCAGCTATCGAGGGCATGATAATCAGGAAGTACAATATCACAGAGGAGGACTTCCGCGTGATGGAGACAGTGGTGCTGAAGTCGGAGCCGCACAAGGCTGGACAGCAATGGAAGTTCACGGGCGCTTTCTACTACGCCACCACGGTGCTCACTACCATTGGTAATGCCTAATGTGTTGAATAAGCATTTATTAAGTTTTTTTTTGAATAAGCATTTTTTAATAAAAGGCTTTTATGTTTTTTTTTAATAAACGTTTTTTATATTTTTGTTTTAATACCTGTTTTTTTTAAACATTACTAGCGACAACCGCTCCGGCTTCGCATGGTAGGATGGATGAATGAATGAATGTTTGTTACTATTTCACGCAAAAACTACTAAACGGATGAAGTTTGATGAAGTTTGGTACGGTAGATACTTATGTTAATACATATAGGCTACTTTTGATCACGAAAAAGTACGGTGTTCATGTGGATTACTATATTTATGCGGGCGGAGCAGCGGGCAAAAGCTAGTTATTCAAATAAAACTTTAAATTGCTACATACTGCATTAAAATGCGTTCAGTAGATATTATTAAGAATAAATTAATAATTAAGAAGTAGGCTGTGTTGTTATTGAAAGCAAGACAAAATAAAAATGGAGATCAAAATTACTCATTTGTTTGATAGGTACTAGGTGCCACGATATAATTGGAGCGCCTGAAATTTTTTAATGAGCAAAAATCACTGAAATGCGCTATAATAATTACTTGTAAAGCGCCTGATTTTTATTAATATAATTGACGAAAAGATACTATTGGTATTGGTGAAACAGAGATAATATTAACTTTATTTGTATTAAAATATTTACTACAACATTTTATGATTACTTTTCCAGGCTACGGTCACTCGACGCCATCGACGATCGGCGGGAAACTGTTCACGATGTTCTACGCCATCGTCGGTATTCCGCTCGGCCTCATCATGTTCCAGAGCATCGGCGAACGGGTCAACAGGCTCAGCAGGTACATCATCATTATCATACTAGAAGTTCCTGGAAGGTATTGCCATCTAGGGCAGTGTAAACGCAAGATTTTTTTGGCCTTGGTTTACACTGTAACCAAGGCCAAAGGGGTCAATTCCCGCAACGAATTATTTTTTTGTCCAATTTGCGGTATGGCTTCTGTGATATTATACTCTCTCGATAACCGTGGTGGATAGACGTGTATTTTTAGCATGGTTTGTCTCTAGTATTGTATATTGAATTTCGAAATAATTTTCATCTTCTTTCTTAATAGCGTGATTCTCTTTCCAGCGTAATAATCAAGTCCATCAAACGCGCGCTGAAGTGTAAGCAAACTAACGCCTCGGAAGTGGACTTGATCTGCGTGGTGACGACGCTGTCCTCGCTTACCATAGCGGGCGGCGCGGCGGCGTTCTCCAAGTTCGAGGGCTGGAGCTACTTCGACAGCGTTTACTACTGCTTCATCACGCTTACTACAATTGGTATGCTGACATTTACTACAGTGTTACTACGGCGCGAGTAGCAACGGCATCTAAACAGACCAACGCCACCGAAGTGGGTTTGATCTGCGTGGTGACGACGCTATCCTCGCTCACTATAGCGGGCGGCGCGGCGGCGTTCTCCAAGTTCGAGGGCTGGAGCTACTTCGACAGCGTTTACTACTGCTTCATCACGCTTACTACAATTGGTATGCTGGCATTTACTACAGTGTTACTACGGCGCGAGTAGCAGCGGCATGTGAGCAGACCGACGCCACCGAAGTGGGTTTGATTTTCGTGGTGAAGACGTTATCCTTGATACCTCGATATATAAATATATATATATACCGCTTCATCACCCTGTGACGTATCATTTAGCGCCACGATCCTGAATCGCGCTATCCAAGTTTTCACAGTTCGGCGCTATATATCTGTTACCGTAAAATTGTAAATACTGTTAGATTGTAACATAACTAGCGACATTATAAAATATCGACAGATTGTGAAATATTCTATAATTCTGCTACATTTTACGCATTCTTTTTCCTTATATTATAATATAGCGAACTGATACTCGTCAATTTGTAAAAACGGAACGCAACTCGCGAGCAGATTGGTTGAACCATAAACGGCATATGCCGTGCCGCCATTTTTGTTTGTTATCGAATGTAAACAAACAGTGTTTTGGTGATTTTAAATTGATTTTGTGTTTAAAATTACTCACAATTTTAGAATTAGGTAAGTAGATACTTATATAGAATTGTCGTGGAAGTAAATTAAGGCCCGTATTAATAAACCGTTCTCAAACTCGTTCTCAAGACCTTTCTTGGCTGAAAGGTCTTGAGAACGAGTTTGAGAACGGTTTCAAGTAACGATTAGCTTCTCAAGACGGTATTTAATTCGTAGTATGATCTCAAGACCGTCTCAGTTGATAACGTTATTGAGATCACTTACTCAACTTTTAAGCGTCATCTACACGATAAAGAACGAATAAAATAACGTTTCGTTTACACTTCTACAAAGAACGGATTTATTGATTATACATTCCTTCAAGATTTCTTTTTTAAAATGTAATATTTAATAATATAAATACCAAAAAAAGTTTAGCCTGTATTCTTTATATTGAAAAAACTGATTTTCATTAATTTTTACATATATAATATATTTATTATTGTCTAGCATAATAATATCCATATTTTTTTAACAACTACGTAAAACGGAATGCCATTGCCATTCGAAAAAAGTTATTCTTCTTCTTATTCTTTAAAGTGGCTCCTTAGTGATTCGCCAATATGTTGTGTTGACGAAAACTCGGCCTTATGAGTGGGTTTTATGAATAAACAAGGGCACGGTGTACAGGAGGAAGTCCGTTGAATAATCTAAAACCTAGAAAGGACAAATTTAGGGCCAGTACCAAAGTATGTACATAAAGTTTCAGTAAAAGGAGTATTTACAAAACACAGAACATATTTAAGGTTGATAGGGCGAGGAATTTTAAGAGGGATTTTATAAAACAATCTTCATATAATGAGGATTGTTTTTTGGGCAGCGAAAAAAAGTTCTGCTGTCAAGTGTCAAATCAAGTCAATTAATATTAATCAAATAGGTAATTCGTGTAATATAAATATAAATAAAATCGAAAATATTTCTACAAATACTCGACACTGGCAGAATGGTGCAAAACCTTTGCAACCGCGATTACCAAAAAAAAGAAGAATAAGTATCAATCATGTATTGATACAATTATTTACATAATTGTAACACACCCAAAACACCACAAATAATAATGTACTGTATTCCAATTCCCAAGCAAGCCGTTCTCAAGTCAAGGTTTGACTGTACCCATGAAACCGCGTCTCAAGTAACAGTTTGACAGCAATGACAGCGTACTTACGAGTAGTAACGAGTCTCGTTTATTAATACGTTCGCACTCACTTGATACGCCGTACCTACAGCTGTACTTAAGTACGGTCTATTAATTAAAACAACGTCTTAAGTACTTTCTTGAGAATTGTCTTAGAGATAAGAACGCTTTATATTATGCTAATCACAGATTTAGGCCCGTATTAATATACGGGCCTAAATCTGTGATTAGCCAAAGATTGTGTTTGAAGTGAAGTTTGAATGATAAATTTGTTAGTGTTAGTCACCGAACATAGCCTATATATTCCCCGTTTTATAATATTTTTATGTGATTTAACCTATGTGATTTTGATTTTATAATAGTAACAACATTCTGTGACAAATGAATGAGCAAACGAATATGGCTGCGCGGGGCATATGCCGTTCACCCAATTAGCGCGCAAGTTGCGTTCCGTTTTACAATTTAACGAGTTTCAGTTCGTTATATTATAATATAACGAAAAATAATGCGTAAATTTATCCGACCGGGATTCGAGCCATTCCATTTCACCATTACGAATTTCCGACAAAGCAAAAATGCAAACCAATAGGGCTCACATAATTAGAGTCAAAAATGTTGATATATTGTTGCATAACGAAATAAAAAACATATTTATAAAGCATATAAAGCGCAGTTTCCCAGGGATAAGACCTAGCTAGACCGATTTTTCTCCCCTAAACCCTGCATACTAAATTTCATGATAATACTTCCGTCGCAGCCGTCTCCGACATTCTGATTATATATTTACACAAGATTAGCTCGTTTAACTTATAAGATTTATACTTCTATATACCGATGATTCTATACTGTTATTGTAAAGAGGAAAGATTTGTTTTCATTGAGTAGGCTCCAAAATTTGGCGCAGATATAGATAAGCCCACGGGGAATTTCTTCTCACATTGGCTGCTTTTTATCGCGGAAAAATGTACTGTTCCCACGAAATTTACTTTTTCGCGCACGAAGTCGCGGCCAACATCAGCCATCTATAGTCATTAATATGACGTAACGTTTCAGGTTTCGGCGACATGGTAGCCCTACAAAAGGACAACGCGCTGAACCGGAAGCCGTCGTACGTGATGTTCGCGCTTATCTTCATACTATTCGGCCTGGCTATTGTCGCCGCCTGCCTCAACCTGCTGGTGCTGAGATTCGTGACCATGAACACGGAAGACGAGAAGAGAGACCAGCAGCAGGCGGAACAGGTATAGCTCCCCACACCGGTTTCAGTGACGGTGGCTGGTTACATGGAAACCACGCCAGCTGCGAGTTACTTTATAGTGCCCTCTCTTTCTTTCTCTCTTTTACTCTTTCTCTTCCTGTGAAAACCCAGTGGGATGGATGTGCGCACGACGGCGAGAGATCAGGCGCAGGTCCGACTTTTTACATGCCCGTCCGACGCATGGATCATCTATCTTGTCAGACAATCAACAGATGATCAGCCTGCATTGTCCTAACCAAACTTTTGTGTTGTCACAACCCGGAAATCGAACTCGAGTCGAGATCCAAGCTCTTATCGACTGGACCACGGAGGCTGAACAGAAATAATATCGACGGAGCTCCTGCTCGGGTTTCTAACATTTTCCTTTGCAAGAGGACACTTTCTTCTTTGGCCTCGCCTTCTCCCGCTGCACGGGGTCGGCTTTCCCAATCATGCGACGCCTCGTGGTCCGTCGATGTCCTCTTCCCTCAGATCCAATTCCTTCATGTCCTTGGACATTCGTGAACCAGGTGGTCTGAGGTCCACTGCACTAGGACGCTTCAAAATATTTAAACATAAAAGTGAACGCAACGACTGCAGACGTGGTTGAACTACGTATTTATAAGTACGTGTGTGTGCGTGTGCACGATTCAACGACGCTGGTCGAGCGGCAACTTGTTCGATAGTACATAATTATATTGCTGTTTCTTTTATACAATTAACGACCACTGCGGCTCAATGGCTAGCGCGTCGCTGCTTAAGCCGGAGGCCGCTGGTTTGAAACCTATGTATGATACCATGGAGGAATTTGATGATACTTAGAATAAGGGTCACACCGAAAAGAAGCGATACGCCAGATGGCGCTGCATTTTTAAGATAGCTATTGAAAATTGAATTTTATTCATTACACAAGAAGATATTCGTTTATTTGTAAGAGTTCGAATGTCAAGCTGTACCTCGCTGCTCGCCGCATGTGCAGTGACTGATGTCATATGAAACGTGTATCTTTTTGTGTAGTGAATAAAGTTCAATTTTGAATAGCTATCTTAAAATTCAGCGCCGCGTGGCATTGCGTATCGTCGCGTTGTGGCCTGGCCCTTAAAGTGTTAAATATATTTCACTTGTCTGCTACCCGTAATACAAATTCTATAAGAACTTATTACGAGATCTCATTTCTTTTGTCGTTGTCACTCATTGAAGGCATTAGGCATATTTATTGTTGTTTTAGTTTAAAATAACATTAATTAATATTCATCAATTTAATTATTGAAAAATTAAAATCATATAGGTAAGTACTTTATTATTAAAAATATTTACGTGGTGTATTTATATATTTTCACAGACAAAACAGCAGCGTGGATATGATAATCCATGTTGCTGTCTTTTTCTGTTAAGGGGCTTTTCCTACGTATCGGACAAAGACAACAACATGGATTCGGGTATCCGCAGTGTAAATATTTTTATTAATGAGGGGTATTAAAGTAAGTAAGCTAATATGTATTGTAATACAGAACAACGACATTTTATTGCAATTAGCGCCATCTATTAAGTATTATTCATAAGGGAAGCCGATATGACGTCGAGTTGTATACACGCCTCGCTACTGCTCCATGTTTTCAAGTTTCCTTGTAAATGTTTTAATCATCATCATGATCATTCCAGGCGCAGCAAGTTGCAGTGCGGCTGGAGGGCGACGTCATCACGGCGGACGGCGACGTGCTGCGCGGCGTAGCGAGAGGCACTCGCCTGCCCGCCCCACCGCGCCTGATGCGTCCAGGTATTGCAGATGCATGATGCCCCGAGGGTTAATAATCTATAGGATAAGATAGGCAGACGGATCCGCTGATGGGAAACAATCATCAAGTTTACTATCGAGGATTTGAAGAAGATGGTAAAGTCGCAAGTCTGTAAAGCCGTCATGGTATCTCTAATCTCTAGATCCGCCATTGTACTACACGCTTAAGGCTCTCCTGAGGCTATCCACTTATCAGTATATTGATTTCCGTTACTTTGCTTGCCATTAAAATATTATAAATATTCTCTGTGAATATATTTTTTCGGCGATTCTGTGTAATAATTATATACTAGAAGACATATTTTTTTATTGCTTAAATGAATAGTACTCTTAAATATGAACATGTTCTCAGTGGAAACAGTATATTAAAAATCAATATTTTCTTAGGTACAGCGATTTATTTAAGAAATTTCGCATGTCAAGTGAAAAAACACGTGTGTATGGATAAAAGTCTTAGCTAACTGTGACATCACTATCAGGTAATAAAAGTGTATGAAATATTAGGCCGCAGGAACATAATATTTGTGAATATCTCCGAAATTTGTGAGTTTAAGTTCATACTTACAGTTGAATGTTTTTGTATATGATGTAAGTAAGAAAAAAAACATATCCATGTAATGAACTGTGAAGGAAAACTATAACGCTTCATATAACTTTATTAGTTCAGTAGATACTAGAGACCTAACTTGTAAAACGAGCTTACTTGGAAAACTTCGCACCTACAAAAGTAACGAATTCTATTCTATGCGTGGCCTGACACGCGCTTGGCCGGTCTTTTCTTATACAAAACATTTCCTTACAGGTGACACGGACATGGTTCAGCTGTTCCTGGACGAGGACACCCCGCCCAGCGTGTGTAGCTGCACCTGCAGCTGCTTCCCGCACAAGTGAGTAGCGGCTGTGGCAATCAACAATGACAAAATGTGTGGGAATCCATTGACACCTCTTTTATTAAAATCGGACCAGTAGTTTAGGCGCTACGGTGGAACTAACATACTTACATAGACTGCCAAAATCAACTTCCATTTGGCTTCGCCGTAGTCGGGTACAAAAGAAAGAATTGAAGATTCACTCGTGAGTAGTGTTTCAGTAGTATGTATGTGGTCGATTGTGATCATGATGAAGTAGTTAAGCGATCCCTGGATTGAACACCAACACGCTTAACAACTGAGTCACAGAGGTCGTTGAACATACATACATCCTGGCTGGATAATAAAGTAAACACCACGAAATACCAATTTCACTTGGTCGGATTACACAAGGGAGCAGCATTTTTGTTGCATGGAATGTTATGACTGATATTATACGTTTTTGCGGTCCTGACATCAAATCTGTGCTCAGTTTATTCCTAGAAGCTTCAGTTTTTGATATATTCTTGATAAAGAGTGGCTAGGTCTACCGAATCAAAACACGTTATATGATAATCATATCTTCTTTATTATTTGCACCAATATAAGTTTGTTAGAATTTAAATAGTTAACATAATTAGAATTTATTTAATTCTTAACACAAATATTCAAATCTTGTGTGCCTGGACCCTCCAAGGAATGTAGCCATAGTTATCCGCTACCTTATATGGTTTGCAGCACTGGAGTGTTTTCTGCCTAAAGTCTTGGAGATTTGCAGATAACTTTGCTTTTAAAATTTGTTAAAAAAAAATAAATAAGCAAGCAAAAAAAATATTATGTCACAAAACAACCATTTTGTTTCATAATGGTTTATACAGTGTGTGTCTTCTCGAAGTTCAGAGATTTTAACAACAGATAATAGGCTTAATTCTATCGACAAAACACCCCCCTTTTGATTGTGGCGCAAAAATGTTAAAAATCTATGACCACTGTTTCAATCCGACCGTCATAACATTGGGATTAAATTGTTTATATTTGTGTTCCAGGTCAATACCATATCGCGACCCTCTCTCGCCTATACCACCGACTAACATCAAGCAGATCAAGTCCAAGGGCTACGGCGGCCTACCTCGGTACATAGAGAAGTCCTCCTCGAAGAACCGCTCACAATCCCTGCGACTGAACTCCGCGTCCGGATACCTGTACATGAACGCCAAGACCAACGACTTCCAGCTGGACCCCGAGGACTTCAGGGACATGGTCGCGAAACGGCGCGAACAACTCCGCAAGGGAATGAGTAACATGGAAAACGAGTACGTGAACCCG
The DNA here is from genome assembly GCA_037179445.1 of Phengaris alcon alcon. NCBI lineage: Eukaryota > Metazoa > Arthropoda > Insecta > Lepidoptera > Lycaenidae > Phengaris > Phengaris alcon. The sequence goes on along the minus strand of JAYRCH010000087.1, from coordinate 1,838,062 downwards.
CTGAGAAACATCTTCAATAGATTAGAGAACAGCCCGCTCAGTTCCTCGCTATTCTCTATGAATATGAGGGACGACAGAAGCAACGATTCCCTAGTCGACGAAGACTCGGAGAGATCGAGTTACGCGAGGAAGAAACTAATGAGAAACATAGCGAGGAACACGAGGAATAAACGCGCGGAGAACTATTTCTACGACGACGCGGTGTTGCATTTCGACGACGAGTACGCGTTCGACGGCTCCATATTGTTTGCGAAGCGGAGAAAATCTCTAGATCCCGACTTCGATGATTTCGCTGATCTACCGAGATACGGTGATCGGGCATCCAACGACGGCAGCTACGGCTACTATCTGCCTGACGATGAGTCGCAGGAGCAATATTTCGTCAACGACACCCTAACTTTTAACTTACCGTCGCACCGAGCGAGCATTTAGTCTTGTGACGCATTAGGTTAGTAAACTTGGGCCAATTAAGTATATGGACTTGCGGGTAGTTCGTTTAGCTTTTACACATAGATCGGTTAGCGTTTTGTAAGCTTGGCTTCCTGTAGATATTGTATAAAGCTTCGCGGCAAGACATCCCGTAGACTGTACTTTTATAGATGTGTCACTCAAAAACAGATTTTCAGGTTATGACGTTTGTTACGAATATGAAACTTTCAAATTAATAATCCTCTTGGGGTTTAGAGACGTCAACCTTAACATTTTTATAAAGAACAATAAGAAACTACATCAAGTTTTAGAACCTGTTTCATAGTAAGTGTCGGATAGCTTATCCGGAAGTTTTGTCGCTGCTTACTTTATACCGAGCGACAGAGACAAAACTTGCCAATACGCTATTTGCCACTTATTATCAGTAGGTTGCGAAACCTACCAATGAAAAATAAATAACATTGTTTTCGTACTTAAATTTTGAGTTGATAGTAATAAATATAGTCTTTGGGGTGTAGGATAATCGGTAGTCCTAACTTGAGACACGGTATGGTGAGGATATAGCGAGAAATTTCAATAGATAGACTAATATTATAGATAGTCGATTTACCTAACACAGTACCATAGAACAAAACGCCTTGACACAAAACCCCGCTACCATGTTCCTGAGCCAGGAAATTAGCCATTTATTCGAGTAGATAAGACTAGAATATTGCTAGAAATGTATAGGATTTATCTTCTCTCTCCGCTAGAAAACTCCGCGACGAATCTAGACTTTATACATCTATTATGGCCCTTAGTCTTCCCGTATGGCTATTCATAATTTGATGCCAATTTTAAATTATGAATTTATTAATATTGTAAAGTAGTTAATAATACGAGGGTCTGTTTCACAATACTCTAATAAGTGTCGGATAGCTTATTCGGAACTTTTGTCGTTGCTTACTTTATATCGAGCGACAGAGACAAAACATGCAAATAAGCTGACACTTACTTTCAGTAGATTGTGGAGCAGGCCCTAAATATCCTACAATCTACAAGTCATCCTACCGTCTTCCTTGTCTCAATTAATTTAAAAGATTGAGAATTTTCGATTTATTTATCAGAATTCTCTTAAGCCATAACAGCGTAGATATATTCTAAAAAGCCAAAAGTAAGATATTTAATGTGTATTTTTTATTGAATATGTTACGAATGATAAGTTTTAAAAACTTCACGTTACAATGTTATTTTAAAGGAATTATTTAAGAAAGGAACAAATTATGTAAAATTGTAAACATGTTTTCAAATTCTTAATAGTTATAATTATTAAGTTTTGCATGTTATTGCATTTTTCACATTACACAATGCGAAGCATTTAATATTATCTCGTATGCTACAAAATAAATTAAAATCTTTGAAAATTCAACAAGTACCTACTTGTTAACTAAGTCAAAATGTTTAGAATTTTATAAATTCGTATGACGATAGAAAAAAAAATCATATAATGTGTTACTTATGTTACAAAATTGTTAAAAGTTGTTACTTTTATCTTTAATTTTTAATCGTAGATTTAAAAAACATGCATTGTATGGTATTCATACTGAATACCAAAAAATCATACTGTATTATGTGATTTCACACTTATGTGCCAAATATTATGACGTATTTATCTCTTGAATTTTCGCAATTTTAGGATTTCGTACCCAGAGGGTAAAAACGGAATCCTATTGCTGAGACTTCGCTGTCTGTCCGTCCGTCTGTCACCAGGCTCCAGGATATCCTCAACCGCGATAGCTGGATAGTTGAAATTTTCACAGATGATGTATTTCTGTCGCCGCTATAACAACAAATACTAAAAACAGAATAAAAGACAACAAACATGTTTTTGCCGTTTTGTTCGGAACACTTCGTGCGCGTTTCCGACTCGCACTTGGCCGGTTTTGTTAAATAATTTTACTGTGATAAACAGCCAACTTCAAATCTCTAATCACACAAGCTTCCATTTCCATTATTTAAACGCGCAAAAACCCTCTCACTAGGATAAGTGAAAAATGATTGTGATTATTATTAAGTACATAAGCTGTCATCATTTCATTTCATTCATTACGAGTTTGAACATGGATATTGCATACCTACACATAACAATTTTCAAGGAATAATAATAATAATACATATGGACGCAGCTCATACCTGTTTCGAGAAGATGGTCGGTCTGGTATATTGAAAATTGGAAAATTGACGGTTATTTTATCTTCTAGGGGGGGGCAACTGCCCCCCCCTCCCCCCCCCTCCCCTACCTGGGTACGCCCATGCAAATTGTATCAAAATCCGTTCAGTAGTTTTTGTGTTAGGAGCAACAAACCATCCGTATATTCATTCTCACAAACTTTCATATTTCTAATATTAGTGACTTTAGATCGCTTCTCACTATCAATGCCTATGTTTGTGATTTTTATTCTAGTCATACTGAAATAATTATTTTTTCTATGTGCCAATTTTTTGTGATATAATTATTGAATTTAATTTTATATTTTAGCTTATAAACCTACACTACGTTATTTTTATGGAAGTAAACTAAAACTAAACATGCCAAATGTATTAATAAGTTTGAAATCGTTCTAAAATTATATATAGGTGATATGATGTTACTTTACTAAAGTAAAAAAATTTAAGAATAGGTACCTACCTACCTGCTCGGTAACAAATATATAAAAAAAATAATATTTTATTCCTCTTTAACTTTTGTCGTATAAGTTGAGGTTGTTAAACTAAATATATAAATATTTGTGTATCATGGATTTAAAATTAACTGTTTAGCAAAGCCGATAAAATAAATAGAATTCAAATATGCATTGAGAATATTGTTCATCCAAGGGATTTAGTTCTTCGAATATAACACTCATTTAATATTATCCTTTAAATGTTGAAAAGGGTGTAAATAATACCTAATACGCACACAAAACATCCTTGTGACCCTTTTCCTTCCTCTTACCTAATGCCGACATTCAATTTATTCTAGTTCTTATCAATCAAATACTTATTACGAAAGAATAGATTCGAAGTACTATTATGCCCAATTTGACCTTAGAAAAGAATAAAATGTCGAATTTTGTATACAAATCGCTAGGTTAAGACATGTGACTATTATGTATATAAATCGAGTGTCAAACCAGATTATTATAGGTTCAATACGAATAAGGTTTGGAACCAACGACTACAAAGTTTTGTCTAGTTCTTATTGTATATCAATGTGGCCGCGCGTTTGTGTAGCCGGTGCTACACTTGGCTTCAAATACTTGGAATACTGCTCAGTGCTCACTCCGTTGCATAAGAATCTCCATTAGTAAGACAAAGACAGCAAGTGTTTAAATGTAAAATAAAGCCTGACCCGTGATATAAAACTCCTCTCCACTTTGCAGAAAATACACGAAACCAGAAGGTCGATTCTGCTAATTAAATCCTGCAATAAAACAGTTACAATCCAGTCCCGATATGTTAAAACTGCAAAATTCTTATAAACGTCAAACACTTTTTGATTGGTACAAACTCCAAAAATCAGTTTACGATATTAAGACGATTCATTTATAATTCAATAAAATGAAAGTGTAAGTTAATTACGAGAATTGAAGTGCTGATTTGATAATATGTCATTTATTCTAATCTTCCAGATTTGGTCTTAATTTCACCACCGCCTGTAAGTGTTAATCGTTTGTCTAAATATCGTGCCTTTTCTTTCATTAATACGAAGAATGAGAGGGATAACATAATAGCTATTCAACGGTTTAGTTTAATAGGCTTTGATGAAATTGATACTTAACCAACTACGTGCCAACAAAAAATAAAGTGCCCTCGGTGCAGGTTTGATTGGCTGGGACTATATGATCCGGAAACCGGCAGGCCGTAGACAATTCGGAGGATTGAAAATAGAACTCTAAACTGATACAATAAAGTTGAAAATCGAACACATAAGTGTCGAGTCATGTCAATGTCATATATGACAGCTCGACACTTCAATTTTAACCTGTATTGTATTAGCGCAGAGTTCTATTTTCAATGCATTTTGAGGGCCGGGGAAAGCCCCGGCCCACCGGATTCCCGACAATATAGTCCCAGCCTTGCTGGTCAGGCAGATAGCATTTATACACTTCTTCTTGAAGACCTACGCTAGTTAAAACGGTGTTCCTGTATTCGAAGCTAAGCTAGTCACCGGCCAAGAAGTATGCTTGTGTGTTAAATTTTCGACTGTTAAGATTCGGTTTCAAGTCACGATCTGATTTAGTTGTATTTACGATAAAATTGTAAATTAAATCGACTTTCAATACAGTGGTGAATTTTATTTATTTCTATCCATACATTAAATGTAAAAGAATGGTTAAGGAAATGTATGCTCATTTCCCGATCCATTTCAGAAAAAAGTGTCTTCACTGATGTTCTTATAGACGATCCATACCTAACAGGGGAGAGAAGCAATGGTGGATGATTATTGTAGGTACATCAGTCAAAACAGAATCAGCACGTGAGCTCATAATTAATACTAGGCTGGGACTATAATATTGTCCCTAATCCGTGGGTCCGGCGAAATTTCACACAAGTGTCGAGTCAAATGTCAATGTCGTATATATGAAGACACTACACACGTCACTTCGATTTACAACTTTAATCATAGACTTATATATTATAGACGAGGCATGTTGAGGCATAAAGTGACTCCAGTTAAATGGCCACTTCTGAGATTTTGGGGGCCATTTTGACATTTGAAGTATGGTGAAAACAAGATGGCTGACATTTGAAGTATCGTGAAAACCAAGAAGGCGTAACTTTTTAATGTATGAAGATGTGTTCTGCCAAATGTACGTCATAGCCTATCTTGAGCTTAGAAATCTTTGACTTTAATGTAATAAGGCCGACAGAAAAGTTATATTTTCAGTGCTCTGAATTTTCCCGGGCCCGCCGGATTTTGGATTATAATATGGTCCCAGCCTTATTAGTAATATGAAAGTATGTCAAGAAGTATAGCGGCCCGCCCGCCCTCGTCTTCGCACAGGCATAGGTACTTAGGTATAATTGTCCCGCCTATGTTCAGCGATAATGTAAAGATTATTACAAATCGGATTTATAGGAATTAAATTTTTATTTTATGTCGCCGACTGTACCTATCCGGTCGATACACCAGATAATTTATTACGTTTCGGTAACTATAAGGACAGAGTAGAAAACATATTATTTACTTACATACAGATAAACAGCTTTCATAGAACGATCCAAAATGATCCAAATCTGAAAATATGACGTCCCCTTCAACGGCCCACAATTTCTCCACACAATCGTGGACACACCGTATGCTTTTAGTAGTGCAATCAAATCGAAAGCTAACTATGTAGCTGTGTATCTGTTTCTCTTTCTTTAATCTGTGCTTTATGTAAGGTATAAGCAATAAACTCACGTACATTAGAACTCTATTGGATATACCGGCCAGTGTCCATACAAAAATACCCATAGGTATAATGAATAATGATCATGAGAGTTTTGCCGGGGAATTCAATGGGTGATGTTGAGGACAGCGGCCTCGTAACGTGATTATACCAGTGAATTGAAATGTGAACGATAAACAAGTGATTTAAAGCAGTACATAAGCTATAATAGTGAACACTCAGTGACTATATATGTATAGATTTCTATAGCATCAGTGTGCAAATCGTGTTAAATGGTGTTTTATGAACTTAAGGCTATTTTGCTTATATATTTTAAAGTGTAGTGAATTTTAACGTAGTTTCTTTTGATTTATATAGATAAACATAATATCTAATAGGAAAAATAATAGTTTGGATTATATAATAAATGGATACGGAGTTATTAGGCAAAAAATGGTAAAAATACATAAGATTTCATACATTTCATATTATGAATATTTTTTATATGGAATAAGATTATTAGTATATAAGGATTTATGTAATTGGGAATAATAATAAAGAATTTCACACAACGCGTTTTACTTCACCTGGCTCATGGAAAATAGGGAAAATTATGGAAAATAGCCGTATACGAGGGCTGCACTAAAAGTATCGGGAATGGAATATTTCCACTGTTCCTGTCATATTAAAATCTTTTTAATTTAAAACTCCTTGGTTTTAAAAATCGAATACCGTTTATTTATTTAAAAAAAGATTCTCGGTCTTGTCACAAGGTCTTATCAAACTTGTTTAGTTGTTGAGAAAATGGAATTGACTCGAGAAAATTCTAGAGCGATGATTTATTATGACTTTCGAAGTGGTTTAACACAAAAACAGTGTGTTGACCGGATGATTTCTGCATTTGGTGATGAAGCCCCATCCCAAACCACAATTTATCGCTGGTTTGCTGAATTTCAACGTGGACGTGTCAAACTCAGTGATGATCCCCGTCAAGGTCGTGCAAAAACTGCAGTCACCCAAGAAAACGTTGATGCTGTGCGTAAGCTGATTGAGGAAGATCGACATGTGACATACCGCGAAATTCAGGCAACTTTAGACATTGGCATGAGTCAAATACAAATAATCTTGCATGAACAATTAGGTATAAAAAAGTTGTTTTCCCGATGGATACCGCATTTTCTCTGTGTAGAGCAAAAAGCGGCTCGCGTTACTTGGTGCGTCAGAACTCTCGAAAGATTCCACACAGGATCCTCAAATACTGTATACAACATCGTATCAGGTGACGAATCCTGGATATACGCGTACGAACCCGAAACAAAAAACCAGTCACGAGTTTGGGTGTTCGAAAATGAGTTAAAGCCAACAAAAATTGTTCGTTCACGGAGTGTTGCAAAAAAAATGGTGGCCACGTTTGTCTCCAAAATCGGCCATGTTGCGACTATTCCTCTTGAGGGACAAAGAACGGTTAATGCAGAATGGTATGCTAACATTTGTTTGCCACAGGTCGTTTCTGAACTCCGTAAAGAGAACTGCAACCGCCGCATCATCCTCCATCACGACAATGCTAGTTCTCACACCGCGCACAGAACAAAAGAGTTTTTAGAGCAAGAAATCATAGAATTATTAGACCATCCGCCGTACAGCCCCGACCTAAGCCCTAATGATTTCTATACTTTCCCTAAAATAAAGAATAAATTGCGTGGTCAGAGATTTTCATCACCTGAAGAAGCTGTGGACGCCTACAAAACGGCCATTTTGGAGACCCCAACTTCCGAATGGAATGGTTGCTTCAATTATTGGTTCCATCGTATGGAAAAATGTGTCAAATTTCACGGAGAATACTTCGAAAAGCAATAAATATATTTTTAAATAGTAATGTTGTGTCACTTCCTTGATTCCCGAAATTTTCAGTGTCGCCCTCGTAGAGAGGCAAAAGTGAGATAGCAAATCGGCCCGAAAGAGGCATACGGGCTCGAGAAAGAGGCTCTCTATACGGCATTGCCATGAGCCAGGTAAGCAAGACGAAAAAAGTGAAAATCGTTCTCCTCAAAATAAGTGCTATTTTTATCGCCCCGGCTCTGCCCAAATCGGTGTAACCTTGCTATCTTCGACTCTAATCTGAGCCGGCGGTTGAAATACTGTGGAATTATACAGTCCCCTGCAGGTGACGTTTGGATTTTGCATTTCTTTCATAAATTTGTTTTCATTCGGTTCTTAATGTGTAATATTGGTAGAATATTAACAATTAAATATTCGTTAAAGTGCACAAATGTGGCCAAGTGGTACAACTTCTAAAAACGTGCTATTTTGAGTTTTCTTCCAAAACTCCCTAGGAACTTTCAGTAAAGCTTCTACCACTTTACTGAATCGACTGACATGACTCGTTAGAAGAAGGCGACTTCTAGGCGCCGGGCCCTTGAAAGGGGCCTTGGGCGGTTAAACATGGTCAGGGGCTATGCCCCTCTACATGTGGAGTTCTATTTTTTTTTTTTTAAGATGACACGCCCAGTACGAATACTGGGCGCAAGACGTCAGTTTTGTGGGAAGACCCCCCGCGACAGAACGCGGGGTAAACCCGAGGTGGCTAGGAGTAGAAAAGCGACGGCCTAGGGCGGCCAATACCGGCAGTCGACTCCGGTGGAGCATGTGGGTCCCGGTCCGGGGACCAAGGAAACGCGTATGGTGCCGCGCCCACATACTCCGCATTTGTCGGACACAAACCGACCTGGGAAAAAGGTGGGGGGAAAAATTTGTCCCGAACCCCAGACTTTTGATGTCGGGGGGGAAAAACACGCTACGATGCCGACAGAGTGGCATTAGGGCTGCCACACGTCGGATACCGGGCGAGTGCGAGAAAAATGCGCCAGTATTTTAATTACTGGCGCGGAGGTAGGGTGCAGGGGGGAGACGATCCAACGGTGGACGGGGTGGCAGAGCGCGCTAACGCGCCGTGGCTCCTCCTCTTCGGGGGCGGGGCGGCAAGCGGCGTGGCTCTGCGGGGTCCCCAGCTCTGATGGCGTCGCGGGGCAGCAGTCTGCGGTCAGGCGGGCGGGCGTGCCAAGGCTCCAGGTCGGCAAGCTCGACCAGGTCCGAAGCATCAGCTCGCTCGAAGAGAGTAGTGGCGAGCCTGCAAACAAAAGCTTCCACGCTCGTTATACGGAGGTCTCTGGTTATTGTGGCGTTGCTCACGTACCTCGGTGCTCCGACGATGCGGCGCAGCACGCGATTCTGCGTATGCTGCATCTTTTTTTGAAAGGACGCAGCGCGCAGGTGGTGCCACGCAGGAGCCGCGTACGTGAGGCGCGAATGGATGTACGTTTTGTACAGGGCCAACCTCATATTGAGCGGGACCTGGGGAGCTGCATAGATCGGCGACAGTTTGGCTGCTGCGGCTCTGGCGCTAGCAACCGCGGAGTTGCACTGGGGGTACATAGTCAGCCGCCGATCTATAATGACGCCTAGATACTTTGCGGTCTTACCCCATGGTATCTCCTTCTCTCCTATCTTCAGGGCGGGCGGGTATCCCCTCTTGCGGGTAACGGCGAGCGCCTGCGACTTACCGGCGTTGACGGCGAGTCGCCATTTGCTAAGCCATGCCGGGAGGAGGTCGAGGGTCCTCTGGAGTTTCGCGGCTGCGTGTGCTAGGTTTTGGGAGGTGCAGATGAAAGCGATGTCGTCAGCATACAACGCCGCGGTGGTGCCAACATCAGTGGGCACGTCGCTGGCGTAAAAGTTGTAGAGGCTGGGCGACAACACTCCACCTTGCGGGACACCTGCGGTGATGGGGCGTTCCTCCGAGAGGGCCCCGTCGACCTTGACCCTGAAGGTCCGGCCCGAAAGATACGAGGAGAGGAGTCTTACCATGTGGCTGGGGACGTTTGCCTGCAGGAATTTGTGGAGGAGGCCTTCGTGCCACACGCTGTCAAAGGCCTTCTCCATGTCCAAAAAGACGGCCACTCCAGAGGCTTTCCTGTTGGTAGCATCTGTGAGGAGGTGCACCACGCGAACCAGCTGAAGGGTAGTGCTCAGCTGGGAGCGGAACCCAAACTGTTCGCGCCGAGGAGGAAGAAAAGGAGGAAGGTGTTTGAGGAACAGGATTTCAAAAGATTTGGATAGGGTAGAGAAAAGGGTTATAGGGCGATAGCCCTCCGCCCGTCTCAGGTTTTTGTGAGGCTTGGGGATAGTAATAATGAGCCCTATTTTCCAGGACTTAGGGAAGTGGCCTGTCCTCACAATGCCATTGAAGAGGCGAGCAAGAGCGGCCACTGTCCGGAAAGGTAGGTGGCGCAAGGCAGCATTTGTGACCCCGTCAGCGCCGGGGGCCTTGCGGGGCTTGAGACGGGCGAAGATTTTTTTGACTTCTCTGGGGGAGAAGAAGAAATTTGGACGTTCGAGGGGGGAGGGGGGGGGAGTATAAGAACTTTCTTACCTCCTCCTGGCATGACTCATGGACTGCACTGACTATTTATTTGGACTTTAACTAGACTTTCGACTTGACAGCTTAGGAATACGGTGTTAAAAATTGAAACGAAAGTTCTATTTCCCGCCTTTTTAACTTGACACTGGCAAATGGTTATAATCCGATGCCATTTATAAATAAAATAAAAAATCGGTTGTCTTTAAAGTCGGTTTACTGACGATAGTTGAACGTGACAACGTCATAAGAAAATAATGATGGATCGCTCACTCAAGTAGGAGAGAGACAGATTCCGCGCTCTCGCTTGCACTTCAAGCATTAAATGGAACACCTCAGAGCGAGGTAACGCCGCATGAGTCATGTTTTTTCGTGCGTGCAGCCGGCTCCATCGAATTATAAGACGTTATCACGTCAAAAAAAGATCATATTCTGTCAAAATTAAAATAATAATTCAACTTCAAACAAACCTAATGAACGTATGTCATTCGCAATTTCACTTGGTCGTATTACCATTTAGCACATGAATTATTGCCCTCTTATTGCCAATTCAAGTATATTTTACAGATTTGTCATTCAAATCTATGGCAAAAGAATAAAAATTATTACTAACGTAAAGAATCGTCATTCCATCGATTTACACGAATGACAGCTCGCGGCTGTGTGTGCGTGGCTGGGCGAATGCGGAGGCGGGCGGGCGTGAGTTTTTTCTAGCCAGGACTTTCGTTCACGGGCTGGCCGCTGGGCGTTTCGTGATTTGACATAATTGATAGTATTAATTCATAATATTTATGATAGATTTGTTTCACGCGACGTTTAAAACTATTTTGGTGTCAACCTTAGGCTTACGTCAACATGGCTGACATTCGCCGGTGATCAAGTTGTCATTTGAAGAGAGTGTCGCCCCTGTGTCTATGGCAAAGTGACGAAACTGTTATTTATCCGACTACGGCGAAGCCAAAAAGAAGAGTAGTGTTTTTGGCAGCCTTTGTACCTATGTTTGTTTTGTGTGTAGGTTTGTTCCACCGTAGCACCTAAACTACTGGTCCGATTTTAATTAATGAGGTGTCATTAGATTCGTTATAATAGCCCGGGTAACGTAGGATACATTTCCTTTCTTTTCCTTTTTTCCTCCTTTTTTATTTCTTTCCTTCCTTCCTTTTTTTGTCTTCTGAATTTGACTTTAGTCTATTGTATTTATTTGACTCGTAAAAAGGTAGGCTCAGTTACAAATATTTGTTTTTCAGGTATATTCAGTAGATACATAAGGAGGGCGGGGTTCACTTTACATGAAATAAACATTTACTCAATTTTAATTCATAATATAGAGGGACTGTCAAGTAAAAGTCTTAACAAAAGTCCCTTACAATAAATAAAACCTCTTTGCTCTCCTTTTCATAAAAAAACAACAAAAAAGTCGTAACAAAAGCTCCTTACAATTAATACAAAACCTCTTTGTATTCTTAAAAATAAACTTAACTCAAAAAATGTTTGAATCGATCAACTCCCACTTAAATCTTTTTAAACTCGACCAATGACACGCTGAAGTAAGAGCGAGACAAAAAACGTGGGGGTAATTTTTGCCAATACTTAAACGAAGATAGATACCAACCCGGTGGGGTGTTTTAAGAAAATTTTAACTTTTCTTTATTCAAAGCGATGGGGTGAGGGGGTGGCGCCATTTTTCTTTCTCTGGCTAGCTTCAAAGGAAACAGTATTTCGCTTTTAAGCATTTATTAAATCCGGCGTGAATGAAAAAACTCTTGTAACAATTCACAGAAATGTATAACGATTTGTTTTTAATTAAATGAAATAGGGAGGTTGGTTTAGTGTTTTAGGGGTTGTTTTCATATTTTATTACGTTTCGTTAGTACCTACAGTAGTTACTTTTCTTTTTAAGAACAAAAGGAACGTATTACCTACTTATGAAATTAATTTCTGTGTAGGTACTCTCTGATATACAAAATATACCGCTAATGTTGCGTGTGTGCATGGACGGCGTAATAGCTTATCAGGCGAACTGTCTCGTTCGTTCATTCGAACTCGTTTGCCGGTCTAATTTATCTTCTTTATAATAGTAAAAAATGACGTTATTAGCTTTAAAAATACGAGATTAGGTTAAGTAATATACTAATACTATCTAAGTCTGTCTTAAATACCCAACAACCTATATTCCATAATTTAAATCGACATACTTAATTATTTAGTAGCTACATTTATTTTTGTTCAAATTAAAACGTACTAATATTTAATATATACAGTTTTTTTTTCGCGACTTCGTACGCGCCAGAGAATAATCCCGCGGGAACCGTATATATATTCCTGCGAGAAAAAGTTGCCTATGTCCTTCCCCGTGGTCTACTGTATCACTAAATAAATTACACAGGTATATTTCACAAAAATCGGTCTAGTACTTTCGGAGCCAGGATTCAATGCAAACAAACAAGCATACAAACAAACAAATCTTTTCTCATTACATTATTAATAATAATGTAAATAAAAAGCCTCGTTTGTGTTCTTAGAGCAATAATTACACCATTGCTCTTACTTAATATCGGCTATTTATTATCGCCTTATTTTTAAACTCACCAAACTTTTTTTAAAACTAACACTGCCTGTAAACTATAACAAAGTTCAACTTAAGCGAAGTTAACATACATTTTAAAGTTAGAGGTTAAACTTGAGCTATTTTCACTTACGGCGCCAAATCACTTTCCTCTCAAGTGTTTTCATTAACCAAATTGGTTACATCATTTAACCGAACTTCAGTTTATCTAAACATAGATTTTATATTTTGGTACTGAAATGACGTGATACCGCGCGGGGGCGCGTATTCAGTGCTGTGGTAAGTGGTAAGACGTTTCTTTTGTAAACAAATCGAAATCACTGGTAGAATAAAACAGGACAGATAAATTGAGTGCCCCTATAATTAAATAGCGTTAGAATATTCGGCCGTTAAATTATTTACCCTGATAATATATCGGCGCCCGCGCGCCAATACGTCAGAAATATAATAGTACACTCTTTGCCCGCGCGAAAGCGCGTTTTGCAGTGTAAGCACAGATTAAAGATAGAGGAACAGATAAACAGCTACATAGTTAGCTTTCGATTTGATTGTACTAAGAATACGGTGTGTCCACGATTGTGTGGAGAAATTGTGCGCCGTTGAAGGGGACGAAAAATTTTTTCTAAATGTATTTGGATCGTTGTATGAAAGCTTCACTGTACGTAAGTATATATTCTTTCAACTGTGATTTCAGATTACGCGATAAAAATATTTTCGCGCCGATATGTCTGCCTGACATGTTTTCAGATATGTTTCATATTGGAAAATATATATGCCTTTGTCATTACATAGACATACCGACGCGATATCGTATAAATGATTAATCGTTATCGCGTACAGTTAAAACGCTCTTAGAATTAATTACCCATGGGCTAGCGCTAGGGGAGGTAAAAAAATCGGTCACCATCAAAATTATTTTTATTGTCGCATGTAGGTTTAAAACTCATTGTCAAATTAACGCATTTAATGTTGAAAATTGTACGTAATGGTGAAAATAATTTAATCAATAAAGAGTGAGGTATGTGTGCACATCGGCTAATACATGCTTTTTCATTCTGAAAAGTCATTAAAAACTTTCGTACAATAACAATATACCTATATATTATAATAGACGAGGCATGTCGAGGCCAAAAGTGTCCACACCTTTAGGCTTGTATGGGTTAGTTGGGTATATGACGAATGTGAAATATTTGTTATCTTGACATTTTGACATTTGCTTTCCGTAGTCAGTCTGCATTTGATAAAATCTTCTGCAATCAAGATGACAAAACTTTGTCTTGTATGAAGATTTTCCTGTCAAATGCTAACGTAGATAGTTAGCCCATCCTTAGTTTTTAAATCATTGATAATAGCTTACAAAATAATTTTACAAGTCCAGCGTATTTTCATTATTTAAATATTATTTTATTTTAGCAAAATTGAAGGGTATTTCTCGTTTAATATCCCCGGAGGTAGATAGCTATTTATATTTTTCCCCCCGTTTCTTTTGGCGATTATTATTCTGTTGGGGGTGGGGGGGAGGGTGGCGGACTCTTTCCTTTTTGCTTCTTAAGTCCATCTTGAAACAGCACATCGCAATACCTGGAATATATATTGTTTTATTTTAATATTATAGTAAAACAAAATATAATTTTCTCCTGCTTTCGTTGTTACGTACCTACTGTTAATTTGTTAACAGATCGTTTTAAATAGGTATCTTTGTAAATATATACAGTGGAGTGTAAGCTTAAATATTGTTTTTAAAATACTTATAACTGCGCTTATTATAAAAACAAAACAATTTTGTACATTGAAAAGAACGATTGTCTACGGCGTAGATCAATTCAAATTCTTTATTCATTCATCAAATTATAGAAGGACAAATAAGTAGTTAAAGTTAATAAATAATAATAATACGAAAATAATATATTCTATCTTTTAGAACATATCTACACATTATTGATAGTTGACAATCGCCGTTCTCATAGTATTTAAACTCGCCAATAAAATCCGACTCCACTGCGCCTCTGTTCCCTGTTTCTGTCACTTACCCCTTTACTGGAAAAACCGTGGCACCTACCCGGAAGGGGTCCGATATTTAAATATAAGAAGAACCCCCTTTTTTCAAGGGAGGCCCCCTCGGATTTATAGATGTTGGCCCGACTGTGCGTTATTACTTATCTTGGCGAATTCAAATCAATCGGGCTCGCTTACAGCTAAAATCGTTGTAAATACTGGCCCTTGTTCGAAAACCCTTGTTGGAAATCTAAAAGTGTTTGGAATACAAAGGACATTGGGATTTACTATAGAACAATTATCTACGGCGAATAAAGATAAAATTAGGTTAGATGCAAGCGTGATGGCATCTGGATTACAACGGTTGCATATCTGCAGGAGGTTGCGTAAATACTGTTTTCTACGAATATTCATATAAAATATGATTAACAATTTATTGACTGTTTCAACTTCTCGTTAGATATGAATTTAAAAAAGAAACGGAAAATGAAATGTAAATGAAAGTTGTACAGTAGTATTTTGGTTTGTGGTCGGGACTTTTTAAAAATCGGGTAAAAAATGTCCAATGTCTTTTTCTCGGGTATCTGAATATTAAATATTTAGCGGGCTAAGTATTGCACTTACGCCGTGTCTATTTGCTTACATCTTTATCCATTTCGTGTATTTTAGTCTCAAGTATTTGTAGATCTATGGCAAACCTTGCTTACAGTAAAAACCACTTACCACGTTACTAATATCTTTCGGGAATCGTCATTTTTCATACATCATCTGTCATACCATAGAAAAACGAAGGTTGCCAAGAAACATTAACAAGGTCCAGGTAGGTACAGTAAATCTTTGTCGTATCTTAGTTTTAAGTGTTTGTAGGTCTATGGCAGACAAAATTGCTCAAATTTCAAACAAGTACAAATTTCAAGTACAAACGTTGCAACTTTTCTACCTACTTTTAAGATATTATAAGTTGGTAAATTTAATAGCGTTCTTTTCAACAGTTTTAGCAATTTTCTTATACATAAGGATGGCATCTGGAGTGCTCGTCAATCTTGTCTTTAATACAATATATTTTAAGAAGATTGCTTGCCATCAGAATAATATTTATTTCAAGCTCTCTACATTTTATTTTATTTTTTATTCACACACACATAAAAATATATACAAAGATAATACATAAGAAGAAGTAATACATAATAATTATATCTAGTTTATTTATATTTAATATATAAATACCTTTAAAAATGTTTAATAATATTATGCAATTAAGTATTTCTCATCATTAGTTTTGTACCTAAATAAAATTCAGATAACTCTAAGCACATAATATAATAAGCGTGTGGCGATGGTCGTAGCTTTAAGGGTCTTCCCACACGTACCCATACCACACCGCCGCGACAAAATGTGGTCAAGCTGTAGCGTCTTGTCGTTGCGTTGTGGTAGGTTGCAATGTGGTTCACACGTAACCACTGCTTGACCACCTTCTGTCGCGTCGGTGTGGTGTGATTGTGGGAAGTGTGGGAATATCCTAGAAACCTATCTGTAGGAAGCCTCATATCCTCACTTATATTATTGGTGATTGCAAAGTAGGTATCATAAGCGACTTCATTTTTAAACTATTATAGGATAACACAATAAATATTTTGATAAATAATTATTGTTACGATAAATGCAGAATGTATGATACCAATCATATTATGTGTATACACTATACAGTATAATAATAAAATACCTAAACATTAGTTTTTAGGGTTCCGTAATACTCAAGAAACCCTTATTGTTTCGCTCTGCCCGTCCGTCTGTCTGTCCGCGCCTCAAGCGTCTGTAAATATGAATATATATGGATGAAATTTGGTAAAGTTAAAGACTGTGTATAGGTCTCGGTTTTGGCATCATAAAATAATAATAATTTTACATTTTAGGGGTGGCTCTCGATACATGTGAAGTGGGGATGAAAAATATTTTTTCATTCTATCCCATCGTGTGAGGTATCGTTGAAAAGGTATTTTAAAATAAAGGCCAGGTTTAATACATGACTTTTTTACAAAATCAACAATTTTTGAGTAATCGGCCTTCAAAGTTGGCATTTCTAAACTATGAGGTTTAGAAAATTGCAATTTTTCGTGTTGATAGATTATGCTAAATACTCTTTAGAAAAATTATTTTCAACGAAATCGGACAGTAACTTTTAAAGTAATTTGAAAAAACATATTACGCGTCCATATTTACGGAACCCTCCTTAGAATGTCCTAACATGCTCTTGGTTAGGTTAGGTTATTTTTATATAAAATATCTTTCATTTCCAACATCTTTTTTTACATTTTTATTTTATGTAGGTATATTTTACATTCTTAGAACCTAACTTAGCCAGTTAGGTACCTAAATATTTGGTTAAAAAGGTACGCCAAGCTGCAGTTACTGTGAAGTTAACTTTGAGGTTCCGCGCCATAAACTTTTACATCTGAGCAATCCGTTACGGTTATTTTAATTGTTAAATTATTGCTAACTGTATTTTTAACCGACTTTTTAACCTTCAGACTACACTTACTAGATTGAATTAGGTAGTTTTTAAAATACCTAATACTTGACTTCTTAGTTCGGAAGCATTATGTGCAAACTTTGAATTGAAATACATAAAACTTAGATACTGTATCTTTATTCAAAGGAAAACTACTCAACAATTCGCACTTAAAACTTGTTATGATTTTTCCGTTATTTTCATTAGTAATTTAATTTTATAAAAATTAGTAATTCAAAGGTATTTGCATATTTCTTGGTCATGAAAATTACACTAATAATATTGTCTTGTTAGTATGCCCCATGTCCATTGTCCATCAAAGTGTACGTTTTTGTATGCTTTTGTGGACAAGTTATGGCTAGTCATTAATAGTGATATACCTAAATTTATTATAACTTTATAATAACGTTAAAAACAGATGAAATTATTTAAATTCAAAAGATAATTTATATAAAGAACGTCTTCGAGATGAAGTAGCGTCGATAAAAATACAATGAGCAAAATAAAACAACATCTTATAAAATACCCCCATCACCCCTCGGGTGGGGGAGAATGGGGGACGAACCACTTTTCTTTCTCTCGCTAAAGCCATTCTGAATGGGCTAGTGTAGTATGTGATATGGCTTATAGTTTTTAATGTGCCGGCCAACAAAGTTACAATTAAAAGAGTGAAAAATGAGTATGAAAAAGGACCAGACTTTAAATTCAACCATGCTGTCAAGCCAAAAAATAGGCACTCTGCATCATTTACCAGGTAGTTAGAGGAATGCATACTACATAGCGCTAGTTATTTCATTCTCGAGTAGCTTTTTTTGTTTACCTTACAAATCGCCGTAACTACGAACTTTAGAGGTTGACATATTTGTTGAAAAAACAAGATTTTTTTCTTCTTAAATGTATGTATGTAGTAAAGTATGTATACATTCTGTTTTTGAATGTGATAGATGTATCAAAAGATTTGCCAATAAAATGAATGAGTAGGTACATTAAAACAAACCGGGTTTTCGTGTGACCATGCTCTATTCTAAAACTTTATAAAAATACCATGAAAACATATTGTAGGTTACTATTTCATTTCATCATTGAGCCTAGATACCTATTTTTATGCATAGAGTATTAAATGAAACCAAACCCCAAAAATATAAACTTGACAGACAGACATACGGACGGTCCGACGGAGAACAAATTGAACTTATAAGGGTATGTTTTTTTATTTTTTAGGTATGGGACCATAAAATAGAAATTAAAATAAATATTATTCCTGTCGCATCCGCACGTTTCTCCACATCCAACAGAAGCTGGGCGGTGTTTTTTCTCGTTTTATATTAAAATCGGGCGAGCCAAGGAAATTGTCAGTCAGATAGGAAATTGCTAGCGCCTTCAGCGTGCAGTCGTGACCAGCCTTTAACATTTAAAATCATTTTAAAAACGATCAAGAACTTACTTTAATCGCAAATTGTACGCAGAGTTTTAAAGAGAGAATTTGTTTACGATTTTGCATCGCATTTGAATATGTTTTTTTTGAATATTTGCTTGAATATTGGTTTGATAGAATTAATTTCGTAAAAAGTCCTTTTTATTTCAAAAAAAGGATTTATTTGTGGCCAGCTAATGAAAAAAGTTTTGCGAAGTAATCATTTATCATGTTTAATTAATAAACATGACTTTAACGTGAATCCCGCAGAAACCGTACATTTCGTACAACCGTACATTACCTACGACAAAAAGCCTGTGTGTTGATCCAGAGACTAAACTTGTACCATACCAAATTTTGTGAAAATCCGCTAAGTAGTTTTTGCGTGAACGAGTAACAAACATCCATATGTTTGTTACTCGTTCACGCAAAAACTGGATGGATGTATGGACATCCACTCATACAAACTTTCGTGTTTATAATATTATTACTAACTTTCGCCCACGGCTCCCCTTGCGTAGTAGCCTAAGTGTTAATTCAGAGCTTAAACTACTATCATACCAAATTTCAATAAATCCGTTCAGTAGTTTTTGCGTGAAAGAGTAACAAACATGCATACATCCATCCATCCTCACAAACTTTCACACACACAGTAGGTAGGGATTATAAATATCTATCTTAGTGATCATTACTGCGCATATAATATTAAAACATCGAAAGTGTTTATTTTAGTTATCATTGTTGAAGATAATATATAAATCAGGAAATAAGAGAATTTAAGAGTACGGCGTCCGATTATCTTTAGCTCTCAAATCGCTAAGATAAAGCAAGACAAAGAACTCACCTTCTGGGGGGGGGGGGGGGGCAGATTTTTATTCCACCCTCTGTAGGGGGACATTTTTATTTCGTCTCCCTCCTTGATCAGTGTGACGTTTAACGTTTAATTACCTGAAAATGTTTGTTTTTTTCTTCTTGGCGACCCTTTTTTGTTTTAGAAATTTTAATTGTTGCTTTTATTGAATTTTTTTCGTATCGAGGTTTTTATATTAAAATCAGCTATTTTTTTCCTTTCCAGATTTTCGCTGGTTTTACTAGTTTTTATATGAATAAAAAACCGTAACCCTATTATAACTTAATATAGGTATCGAGTATTTTAAAATAAGAATACGTATATTTTGTATTGACACTTGTAATAAACATTGACCTGATCGAATTTCAGTGCAGAGGATTGTTGAAGCTGAATCGACGATACATACATACGGCCCGTTTCAATAACCTATCTACCAATAACTATTTGTTAGAAACGTCACATTTGTATCGCAAAAAACCGGCAAATTATTGAATGACGACGTTTTTAACAAATAGTTATTGGTAGATAGGTTATTCAAACCGGCCGTTAGTCTATTTACTATTTAGGTAATAAGGTGACCTAATTAGAAACAAGAGAGTAGTCACACATTCGTGTGCTATCATTCTGACAAGATGCTATCTAGGTATCTAGGTACCTGAATAGGCACTGCAAAACAAGCTATAAATCCTACTTCTATTATAAATGTGAAAGTTTGTTTGATTGGATGAATGGATACTTGGATAGATCGATGGATGTATGGATGGATTGATGTTTGTTACTCTTTTACTCAAAAACTACTGAACGGATTCTGATGAAATTTGGTATGGTAGTAGTTTAAGTTCTGGAATAACAGAAAGGCTTCTTTTTATCACGAAATAGTACATTATTCCCATGGGATACTGTATTTTATTTTATTTATGCGGGTGGAGCCGCGGAAAAAAGCTAGTCATATTTATTTTGTTTATCAGTTTTTGCAGAAATCAGATACTAAATAAGTCTTAAATGTTATTATTAAATGCTAATTCAAACAATAATAACAACCAATGTTATTATTAAATGTTATTATTAAGGTGTGTTACACGAATTTTTATGGTTGGGTTGTTTATTATCCAAGTAATAATGGAAAAACAAATTATATAGAGACATAAAACTCCTAAACCCCTAAAATATTAAACCGATTAAAGACAATTTCATACATTAATAGCTTAAAGGGGTTACCGCGTAAATAGTCGTAAAAAACTTCACAAATTATCCAACTCGAAAACAGAACAACAACCCCAAGGGACGAAATTATCTCCCCAAAAAACTTCTAGAAAGAAATGGAACATTCTTATAACGAGTTAGAGGAGTCGCGAGAATGGGCCCCGCGAAAAATTAAGATTCAAATAGTAAGAAAATTAAAATTAGAAGCGGTCAGCGATCTGTCTCCTTCCAACTTTAAAGTTATTGTATTTCTGTCTTTTTCTATCGGGAGAAAAAAAGGGGTGATCGAAGTGAAAGGGTGAGGCGCGAGGAGGGTGGGGGGTTATCGAAATGTTAATGACAGTCTTTGACGGCTAGATTGTGAGCTTCAGAAAAACTAATTTACATTTCTAATATAAAAGTCCAGACGGTGCTTTTTTTAATGTTTTAGTTTTATTTTATAATGGTTTTTCTTGTAGGTCACGTCTCTATACTCGTACGAGAATAGAGACGTGCCATAGTCTCTATACAGGTATACACGCTATACAGTTTTAACAGGTATATAAACGACATCTTGGGCTATCAGCAGAGAGTAGGAAAAATTTACAGAAATAAACAGACTTCATAGACGATCCAAATTTGAAAATTTTGACGTCTCTTTCAACTGCCCACAATTTTTTCACATAATCGGGGACACGTCTTATGATTGTAGCAGTGCAATCAAATCGAAAGCTAATTACATAGTAAGCTTTCGATTTATGATTTTATTTTTATATTTTTTTATCTACATTAGCGTTTATCTAATTTTCGTCGTCTTTCTTCAATCTGTGCTTTCATCTAAGATTTAATTATAATATAGCAAACGTAACTATTAACTATGTTAAGAAATTGTAAAAGATAGCTATGCTGTGTATTTTAATGCCGAAACTTTTCACAAAACATACATCACACCTTATGTGTATGTAAGAACATATTTGAAGTTCACACTTCTCGTGGCATTAAACTTTTAAATGCTTTAAAATACTTTTCTATAACAAAGAAAACAACATTACCTAACCTACTTTTCGACAAAAATGTTTTCCGCAATTCCATAAACAAATACCGCCTTAGTAGTCTATGGCCACTGTCCGTGGACTATAGCTGTCTATGCCCGACGGCGGGCGATGTTCAAATTGTCTTAATTTTTCATCTCGACCCCCCCTGCGTCTCACCCCGCTGACCCCTTTCATAATTGTTTTTAATTTAAGCCGGGAATGAGACGCCCCGAGAGTTTCAAAGGAGAAAAATCTTCAAACGGAATTGTAGAAAATTTTAAATGTATAATATAAATTTATGTTTTTGAATATGATAATTAATTTGGTATAAAATATTTTGTTTAGAATATATATAAAAATATAAATATACCTACGTAAGGGCAAATTTTTGTATTGACAAACATTTCTTTTCATCGTCCTCATAATAGGTTCGTATATTAAGTAACTAACGGTGTCTTCATCAATCGCTTATTATTATCGTGAGTAACTCTTACACAGGTGTAGTTGTTGGTGTATAAACTGTAGGTTACATGTAGGTACTATGTAGGTATTTATTTTAATTCATAGTTAAAACAGAACTACCTCTGTTGGGTACAATATTTATAGTTACGATATAATATTAATATTATGTTGCCCACGACTTCGCGCCGCATGCAATCCCGCGGAAACCCAACATTCGACCGCGATAAAAAGTAACCTATGTTCCCCGTGTTCCCCGTGTTCCCCGTGTACCTTCCCCGTGGTCTAATCTATATCTGTGCCAATACGGTTGTGAGTCCGCGTTAAGTATTTTATAGGATAATCTGGTTAAAATTTAAGATCACGTGTTATTCATATTTTAAGAACGAGAATCGAATACCGATCACGCTTGAATATGTATTTTTGTTATGAAACCATCCAGAATAATTATGTCTAGGCTCCATGTTTTAGCAATTCTATCTTTCTCTACAATTCCAAAGAAATATACTCAATAAAATACCATGATTCCCCTCGATGGCCAGTAGCCAAGGAGGCTGTGAAAAAAGACCTGGCGGTCGGCCAGCAGTCTGTCTGTCTGTCTGCTTCATCCCGGAAAATATGTTTATATTCAATGGTTTCTTTGCTACAACGCGGAACGACGCTATTATTCTTTCTATGTTTTATGGTTTTGTTTCGAGTTTCGCTAGTTTATTTTTGGTGGTTCATAGTTTGTACGTAAATAACTATAACAGTATTATATGGTAAGGTTATAAATTTCCAGGGTTGTCCTATCCTTGCCTAAGGTAGTAAAATGTAATAGTATTCATTGGTCTAAATTCAATTAAAAAAGGTGAACAGTTTTTATTTATGTTAATTTTGTAATATTCAACGATCAGTTTTTACGCGACTGCGCCAGAAGGAGGGTTATGGTTTTCGAGTGTATGTTTGTTTGTATGTATATTTCTGTGGCACGCTATAGAGCCTAAACGACTTGTAGCATTTGAGCTTGAGAGGTATCATTAGATTCGTCTTATGGCCCGTTTCAATCAACTATCTACCAATAACTATTCGTTAGAAACGTCAAATCGCATCGCAAGAAACTGTTGATTGAATGACGACGTTTTTAACAAATAGTTATAAATAGATAGGTCATTGAAACGGTTCGTTAGTCGTGAGACTGACACTGGATACATCAAAATTATTTGACGCAGTCGGGTTTTTTGTTTTGGCAATAATTTTGGTTATTATTCTAATACAACAGTTTCTAAGCTATGTCTGTTTTTTCACTTACCGGGTAGCCGGTGACATGTCATGGTGGTCATGCCATATATTATCATACATTTTTTCTAAGTGGAAAATCAGCCAATTGTTACAGTACTTATGTTCGAATACCGAATACTAAATAGTGATTGGCCAGTAATGATGACCTCTGTGGAGGTTTGCGCGTTGATGCTCAAGCCTAAGATCCCGCCAGAAGGCAAAAAAATCTGTTCCTGGGTCATTGGATATGTATTAAATATGTGTGTTATAATATATTACAAATCGTGAAGCGTGAAACTATCATATATTAACTTTAGATACGCAACGCTCAACGATTTTATTATTTGTCTGATAAATACCCCAGATTAATGAAAAGATTGGTGCGATCTGGTAGCTAGGACTTACCGAATTATTTTTTAGCTTTTAGTACATTACCTACATTATTTTTATTGTAATTAAACCGTTTAACATAAAAATATTTTTTTATTTAATTTATTTTAAAACCACATTGGTATTCCACTTTCAAATGTATCTTTTCGATTGCATTCTACGCCAGCCATACTCAAATGGAATATCTTAAAGTATGATAATTTTATTTGAATCCAACCCTATGCCATTACGTTACCGTGAATTTTGTATTGAAATGATGAAAAGGGCGCCTATGTACCAGAAGGTTACCTAAAGGCTATTGTAGTTTTTACAAGGGTGCTATTTTTACCCCTTTTATTTTTTAACGCTTGGTTGGTACAGCTGCGAGAAAGTTCTGTTTCAAATTGTACGTTGCTTTTCACATTTTTTATGAGTTAGTGATTTATTTATATAAAATTATGAGTTATATAAAAATATGTTTTTATTTCCATGCGAGCTTACCCCGTGCGAGTTTCTTACGCCAGTTCTTCTCGCCGGGTTAGTTTCTGGTTCGGTAGTAGGTGCCACGTAGGGACACTTCCGTAAGTGTTATTATTAACTTATATAGAAATAAAACTTACTGTCCTGTCGCTAATACTCTTTATAGCTATATATTAGGTCCGTACATATGAAATTAGCGTTTTGTCGTACTGGCCACTTTGATCTCAAATATATCTTCTTTGCTTAGGAATTCCAATTTCAAATTGATACCGCTATTTACTCATGTATTTGTGTTTTTTCCTCTTTTGGTTTTTTCTTTGCGTCACTCTGTTTACAAAATGGAAAACTTGAAATATCATATTATTTTCGAGTACGAGTTCTACCGTGACACCAGTGCTGCATAAACGGCTCAAAGGATTAATTATGTGTATTGCGGCGGTGACGCAAAAGAAAACACATTGCGTTTTTAGTTCCAATGTTTTCGTTCTGGAAATTCGACCTGCAGAACAAGCCCTGTGGACGGCCGGAGACCAAAGTTTTATAATGAAGAATTGAAGGCTATTGTGGAAGCGGATCCATCGCAAACCACCTCCGAGTTAGCTGCAGGCTACGGTGTTAGTGATAAAACTGTTTTAATCCACTTGAAAGCTTGAAAGGTGGGTACCTCATGAATTGAGTACAGCAAACCGACAAACGCGCTTCGACTGCTGTGTTACATTACTCAACCGGCACAATAATGAAGGTATTTTAAATCGAATCATTACCTGTGATGAAAAGTGGATCCTGTACGATAATCGGAAATGCTCATCGCAATGGCTGAACCCTGGCGAACCAGCCAAAGCCTGCCCCAAGCGAAAATTGACTCAATAAAAGTTACTTGTGAGCGTTTGGTGGACTAGTGCCGGTGTCGTTCACTACAGCTTTCTTAAATCTGGCCAGACGATTACGGCAGATGTCTATTGCCAGCAACTGCAAATCATGGTGGAAAAGTTAGCTGCTAAACAACCGAGGTTGGTCATTCGCTCTAGGCCACTGCTGCTTCAGGACAACGCTAGACCACACACTGCACAACAGACGGCTACCAAATTAGAGGAGCTTCAATTGCTTCAAATATCTAAGACATCCACCGTACTCCCTGGATCTTGCTCCAACAAATTACCATTTTTTCGAAATTTGGATAACTTCTTGCAAGGGAAAAATTTTAACTCCGATGGGGCATTCCAAAGCGCCTTCAAAGATTTTATTGATTCTTGTCCGAATGGTTTTTTTTGTAAAGGAATTAATTAACTACCTATGAGATGGCAAAAGTGCATAGATAGCAATGGTATATACTTTGATTAAATAAATATATTATGTTTAAAAGAAAACGACTTCCTCCTTTACAAAACGCCAATTTCATATGTAATGACCTAATATTTTTTAAACTATTACTAGCAAACATGAATGAAAGTTTTATCCGTTTCTCAGTAAAGTTCCATAAATTAACTAACTTGATTTGGTACCTTGAAATTGTTATAACGGGTATTATCAAATCTATAAATATTTATTATTTTTATTCGCAGATCTTAAAGAAAAACCTTAATATTAAGCTCTCAAAATAAAAATCAACACTTTCCACGTCCGTACCGTTTTCGTCGGCTACATGGTAACAAAACTTTCTAAGACTTTACGGGGGTGAAAAATAAATCTAAATTGGTGAAATCCTCGTCCCCTAGTTTTTCTGACAGCTACTGATCACTGGAAGATTAAGAAATGTGTTTGCTATTGTATTTTAAATTACAAACGAGACAAAGTATTCGCTTTATGAAAATTTTTTTTACCAAGATAAAAGAAACGTAAATTTTTCTTTACGTTCGATGACATAGAGACAAACAATGCAACAATTCTAGTAATGAGGACGTTTGATATTTTTTCTGCCCCTAGGGGCAGACCCAACGCACACAAAGCGTCATCTGGTGGCGTAAGTGGTATAAAAAACGGTTAATAAAATTTTTCGATTCTTTTTCTGTCACCAGGCGGCGCTTGGTAGCCCGCCGGTCCTTGTCGTGTCAAAAAGCTGTCAGATGTCAAGAATTTACAAACCCTCATTATAATCTCAGATTTTCCGAATTTTGCTGACGGAGGTATCAAAGTGGGCAAACTAGCCTCAATAAAAACTCTAGATTTTTAGTATTTTAAATCGATTGCCATAGAGAACTGTCTTCCTGTGTGTCCGTGCACGTAACGATATTACGACAAACTCCGACTTCCGGCAACGCGTCCTGTGCGGCCCGGAAGTGCCCTATTACGTCACTTCCGGTCGTGAAACGATCGCTCTTATTTTGAATATGTACAGGAAAAAATTATAACAAAAAACTGCTTGCCCATACAGTTAATTTCGTACGGTGAGATGCTGTAGGTACCATGATCACGTCTATGGGGTCATGTGTGTTAGGCAGAAAAAATTTCGTTGTTTTCCAGGTTTCATGTGGAAAATTTTAGATCATAATAATAATAATATAATATCTATGGGCTTTTTCCAGTCAATCTGGCCCCGTGCTAAGTAGCCGAAGAACTTGTGTTACGGGCACCAAACAATGGAGAGTATATTTAATACTTTTATACTATACATAATATATTTAACATTTTTATTATTATATACACATATTTAATACGCATCCACTACATCATAGATTTTTTTTTGTTGCTTCAGCAGGAATTGAACCCGCGACCTTCGGCTTGAGCGCCAACGCGCTAACCACTGAGCTACCGAGGTACAGAAGGACAAACATGTACTTTGGTAATTTTAAACAGGCATGTCAGTCATTGGATTTCTTTTCTAAAAACAAAATATCTAACTTAGTATGTAATCGCAAAATAAGTGATAAGTAGGTATGAATTCAGATTATATAGATCCACACCTAATACAGACTATGTGTTAGGTGTGGATCTATATAATACTAGCAAACGCGCAAAAGGAAATCTCGCTGGAATCATTTTTTCGCGATACAAAGTAGCCCATGTCCTTCCCCGTGGTCTTATAATATATCTGTGGCAAATTTCGATCGAAATCGATCAAGTAGTTTCGGAGCCTATTCAATGCAAACAAACAAACAAAATATCTTTATAATATTAGTATAGATAACATAATATATAATTTAACAAAATTAAGAAATAGGTATTATTTTAAATAATTAATAAAAAAATATACCCTTAAATAAAAATACTCATGCGTCCCGTACAAAGTCAGATAGGCAACTTTTTAACTAAAATCCAATCTTATAACCATGACATTTGACAAGAAAATTTAATACAAAAAATGTATGCAAAAAACCAATTCTTAGACTTCAAACACTTAAATTTTCAACTCTCCGTTTAAATATTTCCCTTAAACCTTAACTACTTAAACTTTGCGCGTCCATTTTAAAGTTCACAAGTTCCGATGAAAAATTCTCAAACCTGGACGGTTACAAATTAAAAACTTCACACTTTCCCTCTCTAAACTATTCCCGCCAATCCGCCATTTTGGTTTAACTTTTTAATTTCCTCGGTCACGGCTGACAGGATATTAATCCTGAAGTTTTTAGTTTGTGTTGAAAATTGTGTTTAGTTTGTCTATGCTTTATTGAGATAATTTTATCAGCAAAATAATTTTTTCATTTTAATTTATAACTATCAAATATTACTACAAATAAATTGAAACAAATATTCATACTAAAATCGGTTTCAGCGCCATATAAAAACAATAATACTATTTTTATTCACTGACAATACCGAATTTTAGTGTCTACAAAACTGAAAAAAAAAAAGTTTATTTTGTATCACACACTGTCTTCTTAAATACTTAAATGCTGTCTTAAAACAGTCCTTAAGAAAATAAAAAACAAATGCCAATGGCTCCATTTTGCTTTCCATTATGCAAATTCCATAGACGCAATCAGGATAGGGATTTGTGTATGGAAAAACGAATTCCAAATCTTCCGTTAAGCTCCCGTAGTTATCAACTGCTATTTATACCAAATTACTTCCTACAAACCCTTAAATGCAGAAAGACACCTAATTTAAAATTAGAAAAGAAATTTTTCAACTTTAAAGGTAAAACTACAATTATACTTACTATTATAAATGTGAAGGTTTGTGAGTATGGATGGATGGATGTTTGTTACTCTTTCACGCAAAAACTACGAAACGGAATTTTGATGAAATTTGGTATGGCAGTAGTTTGAGCTCTGGAATAACACCGTGGGCCGGAATCTGGAATAACACTGCCGGAGCCGCGGGAAAAAGCTAGTATGAAATAAGGTGAGCATTCCTATTAGAACCCAAACCACTCTTATCCTTACCTACCTACCTACTTTAAAAATTACCTGTTTTGAGCCAAACGTACTCCTACCTAACGTAAGATATTTTTAAAAATCTAATACCTAGTAGTTTTAGACAGAGGTATTTTTTCTAAAATATTTTCAAGTTGTCATTCTAAACCAAATGTCGTGTTTCTTAGTGGAGACCTTCGTACAGCTATGTACATCTTTCAACGTTTGTTTATTCACTTAATACGATTAGCACAAATTATTATAGAAAAAACAAAAACTACTGAAACAATTCTAATGGTTTTATATTACCAGTTTCATAATGTGTAAAAGCACAGTGTAAAACTATATGCTGAATAATATTATAATGAGTATAAACTGTGTGCCATATTTTGTTTAAATGAAACGTTTTAGAATTGCCAAATTATTAATTATTTGTTATCTTACAAAATATACAGTTTTATCTTTAAAGAAAGGGTGGAAAGAATCACTGTGACCCCTCTGAATCGAACGTAATGAATCTTGAATATTGTCTAATATTTTACGGACAAACTTTATAATGAAACTTCACAATTAATGGATAATTCTCTTTTATATAAAAGCGTGTTTTCGTTTCGTTATTTATTTAATAAAAAATAATAAAAGGATTTTGTAGTTAAGGTTTTCGATAAAAAACATTTTTGAGTTATGATGCCTTAAGGCTAAGCCATTTCTATTCTGTATTGTGCAGGTATTATCCTTACTAATAATGTAAACGCGAATGTTTGGATGTATGGATGTAAAGATGTTTGTGACTCTCACGAAAAAACTACTGTTCGGATTTTGATGAACTTTAGTAGTTTAGGCTCTGGATTAACACATAGACTGATTTTTATGGCAGCTAAATGTACGGTTATCGTGGGATTTCTTTTTTGCGCGTATGAAGTCGCGGGCAGCATCTTCTTAGTCAGTACCCAGCTTTAGACCGCGGCTCCGCCCGCGTAAGTAAAGTATGCCACGGGAACACTGTACTTTTTCGGGATAAAATTTCGGGATAAAATGTAGCCTATGTTTTAACTCAGAGCCAAAACTACTACCATATAAAGTTTCATCAAAAGCTTTTCAGTAGTTTTTGCGTGAAAGAGTAACAAACATCCATTCATCCATCCATACATTCATCCATCCATTATCACAAACATTCACATTTATAATAATAGTAGCCTGTGCCAGGTATAACAATTATGTAACCTGTGTCTTCTGAAACGATATCACAATTAGATGTTTATGTATCGCAAATATTGTTACCAGTCAATACTTAAATCAATCTTTATTTCAGCTAAATACAAAATTAAGAAAATCTTTCATTCCAAAAAGAAACATTATTCCTTACAAATTGGAGAAGAGCTTCTCATTAAGGAGAGATAAAATTTAAATTGCAAAATCTTCCCCCTTCGAAAAAAGGGCTAGTGGGCGTCAAAAAAGTACCTAAGGGTCCCGGAGGGTGGCGGGCCCTTCGAATTGATATTTTTACCTCGTTTCTTATCCCAAATTTCTCCCTTTCTTCGTTATTTCAAGCCGCTGAACCGCCGTCCGCTGCTAACGATTTGGATGAGTCTGTTTTTGTCATCTTTTTTTAACCAACTTCCAAAAACAAGAAGACGGTTATATATTCGGCATTTTTTGTAGACAAACAAAAGACTGTAAATTTGGGCTACCCATTCAACTTTGTAAGTTGAAAAAAAACCTATGTGGATGGTGTTTCTGTGGTGAATTACCAATCTTTGTTTGAATTGGTTCAATCAAATTTAGTAAAACTATGAATGTCTATCGTACAATCATCATATCAATAGTTTTAATTTAAAAATAATAGTTCTTACTGATTCGATTTTAATGAAAGAGGTGTCAATAGATTCGTAATAATGTCCCGGGTAACATAGGCTATATAATTTACGAAGTAGTGCTTTAGTTTTTAACTTTTGATTATTTATTACGAGCCTATCCTGTGCCATCACGCATGTTTTACATAACTTTATCCCTACAACTTCATACCGAATAAAAAAGTAAAGACAGATTTTTCGCGAACCACAAGTGATCATGTCTAAACTACGCCTCGCCGTGTAATTACAGAGTGTCACGCACGCACATGTGACGAAACTACGTCTCGCCTTGTAAAGCGAGCTGTCTCGGTATGTGTGTTTTTATGTATGTCAATAAAATATTAACATAATAAACAAAGCTGTCTCCATTTTTTATTTGGTAACCACTAACTAGCACAAAACCTTTACCTACAATTTCTTTTCAATGTGTCATTATGTCTATTCTTCCGAAGAAAAAACCATTTCTATGGTTCTAATGCCGTTCTCATATTAAGTGATATGTTACCTATTAATTTTTACCCGACTACGGGGAAGCCAAAATGAAGGGTAATGATTTTGGCTGTCTATGTATGCATGTATGTATGTTTGTTCCACCAACCTACCACCACCTAAAGTACTGATCCGATTTTAATCAATGTGGTGTTAATAGATTTATAATAATAATCGTCCCGGTAATACAGGCTTTTTAATTTACGTCGACGGCTTAAAGTTTTTTGTAATAAAATTTATTGCCTTGTTATTATTTGATGTCCTAGCGTAACCAGGAAATTGGCAGTTTTCTGGTTTATGTCTCGATTGTTTTATGTCCTGGCATTTATTTTATTTGACCTACTAACCAAAAACCGGTACACAAACCACTAAAGGGTAAACAATACCGTCAGTATCGAACATCAATTCAGACAAATCGCACCAGTTAAAGTATCAAGTGCTTCGGGAACTTTCGCCGCTGAAAAATATCCAAACTAATGGACGGGAATTGTTTTATCACTTTTGGTTCGGCTCTAGAATGAAATACCTAAATAAGAGAGGTTTCAGTTGGGAAAATTGAATTTTCAGATTTAACCATATGTTAAAGGCATGTCTCGTCTAAAACTAACCCCACTTGAATGGCCTCACTTTTGGGGACTTCGGGCCATTTTTACATTTGAGGTACGGTGAAATCCAGATGGCTGACGTTTGAAGTATGGTAAAAACCAAGATGGCGTAAATTTTTCTTGTATGAAGATTTTTTCTGTCAAATGTACATCGCCTATCTTTAGTTTTGAAATCTTTGGACTTAATAGTTTGACATAATATATTTATTACACAATACACATAGGCGTAAATAAAGATGTTAAGGGTCTGTTTCCACAATCCACTGATAGGTGTCAGACAGCTTATTTGGTTCGTAACTATTAATACGAAATTTTAAAGACGGTAATGTCTGAACCCTTTTATGTACCAGTAAATAAGTAATAGATCATATGCCCAAAATAAGCGTAATTTACTTTGAACAGCCATAAATTATGTAAACGCAGTAAGCCAATTGAGCCATCGCGAGCATTCTAGTAGATGAATTTGGCCCAAATCATAATATTCTAATGTGACCTACCAGTGGCGAAGGTTGGTTTCTCCTTCATAGGGAATCTCTAGCCTGTATATAGGTAGGGATTTGGACGAGGGTCTTCGAAAGGTAAGTGGTAAGTGAAGCCGATAGGAATGGAGTTATAGGATGATAGAAGTCTCGCATAGGCACACATTAAAGAAAGAGGAACAGTAAAACAGCTACATAATTAGCTTTCGATTTGATTGCACTACTACAAGCATACAGTGTGTCCACGATTGTGTGGAAAAATTGTGGGCCATTGAAGGGGACGACAAAATTATCAAATTTGGATCGATTTGTATCGTTCTATGAAAGCTTTGTCTCTGTACGTATATATATATATATTATAACCTGTGTCATATGTTTCTGTTGCATATAGCCTATCTATAACAACGCGTCAGGTCGGTAATAGTATATTATATACTTAAAAGTATTCCTTATACGTTCATCGATTCAAGTGTTGCACGATGTAAATTCTACCTATCGATAAAATTGTACCATCAATTTCATAATCACGGCTCAAGACGCCATTTCACCCCTCTTCTAATTAAAAAATCGTGTCGTTTCTCAAATAAAATCAATTCCCCTGCCCAAGTTTTTTGACCCCCCGTCTCCCCTTTATTCCTCGAGATTTATTTGTAATTATATTTTGTATAGAATCGGGAACTTCTGAGTGACTCCCGACCCTCCATTTCGGAAAGTTTTTAGAAGCTTTTCTTTTTCGTTAATGATTTACGCGGGTATCACTCAAAGTACTCGTTTGAAGACAGGGATTGAGACAGATAGCGAAAAGTAGGTTAACTGATCATACTGTGTATAACTGTCGACTGTGTGACTTTATTTGTCTCTGCCACTTTATCCTACTACTATTACAAATGTGAAAGGTTGTGAGGATGGATGTGTGATAGACGGATGGATGTTTGTTACTCTTTCACACAAAAACTACTGAACGGATTTTCATGAAATTTGGTATGGTAGTAGTTTAAGATCTGAATTAACACATAGGCTACTTTTACTGGAAAAATACACTGGTCCCGTGGGATACTGTATTAACGGAGCCGTGGGTTTGCATGCTTAAAACATTAAAGCGTTTAAACATATTTGTGATAAATATAGTAAATATATTGGTATCGTTGGAGATATTGCTAATATAATGCATGTGGATGTTAGCGCTAAAGGAGAAAATAACTTTAAATTTTTAGGATTGTCATCTTTCTGTTTGTCTGTTTGTACATCCGTACGCGCAAACCAATGCGTAGCTTGTACGTCTCCAAGTAGGTTATCTATACAAATAAATAAAATTGAAGTGTCTGTTTGAAATTTTAAACTTTTAACTAAATGCATAATATATGAATGTAAAATATACACGGTACGTATAATAAAATGACAATTTCAAAAAGAAATTTTTTCCGTCTGTCTGTCTGTTCGTTTCGGCTAATCTCTGAAACGGGTGGACTTAACTTAAGTTTCACTGGCAGATAGCTCATGTTTTAAGGAGATAGGAGTTTTATGGACATAGGCTACTTTATTCTTAGGAGTCCGTTTAAAAAATAGCGTTCCGTTTCCGTTAGTTCTATGCAAACAAAGTTGCGGGCACCAGCTAGTATTTAAATATAAATCAAGTTAATATACATACGTAGAATTTTAAGGGGCGTCCCGACAATCCAGCATGCAAATACGTGCCTCTCATTAGTGTCAATCGTGTCGAATCATTCTTAAGTCTTTGCCTACTAGAACAGAGTAAAAAATATAAAAACATACGTACAGAGAAACATGTTTCATAGAACGATCCAAATTGATCCAAATTTGAAAATTTCGACGTCCCCTTGTGCAATCAAATCGAAAGTTAACTATATAGCTGATTATCTGTTCCTCTTTTTTTAATCTGCGCTACCAGTCCGCTTCAAGTCGACTATTGACAGGCTGCTGGATTTGTAGGCTGGATGGTCAGGGTGCCCCTTTAGATATAGGTAGGTAACGGACATAGGCAAGAGGTGCTTAAACCTAGAAAAATGTTTTTTTTTTTAATTTAAATACTAGCTTTTGTCCGCAGCTTCGTCCGCGTTAATACAGTATCTTACGGGAACCGTATATTTTCCCGCGATAAAAAATAGCCTATGTACTCTCTATCTGTGCCAAATCTCATGACGATCGGTTTATGTATTAGTTTTTTACGCGAAAAAGTCAAAACAAGCAAACTCACATTCACATTTATAATATTAGTAATAATTTTTCGACACTTGAGACAGTTTAAGATTTGGAGCTAGTGCGGCTACTAATGGAAAGAAATGCATGAAAATCCTCACAATCGGCACACCTTTGAAAGCTAAATGATAAAGAAAATAATTGTGTTGTATAAGAAAAAATACCGATATTAATATTCGTAATTAGGTTCATAATATTTTTTATTTAATTAATCTATATAGGTATAATAAAATTTAAATTAGGGCCATCAAATTTGAAACTCTTTGCGTCAGGTTCCTTGAAAGCTATGTCACTAAAAATAAATATAAATCTCAATTTTATCTTTGATTGAGCTTCTATTTGAAAGCAAATCTAAAATGATCATCAATTAATGATACTCGATAAAATATTTCATTAAATTAAACAAAATAAACAAAACGTTTTCAACGTTTCAAAAATATAAAAGAGAATTTGTTGGAAAATTCGATATAACCCTAAAGAGCGGGAGGTGAGCCGTTTTAAAGAAACGCGGAGCCCACGGCCCACCCCACCCCATCAAGACGCCCACCGAAGAAAAAGCTTTAGAATTTTCAAACAAAAATCCTACGCCAATGACGGGGCTTCGGCCGTTTAAAAATATTAATCAATACGGGGGTGGCATCGACCATTCTGATTTTTATTTACCCCTCCCTACTGCAGACATTTTGCTTAGATAACTTTGTGATGGCCAACTTTTTAATGCTGCGTTTTGATCAAAATGTTCTTGTTGTTGTGTATTAGAAATACATTACATACTTTTTTTATATATATTTTATTTTGATTTTTTTATAGAAGCAACGGAGTTTCTAATTTACCGTTGTTTATACTGTTTGTATTGAATAGGCTCCGAAACTACTGGACCAATTTTGATGAAATTTGGCACAGATATAGAGTAAACTACGAGAAAGGACTTAAGTTACATTTTATGGCGGCAAAATGTTCCTACGTAATTTACTTTGGCACGCACAAAGTCGCGGGCAATATTTATACTTAATAAAGCGTCCTTTTGTATGAATGAATGAATGAATGATGAATTGGTCAATATTAACTGCGATTAGCAAGGTGTTATATAAAATTCACGAGTACTCACCATTATGAAGAAATAGTTTTGAAACCTTTCGAACTAAACTTGGTCATGTCGAGACCATGGTCAAAGGCCAACTAACTAACCCTTCATGGGGTATGGGGTCAAAAGTTGTCTTACCGGTTATCTTGCGAAGGGCCCAACACAAAAGATACCGGGCCGGACAATAGACACCTTTGGCAAGGGTTAGGTGCTAATAATAACGACTGCATTATAATATTTGGACCTATTTAAGTATCCATTGGGTCCGCTATTGTGTTCGCCAAACTGACCTAACCGGTTTTTGCAGCTTTTTAGTGTTGTAATTTCGTTGTCGATAAAATACCGATGCAGTATGCGTAATTGTACTACATAGTGTTAGTGTAAGATGAACTTAATACTATTATTATGCAAGTTTATTTTAAATATTATTATTTTTACACTTTTATTTTTTCCTTCAACCTAAAAACTAATTTCATTTTATTAGACAGTAAGAACCTGTAATGTTGTTTTTTCTGTACGTAATGCCATTGCATTTTTGGAGTGAATAGTTCATTCATATTATGATTAAAACTTTCCTCTTATCGTTATTTATTCGGCTCAAGCACCGTTTATTATAATAAAAAAATTCTAGAGTAAATTTGACAATGTACAAAATTAAACTTACCTACAACTATTTGAATATTTAAAATTTTAGTAGTAAGTATGTATTTTAAGATAGTTCATCGATAAAAAGTACAAGTATCGACATCGACACATCACGATGACACAATGAAAAAAGCCAACAATTAATAGCGAAGAATTGTCCGTCCACAATGGGACAGATTTGCATTCCGGTCCGACCGGTTCCCATCGGCAGCGAAGGGTTAGACCGTTATAGTGGACGCGTTCGAGTTTGTCTGTTCACTTCCGTAATTCTGCCGTGTATTATTATTTCGCTAGGCCAGAATCCCAATTCTAGTATTTAACTTACGGCCGACTACTGAAACGAAAGATAAATTAAGTGACGCTCAAGTCACATGCTGTCCTTGCCATTTCTGCTAGCAGAGACAGAGACAGACTGAATAGGAGGACTCTTAATTTCGATTAGCGTTTCAGTATTCCGCCGTTAGACTTTCTATTCAATATATCTATGAATATTCTTCGTATTGATATCATAAACTGATTTTTGGAATTTGGATAAATCAAAACGTTTGACGTTGGTTTGACGTTTACGAGAATATCATTTTGCTGTTTTAACATATCGAGAATACATCGAAACTGTATTATTGTAAGATTTAATTAGCTGGATTGACCTACAGGTTGCAGTTTTCGTTATTATATGAAATATAATGATAATACGTGAAGCCAGAACTTTGTACTCCGCTTTACGAAAATTACGCGAAAGGAGTATGAAATTTGGCACTATTAAAGAACAATAATAATAATAATAATAATATTTTATTACAAAAGTCCTATGAAGACTGACACCTAAACACTAGGCTATAAAGCCCGTATCTCAGGAGTCAGTGGCTTCTCCCAATATTTGTAACAAGTGTCAAGAAAGTTGAGTCAAGATTTTACAGTACTTTATGAGTATGTATATTTTGAAAAATGCGGAATATTCCCATACAACAAACGTGTTCTTTTGCCCCTCGTGCGCGAGTCCAACTCGCACTTAGACGGTTTTTTGTTCATTTTGTTTTCAGCAGCTTGGCCAATTATTAAAAATAGTTAGAAATTAAGGAAACCCTAATGCAACAACTAGTACATTTTATATAGATACGTATTGAGTATTGCACAATACAAAATTGCATTTTGCCCCAAATGACCTTCATCCCAGCAAAAAACAATAGCAACGGTCTCAGACATTTGCATCACAAACGGGGTCCATCTTCATTGTAAAAGGGTCCCATTGTCTTCTAAGATGTAGACAGCGGCTTATCTCTTAATACTGAACTGGTTGTTCGTGTGGGAATTTTGGTGGTGCGATGTATTGTAACTTCGGACCACCTGGCCACTGGTGAATGTTGGTGTAATTACTAATGAGCACGAAGCACGAACTGTTGACAGCCAAGTATTCATGGTAACGTTATGGAATGAGATTTGTATGAAAATCATGACAGCGCCTATACTATTTTCATTCAATAACGTTACGAATACTATGTTGTCAATTGTTCCTGCTTGGACTATTGTACAAAGAAGGTACATAATATTAACAACTTGGATACAGCATAATTTTTTTTCAAACATATTATTGTGTGGCTTATTGGGCCACAAACTTTTACCCGACTACGGCGAAGCCTTAAGGAAGGTTCATGATTTTGGCAGTCTATGTATGTATGTGTGTTTCACCGTAGCGCCTAAACTACTGATCCGATCATAGGGAATGAGGCGTCAATAGATTTGTAATCGTAGCCCGGGTAACATAGGCTATATAATTTACATAGACGGGCTATGGTTTTAACCTTTTGATTGTGCATAATTATTTAAAACTAGCTGAGACCTGCGTCTTCGTTTGCGTAGAAGTAAGTACATAGTGGAAACGGGACCCTATTTTTTTAATCGGAGCCAGATGAAAGTAGCACAAGTTAGCATAAGTTGTTCCTTATAACATATCACTATCTGCCAGTGAAAGTCCCTTGAAAAATTGTCCACCCGTTTCAGAGATTAGCCGGAACAAACAGACGGACAGACAAAAATACAAAAAAATGTTTTTATTGTAAGTATCGTATGCACTTTAATATAATAAAATGCGGTTAGTGAAAAGCTAGTAATTTAAAATTACAAACAGACACTTCATTTACTTAATTAATTAATTTATTTGTAAGTATATATAGAAAATATTATTATTATTATTTTGCAGACTTTACATCATTCGCTTTAAAAAATAACGAGTCTTTTTATTTACACACACAATTAAAGAATTCTGTTTGTCCCCGTAACAAAGTACAATATTTCAAACTTATTATGAATAAGTGGCAGCAAATGTATATTTTGTACAGTTTTGGGGAATAAATTCGCTATTTAAAATATTAGGTCCTTACAGATGAAATTGGCGTTTTGTCGTACTGGCCAGTTTTATCTGAAATATATCCTTATATATATATATCCTTATATCCTTATATTCCTTTGGTTAGGAATTCCAATTTAATATATTTTTATACAGCGGTATATAGCGATTTACTCATGCATTTGTGTTTCGAAAACCGTAATTCATTTGTTTTTTCTACTTTTGGTTTTTTCTTTGCGTCCCCTCTGTTTACAAAATGGAAAACTTGAAATATCGTATTATTTTCGAGTACGAGTTCAACCGTGGCACCAGTGCTGCAGAAACGGCTCGAAGGATAAATGATGTGTATGGCGGCGGTGTCGCAAATAAAACACAGTGCGTTTTTGGTTCCAACGTTTTCGTTCTGGAAACTTCGACCTGCAGAACAAGCCCCGTGGACGGCCGGAGACCAAAGTTGATAATGAAGAATTGAAGGCTATAGTGGAAGCGGATCCATCGCGAACCACGTCCGAGTTAGCTGCAGGCTGCGGTGTTATTGATAAAACTGTTTTCATCCACTTGAAGCAAATTGGGAAGGTGAAAAAGCTTGAAAGGTGGATACCTCATGAATTGAGTGCAGCAAACCGATAAACGCGCGACAGACTCAACCGGCACAATAATGAAGGGATTTCAAATCTAATCATTACCTGTGATGAAAAGTGGATCCTGTACGATAATCGGAAACGCTCATCGCAATGGCAAACCCTGGCGAACCAGCCAAAGCCTGCCCCAAACGAAAACTGACTCAAAAAAAGTTACTTGTGAATGTTAGGTGGACTAGTGCAGGTGTCGTTAACTACATCTTTCTTAAATCTGGCCAGACGATTACGGCAAATGTTTATTGCCAGCAACTGCAAATCATGATGGATAAGCTAGCTGCTAAACAACTGAGGTTGGTCATTCGCTCTAGGCCACTGCTGCTTCAGGACAACTTTAACTTCTTGCAAGGGAAAAAATTCAACTCCGAAGGGGCAGTCCAAAGCGCCTTCAAAGATTTTATTGATTCCTGTACGAATGGTTTTTTGGTGTTACCTATGAGATGGCAAAAGTGCATAGATAGCAATGGTATATACTTTGATTAAATAAATATATTATGTTTAAAAAAATCGACTTTATGTTCCTCTTTACAAAACACCACTTCATATGTAATGACCTAATAAACGAAATTGTATTTTGGTTTTAAAAATGATTATCAAACATATATAACAAGGAATACCATGCCATCTAGTGTTGACTAGATTAATTAATGGTAAGCGACATCTACTGAGGGAAAACTGTACTAAAACGACATCTATCGACAAAGAATGGAACTAAACGTCAGAGCGCCATCTATAGCTTGTGTTATTGAACTTGTGTAGTGCCATCTAGTAGTGACTAGGAGAGATAGAACATTTATAAAAATCTTTTTTATTATTTATCAATTTCATACTAATTTTATGCCTTTTGCTAGTGTAGGATTATTTTTATTAGTTTTTTTAGCTGGATCTTTCTTTTATGTACTTATCAAATTAAATTATTATAATGTGTCAACTTTTCAACGCTAGATGGCCTTCGACAGCAAAATGAGGGTAAATTGTAAATTATTTAAGAATCCGAGCCTCGTAGTCCAACGACCCATTTTATTAGAACTTCCGAAAATCAAAGGGTTGGTTATTTTCACGGCGGGTGAATACTCATAAAGGATAAATTCCACAGATTCCTTAATCTATAAACTCAGAAGTCTCACACTTCGAGTAATCGCACTTCGCATTTTATAATTAATAATTTGAAAAATAAACAAAAATAATATTATGAATAATAATTCATATTTTTGAATATATTAATAATTCATATGTTAATCACGTATGTTAAGGCTATAACAATTATAGTTAAAAGTATAATACCAACTATTTTATAAATAAGTATAGTAATAATTTTTTTTCTCTACGAAAATGCTTTTTTATTGACAAAATATTATTTATTTATTTACTTAAGAGCTTATTTTAGGTGTTTTTCGGTCGATTCTTTCGCAGGAACGGAAATGCATTCCATTTTTAAACGACTTCCAAAAAAGGAGGCGGTTATACATTCGGCTGTATATATATTTTTTTAATTATATACTTTAATAGTATAAGATTGATAGAAAATTTAATTATTTATTACTAGCTTTTGCCCGCGGCTACGCTCGCGTTAGTATAGTATCCCACGGAACACCGTACTTTTGCGGAATAAAAATCGCCTATGTGTTAATCAAGAGCTTAAACTACTCTCATACCAAATTTCATCGAAATCTGTTCAGTAGTTTGTGCGTTAAAGAGTAACAAACATACATCCATATATCCTTACAGACTTTCACATTTATAATAGTAGTAGGAATAGATACGTAGGTAGGTACTTATTATATTATTCACGTTATAGAATTACTAATTACTTAGTAAAATTTGTCTGGATGTTTGTATAATATGTGATTCAGCTGCTGATTTTTTTCCTTTGCACGCAGTCTATTTTTAAATCAAACCCTATCGCTAAAAATGTAGACCCAGCCTGGTAGTTTTTTTTAATTAATGAGAAACGAGTTAATATGGACCACGATCAGACGATCATCGCCCATAGTGGACCAACAATACCAGAGAGGTCACAAGTGCGTCCCAGCCTTCTCAAATGGAGTGATACTACATTTTTAATCCGACTACTATTATTGATTTCGAAAGTTTGCGAGTATGAATATTTTTGACTTTTTCACGCAAAAACTACCGAACGGATTTTGATGAATTTTTCGTCTGGTACTTTGTAGTAGCACAGATTTGAAAATAAATATACTTACGTACAGAGAAACAGCTTTCATAGAACGACCCAAATCGAATCGAATTTGAAAATTTTTCTATCAACGGTTCACAATTTTTCCACACAATCGTAGACACACCGTATGCTTGTAGTAGTACAGCCAAATCGATAGATAACTATGCTAACTAGAGGGACAGCTAGTTCCTCTTTCTTTAATCTGTGGTCTTTGTTTAAGGTCTGGATTAACACATTGGCATATTTTATACCTCAAAAGTACTGTGTTCTTGTGGGATATTACGCGGGCGGAGCTGCGGGCTAAAGCTAGTTGAGTATAAAATTAATAATTGCCACAATAATAAAAAAGCAAACTGCATTTAAAGTAAGTAAGGAAAATCATCGCAATTCGCAAGCTCCAACATTCGAAAAACGTTCATAAAAATTGAACGAGTAAAATAAATTTAGTGAAAAGACTTCATTCCGTAGCGTTTAAAAAACACGATGAAAATAAACAAGTAATTACGCGGGATATTTTTATCCCGGAACGGGCCGGGATTCCCGGTGCGGGATACGAATGGCTTTTTAAGTGGGCATTTTTTGCCCGGACTGGGCGCTAACAGATTTTTCCCGTGTCGGGGGTGATTAAGTGCCGCTTGTTAGCATATTTTTTTGCGTTTTTTAAAGCAATTTGCCGCTGAACTCTGTTAAGTTGACTTTTTATTGCCCGACCTTTGCTTTGCGAGGCAT
The DNA here is from genome assembly GCA_037179445.1 of Phengaris alcon alcon. Lineage (NCBI taxonomy): Eukaryota > Metazoa > Arthropoda > Insecta > Lepidoptera > Lycaenidae > Phengaris > Phengaris alcon. The sequence continues at coordinate 1,796,154 of JAYRCH010000087.1, read as the reverse complement.
TTTTATATGCGGGATTTCTGTGAGAATTTTTGCATGGATTTTTATTATATTTTTTGATGAAACTGCTTTTTATGATGAGAGAGAAATTGCTTTTTAAACGTCAGAGAGCTATGCTTCGCCACGAATTGGCTGGCTCGACCCACCTTCCTTCCTATCACGGCCTCACAGGAAACCGGCGTGGAATAACACTTGCGTTGTGTTTCGTCGAGTGAGTGTTGCTACCGGAGGCTTAGGGAGGAGGAAAATTTGGGGATTTTAAGGACCAGCAACGCAAGTACGCAACGTAAGAGGAGTTACAAGTGTAACACCTCTGGTGTCGCAAGTGTCCACGAGCGGCGGTAATCGCTTACCATCAGCGTCCGTCCGTCTGCTCGTTTCATAAAAAAATTGAGAGAAATGAGTGCGTAGACTTTTTAACATCAGCGCGGTTGTTGGTTTGCATATATATTGCATACGTAAGTAGTTTCCAGGTACCTACATAATATTCAATTATCTATATACTTACCTACAAAAATAAATATTATAATATTATCTATATACATACAAAGATTTTAGATTTATAGTAGCGACGTTTAGAAATTTAATAAATGTTCCAGATAAAGACCAAAGTTAGATTTTAGAACCATTCTTTTTTCAAGTGCCTACCCAGGGTATGGGAAAAGCTGCGTAGACATTTCGTTTTGTAAGACAATAGAGGATGTCTCTTGCATGAAGTTACTTAGTAATTTACAAAATCCTACTAAAACCGTTAATGATAAGAATTTATGTAATAATAATAAAAAAAATGTATTGAACATACAAATGCACTTGAGGTTGAGTTCTTTCTAAAGCATATACATATCGACATTATATGTATCTCAGAACATTGGCTTAACATTATTTTTTAGACTTAAACTCCACCACTGTTAGATTCACATCATTGTTAAAATCGTATAATCTTTTTAAATTATTTAATGAACCAACATGAGTAAGTGACACAACTGCTACCTGCATTGAAAATATTTTTACTAATATTACTCCTAATAAAAAAGAAGTAATTAATATGCTTAGCTCTGATCACTGTGGACAGCTGGCGTCATTTAATATTAACTGTGACAATAATCCGACAGAAAAAATTGTGTTTATCCCTATAAATAAAAAACGTACAGAGAAATTTAGAAGTAAATTAGCTGAAAATATTCAGTACTGGAATGAGTCCAGCTGCTCAGACAATTTTTTTACTAGTTTATTTAATTTAGTAAGGACACAATTTAATTCAGTATTTACTTCTAATCTAAATTAACGGTCAGACCCAACAGTAATAAAAGAAATTTTAATGACTGGACAACTGCAGGAATTAAAAGAAGTAGGTTTAAGTAGAAATTATACGAATTATTTAATGAAAAATAGATAAATAATACTGTTAGATTTAAAATATATTTAAAAAGTTATTCAAAATTTTGTAAAGCAGCTAAAGCTCTTCATATAAAAGATAGAATCAGAAATTCTAATAACAAAAAAACACATGGAAAATAATTGCTATTGAGACTGGAAAAGTCACCTGTCGTAGCTCTGACTTTGAACTTTGTATTAGTAAAAATACTAGTAAAAATATTACTATTAACTTTGAAGTTGCGACAGTCTTTGAAAATTTTTTGCTGACATTCCGATCTCAAATATAAAATGCCTAAATTCTCCGACTGCAGGTGCTGAAAAGGTACTCAGATATAACGTCAAGGAATTTAATGTCAATTTCAAATTTAGAGAAATTGATTCCAGAAATATTATAAATACATTTAAGTTGTTAAATATTAATACTAAATACTACCGATCACTGGGGTATGTCTACCAGAATTATAAAATCAATAATTGACATTGTAGCTCCTTACCTAGCCATAATATTCAACAATTGTATAAAAAGTGGTGTATTTCCTGACTTAATAAAGCATAGTAAGGTTATAGCCTCTTTTCAAACTTGGAATCAAGTCTGACCCAGCGAATTATAGAGCGATATCGATACTACCGACTTTTAGTAAAATATTTGAAAAAATTAGCTTAAATCAACTAACAGTACACTTTAATACAAATAATTTATAGCATACTACAAAATTTAGTTTTACTAAAGGTCGGTCTACTACAGATGCAGGTATCGACGTTCTTTGTAGTATATTCGAGGCTTGGGAGGAGGCGAAGGATGCATTAGGGGTTTTTTACGATCTTTCCAAAGCATTTGATTGTGTAGACCATGCTACACTAGTTAGAAAATTACACCACTAGGGTATAAGAGACTCAGCTCTTAATCTTTTGAGTTCTTATCTTAAAAATAGGACTCAATGGGTAGAGGTTAATAGTAAAAAATCCACTGGGACTAAAATAGAATTAGGTGTCCCACAGGGATCTATTTTAGTTCCATCTCTTTTTCTCATCTACATAAATGACTTGCCTTATCTAGTTCAAGATAGGTATGAGATAGTACTCTTTGCCAATGAAACTTCACTAATATTTAATGTGAAGCGACAACAATTATATTACAACGAGGTAAACAGCGCTCTCTCAAATATAGTAAACTGGTTTAGTGTTAATAATTTACTTTTAAATGCAAATAAAACAAAATGTTTAAAGTTGCCAAATGTTAGGCAAGTACAAATCAATTTACTACTCAATGATGAGAAAATGAACTTGGTAGACTCCACTGTATTCCTAGGCATTCGCTAGATTGTAAATTACAGTGTAAATTAATTATTATTCCTCATATTGCTAACCTAGCAAATAGACTCAGTTCTGCAGCATATGCAGTCAGAAAGATTAGAGAAATTTCAGATGAAGAAACGGCACGCCTGGTTTATTTCAGCTACTTTCATGGTAGAATGTCTTATGGCATACTTTTATGGGGAAATGCTGCCGATATAAATTCAATATTTGTGCTGCAGAAGCGAGCTATTCGTGCTATTTATAAAATGTCTCCTTTTGAATCTCTGAGAGAAAACTTTATAGAAGTACACCTAACTGACCGAAGCTTCTTAGTATATTTTGGATAATTTAATTTAAATTTATTTATTATTTAAACTAAGAAAAGTAGTCAAAGAACGTTTGTGTGCTTATTATAAAGTAAATGATTTTGTTAACGATTGCACACCTGCAATAAGATGCTCCCCTGTAAAGCTGTGTCTATGTACTTGTGACATTTTTATATATTTAACAGATTTAAGTTTACAATGTAAAATATATATTTCTTTCAATAGAATAATTTTCCATCATTTTGCTAAAAGATGGCCCCGTGCGAGTTTCTTACGCCGGTTCTTCTCGGCGGGTTAGGGTTGATCCGGTGGTAGCTTTTTCCTCTTGAATTTACGAAAAAAGCTTGTTAAGTTTCATTTGGAAATAAAAAAAACTTTTCATTTCAGCAAATTCGATTGTATTAATATTAATACGATTGTATTACATAATATAATAAAATTATATATATATAATTGGGTGGTTAAAATTTTAAAATACTTTTGTTTCGCTTCGTGACTACAACGTGTTCATCGTCCAATGTCCTGAATAAGGGTCTTCCCACACGTGCTATAAGCACACCACACCGACGCGACAAAATGTGGTCAATCTGTGGCTTGTGGTGGTCCCGATAAAAAGTCGATGTTTGTATGAGTCATCGGTAGAAGTACTCGGTGTCGCTGGTGGTCGGTGGCGATGTGGTTCACACGCAACCACAACCACACCACGCAGTCGGTCGTATATTTGTATTGGAAATGAATATTCTATTCACACGAAACACATTTTGAAGTCGTTATCAACCGAGGAGGGTTTTTTAAATTCTTGACATCTGACAGCTTTTTGACACGACAAGGACCGTCGGGCTACCAAGCGCCGCCTGGTGACAGAAAAAGCATTGAAAATTCTTATTGACCGTTTTATTGATACCACGTACGCCACCAGATGACGCTTTGTGTGCGTTGGGTCTTCCCCCTAGCGGTAGAAAAAGTATCAAACACCCTCAGTATGTTTAACCTCATCGCAACCACAACGCAACCATCAGCGACTAGCGGCCGGCGACATTGCAAACGCACGACATAACCACATCGACATTTTGACGTTACCACAACGCAACCGCATGGAGCCGCAGCGACGACAGCTCGACTACATTTTGTCGCGTCGGTGTGGTGTGGTGTGTGGTGGTGTGGTTAGAGTGGTGTGGTACGTGTGGATCGGCCCTAAAGTATACTTTGCACCCTAGAGTGGTAAGTAAGGGACTACATAGTAAAAATCCCCTTTTGTGGGACTATATAATATGCAAAATTAAAAAATGGAAGCCCTAGCCTGTATAATAGGGAGGGATTTGGATGACGGTCTTCAAAAAGTAAGTGGTAAGTGAAGCCGATAGGAATGGAATAGAAAGCCCACGCCACTGGTGAATTGTGACTGTCATGTGTATTGTATGTGAGATGGAGTTATAGGCCCACGCCACTGGTGAGTTGTGACTGTCATGTGTTTTGTATGTGAGTACGAAGACGTAATAGCGTTACTTTTTTCTCATTCAAGCGCATTCAAATAATAGCAAGGATAATAATAGAAACTATAATGAAATTTCCCCATACTACCTGCCAAACATTTGATGTTCGTTCCGTCGTTTTGGGTCAGTGTTACTTGTCTGTCAAATATTAAGAGGTGCGTTCAGAAACGTTGTTTTAATGCAAAACATTTCTATTTCAGGTAGACCTATATTTGCCTGAAATATAAATGTTTTAGCTGATTACGTTGCAGGTGTAGTTATCTATTTATTCCAGTTCATACAGACAGGACAACGTCTGTTCAGTCAGCAGTCAGCTAGTAGAAAATAAACATAATTCTCACTAAAATAACCACCTGAATATAGTATTACTATGTTAGACAATATAATATTTCTCCATGTAGATACCGGGCCGATGGTAATCAATTTAATTGGAAATTTCCTTTGATTAAACGCAAAGACGTTGTTAGAAGTTGACCTAATAAAGATGTACCGACAGCAAAATAGTTAAATTTTAATTTTACAGCTGATTCCAGGGGGTCTAAAAAGGCCACTTTAGGTGTTTCATGTTATGTTTCATATATTTTTTTATCCATACAAAAAACGTGAAATGTTAAAATGGCTACATGATTCATCTGATTTCATCATATTAGAAAATATAAATATTTAAAGCTTATAATATAAATGCATAAAATGGCGCACATAATATGAGAAAAAACGAAAAAAAGTTGACGTTGTCATGTCACCCTAAAATAAATTGAACAAAATATTGAAAATAAATCGATAAAACCAATTTACGTGACGCCGAAAGTAAATAAATATACATGTTTAAGTATTTGCAGTAGAACCAAATATAATTTACAGCGCCCCAAGTGGGCCAAACTGTGAGTAGATATCCCAAGCAATTCTCCCATACAACTGACAAGACCCGCGACGGAGGAAGGAACGAGGCAACTCCGAGAAGCCGTATGCTAATTTTTTTGCGAAAAGTGAGCCAACTGTCCCACGCTCAAGCCTACATTCCCCCAGAAAATGACCATAATATAGTTCAAGGTTTTTTTTAATATTAGTTAAGCAGTTTTTTAATTTTTTGTCTATAGTTTATTCTATTATATAAGTTATCTTTTATAGTTTATCTTTACCAACCTATGTCAAGCAGCCAGGATGCAGGGACCTCTAATATTTCGACCGTGTCCTTTGGAAATCTGTTGCAATGCTCCCACTGTTCCCGATATTTTAAAAGCCAGCGGGGTTTGAACATCCACGTAGGCAAATGCCATAAACAGCTTGTAACAGTCATTCCCCCAATAACCAATTCACTTCCGAACCCAATTTGTGAAACAAATTTCTGGCAAGAAATATCCAAATTTAAACGTTTTATACCAGTTCTAAGACGGATCCCTAGGGGTGCCAGAGTGACTGTAGCCCAGAAGCTTGCCGAGACGATACGCCACACAGTGCTGGAGAACTCGAGGCAAGCCTGGGAAAATCTACTCACCTTTCCCTACCGTTTTCTGCATATCACTAGAGATCCGCTCAACAATGCCTCCCTCACTTCAAGAATCAAAAAGAATTGTGTTTCGGACATTAACCTCAACCCAAATTTTTCTTCACATTCCACGGTCAAACATAACATCGTGAAAACTGTGGAAAATAAAATAAGTGAGGGAGACATTAAGGGTGCAGCGCGGCTCCTGTTTTCCAATGACACGGTCGCCCCCGACTGCCCAGAAACCCTCATCGCCCTGGAAAACAAACATCCATCACAATCCAATCCTTTCACAGTTTCCGATGACGCATTACCACCACTACAAACGTCGAAAGAAAAAGTACGCGGAGCCATCATGTCCTTTCTTCCGGGTTCATCTGGCGGCCTCGACGGTCTCACCCCTCAGCATCTGAAGGACCTCACCAGCGGTTGCTGCGGGGAGGCCGGCGAGAAGCTCCTGCATGAACTTACGAATCTGTGCAACCTGATGCTACGTAGAGGGGTCGCATCAGATATCGTAGACATTCTGTATGGAGCTAACCTCTGCGCCTTGAGGAAGAGAGATGGTGGCATTCGTCCGATTGCTGTCGGCTCCACATACCGGCGCCTTACAGCCAAACTAGCTTGCAAATCGGTAACTTCCCTCGCGTCATACTTCCAGCCAAAACAGCTCGGTTTTGCCTGCAAAGGAGGTTGTGAGGCCGCCGTTCACTCTTTCAGGACAGCTATCCACAATCAAGGCGATGATGTGTTTCTGAAGGTCGATATCAAAAACGCTTTCAACTCAGTTGACCGAGGCGCCTTGTTGGCCCAAATTAAATCTAAAGCACCTGCCATTTTACCATTTATGCTCCAGTGTTACAACGACCCCACCAACCTCATTTACAAAGACCACCTCATCTCATCCGAAGTGGGCTGCCAACAGGGCGACCCTCTAGGTCCAGCAATCTTCAGCCTTGCTATACACCCGGTCATCGAGCTTCTAGATTCAAAATTTAATGTTTGGTATTTGGATGATGGGACCCTTGGAAGCGATGCACCCACTGTACTATCAGACTTCCGCACTCTGATCTGCGAGTTCCAAAAAATAGGTCTGCAGCTGAACCTAGGTAAGTGCGAACTTTTTGTGCCAGACCGTTGTGGGGATAGAAACGCGATTATATCCAGCTTTAAAGAAATAGCTCCACAACTGTCTGTCATTGACAAGGATTCGCTCTTCCTTTTGGGCTCACCTATTTTAGACGAATCTCTTCCGGACTTCTTAGATAACAAATTACAAAATTTTAATGAAACTTTAGACCGCCTCCTCCAAATTAACTGTCACATGGCCTTTACCCTAATCCGTTTTTGCATTTTCGTACCTAAATTGACATATGTCTTACGGTGTTGTCAACTGTGGAAGTTCCCTCAACTTCTCAAACAGTTGGATGATACCATAAGACAAACAGACAAAAAAAAAAGACATTTCGATGACCGCGCATGGACTCAGGCAACGCTTCCAGTTAGGTTCGGTGGCCTGGGTGTTCGAAAGCCTTCTGACATATCGCTTCCGGCCTTCTTGTCCTCAGTCCACGCGAACCATAGTCTTATCTCCAAAATACTACATCACCCATCCTACTCCAATACACTTACCTTTCTGGACGAGGCCAAGGACGCCTGGAGCGTAACTAGTGCTTGTAGCGAATTGCCTGACAATACTTTTTCCCAAAGGCTCTGGGACGAGCCACTCTGCAGACTGGTACGGAATAATCTTCTTAATACGTCCTCCAGTCCTGTGGAGCAGGCTCGCCTCTTAGCTGCGGAGAAGTGGGAGTCGGGCCTTTGGCTACAAGCATTACCGTCACCCAATACGGGCACATTGCTGGATCGAACAGCTTTCCGGTTAGCTACTTCCCTGCGTCTTGGCACCCCCCACGTCGTCCCCCATCGCTGTGTTTGTGGTGCAAATGTGGACAGCCTCGGACACCACGGGCTGTCCTGTCAACGAAGCGCCGGCCGCATCTCCCGACATCACTGTCTGAACGATCTCATCCGTCGGGCTCTTGTCACCGCCGGAGTGCCAGCTGTGCTGGAACCCTCTGGTTTGGCGCGCGACGATGGCAAGAGACCAGACGGTATGACCCTGGTCCCTTGGAGAGTGGGACGGGCTCTTGTATGGGACGCTACTTGCGTCGATACACTTGCTCCGTCCCATGTCCAGGGCACCTCGAGTTCTGCAGGTGCGGCCGCCAATCAGGCGGAAAACCTCAAGCGGCGCAAATATGAGAACCTTAGTGGGGATCTCATATTTGAACCGTTTGGGGTTGAAACCTTAGGTACATGGGGTCTGGGTGCGCACAAACTTTTCGGAGAAATCTCCAAAAAACTCATTGAGGCCACCCGAGACCCCAGAGCCGGCACCTACCTGGCCCAGAGAATAAGTATCGCAATCCAGCGAGGAAACTCTTTGAGCCTTCTAGGTACTCTGCCTGGTGGGGATGACCTGGGAGATTTCTTTTTTTTGTAGCATTTTAAGTTTTGGAGTAGTTATTATTTTTTTAGTACTTACCATATGATTACTATATTAAATAGTCTAGAAGCAAGTATTATAACTTTATCATTTCAAATAGAGGATATTGTTAATGCATATGAGTTAAAAAATATATATGTAACATAATATGAAACACCTAAAGTGGCATATCGACTGATAAATTCATAAATAAATTTGGTAAATGAGTACCGGCGCCCATGGACAATGGACAATGGAGCATTGTGCAAACAAAAAGGACATGGTGCAGCAAGCAAGCAAGTAGTGAAGAGTTGGGTCAATCAGTTGTGTCCTCAGAACCCCAACTCACATAATTAACTTACATGTTTATTTTACTTTTATTGAATTATAAATGAATCGTCTCGATATCACAAACTGATTTTTGGAGTTTGGACCATTCAAAACGGGTTTGACGTGTAAAAGAATACCATTTTTTCAGATTTAACACAATAACGGGACTGACTGTCGGATTTAATTAGAAAAATTGACCTTCTGGTATGGCTGTACATGGGCTCAGTAATGTATTATACTATTACTTACTAGGTATATACCACTCTGTTTAGACCTAGTAATAACGTTTTTACTTCGTCAAACCGTGAAATATATTATGTTATTGATTGTACTGTAGGTTCTTGATGGAAATTCATGTTTCACCGTAATAATACACAGAACTTCCTGCACTTTTTTCCAAATGGAAAAAGTGCAAGAAGTTCTGTGTATTATTACTCTGAATACGTGAAATATAGATCGCGGAGGTAAAGACAAATCATTTGAATACTGCCTTTGTATGGCTGATATTGAACCGTGTCTGAAGTATTAATTGTCTTTTGTATTTTTTCAAAAACCTGACTTGTTTGGGTCACTGTACCTATCATTATTTAAGCGTTAAATAAAAGACCAATGAATGTTTTTCAGGTTTAAATTATGTTTAGATTTTAGTTAAAAATGGCGCCGCGCGCGCCTTATCGACTATTGATAATTCATGTTTTTTATATTCCCACCAAGTGAAATTGCTAATTAGTTTCAAATGATACGTATGCTACTTTTGGTTCTTCCAATTGAGGTTCGAATTTGTATTTTTTTTATTTTTGACAGTATTTTGACAGATGATCATTGTTTCCATTAAATTCTTATCTCTTCTGGTTTTTAGCATAGGATATAGCCTTTAATCCTTTAGTTTAAAGCAGGGGTCTCCAAACTACTGCCCGAGGGCCACATCCGGCCCGCGGACAGATTTTGTCCGGCCCGCGGAGAGCTAGCATACTTGAAAACTCCTTTTAGAGAACATATTTTTTATAGAAATTATAAATTAAATTTAGTTTACTGAAGTATTCTAATTTTATGTTGAATAATTATTAATATGACATCTACATTGATATGGTCATGGGCTAACTACTCATAACATTGTTGTAGGCTTATTGTTATTGTTTTTGTGATAAGTTGGATAAAGAAACACAGAATTGTAATGAGTAAAGACATGTATAATATGCAGAAAATTTAACTTCAGTATATAATAACTAACAAATTATTGAAATGAATCCAACTAACATTTTATACATTTTAAATAAAAACATAACTTATAACAAGCATAATAACATATGAAATACTAATGAGATTTATGTAATTGAGATTTTCCACTGACAATAGTTTGTAGTTGTGGACTAATTTTACTTGTACCAATTATTAAAAGAGATTTAAGATGCTCATCAGTTAATTTAGATCTGTAAACATTTTTTGTGTACTTCATTTTGGAGAAGGTCTTCTCACATAAATAAGTAGTACCAAAAACAGAAAACAGCCCACGTTCCTGTATATTTTGAGTAATTTTGAAAATGTTTTGTTTCATAATGACGTTTAATGTTATACTCCTTGAGAACGGCTATGCTTTCATTGCAAATCATACATAGCGCCTTGTTACTGGACTCAATTACGAAATACTGAATGTTCCACTGATCTTTGAATTTTCTGCATTCACTATCAATTTTTCGCTTCTTTTCCATACTACTAAATCACACACAAAAGCAACAATTCAAATCAAAATACTGTTACAAAGATGTCTTAAACTTAAACACGCACAAACACGTTTTAAGGAGGTAGGCACTATTTTATTTCACAACAGTGTCATAGGAACTGACTTGTGGTTGCGCCACTAGCCTTCTTATATATTCCAATTACTGCCATCTAGAGTGGAAGACACCAGAACTTTCTCGAACCAACGAGATTATTCTGTACGTGCTATTAGCGCCATCTGTTAGCGATAGAAGGTACTACCTATTTCCGCTTGTGTCCACCAGATGTCGTGTCACGTTACTCCTCATGGCTCGTACTCTACGACTAATCTAGAAATTACAGATAATGACAGGAAAATTAATAATATGCAGTGTTGCTGTTTTGCGGACTTTAGTCCGATTTGCAGCCTTTTTTAAACGTTGCGTACTTTTTCGGACTTTTATTTTCATCAGTGGACTATTTCACTTTTTATCACCGGCAACAATGATAATATGGTTTTGGCCCTCGGAACTTACTGGAGTAATCAGTATGGCCCTAAGGCTGGAAAGTTTGGAGACCCCTGGTTTAAAGAATCACATTAAAGAAAGAGGGACAGATAAATAGCTGTAACTGTAACATTAAGTAATGGGCTTTTGATTTCATTGCTCTACTACAAGCATACGGCGTGTCCACGATTGTGTGGAACAATTGTGAGCCGTTGAAGGGGACGTCAACATTTTCAAATTTGGGTCGTTCTATGAAAGCTGTTTCTCTGTACGTAAGTATATATGAGGGCGTTAGTGGTTGGTACTGAAAGTGGCGCGAACCTTCTAACTAAGTGTATTTCTTTAAAAATATAAAAATAAATATCGACCAGCCTCAGAGTTTCTTCTGTCCTAACGTTTCTGTGGACCGTCCAACAGTTGTATATCTTAAAATTTCCACCCAGTGAATCTTGCGGGCGGGCAAGATTATGCCAATAAAATTTATGTGAGGCGCATAACACAGGGCTACGCACGCGACCCAGAACCACCGCTATTACATACGCATAGGGTTCATTTTGCGTTGGGCGGTGCCTAATAGTATTACTTGTACGGAATTCTAATAGGCGATTAGTTTGGACAAACGAAATTGTTGCGATCGGGCCACTGTCACACTGGATTGTATTTTTAGTACCATCGACGGGCCTTCGCTAATCAAGGGTTGTCGATATCAAGTTTTGGATACAGCAGATTTGGCTCCTGTAAACAGATATACTGTTAAAAAAAAATTCAGATCTCATCTAGAGCCAAAGTTCTGAATCTTTTTTTTTTTAGCCTTTTCGCTACGTACCGTGAAAACATAAGGTGATGCTGTACATTTTTACTGAGATCTAGAGTTTGTGAAGTAAGGCCTTGTAGAGTTGAATGTTTTATTCTTGCATCCCTTTTGATTGGAAGATAAATTTTATACTAATATAGGGATCACTGAATACGGAAACATACATTTTTGGGTCAAGTTAGCTTTTTAAAATAACAATAACCTAGTCCTAACTCAGGCTTGGACTAGGTTATTAACTCTTCAGGAAAATTATTTTGCACGAAATCGAATAGTAACTTTTGAAGTAATTTGAAAAAAACCTATTACGCGTTGATAGTTACGGAACCCTCCTTAGACATGTCGTGACATGCTCTTGGTTAGCCATGTTTTTCGCATGCACTATCAGCATGGAAACTTATAAGTTTTTATCTCCTATATTTTAGAAATGCTAAGGGGGGACCAACTTAAAAACCACTTTGAAGGCCAATTACTCGAAAATGGTTGACTTTGTAAAAAAGTAATGTATAAAACCTTGCCTTTATTTAAAAAGGCTTATTCAACGATATCCTACACGATGGGGTAGAATGAAAAAAAATTTCATACCTACTTCACATGTATGAAGCTACCCCTAAAATATTAATGATGATGTCAAAACTGAGACCTATACACAATCTATAACGGTGCCAAATTTCATCTATTTATATTCATAATTACAGAAGCTAGAAGTGCGGAGAGACATACAGATAGACAGACGGACGACAGAGCGAAACTATATGGGTTCCTTGTGTATTACGAAACCCTAAAAATGAGTATTAATTTTTTTTAAGCTATTGTATCATTGTTTTTCACCCTCTATGAACTTAAATATACCATGACTGAAAAATACTAGCTATCATTCAGTTTTAAGTTGTATATTATTTTAGATTCAGCGAGTGAAAAACTATAATAACTACTATAGCACAATTGCATGTAACAATATAAGATTGAAACGAGATTGATATGACATTGAGATATGACTAAGTTGCGATTGCGATGAGTCTGAGATGAGTCACTGACTGAAAGTATCTCCATACCAATTTTGGCTGAAAGAGGCTGAAACTGAATTTGTGGTCGGTCTTTAATTTGAATACCATAATCTATTACTACAGTAGTTATCACTACTGTATATATACAATCTTGTATATATACAATCGTAATCTCGACAACGGCTGCAAGTATTTACATGAAACTTAGTATGCTATATAACTTAGAAAAATCAGTCTAGCTAGGTTTTATCCCTGGCAAATTGCGCATTTTCAAGTTATATGTGTATGTTATTTCTTTCGTCGTGCAACAGTATACCAATAATTTCGACTTTATAATATATCAGTCCGATTGGCAGTTTGGTTAATTTTTGCATTGTTCGGAAATTCGGAATGTGGTGGGTTCGATCCCCGGTAAAATATTTTTGATTGTAGCGGGCTACGACCTCTTGATATGTAAGTCCTTCTTACGCTTGAGTGTTGATAATAATAATACAGCAACAATTCATAATATATTCTCCTTTATTGGTGCTTAACACAGATACGTATTACATATGAGATATGTCTAACACAAACACGTCTACAGTCTACACTAACATGTACTGGCTTTACCTGTGACATCTGTCAATATGACATTGACAATTATATTTCTTATAACTACTGTTGACATTATGCAACACTTTTTAATTTCTTACTAGAGCTCCGAGCAAACCTCGGTTATCCAGGTACTTACATTAGGTTGGTACTTTGCATATATGTACTTGTATCTTAACTATTTAATTAAAATTCCTTAGTACCAGCGTTATTTTTACTACGAACTATACTAATAAAGTTTATGTCTGTCTGTGCCATAACCACTTCGTAAACTAAGTTCGTTTATGTCAGTCGTATAACTAATAACGCCTATGTAGCATACCAGCATAAAACTTCGGCACATAAGGAGCTTCCCAAGGCGATATTAATATTAAGATTACTACCCCTAGTCCTGGGAAAGAGGGAGGCTCCTTGGGAAATTAACACTCCAAAATGTTCCCTATTACGACAGGCGTAGAGGTGATATTCGGACGGGGTGGCATCAGCAGTGGGAGACCCGCGGTGGGGTGGGTATACTTGGGGGTGAATGTAAAAACCACCCCGCGATCGACTTATATGCTGTATCAAGACACAACACGCTGTACGAGGATAGTGACGCAAAAGGAATTTCGGTATGAAATATTTTGCTGCTGAAAATTGCTTCGCTTATATTTTTAGTAACCATTGAAAAGCATAACAATAAAAAACATGATGTACCCAAGAACTAATAATACACTATAACCATAATCATATAAAATGTATTAAGACCACTCTGTATATGTAATACCTCTACAAGACACTGATATATACAGAATGTCCCAAAACTCAACGATGTCCCAAAACTCAACGATAATCTGGGACCGGATGAATGGCCAAGTTACACCAGTTCCGGGAAAAATAAAATCAAAATTCCATATCACTCAGTTCAGCGATAATAGACAATTTTGTAAAAACGTCGAAATTCGACACCCTTGGTCGCATTTTCATGTCCTGTGATCACCAATGTCATAATTTCGCTGTGATTTTTTTAATTTCGAGATCTTCATTAACGATGCTATGAATCGCAACTACGAATTAATGCATAAAACATTGTTAATTTAATAAAATAAGTTAAGTTTTAGTGAGTCATGGTTCACAAAAATATTGTTAGTTAACTTTGACACTTCATTTTGAAAAAAAAAGTACTACACTACCTTTGACAAGTTATTTCAAAAGATGGCGCATTTAATCAAAATTTAAAAATGGTGCAACACTAGCCACTTTTCTTACCATTAAAATTTTTATTTCTCATTTTTTTCAAATTGAGCTCAATTTGAACAACTCAACATTAGGAATTTTTGTTACTAAAATTTGTTATTTTTTGTTTCTGGTCTGAAATAAAATTATTATTTTTAGTAAAGAGGTAATTGAATCAGTTAATAACCAATCTTATTGTAAAAAAACATAATAATAATTAATAAAACAATGAACGAACCGTCGTAAAACTATTTATTTAATTATTCTCCTTAAACTACAGTAAATGTTCGAATTGTTTGCCTCCGGCACGAACACAGGCTCTGCAACGCCTTACAAAAGACCTTTGCACCAGTCGTGCCAAATTCCTTGAATTTATTTCTTCTGACGCTGTCAATCCAATTTTTTGGCGAAGTTCTGATAGATTTTGTATTGGTTTCGAATAGAATTTTTCTTTTATGCATCCCCAGTAAAAAAAATCAACTGGATTTAGATCGGGGGAATGAGGAGGCCATAAAATTGAGCCACCGCGTCCGATCCATCTGTCAGGATAATCAACGTTCAAATAATCCCTTACAGCCCGAGCATAGTGCGCCGGACAACCATCTTGCTGAAACCACATTTCTCTGCGAATACTGAGCGGTGCGTCTTCTAACAAATTTGGCAAATCGTTTTGAAGAAAATGCAAATAGGTGGCGCCATCTAAATTTTGAGTTAGCTCAAATGGTCCAATTACTCGTCCGTTTAAAATTCCAGTCCACATGTTTACTTTGAATTGGTATTGGGATCGGTCTTCAGGCATTAAATGCGGATTTTCGACGTGCCATTCATGAAGGTTGTGTAAGTTTAAATAACCGTGTCTTTTAAATGTAGATTCGTCGGTCCATAAAATTTTGTTTAGTAATTCAGGGTCTTCACGAATTTTCGCTAACATTGTCCTGCAGAAATCAATTCCAGGTGCGTAATCTCGTGGTAACAAACTCTGGACGCGTTGCACATGATACGGATGAAATTCGAATCGTTTTAAAGTTCGATGAGCGTTACTTTTCGGTACTCCCGTTGCTAGTTCTATAGCACGTACTGAAGTGCTGTGGTCATTTTGAATTTCATTCAAAACTACGTCGTCATAGTTTCTTTGCGGTCTTCCACCGGACGTACAAACACTGGGCAATCGTCCTTCCGAGTATAACGCGTGCACATTTTGGAATACGCGATAATCTGGGTGACGCTGCACATTGGGGTATTTCTCGCGATACAATCTGGCTGCGGCAGAGGCATTACAACGGCATTCACCGTAGATAAGATGCATATTTGCATATTCTTGTACTGTGTACAGATCCGGCATGTTGTTCACACACTATTTTCACAGCACAAAGTCCAGAAAAGCAAAGCCAATGTCGTCAGTACGAATGCAGTATTAAGTCCAAAGTAACACAAGCCAAAGTCGTCAGTACGGATGCAGTATCAAGTCCAAAGTAACACAAGCCAAAGTCGTCAGTACGGATACAGTATCAAGTCCAAAGTAACACAAGCCAAAGTCGTTAGTACGATGGTTACACGAATACGAGAGATGCGTAGTAGACGAAGAAATGATGCGTACTAAATGTTGGGAACGGACGACCCCTCAAGCATCACTATCCGTCTCGCTCATTCTAAAAGTCTAATATCAATCTGTCTCGCTCTAGAGTGAGACAGACTGTCAGCGTCACTATCTATCTCATTCTATCACTTTTGTTCATTACACACACTCGAGATCCCGATCTGTTAATACAAAAAAGTATCAATTATTATTTTTGAAATGAGCTCAATTTGAAACAATTAGAAATAAATTTTTTAATGGTAAGAAAAGTGGCTAGTATTGCACCATTTTTCAATCTTGATTAAATGCGCCATCTTTTGAAATAACTTGCCAAGGATAATGTAGTACAAATTTTTTTCAAAATGAAGTGTCAAAATTAACTAACAATATTTTTGTGAACCATGACTCACTAAAACTTAACTTATTTTATTAAATTAACAATGTTTTTTGCATTAATTCGTAGTTGCGATTAAAAGCATCGTTAATGAAGATCTCGAAATTAAAAAAATCACAGCGAAATTGTGACATTGGTGATCACAGGACTTGAAAACGCGACCAAGGGTGTCGAATTTCGACTTTTTTACAAAATTGTCTATTATCGCTGAACTGGGTGATATGGAATTTTTATTTTATTTTTCCCGGAACTGGAGTAACTTGCCCGTTCATCCGGTCCCAGATTATCGTTGAGTTTTGGGACACCCTGTATATTATAGAAATATAAACACACACCGACCTAGATAATTGTAATAAAAATCGATATGACGCATAAATTTGCCTCTACAATGTTTGACTTTAGAGTAAATCACCAACAAGCGTTTGTATGGAGAAAATACCGACCAGTGCAGCCTTAAGCTTGAGCAGACGGCACCAGTCCAATAGTGCTTAAACTCGTGAAAAGGCTAGGTGTACAGCAGTGGCGAAGGCTGGTTCTCCTTCATAGGAAAGCCCAAGTCTGTATAATAGGTAGGGATTTGGATGAGGGTCTTCAAAAGGTAAGTGGTAAGTGAAGCCGACAGGAATGGAGTTATAGGAGCCCCTCGCCACTGGTGTACAATATACATAAGGTTGTACAAAATCAATTACAGATATTTTGGGCATATGATCGACTGCTTATGTAAAGACAGAATATTAATTAAATTTTAGATAGAAAAAAAAACTAAATAAAATTACACTGCCGCTCTCTATGCCGCTAACGTCACAATATATTTTTTTCGTATTCATTGTTTTTATAACGCTTTTATTAGTTTCACCTGTATGTTTGCTTGCTTGCTTGTTTGCTTGTAACCGACTCCTTTGGGCTCGATTTTGTCCTACTTTGAATGATCAGGTTTAATTCAAACATTGCACACCTGTCAAAGACCGATGACAATGCAATAATTCGATTTAATTTAATTTTAATAATTAAAAAAAAATTAATTTTATTAATTAAAATTATAAATTATTATAATAAATAATCATGCGTGCAGTTCCAGGCTTACTCTTTGGCAAATCGTACTAAAAAGCAAAAAATAAATTATAGTTTAAAAAAACTAAAAAAACACGCTTTTATAGAAAATATAACTAAAAAAATAAAATGTAATAAATTTGGATTAAGAATAGTGTAAATGAAAAGTAAATGTTTATTATTGTAAAAAAGCGTGGGGTTGTAAAATAAAATGTTTATAACTATTGACACTATGCACCCCACGCTTTTTTACAATAATAAACATTTATTTTTCATTTACACTATTCTTAATCCAAATTTATTAAATTTAATTTTTTATTTTTTAGTTAGATTTTCTATAAAAGCGTGTTTTTTCAGTTTTTTTAAACTATAATTTTCTGCCTTAGCTTCGGCACATAGGCATTAAATTATTTCTCCAAAGTTTCTGTCATTGATTGTGTAATACGATGGCTATGCCAAAAGAAGAAGAATATAAACTCTCAAAAGTCAGACAAGACACGGCAAATGTAATTTCAGGATAATCTTAAGCTATAGAACGCTCGCTACCTCTAAAAACGAGTGCGAACAAACCTACGTATCGCGCCACCAAAAAATCGGTAGGTATATTATGTGCCCCTTTTCAGATTAGCAAAAAAATACAAGTTTTGAAAATTTTAATATTCCAACGTCTACACATAACTTTTGGATTAAAATATATGGTACCTATTGCCAGCTAACGCCCGAAATTAATAATCAATCTTAATCTCATTTTAGCTAGCGAGATCTCTGAGATCAAGATTTCAATACACTTCAACGATCCTAGGATTAACTTCACGTCAATTTACGTCAATTTTCGTTTCAGAATCTAAGATTGAAGTCAAACAATTTCATCAAATTACCTACTTAGCCACATGTGAAATGGTCCCTCACGTGTTGCTAAGTTGTAATTGATTAAAAATCCTATTTAGTAATTGAATTAAATTGATGCATAAATAATATTTTTTGACAAATTTACAGATACGTCGTTCTCCGTCTTGCATCTCAACCGTGAAATTTTACATTGCGTCGTTTTCGCACACACACGTACGTTTTATTGCGAAGCGAATCATATTGTCGCGTATCTCTCTATATTATGAAATATCTATGCCATGTTGTACTATAATAAACATTAATATTCTAATATTTACACGTGGTGCATGCTTCGGCACGAGTTCGGTTTGAACAGATACCGTGGCCAGACAAAAACCGACGTAAAATAAAACTTGCTATAACATTTTGTTTCAGTACCGCATGCCCAAGGGATTTGAGGCTAAAAAGACCGATAACGCCCATGTACCTTGAGACGACTTCTGTGGCTCAGTGGTAAGCGCGTTGGCGCTCAAGCCGGGGGTCGCGGATTCAAATCCCGCCGACGGAACAAAAAGTTTTCTGCGCTCCTGAGCCATGGATATATATTACATATGTGTATAATATGATAAAAATCTATAAAAATATTAAATATACGTATAGTATAAAAGTGTTAAATTATACTTCCCGTACGTACGGGTAGAAACGGGAGTTCCGTTTCTACCCGTATGATCTATATTGATCTATCTATTACTGAGACTTTGCTGTCCGTCTATCACCAGGCTGTATCTCGTGACCCGTGATAGCTAGACAGTTGAATTTTCACAGATAATGTATTTCTGTTGCATCTGTAACAAAAATACTAAAAACAGAATAAATACAGCCCCACATAGTATATATTTATCTTGGTGGCTATAATAAACAAAATACAGTGTTCCCGTGGGATAATGTATTTACGCGTGTGGAGCCACGGGTAAAACCTAGTAATGAAATATAAAAATATTCAGTGCCTAATATTTAGTTCAATAATTTTACGAATCCCAAATAACTTTATTGAAAAAAATGTTCTGATTTCGTATCGTGTGGTGTAATTTCGTTTCGCATCTTATGTATCTCAGCCTAAAAATTATAGGGAAGTAAGTGCATTCCAGACCGTAATCTTATAAGCTAACGATATTACTACCTATAATCACAGATTAAAGAAAGAGGAAGAGATGAAGAGCTACATTTGATTGCACTACTACAGCATATGGCGTGTCCAAGATTGTGTGGAAAAATTGTGGGCCGTTAAAGGGGATGTCAAAATTTTCAAATTTGGATCCATCTATGAAAGCTGTTTGTTTCTCTGTACTAATATATATTATTACTAGCTATTACCCGCGGCTCAGCCCGCGTAAATACAGTATCCCACGGGAATACTGTACTTTTTCGGAATAAAATGTTGCCTATGTTTTAATCCAGAGCCTAAACTACTACCATACCAAGTTTTATCGAAATCCGTTCAGTAGTTTTTATGTGAAAGAGTAACATAAAACATCCATCTATCCATATATCTATCCATCCATCCTCCAAACTTTCACATTTATAATAGTAGTAGGATTTACTACTTTGTGCTATAACCTCATATTAACTAAAGTACCTGGCTAACCGAGCTTCGCTCGGAGTTCTAATAAATTTAAATAAATAAAAAGAATCACAAAAATATTTATCTGACCGGGATTCGAACCCACCACATTCCGAATTATCGAAAAAAGCTAAAATTAAACAAGCATACCAAATTGCCAATTGAACTGACATAATAGAGTCGAAAGTTGCACGTGTATTGTTGCACGGCAAAAGAATAAAACATATGTAGCTTAAAAATGCGCAGTTTCGCAGGGATAAATCCAAGCTGGATCGATTTTTCTCGTCCAAAACTCCCTGCATACTAAATTTCATGGAAATACTTGTAGTCGTTTTCGAGTTTGCGATTATCCTACTAACATTATAAATGTGCTAGTTTGTGAGAATGGATGGATGTTTGTTACTCTTTCACGCAAAAACTACTGAACGTATTTCGATGAAATTTGGTATGCTAGTAGTTTAGGCTCTGGATTAAATCATAGGCTACTTTTTATCCCGAAAAAGTACAGTGTTCCCGAGGGATAATGTATTTACGCGGGCGGAGCCGCGGGCAACGACTATACTAGTCAGTAGACATATATATAATATGTAGAAGATTGTCTCGTTTAAAGTGTATGATATAGCTGTAACCAGTAGATACAAAAATGCCTAGAAATGCCTATACCTAGCCAAAATATGATGTAACACTTACATAATATTTTCGTAACTATCTAGGCTAATAACATTTTAAAATGTATAAAGCGTGAATTGAAAATGCAGGAGAGTTAAATGAATTTACTAAAAACGTGCGGAAAATAATATCTGGATATAGCAAATTCAAAAATACACGAAACTTATAAACCAATTTCAATGCAAGCCACATTTAAAAAATGGAACACATTCCGTTTTAGCGGGAAATCCGCTGAAATTAAAACTAAATCGCGTGACCTGAATTTGAAAATGGAACGCACACTACAAAATAAACGAACGCGCAGGTATCGCCAACCCTCGGTAAGAATTGCAAAAATATACGAGTGGTTATAGCGCGGTGGGGTTAGGAGGTGGGGTTAGGAGCAGGAAGTGGGCTGAAGTAGTGGGGTGTTTCTGCGGGCGGGGTGTCTCCTAAAAACGGTTAAGTAGCTCCCCTACCCTCTATAACTATTTTATGTGGTCCCCTTAGAAAGACAGCGAGATGGGGCGATATGCCTATGGCGTTGTTAGGCTGGGGGAACTGAAATTTTAATACGTCTCGTCTGTTAAGAATTCATGTTGGATTTAAAATTAATGTATAATTATTATGTTTACCTCGCTATTATATCGTTTCTTAGAAGGAATAAGTAATATGTTATTATGTAATAGTTCACGTTAATATTAATAGTCCGGATATTCCATAACATGATTAATAATTAAATTTAAATCTTATTTAAATAGTCTATTTACTTTTATATTATTGTAATCAATAATACATTTTTATCGTTACCTAATAGAACTATTATAAGTTTCAATTTTATAAATCGAAATGATGAAGTACACTTTTATATTTTTTACAATAACTTCACTTGAATTAAAATTAAAAATGATGTTATACTGTTGTATAACATGATTACTGTTGTAAAAAATTACAAAAACCCCAACTAAATAGAATACAATAACAAAAAATGTCAAATTCACCTGTACCTGTTTTGGAGCTGGTTTGTTTGTCTATACTTCAAAGAAAAAGTAGATCGAGGGGACTGGAGACACCATGAGAATATTTTAGTTTTTATAAACCTGTTCGTATTGTGAAGGGGAGGATTTAATATGGAATTGTCTTCGATATTCTTGTTTTTGTAGATTCAATACTTAATAGACGGTATGAGAGAAAATTTTATACCTTTTTGCATATTTTTTATTTCCCTTATATATTTTTTAGCTAAAAATGGCATTTTCATGTCTAGGTAATAATAATTACAATAGTATAAACTACGTAATAAAAGCTTAATTAAAAAAAATTGTCAAATCTTTTTTTTGTAATCAATAACATATGGGTAATCCCATATGTTATTCTGAATTTCTTTAATAGTATCTTTACATGCATTTGTATGGAAATGTAGGACTAAATAAGTATATAAATAAATTTAATACTATTACAATATATACTACAGCAAAAACATAATAACTGATTTATCACAACAAACTTGTCCTCGTGGGAAACCAAAATTATCTAATTCACTCAAAACTACAATACTCAATACGTATAACTTGTTCAAAGAAAACTCGATTGAGCTCATAAAATTGAGGGATAAACAAGTATCACTGAAAATAGACGATTTATAAAATTCCCACAAAACAAGTTACTATTGAGTAACCTGTTCAGGGGATAGACTGATATCATGATCTGAACAAAACCGGATCAAAAGAATGACCGAACTTGTCATGTCCTTATGCCCATTGCTTTTGGATGTTTTCTTAACAGACTTGGATTCGACACAAGAAAGTGAACGTGTTTTTGACTCACGAGCTTGTGAACAAAATTAGGACATTTTTGTATACCTTTTTAAATTTTTAATACAATATTCAGAATATTTATATGACTTGTTGGATTTAGGTAAGTAAAGACAAAACATACAATATATATACCCTGTAGCATTAATTACGAAAATGAGAAAACAAAAGTTTCAACTAAATTGACACACCAAATGAATATGTAATGAGCTCATAAGACCCACAAGGGTCGGTCGCTATAAAAAATATAATAATTGCAACGCGCCAAAAGTTTACGATCGCTGCGCGGTTGCTTGTACCCATGTAAAAAGCCAACGTCTAAGGCGCCCGGGCTGTGGGTGGAGGGGGTGCCGCGGCTCGTATACACCTGACACACACTAGTGTGCGTGAATTCGCCGTTTATCTATGTATGTGTGAACTTATATTTTCATTTCAATAGTTTTTACGTTGCACCAGTAGGCGTGAGGTGAATATGTGTGCGTTAATGCCGTATTGATTTAGCCTCTATGGGAAACTTGGCAAGAAATTTATTATCTTTAAGATAACGTAGTTTTGAACGTCAAAGTTTATTTACATGTTGGGTGGTTTTGTAATTTGAATATGTTTGTAATAACGGGGTGTTACGTGTTATTTCTGCAACATTTGCGATTTGATTATTTGTGGAGATAAAAGTAAAGTGATATTATAATATTTTTATAGAAGTGGCAAAATGGGTAATTTGTCAACTAGATATTCTTCATGTGATTCGCTCCTTCGCTTTTAAGAGACAATGAAAAATTATTTTATTTAAAATCTCATAAAACAATTTTTCTCATACGGAGTAAAGTTTACCATAATCTTGCCTGAAGTTTACATCGTCAGATTTTCTTAATGGGCCTGATAACAATCAATGGTAGAGTCACCGTGATAATGTAGAAAGAAAACTTTTATCTAGAATCATCATGACAAATATTTACTTTATCCCATCTAATAGGTATTTATTATTTCGATTAATAATAAAAAAAAATATTTAAAAAAATCTACATTCTCTGTTTCATAAAAATAAAGACGACATGTCGCAATTTGATTTACTTACCTTTGTTCTTTTCCATTTTACAACTGCAAATATCGATGTCGTTTAATTTAAATACGAATGAATCCTTAAAATAACCTCCAAAGAAGATGTTTAGTTACATTCCATATTTTATTATTCAAACAAAGAGGAGGAAATATCGTGAAAATGTTTCGAACCCCTGCTTACCGCTCGGCGCGCAGTTGGAAAAAGCGTCTAAGGAGGCGAGAGGGGCGGGGAGGGGGCTCTTATATTTTAAGATGGCTTCCGAGCGCGAATATCGACGCGCCCCCGCCGCCCGCGCCCGCGCGCCGGAATTTTGTCGGCTCCCGCACTGATTTATGTACAACATTCTATTTTCAATGCTCTTTTTCTTTTTTTTTTAGATGATAGTTGGCAATTATTGTTATTGAATATTTTTTGGATTCAATGTAACTTATAGGGTGAGATTAGTGAACTAAATAAAGAACACGGTTGGGGCTCTAACGAACACCTACGTAGCACTGATATTATTATGCATAGCGTTCTATTCTCAATATTTTTGCTCTTTATTTTTTTTATCTATTTTAAAAGATCTTAGGCAATGATTTGGTAGGGTGTTTTTCTGTATTAATGTAACGATTAGGGTTAGTTTAATGAGGCATATTTAAAAATTTAATTAGAACTCTACCAAAAACCTACATAGTATTGATTTGTTTGTTACATATTTATTCATTTTTGGCTTTTTATAGATAAAAAATAAAATAATAAAAAAGTTGGTTGAGACAAGACTACCGAACATTTATTAATAACTTGTACTTATTCAGTTAAAAAAAATATAAAAAAGTAGGTAATAGACAATAAACACAATTTATTATATTTTTAAAATACCATAAATTAATCATTACTTCCATCAGACCGTTCTAATCGATATTTTAACAATCTTAAAACAACAATTACAGTGTACCTCAACTTAAAATGACAAAATATATATATTTAGTTTAGTAGGTTTTAACAATAAATTAAAAATTTAATTTTCGTAATTAATTGCAGTAACTATGTACTGCCAGGCAATCTAATTCATAAGCATGTTGACTGTTGTCATTATTGTTCGTATTATGTTATTAACATGATAATATCAAACTGACATGTCATTGACAATTGTATTGTAACTGCATGCCGTCATTATAATACAAATAAATTACGAGACCACTCTACTGCGTATGAATTAGATTCCCTGATAGTACTTACGTTCTTTAAAATTAAACCTTTATTAAAATTATATTTTAATTAAGTAATCCAAATATAATTACTTCTTCCTTTTTCAAAAACTTTTTTATATGTTGTGTTCTAACATCAGGTATGCCTATTCAGTATCCCTCCTTTGCTTAGAATTCTTGGATCGTCGTCTCCTACTTATAGACGTTTTTTGTATGCTCATCTCATCCCAGGACTTTTTCCGGCAGAGTAACACATCCAACTCTTGCATTTCTTCACAGTCCACTGGCAAGTAGTTTCCATCTATTTTCACATCTAGCAGACCTCTTCCTATATCTGATATCTTTTGGTGTATCAAAACATCCAAAATTTTCTTCAACGACATGTAAGTCAAATTATTATATGCTACATTCAAATAGCGAAGTGCATTATTTCCTTTACAGTATGCTATGCCTTCTTTGATGTATATATTTGGAAAATGAAATGGATCATGGTAATCTTCTAAGCCATTTTCCATTTTACTAGCAGTTCTTTCATGGTCAAGACCAACTGTTGCGACACTTGCTTTTGAGCCCTCAAGGGATTTTAGAGTAGACCTCGATGGCTTTCCCCTCCTTGAAGAAACTGATGTTGTACTTAATTTATCTTTCATTGGTTCTTTATTGTCACTCAATTTAAGACTTTCTATCTTCTTCAGTGAAGCAGTATTTCTTTCTTTCAAATATGTAAAGCGTCTGCATTTAGCTGCCACTAATTCTTCAGTTCTCACAGGAAATTCTACAAGAATATCAAAAATACATCGAGCACCTTCATCAGTAATTGAATTGTCTGCCAAGTTTATATAAGCTAATTTCCTATTGGACCTCAATGCCTCTGCTAAGAATTTTGCCCCAACATCAGATATAATATTCGTTGATATGACAAAAGCAACTAGCGATTTTGAAGCTGCCTTTGGATGTTCCAAATTCTTACACATTTCTTCGACGACTTTATCGTTTATCTTACATTTAGATAGTGAGAGATAATGTATGTTTGGTGCCTCGAGTAACACAGCATAGTTACTTTCTCTGACAAAGGAGTTGTCGAGACATATTTCTGTTAGTTGCGATACTTTTATTATCTGACTAATTTCGTGCAATATATATTTGTCTACTCCACTCTTTATTTCTAATCTCTTCAGGTCTATCTGTTTGTGTATTATTAATTTAATTATTTTCATAACTTCTCGCGGTATTGTATGATTATTATCCTCAATTCTTAGTCCGATCAACTTATTGGCATTATTAAAAACTGCTGTAATGTATATTTTAGGATTTTTTGAATTTTTATCGTATTCATTATCATCCATTGATCGCAAGTTGAGAGATGAAGATAATTTTCGGCCTTTCGTACTCTTACTAGTTTCTAAATGAGGTTTGTTAAGATTACCTACAATAAAAAATATTATTAAAACACATTCTGCTGCTAATAGAAAACTAATGTAAAAAAGCACTTGCATTGATTCACCCAGCGACAGTTGACAACAGCTATGGATATATTTTTAGTAGTCTTTACTAAATAGTAGACCTAGTAGATATATGGATGTTTGTTACACTTTCACGCAACAGCTACGGGTCGGATTTTAATGAAATTTGGTGTAGTAGTATAAGTAGTAGCCTGCTACTTATTGGAGACAAATTAAAGGTTGCTGTGGGATTTGTACAACATCCAGTAAATGATTATAGTATTTAAAAGGCTAAGACTACAGCTTAACTCTCCTCACATTGAAGAGTGATCCGAGCTCCGGAAGATAGGGCGTGAGTCGTCGGTGATTATGATGATGATGGTATCTTAAGCTTCCAAGAAAACAATGAACTGACCTTCAATTATTTTGTTTATAGTAACAACAGCGGGTACTCCAAACTGCAGACAGGCCCAGGGCAGATAGCTGCAGAAGTCCCCATGTGTAGGCGCGGCTACTACTTCTGGTATGTCCTTAATTTGACTCATTTTCTAGATTGTTCTATACATTTAATTTTAATATATTTTCCTAGATTCTATTAAACAGTCGCAATGATAAAATAAATATTGCGAAATGTAAACAAAATATAATTATTAAATTGAAATGTAACATTGTCAATGTCAATACGGTGTGTCACCTAATGTCTGTCAACTTATGCTCCATTCATTTATTTGACGCCTCCGTAGTCCGTAGTCCAGTGGTTTAGAGCTTGGCTCTCGATTTGAGGTCGTAGGTTCGATTCCTGCGTTGGAACTTCCTGCGTTAGAATACCAAAAATGTTATTCTCACGTCTGGTTAGAATGTCCATGCGTCGCGCGTCGGATGGGCATGTAAAAAGTAGGTCTTGTACATGACCCCTCACCAGTCGTGTTAGTTATCCGTCCCACTGGGCTATGAGAGTAAAGGAAGAGAGATTACTCTTGTGTACTGCGCACACACTTGGGCACTATAAAATAACTCCTGCGTAGCCGGGCTCGTTACAAACGAAAACCAGCCGAAGAACCTGCTATCGAAGTCGTTCTGGAAGCTATTAAGTGTTTATTTTGATCTAATTGCGAACCAGATTTTTATGAAAAAAATTTAACGTTATTTTTGTAGTAATGAAGTCACATTTAAATTGAATTATTTTATTTAAATATATTTTATTAAATCTCATCACCTACTAATAAACAATATAATGTGAAAAGTCTACAACGGGTCTCACCCGTTCTTCACCGTAGGGAAACAAAATAACGTCAGCAATCTTACCCCAAAGAAAGTATAACACTTATTATATATGATAACAGTGCGGGTAAATCATAAGTTTAAACCAAGAAACTAGAGCAATCTGCCTGCTCGTTCCCGGAATAAAGGGGGGTGGGGTGCGAAAAGGCGATGTACCCAGGGCACATAATATTTTAATACATTACCCGCGGCACGTAGGATGAGCTTCAAGATGGCGCCCGCGTCTTAGCGGAGCGAAGCTGCGGCTGGCTGAGGGCGGAAAACGCTTTTCTTTCGCCTATTTTATTATGTAGGCAATTATTCCAGTCGTATGTGATCCTGCAGTACGAAACGATGTTCCATCGTGGAACGGCACAACGTAAAAAGCCAAATTTACAACACGACATCGCAATGCATGACGACGTTGATTAATATTTAGCCACAATTTCACCAAACTTCTTTAAACGCGCATAATCTAAGCCCAGATTCGATCTCTCCATCTCATTTAATGTTGGAACGGGACAGACAGAACGAAAACCGAGCGACTGTACGCGATGCGACGCTGCATTTTTATGATACCTATTCATAATTGAACTTTATAAGTTTATTCATTACATTAGAAGATACACGTTTCATTGTAAGAGTCCAAATGTCATATTGCACCGTGTGTAGTATATGACTTATGTAATATGAATCGTGTATCTTTTTGTGTAGTGAAAAAAGTTCAATTATGAAAAGCAATCTTAAAAATGCAGCATCACGTCGCGTATAGTCGCGGTGTGAACTGACACTAACGCACGTAAAAATTCCAGCTTATTGTGTGTTAGGGTCATAAACAAACGCAGGATTAAAAAAAAATGTCATCTTTTTTTGTTCCAAATTAACATTTATTGAAAAACACTATAAAATAATCAACGTAAAAATATTATCAGAGATCAAACATTTAATTTGTACTAATTATTATAAATTTTAATTATTAAGTGTCCACGGAGTAGACTACAAATCAACAGAAAAGACAAATATTGCACTTTGGTTTTCTAAAGTAAAAGAAAATTTTATGTATTTTTAGAATATTAGCAAATTAGTTGTGTATATATTATTTTATATTAAAAATGGCTTAAAAAATGTCATTTTCCTTAATAACAAAAAAAAACTTTTTATCCACAGGAGAGATTTCTTTTCCGTGGACTTTTAACTTAACATTGTTGGTAAATTAAAATGGCATATCAAAATAATAAAATATGAGGAAAAGTTACTAACAAATTATTATATACCTATTTACTTTATAATTTGTTAATAACATATTGATTATAATAGGCTAGAAAATAGAGTCGTCGTCCTCACTGTCAGAGTAGGGCTTTAAAATAAATTGTTATGTTTGCTTAATTCTGTTTGATTTACGAGTACATATCAAACTATGTCGTGTAGGAAAAATATCATCAGAATCATCAGAATCTGAGGGGAAACACAATCTTTTATAAGGACGAGGTGGAAGACCCTGAGAAGTACCTTCTTCAGGGGTAACTAAATCTGACCTATAGGTTATTGTAGATGCGTTTTCGGTTTCTACGCTTCTTGGCGATGCATTTCTTGTATACTACATCTGTTGCGCAAGACAAACAACTAAGCCTCCTGACATGTAAAATATTAGGCTTATTTCTATTCCAAGTAATTTGGTGTATCTTAAATGTCCCTTTAAAAGCTTTCATTGTATTTTTATCCAAGAGTTCTTGAATATCTTGCACATTAGGGTCTTTTATTCCATAAATCTCAATACCTTTGCAATTTTTTTTAAACAACACATAAGAGAATCATAATCGCAGACATCTTTTCCCATTGCCACCGCATTGTCGCACAGCCTTTTGATGCAACCACCTACTCCGTCAGGAGCACCTTTTCCATGACCTTTCTCACTGAAGTGCCATATAATATCGCTAACATCCCTCAATTCTTGATTTATGAAATTGACGATTAAAAAAAACATAGATTTATTTCTGTACTGCGTTGTTGGGCCGTCACTAAGTATATGTATATTTGTTAAGTTCGGACGCTTTTCTTTTATTCTTTCAAGGATTGGCTTAAGGTAAGCAAAGATGAGAACAGGATCATGTCGTAAATTTTCTGAGATGGAGCACATATACGTAGTTACAAAAACCACTATTTGGAGATTCGGCATTACTGTAGTACGTGAAGAGATAATTGAGGCTTAGAGCCACCAAAATGAGCGGATTGAACCTCAGCGCTATATTTGCAATTATAATTTTCTGAGAAATCTATATGCAATAAGCCTGTTGCTACTGTTAGTTGTTGTTTAACTGTTTGTATTGACCTTATTTGATGAATAATATTTGCTACATGTTGCATAAATGCCGGTAAATTAGAATATAATAATTTCACTAGGGAGCCTTTCGTAGTTTTAACAGTTTCTTTTAAGGATTTTTTACATTTCTTTTGTTTACCTTTTACAGTACCAATAACATTTTTAGTAACCCATCTATCGTAAATAATATAATCATTTTAATTGAAGTTATTTAATACAAGTTCGTTATTTAAGCAGCACGGGCATTGTCTCTCTAAACATTTAAGATTTAAGCTATTATTGCAACACAATATTTTATCAGCATCGGAAGCAGATCTGTAAGAGATAACTTTCGCCTTATGAAGTGATTGAATTATTTGGTCATTGTTCTCGTGCAATATACACAGACACGTGTTTCTAGCTGTTGCTTTCGGAAACAATACCCAAAAAGGTCTATATTTCCGAAAAGTTTGGTATTAAATCTTGATTCCTGATTTGCTTTGAAATATTACATGTATGTTTAATAATGTGTCATTTAGTAAACGAATTTGGCGTTTATTTTTCTTCCGAGTTATTGTCTCATTTTTTCCCGAAGTTAATCTGCTATATTCATCTTGTATCAAAAAATCATGCACAGCTCTTCTGATATCCGTCCTTTTACTTTTGAACTAACAACATTTGATTTTATCTGTTTAGTTTTTTCTAATCTACGTATTCTCATTCTGTATTTTTTTAATTGATTTTCTAGCTGCAATAACTTTGCCTTCAGTGCCTCATTTTCAGCTTTTCTAACTCTTTTATTCCGTGCAGCTACTGCACGCCCGACTTCAACCCGGGAGAATGTTGAAGATGTACTTGGTGGTGGAGTGTTATCTTCTACGTGTGCAATGGCAGCTTTTCGTATTTTCAAAAGTTTGCGCCTTTTTTAAATTTTTCACGCCACATTTTTCTTTTTTGTCGTTGTTGTCTCGGTGTATACTGATCTATTGTTTTGATTTCTCCTCTATTCTTTTTCTTGTGATACCTTTCTCTATCTTTTTCGCGTATCACCTCGAGTTTAGCTTCACTGTATTTTGCCCGCGCTCGACGCATGCTTAATTTTTTTTGTTCGCGACGCCTTATCTTTTTTCTTCATCAGATAGCTGCTTGATTTTAGTCATTCTAGGCATTTTGATTTTCTGAAACAATTATATTAAACCATACGTAACATACAAAACTAAGCGTTTAAAAGGCAAAATCAGTGAATGCAAGTTGCGTTGCACTATTGCTAAAAATAGGGGGTGCATTAAAATATACTGAGTGCAATAAATTAGGTATAATTATAAAGTTTGATTTTAATGTTATGTGCTATATGTTAAGAGAAACATAAGCTCCCAGTTGGTTAACATAAATTTTATTTGCAAAAATCATGGCTAGTTTAAAAAGAGTCATTTCTGTGGACACGTGTTCTTTTCCGTGGAAGTGTCCACAGAAAAGACCACATCCACAGAAGTGATTGTCCACCGAGAAGTTCGTCCACGGAAGATAAAATAAATCACAAAAAGCGGTTTAGCGCATGTCATTTATAGGTTAGCTCACAACTAATTGTGTTTTTTAAAATGGCCGCTTAAACATTCTTTGTCAACAAAATTACGTATATTTGAATAAAATACTTACCGTAATATCGAAGGCACAGAAAAGACGCAATGATCTTTGACATTCAACTAAATAAAACACCTATTCTATTGAGATTTGTATTTTATTTGCCGGAGCGCACGATCAGTCCGCATCCATTTTAAACATGACAACAACAACATGACAACAACAACAATCAGATTGAATCGTTGACATTTCAAAAAAAAAAATGGTTGTGTTCCGTTTATTGACTACACAACATCCAATTTGTTTGGTCCACGGACGGAGTCGCGGTACTGATAACCAATAGTTTATGTATAATAGTGCAAAGGAATCTTGAGTAAATATTACGAATACTTGGAAAACAAAATTTGATTATATAATTAACAGATAAAAGTGGGCATTCACTTGAAATTTTAAATGATATTAAATTTAATTCGGTCCTAAACTACAATACCTAGGCTGGAAACGGTCCACGGTAAGGTACGAAAATGTTCTTTTTATTTAATTTACTAATGTGAAAAATGTTATGTATGTTCGTCGTATATACTAATGGTAAATAAATTAAATAAGTACTATGACATATTTACTTTGTCTTAATTATTTTTTAGACTACGCACACTTTTTTTTCCTGTTCTGTTTATGACCCGTTAGTGATTTTCCTAGAAACGCCGTCTCCACACCACGTCACGAGAGGCGTACAAAGTTATAATATCGTCGTAGTTTTGCGCGAGGGGGGCATCTTGGGGAGGCTCCACCGTTTACTTATTTACATAATTACACACGCCACGATTATCTATTTATGTAAGTATATTTACTACTCTGATATTAGGTTCTGTATTAAGTCTAATTTTAAACTTTGTACCAAAAAACCATTAGTCGTGTATGTATGTACGTACTATAGATATCATTAAGATTTTTTTACTATAATCTTATACTTTAAACGAGATAATCTTATATATATGATCGGGTTCTCGAAAACGGCTCCAAGTATTACCATGAAATTCAGAACGCGGGTAGTTTTGGCGGAGAAAAATCGATTTATCTAGGTATAACACCATATATAGCAATATATGTTTTTTTCTTTCGTAGTGCAACAATATATCAATAATTTCGACTCTATTATATCAGTCCGATTGGTAGTTTGGTATGCGTATCTATGTATAAATTTTGCTTTGCTCGAAAATTCTGAATGTGTTAGGTTCGAATCGCGGCAGATAAATATTTTTGTGATTCTTTTTACTTATTTTAATTTATCAGAACTCCGAGCAAAGCTCGGTTATCTAGGTACAATTACTATATATGCCACTAGATGTTGCGCGCGACTTCGTGCGTACATTTTGCCGCTATAAAAGTAGCCTATGTCCTTTCCCGTGGCCTATTTTATATCTGTGCTAAATTTCATAAAAAATTGTCCAGTAGTTTCGGCGCCTATTCAATGCAAACAAACAAATCTTTCCTCTTTATATTAATAGTATAGACTATAATTGAAGATAGTATAAATTACACGTTTAATGTCTTCTTAACTAGAGGGTGCGACATCCTCCCTCCGTTAGGATGAGTATTTTCTCAGTTTTTTTTTAATGTAAACAGAAATTTTAATATTAAATGTGTATAACCAATCGCTTTTGCAAATTTCTTCTCTAAGAATAAAAAAACACAATATTATGTAGAGAGTAGGTCCTCAATATTGCATTGATTCTGTATAAATTTCCATGGCTCTTTCTTGTAGGAACGAGTAACGATGTCCAATGCCCATAACATAGTTTATACAGGTAGTTAACTATATGCAAATATACCGCCGAATAACATCTAGAATCTGGAACAACATCATGAAATGCTAAACTCATGCAATTACTATAGAATATAAAGTCCATATTCAGCTGAATGTAGAGCGTCATAAAATTCAATTCAGTTTTTATCATAAATTATACCTACGTTTTTAAAAGTTGCCATCCCTAAATCCGCAAAATATTTTTTCAATAAAGCTTATTTCATTAATACTGATAATATTTAACTCAAATTTTTGTCTGGAAATTATTCTTAACAATTTCATAGAAGTTAATCATTAATATAAAATATTTTTCAAGTTGCCATCCCTAATCAGCAAAATTCTGGTTCAATAAAGCTAATATAAAGTCATAAGTAGCTGGTAGGAATTCTAAAACGTTCGTTAAGATCGTACCCTCCGTGTACTTACTGCGTTCGGCTTTCAATCTAACTTTGCTCCTTACTCCGCCTTCTAAGCGGTTAGGGTTGTCACTTATTAATTTTGTGATAAAATAAAAATGTTTAAACACACCAAAAATAATAAATACTTCTCAACACGTGTAACTGATGTCAATTATTGTTATAAAATCGTTCGAATTGTGTATGTTAAAGCTTTTCAGAGACCAGACCGATATACATTTATCCGATGTTTCACATTACAACTTGTTTATTGCTTGTATGAGAGCTAATTTAAGAAGAACAAGGGTATCCTTGTCTCTTATTCTTATAATCTTAGGGTATTCTTATAATATATTATGTAGCCATACCTACAGTATAGGTATGGCTACATAATATATCATAAGAATGAGGCCGGCCAAAGACGAAGAGCTAACTACCAGAGTTTCTTAATAATAATTTATCTAACTAGTGGTGTATATCAATGAGCGATATACCGGAAAACAATGTTGTTTCTTTAATACAAATAGATTTCCTTTTTTCAGTGAGTTCAGATAGTTTGAATTTGATTCTGTACTAGGTAAATAGTTCTCATAATAATAAGTATTGTAATGACGACATTATTACCCAAGGTCACAATACAATTTTGAATTACATGCCATGTCATATTAGGCCCTCGCATATGAAATTGGCGTTTTTAATTATACATATTTTAATTATAAATTATATTATTAATATAATCATATTACATTAATACGTACAGCAAAAACTTACAGTATGTACAGTTTTACGTGAATTTTGTGAACTCGGAGTATGATATTTGGCACAGTTATAGTTTATGGTGGGGGAAGGAGTACAAAAAGCTATTTTTTTAATTATGTTTAGAAATAAGTAAAATTAAAAAATTAATAACAATACACACTACCACCGATTACTAACACATACTAGCGTTTGATAGAAATATTTCCGGACCACTACGACCTTCAAAACTTCAAGAGAAGAGCGTACGACTTTTCAATACACCGGCAACGCACTTGCGACTCCTCCGGTGTTCACGGGCGACAGTAATCTCTTTTCATCAGACGATTCGTCTGATCGTTTGCCCCTTATTTCTTAAAAATATGAAAATATTTCAGCTATTTTATTTTGGCAGCCCTACATGCCTCTTAATTCAAAACGAGCGCGGGGCGTAGTTAGAGCGCCGCTATATCGAAATTCTTGCCAAGGGAAATATTACTTTGTCGAGATTTAACTATACGTTGTATATAGCCGTATAGGGCTATTTTAAAACAACTAGTCAATCTCCAGCCACACTTTGCTGATTATTTTGGATTGTGTCTTTATATTATTGCCTTTTTTCTGCCTTTGCAAGAAATATACAAAAATGACTAATAGGCGGGAACACGCATTATTTTTAAATCAGCTTATATTATCCGAAAGGCAACATAAATATGGTCCGAAAAAGGCTATATAAAATATCATACTGTATTTGCCTTGCTAAATTAAAAAGTTACAGGACTATAAAGGAATATTTAAAAACGAAAATTACATTTCAAATTTTTTGTTCTGTACATTTTTTGTTCAAACAATGATATACATAAACAAAGTATTTAAGTCAGTAAAATCAATTTTGTATTTATCTTTATATATTTTCAACTGCTGTGACGTAACTCGTGCATTATTTTTGTATAGAGTGGTTTTAATTCTCACCAGCGACTGTGTTTGTGATGACTGTATCTCGTCAACGGTTGATCGTAGATATACCATTGCAATGACAATATTTCCTGGTTAATTATGTACTTTTTGAAAAGCCAAAAAAACTATGCATGTTTCCCATTATTATTGTAAAAAACATATGAAACTGAAAATAATATTGAAAATCACACAAAATATTGGTAATATCCAAAAAGTTATGTGATCTCTATAAAGTCAAGACGGATTGTCGAACTTGAGCTATTTATTAGTTGCTCATCAATACAGTAACTGTAGTGATAGTGCTTAAATCATATTTAAATTATTAACTAAAGTGACTTGACCATGAGCACAAAAATAACACACATACACACGAAAAAGCCACAAAATGGTTCTGGAAAAGAAAGCACGGTAAGCAGCCGTGCTATCTCGACGAGACTGCTTTCGCGCTCTCAGACAGTTAAATTATCTTAACAACAGATCAGTCTGTGGGCTGAAACTTCCAATTTAAATTATTGTACCTAAAGGTTTTAGGTAACTATATTTTATTTATAAAGAAAGTAGCTTACATAACAGTAACTTCTATAATAATTATACAATTAATTAAAACTCACACGAAACTGAACCTTATTGCCATACAATTGATTGCAATTTCGCGAGATCTTACAATATAAACAATATGTAGAAACTGTAAATTATTTCATTAGCGGAGGGGAATTTTGAGTGCCGTCTTGTCTCAGGTGTCCCCCTGGGGTAGCCCCCTCAAGGGGGATACGCCCCACGAAACCTACTTGGCGAACGCAATAAATATACCATACGTAACGCAATTTATCGATTTTGCGAATAGAGGATTCGCTACTTGCAAAGTTTCCGTACAGTCGCGACTTACGAGCACTGGAATATATACGACAATTTTCCAAAGAAATGTTAACGATGTTACATTAAGGAATATTCACGTATTTTTTATTTATTTGAAAATATCTATCTTGTTTGATAAGACGTGTATGTAGTCAAATTAGTTTTTGGATGTCATTGAAAATAACAAAAGTATGAACGTTTAAAGAATGTAGTCAATTAGACGGAGAGATGCGATGTGTAGCGTGACGTCACATTACACGACTTTCATTGCGTGTTCATTCTTTTCGTTTTGATAGATCTTTAAGTATCTTATAGATTAAAAACTTTGACCTTCTTGCTTCTTTGAATCTTGCTAATTTATCAACGCATATTGGTGATTTTTTCGTAATTTCTTATATCTCTCTGTCTAGTATCATATTTTTTAAAAGTGAAACTTCTCTTCTACGCAAAATATAGCTATTAACAGTATTGAATAACATTTTTAAATACAACATTGCGATAAAAAGTATGCCGCGAAACATTAATAATTTGTGTTTTAACCCCCGACGAAAACAGGGGTGTCATAAGCTTGAGAGTCTGTATGTGTGTCCGTGGCATCGTAGATCCCAAACGGCCATCTGATTTTGATCTAGCTTTATTTTATTTGAAAGCTGACAAGTTCGAGAGTGTTTTTAGCTATATTTCATCTTGTCGTTCATTGCTTGACAATTCGGGGCTTACTTAACTTTTTTTAATTTTGTCAATTTTTAATATCTGCTTTTCGTTTATGTTGCTTGTGTCAATTGAACACAGACTAACACATTATTTCACATGGTATGCATATACTCTTAAATAGAGTAAGAAGGAGAATAATTTTAGAGGGATCCCCTTTATCATCAGATAATCTGTCACCCCGACTACCTGCAACTTATATTAGTTACTATATTACAGCCTGGAAGAGTATTTAATCAATTAAATGTATTTTAGTTACCGCATGTATTTACTTCATCAGTTAATAAGGACTGAACTCCCAGACCCGACTGACTAAACTATATTCTCCCTGATAAAATGTATATCATATTGTAGTATTACCCCCATATTATAAAAATATTAACACAATGGAAAAGCTATACAATGTTTTGTCCTTTTTTGATACGTTGGAAAAGTCGCTTGACAGTCTATGAGACAGAATAAAAATTGCAATGGCAATTTTGTTGAAGCTAACATCAAGAGTTTTTTCGTTCTTGTGCAAAAAAAAGTAAAACACCTAATTTAGGAAAATGTCGAGAATTTGGGAACTTAAGTCTAAGCGTCATTCGATCACCGTCGGGAGATGCGATTTTTAAGATAGCGATTCAAAATTGAACTTTATATACTACACAAGAAGATACAGGTTTCGTTGTAAGAGTTCGAATTTCGAGCTGCACAGAGCTGCGAAGCGCAGCGCCGCTCTTGCAATGAAACGTATATCTTCTTGTGTAGTAAATCAAGTTCAATTTTGAATCGCTATCTTAAAATTGCAGCGTCGCGTCGCGTCTCGGTGTGAGCTGACCCTAAGAGCCGTGAACCATTTTCCGGCGTACAATGTTACTCCAACACGCTCGCAGTAAATGGAAAACTAAACAGCTTCGCGTGTCGTGACATACTTGACATGCGCGACTTCGTTTCAGATTTTAACACAGTAAGCATGATATTTCCGAAAAAAAAACAATGTGGTGTAAATTTTCTAACTAGCCTTTTGTATACCTGTTAAGATGGGTACAATTACATAAT
Organism: Phengaris alcon alcon; assembly: GCA_037179445.1. Lineage (NCBI taxonomy): Eukaryota > Metazoa > Arthropoda > Insecta > Lepidoptera > Lycaenidae > Phengaris > Phengaris alcon. The sequence goes on along the minus strand of JAYRCH010000087.1, from coordinate 1,758,269 downwards.
AATCGGCTTAGCAATTAAGCTTTAAACTTGGGCGTGAAATACACACAAAGAACATCGCTCTATAAATACTATCTCAATTATTTTTATTAAGAAATTTCATGTCATAACATACAAAATATCAGAAAATGTATAAACTACAAGAAGACGTGTTGATATTTGAAACAAAGGATTTTTTTTAAAACAATATGTCCACATTTGATTTTCCCGAGCGCAAAGTCAAGCGGATGGATCACAAAACAATTTATTAAATTATCGATAACCTTTCTTTTTAATATCTTCAAATAACAAGCAAAAACATTATCATAAAATAACTTCTTATATATAATCTTAACACAAATATTTAACCAATCAGCTTAACCCTAAACTAACAACCCGCATCGCCAAAAAGGAAATTGCCTAACCCGATAAGAACTCATTTCGAGACGTCTGCAAGACTAATGCGGCCCCCCGCGGCCCCCGCAGCCCCCTGAGGCTTATCACAAAAGGTACCCCACCCTTATAGAATTTTCGGGTTCGAGGGGGAAACCCCCCTTTTTGCAGCGTACATTTTCATTTCCTTCATCTTTCTCCGCGCTCGAGGTAGACAGGGCCGGATTTTATGTTTTCGATTGTGGTTTGCAAGTGTTGTTGTTAGATAGGATGTAAATAAGTATTAAACATGTTTTTATTTACAAATAGATAGTAGGTAATTTGTGAAAAGGTATGCTGGCTCATACTCTATTTAAAAAACATTAAACACATTAAATTTAGTCCACGCCTGTTTAGTTTGAAGATGGAACGTCGTATTGGAGGGTAAGGTATTAGGTAAATATTATTGACTATTGTACACTTACTTATCACATTGTAAAGTAGTTAAAGGGATTATTGACTTAGTAAACCTAATTAAATTGCCTTTGTAAAATCACAATATGAAAAAAGTCAAATATTATGCACCGCTCTTTACTTAACTACAATTTGTATTAAAAAATTAAAACCTAAGTACATAAATTATATAGCATATGTTACCCAGACTATTATTAAAAATCTATTGACACCTCATTTATTGAAATCAGACCAGTAGCTTAGGTGCTACGGTGGAGCAAACATACATATATACATAGACTGCCAAAATCATTACCCCTCCTATCGGCTTCACCGTAGTCGGGGAAAAATATAGCGCCAAACTATTACATAACATCAAAAAGTACATAACAAAAATACCTCGGGATCCGTGCCTGTATCCAATTCCCCGTCTTACAGCGCAACCTTAAAGCCCCCCTCCCCGCACTTCGTTAGCGAACTTCCATACTTTGTAATATGCTAATGTACAGTCTAAGGGGATGCCGTGTTAGGCGTCTTAAAATGAATTAATGACGCTAGGTGATTTGGGGGCTAGGAGGAGGGTGGGCGAACAGGTGGGCTGCTGCGTATGTTTGAATTTTTGACTAGATGTTTCTCGCGATTTCGTTCGTCTAATGTATTGCTTTGAAGTTAAAGACCGGTATTTTTGTAGAGGAGTTTGGGAAATTCATTCTTAGCTTTCGCATATTTCTAAGATAAGGGATACGCAGTCATTAATTATTATCATAGGCCTAAAGTACTTATTTTAGCGGTCTAAAGGTAGCCTTCTGATGCAAGCGACGCGCGACGCGATACCGCGACCCGAGGCCGAAATAAGGTCCCGCGACCCGCGACTCGCGACCGGTGAGCGTGGCCCGAGAACCTGATAAACTGGTTTTCTGGTCGCGGTCCCATAGATCGGAAGGCTAGCTTTAATTTAAGCGCGTTTAGTTAAATATCGTTGGTGTTTAGTGAAAAAACTAACAGCGCAGATCAGACAGTAGGTTACAGTCTGTAGTTTAGAGACATGGATATGGCAATAAAGCGCGTGGCAACGACTATTATACTTAATACTATAGTAGACTAGATGAAAAGTAGCCTATGTCCTATCCCGTCTAATCTATATCTCTGTCAAGTTTCATCAAATTTCGTTCCAGTACTTTCGGAGCCTATTCAATGCAAACAAACAAACATACAAAAAACCAACTTTTCCCCTTTATAATATTATAGTAGGTATAGTAATAGATAATAATGATTTTAACAATATGATCTTAATGTTTTATAACAGGGTAGTTGACTACATATAAAATATTCAGTTTAATTTAAATATTCTGAACGATTGAGGCATTATTACTTGATAAATGTAAAAAATATAAAAATGTATGTGATGTTTTGTAATACGGTGCATTTCAAAGTTACAAAAATCTTGTAATATTTTTTACATAATAGGGTGTATATGCAAAGAACAGAAAATTTATTTAAAATACAATAATATGATACTAGACAGAAAAGTAAAAGAAATGGCGATAAAAACCACAATGTCTGTTGAAAAATAAGATAGATATAAGCGGTTAAAGTTCTTAATCTAGCTCTTTCTTGCGAAACGAAATTTAGTATGAACTTTCTATGTATGTCGTGTAATGTGACGTCATGTTACACATCGGATCTCTCTGTCTAATTGACTACTTTAAACGTTCATATATTTGTTACTTTCAATGATATCCAAGAACTGATTTTACTACGCGGTCTATCAAACAAGATAGATCTATTTAAATAAATAACAAAATAACGTGCATATTCCCTTTTAGTGTAAAAAACCTACATAATTAGTTTAGTTACATGAAATACGAAACCGTTCATTATTCGAGTCTAGCGAAATACTTTATTACAAAATTTACAAATCGCTGTATCTATGAAAATATCGATTTTCAATACCTATACCATATCTTCTGAGAAGTTACTCATATTTAAGATAAGTATTTATTTATACAATAAAAAAAATCACTCAACTCGTTGTTTTTACAAAAAAAACACGTTTACCTATTAAAATAATAATATTAAAATATTATTAGGTACAGTAGAAATTTGGGTTTACGTGTATGAGAAGGCTTTTTTTGGTGCCTACTTAGTACACTATTGTAATAAATTATCAGTATACATTACGTTTCTAAAGTAAAGTAGTAACTTTTGATGCTTGTCATCAAATGTTTAGTATTTGTCAAATATTTAGTAGCAGAATTTCCTACGTATTTAATTATTTTTTTTAACTGAACCCCAATTATTGTATATTTATAGTTACACTATCATTGTACTTTTATTGAATTGTAAAATAATTATCTTGACATCATAAACTGATTTTGGTGTTTGTATCAATCGGGGTTTGACGTTGGTTCGACGTTTATGAGAATACATATTTTCATAACGAGAATACATATTTTAAGATAACGAGACTGGATTGTAGCTGTATTATTGCAGGATTTAATTAGCAGATTTAACCTGCTGGTAATATGTAAGAAAAATGTATAATAGGTTGAGGCTTAAAAATATATATTTCTCAAAAAGATCAAAGTAACTTACCTACATGATATGACAAAAATAACAACATAAATGGTACAATATCGTGCTTATGCCGAAAATACAAAAAGTATGAAGAAAGCAAAAAGGAACATGGCTATTAATACATTTTAGACAACCAACGAAATATCTGTAGGCCTATCATTACATCTAATTTGTTGCTAATGTAAAAAAACAATTGAATCAAAAGACTAGAAAATACAAAGTCACTTGCTATTTTCTAGTCGAAGCTACATAGCCATCTACGGAACAAAGTCGCTTGGTATTTTCAAGTCGAAGCTACATAGCCGTCTACGGAACAAAGTCGCTTGGTATTTTCAAGTCGAACCTACATAGCCATCTACGGAACAAAGTCGCTTGGTATTTTCAAGTCGAAGCTACGGGTACATAGCCATCTACGGAACAAAGTCGCTTGGGATTTTCAAGTCGAAGCTACATAGCCATCTACGGAACAAAGTCGCTTGGTATTTTTAAGTCGAAGCTACATAGCCATCTACGGAACAAAGTCGCTTGGTATTTTCAAGTCGAAGCTACATAGCCATCTACGGAACAAAGTCGCTTGCTAAGTTAACTGTTAATTCATTTTATATCATGTATATTTATTTATAATAAATGACATGTAAGTTTATATTCTTCTTAAAATATAATACGATTTTTTAGTCGAATTGCAGGCTTTTGCTCATTATAATTTACGATATAACAATTATTATTCTTGCAATTACTTTTTATATTATCCTTGTCTTTTTTCTTACTACCCAGCTATTTGTTTACTTAATTTACCTCTCCTATCCTGCAGGGTTGCCTGGAAGAGATCGCTTGTATAAGGCCGCCCTTGCCCACATTCAGTTGTTTCTAGTAAAATCATTGTACCTACTTTAATGTGAGCAATAAAGTGTATATAAATAAATAAAAATAAATAAATAAATAACGATTCTATTTTGTATTTCATATTTCATGAAATTTTCCCGTACAATGTGAATTCTTTTGATATTTGTACTACTTCCATGAAAGTGTAGAACATTATTATGAAAATAATACTTTTATTTCGCTACTCGTTAACGCAGTTCTTCTTAACGCGAATAATTTTGTAGCGACAAAGTACTTAAGTATTTAACCATATAACTTGGATCAGGAAACAAGCAGACGTATCGCCAGATGGCAAGCGATTACCGCCGCACATGGAGACTCGCAACACCAGAGGAGTTACACTTGCAACTCCTCTGGTATTGTGCACTTGCGTTCCGGGTCCATAAAACCGGGTAACCTCACTCTGTCGGCGAAGCACAACGTAAGCGTTATTTCACATCGGTTTCCTGCGAGGCCGTGGTATTTATCCGGTCAAGGTGGCCCATTCGTGTCGAAGCATGGCTCTCCCGCGTTTAAGTCTCTAGCTAAGCATTTTGTAATTTTGTCAGTATCCAAAAAACAGCTAAATTCCATATCGATCAAAATATAATATGTTGAATATTATATTTTAAACATTAGCAGCGGCTAAGATTACTAAAAAATACTCAGTTCTATCGGTCAATGCCTCAATAGATACCTGAAATAATATTATGTTGATTGTGTTGTACCCTTGACCTCTCTCGGGTGAGACTGACCGTCGGTCAAACTTTACCACCCCTAAATAGCAGCTAGGTTCAAACTTAGCCGATAACCTAAAAATATAGTGATAATATATATAGTGTAGTTGACTTCATGTAAACATTTTGGTTTAATTTATATATTCTGACATATTGAGGTATTATTACATTTTGAGAAATGTTAAAAATATTAAATCGATGTGCAGTTTTGTTGTAAGGTGTATTTCAAATTTACGAAAAAGTTAGAATATTTTTTTACACAAAGTGTAAAAAATATACACAATTAGTTTACTTATGTACATGAAATACAAGAATTGGAGTATTTAATAATCTTAAACGCAATAATTTCGGAGATAGCAAATTTGTTCTTAAGACCTTTACTTCATACAACTGCAGGAACGCGTGACGTCAGACTATTGTATGGAGCGTTATCACGAATTCTGTACTTATTACAAATCGCTGTACTTACCTTTGAAAACACTGATTTTTAATTTATTGTTGACAAAATTGTAATACGCATGGAGTGTGTATTAATAATCTAAGGTAGTGTGTGTTGTTGTTAAATTGTTTTCTGTCCATCCGTCCGTCTGTCTGTCTGTTTGGTCCACCTAATCTATGAAACTTAGGCTACTTTTATCTTAGGGTTTCGTTTAAAAAAAAAAGGTTTCAGTTACCAATAGTTCATTGCAAACGAACTGAACTTTTATTGAATTTTTATTTAAAACAAAATCTGCAGGTGCCCACCAACTAGTTTTTTAATAAAAGCGTAACAAACGCAAAATTACCAAACATTTATGAAGAATATTTATTTATCTGTAACTTAATTCACGATCCATTGACTACACTTGACCAAGCCCTGTCCCTTTAGGAATAGACCTGCTAAGTGACAGGTTCAACCCTTTTTCTTGCAAGATATCCAGTTTTACGTCGAACCAGCCAAAACCGGATTGAAACAGTTAAATGCAGTTTTATATGGACATATTGAGGTCAATAATGTCATGAGAATCTGAATGCGATTCCTTGAGATTCTCAAAAACCGGATTTGACACTTGTTATTTTTGTGATTTCTAAGGTAACGAAAAGGGGTGGAAACTAGTTTTTTTTTAAATACCATTTTGGGTTCTTGTTCGCTGAGAAATTTTTGGTTTGAACTGGATTTGTTGATTTTAGTGATAAAGTTATTTAAGGTGTTTTTTCTTAGGTATATTGTTATTACAACCTAGTTGCTAAGCACAGTCTTTTTAGGGTTCCGTAATACATAATGAACCCTTATAGTTCGCTCTGTCCGTCCGTCTGTCTGTCTGTCTGTCTGTCTGTCCGCGCTTGTAGCTTCTGTATTTATGAATATAAATGGATGAAATTTGGTATAGTTATATATTGTGTATAGATCTCGGTTTTGGAATCATAAAATTATAATAAGTCTATATTTTAAGGGGTGGCTCTCCATACATGTGAAGTGGGGATGTTAAATGTTTTTTCATTCTACCCCATTGTAGCCTACCCTGGGGTATTGTTGAATAGGTCTTTTAAAATAACTTTTATTCAGCGTTAAATATCGTGTCGTAAGATCTCACGGCGCACGCACAGCCATACCGGTAAGTTTCATAGGTATCTATGTGCGATAAGCCCTGAGCGTGCGACGATGTTGTGTCATGACATGTCATTTCATTTTTTTTTATTTTTTTTTCATTTTCATTTCATTTCATTTCACATGTCATGACATGTCTAAGGAGGGTTCCTTAGACATGTCATGACATGCTCTTGGTTAGGTCATTTTTTAATTAACAAGTTAAAATAGATTTTCCTGAATTAATAGTGAAAAATAATATTAATGAAATAAATAAACATGACTTTATTTTATTAACACCAATAAATATTTTTGATAGTAAAATTTCCTATCGTTAAACGGCATTTCGTCATTTTCCATACAAAACAACTAAAGCGCTGCAAAGCGCGTACAGCGCTGAAACCCTCTATAACCAAGAAAATAAACACCCCACCTATTCCTCCGAGAAAATTCAAATTTCGAACGCCTCTCATTCCGCCATCTTGCGCAAGACGGCGACGGAGAATAACTAGGTGCCGCGTATTTTTTCCCTAGAACGTCTTAAGTTAACCATTTTTACGCTACTATAGCCCTTACGGCGACATCTTACGCTACTGAATCGCTCGCGTAAAAATGTTGCTGTATTTTGAGCAGTTTACCTTGAAAACGTATCATATACAACCTGTATATAACCAAATTCGATCTTGCCACCAACGCAATAAGTCATAGAATCCCGGCTCTATATTTCCATTTGGAGCTCTACGGTTTCTAAAGGCGAAACTATAATAACAATGCTTGTGGTACTAATAGCGCCGTCTCATTTTACATACGACTAGAACATGATGCAAAAAAGAGACAACAACAATATAATAGTTCCCGCCAGAGAAGGCGGGACTAGGTAATTTGAATAGTAATCAAGTTTGAAAGAAGTTTTGAAAAGGGGTACTTTTTCAATACTTACTAGACGTCCCCCATGCCCCATAGTGATAAGTCCATTGTGTACTTCTAGGTAGAGTAACACATAACCTTTTTTTTTATATTCGTTCTTATTAGATTTAGGCAGTTAAGTGGTATTTAATATTTTTGTATATATGGAAATTACAAATTGTTTTTTTGCACTTTTACATGATTTTTCAATGTCACCATTTATGGCTAAGGAGACGGAGACGTTTGGATAAACCGAAGCAGCAGTTAGTAATGATGATGATGATGATAGTTATCAGCTAATTGCCAACGCAACCTTCGTGTCTAGGCAGGACTTGAAAATACAACCAACACAGTAAGAAACTTTCAACGTAACACTGGCTACAAAAATGTTCTCTACCTTTTTTTTGCGACAATATAAAAGGTAGGTTAGGTTAAAGTAACTTAAGTTTCTTAAGAATTGACTTTGACAATCTTCTTGCGGATATTGTGATAAAAATTAAAAAATATGCCCACATTTATGGGAACTGCTGTCTTGTAAATCTTTGTATGGAACTTTATATATATATATATATATTTATGTCCTACTACTATTATAAATGTGAAAGGTTGTGAGGATGGATGGATGTTTGTAACACTTTCACACAAAAACTACTGAACGGATTTTGATGAAATCTTAGTAGTTTAGGCTCTGAATTAAAACATAGAGTACATTTTATTCCAAAAAAGTGATTTATACTTATTGTCTTTTCTTAGCTATTAGGAAGGTCTTAAAAATACAATATGTAATATGTATGTATGTAATATGTAATATGTATGTATGTAACATGTAATATGTATGTATGTAATATGTGAATTTAATGAAATTATTACTACACGTCATTCTGTCGCCGTAATTCGCCCATAATAGTTATTAATAGTTATGAACTCTATAAGGGTTCTTTTACCTCTTAGATAGAAAAATAATACAAAAATGGAAAAACGTCAACGTCAAAATTGACGCTCAAAACTGATGCACAAAAGGACCATTGTCCTTTTGTGCATCAGTTTTCAGGTTTTCCAGGAAGTTAGGCCGCTGTTGATTGTGTCGTGATTCGCGGAATGAGCTGTTGCCCGCGTAAATATAGTATCCCACGGGAACAATGTAATTTTTCGGGATAAATAGTATCCTATGTTTTAACCCAGAGCTTAAACTACTACCATACCAAATTTCGAAATCCGTTCAGTAGTTTTGCGAGAAAGAGTAACAAACATCAAACCATCCATCCATCCATCCTCACAAATTTTCACATTTATAATATTAGTAGGACTAGCTGATACCCGCAACTTTGTTTGCGTAGAACTAACGGAAACGGAGCCCTATTTTTTAAACGGAACGCTAAGATAAAGTATGTTATACCATATATCCTAAGCTATCTGCCAGTGAAAGTCCCGTGAAAATCGGTCCAGCCGTTTCAGAGATTAGCCGTAACAAACAAACAGGCAGACAGATAATTATTTTTTTATATTTTATTGTAAGTACCGTATCTTAAAGTATCTCATACTTTCATATTATGCATTAACGGCCTTACTAATAAAAAGATCCACATTGTGCATACAGACCTGATAAGATTTTTTCTACTAATAAACATTTTTTGATACATAGTCTGTATAGTGTTGTTTTATTTGTTATAGTAATGTATACAGGCCTTAAACAGACTCGGACCATAGTTTAGAATGCGTATAGGAACAAGATGGCGGATTTCAATAGATCAGCTGGATTCGATGTTCTTTCGAATCTCGTTAGCGTTCTATTTTCTGAGTCATTTTTAAGGTGGACTACGTAAATTTTGATTATTGGACGAGGAAATTAATCATGCAGTTAGAAAAATACAAATGCCTAAAGATCGTGATGATCCATTTTTGCTCAACGATAATGACCAAATTTTATATACATATATTAATCTTTAATTACATTTTACAGCTCTTCCTAACGTAAGTACAAAGGGCAGATAGAGTGAAACTGTAGTAGGTACAAGGGTTCCTTGTACATAGTAGAATTACGGAACCCTAAAAACCAAAAGATTAAATTCGATATTTTGAGATTGTAGTCGACACAATGCAATTTTATTTTTTTATTGAAATCAAATTCGTCCAACTATTTACTGCCTTTTTCGTTGCAATGCACCTCTTGCAATTGACTACCTCTGTGGCTCAGTGGTTAGCGCATTGGCGCTCAAGCCGGAGGTCGCGGGTCCGAATCCCGCCAGGGAACAAAAAAGTTTTCTGTGTTTCTGGGTCATAGATGTGTATTAAATATGTATATTATATAGTAAAAATCTTTAATAATAATATATGTATAGTATAAAAAGTATTAAATATATTTCCGTTGTCTGGTACCCGAAACACAAGTTCTTCGGATACGTATCACGGGGCCAGTGGTAGCGTCCATAGATATTATTATTATATTAAGATCTCTGGATTATACCCTCCCGTGGATGTTAAGTTGTTAAAAAACCTAAAAGGAGTTTACTCGCCATAATATTTTAATAAAAAGCTGTTCACCCACGGTAGCAGCTATATTATAAATAGAAATTAATTTTGTTTATAAGTTTTAGACCTTCCAAAAGTATAATACGGTAGGTATAAAAATGTTTCGGAACAACATATTCTATATGAGCTAACGAGAAGTGCAATAGGCACTATGGCCAAGCGTGTAAATCCTCTATCCAGGCAATCCAGGCACTAAATGAAGTCTAGAATCAATTGTCTAGTCCTAACAAAAATCTAGTACCAGTTGTTTAGGGTCAAGGTATGGGTAGGTATTTATTACCTTGTGTGGTTTGTTCGGACATTCCGCGCCGACCCCTGCACAGGGGAACGAGTGGAGCAGAAACGTTTGTTTTCAGTTTTATTACCTTGATTTCTAATTTATACGCGACTATCACGCACTCAGTTTCAAATTTGATTGAATATTTTTACGGATTTTATTGAGGCTTATTACTGTTTTAATTTCCTCGACTTTTGGGATAATAATATAAATTATGATATTACAATAAGCAAGAGAATATTATAATACTTATTTTTATTCTAACGACTTAGAAAAAAAGTACCTACAATAATATTCTCTTGCTAATAGAACATTTCTGTTGCAGAATCGACTGTTAATATTATGTTTTTTCGAACACATGAATCCGAGCTATTCTTAGGCAAATGAATAGAAACTTTTTCTGACATCGTTGTCTTAAACATCCTATAAATGCTACTGCAATGCGTGGAGGATAAGGCACCACATCACACTATTCTAAAATATAAATCCCATAATAGTAATACGCTAGGATTAATTATGCGTCATCGCAACGCAGCGTGTGGCCTCACCCTACGCAGGCCGTCGCCGTCGGATTGACGCTTCCTCTACTTATACCTACAAAATAATATATTAGATCGAGTTCTTTTTCTGACAGCCTCTTTTATTGTGAAGTAGATTAGGTTGTAGTCTATCCTATTAACCTACATAATATAGAGATTATTAAAATAATAGTAGTAACCGACTCCATGCCACTGTGCGGGTCATCGGCCGGTCAGTCGCAGTTGTGTTCTATTGCCGGCGAATTGACGCTTCCGCTATACATATATATCTTATCTGTCTATTTGTACGTGACGGACATCTATACTAACATAATTAAATATAAGATTTGTTTGTTTGTATGTTTGTTTGCATTGAATAGGCTCTGTAACCACTGGACTGATATTGATGAAATTTGGCACAAATATAGAGTAGACCACGGGGAAGGACATAGACATTTTATTGCCACAAAATGTACGATTCCCTTTCTTCATTTTGCGCGCTAGAAGTCGCGGGCAACATCTTGTTATTGTATATTTTTGATACAACATTGTACCCCACTATAGGATATGGGGGAATGCTTATGTATGTCTACTTGCCGATTGTTAGAATTTGGTAATAATCAATACTAAAATCTACTTTTTTTCTTTTTCAGTCTGTCTGAAATTCCATCAAGTTTGACTGAGAAGGGATTGTACTACAAAGTTCAAGCTTGCCTAACAAACTGAAAAAACTTAGGCCTTTTCATCCGTTATTGGATGATTTATACAGTATTCTCCGAGCAAAGTAACCACTCTTGAAATACTGTAGTGCCTGGGACAGTTGGTTTTTAAATGTCGTATGGTTGCCCGAGCACATACGGCATTCTCACAACACAGTCAGCCTAGTCCAGAGGAATGACTGGTCAATACGTCTGGGGCCAAACATGTGCGGGTTTCCTCGCGATGTTTTCCTTCTTGAGATCTGAAAAAGTTTTATTAGTGCACGCCACACCCTGGACCCTAGTCTACCCTCTAGGCCACGGAGCTCTACTACTGTAGCTAATAAACTGAAAAGCTTATAAAACTAAATAATACTGTGACTCTTTTTTCTTAGAACAAAGTGTGAAGAAGTACCTAGCTGTTCATAGTATATTGCATGAAAAAAGGTTTTATTCGAAAATGCGCCTAGAAACTGTGGCTCATTTAAATGTCAATTGACATTTGTCTTTAGGTAATGAATGGCAAGTAACCGTCCTAGCAACGAGACAGACGTAAAGAGACGGTTTTGTTTTATTTGTTTTTGTTTTTAAGTCTTATAAAATATAAATTCCCGTGTTTGTAACAAAACTCCACCGAAATGGCGAGGCAGATTTTTATGAAATTTGGCAGGTGTATTAAAAGAATAGGTTGTAAATTATTTTATACGCCTAAGTGAAAAGTGTATTTTTATTATTAAATAAGGTTTGGAGGTTAAGGTTTAAAATCAACTACGAATATTTTAGATATATGATCTACTGCTCGTATATAGACGTTTAGGTAAAAGAAATATTGTCATACTCAAAGTAAAAAAAATCCTCTCATAATGAGTGAATGTCCGCTCAACGCAAACTCGCCCATATAAAGGAAGATATTTTTTCGAGTATGACAATTATTTTTCTTCCTAAACGTCTATACATGAGCAGTAGATCATATGCCCAAAATATCCGTAATTGATTTTACCGAACCTTATATAATGATTTGGCACTAAAATACACATAACCTTCAATTTTCAGCAAACCCAGTTTTTAATACAAGTACTATTTACTCTGTATTAATCTTCAGAAATCAACCCTCAGTGATCGATAAATCTTTTACACATCACGTGGAAAAAGGATAAGATAAGGACCTATAGTATGTTGAAAATGTAGATGTACCACTTCCTACTCCTCCCACATTCTTCTGATTAATTTCTTTGCGGGTCCCAAGACAGATTTAGTCCCTCAGGCACCCCTGAGATCATATCAAAGGATTTTTGTGGTCGGTTACCACTGTCGATCCTGGCTACACAGGAGTTGCAGTGGTGGGAATGTATGGTGGGCCAATCGTAGACGAATGTAGGTAGTTATATTTATTTATCCCAGTTCATAGTTAAGGCAGAACGTCTGTTGACTCAGCTGGTTGTAGTTGTAAATAACCTAACCAAGAGGATGTCAGGACATGTATAATGAGGGTTCCGTAACTATAAACGCGTAATGTTTTCTTTTCAAATTAGCGGCTAGCGTGTTGGTGCTCAAGCCGGGGGTCGCGGGTTCGAATCCCGCCGAAGGAACAAAAAGTTTTTCTGTGTTCCTGGGTCATGGATGTGTATGAAATATGTGTATAATATACCAAAAATCTTAAATATATGTATAGTATAAAAAGTATTAAATATATTTCCGTGGTCTGGTACCCGTAACACAAGTTCTTCGAGAACTTACCACGGGACCAGGTTGACGTAGTGTGAAGCGTCCATAGATATTATATTATTATTATATTATATTATAGTATTCCTTATAACAACTTCAATACTCAAGTAGTAACTCTATTCCAAAAGCCACATAATGACTATGACGATATTCAGTCTTAGATCTTTTGTTCGCTAAGACTAGATTCTAGACAGTTAATTGCTTCACCAAAGCCACGTTCACTGAGACTAACCACTTTCAGGAGTCAACCATAATGGTGTCAAGTTGTTCTAACGAATTCTTCTTCTTAATTTTTAGTACTTCAGATTATTACAGTACTAATATCGCTATTAGACAATATAGGTTGGTTAATGTTAGAATGATGAAAATTTATATTTATATATATTTTGTTATGCCAGATCATAAAATAATTAAATAAATAACCTAATCAAGAGCATGTCTGGACATGTCTAAGGAGGGTTCCGTAACTGTCAACGCGTAATAGTTTTTTTTTTAATTACTTTAAAAGTTATTGTCCGATTTCGTTCAAAATAATTCTCCTAAAGAGTCTTTAGCATGGTCTATCAGCATGGAAACTTACAAGTTTCTATCTCTTATAGTTTAGAAATTCTAGGGGGGAGACCAACTTACAAACCACTTTGAAGGCCGATTACTTGAAAATGGTCGACTTTGTAAAAAAGTCTCGTATGAAACCTTACCTTTAATTTAAAAAAAACATTTCAATGATACTCCACACGACGAGGTAGATGAAAAAATAATTTTCATGCCCACTTCACATGTATAACCACCCCTAAAATATGAAAGTATTATTACTTTATGATGCCAAAACTGAGATCTGTACACAATCTATAAATATACAAAATTACATCCATTTATATCCATCATTACAGAAGATAGAAGCGTGAACAGACAGACAGACAGTCGGACGGGCAGAGCAAAACTATAAGGGTGTATTACGGAACCATAAAAAAAGACAAAAATTTTCGTGTGAGTAATTTTGGTATGAAAAATAGTTTACAACCTATTCTCATTATTTGTATGTACACCTACAAAATTTCATAAAAATCGGTCTAGTCGTTTTGGAGGAGTTCTGTAACAAATTCTGTGACACGAGAATTTCATCTAAATAAAATATAATAAAGACAGGTAGGTAGGTAGGTACATGGGGTCTGGGTACGCACAAACTTTTCAGAGAAATATCCAAAAACTCATTGAGGCCACCCGAGACCCCAGAGCCGGCACCTACCTGGCCCAGAGAATAAGTATCGCAATCCAGCGAGGAAACTCTTTGAGCCTTCTAGGTACTCTGCCTGGTGGGGACGACCTGGGATATTTCTTTGTTTTGTAGCATTTTAAGTTTTGGAGTAGTTATTATTTATTTTAGTATTTACCTACTTTTATAGTTTGTAAATATTTTATTTCCCATAAAGACAGGTATTCAAATATGAAAAAGCATTTCTGAAAATAATTTTTTAAAAGTATGAAAATTTGTGGACTTTCCATTGTGACTATCAACGTATAATCCTTGTTCGAAGAGAGATGCTCTTCATAATACATAAATACTTATGTATTAAAACGATGACTGTCACTATATTTATATATAGTGACAGTCATCGTTTTAGCATTTTAACCTTTACCTAAGTTAAACCATGAGTAAGAGATAATAATGTTATCAAATACCTACCATTGACATGGTTTCAATAAAACCGGCTGCCGTCACCGAAACCATTTCTTGTGCCATTCAAATATTAACTGAAAATTGGTTAAATGAAAAAATAATAATCTTTTACATTTTTCACAAAAAGTTACACGGTTTTAAAATTCAACACTAGATGGCGCTGTTCATTCAATTTATAATTATTCTAGGGTATGTTCCGATATGCACTGCGACCACTGTACAGTGTGACGTCAATTTAGTATACTGTGAAGCCGTTCCTTTATAGCCAGTTATACTGGTTACTATTTAAAACGGAACGCAATCTCTTATACTGTCAGACGCATTTTTTGATGCAGCATTCAAATGAGTGTATTAAAGTTTTGTAGGTCATAAAAAAAATTGTTGTTGGAGTACTGTCAAATTAAAAATATTTTAATTAATAATATTTTAAATTGAATTTTTAATAAAAGCGGGTATTGTTTATAATAAGACGTTAGGCACTCGAGTGGTTCTGACTGATCACGTGATCAAAGTACTGAGAGTACCTTAGCTCGAAAACGCCAGTGCTCACAGTAGAATATGGCGGCGTATTATGACGTCATATATTTCCCTAGGGTACTGCTGCAGTATACTGGCAGTCCATAACGGAACGAATTTTTCTACAGTGATAGCAATGTGCAGTGCTAGCAGTGCATATCGGAACATACCCCTAGACTTAGTTTACCTAATTTTAGTTTTTACAAACAATTTGATTTATTCAATTGATTAAATTAATGTTTTATTGAAATAATAAGAAACGTTTCCAAAATAATAAACTTTACAAAAGCTTCCTCTACTCAGTGGTAGATGGCGCACTCTTTGATTAATAGTTTTACCGTATTTTACAAGATGGCGCTAGGTGTATATTTATAAATTCTATCTAACATCCTTACTAATATTATAAATGTGAAAGCGTGGATGTTTGTTACGCTTTCACGCAAAAACTACTGAACGGATTTCGATGAAATTCGGTATGGTAGTAGTTTAGACTCTGGATTAAAACACAGGCTACTTTTTATCCCGAAAAAGTAGTGTTCCCGAGGGATACTATACTTACGCGGGCGGAGCCGCGAGCAACAGCTAGTAAAATATAATGCGAACCAAAGGATAAAAATAAGCAACTGTCGTTTTACATAAATTTTTAAATAATAAATACATTTACAATTAATACATAGCCTAAGAAAATTAACCATACGAAATATGGTTTAATTTTTTTGTCTTATTAGAAAGTGAAAACATTTTCTTATAAGATATTTTTGTTTGATTAGATTGTAATTGTATTTAACAATACCTACTTTAACAAACAGCTAATCAAAACGAACTGTGATTTTATTGAGTACGTTCTACTCTTTTTAGGCCCTTCAACGCGATTTTTCTCAATTACAGTATCTGCAATTTGGTCTCCGTTTGATCTCGTAGAGGCTGTATTTTGGAAACACTTTTAATCTGATGCGTTAAAATAAGTACCCACCTATACCTATTCTGAGTATTCTCTTAGGTCCCTCAGATTAGTCATGAAAAAGCAATAAAATCTTGAATACAAAATTCTCGTGTCACAATGTTTGTCACAGAACTTCTTCAATACGGCTTGACTGATTTCTATGAAAGTTTTCGTAGAAATCAGTCAAGGTTGTATTTAGCTACTTTTCATACTCCTTATAGATAACAAAATTTATGTAGGTGTAGGGGTAGGTATAGGTGTTGTTACTATTTATTCCTGTTTGTAGTAAAGACAGTCCGACGTCTGATGAGGTGCAGCTAGTAATATCTAATATTGTAACCTATACGTTTCTTGTCAACACAAAAAGCAAACCTTATTGTCATTGTTTAAAAATGGTAGCTCTTATAAAGTTAGCGACTAAACAGTAAAAAAGGACAAACAGTTAATAACTAATCAGTTATCACTAATCAGACAAACAGTTAATAAAGGATTTTTTTGTCAACCGTGGTCCAAAAGCTTAAGAAAACGCGAGCAAACCCGCAAACAATAGGTAGCTCACTTGTAAAACTAAAACATTGCTTATGCTTCTAGCAATCTGTTGAACAATCTTATTAATTATCGATATAATTTAGTTTACATTAATACGTGAAGCAAAACAGTATGTATTCCATTTTACGAAAATTTATGCGAACGGTGGAGTATGAAACTTGGCACATTTCAAGTGTAAACTTGACCTGTATATAAATATTTGTATATTAATGGAGGAGAAATAGTTAATTCCTCTAATATTTTTTTATATTATTGATTAAAAAATATATTAATTTAATAGAAACAGCAATAATTCAATAACAGTATTTGTTGGTTCACACGTTTGTTTTCACAACACATTTTGCATTTTTTTATTATTGCGTAGGTATCTATAAGGGAAAAGAACCCTTATAAAGTCAAACTTAAATTCGAAATTAATTATGGTCTAATTTCGACCGCCTCAGATATTTAAAATACTACAAATTCATAATAATAATAAATACATATTAAAATTTACGTCCAGAATCAATTAAAACAAAACTCAGGTACATATTTACCTAAATATAATCACCTATATTAAGATATCTAAGGTAGATAAAGGAGTTTCTAGGGTCCAAAATTTCAATGCATTATTTTTATTCATCGTTAAACGCAGGTAGGTAGTCGATGTAATGTCTGTGTTCTAGACTTATTATCTACTATTAATTAATTAGAGGATATTATAATTTTCCATATTTTTAGTAAGTACGTACAGAACTAAAACCAAATCTGGAAA